>OY728119.1:802308229-803763229 GCA_963277665.1 Viscum album | reverse complement strand
TTGGTGAGTTTCACACAAAGCCCACTATTTTCTTGGTGGGACCCAGCACCAGATAGCTGAATTTAGTGACATATTAAACCAATGATGTCATGAATGCTACTAAAATCAATATTGAGGAGAATACCTTCACGTCGGGTTCACCATTTCTGTTTCCGACACTTTTGCTGGGGCGTGCGCGTCCGTCAGCTGGAGGAAGAAAGGTGCGGTTTTGATTCCCCGCATTCCCGCTTTCCAAAGGCGGGTGGAATCCATCACATGTTCAGGGATGTTTACTTCGTGATTGAAACAGGATTATGGTATGTGGGTTCATCCTTCCGTGGATTCCTCCTTGGATCTCGTCACCTAGTCCGGGTCTCCCTTATAGATTTAAGACGTTGTTTGTGAAACCCTTCCTAGTGTCATATCTTCATGGACACCAGTTAACTACACTTCTCCTATCGATACATTTCAAAGGGTCCGGTCAGAGTAGAATCCTTTGGTTAGGGGAGTAGTCATGTTGGACATCACTAGCGTGTCTGGACGATGGAACACTAGAGTGTATGGGATAATGCCCCTTATTATAGGGCTTCTCGATGGTGCGGAAGCCCGAGGCATCCCACATAGAATGTGGGGAATTATATGCCATAGGCAATTCTATGAGATTTTCCTCAACTTCCCATGTTTAAAACATGGTATGCCATAAGTTTAACATCCAATAGAGACAAATCAGACTGATCAGAACACTGATTAGAGTGGTCCAGATGAGTGTAACCCCTGAAGGACACACTAATGTTGGTGAGTTGACATGATATCACAGGTATGTGGAGACCCAGGTTAGAATCAAGATGGATGATGGGGTGCTGAATGAAATGGGTGGTGAATATAATGGAACTGTTGTGAGGAAGACCGAAATGTTTGGCTTGAGTCTCAGGGATACATCCTAAATCTCCCCGTGACAGGGAATCAAAGTCTGCGTAATTCAGAAGGGCGATGGGATGCCTAAAGAGGTGGCCCATGAGAATGGACGCATGGATGGGACCCGGAGGAAGTGGAATCTTTGGGTTGGGGCATGAAATTCCAGAGACACACATGCTCTAGGGAAAGGTCAGGTGATGAGCTTGAGTTGGGGTGTACAGATATGACAACAACACAATGATGTGTATAGGGATAATGTGTGGTTAGCAGCCCAGGTTGGTCTGATTCCACTAGGATGGACCAAAGATGTTGGTCCCAGTGAAGGGGATTATAATGGCTTGCCACTAAATAGGGGACACATCATCTTACCACTGATCAGGATACAACGACTTACCATAGATTGTGGGGAACAACTGCTAACCTGTGACTGGGGGACACAAAGGCTTACCACTACGTGGGGTTTACAATTTAACGTCTTGCAGTATGAAGGTGAACCAACGTGAATAAAGTTCTGGGTCTAGATGGATGGTGTGGGAGAACCTATGTGAAGTGGAGTCGGAACGACTGGGTGTTGGGCTTGAACCTCAGGGAGGCTTCCGACGTACACTGGCTTGGAAAGGATCAAACACTATGTAGTTCAGGTGGTGCGGGAACTGACATGATGTTGTTCATAACCAATGGGGTGTTAGGCTTGAACCTCATGGAGGCTTCCTACGTACCTCGGCTTGGCATGGATCAAGTACTACGTAGTTCAGGTGGTGCAGGAACTGATGAGAAGGTGGTCGAAACCAATTCGGTGCTGGGCTTGAACCTCATGGAGGCTTCCTATGTACCTTGCCTTGGAAAGGATCAAAGACCATGTAGTTCATTTTGGGTGTGGGGATTACACTCTAGGCTTCCCAAGGTGTTGGTGAACCGACGTGAAAGAGGTCAGAACGACTGGGGTGGTGGGATGGAACCTCGTGGAGGATTACTACGTACACTGCATTAGAAAGGATCTAAGACCTCATAGTTCATGTACGATTGTGGGGATTACAGTCTACACTGCCCGAGGTGGATTTCATGGAAAATGATTACTCTAATCCCACATGAGTCATGCTCGGTGTGAGAAATAAGAGGCAGTAGAGACCTGATGATCACATCGTGAAAGGTGTGTCCGTGGGAAGTGAAGTGGGGCTAATGCGTGGTAAGCGGCCCAATGAATCAATAGGGGATTACACACAGTTTTGAGCACATGGAGATGGAGGTTAGAACTTACTCCAGGGTGGAGGCCCGGGTGGTGACAAAGCCCAGCGGGAGAGGGATTAGGCATGTAAAAGAGGAGGAGCACCATTCCCCACCACGCCCTTTGCTAGCCTTGGGCACTAGAAAAGGAAAGAGGAGCAGCATTAATACACCCTTCAAGAAAGGATATGGGCTTACACCAAGGTGGTTTTCCTTCCCTGTGGATAGGCGCCACCTCAGCAAAGAGGATATCATTCCATGTGAGGAATATTTCACTCCCGTTGAGACGAGCAGACGTAGAGAATGTCCATGGTGGGGGACCCTGCATATGATGCATGGGGTTTGGTTACAGTTTAACGTCATGTGCTGATGATGATAGTGCTTGGCGGTTTAACATCATGCAACTCAGACGATGTGGGGTTCACTCTGCACCCCTAGGACTTACATAACCGATACCCTCCGCACCTTGGTGAAGAGAAGGGACATGCAATGTTGTGACTGAGGGGTGTCGTGAGGTGATCCCATTGGGAATCCACATTAGCGTGGCTATACAAAGAAGTAATAGTCGTTAGTGTACCTATGAGAAGAAGTATGAGGCAAATCTACACAACGGGTGGTATCATACTAGGTACTTTGAAATTGCTTCGTTCAAACCCGAAAGGGCTGCATGGGAAAAGGAGTTGTAGAGAAAAAGGGTCCATAAGTAGAATCCTTATGATTCCCTTGTGATCCATGAAGTGGAGGGGGTTCGTGAAGGTATGTTCTTCATGAAGTGAAGTTTCCTAGGACAGAAATAAGGCATAGGTGCACATGGAAGGAGATTTTAAAAGTGGAAAGGTACTCATGAAGCAATGCCTCGCGAAGTAGGGTTCCTCCCGAAGCAAGGTGTGGCATAGTAATGTGCTTCATGAAGCACATTGACCTATACTTAGCATACAAGTCATATGGGTGCGGTGGGTGTTTTGAGAAGCATAAACACTTCATGACAACCCGAGTCCCCAAGGGGATCTCCTTCATTCGCGAAGGCCTGTGGGCTTTGCCAAAGGCATCCCTCTCTGAAGAGGGGCACAATTAATGCAAAGGGATAGGCACTTCACAGAGCAGAAGTACCTTGAAGAACTCATGGTTCATAGAGAAAGAAGTGATTCATGATTTGAGAGATAAGAAGGTGAAAGGTCGGATGCTCCATCCATTGGGATCGAGGGGCTCCCGATATTTATAGGCAATAGGTGATGCGAAGCAAGGTTCGCTCGGTGTGAAGCTGAAACTTTCTTCACAGCGAGTCATAAATGTTAAAGGGGTTCTCTAAGCCATCCCGCCTCCTTGGTTTTCCATGGGTCGCGAATGTCAAAGAGGTTCGTGAAGCCATCCCACATCTTTGCTTCACAGCGGGCCGCGAACGTCAAAGCAGTTCGCGGAGCTAGCTCGCCTCCTTGATTCACGGTGGGTCGCAAACTTCAAAGCAGTTCACAAAGTCGTCCCGCCTCCTTGCTTTGCGGTGGGTCCTGAATTCCAAAGCAGTTCCCAGAGCCACCCCGCCACCTTGCTTTGCAGCGGGTTGTGAACATCAAAGAGGATCGCAGAGCCGTCTCGCCTCCTTGCTTCGCGGCGGGTCGCGAAGGGGATCTCTTGCGCCAGCCGCAGGGCTCCAGGGGCATCACGATCGTGCTTCACGAGGCAGTCCATAATGTTTTCAAGATGTTCTGTTTGCCTACAATTTTGGCATCAATAATTACATTTCAATCAACACTACAATTAAATGAACCGTGATATATTATCATGTATTATCATGATTTTCAGAATACTAAAGTGACCATTAGGAATAATAATATAGCCATTAGTATAATAACTTCACTTATGAAAGTATATTTAAAATATAGGTATCTCATAAATGAGAATATAATATACTTATATCATCTAATAAGTAAATAAATTTTTTATAAATGATAAATTATGTGTTGTTATTTTTTTGGAACGTAAAAATTTATTTAATATTTTATAACTAATGATTTAGAAGAATATTTATTTTCATAAAATAGATTCATAAATTTATATATTTTTTTCATTGTTATGATAATATAATTTTATGAGACCATTTTTAATTTTTCAATGTGATGCAAAATCTATTATAATATTAAAATCTGTATTTTTTGAATAAATGATGAATTTAATTAGACAATAAATTTATCGTATTAAGAAATTTACTTTTATTAAATGAATTCAATTTTGTAAACCAATGGGTCAACACACTCTTTATGGTGAATGTTTTATATTTTTTAAAATAGTTGATCTTTTGATGAATAGTTAAATATGATAATTTAGGGCATTTAACATTATAGGTTATATACATGAATATTTGAGTCATTTATGACTTAAGAACATACTATTTTGAGCTCATATTGACTAGTTACTGTACTTATTCCCATGAATAAACACAATTTATAATCTTAAGCCAAATTAATAAATAAATGAATAAAATAAAAAAAATTCCTATTTCCTCCTCTGTAAATACAACCACATCCCCTCACACCTTCTAAGCCTTGAATATCATCTAAATTATAAAAAATTGAATTCCAAAGACACTTACCCATATCCATGACCTAATAATCCATCCAAAATACCAAATCCAAATGGCATAAAGAATTTCACAAGGAGACAAAATTCAAGAGGTAAAATTATCTTTATTTCCCTTTTAATTTATTTTCTTTTTCTAATATTATCCTCACCTCCCCTATCCGAAGTGGCATGGTAACTCTATTATAATATATATACATTAATATAATTGCAATTTTTTATTATCCTCATAAAATTCCTTCTTACATACTTTTATTTTAAAAATGAAAACATCATCCTTGATGTGTTGATTCACTGCCTTCATGGACAATGAGTTTTTATTTTCAATTACATCCTTATAGGAAGGTCATAAAAACATTAATATTATTAAATCAGATTTTAATATACATATTATAAGTTATACCATGTTCTACAACCAACACATATAATCATAATATTAAATAAAACAACACATGTTCGTGATGGTCATAAATACCACTAAAATAAATTAATACATTTTATTAACATTTTTTCTAATGAATTATTATCATAGAATACTAAAAAAAGATATATGAGAAAATTTAAAATTATCTATGTTATTTAATATTGATTTATTTCACTTCTATAACAGATATTCTCATTTCAAAAGTTCTCTCAAATTTATACTCAATGGAACTAGCTATAAAATCATAGAACGAGCACTCACTGAACAATCAAAGTTAACATAACTCATTGAAATGGAAATAAATGGAAATAATAAAATTATAATAAATAAAAATTATATTGAATAGGTTTTTAATTATGTAATTATATATTATAATTTTATTACCCAGGATTTAAAAATAATTTCTTAATTATTTCAGACATATGGAAATGGTTTCTTGCATCACATTTACTTATGTAAAATGTATTCCTTATTCATCCCATGTTCCATGTATATAGTTTAAACACTGTACATTAATATTTCATGTCATTAATCCCTTTAACTTCTTGGAATTCAATATTTTAGTTGATGATAATTGATATTATGGGGCATATGGTTCAACTGACTGTAATGTTGTTGGGGAATTCTTATCCCAATTTCCATTCATTTAGTTAAACTTCCACTCCATTGATTATGTCATGCTATGATTACATTTCATACAAATTTTGATTGTCTTATATTGTATTTAGGCTTATTTTATGTGGACTAATAGATAATATACATAATATATTCATTTGGTTAACAATCAAACTTTCTTTTAAAAATACTCATAAAAATGTTTCTTTTTCAAAATTTAAAATGACTGTTTTTTAACTTCTATGGGATGAATTAATTTTTTAATTTCATGATTCCTTAATGTTTTGAAGATTACTTTAAAATTTTAAAAATATATATTTTAAGGAAATTGTTTTCATTTATAATTTTTTTGATTTTTAAATAAATTATTTCTATGTAATGTGGTATATTTATAAACAATTTATCAATGATTTTATTAGAGTATTTTAATCTATGTTAACACCCTTTGTTAGATCTTATGATTAAATATGGGTGATCACTTATTATACCATCTAGAATATTTTATTTAATTTTTTATGATCTTTTTGACTGTGGATGCTCCATTTTGATACAATTCATCATATTAGACTTGATGGTTTATGATTATGTTTTTTGTGTGGGGAAATTAATTACATGGCCTATTTTTAATATGAATTTATATGTTCAATATGTTTCAACCCTTTCACATTAGTAACTCAATGGAATTGGTATGTGATGGGTGGTACTTGATATAGCCCCTTGATGCATCAGTATGTCTCATGAGAAAAACTAGTATGGGTATTGGCCGATGTCTTACCTGAATATATATGGTGTCTTGGTTAAAGCCTTGACGATATGTTTATGATGTACCTTATTACAAGTTCCATCATTATGAGATTAGTTATTGAAAACTGATGTGATTATTACACAATCATAATATTAATGGTTAAGTTTTATTCTCAAGTGATTATTTTTATATGGAATTATTAGATCGTCTTTTCTTCCAGCCATATCCTGCTTAGGACTATGTTTTAATGGCAGCAATTTTTAGTTATTCAACATTAATTATTATTTAGGAATATTCATGATAGCTTCAATAGTATGATTAACCTTACTGATCATCCAAGATAATCCCATCCCAAAATATTATTTTTCCACATGATTCCATGATATATATTATGACTAATATGCATGGTCAATCTAAGAGAATAATAGTGTTGTCCAAGTATTCAGTATGTTTTATTTTATATTTTAAACTATAATTTATAATTCATGTTTGTATCCGTTTTTTAAAGCTACTAAACTATTAAGTCCTCAGATATTTGATTCTTTTATAATATTCCAATTTAATAATGTAAGACATTGACTCCATGCTATTAGGGTTTGGGTACATACCATTTACATAGCAGATTTCCATAAAAGAGTTTTTCTATACATTTGATAATTATACATGTAAGGGAATCAACATAATGGGTTCACATAAGGGATTTATTTATGATAATCCATCATGTATCTCAACATAACATGTAAGAGAAATTCTCACATAAGGGAATTCATCAAAAATGGAAATATATTGACTTTATAATATTTATATCTGAATAAGTCATTGATAAAGTCTTAATTAGATTTTGGTAATTTTGAATTATATTTAGAAAAAATCATTATATTTATATCTAATAAATAATAAAAATGATCCTATTTCAATAAATCATTTTATCATAAAAAATCTATAGTGAATTTGGATTGAAAAACAGTAGAAAACATGCTAAAAATATGAAGAAAATTTAAACATAAATTCAGGAATGAAATTAATTGATTTAAAAGATGGTATCTTCTAATGGATTGTTCATAATGTTCTTATTTTTATAAATAATAATATATCAGTTTATAGTTATATAGCCCATGATATGAAAAAATTTATTGGTAACATGATTCTAGAAACCATTTATGTGGATTTTAGAATTGGCTATGTGAGTAACCATTTAGCTACATGGTTAAGGATTTAGAAATGTGGTATATAGTAGTTCTTCCATATGGTAATAGTACAAAACAAATTTAAATAATAGTTTAAGGTCTAGAATGAAATTTTTATCCTAGTAACCCTCAATAAAACATGTATAACATGCTATGAAAAATCAAATCATGAAATCAAAATAAAATTTAAGTAATGAAATGTTATTAGATAATCAAAGTTAAATGTACTTTTATCAATAGAAAATTCAAATTATTTGGTTTATAAAAATACTAAAACATGAAATTTAACCAAATTAAAATTTGAAATGTATGATAATATAAATAAATCATGAGAAGATTGGTAATCAATAAAAACAAAAATACATACAAGCACATGCACAAAAAATATCCAATTTTTTTCATTACAAAACCAAACATGAATAACCAAAATAAGAATCAACACTATTGGAAGGAATGATGATGGCGAGCAGCGCGGAACGCTCCCTGGCTTCTCGATATGTCGATTAGGGTTTGCATCCTCCGTCTTCAACATCAATGGCATAATTTCTCGCACAAGGGCGTTTCGATTCTCATAAACTCCATGCAGCATCAGCGCTCGTGAATCGAAAATCTTCGGATTCGAATCGAAATGAGGTCAGTTCTCATAACCGCAACTTTACATCCTTCAAAGCTTCGAATGCTGGTATTCGTAGGAAAGGCACAGTAGCTCACGTCAAAGCTGATATGGACGCTATATCGGAAAGACTGGAGATGGGGGCACACTCTATCATTGCCAGACTCATCTTGCCGAAAGGCTCTACACCATGGAAGCTTGAACTTCTAATACAATGCTTGACGGAAGTCTGGGGTTTCGATTCCTGGAAATGTATCTCCTTAGGGAAAGGGTTTTACCACATCTTATTTCCATCCGAAGACCTTAAGATGCATGCCTGGGGTCACGGCTCTATCTCCTTCAAGCCTGGAGCATTGCATATCCGAGAATGGGACAGAAGCTTTAACCCCCTAGAAATAGGAAATACGACGGTTCAGACTTGGGTGAAGGTATTTGGTCTAAATTGGATCCTTTGGCACCCTCTCATTCTATATGATATTGCTCTAGCAATGGGAGTTCCAATCAAATTGGACAAGGAAACGGAAGCTGCCAGGTATGGACACTATGCCAGGTTCTTAGTTGAAATTGATCTTTGTTCTACATTAATTGATAAGGTCTTTCTCTCTACTGATGTTGATGAATTGGAACTGAAAATTGAATATGAAAACCTCCCCAAGTTTTTCCCAGACTGTAAGACTATAGGTCATGAGTCTTCAAATTGTAGAAGATCAATTGTTTTCACTTCCTGTGCTAAACGTGGGCATGATATGCATTCCTGCTTCAAAAAATCACATCACCAGAAGACCAATAGCTCTGGTTTAACTACACAGACTGCTGGTTTTAATGGGGATGTCTTGATTTCTGTTAATACTTCTCAGACGATGTCTGTTCCTTATGTCCAATGTGATCTTGACAATAATCAAAAGAAGGTTGTTTCACCTCCGCCTATTGCTATGCATAATACTCTGGCAGATAACAGAGCAGATCATATTGTGGATCCACCTTTTGTGCATGATCAACCTCAGTTGATCACTGGCCAGCATGGCACTCGGTCTTGGGCTGATATTTTTGAGCACGGGGGGAATTGTGAGACTCATATTGCCAAGGACCTCACTCAGGATCCGGCAAAGGTGGGGCTCACTGTTTCCCAGACCCCCTTGCCCAAGGTTCAAGATGATTCTTTTTTGGTGAAAGTAGTTTCTTCCTCCTCTGACACACATTCTTGTGATGATAAAAAAGCTGGAAAAATGCCTTTGTATCCAACTTTTGATCCCACTGTGGCTGTTCCTCCTGGAGTTGATATGCTTCCCTCAAAAGAATTCCAACTTTCTGAGGGGGATATTGGGGCTTCATCACCCAAGTTTCCCTCACCTGGCAAGGATGATAGGCAGACCTCTTCTCATGAGCATGTGAGAAATTCTAATTTTCCATGTAGTGTTGCAGGTCAGTTAGAGGCTGTAGTTGTTGACCCTCCTCGGAAAGAGGTGGAAACCATGAATTTTCACCCACCAAAGCTACTGGAAAATCAGTAGACACCTTCTGACTTGAGTGGGTGTTTTAAAACCTGTGAAGCTACTGCTTCACCTGGATTTTCTGAAAAGGCTGATTCTACTTCTCTTTCTCTGGCTCCATCAATCTCTGAACCTTTTGTAGTGGCTATTGAAGACTCAATCACTCTGACTAATGAAGTGGTGGAAAACACCTCGGTCACTCCAGCGGGGAAGGTGAGTAACACCTTGAAAGAATCATCTCTTATCTCTACACTAGATGTGCAGGAGACAGAACAGAAAACAGATAAACCAAGAAAAGGTCACCAAAAATATGGAGATGATGAAGGTACTTGGTAACGAGTCAGAACCAGAAGTCAAAAAAGGGTAGGAAAGGAGGCCTTGAAGATGAAGGAGGAGGTGCAAGCTGACAGCTCGGATGAAGATGTAGAATCGTTGCTACAGCAAGCCAAGGAGCTTGAAAGCCACTTTACGAGAGGAAGAGGTCGAAGGCATATCAGTGCCAAAACATGGAACGAATGGAGAGAGAAAGAAAGATTAATTGCTGACAAGATAAGGAAAAAGATTGGTTCACCGGGACAGGGAACTTGATGTATTATCATTCATGTTGACTTCGGTGTTCTCCTTTGATTTTCTTTTAATATAATATTTTCGGGCCTAGCCCCACCTTTCAAAAAAAAAAATAACCAAAATAATTATCTCACTTATCATATGTAAAAAAAGAATGAATATTTTAAAACATGTAACAATATTCCATGATAATATCATCCAAATTTAAATCATAAAAATAAATTCAGTGGGTATAATTTTTTTTAAAATAGTTTGAGAGAAATAAAGAGAAATATTTTATATAATAAGATTTTATTTTTACTAATGGATTAAATTGTTAGTTTACATCATATAGGATATATGATAAGTTTTAAAATCTGAATATAATGAAAAAATATATAACAAAATAAAATAATAATAATATGTAAAATAGATTCAAAATTGCACATATTTCAAGTAATTCTGAAAATTTTAGCATCTAATCATTATTAGACTCCCCAAAAATTTATTTAAAATAAAAGAATATAAACATGATATAAAAATAGGGTAGGTAATTCTCTCAAAGAAAGTAATAGATAAATTATAAAAAATAATTTCACCCCCATATGTTATTATTTATTTTATAAAAAATCCCACCTGTATATACCTGATTAGAGAAACAATTTCCAATACACCCTATAACTCAATGAATAGAAACATTTTTCATAGTAGCAACACATTGATTAAATAATGTCATAAATTTGGCAATGTCCTGTAGAAAAAAACGTAGACACATTTTGGTACCCATTTCTTTTTGGGACCAATTGGGTTAGAACCATAATATTTTGGTACCCAAATATAATTAGAAAATTTATTACAGAGCACATGATAATATATGTTGATAGATATAGACACACTAGTAATACTGAGAGATTGAGTAAGCTAGAGAGAAAATTCATCAACATAATTTCTATGTAGTTTACATTTAAATCATTTAACTATTGAGGCCTTTCCAATAAAACTCTAAACAAATTAAGTCTTGTAAATATTTGGAATTTTATTATTATAATAAACTAGAATTGTCTCAATTTGGTTTCATATTATCTAACATATTTTAATATTTTTCATTACCATGAGTAAAGGTAGATATAATTTTTTTTACTTTTATTATTTCCATTATCATTTTAATATTTTTTCTCAAAAAACTCAAGATCACCACTGACTTTATCATTATGAGATAAAGAATATTTTTTCAAACTATGTTTTTAATTTTCATGTTTACAAATATTATATTACATAATATACATTTTCACTATTTTTTTTATCAAAATTATAAATTTAATTTTTCATATTTTAATTTTCTATAATAAATATTTTACTTTCTTTAGATACATTTTTAGGATCCATAGAAAAAATTTCATACTTTTTACCAAGATTATCAATTTTCTCTTGAAATTCATCACATAAATGACTTAATTCATTAACATTATAGTTTTCATGATCATAACTAAAATATGATTAAAATTAAGAATCATATTTATAGGAATTAATATTCTATACAAAATAATCCTTCACACATAAATTAGAAAGTTTTACCATATCCTTCAATGGATCTGTTACTTCAGGGTGTATCACATTAGAGAAAGCATACTAGTTTCTCTTTCACTTTGAGAATATTTATTGGTGTTTGATTATTAATTGAAACAAAAATAATCAAGGTAAGAACATTTAATTTCCTTTTTTAACATCTAATCATTCCCTTATTGTTTCATCTTTGTACACTCATTTTTGGTATGGCTAGGTTTCCTTAATTCATAAAAAATAATAGTAGAGTTACCTTTCTAAAATTTTAATTTGAAATATTTCTTATATAAAATTTGTTTTCCTTAATCATTTTTAGTATTATATTTTATTATGAAACCTTGTATTTATTGTGAATCTTTAATTATATCATCATTTTTCTCTCAGTTAGAGGAATTTTAGGAATCACTAGAAGAGTTATCCAAAAAATGTTTAGTTTTAAAAGAAACTCCCATTATTTTTTCGAAATATTCATGTGCATTATCCTTCAATTAAATAATAAATTTTAATATATATCCCATTAATTCATTTAGAGATTATTCTGACAAATAGTATCTTTCTAAAAGGATACCTACTTTGAGTTTCATTTATTTGGAAATTCTCTAATTATCCTTTCGATCATCATTCCTTTTTTATGGTTTCACCAATTTTGAACAAGATGATAATGGTATTCATGAATCTAATGAACATATCTTTTAAAAATTCATGATGATTCATTCTAAATTCATGAAATTTAGCCTTTTCAATTCCAATATTATTTTTCTTCAATTTTTAGATAATTGATGTGTAATTTTTAAAGTAATCAAAATTTAAGAAGCAGTTTTACAAGAAGATAAATGATTGTACGGACTTATAATAAGTGAGTTGTAAAGATAATTAATTAATTTTTAATTTATGAAATATTTTACATCATTATTTCCCCTTATCGTTTCATGTTAATATTAGGTATTTATAAGGTCAATCCATGATAGTCCAAAATTAAATACATTTTTTTCATAAAACCATCATTCTGTCTTTCTAAATAAGTATTTGTCTTATGATTAGTAACAAGTAACTAAATAAAATTAAAAACTAATCAAAAATAGGATTTAAAAATTTAAATTCTTTAAAATTATATAATATTTTCAATAAAAAGAAGTATTTTCATTATTCATTGAAAAATAAACCTTTTCAGAGAAATTTTCATGACCTGGCCAAACAGGGTCTGAACTCTAACTACCCCAATCCTGACTCCAATAGGTAAAGGGGTAGTGACTAGAACCATGTTGGAATATAACCCACATGGGAGGCCATAGCCTAATTTACCTGTTCATACACACATCTCCAAATCTAGTAAAATGTTAAAATTTTATAAAAATATTAACCATGAATGCATGCATCTAAAAATCTACCATATGAGTATAAAAAATGGTAATCTTAAGAAAATGGTCCAAATATAGGCCCATAATAAAGAATATAAAACATGTCCAACATGTAAAATTGGTGAGGTATGTTGTCTATTTATTCATAAGAACACACCTCAGTATGTCTAGTTCACTAAGCTCCACCAGGACCTATTCCCTACTGAACTCTCTAAAATGTTAGATCATATTCATAAGACATGACACATGTGGGGAAATACCATTAAATGGTGAGTAAATCAATACACAAAAGAACACCATGAATTCACTATGCATATAGAACCAAGAATGATATTTTGATCATCAAAGGTAAATTCCCAAAGAAATATACCAAAAATATATAGAGATAATCATCATAGACATGCAGTCTCAAGGTAATATCACCAATATAATCCATGTCTATGATTCATGCTTGAAGGTTCTACATAGAACTCAGTTGGGATAACATAATCCACAAGTCAGATAGAACTTATAGTGTTCATTTGAGAATTCATGCTCATTGGGTCTCCCCAAAATACGTACATGTTGGATGTATGGAGATAATGATAAATATATCATATCACACCCATGTCCATGGGGTATTCCCACAACCCAATCTAGATTAGACCCTTATTTATGGGATCAATTCTCTTATAGTGTTGGTTATGAAGATACAGATAACCCCACCAATATAAAAGAAAATGATGGATAGGATATCACTCAAAGACTCATGGATCGATTATAAAAACTCTACCCATGACTAATGTGACTCAGAAGAGATCACCATCCAATGTATAGGATGTGATTATATAATATACCCTTGGGGAATGGATCTTGGGAACACAATCAAATAAAACATTTCTAAGATGAAGGGGACAATGTATCTAATCATATTTATGGAGTACATGGAATGTACTAGTAGTACACAACATGTACCGTAGACATTGGGTCCTACATTTGTATCACATCCCATTCCCGCATCCATGTTTATACCTTAGTAAACGGAATGTTTGATCCCATATACTCTTGTTCATGTCTATTTCTAGCTAGCTATGTTTGTACCTAGGTATTTGTGTCCCTGATCATGTATGTACCTAGGTACATGGTAAGGATTCATGTAAGGGTCCCACTTTAAATGAAATGTGTGAGATGTCATTTGATACTTTCCTTCCCCATGGAAATACTAGAGCCACACTTGGGGTCCACATGGTGTGTGATCCCAAATTACATATCACGTAATTTGGAATTTCTAGAAATAGATGGGTATTCTTCATGCGTCATCTTTAAGTTGTCATGCCTGCAATCCATCCAAAAATAATTCTTAGGAGTATGTATCTTATCCAACTGAGATTTAATTTAATTTCTTGTAGGAATCCTGAAATAAAATCATAGGGTAAATCCATGCATCACATCTTCCTATAACCATATATATAACCTCTCATGAATAACTCTAATGTGGTCTTGATCTATTTTCGGAGCTCGATCCCTTCATAGATATGAACCTAGATATATAATATCAATCCATTTATAAATTAAATAGATGCGTTGTAAGGACCATGTTCATCTATTGAGGTATGGATATTTTATTTTCAGTTTTAATTTAAAAAAAATTGGAAAAAAGGAGAATATGTGTGGAATATAGGA
This sequence comes from Viscum album, assembly GCA_963277665.1. NCBI lineage: Eukaryota > Viridiplantae > Streptophyta > Magnoliopsida > Santalales > Viscaceae > Viscum > Viscum album. Next base: position 803,748,334 of record OY728119.1, on the reverse strand, counting down.
CTGTTGCACAACATGAATAAGGGTTACATCCCATGAAATCCTTGTACACAACATGTGTTGATGTTGGAAGGCCTTTAATGATGTGTAAATGAAGTCATCAAATGGAGAGAAGAAATGGAATATACATGGCGTGTATATTCCATGTACACACCATGCAATTTGTAAAATTTTCTAAAATGTAAATTAGCCTCATTATCTTATTTATGGATAGAAGCTCACCTGGGTTCTCTAAAAATACAGTGCCAATCAGGGATTTTCTCCTCATTCTCCATCCGAACACCGACTCGATCATCATCAGATGCATTTGAACCCAATCATTAAGCTATAGATTTCTCTTGATCCATTCTTCATGGTTTCTTATCCAGACCTATTTATCGAAGGCTGAGTGTTTATACTTGTTTTGTAGAACTACCCAATTCTAGGTTGAATTAAAGGTCGACGTTGGACGAGTAGGGTTGTATGACTACGAGGTTGGTGGTCTTCTTCCATTCATGATTATTCTTATTTTTTATATTTTATAGAGTGTTGTGAGACCATGTTTAGGGTGTCAATTTAAATATAATTAACCCATGTTATTTCTTAATATTGATTATGTAATTGATTATGTGAATTAAATAATGTTTTAGGTTTCGTGATGTGATTAAGGTACATCCATTGGTGTGTTTGCCTCAGATAACCAATGTTTATCTATTTATCCAATGATGCCTATGGGCATGCAATTGTATCCCTTTTTAGGGTTTTTGGAAATGAAATTGCTTAATTGAATGTTTTCCCACATGAGATAAATATTTTTTATGCCTTTTAATAGTTTAATTCACTTGTTAGGCTTGTAATGTGATTTTACCATGTGAGTTTATAATTGATAATTCTGGTAATGGTAAGAATACCTGAAAGGCTTATGACATGTTTGATGACCATGTGAGTTTTTTTGTTAACAATATAATAGTGTTAATTACATTTGTTTTTTTTATATTGAAATGCTTATATACTAGGCTTGGACTTGATTGATTGATGAAATTCTTACAGGTTATGTTTTTTATGCCGTTGGGAGAGGATTTTCTATGCCTGCAAGCGAGGTTTTACTATTCCTACAAGTGAGGATTTGTTTTTCCCGTGGGAAAGGTTTTTTTAATCCCTTAGGGAACATTTTTTTCTGTGCCTGAGGGCATGGTTCTAAACTAAATATTGAAATGGATGAATTTTGGAACATCTTCCAAGACAAAGTACAATCTTGGATTCACTCTTCCCTTATATCTGTTTAGATGGTCTTTTGATATGTCATATGAGATTAGTTTATAAAGAAGATTGGTGGGCCAAGGCCAAATCTCATGATATTCATAATTCAATACAATTGAATTTTCTAATGAACATGAACATAATTAATGAAAATTAGTACTTGTATGAGTTTTTTACATTTGAGTACTTCCTTGTATACTAATTTCACTTTTGTACACTACCTATTGTATATATTCACTGACATACTCATATATTCACACACCGGGTTTGGGTCGCAATTGGGGACCAAATATATTATATTGTTACATGTGTCGATAAGAGTAAGAACCCTTTTTTAGGTACAAGATATGTTGTTTAGGATTATGAGAGAATGTGACCACGCCATGGCTCATGATGCTTCTGAGTTTTCTAGTTTATTTCAATACCGTGGAATTGTTTCTGGTACATGATTTTAGTGTATCTTGTTTGGATTATTTCTTAGAACATGTGACATGAATCAACATCTATTGTATGTAATGAGTTATGGTTATCTCTAATATTATTCCTCCATTATTAACTTTGGCTATTGGTATTTACTACTTATACTATTTTATATCATTGTTATGTTGTGTTACACTCTGCCAATGAGGGCATAGTTTCCCCAATATCACTACTAGGACCTCGCTGCTAATTACAAGATTCTATAATTTCGAGAAATGTGCTTGAGGCCATGTGGCCAACCGGGTATGGGGAACCATTGAGTGGCATCCAGATCTAGGATGTTATAAAGTAATATCAGAGCAGGTTTCTTTTTTTCCTTTCTGTTTAGCGACATTGGACAAGGATAAGAAGGAAATTGAGTTTGGTAATAAACTTTACCAGGGAGTAGCTACCTCATGATTAAAGAAAATCTAAATTCCCTCAAATTAACTTGTGATTTTGGGATTTTTAGTTGGTAAAGGTGATTATATTTCACCATCAGCTGAATCACTTATTTTGTATTGTTATTATTTATATTATTGTGTTTCCATTTTTTTGAAACCTTATGAGATGATGGTATGCCATCTCATGTATCATTTATGCACTTGTTAAAAATCACATACCATGAATTCATTCCTGGACATTTAAGAGCATTACTAATTGCATGTTATTTTGATAGATGATGTGCTAGATATACCTGTTGTTGTGTTAGGTACCATGATAGATATACATACTATTGTGAGAGGTGTATTGTTATGTTCTAAGGATCAAATTGGATGGACAACAAACTTTGTTCCATAAGTTGAATGATCCTTCTTGGATAAGAATTTAGTGAACCATCTTTTATATTTTTGTACAGAATTATATTTTTATATGTAATGGATGGGTGCCAAAATTTGATTCATGGGGAATATGCGCCCTCAAGGATAAAAATATGGCATACCACTGGTTGGTTTGTTTGTAGAATAGGGGTTTTCAAGTAAATCTAGAGTTTTTGTCTAGAAAATTTAATTTTGCACGACATGTAGTTTAGCCTAACATGACATGTGTTCTTCGTGTTTTGGGAAAGAGGATTTCTTTTCATTGTTACATGCTATGTAATCATACTACACATTGTGTGGTAAATTACCGTTTGTCTAGTCATGTGAGAAGAAAAACAGGATGGTGGGTTTCACAAGTACACGACCATGTACTTTCGGTACATGCAGTATGGGCTTACTCAGGCAGAACCCATGTGAATCTGACTAAGTGGGAGTAAATGGATAGGATGGGAGACATGTTCACACTCCATGTATGCCTCTAACATACCATGTACCTAGATTTGATACATTCATAGGACAGTAATACTACAAGAACACGCGAAGACTTAATGGTACACACCATGTACTCCACTTTTGGTAACTTTTGAGGGTCTTATCCTATTTTGTTTTGTAACTATTGAACAGAAAACCTTGACAATGAGCTCGAACAGAGTTGTGTGATTGAACTTGTATAGTTATTCTACCATGATGAATTCAAGATGTACTCCATGAGATTGGGGATGAACATACTCAAGATGTGGTTGGCCATGGGATAATAGTGGATCCTTTAGATGTTCCAGTGACGAAACTAGAGATAATTCCAGATGTTGGTGTGAATGCAAAATTCTAGGAAGGATTTATGAAGCTCATGCATACATTCCCGAGAGATCCATAGCCTACCATGTATTTGGAAGAATAGACGTGAGTAATCCAATAGAAGTATCCACAATCTTTTTCAAGGGATGGGGGACGATAGGCTGCAGTATCATGGTTGGAGTCATTCATTTCAATATTAGAGAATCTTGAGATGCCTCTAGAAAGTAGGGTCAAGATCATGACTTATATGTTGTGCGATTAGGCAAATAGATGGTGGTTTGTTACCACACAGATAGAGTGTTAGAAAGACATAGAATAGGATGATTTTTAGACAGTATTCTATTACATCTTTTCCCCCAAGACATTGAGGGATGATCAAGCCCAGGATTTCAAGCATCTGAAGTAGGGAGATATGTCAGTGATGTACTACTATGCCCATTTTATTGAACTTAATCAATTAGTACATATTCTAAAGGGTGAAGATATATTGAGGGCTAGGCTATTCGAGTATGGTCTCAGCTATTACAACTGATCACAGGTGAATGTTTTCAGAATGCCTTATTTATATGCTATCGTGAATCAGGTGATGATTACTATGCATAATATATGGGATGCTGGAGGTGTGAGCCAAGGTAAATGACCATCTAAATCTGGCATTGTCTCTTCCAGAAATAAGAAGCATCGAATGAAGTTTTCACATGGAGGCAGTAGCAATGGAAATGTTTCTTCAAATATCCAGGAAAGGAGCTACCAGTCGAGAATACATGGGTATAAGAGACCATAGTGTCTGATGGACTGAGTCGAGTGATGATCTAGAGGCATGATGACACATCAATAGCTCATCTGTAGGGTGTTTACACCAGCATCTAGTAATAGAAGCTCTACACCGAATCCACATTCAAGGGTAGGGTCCGCAACTTCTCAATAGACTTGTATATAGGGTATGTTAGGGAATTCAAGAAGAGGTGGTGGTTATGGTCATGGTAGCCAAACCTCGGGATCTCAACGATAGTAGGGAAGATCATATTAGGGTAGCAAGGAAGTTTCATAGGAATGTGGTATTAGTCAGACTTATATAGTGTAACAGACCTAGAAGAAGTAGGATCGTGAACCCTCTACTATCGTAGGTACTGTTGTAGTTTCCTCTGTTTTAGCTTCTGCACTTCTTGATACATGTTACTGACATAGTTTTATATTTTTTCCCATTGTGGGGAGCCTTGGGCTCTGTGTTTTTACTTATGATGATGGTATGATGATAGACACATAATTAGGTATTGGAATAACAAGTTTGCGTCTGTGAAAGGAGTTCCCCCTTCATGTTGGTGGGTGTCACTTTTTATGGGACCTCTAAATCTTAGAGATGGGGGGATTTGATTTAAATTGTTGAATGGATTGGTTGGTCTCCTTTAAAAACTTTTTCAATTACTATCTGTATTGGGTGAGGTTTTTTTTCAACAGAAGGCAGATCATTTATACACAAAGGTAATTGGGATTTTCAGGTGATCAGAGATAGAACCGAGCATCAAGGGTTGGGTGGGATGACAAACTAAATTTCAGTTTTATATCTGGATGATTAGGGTACACATTAGGTAGATTTACCTCATGTATTTGATAGATTTAGGGACATCTTTCTGGATGTATTTTCCAGCCTACCTTCGATAAGATATGTAGAGTTATCTGTCGAGCATGCACCAAGAGATACACTGTTATCCATTCCACCTTTCTGCATGGTTATGATATAGTTTCAGGAGAAAAAGAAGCAGTTATATGATTTAGAAGCTAAGGGTTTCATCTAACCCTGTACTTCTCCATGGGGTTTGCTGATCCTTTTTTGTGAAAATGTAGGGAGGTACCCTCAGGCAATGCATGGATTATTAGAAATTGAAAATATTAACGGTTAATAACGACTATCCTCTTCGACGAGTTGATGCTCTAATTGATAATATATAAGGAGATCAAGTGTTTTTAAGACTGATTTGAGATATGGTTATCATTAGTTTCATTTTAGAACATCAGACATACCTCGCACAACCATTTGGGGTAGGTATGGTCTGTATGAGTATCTTGTAATGTCATTTGGTATCATGAATGTGCCTGCAGTTTTCATGGAACTGATGAACCGAGTGTCCCATTCTTAACTTTATTCATTTTTGTGTTTTTCAGGGAATATATCTTGGTGTATTCTCTTAATAGACAATTCCATTCCACAAACCATTATATCATTTTGAATTCACTGAGAGAGAATCAGTTATATTCTAAGCTCGCAAAGTGCCACTTTTGGCAAGATTAGATTCACTTCCTAGGTCACATCATCTCAAGAACAGGTGTATCAGTGGACCCAAAGAAGTTGAGAGAAGTAGTTTCATGGGAAAAAACCATGAACGTCTTTGAAATAAAAAGTATCTTAGGTCCACCTAGTTACTATAAGTACTTCATACAAGACTTCTCATTTTTAGAAGCACCTCTGATAGACTTAAATAAAATGGGTGTGAAGTATGTATAGACAAATTCATATGAGAAGACCTTTCTAGATTTGAGAGGGAGATTGGCTTCCGCAGTGATATTTAATTTTCCAAATCATTGCCGGGGTTACACTTTGAATAATGACACATCATGTATTCGGTTATGAGTGGTTCTTATGTAGGGGGTCAATTTGTTTCATACAGATCTCAGAAGTTAATACCTCATGAGAGGAATTAACCGATGAAAAATTTTGAGTTAACTATGGTTTTTCATGATTTATGTTGTTGGAGACATTACATATTGGGAGAATTTTTTTTCTATTCACAGACCACAAAATCATCAAGTAAATATTTACACGGTGTGATTTGAATCTGAGGCATTGAAGGTGTGTGGAATCCCTTCATTCCTTCGACTCGAAGAATTCCTACATGACTGGTAACATGAATTATGTGACTGATTCTTTATGCAGGATGAATCATATATAAGTAGTTTAGTAGGTCAGTAGCGAGTGGTAGCTTATGGAATTGTTCTCTGAGATTCACATGGATGTGGAATTCAATTGGGGACAACTTTTATTTTACCCTTAGTTGTTAGCTCTACCATGCTGGAAAGAGTGATGATGGGGTAGCTATCATATTTCAAAATCATGGTTTAACGGGAGAGTGTAGCAGGTGAGGATGCACAACCTGAATGGACCATAATAGGGGATGAGGATTTGTATTTATATGGCAATGTCTGGGTTTTAGCTGACATGCATGAGTAGTTGATGCGGAATTTTCATGCCTCTATATGGGTAGTGAATCCTGTTGTCACTAAGATGTATCAAGATTCAAATCATTAGTCTTGGGGGACATGTATGAAAAGGGATGTAAATGATTTTTTCATGAGGTTCTCCACCTTTTAGTAAGTGAAGTCGGAACAACAGCAACTGGCTAGACTTTTATAGAAATTAACCATTCTTGAGTGGAAATGGAATGTTGTGTTGGTGGATTTTGTGACAGAGTTTTCAAGGTCTCCTCGAGGTAATGATGCATTGTGGGTATTTGTTGGAAGGCTTATGAAGGCTTCACATTACCAACAGATAAAGGAAGCATTTAGTGTTGATGATATTGGGAGGTTCTACATCTGGAAGATTTTACGACTACGTGGGGTTCTTCATTTTATCATTTCATATTGGGATAACTGGTTTAATTCTCATTTCTGGAAAGAGCTATAGAGGGCTCTGGTTATACTGGTGCTTCTGAGCACAACTTACCACCTTTAGATTTATTGTCCATCAGAACAAATGATTCAGGTGTTGGAGGACATGCTTTAGGAATGCATCTCGAATTTCGGGGGTTCTTGTGATAGACACATACCCTTGGTTTAGTATTCATGTGACAATATATTTTAGGAATCTATTATGATAGAGACTTATGAGTCATTTTATGGTAGATAATTCCAATAACCCCTATGTTGAATAGAGGTAGAAGAGGCAACTATGCTGGGTCCTCATCTTCTCCAAGAGACCACTGAGCATGTTCGGTTGATTCGAAAGCGGATTGCCACTACGTAGTCTCATCAGATATCATAAGTCGATCTCCACATATGACCTATAAAATTCAAGGTTAAGGACATTTTTTTTCTACATGTTCTATCGAGGTTGGGACACATGAGCATCAAGAGAGAGGGTAAGCTTTCACTAAGATACATCATGCCATTTGATATTCCGGAAAGGGTCGGGTTAGTTGCTTATCTGTTGAAGTTACCTTAGAGTTACCAAGCTATTCATGATGACTTCCACATTTCACAGTTTCAACATTACCTTTTAGACCTACCTCATTATTTTCAACCCAAGGTGGTTGAGCTATAGGTAGATGAGTCCTTTGAGGAGAATCCTATTCTAATTGTGGATTGTAGCATGAATGTTCTCTGTGAAATGTGTTTTCCTTTAGTATGGGTGTTATGGGAACACAATTGAGTATAGGACAAGACATGGGAGAGGGAGGCCGATATGTGATCACAATGGCCAGAGTTGTTCATAGATATTTCTTCACCACCCTTGCAAGGGAAATTCAGGGGTGAATTGCATTTAAGGGGTTGTTTGTAAGAAACTAATTCTTCGTTTAAAACATGAATCTTTTCTTTTCAAACTGAATTTATGAAAAACTAGACAAAATAGATTTTGAGATGAATGCAGGACTATTGCACAATGTGACTGAGGGTTACATGTCGTGTAATCCTAGTACAAATCATGTATTGAGGTCAGCTGACATTTTTATGTTGTGTAAATGAAATAAGCGAAAGGATGAAAAAATTAAATATACATGGTGTGTATATTCCATGTACACATCTTATATTTTTTAAAATTTTCTTAAATGGTAATTGGCCTCATTTTATCATTTTTGGCAGAACCTCACCCATGTTTTCTCGAACAGTAGCACTGATCATGGATTTTGCTTCGATTATTCATTCAAACTCCAATTTGATTGTTGTAAGGTGTATTGGAACCCAATTGGTAAGATATTAATTCCTATTGATCCATTCATCACGATTTATATTCCTTAACTACCTTTTTATGTTTAAGAATTTATACCCATTAGGTAGATCTACCTTATTCTTGGCTGAATTAGAGGCCGATGCTGGATGAGGAGAGTTGTATTACTATGAGGCAAGTGGTCATGTGACTTTAATGATTTCTCATGTAGTTTATATGTGTTGAAGTGTCGTACGACCATGATTGGGGTGTCTCCTTGAACTAAATTGACCCATTTTATTACCAAATGTTGACTAGCTAATTGATTATGTTAATTAAATCATGTTTGAGGTTTTTTGAGGTGATTTACGGGCCCTCACTGGAGTGTTTCCCTCAAAAAACCAATGTTTAGAAGTTTGGAATATGATACATATGGGCATGACTTTGTTTCCCTTTTCAGGGTTGTTAAAAATAAAATTGGTTAATAGAATGTTTTCCCACATAAGATTAAATTTTTTTAAGCCTTTAAATAGTTTAATTAAATTGTTTGGCAAGTAATATGAATTTCCCATGTGAGTTTATAATTGTTACTCTAGGTAATGGTAAGATTACCTGAATGTCTTGTGACATGTTTAATGCCCATGTGAGTTTTTATTTTTTTACCATGTTATAGTTTAAATTACATGTTTTGTTTTTTTACTGAAATAATTATATACAAGGCTTGGCCCTGATTGATTGAGGAAATTATTGAGGGAGAGGTTTATCTATGCCTTTTGGAAAGGTTCCTTTATTAATGTGTTCATGTTTTTTCTATGAATGTGGGTGAGGTTTTGTTATTCCTACAGGTGAGGTTTTTCTATACCCGCGGGGCGGGGTTTTTTCTATGCCTAAGATAGAGGTTATGAAATGAATATTTAAATGGATAACTTTTGACATGTCTTCCAAGACAATGCACAATATAGGATTTTCTCATCCAATATATCAGTTTAGATTGTCTTTTGAGACATTGTATGTGCTTTCTTTATACGGGGGATTTATGGGAAGATGCTAGATCTTGAAATATTTATAATTCAATATAATTGAATTGTCTAATGAACATGAACTGAATAAATGGGAATTAGTACCTGTAGGATTGTTTAATTTACAGTAATTCCTAGATTACAACATTCATTTTGGACACTACCTGTTGCATATATTCACTGATAGACTGGAATAGGTCTTGGGTGGTTGCCTACAAGGGTTTTGTCTCACACCCTTTTTGAGGTCATGTTTTCAGACACAAATTGATTTTTTTGTGCCATTAAGGGTAATAACCCTTCTAAAGGTACATGAAATGTTGTTTATGATAAGGATAGCATTGTACCACGTTTAGGCTTTATATTCTTCTAATTTTTCTTTTGTATTTATACACCTTAGAACAATATCATGTACTTGAGTGTAGTGTATCCAATTTTGGAAGCTTTCCCAGAACATGTCACATAATGCATCATCTATTGGATGTTATGACTTATGGTTATCTCAAAAATTAGTCCTCTATTTTTTACCTCAGTTGTTTGTATTTACTACTTCCGCTATTGTATATTACTGTTCTTCTGTGTTACAGTCTTCCAATGAGAAAATAGTTTCCCCACTATCACACTTAGTCCCTCACTGATAGTCAGAAACCTCTAGTTATTGGGGGAAATGAACATGAGGCCTTGTGTACAATCGAGTATGGAGCACCTTTGAGTGACATATAGATCGATTTAATAACATGCATAATGGTTCTTTATCCAATATTTAAAAAAATCATCCAAAAATAATATCCTCAATGATCCCTAGATGAATTTTGGATTAAAAATATGAAACATAAAGTAGAGGAATGTACCTCATCCACATTTGTTTTGAATTTTATTTGTTTCCATTAAAATGATGAATAAATATCCAAAATAGAAATAATCAATTTCATATAATAATAATCCTAGAATAATCATGTACCCGCAATACGGTCGTACCACAAATCATTACATTTTTCTGTTGATTTTCATTCATCATAGGATTAATGTGAAAGATATATCCAAAAAATATATAGGGGTCCTACTTCAAGTTGGATCGATTTATGACAAAAAAAAAATCAATTTCATTTTGTTTTGAATGATATTCAAGTTCCGTTGCATGAAAATCGACGATTCATGATCAAGTCATTACTCACTAATGAATGTTCCTACAATCATCACTCACAAATATATAGGGTCATGTTTCTAACCAAAATATTCCATCATAACCATATACTTATAGGAAAAAATAAGGTCACATTATTTTAAGTAAATAAATTTATTTAATTAATTAATTTATTTAAATGATAACCCATGACCACACCCAACCTGAATGTCTGATACACTCAATTGTTAGGTCATGGATATAGTAAAACCTAGGATCTATACTCAATGACTCATTTGGATTTCTGATTTGAGTACCTTTTAAATATTTAATTAATTTTTTTGAGAAAAACTATACATGTTTGTATTTAATATTTTTCAAAAAATAATTCCAGGCACACGGGGCCTTTAAATATCAAGTAGTCTCAATGTCTAGATCCATAAATAATCCATATAATATTCCAAAATAATACGTGGAAAAATTAGATTTATCAAATTATTCCCCCCATGGGTATGTATTTCATATAATGCCAAAACAAATTGATACAAAAAGAGATGTGGCTACTAAGAAAGCATTCGGGTCACCCCCTCATATATGCTCTCCTGAATATTCATACGCTACCATCGAATATTCCATTGGGGAATTGATCTCTCATAAAGGGTAATCTTCTAATGACCCTCGATCTCTATCAGGTACTCAGTAATGGTAGCTCTATCCTAGATATCTAGCTCACCCTAGATGACAATATGTAATGGTTTGTGCGTGTACCTCCTCAATTATGAAACATGAAGGATGTCATTTATTTTTACAAACTATGGTGGTAGAGCTATGTGGTATTCCACCTCTCCAACTCTACACATCATTTGAAAATAGCTAATATACCTCAGAGATAGATTTTTTCCCAGTCAAAATCACCAAAATCCATGCTGAGGGAAGATACTCATTAACACATGGCCTCCCTCTTTGAACTCCAATGGCCTCCATCAGTAGTTCTCATAGGCCTTATGAGGGATCTATGTAGTACTCATCCAATCCTCGATGATCTAAAAATTGTTTTGTAGTGGATCACAACAAATCTGTACCCATAATTGATAACTCTTTTGGGTTGATCTAGTATAGTGGAGACCTAATGATTCACTTATTCATCATTTCAAATGGCACCATGATGTTGTTGGAATGGTGGCTATTATTGTATGAATATTATACTAATGGTAGGTGATCCTTCCCCCTATATAAAAAATCTAACATTCTAGCCCAAAACATGTCCTCCAATACTTGAATGGATAACTTAGTCTAGCCATCATCTTCGGGGTGAAATTTTGTTTTCCAATGCATCTAATTCGCAAAGGCCTCCCATAATCCCTTCATCAATTGGTATGTTAACCGAGCATCATGGATTGACATGATTAATGAGGGAACATCATGGAGTCAGACTATATTCTACATGTAGAGGCATTCCAACATCCCTACTAAACTATGTGCTCGAATATCAAGGAAGTGGGATGACTAGGTTAGTTGGTCTACAATCACCCATATTGCATCGTGTCGCTTAGAATTACATGGTAACCCTGTCATTATTTTCATGGATATCTCATCCCAATTCCTCTTTTGAACCTAAAGGGGATAATCTAAACACACTGAAACCTGGCATTTAGCCTTCACTTAATGACAAGTAAGGCATCAATAGAAAAACTATAGAACTCCCTTATTTATACCATTCCACTAAAACTAATTTCATATTTACTACTTCATCGTCAACACACATAGATGTACCGCCAAGGGATATGTATAAAATTCTCACAGAACATCCTCCTGCAACGTCACTAGAACCATCATGCATCCTAGGAAAAAACATTCATGATCCCGACAATCATAAAATCCATAAAGATAATTTATAGTGGATATATAGGTATTTAGGGTCCCATAGTTTGAATCCATAATCATACATTAGAATTTTTTTGGAAAAAATTTCAAATAATTTTTTTTTTGATATTTTTCATTTCACACAACACTAAATATATCTTTTTTAATATTAAAGAACAAATATTTACGTGCATTATAGACAATAAAAAATTATTATTGGACTAAAAAAAATACTTAGATTAACTTGTGATACAAAAAAACTATTTTTGGTTTTTTATACACAATGTTGAGTTTATTCGACAAGGTGTTCAATAAACAAGGTTAGATTTTACTGAACTACAATCTACTATTAATATAATTATTAAAATATTATCATTACTACCACATAGCCCTTAGAATGGATGTAATGAATAAGATTAACTAAATTGAAAAAAATATTATTTACAAATTTATATAAAATGAATCATTTGGTTATCCATTATTAGAAGTGAAAGAAATAAATATTTAAAAAAGAAATTACATTTCTAAGAAAACTATTTTCTTTGTACAAACACAATTTTAAACCAATAAATTAAAAAAAACATTTGATTAATTTTTTCAGTAAATTTATATATTATATATTCAATAAATATTTTTGATACTCATCCAATATATTTTATTTGTATAATATAAGAAAAAATTGAATTTTATGAAAAAATGATGTATTTTTTATAAATATTATTTTTATGGCCAATTAATGGTGAACCCATTTTAAATATAAATTTTAAAACATTAATAATTTTTTTGTTAAAATAAACATAATTTTAGAAATATTAATATCAAAATTTACTTGGGGTTAATTTTTTGGTATTTTGTGGGGAAGTTTCATTTTTCGATGCATAGTGAAAAATCACTGAATTTTAATTCAAATATGATTTTTCATATAAATAATTTATAGGATTAAATTTTATTTTCAATTTGTTTAAAAGTTTAATTATATCAATTATACATAATGTAATCCAATTTAGTTCATTGGAATAATTCCCTGATTTAAATTGTGCATAAAAATGTTTCAAGCTTTCGAATATTTTTATGTTAAAAACCTACTTTGTCACCCCGTCTATGGGATTATATTTATATTAATATACTCAAATTATGTGTTTCTAATTTTGAAAAATGTATTACATATTTTTAATCATGATAATCTATAATTATAATAATTTAATCTTAGTTTTTGACTATTTTTATTAGTGACTTTGATTAAAATTTCTTATAGTGATTAAGAGATATATTTTCTTAAAAAAGGACTAAACCATAAATATAAGGCTCAAAATGACTTATAAACATATAAGAAATTAATTTAGTGTTAATATTTTGAACCTATACTCCATTTGATCGGATTTAGATCATTATTGAAGAAACATGACATGGAAAAATGTGTCTGGAATTTCCTTTTTAAATATTTACGAAAATGCCACTCCTCCTCCATTATTAAAAGGTACTCACCCCTTCAACTTATTCGCTCCTGTCAAGCCATTTGGCTCAAAAATTAATTAAATATTACCTCACATAATAATTACTTTAAAATTATAATCCTCACTTTGGGAAGAAATCAATCCAATGAAGTCCTTTGGTGAAAACCAAACGGAGTTTCCTAAAGAATAGGTAATATCATTCCTAAAGATAATTTTATTTATTTATTTTATCCATACCTAATGTATTATTATGTAATGACTATATAGTAAAATAAGTATCATATATAAACTGGTATAGTTTTATTCTATGATTTTGATCTAAACATACACATGCTTCCATCAAATGGGTAACAAACTTACTATTCTTCTGTGTGACGAACTACAACCTCACAAAATGATGTTGTTCATCTTCCTTTACAAAATCTCATGGTTAAGAATAATGAATGAAACACTATTTTTATATGATATATTTCATATATATGATATATATTATTTATTTATGATTCTATAGTTACTATAAAACACATACTTTCATTCATTACATTTTGTGTTAATATAATAACTTCATTTGTGGACGTGTTTACTACCCTCTCCTCAAAGAGAGGTGATTAATTCACACTTTAAATGGAATTTATTAATTATGGGTTTATTAAATTTATAAAATGTATATGACATAATAATTCTACTTCAATGAGAAAATATATATACATATATTTCACTTTCTTTCTTTCTATAAATGCAACAAGAAAACTGAAATAGTGTCCATCGGTATGAATGACATACCACATCCATGAATGGTGTATTCCATTTAAAATATCTATATCTAATATATTATTATAAATATTTATATAATAAATATATATGATATATAAATCATGTTTTAAATTATGGAAATAAGTAAATCATGATCTAACCATGATGATCAAGGAAAACAAGCCAAAACATGTACAATAAACAAAGTAGTTATTACCTAAAACATTTAATTTACAAAGAATTGTTAATAAAAAGTAATATAAATTCATAGTTAATTCATATATCTTATTATATATAGTAATATGGTTCTGGAGCATTTTAACGAGTATGAAAAAAATTCTAGACTTAAGGTAATATTTTTCTTATCTAAATTTTTATATTCATGTGATACGTTCCTTATTCGCTATTTGTTTTTTTTTGTGGTGTATATAATGACCATGATAGTATTTTATAATAATTTTAATTGTATTTATGGGTGTTTTTATATCCATTTTAGGATATTTGTTTCATTGGGTTTATAGTTCAAAAGTTTCTTAATCGGTAAAGTAATTTTTGTATAAAGTTGTAGTCTTTGATATACATGCCATGTTATACACCTATATTTTTATATGGGGATTATATTCTACCCTTTGACATGTAATATAGAGAATATATTTCTTTCATGATATTTTATGCTTCATGTAATTTTATTCTCCCATGTATAATATAGTTTAAATTTAACAACAAGGTAACAATTTATTACGACAATATCATCTTTTATTAGAATTGTTTATGATTAGGCTTCCATTCAATAAATATTATGAACCATATCTCAAGAACAATCATGAAATCTCTTATACTCTAGTTATCCAAGATATATTCATGTATTATATAATTTTTTTACTTTTTTTAATTAATATAATTATGAAATGTTTTATGAAAATCAGACATTATTTTTCCTTTTAGTCAAAAATATAGTTTCTTTCAAAACCATGTTTTAAAAAAAATGTTTTAAAAAATGTTTTAAAATTATCCCATGATGTTTAGAGGAAATGTTTACCCATGTTTTACATTTTTAAAAATGTTTTTAAAAGAAATAATTGTGTCATTTTATGATCAAGGCACTTTTCTAAATGTTTTAACGTGAAAAAGAAATGATCTTCATGTGTGCAGTTGCAAGACATATTGACCGTATTTTCCTTGAAGATTATTATATATGTTTACACGATTATTTATAAAGAATTTATTTATCAATAATCTTGAATTTTTTTTGATTTGAAAGTTTCTTTCAAAGAATTTTTTTTTCAAAAATGTTTTATTTTTACAAGTGTTTTAAATGATATTCATGGATTCCTATATAAGTTTTCAAAAGGATATTTTCAAGGAAATAGAATTTAGTGTTTTCAATTTTGGTTTATATTTTTTCGAATCATTTTTCCAGAAAAAGGCATTAAAAATTATTTCAAGCCTTATTTTTATGTTTTAAAGTTATTTCCTTTGGAAAAGATATTCAAAATGTTTTCAATATTTCTTTATGTGTTTTCAAGGAGTTCTAAAAAATGTTTTTAAAAATATTTTAATGTTTTTCTAAGTATTCAAAGATATTTTAAAATAAAAAGTTTTTCAAAATTATTTAGGTATAGAAAAAAGGTTTTTTAAAATAGAAATTACATATTCATCACAAAATGTTATAAATGAAATTGAATGGACTTATTTAAAATGAAATTGAAATGGTTTTATAAAAATGATTTTCAAAGAAAGGCTGTTTTCATTAAGAAATTTTCTTTGTTATATTTCAAAATAATTCTCCATATAAGATGAATTACATTATTTTATTTTATGATTTGTTGGGGGATATGATCCCGGAATACCATTCATATTATTTATTACATGTCTTTTGTTTTGAATGAATGATTTTGATGACACTATTTTCCCTACCATGGGTAATATGATATTTAAAGCCAATTAATTTTATGGTTTATGCTTTTATGAAATGATATTGTGGCCACTCTCTTTTCCATAAGTAATGATTTGATGAAATGTTTATGATACCACATTTATTTAATAGGTTATAATATGATGGTTTTTTATAATCTTGTGGCACATGTTTGTATGATTTTATGTCGTGATGTGTGGGTCTTATATCTCACTCCAATGAATTGGGTATTGATGGATGACTCTTGAGTATAAATGATATGTGTGAACTTAATTACATGTTCACAATATTATGCATAAACCAGATGATATATTCAATAATTTTATGCATGGACCTAGTTCCATTTTCATAAGTTTATGTGTGATCCTGATTACATGTTCACAATTGTATGAGTGAACATATATGGTGTTCAAAATGTTATGTGTGAACTTGATTAAATTTTAACATTATTATGAATAGACCTAGTTTATTTTCCGTTAGTATATGTGTGAACATGATTAAATGTTCACATATTATGTGTGAAACTCATTACATGTTCAAAATTTTATACATGGATATATTTATATGTCCATACATTTATGTCAGGTCTGGATTTTATATACATAACTTATTGAGTAAACCTTTTTCAACTTATACATGTTCACAATGATATATGTTGATGTGTATGCCATGATCCCATGCCTTATTATTATTTTATACTTTCTTGTCTTATTCTCTCGATTACATTATAATTCATTTATATTTAACTCTAAATAGTTATTACATTTATCTTGATTATGATATTTTATATTTGGGGTATTATCTTGTAATTATACGATCATGTTCTCATGACCTTGTGCTCATGATTACACATAAAAATTTTCTTTTTTACCCTTACTAAGCATATGAGCTCGCCCCTTTCTTGTGTTTTACTTCCCCATGTTATGAAAAATTGGTTTTATGTATGAGTTCTAAAGGGGAATATCATTATGTATTTTTTTTAAGATATTTCACCAAATTAGTGGAATATGTTCCTAGTTTCATAATACACTAAAATATTACGGTCCTTAGGGTACTTACCTTTGTAATGTGCTAAAAATTCACCTAAAATTATGTATTATCTATATATGATATACCTAGGTTTTTATAGTTGGTATTAAGGGAAATTTTTATCCATCCATTGGAAACTAGGGTGAGAAAAATTTAGTGAGATCCCTAGGGGTATTTACAAGAAAATGAATAGGGGTACCTCTAAGGATAAGTATAAGAATGAGTTAATGTGTAGGAAAATGTCATAGAATTTTGGTAAATGAAAGAGTGAGTGATTTTTTATAAATATAAAATTTTATATATACTAAATGTTTTTGTGGCTTTGGTATAGATGTATGTTGGGGAAACAACCCAAAAAACACCATATTGACCTAGACCTGATCTGGAACTAGTGCATGATAATGAGCCTTGATGCTCAACTAGTTTAAAACTCCTTAGGGATATGATTTGGGAATTCACAAATATTTTATCAAACATCCTATGAATATAGATAAATAATGAATCTAAAGTGTCTAGTAAAAACCTAAGTATTCAATTAATAAAAAGTAGTTTTCATGATTTAGTTATCCTAAAAGTTATTTGTCAGGATTATGTGGTTTTTTGCTAATATAAGTGTTACTCAAACTATGTTTTCTAGTTTTAATCAATGGATGGAACTTGAAGGAACCATGTTGATGAGGAATTTAATAGATGGTTCAATATTTTTCTTCCTGAACAATCGAATTTTATGGGAGCTATAATAAAATCCTCATTGATATGATTTCTCAAGCTAAGAATCATGGTGAAATTCCAGATGACAAAAAGATGGAACAATGATATGTTGAGTCCTTCATGAGGAAGAACCCACCTTCTTCATGGGATTAATTGATCTATTTGGTGATGAACAACTGATCATTACCAGTAAAAATATATTTTTGGTTCTCCAATGTTCAGAGCAAGAAAATGTCGCATTGGCTGTCTAATGTATAGAAGATCAGGCTGATAAATAGTGTAATCTTACCAGGAATACAGGTTGATAAGTTGAAATTGAATCCATAGAATGGAATGAGTTCAAGAAAATATATCTTTAATAAGTACTTTCCTCATATTCTACATATGAAAATGGATAAGGAATTACTAGTGCTTAAGAAGATGGATGATGAATATGTTGATTCTTATGAATCTATTTTTGCAAGATATGGAAGGAAATATTTGCTATAATAATTAATCCAAAATGTCAGATTGACTGATTCTTCAATCTCTTGAAACCAACTCTCATAGTGGAATTATCCATGATAGAATTTTAATGATATAAAAGAATTATTAAATTTTAAATAAAAGTAGAAATTGAAGGTAAAACCCCTCTTCAGTCTGGAGACATGAAAAAGAAAATTTGGTACCATGGAAAATCAAATTATATGACTCATAGAGGGAAAAAATAGTTTCAAAATTTTACATGCCAAAAATATGGAAATTTTCCCTTATGTGAAGGACTAAAAGGAAAAAAATGAGTTTCAAGTGTGGAAATCCTAGTCATCGAGAAAAATAATATAGATGTGATGTGAAGAAGACAGTCAATGAAATTAATGGAGAGATATATCAATAGATTAATCCTCACACACTTTAGTATTTCAAGTGCAGGGACTTTGAAAATTATGAAAATCTATGCCCAAGTCCAAGGACAAATATGGATGATAAACCACAAAAAACCTATGAGGGCCATGAAAAAAGAGAATGCTTATACAATCACAATGGATGGAGTGAATTGTGATAATTAGGGAAAACCTATCCTCCCCCTTAATGGGGAATTCTATGTTTTTTTATGAATAATACCAATGAAAATATTATTTTTCATACATTTATAATGTTTCATGTGATTATATCCCTCTATATGTATTTTATAAATATAAAACCACATTTAATATTATATCGGTGCAAGGACAACCCCGGGATTCCAATAGTTATTTTTGCATGATATTAGTGCCTCTTTAATGAATAAAGGATGAATTATATTTTCAAAGGGTTATAAGGATAACCAATTGTGGTATGGTTTATGTTACAATTGTTATGTGGTTTTTGTAAATTAAAATCTTATCATACAATATGAGTATTTATTTATATTTGATAACATGTGATAAATGTTTTTTTAATCAAGATAGTTTGAATAAACTATCACTCTATTTATTGATGTAATGATCTATTAATGCTTCGAGAATGAAAAATTCACCTTTATTTCATATAATAAGAGATAAATTGGAAATCGATCATTAAATAAGAAATGGTTTCATTGTCCTGGAAAAATATAAGTATACTTTCTCATATAAATTCATCAACTTTAATAAATGGTTCCTAAAATAAATTGTTGTTTTGTTATGATCATTTTTGATTATATCGATGACATTTTTAAATATTTTTGGGTTATAGATTTTCAATTTTAATTTTATCCTAACCATGTTGTATATCACTATCCATTAGAACCGATAGATAGATTTATTTTCCATATCCATGTTTTCACTTTCCACCATTGTTCTCCTATGTGAAAACATAGTTTTGAGTTACATTGGACAACTTTTATGTTTCTAATGTTCCATTTTTAATGAAAGTTTTAGTATTAATTATTTCAATGTGGGTTTCTATGAAATTAATTTTTAAGTATAGAAAATTTATAACCCAAAAAAATTTTAAGGGATAAATTCATTTTATTAGGGAATAATGGGAAACCCCAAGATTTTGTGATTTTTTTAATTAATTTAAACTTTTTGATATTTTTCATTTCATATTACTTTGAATATTGTTGTTTATATGAAAGAATTATGTTTGATTGAATTATACGACACAAAGAGTTATTATTTATCTACACACAATACTGATAATTAATTGGGGTACACACAACATTGTGTTTTGATTTTTTTAAACACAATGTCAAGTTCCTTTGATTGCTTTTGTAACAAGCATGCACTAGTTTTACTAAACTACAATATACTACAATTATTATTTTTGAAATATTATTATAGCTACCACAGAATTGTTGGAATAGGAATTATGAATAAGATTAAGACAATTTTGTAAATATTATTTACATATCTATATAAAATGAATCATTTGGTTATCAATTAGTATAAGTGGATAGAAGATCTATTTGAAAATAAAGAAATTACTTTTCTAATAAAACTATTTTTCTGTTTACAAACACAATTTTATCTCAATATATTTTTTTTTAAAAAAATTTATTTATTTTTTCAAAAAAATATTTATTATATTTTTTATCAATATTATTGATACTCATCCAATATATTTGATATGTATAAGTTACAAATAAATTCAATTTTATCAATAAAAAGATATATTTTTTCTAAAAGTTAATCTTACCATCTTTTAATGTAATACACATTTTAAAGATAAATTTTTAATCATTTATTTATTTTTAAATAAAATTAATCTTCGAAAGGGTAATATAAAAATTTACTTGGGGGAATTTTTTTTATTTTTCTGAGAAGTGTTATTTTTTTATGAATGGTGAAAAAACATTGAATTTTAATTCAGAACTTATTTTTCATTTAAATAACTTATAGAGATAAATTATATTTTTAAATTGTTTAAAAGTTTAATTAAGTAAATTTTATATCAAGTAATCCAATTTATGCGATTGGAATAAATTACACATTGAAATTTTATATTACATCATTTGAAAATTTTGATAAATTTTTACTTTAAAAACCTGCTTTGTCCTCCCGTCTATGAGATTAAATTTAAATGAGTTTCTGATACTTATTTGTTCAAAATTTGAAAAAATGGATTCCATATTGGTAGTAATAATAATTTTTATTTTTTATTTTGGTCAAATATGTTTTTTTGCAAAAGTTTTTATATGTCATTTAAAATAATTGTAGCGATTAAGAAAAAAATTAGTATAACAATGGAATAAACCTTAAACATAGGGCCCATAATGACCTAGAAACTTGTACAATATACTTTTTTTATTAATATTTCAACCCAAAAACACAATTTATTAGATTTTTACCATTATTGAGCAACTTAATGTGTGGGAAATATGTTTTGAATTCCCTATTCAAATTTTTCTGACAATGCATCTCTTCCTCTAGTATAAAAATTCACTCACGCATCCCAGTTATTCACACATATCAAGACCTTTGGATTATCCAAATTTGGCCCAAATTACCTCCCAATATCCCCAAATTAATCCTAAAATATTCACTTCGGGAATAAATCCATACAAGTAAATCCATTGGTTCAAACTGAAAGGAGTTACCCAAAGAAGTGGTACCATCCTTCCTCAATCCTTTTGGTTTTATTTTCTTTATACCCCACCTCAAATATTATTATTCCATGATTATATAATATCATAATTATAATTAATAAACAAATATTTTTTTATTCTATTGGTTTAATCTATAATTACACTCACGTCCATATAATGGGTAACAAACTTATTGGTCTTATGCATGGTGAACTACCGCCTCATGAAACAATTTTATTTATTTTTCCTTTACCACATCTCATGGTTGGGAATTATGAGTTAAACCATAATTTTATATAAAATATATGATATTTATGATGTATTTATTCTTATTTAATTAATATATAACATATAACTTCATGATTTACATTTTTTAAAAACACGATAACATCATTTGTGTTCACGTAGAATATCGCTTCCTCAAAGAAATGTGACTTGTTCACACATTACACGGAATGTATTGCATATGGGTTATAAAAAACATATGATATAAATGAAATAATAATTATAATATAATTATAATATATATATACATGTCACTTATTTTCTTTCATTCAATATGACAGGAAAACATAAATAGCGCTCATGCGTACGTACGGCCTACCGTCTCCATGATTGATGTATTCCATTTCATATATATATATATATATTATTATAAATATTTATATCATGAATATATGTGATATATAACTCATATTTTACATTATATAAATATGTAAATCCTGATCTATGTAAGAGGATCAAGAATAACATGTCAAAACTCATAAGATAAACTAAGCGGCTATTACCCAAAACATTCATTTAAAATGGAATTGTTAATAAAAATGTAATATAAAGTAAAAATTAAATCATAAATGGTATGATTTATATTAATATGGTTATTTGTTCTATTTTTAATAAACTTATATTTATTATACATGAGGTTTTAATTTGTACAAAGAATGTCTAGACTTCGGGTAATAGTTTTCTGATCTCAGTTTTTATATTTGTGAGATACATTCCTTTTTCCCCACCCATTTATTTTTTATGGTGTATATACATCACATGAATGCATTATATAATTATTGTACTTAAATTTATGGGTATTTATATATCAATTTGATTATATTTATTTCATTGGGTTTGGGGGTCAAATGTTACCAAATCGGTAATGTAATGTTTGTCTCAAGTTTCCTTCTTTGAGATATATGCCATGTTAGGCACCAATATTTTTATATTAAGTGTACATAATTAACTTTTACATATTTTATCATGAATATAAATATTTAATGATATATTAAAATTCATTTAATTTTATTCTCCCATGTATATTATAGGTCAATGTTACCAAATTTGTAATAGTTTTTGCTATAATATCATCATTTATCATGATTGTTTAATATTACGCTTCCAATGATGAAATATTATTATCTATATCACAATAAATACCTTTAATTTTCATATAATATGGTTATCTATGATATATACATGTATTATTACCACCTTTTCACTCTTAGGTACGTAATATAATTAAGAATATTTTTTTTTGAAAATTTGACTTTATTTCCCCTTTCAGTGAGACATCATTGTTCTTTCAAAAAAATGTTTCCTAAAAATGTTTTATTATTATCCTATTATGTTTAAATTAAATATTTACCCTTTCATTTACCTTATTTAAAAATGTTTTTGAAGGAATGTTATTTTCATTTTATGATCAACGAAATTTCTAATCTTTTAAAGGTGAACTTGGAATATTCAAATATACAGACTTACCCACAGTTTTGACCATCATTTCCATGAAACCTCAATTTTATATCTATAATTTTATTTTTAAATAAATATTATTCCAATTTTTTTTTTTTTTTTGAATTTAATTTTTTTTAAAAATATATTAATTTTTTTTTAAAAGTTGGTTTGAATGATATTCGAATCATCATTTACATGATTTTAAAAAGATATTTAGAAAAGTATTTCAATGATTTAATGTTTTATTTATAAGTTTTAAGGACAATTATCTAGAAATGTTTTTTATAATGATTTTAATCCATCTTTTTATGTTTTCAATTTCATATCATTGAAAAATGTAACCAAAATGGTTTAAAGTTGTTTTATGAGTTTTCATGTTGTTTTCCTTGAAAACGGTTTTCAAAATATTTTCAAGATTTCATTTTATGTTTTAAATGTTATATTAAAAGATTTTTTTTCAAAATGCTTTATTATTTAAAAAAAAACGTTTTTCAATGTGGAAAATAATTTTCCTTAACAAATGTTTTAAATGAAATTGTAATGCTTTCATTATAAGGTAAATATTTTTAAAATTGTTTTTTAAAAATTATTTTCAAATATATTCTATTTTCCTTAATAAATGCTTCATGTGATATTCCAAAACTCATCACCATATAATATGAAATACTTCGTAATAGTTTGTGATTTTCTGATCCAAGACTACTATTGATATTCATTTTGGAAGGATTTATGTTTTTAAGGAATGATGTTTCTGACACTTATTTCTCATCCATGGGTTATATTATTTTGAAAACCTCTTATTTTTTGGTTTTATGTTTTGATGAAAAGATTATGATACCTATCTATTTTTATATATGTGATTATATGATGAAATGTTTGTGATACCCATTTTATTTATTAGGTTATGATATAAAGATTCTTTACAATATTGTGGCACATGTATGTATGATTTTATTAAGTGATGGGTGGGACCTATATCTCCCTCCAATTAATTGGTAATGATGGATAACTCATGAGTATAAATGTTAATAGTGAACCTAATTACATTTTCACAATGTTATATGCGAACCCGATTACATGTTCACAATGTTATGCATGGAGGTGTTTGTATTTCCATAATATAAGGAATGAAACTCATTACATGTTTATAATGTTATGAGTGAAACATATTTTTTGTTCAAAATATTATTTGTTAACCTAATTACATGATAACAATGTAATTCATGGACCTAGTTTTGTGTCTATATGATTATGAATAAACCAGATTACATGTTCACAATGTTATGCATGGTCCTGATTTCATGTCCAAAAGTTTATGTGAGGGCCTAATTTCATATCCTTAACATAATGAGTGAACATATTTCTACTTAAACATGTTCAAAATGTTATAATATGTTGTTCATGCAATAATTCTATTTCTTATTCATATTTTATACTTTCATGGATTATGATCTTGATTACTTATCATTTATGTATTATTATGTTTCCATCAATATACCATGACTCTTGATTATTATATTTGATATGAAGGGTGTGGTATTCCAATGATACGATCATGTTCTCAAACCATTATTCCCATGATTATCTTCGCATATCTGTTTATTTACCCTCACTGACCATCTAATCATAACCATTTTCTTATCTTTCATTTTCAAAGTTATGAAGAATTGTTATTATGTAGGGGAAATAAATGGGAATATCTTTACCGATATTTTGAATATCTATCACCAAATTTGAATAGTGTGTTATAGTTTCCAAAGACAATAAACTATTATGGTCAACAGGTATGCACTTTTGCAATGTGATAAATATTCATCTATAATGATGTAATATCCATGTATGTTATGCATGGTTCTCAATACTCAAAATTTACCTCCTTGGATTATTTAAAAGGATAGGTTTAACAAACATTGAATAGAGGTAAGCTATTTCATCACCATCCATAAAGGATTACTATAATGAAGTAAACTACTCTAATGCCTCACCCATAAACATCAATCAAAATATCCTATTGAGGGAATCTTTTACTACATTACCATTCCCAATAGTATATAAAATCTAAAAGAAATAATCCTAGTGGAAATCTATCCATCCTATCTATCTCAAGTTATGATACTTTTAGGAAAAGTTATACTTGAGACTCTTGTGGTCAGAATAGATGATAATTCGCTCACCCATCAGGTAGTTTCACCACATAATTAGTTCCAAGATTAACACTACTAACTGAAGATCATGGGTCACCTATTTTTTAATAATTTGGTCTCAACTGATGTGAAACGTAGGCAATCCACACCTACCAGTGTATTAGAATCTATCCAAGACTAAACCTTGATTTATCATAGGACAATACATTATCAACACCCTCCATTAACAATATCAAGATTGGAGTGCCAATCAATATCAACCAAAACTACTATAAATCTAATTGGAACGTTTCAATCCACACGAAAGGTACCCTATTTGGGTCAAATCTACGAAGGGATCTAATATACTTGAGAAATCAGGTATGACTCTTACATAGTAGCCTTCAAACCCAATAATACACTTCACCTTCATCATGCTCTTGGGTTCCTCCCAAGATAACACTTCCTCAACCTTTTCCTTGTCCACTACTACTTAATCTACTAAGATAACATGTCCCAAAATGCGTCCCTCCCAAATATACAACTAAAACTTTAATATCATCTTGTAATGTTGGTTCCTACAGATTAAAACTAGAACCATCCTCAAATACCTCTTGTGCTATTCATTAGATGCTGAGTATACTAGGATATCTTCCATTAATACTACAACAAACCCATCAAAGAAAGGTTTTATGATCTGCTTCATGACTCCCATGAACTCTTTTTAGGAGTTATTCATACGAAATGGAATCACCATGTACTCATAGGGAATGTAACAATATCAGAAGAAAAAAATTTCTATATCCCCGTGATGTGCTCACAATGGTTTATATCTTGGTCTAAGGTCGTTCTTCGATAATCATCAGTACCCTCACAATTAATCAAGGAGTTTATCAATCATTTGTAGCGGATACTTTTTCTTTATATTCACTGGGTTTAGGCTATGTTAATAAACACACAACCTGAACCTTCTATCTACCTTATTGGAGAACAAATCTGAGGCTCCCCAAGGTGAGATAATGGGTCTAAAAAATTCATTCCTCTATATGTCCTCTTAATACACCCTAAGCTCTCGATGATTTTTGTGAGCCATCTGATATGATAGTTTAGATATTGAGAGTTTTGTGAGGTGTAGATCAATGAAAAATTCTATCTCTTGGTGGGGTGGTAAACATGAAATGTCCTCAAAAAATACATCAACATAATCCTCCATAAAAATATGAAACTAATAACATATATCATCTAATGAAATAAGGCTCATACAATAAAAATAATGAGTAATATTTTTCACCCTCCTATACATGATTCAATACTATTATTCCTGGGTTTTCTTTTCACACACAAAGGAAAACTTAGTCCCACCGTTGTGGATGCACTACATCCTCCACCTGAAATAGCCTATCTTGGAATGAACTGTAGATAACTAACCGTTACCTAAGATAACATTTTAAGTCATCATCATTGCAAAAAAGATATCAAAAAAGAAAAAATCTCTTCAGAGATCCAGGTTCCAGCATCTACAAAAGTTTGTGATCACTAAGTCACCACCGGTTAGAGTCTCTAAGCACAAGGGACAAGCCTAGGGCTCAACCAATATCTATAAGTCTCAAACTAGATATGTGTAAATAAATTAATGACTCACACATATGCCTATTAATAATACAGATAAGGTAGAATGTACCCAGATCCTACCTTGTATCATCCTTAGAGCCTTTGGGATATAATCCTCAAAGTCTACATCCACCCTATCCCTTATTCCCTTGATCCCTCGGCCTTTCTTAGAACATCTAGGGGTGGTAGTGTCAACAATTCATAATGTATTCCACCCCTATCTATTATTCCAGCTCCTATGCCACATACTCCTCCCTACGGGCATAACTAATCTAGCTCCTACATCTATCTAGGATACCCACACATTGTCTATCTATTAGCCTCATGATTGCTTAGAAAATCACAAGCAAGATACCTTCGACCATAACAAATGTAGAACCATATCTCCCTAGGCTGACTAGATCCATCCCGTGAGCCCTGAACGATAGACCCTATATCTGGCAATTGCCTCTTGAAACATATTTCCAATATGGGTCCCTAGTTTTTCCATCATTTACCTAATTCCAAAGACTCATCCCTTATGTGGCCACTATCGGCTCCAACTATTTGCATCTACTTAGCCATAAAAAATATCATCCACCAAATAACACTATAGATCCGTTGAATAGGTAGGGATTCATAGAGGTATCACACTGGCTCAAATATCTTTTTATAGTCCTTTCTCTAAGGTCTGATCATGAATGAATGAATACAACACCATATCAACCAAAAACTGATATATGTTAGTGAACCATGATGAATAATGAGTTACAGTGGCACTACAGTACTAATGTTTTATAAGATCATGTATGTGAACCCCATTTAACATTTATAGATAGAAATCCTCCTTAAAAATGTGCTATAACTATGACTATACTAGAGTTACCTCATCATACAACTAGTTTACTAAGCCGCACCACAATCCTGCAGAGCCATATAGAAGTCTCACCTATAGGAACACCATCTAGTCTGCTGGTATCCAGAAATGATGGAAGACTCAAATCATTTCCTTAGGACATTCTTTAGCCTACCATTATCTACTCGACAGAAAAGTTATGACTAGTGAACCACCGAGATGTAACACCTCATGAATTGGACTGTATATTTAAGCCTTGTCACTAAGGGGGTCATCCTTGTTATCTTAATGTTGAATCTTAATCAGAAAACATTGATGAGGAATACTAAAATAGAAAATATTCACCACTTATAATGAGTATATCTTGAGAGATAACCCAAGACTAAAATTGAAACCACAACCCATTCATATATGATCAATGTAAGAATGTTTTCCATGAAACCAATTCATATATGTACTTAATCAAAAGGAGGTGATTAGAGCCCTAGTGTATGGACACATCAGATACCACACCAAAACTATAGTCCCTAGACTAAAAGATAAACTTGAAATAGTTAACACTATTTCCCCAAACCAAACTCATTGATTATGGTCCTACGGTAGGACTAACTCGTTTGATACCACTCTATCATGACCAAGTCCATTGTGTCCTGAACCGTGACTACTCTAATCCAACAAAAAATAGTATAGGGGATTGTAACGAGTGCCAAATAGGCATATAAATCACATTACATGCCTTATCCTAAGGTACCTGTACACATGCACAGATATCTGAATCCCATAAAATGGTGAAATGTAAAAAAATTAATAACCATGCTTCCATACATCTAAAATCCAACCATCACGGTTTGGAAAAATGTACCAGAAAGACAATGGGAAAAATAAAAACCCACCAGAATGAATCTAAAAACAAGTCCAAAAAATAATGTGGGTGAGGATTGTTGTCAAGGTAACCATAAGAAAAGACAATGGGATATTTGGTTCACTAATATCCACTTGGTATTTGTCCCCCTGGGACTCTCTAAAAATGTTGATCATCTTCGTAAGACATGATAAGTGCTGGAAAAACTCATGCATGGGTGGGTATAAAATTTCCTGATGGAAACCATAAGATCACTAAGAATATAAAATCAATTATAAAATTAAACTCCTCATAGATATAAATCAATAGAACATAAAACAATAATATCAATATATAATCAACATAGATACAAAATAAAATTTTAATGTCACAAAAGTAATTATAGTCTAGGGTTCATGCATGAAGGTTCCACATTAGACTAGTCCAGGAGAATACACTCCATGAGTCATATTTCCCTGATGAAATTATCCAAGATGGCAAGCTCATCAAGTATCACCATAAGAAGAACTTTCTGTATGTTGGAAGGGAAAAATACATGGATGGGGATCAAACCCGAGGTCATGAGGAATACCAACAACCCAATCTTGATAAACCTATTAAGTTGGGGATCTATGTTCATATATTTTTGTTATAACAATACGAATAACCTAGAATAGTCAAAAGATTATGATGATAGAGGATCTCACTCTAGGTCTCATGAAATTATTTCAACAACTCTACCAAACAATAATGATTCTCAGAAGTTATCAACATCCATTTATAAGACACTATTCCACTCTAAACCATTAGGGAATCGATCAAGGGAAATTACCCTAATGAAAATTTTCCATATAAAAGGATAAAATATTTCCTTACATATTTTAAGGATAACATGTTGTGTACTAGTAGTACATGACATGTCCCTATGACAATGGGTATAACCCATGTATCATGGACCATTCCTGTGTCCCTATTTGTGCCTGAGTACAAGGCATGTCTGAGCTAGTGTACCCCAGTCCATGTATATGTCTAGATATCCATGTCTGTGTCTTGTTAGTCAAGTCCATTTCCATATATTAATTCCAAATTTTATTCCAAAAACAAATAAAATCTATTTTAGAGAGAACACATATTTTAATAACTAAATGAAATCAATAAATTTTAAATGATTATGGAATTTATATATATAATTTTTTTCCTCAATATGTGTAATCCTATTAATAATCGCCAATTATACATTTGGGTTTTAATTTTGTCATTTAAATAATATTTTTTAGGGTTTTTTAAATTTCACTGTTTTTTATCGTGTTATCTATAAAACATAATATTACATTTAATATCTATGGATATTTAATTCTCCCCCACATTAATAACATTTTTACTGAAAATTTAAACTTGTTCATGATACACAAAATTTTAACTTTTTAAGATACATTTATTTAAATCCCAAATCATAAAAAGGGTTAAAAACTTCCTCTAAAAAAGTGGGAAAATAAGTAAAAAGTTCATATGGAATAACACATAATATGTTTCCATATTTGAGATCATTTGTGGGATTTGAAAGTATAAACATGGAATAAAATCATAATTTTAAAATAAGGATAGATATTGACCATGATCATTGATCAAAATAATGTGAAGGATCAGAATAAAGTATATGACCCCAAATCAATAAAATAGAGAAGTGATAAAAAGACTATAGATTCATCTAAGATGAAGGTAATAGGATACCATTTTAATTTAATGATCATTTTTTAGTTAGAGTCATTTAATTACCATATAGACTAAGAGAATAAATAAACGTACTTACCTTACAAGAATAATTACATTCTTTAACAAATTTCAACTATGATTTCATCTTTTTCTCTAAATGAGGAGAATTAATGATGAATATTTCTTCATGAACAACTAGAATCAACACCTAGTGGATCACATCATCGTCAAAAGGATTACAACATATTCCCCCAATCATTATACATTAACCAAAACAAACATGGTTAATCAAAGGTAAGATAATTCCTAGAAATATAAATCCTTCATTCAATGAAATAATACCTCAACCTCCAAAATTAAAATGTAATACCCACAAATTATAATTATTTGATCACATATATATCCAAGATAAAATTAACAGTTGTCATTAAATAACATAAATTACTCTTAATGTCCCATACCAAATATTTATATGCCATAATAAAATAATCTCTATGATATGATAGTCATTTACATAAATAATATGAATCGCTATAAAGCCACAATAATATCACATATGAATTCAAATGATAAATCAACTTTGATTCCCCAAATAGAATCCCATAATATAACATAATGTTACCTAAAATTATAGTGAAATTATTTCTAAATAAAATCAATTACTTAATAAAAAAACCACTCTTTGACCATATGTTTATCTATATGATAAGACATATGTTCCAAAATTGTAATAATGAATAATTACCTAAAAAAGATACAATAAACCCTAATGGTTATAAATAACATTAAAAATTATTTCCATAAAATTTATATATATTCTCCCTCAAATAATACTTCATTGTAAACCTATGGGTTTCATATACCTTAAACCAATAAAACAATTCTCAAAATATCATTTATCACCACAAGATTCTATCATATAAAACCTAAAAATGGATTTATAAATTTTGAACTTATGGTAAACCTTACGATTATAAAACCAAGGTAGTATCTATAAATATTAAGATATCCTAACATGAAAACATATTAATCTACAATGTCATATATTCTTTTTTGTATACAAAATATAATAACCCCTAACCCGTAGTCTTAGAGAAAGTTCTAAAACCATAAAATTTGTATTTCTAGATTTTTTTTGATAAATGTGACCAAATTTTCTCCATAAATACCCTACAACATAAAAATTTAATATTTAATCACTAACATAACCTAGTAAATTTTAGGTTTATAGAATTAGATAATTATCAACAACTCTTATATAAAAATACCTATGACTACAAGAGAGTTTCTTTCCCACTATACCCACTATTTAATATTCCCTATTTACTATTCATCATCTCCCAAAAAATTCATTACATATGAAACCATTCAAGACACAAATAATTTAACATCACTCTTTATGATCTTGGGAATATAAAACAAACTATGGGTGAGATAAAATTCCCAACATGGATAAAAAAAATCATTAACAATTAAATGTCATAGATGAGGGTAAAATGATCCTAAGTTTATGATTACATAATCAATGAAAATTTGGATAACAAAACATAATTTATAACCATTAATTACTTGACTCATAAAACATTAATAAATGAATAAATCATTATAAAATCTAGTAGTCATTGGAATTAATAATTATGAGCCTTTTCATTTCACATTTAATCAAATTAATAATTATAAACCCATAGAAATCATAAATCAAATGTGTTGGTATCTTTGAAAACTATCTTAATTTAACTCTTACTAAACCTTTTAGGGAACCCTTTCCTATTAGAATAATCTTACGTTCAACATCTAATAAAACCCAACTCATTAGAGCACAACTTTGGTACACCCAACGTATAAGCTATATCATGATCAACTGTTATCTTAATCAATTTCCAAGAACAATAACATGAATAATATAAATATATATTTCGTTTTATCATTAAACTCTAAGGAAAAACAATTATTCCTTTCAGAATAAGATTAACCTATGGAAACAAAATGGGTACAATGAAAACCTATTTAAAATAATCATAATACATAATGATAATGAATTTGAATGGTATCCTCACAAAACATACCTAGTTAATCATAAGAAACATTAATGTTTTTTATGTTGATGAATAGAAATACAAATTAAAATATCATTAGAAACATTATTGAGGAAAATATCTATTACTAAATTAAATTGCCTTTAAAATCTAAAAATTCACAAATTATTGTGAAAATACTTTTATTTTAAAATAAATTTGGAATAATATAAATGAATATTCAATGAAAATAATGGTCACAACTGAGGAAAAATGAATTCATTTAATAAATTATAAAAAATAAACATTATGTCAATCATTTTTTAAATAGTGTCAAATGTGACCTATTTAGAAATCATTAGGAAATAACATTTTAAAAACCATTTTAAATAAAGTAAAATAACA
The DNA here is from genome assembly GCA_963277665.1 of Viscum album. Lineage (NCBI taxonomy): Eukaryota > Viridiplantae > Streptophyta > Magnoliopsida > Santalales > Viscaceae > Viscum > Viscum album. The sequence goes on along the minus strand of OY728119.1, from coordinate 803,715,447 downwards.
TTTTAAATATATTTAGGAAATAATTTATATTAAGAAAATAATAGTTCCAAGAAAATTTTAAAACATGGATATGGTGGAGAAAGATTCCTTCTCTAAAGGAATAAAAAATATTGGCATCAATTCTAAATGAATATAATGAATATTATTAAATAAATAAGGGTGGAAATAGATATTAAACAAATGAAAAAAATTAATTAGTATAGTATAATATAAGATATATTTTCAAATAAAATAATATTATATGATTTCACCCAAAGTAACCTTGAACATAAATAATCCCGAAAAGAATGTAGATTGTAACATAATGCCTTTTCCACATTGTTATCTTTTTGATAATAAGAACCATGAAAGAATAAAATAAAATTAAACTTATAATATCAGTATAATATAAGTATTTATGATATAAAATAACATAGGTATATAATGTACACCTCATAAAAGAATATAGGTTCATATCGTAATTGTTTGTCTTTAGGAAAGGGAATTTCAGTCGAATAACCATTATAAAGATTAAGTAATTGAATTAAGAATATATACATTGAGATATTATTTATAACAAATATTAATACCCATTAAATAATTTTAAATACAAAATAAAATAATTTATAGATCAATTTATACATAAATGTGGAATAATAATGTCAATGTAGAAGTGTGATAACCCAATGAAAGGAAATTCAGTTATGAAACCCTTTACCACTTCGTAACATTCAAGTCAATTTATAATGGTTTAAATAATTCAATTTAAAAATAAAAATAATAGGAATAATTTAATTTCCATGATATAACATATAAAATTGGAAACATATAAACTATATAAAATCTGTTTTGTGAAAAACACTAAAATATTCCTCAATGAATGGAAATTGAGACGAAATCTCTAACCCTGAGTCTGACTCATCATATATGATACTCATATTCATAAATAATAAACATATACTATTTAATGACATGATTAAGAATTTTTTTAAGGTTTATTATTCCTTTAATTTAATTTATAACCTTATTATATCCAATTACATAATAAATTATGTTCACATGAGATGTTTTGATGTTATTCATATTATATATCCAAAATGACATCAGTATGTTGGATATGGACAAAGAAATATTTGTTAGATTATATCAAAAATAATATTAATGAAATTATTATTATTTTTATACATCATTTATACTTAAAAACCATAAAATATAGTTTTTAAAAATGAACTACATTACAATCATGGAGATAGTAGGTCATATATACACATTAGTAACATTTCCATTTTTAATGATCATTGTGTAAAGAAGTTAAGTATTATTTTATCCACTTATAATGAAAATTATTTATAAAATACCAAATTATTTTGTTAACTATGATTTTAAAAATTATCCATGTGATATAGTTATGAAAAAAGAATCGCATCACTCCATGGAGGTGGTATTCCACATGTATTCATAAATGACGTTATCATTCATCAATGGATAGAAAGGTAATATTTTGTTTTATATATTAACATTTAAAAGTGATAAAATAAATTCAATATCATATATATATATATGTCAAATAAATCATTATAACCTACCATTATTAGTGGTGATTTAAAATGAATTACAATTTTCTGTGAGGTTGTCGCTCTTTGTACACAAAAATGACGGATTCCATTACCATTTAAAAGAGTTTAGAGATGGTTGTGGGTTATTAAAATTATCATAATAACATATCAGTATACATAATTTAATTGTGTTATTATTTCATCATTGTTATTTATGTTTTTAATGAGTTGGAAGAAGAAATTAAACAAAAAAACGAGGTTAAGAACTATACCTCTTTATTGGGAATGCTCTTAAGGTTTACACCAAATGATTTATTAAGTTTTTTTCTCATAAAACCATGGCCTATAGGATGTCATGATGGATTTAAAGAACTGATTTATTTAGGTATCTTTATGACTAAATGGTTCTTGAAATGGTATTAAATAAGAAGAATAAGTATTTTCTTATAATTTAGGGTAGGGGAACAAGTAGAATTTAGAAAAATACTAAATTAATATAAGTTAATTTTTAATTTAAAGTGGATTAAAAATGATATTATTTGAAACTAAGATGAATATGAGTTTAAATAACCTCATAAAATAAACTTTATATATGTTTAAACCATATTTTTTCCCTATCTATTTTTACCCTCCATTAACAATTTTGAAAATTGTGATTATATAAATAGTTTTACACATAAGGAGTAAATATACTCACTATAAAATAAAAAAGGGGCCATAACTGGACCATGCTTGATTTCAAAAATCATATACTAATTTCTTGGATGATGAACACATTTTTATGATTTTTTTATCATTTAATAATTTATTATTTATTATAGTGTAACATTAATTTTAATTTAGAATTAATTCATTGAATTTGAATTTTAAAACTAAAAGAAAATAATGGAATTATAAGAAAATTAATAAATACATATATAATTTTTCAATGGTATTTCAAAAATATTTAACACCAAATATCACTAAAATAATATTATTATTAGTGTTTATAATATCATTTTAATCATTTTTCTACTTATTTCATATGCACTGTGTTTGTGTTTTATAATCCATTAAGGTAGTTATTTCATCACTAAAAATAGAAATAAATTTAAAGGAAGAAGAAAAATATTTAATATTTCAAATTACTGTTTATAATTGTGTGTTTATGATCACTAAATGATCATCAAAAAATATATAAGGTAAGAAATACCTAAAACATGGGAATTATTTTCCACACATTTAAAAGGAAGATAAGGTGTCCAAGGTCATGATGATCATGTAATCCTCTAAAGTAAATGTGATTTCAGGACCCTTATAAGGTCATGTGAATGGGAAAGGCATAGGGAATAACCATTGGGGGATTACATGAAGACCCTTTGAAAACCCCTTCTACTATTGTGAATACATCTAAGAATTTCACTAATTGGGTGGTGCCTTCCAGGCGAGTTCCTCCCGATCATGCAATTTATTAGTTAGAAGGCTCCAATCAAACAATCCCAAAATCCTTTTAATAGAGGGATAAAAATATTTAAATGGATGAATATTCTTTAAGTCATAAATCTTTATGAGATATACCAATGTTGTTCACAAGACAGCTCAGAATCCCTAGAGACTTGTCTACCCTATCTTGTATGATCCCAATGACATGTAACCCTCATCACAAAAAGTAATTAAGACATGTTTAGGTGGTCTTTCACTCATCATCTATCTCAAAAGGAAAAATGATGTGTTGGACATGATAATGCACAAGAATCACTACAAGAACCATTATTGGTCACACAATGTATCATTAATGGGGAGAGTGATTGTCTTCGACAAAACTCATTCAAAATTTTGGAACCTCATCCTTTGAAATATAAAAAAGTAATTTTAATGTGAAATGATGGGAGCTTCATGTGAGGGGAATATACATTTATTTTATGTGAATGTAGTTACACACCCCAGATGATCACCATTGATCATGTGAATCTCCCCTCAGAAAGACATCAGGGTCCAACAATACCCCTTGTAATGAAGGTTTTATCTTGTGAATTCCCTTAGGTAATATACCCATTTCATGCAAAAGGTTTCAAGAAAGTTGGATAATATAAAACTGAATACATTCAGTTGGAATCTAGATCTCACAAAGACACCAAGACATGTTTTATTGACCTTGTAGAGGCTCCTTAACATGCCCAAAAAGTCAGGTCAAATCTATTTGATTAGTCTTGTTCCAATAATAATGGAAAATGAAGAATTTTCTCATTGTCAGTGAATATCACATGACACCATGGATGACCTATGGTTGGATCCTGAGAAGCACATAGGACCAAGTCCCTCCACTGACTCCATCACTAATTTGTGAGAAACATGCCACAAAAGGAATCATATAAAAGTGGTGGAGAGGCTTATAAAACCCTCCCCCATAATTGAAAAAACCACTCATCCACAATTCTATGTGTATGCGAGAAAAGGAGTAGAAATCTCAGAGTGGTCGATCATGTGATCACAAGGCTTTATACCAGGTAAAAATATAGGGAATGATCTAGGGGATCACACAACATATATATGTGCTTCCCTTTAACACTCATAAGATCATGTGAAGGACACTGGTGTATCAACCAGATTATGTGAAGGACATCCAGCTTATTAAACGGGTTATGAAAAACCTAAAAAACGATCACACTAAAAAAATCAATGTAATATCTGTGATAAAATCTGGAATTAAGTCTAAATGATGGGAGGATTATGGGAAAAACATATATACTTTCCCTGGTGTACTTCATAAAACTAATCCAAATCCTGCAACATCACTATGACATATCTCCTAAGTCATGCGATGTCTTCTTAATATACAATTTGGATCATAATATTTATTATGGAAACACTAAGAAAGTCATGTGATTCCCTCCAGTCATTCCACACAAGTCTCATTAAGCCCTCCAGTCTCACCATCTAGAACTTTCAATGTACCTAGAAATGTCCCCCAAATTTTACATTGACACTAGTGTATGTCAACAGGTTCTAGTGAAGTCCTTTAGGCTTATCATCTAGACTTTGTGGCACCTTCCAAGAATATCATCCAGGTTTTGTGATGATGATAGGACATGTCATCTAGGTCTCGTGATGACACCAAGACATGGAAACTGATATCCTATTATTTCTTATAGACATGTCTAAATAGATCAAGAATAATTCTTTAAAAATGTCAATTGGGATCAAGGAACATCCTCTCGAGAAGTTAGCAAAGTCATGTGAGACTCTCTAGACATGTCAAGTAGGATCATGTGATTATCTCTAGACATCCTCAGGTAGTTCATAAATTTAAACATGGATCATGATATTTTTACGTAATATGTATAGTAATCTTATTACATGTCAAATAGATGACCAAGATAAGTTTACCTTGATCATACGATGGGTTCCAAATATGTCATCCAAGTAATGTGATTTCCTCTAAACAAGTCAACTACATCTTGTGATTTTCTTTGGACATGTCTGTTATGCAGCATGAAAATATCTAGACATACTCAAACGTGTTAGGAAAATGATAAAAACTAGTTAGGGAGACAATAATTCCTTGTTAAATATATATCCCAGAACATGATAACCTTTTCCAGTGTGAATATTAGGGAAACCTCACTGTGTAAGCCTTAGTTAGTGGGATGATATGATTGTCCCAAAATTTGGGCATCCTCAGTGTGTAATCCCAAATCAGTGGCACGATATGATTTCCCCAATATTAAGGAAACCATAGTTTTCAAATCCCATATAAAAACATAATATCATATGTCCTCCAATAATAGTGCAACCATAATGTCTAATCCCCAATCAACTGACCCATGAAGGATCTGATTCTTGTTTGCTACTAGGATATGTAGGGCACCTACCAATGTTCGATGATCCATATTAAACATCTAAAGGGTTGTCCTAGAACATAAGGCCCAAATCTATATACAGTGAGACTAATTTCTTTATATCCTTTCTTTCTCTCACCAAGTATATCTCACATGTGATTATCATGTTATGATAGTCATATAATTCGTATCACGAGCCTATACCATCCATGGAAACCTCAGTATGTAAGCCCTAATAAATTGATCTATGAGAACTATTATTTTAAACATAATAAATATATATAGGATTCCTTTATCCTGAAAAATTTTAAATAGACACTTAACTCAGTGTATTTCCTTCCATGTATTTGATATTTCAACCATCAAGGCCTAATCTATACCATGGGACGGTCATTCTCCCTCATCCACCTATGGACTGAGGAGTTATTTGAACTATGATGACTCCAATTCCTTCTATAACTAGGATATATAAGAAAACTTCCATAAGGTTATAGATCAAATTCCTTGGGCCTATGTTCCAATATATATGTCCTCTCTACATGATGTTAAACTTCATGGGTTTAATTAATTACGTGGGTTTTTATTCTTATTATAATTAAGATATATACGACCCCTCATAATGGATCAATCCAATCCTTATAAAAGTAAATGCCTCCTTGGATGATAGAAACATTCTACTATACAGGTTTACATCTTTAATAAATATGTATCTACCCACAAATAAGAAATATATGAAAAAACATAGATATATACAGATGGATTCAATAATAAGATCCTCCCATTTTTCTAATAAAAGGATTTATCCTATGATCATTTTTAGGGTAACCAGTCCCATATTAGGATTAGAAAGAGATTCTAGAACATATTTTCAATATATAAGATAGTCTTGTTGTATGAAACATTCCCCCTCAAATGGGTGTGATGATCTCAAAATCCCATTCTCTCAAAAAATGTGATTCCCTAAGAATCATTGGGTATAAAATTCAAAAGGAACACATTCCATTGGATAGAATATGTGTACTCAGTTATGGAGGAGGGATCCGTTGGGATTTTTTGTTGGAGATAAAGTAATTTAAAACCTGACTTGAACGATTTCCCAAGAAATTGATTCCCCTACAATAAATCCATCGAGAAAATCTAGCCACATTTTTCTGAAGAATCAAAAGTTGGGAACCTGATATGAAATCATGCAACTACATAATCTCCTTTACAAGATAAATAGGATAGACATCCTTGTTCTCATCATACCATTTTGTTATAATAATATGAGTGATTCTTTTTCATTTCAGATGATAAAATCGTGAACATGATGAGAATATATCAAATAATAAATGGGCCAGTTTACCATTCATTAAACCATTTTGTTTTCATATCCTATGACAAAAGTGGGTAACCTAGAATGGTTCTTATGACTGATACTCTATAGTTGGGGATTTCATGAAATAAGTCCATCCCCTCTTTAAAAATACCACTTGAACAAAACAGTCAGGCCGAGAATAAGAAAAGACAATTTTGTTACCCATCCATATCTGATTGAGCAGGAATTATGCCTCTCATAATGCATTGATCATCATCCTTGTTTCTTATTGTATGTGTGACTACATACACTGTTCTCACTAGAAACATATCAAACCAATGAAATTTCTTCATCTAGTTACTGTTCTGAAAAATCATAAATAGATTCAACCGCTAAAAGGCTCAAAATGACCACAACTACCCAACACTATCAACGTCATGTGGAAAATTAGATGGTATGGGAATACAAACAACATGGTATGATAATGACACTTGAGGCTTCCCATGAGAATCTATAAATGATAAAACTAATGTGTCTACACCATCTAAAGAAACTGTAGAAAATCTAGTGGACCTCATTGCTCAGTCAACCACATTATAATCTTATCCCCAGAGCATGACAATCATCACCTTTAGTATCTGATAAATGTGGATCAAGTTGAAAACTATAGATCCCTTCTGATTCAAATGATTCCAAGGAAGGCTCTTGTCAACTACCATCACCAACACCATCCCACTAGTACCCTTGAATCACCTACTAAGGGTACCACCTAACAAAATTCCCCCTCTAAAACCCATTCACAGGAAATATGGAAGACACATCATGTATGGATGGCTCTAAATAAATGTTTGTGGGTGCATATCCCCACTAACACTGTTGAATCTCTCCAGCATATTCTTGTGGTATCTAGAGAGAATGTTCATTTCCATACTCACTCTGAACATGTCTATGGGTATATCCCAAAAGTAGAAATGGGAGATCTAAATACCCCTGCCCTTATTCAAGAAGTCCAACTGCATATTCTAGTTGACAAAAGGGGATATAAGTAGGATTATCTTCCTTCTTCAATTGATGTTATTTATCAGAATATAGTGGAGGTAAAAAATGTACATTATTTCATTCATGTTCACACTTTTCTAAAATGATATTACGTCTTTAAAAAAATTGAAGAGATATATCGATATATTCTGAAACTTGTATAGATATTGGGACAAACACATATTTCTATCCCTATAGCCAAGGTAGCACAACTGTCTGATCATTATGAACACCTGGTATCTCTAGAGAAATCTCATATTCATTCTTTTTTTATGGGAGTATTATTGGTGTATTATAGTTAAGGAAGATTCCCCATACATGACTCATATTACTGTTCCATCTAAGGATTTCCCTATTAGAGTATTACATTTCAATGGACGGGCCTTTGTCATTATCAAAAACGTTTTGTACAACATACAACAATGGATTACGATCTAGCTCATATCCCCCTTTCGGTTGGGGCTCACTATATGAGAACATCACATTGATCAGTTCATGCACATATTCCTATCTTCAAAGAAAAATGAAATACCCCAATTTCCCAATATTGGGCTAATATCCTTGTTTTTTTTAGGTATTAACAAGTGATAATGGAATATGCCTCAGGAAAGGCTCATATTATTTTTCAGTTAATCTAACTTCCATGTTCCATTAGAGCACATATTCCATGTGCATATTACTAATTATACCAATGAACAACTGCACCAAAATACTTCCAAGGCTATATAAGAGGAGGCTCATATTCCTTATCCCATTTTAGTGTTTTGTCGGAAAATTCTTGATGTGAATTGATATTTGGAGTGGGCTCATATTCCTTCTCCAAACAATGATCACCAATTGAGAGAGGTACATTCTTCAATATAGGATGATATCACTATCAAATAAGGCCATTAGTATATTCTGAAGGATCCAGATCTTTCTCATATATTTATTCTAATCCAGGCTCACCAAGTGGGAGTGGTACATTCCTTGAAGAGGGATAATATTCTGACCCATAATAAAGAAACTCATTGGAATATTCCAACAGGATCCTAGAAGAGGGATCTTATTCCAGTTGCATTAGATGGTAATCAATATATTATGGAAATCATTATATAGTAGGTTCATATACCATCACAATTCTGAAATTCAGGTAAGCATATTCTGTCCACGACTTAGAATGAGGCTCCTATTCCTAATCTTCTCAATTATAATTTCACTGACATTATTTGAGACTCATTCCCAAAACTGCAAGTGTTTTTCAACTCTTGAACTGAAGAAAAAAATGATCATTACCCTAATAGTCATCCTCATGGTTATGGGGTGATGGATCTCAGGGACTCTACAACTCACATCCATAGTGGTAAACCTCTCCATGGTGATATATCCCATAGAAAAAGAAATTATACAATTTTCTAGACACCTATGTATAGAGAGGTTCCCAAAACTAGAACGCCTTCATATATAGAGGTTTATGAATATTTTTGTTCAACAACATATAGTTCCCATCAGTTACCAATAGCACACCACTCCAATCAGAAGGCGGCCCTAATAAGAACCATGTGTGCTCTGATTGGATGGAGGTGTGCATGTCTGATGAAGATGAATCTAACATTGATATATGGAGAGAGTTATCCAAAGAAAACCTCCTAACCATATTCTGGCCCATTTATACATCTTACTATGAGGTCCTAGATAATATAGATAAGGATTTTATGCCTTATTTATACTATAATATGTGGGAAATATGTTAATGGTTTAAGGCTAGACACCTCCCTTATCCATGATACGATGGTAAACTTCAAACCATCATGATATTCTATTGTCAACTAGACCTAGCTCCTATTTCCATGGAATGAGTCTCAAAACTGTAGAAGCACATTCTAAATCTACAACATGATTTTCATCATTGCATCACAACTCTTCGGAAGTGGATAATTGAAGCCTCATCATGCATATGTATTCAAGGATGGGGAAGGTATAGAGAATTTCATTTTGCTGCACCCCTAGAGTAATATATCCCCTCAAATATGGAGTCATAAAATTTCATATCCTCCGATGAAATCAAGGTATTGGGTAATTCCTTTTCCGGTTGGTCTCTATAATGAAATTATCCTACTTAAATGATTCCAAGACATCATTAATAGAGGGATATGTCAACCAACATATCTTTGAAATAACCCCTCAAAGTAACGAGAATGAATTTTAAACATGGAATCAGATGTGTCAATAAACCAGAAAACATCCTTTAAATAATGAATCCCCTCAAATGCTAATATAGGACCCATATAATATGAAAGGGAAACTACACAAAAGCCAAAATTTATTAATAGTAGATATTATAATAGTCATTTAGGAGTGGACCCAGCTCTCTTGGCTGGGTAATATCTACAACTTCCTCAACCCTTCATATCATCAAACCCCATAGGATCATAGAAATGTCGACAAAACCAACAAATATACCACATTCAACTAGGATGGGGAAAAAAATTTCTTAGGATCCATCACCCAATTCATGTTAACCCAAGTGGGTCTTGGGGAAATCAATGATAATTCCAGATCTACCCTATCCCACTAGGTTAGGGGCCATTATATCTCAATGACCATTCTAGAAATCATCAAATCCTTTACCAAAAGAATAATATCCTGAACAACATGACCAAAAAAATTTCAATTATATCCTGGGATATCCCCCAACCAACAGACTTGGGGGAATTTTCATGATCATCATCACCATAGAGGAAATCAGTCTTCTATGGCTTAGGAGGTAGATATAGATGTTCATTATCCCATCTGTTCCGCTCACATAAAGATGAACCTATGATATTCGAAGCCCATTAAAAATCCTTGACCAGAAACTCTGTCAAGGTTATTACTCACATGTCAAGATGGTAGAAATGTATGGTGACAGAAGTCCAAACCTGTCAGGGTTACAAGCCAAATTTGATCAATATAGCTAGGGTTTGAGAAACAAACCCAATTCAAGCATTGCAAAATCATCCTAATGTGTTAATATTAAATGAAAAAAATCATTTCATGGTACACCTATGATAATTTCATGAATTTCAGACAAACTATTACATGTATCAAGATGAAGATTCATTGGAATTAAATATAAAAAACATAACCTGAGAAGAAGGTGAACTGGATGCACCAACTAAGGTTTACACACCTGAAACTAGATGAGGCATCAAAATATGGTACCTCTAAATATCAAATTTCCACTTCTATGGTGTAACACTACCAATTATAAAGGAAAGGTGTGGCTATGTCCCAATCACCAGTAATTAGGATAATAAATCCTTCCATTGAGGAATAGTTCTCAAGATATGAGAATTTGATACACGCTCTTCGAAAACTAAACGAGGAGCTACTCATGGGAAGTATTCCCTCTAGTAATCTTCTTTTGGACATGGTAAATATCAATCCTCCTATATATCTAGAATGTGATGATCTACCTGGAAAAGAAGTATATGATAACCAGAAATGCTTCAGATTTATGTAGTTGGTCTACATAAATAAGGATGTCAGAAATTATTGTGTCCTCCCTCCATTACGTTGACAAACTCTCCCATTATATGGTGATTATTCAATCTTGGGATGGATCATGAAATAGAGGGAGATTAAAATGAGACCACAGAATCAATCCATTCTAGCTACATTTAGATGAGAGAGGGATCATACAATAGTACCTCTAGATTTTATTGACGTCATTTAGTCCCAATATATTTGAATATAATATGTTGAAGGGTGACCTGCACCTGTGAAGAATGAGATAAATTTATATCCTGAATGGGTGGTTGAAACTTTTTATCCACCCAATTTCCATAATCTATCCTTCTCCACTCGTGACAGTGTAGGAGACCCAGAACAACATCTTTCACACATTATATCCCAATGTGGTTCAATGATGGACCCTCAAGATCATTAGGTGAAAATAATCCAAAGGTGTATTGTACATACTCTAATTGGGTCATCATTTGTTTGGTATAAAAATAGCATAAGAGAATAAATTGCATAATGGTATGGTCTTCATCATGAATCCATTTACCAGACGAGATCCAAGATTAGGAAAACGATAATTTTGGACCTGAAAAACTACATCTAATGTTAAAATGAGAGGGTGTGTGACTCCATGTCCATATGGAATGTTTTAACCTACTCACTCAATAGAACTCTATCTCAAAATAATATTTGGGAACTCAAATATAGAAACCTACGAGATGATCTTTATACACCTATGATCCTAAAGAAGTATCTAAGTGCGTTTTGTGAGTTTGAAGAAATGGACCAACCTCTAGAAGACTCCATTCAGTAGACTCATGCTAATTCTAAACTCATTCTCAGTGAAAGAGAAAAGGCTCGGAAAGGCATAGACTATTGATGTTAAACTACTACCAACAATGGTGCTCATTCAAGCACCTAGGAAGGTCCCAAACCACCCAACACCTCATATCAAGTGGAAAGAACCCAATAATCTCCCTCTACCAGAATAAATAAATTAGGGCCACCCATAATTTGAGGAATGGATGAATAAATCATACTCCATACAAAATGAAAAATTCCTAGGTTACTTCCTTATAGAAATTTAAAATAACTAGCTCAAGCTTCCACAACCAATGAATATCAATGAGGTCAAATTACAAATCATTTTAAATGTTACCCTTTCTACAGGAGGTTCGGTCTTAAAATCCAGGATTACATCATCTTCAAAGACTTCCTTAAAATCATGGTTGATATTAGATAAGTTATGTTGGATAACTATCTATCATAGTTTTTATTCATAACCATTGTTAATTTACAAGAAGAAAGTGATTAGAAAAATGTTCAATCCTATTGTGGATAGGACTTCAACAACCAGATATCTTGAAGGATAGTTAACCAAGCCCATGAAACCCTAAGAGAAATATTCATAAACCTATAAAAGTACCATCACCAAGGTATGTGTCATAAAATATACCTCCTTAAGGTGGTTTCAACCATCATACACATGAATAGATAAAAGAGAAATATTCGTTTTTTACTCTGGAAAAATTTATGACTCGTGTAGATTTCTTCCCTACAACGTCTAATCATGGACATCACCCCACTAGATGGAACCATCATCAGATGTAGATTTCATATTTGGTTCAGTTATTGTGATACAATTTTTAGACCCATTATCTACTGAAGATTATACCATAGAATATTATTTCCTCATACCTGGTCAAGGAATAAAAAGACTCATATCCAAAAACTGAGGATACAGAGGATAGCACAAATGTGTTTAGACACAATATCTTGGACACATCCCAATGGAGGATATATATGAAGATGATACCCATGGTAAAATGTTCCAGTAGGCCCAATAGAGGAAATGGGGTGTCCTAGAACCATCCAGTAGTCATCTTCACCTTGTCATATGGCCTGACTACCTAAAAGGGGTGTGATTATCTCATCATCCTAGATAATCGAGAGTATTTTAAAGACGAATGACACTAGAAGAATATTCTCTCCCAACCAATTCAAAATAACCAAATCCATATACCTCTAAAACCTCCATTCATGAGCTAAATAATAAGGAGAAATCCCAACTTTGGAAGTAATGACCTCTGGCACAAAATTTTGATATTCTAAAATAGCTAACGATTAACCCATACAAACTCTCAATCCTAGATGAGATCCATATTTTGATATAACTCATTAAGGCACTCGTTTAATCACTCCACATCCCACATCGGTTTGACAAAAAATTAAATAGACCTATGGTTTTTTGAGTGGAGACCATGACATCATGATTCTATGTCGCCATCTTGTGCATAGAGCATAGTTAGGTGGAGGCCATACGAGGGAACATCAGTCCCCTATAATTTTTAGGAACACATAAATAATTTTTATGTCTAAAGGAAAATGATTGAAAATGGTTCTCAGATCATGATCATCTTGATCTGAAGCCTTCTTTGTTTTACATATAAAAAATGGGACTTATCTTCCACAATGTTGATCATTAAAGTGAATGATAAGCAAGAGAAAATGCCTACTAGGAAGATAAAACTCAATAATCAGTTTTGGGATCTCACATTAATTGATGAATTCAGGGTCATCTATAAAGACCCTGTATATAATTTCTTAGTTGGAATTACTTGGATTTACAACCACATAGAGGTTCATTAACATCCCATCAGTGCTTGAAAAACCCCATCGATGGAATGGTCAATATACTTCATAGTGATAGTTCCCACATTGAGTCTTGTGAAGTCCCAAATACTGAGGACGGATTAAATAAATTTAATAGAAAGAAACCAATGGTGGATGAATATAAAAATGTTACATCCCCAATGTCTTGGGGACCGCTTATGCGAATCCCTATAGTATTCTAAAATTTGATTATTTGAAACCTATAAATCTACTAGTGGTAGTCGACTCAATCCCAAATTTCCTAGCTCCTTTTGTCCCCTGTGACAGTGTAAAACAAAATCATCTACAAGATGATAATGTCACTTCAGTTGGCCTATATCACCTCTTTAGTGACATAGATTCCCTCATATTTACAAACTCATCAGAAAATACATCCATATAATCTGTGGTGGAGGAAGACAAGGATGACCTCAAGAATTCCCCTTTTGAATTTGAGTAAGGTGTCTCCACTACCATGGATGAACTCAAATATGTAAATATGAGAATATAAGAATACCCAAAACCTAAAATGATTATTTTTGACATGCCACTTGAGGAGAATGATATTTACAATACATTTATAATGAAACAATGATAAGTGTTCTTTTGGAATTATACAAAAATTCCAAAGGTGAATGTGGATGTTTCTACACAGTATATCGACTTACCTGATAAAAAAAATAGGTTTCAAGTAGTTAACCAAGAGGATTATCCCCTCTCATGATACCCATTTGAGGAAGATGTTAACAAATTTATCAAATCCAGCTTTTTATGAGAAGTTAAATTCTAATGATGTCTCACCATCATTTTTCTTCCCAAGAAAAACAATGGGAACATTAGGGTTTTCATCAATTTTAGAGAACTTAATTGAAATTTCACAAAGGATGATTTCCCTTTATCGATCACATAAATATTGATTGACATAACTGTTGGATTATAATACCTCTTCTTTATGGATGAGTATTAAATATACAATCAGGTAAATATGTCCCATGAAGATGAGGAACCCACTACCTTTATAGTACCCTAAAGGATCATATTCTATTAGGTCATTCCCTTTATATTAAAGAAAATCGGTGCTACATACTAACGCGTCATGCATCATGTATTTAAGACCTTCTTGGAGGGAATAAATGGATTTTAAATCAATGACATGGTTGTCAAATATTGATGGGGATGTGATCATTTCATTGATCTTTATACAGTCTTTGACTAGATAATATTGCACAGTCTATGGCTAAAACCACTATAATGAAATTTTGGGGTAACATCACAAATGTTCTATGGATTTATGGTATTACACTATGACAATGAGGTTGACATAGAAAATACCAGCATTATTCTACAAATTCCACCCCCCCATAAATATTAATTAACTGGGGACTCTAAGGGAACATTGCCTAAATTCACCATTTCATAGTCAACCTGGTAGTAAAATCTATCCCCTTTAGCAAGATAATGAATAAGAGAGTCCATAGTAATGGGATGATGACTTACAATAAGCTTTCTAGAGTCTCAAGAAGTATCTTATACACTAACTGCTACTGATTCCACTAGAGGATGGAAAGTCATTAATTTTATATGTGGCCACCATTGAATGATCTCTTGTTGTTGTCCTCATATAGAGTATTGATTTGGGAAATGAGAATAGTCTTTAATATCTCATTTGAATAATGTTAGGTACTGAGACCCAATACTTGAGTGTCAAGAATAACTACTTCACATATATCTTTACCGTACAAAATATGAAGCATTACATGAAGCTCCACGAAGTACACCTAGTCTCTTGTATGGATCCCCTCAACTACATTATTTGACATCCCATGATACTAGTTGATTGTCCTGATGGGTGGTATTATTTCAATAGTAAAACATCAAATTTGTGTCATAAAAGTGGATGAAAGGAAATTCCTTGGATGATTTCCTCCTGGAACATCCCACCTCATAAAGTACACTAGTGGAAATCAAACATCTAGATGGGGGGGGGGGGTCTTCTATTCCCCTAACACTCCCAAGACATTGGAGATGTATTTTGATGTCACCTATATATATCTAATCAGAAAAAGGATCAAAAATACAAACCTCAACTGGGTTTTCTTAGGAAATTTATTTCCCCCCTAGACAAATCAAATTTTCCCTACTCTTTCTCACTATTTGAATACTGAACAACAAATAGGTCGAACAGTAATCCTTTGTAACTAGTTTGGAACTGTCCCTAAAAATGAAAACAGCCTACCTAAACAATAATGTGTATTTGTAACTAGTGATAATGAATATCAAGGTAGAATATTCTGTTAAAATGAATAATTAACCCATCTCATTGGTTGCATCAGAGGAAAAATGGAAGAGTTCCCTTTCGAGTCCAAATTTCATCATTTCCCTAGTCATGAAACTCTTGTTATGATGCATTATCTAATATATCCATAGTCTTATACTACCCTAATCAGGAGGAATCAATCTTCCACTTCATGCACCAAAGGATGGTATCCTCAATCACCATCTACCACATGGATGAAATAAACTAGGTGAACCACTTGACAGAGTTGAAAGGGAATAGATTTGGTTTGGAGAAGAATAAATTAACCTATGAGATGGTTCAAATGTGCATAAATCCCTATAAAATCCTGGATTTTGTGGAATCCTCAATTAATGCATAGTAGAAAAAGAGATAATACAAGTAATTGATGAAGTTAAAATAGGATCCTATGATTCTCATTAGCCAGGGACCAGGCTCCCCAATAAAATTATAAGGATGGGTTACCACTAAAAAATCAAAATAAATGATATTGTAGAATTCACCAATAAATTTCATGCAATCCAAATTCATGAAAAAGTAATCCATAGTCATATAGAATTGATACATAAAGCTAAATATTATTGGGGGTTTCCCATATAGGGAATGAATTTTTTGATTTTATATCCCCAACTAGAGCTAAGCGGTTTGATTACATCATTATTGCTACTAACTTCTATTCAAAATTGACTAAGGTAATACTCATCAAAGAAGTTAGGATGAAGAACATCATTAACTTTGTATATTTTTATATCATCACTGGGTTCAGAGTCCAACACAAAATATTGATAGATAATGTCACCAACATCTTTTATATGGTCTCTAAGAAATTGTACAATGAGTAAAACTATTATTCTAATCACTCATACTATAGTCTTGCAATAGAAAATGGACAAATAAAGGACTTCAATATGACTATATCAAATACACTCTATAAGATGGTGAAAAGGACAATAGGTTTTTGCTAGAAAATATCATATATGATTTTTTGGGCCTACTTGACTACCACACATACAACTATATAAGAATCACTATATTATTTTGTGTATTGAACCAAGAAAGTGTGTCCCATAGTGGTCTAGATTCATTCTCTTAGAATAACCATTTTTGGATAACTATTCGATGATGATAAATTTTAAAATAAATTAGATATAATGGAAAGGATCAATGAGAACTATTTTCATACATTGCACAACCTCAATGTTCATTAGAATTAGGTCACAATTTCCTTCAAAAAAAAGTTTGGCCTCCATTCATTACATCAAGAAGAACTTGTATTGTATCTCAGAACCCCAATGAAACTGATAAAAAACTACAAATATAAAACCCAAATAGAATGGAAATTATATCAAGAATAAGGTGTATCCAAGTGGAGATTACTCACTAACCATAATAGATAAGTATCATGTCACACCCCTCACTAATGTGAGGGTTCTTGATAAAAAAATTCATAGCTTTGTCATTGTATTTTTACATGGACCCATTACATTAAACTATACTAAAGAATTCTATGAAGTGTAACTTTTAAACTAAAAAATGATAGTCCTCATTGAATCAATACATTAATTTTCACAATGCCTAGTATTATCAGTAAGGAATTAAATTTCACATTTTCTCCCATCTAGACCACATGATGTTAAACTATAAAAAGATCATACATGATACAAGATGTTAAATTACATAGAATCTTTCATCCTAATTGCATGATGATAAACAATGAAAATGTTTCCTTAACATATGAAATTAAACATAATGGAATATGTATACATTGTGTAATGCTAAATTTCATGGGATTCATCATCTCATTTATGACTCACCTGACATAAGATATATATGTTTGAATGAAAGATGAAATTCACATGCCCTTGTGTGAGAGTCAAATCCATATATGGAACCTATTCATCCATTAAATATATGTGGTTATATTTCCACTATCACATGATACATGGTGACCCCTAGAACTTTATTCAGGGGTCCAACTACAATATTTTACTCATTCCACGTTAGGTTCCCCCATCCTTACCGTGAGATGTTAAATTTCATGACTGATGTCCTTGTCATTCGATACTAAAGGTCATGGGTTATTAGAACTATGTTTGCTATGATTATAATCTTAATGAGACATTTAAGGAATAAAGGATCCTATATCATGTCATATCCACCACGTGATACAATATTCCTCTTTCCTTTCCCTATCTATCATTAAATGGTGATTGGACCCCTAACATTCCTTGTTTCCACATCGAGATTGGATGACATGGTCTTAGAATTATTGGTAAGGTACTCCATGAATGAACAAGAAATTTAGTATCACGAAAAATTTATCATGTTCCTATATGGATGAACTTAAAATTCACACCCTGATTCTTCACAACGTTATGTTAAACTGCAATGATTTTCCCATACCTGACACAAAACATGAATCACCACAGAACTCAACTGAGAGGTCCACTACCCTTGGATTTTGTCTCCCAATACACCTCAATTCCAGAACCACCAAATAACTTATTACTATTTTCACAAGATACATAGTGACACCCTAGTCTCCAATCCTGGGCCCAACCACTACAAATAAACATAGAAATTTGTCCTCCCGGCTTACGGGTCAGACCTATGCAGAGAAATTAATACAAGAACTACACGTTACCGGATTCCAACTATCAAAAGTTATATAGTGACACATAGAACACCACTCTTGGGCAATACAATACCATTACCTTTTAATACTGGGGAGCCTAAATCATTATTAGATGATGATAAAAAGCATGGTTTATCAAGAACTATGTGTGGGTTGATTCATGTCATCACAAGACACTTAGTGATGCAAAAATCTCTAACCCTGGGTCTAGGTATAATAATCAATAAGAGAAATTCACCCTATGAATATGGGTCATACCTTGTTAAATATTTTCCCATTCAACAACTAGTCTGGATTTATTCATACTATCATGGGATACATAAAGATACCTGGATATTCATTCCTTGGCCAAGCTACAACAAAAATTGAAAAGGATCACCCCAAATTTCATATGGGATGAGTCATGCATACTCATTTTCCTAACATATGAGTAAAATAGTTTCTATTTCTTACTTTCACAAGAAATACATATTACATAATTTTTCACATTATTTCACATTTCTTTACCAAATTATGTTAAAATTTCATGGAAATACATGTACATCCCACTTGATGTTAAACTAAAAAGAAAATGTCACAGTCACATGTCATTAAAACTACAAAAAAATCCATACTAAATTACCTTAATTTTTTCGGCCATCACTTATCATTATTCCATATCAAAGGGAAATAAAAACCTGACCATGTTCAACCCGAGTGTGGGGTGCTTTCATCATATTTTAATAACCGTAATCCAAAAACCAGCCTTCATGTATTGGGTGCCATGGGTTTCCAAAACCATTAATGGACTTAGGAATTTAGAAAATGATAACTTTATTTGGCCATTCTATCTATGCATAAAGGGATCCTACCTACCATCCAGAGACATCTTGGCTATGTAAAAGGTATTTCTGATCCTTGTGATCCTAATATCACTGTGGTGGAACTCATCACCTGAGGATGTTTTGGGAAATCCATAGCATGATTTTCCCATATCATTACTCATGACCTAAGAACCTAAATCCACAATTTAAAACATTTTAATTTTTTCACTTATCTATTTTTGAGTACTCTTGACCCTGGGTATCTTAATTGGGATCTTCTGTTACGTTCCCCTCATATTAGGTCCATGTACACCATGGAATTAAACTACCCACACATTGGTCAATGTTGTACAACCTTTAACACTAGCCTTTTTTGGTCCAATTCATATGAATCTGAATTATTAGTGAAATAGAAACAAAACATTTTAGGTTGAAACCCTATAAAGGGTGACCTGAGTAAAATTCAATTCATCACACACTAAAATATACATCTCTAGAATGAATGAAATATTTATGGTGTAAATAACGATGGCATAATGCTCATAAGTCCAAATTTGTATCCATATTAGATGTTCATGCTATGATGACTAAACCCCCTAGTCTAGGAAAATTATTGAGTAATGGTTTGTCGCAACCCCTCACTGCGATGACATGTTCATGGAGTGACAACATGACTTTTAGGATGCTAAAACCTTCAATGAATATTGCACTTTTCATAAACCACATTTATGACATTGAATTTTGAGCTGATATAACCTCATTTAAGAAGACTAGTAAAAGGGACTAGCTCCTATAAATGAATCTTCAAATCCCTGTAAGGAACCCCTTAAATCCAAGAGTTATCATCATAACTACATGGAACATTAGAGGCTCGGTCCATCGTTGATAGATGAATTGTAACCACCATTTCCCAATTCCAGTTAAATTAGATATTCATATACCATGATTTATATTCCCCACAACCAGACTACTCAAGTGGACTTGACATCCTCAATGTTACATCACCATTTTGTCTACCCTTTATAAAATCAAAAAATGTTACACTCCATTCTCAAAAACATTTTATTTCCCACACATTATGACTCATAACCATAGGACTTAAGGCCTAAGATTCAAAAACATAACGCTATACTATAGTGGTAATTATTATCTTATTGTTTCATGGATCATTTATGGATTTTATTCACCATTTCATTTTTGATCAACTCAAGATCTTGGTCACATGATTTACACAACCCATATTTCAATTATTCATATAGACTCTAGATTTCCTATATTGTCTCTATATTCTAATATTTCCACCAAAAATCTTCCATGACACTTGGAAAAGAGTGGGGACACCCTTATTCGACATTTATGCTGATAGATAAGGGCATTAACCTTCCAATAAGAGGCATCTCCTCCTTGTTGGAAAGAAACTCCAATCGTTGTGAGCTCTAGAAACACCATGGAAGAACTCAGAACCATAGGGTGTCTTAGGAAATCCTTGGGATGTATTCCCCATATTTTATATTCACCAATAGATAGTTCGATCTAAAAGACCCTAAACTACAGGGATCTATGTTCTGAGCTAGAAGGCCGTAAACTGCAGTGAGGGAAGGTCTGGGCTAAAATACCCAGAACCACTATAATAGAAGGTCTAAGAAAATAGATGATAACCTAAAAACATTTAATGTTTGAGATAGAAGACCATATAATACAAGGATTTATGGTTTAAGAAAAAATACCCTAAATGATAGTGATTGATGGTTTAAACTAATATACACTAAACTATAATGATAAAAATTATAAGATAAAAGACCCTAAACTATAGTAATAGTATGTCCTAGAAAAATGACCCTAATATTAAATGATATAATATCCAAGATAAATGATCCTAAATTATAGAGATAGAGTTTCTATGATAAAATACCCTAAACTATATAAATATAAGTTCTGATATCGAAGAACCCAGACTACTGTGATGGAAGTTCTATTCTAAAAGACCCTAAACTACAGTGATTAAGGGTAAGAGCTAAAATTCCCTAAACTAAATAAATATAAGGACCAATATAAATGACCCTAAACTACATCACATCAATGATTTATTCTCTAATTATATAAAAGAAACAAATATTTATTTGTCCTTGATATGACCTTATAAAAAATCATACTACACTGACAAAGTCCATTATCTTCAAAAAAAATATGGCACTCTCCCATCAGTATGTATATTCTACCAACATAATCCTTTATAAATTATGTAATATCAAGATTACTAGAGTGGAAATATTAATGAGTAATATCATTTTTTTTTCATTCATGATAATTTCTTGAGGAAAATATTTTTTCAACATTCCAATCCATACATTTGGATTTACTTGATATTATGAAAAGGATGGGTATCATTGATGTTTCATAAAACATTATTCAATGAAATGTCATAAAACTCATGAATAAAAAAAATTCAATGAAAACATATAATCTTTAGAAGACCTGTTGATTGATATCATACAAAAGGAGGGTTCACTACCTCCTGTATCTTCTTCGAAGATTCAATAAAAAATATATATATCAACAATCAAACTAAAATAAGTTATCACCAACTGAACTATCCATGTTGTAAAGGGTCTAGAATGAAGCATCGATTGATTTATGAATTTCATCATTCACTTTTTCTACTTAATCTTCCTCGGGATTTAGGGTCTTGATCATAGTTGAAAGATCCTAAAATATTTTCTAAGTGGTCTTTAGTGAGGATGAGGATGTCAAAAGGTCATACTTTGAGTGAGCCATGATCTCATCATGTATTCATATATGCATATCCCAGATATAAATTTAGTTACCCTATAAGATATAAATTGAAGGCTCTGTTCCAACTCCTTTGATGCATCCTTCAAGAAGGTCGTGTTATCTCATCTATTCGGTGGAAAATTCTTGCCTTGTTAAGATGATTTTTCGAATGATTTGATAAAATGGTAGGTGATAAAAGTTTCCAGCCCCCAAATCATGAAATAGTTGAAGAAGGTCCTCCTATTGATCACAATATGTTCCTAAGGGAGCCTTAGTAATCAGGGTTTGAATACACTGCTACATCATATAATGTCATGTCTGAGATCATGTGGCTGCTAGAGTTGGTACATCAAAAGGGGGAATAACTGACTAGGAAGAAGATAAAGAAGAGGAAGATCCATATATTCTTCCCTCAAAATAAAATCATCTATTTCTTATTCTAAAGGGATTTATTCCTTAGTAGATTCCAGCCTGATGATTGGATGGTCACCGCTATAGAGATAAAAATTCCTAGAAGACTCTCCAAAGTCTTGAATCATCCCTATCATTGCTACAAATAGGGGGTCGATGATGAAAATGGTTTTTCAACATGATGGAAAAAATATTCAGTATTCCACCCATGAAGGCCTCTACCCAACCCTATGAATAATCATGTGATAGAAATACAAGGTGCCTTTAGGTAGAAGATTGATTTTATTATTGATATATTCATGTTCCAATATCATCCAAAACTAGGGAATAATACTAGGATTTCAATCTCCACACACACCATCATCGGGGGGAGGGGATACACTTTGGATGTAGAAAAACAAGTGAGTGAAATAATAAAAAGTATCCATCCTATAAACAATCAGTTCATCCATCATGGCTATAAGAACCCCATCCTGAGAGAAGATCAGGTATGACCTTTCATCAATGGTGTTTCTTCCATTGTTAATGATTATCTAGTTCAGTGAAAGATAAGGGGTGAACATGAAATGATCATAACATCTCCTCATATTAAAAAGCTTGTCAGGGTTCTAATGGCATAACCTCAACCCCATACATGTCCAATAACCTTGGAGGAAATCAGGAATCTGGCATTCCAGACGTATTGTGGTATCCGTAGTAGTGGAAATGATCCCCTATCCATACAAATAAAAACTATAAAGGACCGTAAATCCTTGAATTTGTACTACCTGGCTAAATGTATCATAAGAGAAAATAAAGTCATGAATGAAAAGGTACCTCTATATTGGAAGGAAATCTCTATGTTGGTCATTCTCCCATCACCAATGTACTGACCTAGACTCCAAATCACATATCCATTCCTAGGAAAAGCCACCCATTCAATATCATGGCCATGAAGCCCACTATCCTACGTCTTGGTGGTATCTCCAACCACATTTAGTATCCCCATGTAGCATGATCACTAGTTTCCATGACAGACCAACATGAACTGACGTTTTCATGAACCTAATGGGAAGGGCACTGATGAGGGAATATAGAATTCATCCTACCTCCACTATGATAGAGTAATACATTGATACATTCCTTAAAATAGATGAGTGAGTTCATAGTTATTTCCTTTATTAACATTTCTTTCAAGATTTTGAGAATGTCCCTCACCAATACATGATTTTTTGATGGGTAATCCCATAAATCAACATCGGAGAAGAATTATTCAGAATTTTACACAAGGGGGGTATCATATCCATTAGATGGATATTATAGAGGGTTATTACCACTTCATCTTGGAATTTATGGAACATATTGGAATTAGGGAACCAATTACTATCCAGTTTGTAGAGAATATGACACTTCCAATAAATGATGATCTGGGAAACCCCTAACACATCATAAGTATTTATAGTGTGAATTCGGTAAGAAAACCATTATAAGCTCTTAATAAACCATAATAGTTATGAACAATCATCAGAAATGTTTCCACTAGGGTGAAAATCCCATTTCGAACTCCATTCGCTGCCCAGGTGGTTCAAAGAAGAGATTAGTATACCCGAATATGTTTGAGAATTGATTTGGTGGGAAAAGAATAGTCATATAGATCTATAAAAAAATTCACTAGAATATAAGGCAACTTTTAAGACATTTCCATAACCACACTACCATCCTTGGAATATATAATCTAAATGAAATCCTGGGAAGTTGATACCTAGTGTGTTGGTAGATTGTAGTATGAAGAAGGGATGTAAATGTCAACTAACAAGAAAAATCTATATAGGGGAAGTTGATGTGATAAAGGAAAGTTCTAGATTTTTAACTATAGTATCCTTTTAAGAACCTCATTTTTAGATCATGCATGATATTGAGGGTTATCATAAAGATTTTAAGTAATAACATCCATTTGATCAGTTGTGGTGAAAGAAATATTACGGGAGACAGATTACATATACATAAAAGAAAGAAGCATAAGTGTAACATCCCAAGTAAGTAATGAATAATAGATATTTTTATCTATGTCTATTAATGAACTAGATAGTGTTTTAGAGGCTTAAAATGAAAATAAATCCAATCTTATGCATGGAATACACTAACATTCTTAAAAGATTATTTTACTGCCTTTTGATGGAAAACCCTTTTTAAATCTATCTTTTGACAATTTTATAAGCTATGTTTGTCAAAATAAAATTATTATTTATTATTGGGACATCAAAATTTACATTTTGTGAATTTTTGGTATTTTTCCGATAAAGTTCATTTTTTAATGAATAGTGAAAAATACTGCATTTTACATCAAAACTGCTTCTTAATCTAATTTATTTATATGATTAGATTATCTTTTGAATTGGTATTAATATGTAATCTGAATATATTTTTACCATTTAATCCAATGGTGGTCATTGGAATCAATTTCACTTTGAAATTAGACTCAAACTGGTGTCAATCTTTTGATACTTATTGTTTTATAAAAACACGCTATTTGCTCTGACAGCGGGAATTAATTATTAAATTAATTAATGTGACTTATATGTTTTGAATTTTGTAAAATAGACTTCATTTTTGAATTCTGAATATCAAATACATCTTAGGGTGAATTTTTGGTAATTTTCTGAAAAACTTCAATTTTTGATGAATAGTGAAACCACTAAGTGGTACTTATAAAAACTGATTTTTCCGTTTAAATGAAATTTTTCAATAATGGTGTTTTGAATTTCAAAAATACAACATACATGGTTGTAATTAAGAAGTAAAATGTGGTTCAATGGGATTAAAATAATTTTTTGGTGAATAGTAACTTATTAAGTTCTTAATCGCGATTAGTGGTAATTAGTGTAGTTTTAGGTAAAAATAATGTTTTAATAGTATGAGATGAGCTTGAAACATGTCCTACCCTCATTGGTTGTGTCATGGGTGACCAAGACAGGCCATGGGTCAACTTGGGGACCCCATCGATCCACTTTGGTTGGGAAATGACATAAATAACTTTTTATTTAATGTTAAAGTAAAAATGACACAAACATGAGTTATGTTACTAAAACAATTTTTATATGGGGTTATACAAGTCAGATTTTTGATTATAAATATTCATTGGAAAGATAAAACTATTTCCTACATCATAGTAGTTTTTTTATAATTTTTAGACATTAATTAAAGTAAATTATATATGACATCATGATGATACAGCGATGACCTCATTATTTAACGATTTAAATAAAATGGAAAGATAATGTAAAATCTAAAACCTACACATGGACAAAACCAATTGGATTAGTGGATTTAGAATCCTTATCACCTTATACTCTAATTATATCAATGTGGGACCTTTTGAATCCGAAACTAATTTTAAAATAAAGTAACTTATCTTTACTTTCCAAGAGTGCCCCTCCTCTCCTCTTATAAAAGGCCCCCACCTCTACCTGCTTACCCACACTCCTAAAGCCTTTGAATCGGCCAACCCCTGCCCATATTTTCTCTCCACTTCCCTCTCTTACTCCTTGAAGCCTCACTTTGGGCAGAAGTCTTCCCAAGGAAGCCTTTGAGCTCAAACCAAAGGGAGTTACCCGATTTTAAGGTAATGTCTTCTTTTGAGTCCTTTTGTTTTATTTTGCTTCTCCAACCCCCTAAACTCTTTTTATTTATTTCTTTTTTAACAACTTCAGTATCTTAAATATACTAGGATGTTTTTATAAGAAGGATTCAAGCTACACTTACACACACCTACATCTAATGGTTAACGAACATACTGTTTCCGTGGATGGTGAATTTATGCCTCCCGAAACGATGATTGTTCAACATTCTTTTAACACCTTAAAAGGTGGACATTAATATGTCACTATATTTATATATGATATATAATATGCTTATGTTTTCCTAAAGCTTTTGTATTTTCCGTTTTGGTCATACCTTTATGGTTTCCATTATGGGTAAACACGATATCTTCATTTAAGGAAGTGCGGACTACCGCCCCCTCAAAGTGATTTGATTCGTTAAATACCATATGTGGGACGAATATAGGATGGAACTATGATATTATATATGATATTATACTGGAATTATAATATACCTTTATATCATTATGATTACATTCTATAAAATATGAAATAGAAACGAAAGTAGCGTTCATGCGTACATACGGCTTACCGTCTCCATGAACGGTGCATTTCATTTCATACCTCTAAATGATTATGTAATATTATAAATGCACGTATATACTAAATATATACGATATATATGATATATAATCATGATTATAATTCTGGATATAATGGATAAATGAACAACTTGTAATTATAAAGGGATTATTTTTGACTCAAGTACCAATGATCGTTAAAACGACCGTTATTAACTTAAATAATTACATAGTGTTCATGACATGGAAATAAGTGATATAAAAGGAATAATGAACTTGAAAAAGGTTCTTAAGAAAGTAGAAATTAACTCAAGTTTATTATTCAGGACATTAAAGAACGATCGAATCAAGTCGGACCTGAGGTATGGGACTTCGTCTCAATCTTTTTTCATTGAGGCATATTTTATTTTATACACAACCTTCTTTTATACGGTGTATAAACCCCTTTGACCTTTACGTTTATTCAAAAGGAATATTATTTATAGAAAGTGTTTTACTAAACAACAAAAGGGAATGTTTTTGTCATACGTATGCGGCGACAACGACTTCATCACCGCCGTGACCTTTATTTGAGTTTCAACTTCCTCTACAAGCCATACCTTCTTTTTAAAAGAAAAATAAATACCATGTTTTAATTTTCTTTTATTTTGGTATTGAAAATGGTTTTCATGATGTTTTTATATCAATGTGTTGTATTGATATCTTGTGATTGAAAGGTGGAAATGTTATTTTTCCTTTATGCATGTTTTATGTGATACGATTATGTTGAGGTTCTTGGGAATTATTATGAAGACGGGTGGTTCCGTGATAAACTAAGGGCGGGTGAGCCCGATATAGCTCTCCAATGCATTGGGTAACGCGAAGGAGTGAAACGTTAAGGTTTCTCCGAAGAGATTTAGGGAATATACTGTGATGGGTATTCCAAACGTAACCAAGAGGGTTACTCCCTACGTAAGAATGTTATGAATGACTCAAGTTACCTTTATGTCTTATGATTTCTATGATTTATTCATGATTTGATGAGGTATGTTAAAGTGCATATGTTTTATGGGTAAAGTATGATTTCATTCTTATGTATATATGTACCCATGTTTCCTTTCCATATTTTTATATCCCTTACTGAGCTTTTTATGCTCATCCCAAGTTTTTTGAAATGTTTTTCACAGGTCAAGGGAAAGGTACATGATATGATGATAGTGTCAAGGACGTGTCAATAAAGAATCCATGTTTATTTTAAATATGTTTCCATTGATGGGAATGAAGAATTCAATCTTTATGTAACAAATTTTTTTATATGTGGAATGTAATCCAAGTTTTATGATCTAATTCTCTAAAACTCTAAACCCGAAAAGATCCTCAATGTGTAATCTTGTAATAACTCAAGATTAAGTAAGGTTTAAGGCTGGGGCCTTATAGTTGGTATCAGAGGTCGGTTTAGATAACTTTAGGAGTTAGAATTATATTAAATGATTATCCAAAAATATTTTTTTATGGTCAAATTGAAATGATATAACATTTGAAGATTACCATGTTGCTTCTCCTAAGATATTTTATGTTAAGAATGTTTTTTCATAGAGGAAATAGAATATATTTTCTATGAAGGCATACAGAGGGAAATGACCTTTCAAATCAGTATCCTAAGATGGTCAGAATCGAAATTGAGCATTTTACTGCAGTGATGGCTCAGTTGAATCAGGTGATAAATGGTGGTTGTGTTATTGATGATATTTTGGTGTTTTCTAAAAGTAAATAAGAGCATGAAATACATTTAAGGGTTATCTTGCAAACCTTAAAAGAAAAGAAATTGTATGGGAAATTCAGCAAATGTGAGTTTTGGTTGAAACAAATTTCTTTCCTTGGTCAAATTGTTTCAAAAGATGGCATAACCGTTGATCCTGCAAAAACAAAAGTTGTGGAAGAAAGGCCAAGACCCACAAATGTAACCAAGATTCGTAGCTTCCTTGGTTTGGTAGGCTATTACCGAAGGTTTGTTAGAAAATTTTCACGGCTATCTAGTCCAATGACTAAGCTAACTCGGAAGGGTGTTAAGTTTATCTGGACAAAAGAATGTGATGATTGTTTTCAGGAATTGAAAAGAAGATTGGTGAATGCTCTAGTTTTGGCACTATCTTCCAGGAATGGTGAGTTTGTTATCTGCAGTGATGCTTCATTGAAAGGACTTGGTTGCGTCCTAATGCAGAATGATCAGGTAATTGCTTATGCTTCACGACAGTTGAAAACTCATGAGGTAAATTATCCTACACATGATTTGGAATTAGCTGTTGTTGTTTTTGCTTTAAAAATTTGGAGGCATCATTTGTATGGAGTAAAGTGTGAAATATATACCGATCACAAAAGTTTAAAGTATATATTCACTCAGAAATAATTGAACATGAGACAAAGGAGATGGATATAATTAATCAAGGATTATTATTGTACAATTCATTACCATCCGGGAAAAGCAAATAAAGTGGATGATTCTTTGAGTCGAAAAAGTAATGCTTCATTAGAAATGTTGCGCTTGGAACGTGATCATTTGGTTAAGGATTTGATGAACTTTGGAATAGAAGTTGTTGGTGCAGGAAGTTCTTCTGTTTTGTTTCAGGTATCAGTGAGATCATCTCTATCAGATAGAATCAAGAAAGCACATAAGCAAGACAGTGAGTTGTAGAAAAAGGTAGAGCTGGTTCAGAAAGGTAAGTTTCCTAAATTCAACATTGATAATGATTGCGTTTTGAGTTTTGGGAAGAGATTGTGTGTGCCTTGTGAATCACAGTTGAAGAAAGAGTTGTTATGTGAAGCTCATAGTTCTCTGTTTTCAGTTCATCCAGGCAGTATTAAGATGTATAGAGATCTTCAGGAGTATTACTGGTGGGATGGAATGAAAAGAGATATTGCTGATTTTACTGTGAAGTGTTTGACATGTAAACAGGTTAAAGCAGAGCGACAGTTACCGAAAGGGATGCTTCAGCCTTTACCAGTGCCAGAGTGGAAATGGGAGAATATATCCATGGACTTTGTTGTGGGATTACCGAATACATCTCGAGGTAATAATGCAATCTGGGTTATTGTTGATCGCTTGACTAAATCTGCTCATTTCCTTTCTATACAAGATAATTTTTCCCTAGATCAACATTCCCGTTTGTATCTTAAAGATATAGTCAAGTTACATGGAGTTCCTCTCTCCATTGTATCTGATCGTGATCCCAGGTTCACTTCTAACTTTTGGAAAGGCCTTCAGAAGTCGTTGGGTACTGAATTAAATTTTAGTACATCTTTTCATCCTCAATCAGATGGGCAGTCAGAACGAACAATTCAGACATTGGAGGATATGCTACGTTATTGCTCTATGGATTATCAGGGAAGTTGGGACCAACATATTTATTTGGTTGAATTTTCATATAATAACAGTTTTCATTCTAGTATACATATGGAACCATTTCAGGCATTATATGGGAAGCGGTGTCGAACTCCAACTTTCTGGGATGAAGTGGGTGAAAGGAAGTTGATGGGACCAGAATTGGTAGAAGAGATGGCAGAACAAGTTCAGCTGATTCAGAAGCACATGAGAACAACTCAGAGTAGGCAGAAGATTTATGTGGATAACCGGAGGAAGGATCTATCTTTTGAGGTAGGTGATCATGTTTTTCTCAAGGTTTCTCCTTGGAAAAGTGTGATGAGATTTGGTAAGAAAGGAAAGATGAGTCCAAGGTTTATTGGACCATATGAAATTCTGGAGAGAGTTCGATCAGTTGCATACCGAGTGGCTTTTCCTCCGAGTTTATCTCAGGTACACAATGTTTTTCACGTTTCGATGTTGAGAATGTATATGCCAGATCCATCTCATGTTTTGAGTCCAGAAGTAGTTCAGCTGGAAGAAAACCTATCATATGAGGAACAACCAGTCCAGATTCTTGACCACAGGGAGCAAGTGTTACGGAATAAAGTGATTAATCAGGTAAATGTTTTGTGGAAAAACCACATGATGGAAGAGGCAACATGGGAATCTGAAAATGCAATGAGGGATAAGTACCCCCATTTATTTGATAAGTAAATAAATTGCGGGGACACAATTTTCTAAAGGGGGGAAGGATGTAACATCCCAAGTAAGTAATGAATAATATATATTTTTATCTATGTCTATTAATGAACTAGATAGTGTTTTAGAGGCTTAAAATGAAAATAAATCCAATCTTATGCATGGAATACACTAACATTCTTAAAAGATTATTTTACTGCCTTTTGATGGAAAACCCTTTTTAAATCAATCTTTTGACAATTTTATAAGCTATGTTTGTCAAAATAAAATTATTATTTATGATTGGGATATCAAAATTTACTTTGTGTGAATTTTTGGTATTTTTCCGATAAAGTTCATTTTTTAATGAATAGTGAAAAATACTGCATTTTACATCAAAACTGCTTCTTAATCTAATTTATTTATATGATTAGATTATCTTTTGAATTGGTCTTAATGTGTAATATGAATATATTTTTACCATTTAATCCAATGGTGGTCATTGGAATCAATTTCACTTTGAAATTAGACTTAAACTGGTGTCAATCTTTTGATACTTATTGTTTTATAAAAACACGCTATTTGCTCTGACAGCGGGAATTAATTATTAAATTAATTAATATGACTAATATGTTTTGAATTTTGTAAAATAGACTTCATTTTTGAATTCGGAATATCAAATATAGCTTAGGGTGAATTTTTGGTAATTTTCTGAAAAACTTCAATTTTTTGATGAATAGTGAAACCACTAAGTGGTACTTATAAAAAATGATTTTTCCGTTTAAATGAAATTTTGCCATCATTGTGTTTTGAATTTCAAAAATCCGACATATGGTTGTCATTAAGAAGTAAAATGTGGTTCAATGGGATTAAAATAATTTTTTGGTGAATAGTAACTTATTAAGTTCTTAATCGTGATTAGTGGTAATTAGTGTAGTTTAAGGTAAAAATAATGTTTTAATATATGAGATGAGCTTGACACATGTCCTACCCTCATTGGTTGTGTCATGGACGACCAAGACAAGCCATGTGTCAACTTGGGGACCCCATCTATCCACTTTGGTTGGGAAATGACATAAATAACTTTTTATTTAATGTTAAAGTAAAAATGACACAAACATGAGTTATGTTACTAAAACAATTTTTATATGGGGTTATACAAGTCAGATTTTTTATTATAAATATTCATTGGAAAGCTAAAACGATTTCATACATCATAGTAGTTTTTTTATAATTTTTAGACATTAATTAATGTAAATTATATATGACATCATGATGATGCAGCGATGACCTCATTATTTAACGATTTAAATAAAATGGAAAGATAATGTATAATCTAAAACCTAAACATGGACAAAACCAATTGGATGAGTGGATTTCAAATCCTTATCACCTTATACTTGAATTATATCAATGTGGGACCTTTTGAATCCGAAACTCATTTTAAAATAAAGTAACTTATCTTTACTTTCCAAGAGTGCCCCTCCTCTCCTCTTATAAAAGGCCCCCACCTCTACCTCCTTACCCACACTCCAAAAGCCTTTGGCTCAGCCAACCCCTACCCATTTTGTCTCTCCACTTACCTCTATTACTCCTTGAAGCCTCATTGTGGGCAGAAGTCTTCCCAAGGAAGCCTTTGAGCTCAAACCAAAGGGAGTTACCCGATTTTAAGGTAATGTCTTCTTTTGAGTCCTTTTGTTTTATTTTGCTTCTCCAACCCCCTAAACTCTTTTTATTTATTTCTTTTGTAACAACTACAGTATCTTCAATATACTAGGATGTTGTTATAAGAAGGATTCAAGCTACACTTACACACACCTACATCTAATGTTAACGAACATACTGTTTCCGTGGATGGTGAATTTATGCCTCCCGAAACGATGATTGTTCAACATTATTTTAACACCTTCAAAGGTGTCCATTAAGATGTCACTATATTTATATATGATATATAATATGTTTATGTTTTCCTTAAGCTTCTGTATTTTCCTTTTTGGTCATAACTTTATGGTTTCCATTATGGGTAAATGCGATATCTTCATTTAAGGAAGTGCGGACTACTTCCCCCTCAAAGTGATTTGATTCGTTAAATACCATATGTGGGATGTATAAAGGATGGAACTATGATATTATATATTATATTATACTGGAATTATAATATACCTTTATATCATTATGATTTCATTCTATAAAATATGAAATAGAAATGAAAGTAGCATTCATGCGTACGTACGGCTTACCGTCTCCATGAACGGTGCATTTCATTTCTTACCTCTAAATGATTTTGTAATATTATAAATGCACGTATATACTGAATATATACGATATGTATGATATATACATCATGATTATAATTCTGGATATAATGGATACATGAACAACTTGTAATTATAAAGGGTTTATTTTTGACTCAAGTACCAATGATCGTTAAAACGACCGTTATTAACTTAAATAATTACATAGTGTTCATGACATGGAAATAAGTGATATAAAAGGAATAATGAACTTGAAAAAGGTTCTTAAGAAATTATAAATTAACTCAAGTTTATTATTCAGGACATTAAAGAACGATCGAGTCAAGTCGGATCCGAGGTATGGGACTTCATCTCAATCTCCTTTCATTGAGGCATATTTTGTTTTATACACAACCTTCTTTTATATGGTGTATAAACCCCTTTGACTTTTACGTTTATTCAAAAGGAATCTTTTTATACAAAGTGTTTTACTAAACTACAAAAGGGAATGTTTTTGTCGTACGTATGCGGCGACAACGACTTCTCCACCGTCGTGACCTTTATTTGAGTTTCGGCTTCCTCTACAAGCCATACCTTCTTTTTAAAAGAAAAATAAATACCATGTTTTAATTTTCTTTTATTTTGGTATTGAAAATGGTTTTCATGATGTTTTTATATCAATGTGTTGTATTGATATCTTGTGATTGAAAGGTATAAATGTTATGTTTCCTTTATGCATGTTTTATGTGATACGATTATGTTGAGGTTCTTGGGCATTATTATGAAGACGAGTGGTTCCGTGATAAACTAAGGGCGGGTGAGCCCGATATAGCTCTCCAATGCATTGGGTAACGCGAAGGAGTGAAATGTTAAGGTTTCTCCGAAGAGATTTAGGTAATATACTGTGATGGGTATTCCAAATGTAACCAAGAGGGTTACTCCCTACGTAAGAATGTTATGAATGCCTCAAGTTACCTTTATGTCTTATGATTTCTATGATTTATTCATGATTTGATGAGGTATGTTAAAGTGCATATGTTTTATGGGTAAAGTATGATTTAATTCTTATGTATATATATACCCATGTTTCCTTTCCATATTTTTATATCCCTTACTGAGCTTTTTATGCTCATCCCAAGTTTTTTGAAATGTTTTTCACAGGTCAATGGAAAGGTACATGATATGATGATAGTGTCAAGGAAGTGTCAAGAAAGAATCCATGTTTATTTTAAATATGTTTCCATTGATGGGAATGAAGAATACTATATTCATGTAACCACTTTGTTTATATGTGGAATGTAATGCAAGTTTTATGATATAATTCTCTAAAACTCTAAACCCGAAAAGATCCTCAATG
This sequence comes from Viscum album, assembly GCA_963277665.1. Classification (NCBI taxonomy): domain Eukaryota; kingdom Viridiplantae; phylum Streptophyta; class Magnoliopsida; order Santalales; family Viscaceae; genus Viscum; species Viscum album. The sequence goes on along the minus strand of OY728119.1, from coordinate 803,680,939 downwards.
TGTAATTTTGTAATAACTCAAGATTAAGTAAGGTTTAAGGCTGGGGCCTTATAATAAGTCAGATAATTGAAATATTGTTGTAAGAAATGAATAATGTTGGTATCCTCATGTGAATTTCACGACCCATAAAGGGGTTCGTGATTGGAGGGACTGATACAAGTCTCATGAACAACGACATAGTGATCTCGCAGACTGCATATATAACACCCCAAGACATTAAAATATATTCATTTATTAATGAAATTAATATTGTTTCTATATTTCATTATACACCACACCATGCTATGATAATATTACACACAACACTGATTTTTCTTGTGTTACACGCACGACCATGTTTTACTGAACAATTTTATATTATGAAAATATTATAATTTAATATAATAAGATATAACCTAGTCATTAAGTTGGAAGTTGTGAATAGTATTAACTAACTTATGAAAATATATTATTTAATTCATTGTATAAAATTAATTATGAATTAATATAATAAGCAATTGAATATAATGATAATTTTTTTATAAAAAATATAATTATGCTTAAAAAAGAATTTTTTTCTAATAAATTACATTAATTACTATTATTGATGGTTATTCGTTAAATATAAATTGTGTATACTGAAAAATTTTATTTTACTTTCATAGAATAGATTTTCTAGGTATAAAATAGGACCAAACCCAATATTACACATAAAAACCAATATTTTTAGAAAGAATGATTTATCTCTTTTTGATGGAGAATCTATTTTAAATCCAATTTTGACACTTTTATATAGTATATTTGACAAAATAGAATTAATTTTTTAAATCAGAATATAAAAATTTTCTTTGTTTTAATTATTGGTATTTTATTGATATGTTTATTTTTTGATGAAGATTGAAAAATAATAAATTTTAATTATAAACATCTTTTTTCATAAAAATATTTTAAAGTGTTAAATTATAATTTTGATTGGTTGTATGTTATAATTAGAATATTTTTAATTATTTATTCCAAATTTTATCATTTAAATAATTTTTACAATTAATTTTTATAAAAAAATGTTTCTATCATTAGCATGTTTTAAGCATTAATAACATGCTTTCTCACCCCATCAATGGGTATAATTTTAAATTAATTACTACTAATTATTTGATTTGAATTTTAAAAAATGGATTCCATATTTGGAATTGGTGAGTCTAAATTATCTAAATAGATTTATTTTATTTTTTTAAAAATGAATAGTTAATATAGTACTATTTTAATTGCCATGGTTGAGGGTAAATTGCTTAATTAAGGATAAAAATTAAATTATAATATTACCCTAAAACATGATCTGATTTTTTTGGATGAAATATTTTCAATCAAATCCATCCTTGATCTGATTTTATATCCTCTTGATGCAACTTGCATGACTTTAATCGTTTTATAGTATTTTATTCTAAGGTAAGTTTTATATGCCACACTCTTGTTTTAATAATAATTTAATTTTTTATATATGGTTATTTATAGGATATATTTGACTATAAATAGTCATTCTAAAGATAAAATTTCGATCTTAATTATTGTAATTTATTTATAATTTTGTATGTAATTAATAATTATATTAAATGGTGACATAATGATGATGTAGTAATAGTTTAATTAAAGGGGGAATCAAATAAATGATATTAAAAATATTAAAATAAATATTACTTGACTTAATTAGTTCAATAAATTAATTTTCTAGATGGATTTAACATGTTGAGGTGGAATTAAGTATGTTTTTTTTCTAATATATTAAGTTTTTATTATATTTTTAAAAATTCAGGTATTTAATAATGTCAAAATTGACATTATAGATATTTTAAAATAAACAGTATATTATTAAATGATATAAAATTTATAAAAATATAAAATTCAAAAAACGGATTTGCATAAGGTTTATGATTTCTTACATGATCCATTTGGGATTCTTTTTCCATTTTATAGTAACTATGTTAACCCAAATAGAGTAAAAATCCAAGTTGTCATGGTATGAGATAAAGGGCTGAACTAAGGGTTAAAGCTAAAATATAAGAGTTATAATGTGATCTAAACACGGAAAAAATAATTGGCTAGGATTATTTTTACACACCACAATATAATATTAAAAATAACTCAATTTAGATAAATTTTTAATAGAAAATTAATTTATATTTATTTAATAGTTTTAGAGTTTCAAAAAGTACCTCTCACCTCAATTATAAAAGGACGCCTCTTCCCTCAATTCCTAACACAACATTTAAAATTATAGCTCAACAAAAACCCACCCTAATAAGCTAAAAACGTCCATATACTAATCATATAAGCTTAAATTTGGGTATAAATCCATCAAAGGAATCCTTTTTGTATAAACATAAAGGAGTTACCAAAAACCAGGTAATGTTTTTCAACGATCAATTTAGTATTTTTAATTTCACCCATAATTGATTTATTATTATTTCATGTCTATATAATAACATATTTTTAGTCAATAGACTAATATATAGTTATATTATGGGTTCTATGTAAACATACACACAATTCAATCTAATCGGTAATGAATATATTGTTTCCGTGTACGGTGAAGTTCCGCCTCCCGAAACGATGATTGTTCATTTTTTTACATTACCACCTTTAATCAGTGTAAATTATGATGAAATGTTGTTTTTATATTATACATGTATGATATTTATGTAATTATACTTATATTATTCATTTATATCATAATTTTGTAAATACTATAACATCGTTTGTGGAATTGCGGACTACCACCTCCTCGAAGCGATGCGATTCGTTCACACTATACATAGAACTTATAAATGATAATTGTAATAAAAATTTGTGATATATATAACAGAGATAAGATAAAATAATTATAGTATAAAAATATATCATTCAATTTTCTTTTTTTAATATGAAAATAAAATGAAAGTAGCATTCATGCATATGTAAGACCTACCATCTCCATGAACGATGAATTTCATTTCTTATCTTCAAAATATATGGATTTTTATAAATATATATTTAGTGAATATATATATTATATAAATCAAGTTTTAAACTATTTATATGATTAAAACACTATATAATTAATAGTAACAACAAGTAACAAGTTAAAACATACTCAAGAAACTACATAATTAGCATCCAAATAGTAAACAAACGAAAGAATGTTAACAAACAGGTAATAAGATATTATTAGATGATCGTATATGATATAATAATAATAATATGGTTATGTAATAATTTATTAACAGTATCAAAATCATTATAAATTATTTTAATGGATTATCACCCAACGGAAAATGCAAGTTAAGGGATTTCATCACAATTTCTTTTCATTGAGACATTTTGATAGGTTATGAACATAGTTTCTTTTATATGGTATATATACTACCAAATTACATTTTGAATCATGAATTTACTCATTATCATGATATTGGAGAATTATTTAATCTTATTAATTCTGGGAAATTATTTTTCAAATGTTTTGAAGTTCCATGAGGTACTTTGGAATGTTTAAAGATTATTTATCTCAAGGGTATTTCAATTCATCAATGTAAAAAATCCTTGTTGTCATTTATCCTCCACTAGGGAATAATTTCTAATTCTGTATTAGTCATTAAATAGGGATATTTAATCCATATTATTTATTTTTATTATTCAATATAGAGAATTAGTTTGTATATAAATGATGGGGGATATAATTTATATAGCCCCTCGATGCATCGAAAATTTCTCATGAGACAAATAATTTGGCCAAATAAGAATTGGTTACACCATCTTATGAAAGGTATTGAAGTTATAAGTTTTCATGTGACTTAAACATGACATCCAATAATTAAGAATTTACCTCATTTAGACCCATTTCTTATTTTTATATTATATTAATCTTAGATATATCTATATATGAAATTCATTATCATTTTACTACTTAAAGGGAACATGTTTCATTTATTTACCTTTCCATATTGATTATTCCTTATCTAGTTGTTTAAATGGAAATTGTGTCTAGTTACATACCTTTCTGTATGTTTTTTTTATTTTTACAATATTACTTACCCTTATTAAAAATTTGTGCACATTCTTATTATATTCATTTTCTCAGGTGATCAACAAGGAATCATGGAATAATATTTCAATGAGGCAGTTTTGTTTCATTTAATTACGTATCATGTTTTATTTTCTTTTCCCAACATATTATGGGTATCATGTATATAATCTGGCCTTCGAAGACTGGTATGTTGTATGGTCCTTTGGTATTTTCTTCATTTTAAAAATGTCAATGTATTAAACTAATGCACTAAATCTAGGATTTTAGGGTTGGGGAATTATAGTTGGTATCAAAGGAAATTTCGCAGAAGCCTTGTAAACAATATTTAGAAATCAATGATTAGGGATCATATCCCAAAGTTAGAATTTGAGAATAAGAGTATAATAACCTCATAGAGTTTTGATAATATAGAGATTATCTGTGTATTTCTAGAAATATATCCTTGTTTGGATACTACAAGTTGATGTGGTTCTGAAACATATGTACCTATGGGTGACAACTCTGACTAGGTGAATTGTGCCTAACTCGGCATAACCTGATACATGAAAATGCACCATATTGTGCACCTGTTTTGAGACTATTGGGGGATATTATTAAGTTAAATCACATTTCCATAAAAAACTATTTTTAAGGAAATACAAGTAAATATGTCCCCAAAAAACCTCATTTATGATTATGAGATTATCTATGCATAAATGTTTTAATTTATGTTTAGTGTTTCAATAGTACAAATGTAAGTTTTAGGATTCCTAACCTAACATATTGTATGTAATTATTTAGAAGTGTTCCATAGTGGAAGGAATAAAAACTTCCCCATTGAATGTGATTTGAGGAATAAAGACAATAACATCTTTTTTAAGATTAATATAATATTTAAAAGAGAACTAGTATCCCAAACATTTTCATCATATAAGTAAATATTATCATATGACAATAAGTAAGAAAAAAATTTCTCTCTATTATGACTTTGGAGGTAAGTGTGACAAGAAGTGGACATATATGAAAAATATGGGAAATGGGTAGACGGGGAAGAAGAATTATCCCGTGTGTGATAATTGGTGAAGGATACACCATGTTATATTCATAAGAGGAAATAGACATTGAATCATGTGTTGAGAAAAAAGGCCACCATTTTCATCATTTCATTGGAAGGAGAGAATTTTCAAATATTCAAGGATTCAATTGTAAGGATATGGGGGACTATGCATGAAAATGCCCCATGTGTCAAATGAATATCCCTAAAAAGAAGCTAATGGATCAGGGTCAATATTACAATGTTACCAAAAACAAAACAAAAGATTTATGTATTAATTAATTATGTCATTTGGTATTTTATTAGTGATGTACTAGTTATATGAATTGTGTAAATAAATAAGGATTGAACTGATATACTTTTTCTTTAAGGAATTAGAAGTAAGAAATTTTTTATTAACGTTCTGATGGTGATAAAATATATGGTATGTGAAAATAATGTGTATATTATATTTTCTATCAAATTTAATGTTATGGTTAATTTTGAAAATTTTGAGACCTTTTTGGATTTTTAATTTAGACCGAACTATTTAGGATGAGTCTTAAGGTTGGAATGGATTAATTTGAAAATTATATATTATTTCTTGAGGTTAAAAATTTTCTATATTGTTTAATATATCTTATATAAGGATTTATATTATAATATAGTTTTATAAAATGGACTACCCATAGGTTGGGTGATAACCCATCACATCTGAAAAGGCTGTAAGACTTGAATCCACAACTGAAGGTCGATAAGTGTAAATCTTCTACCGCATGTCTACGTGATGTCTAGGTTATTATAGAATACTTTCATTTATTTAAATATTATAAAAAGTGATTTAAAAGTTAATATTTGGATCCTTATATGATTAAGATAAATATAATATTTTTTAATTTTATTATCTCTTGGAGAGAAACATGAGTTTGTGGTCGAAATTGATTAAAGGTTGTAACTCTACTTGTCACATAAGTCTGTTTCATAATGTTTATAGTCTATGAAGTAAATTAATTCTTTAACTCAAGTTAAAGTATATTGAAACAAAAAAAATTATCCAATTAACTTCTTTTTCGATTAATCAAATGGTCTACCAGATCATCACAGATTTATAGCTTTTTGATTGTAACATTCTCCAAATCATGTTCTTTATGACACTCCATTACAACTAGATGGTTAGATTTCGCTTCCATGTCCATGTTTTTATACATAGAACCCAAGTATGTGTTATCTATGATGAGATGTTAACTTCCCTTTTAATTATCTTAATGTGGCGGTTTTATCGATCCTTATTCCAATGTGGAATTTTAATAAATATATTTTAAATAGTCAACCCTTCTTTACTAATCCCAAATAAAAAAATTGTGAAGACGCAGTTTACTAAAGGAGGGGAGAATGTAACACTCCAAGAATTTTAAATATTTTAATTTTTAAATGAATATAATTTTGTTTCCATCTTTCTTTATTTGGAACTGCATGTCAATCTTACCCTACACACAATAATGATTTTTCATGCATTACACGCAAGGATGAGTTTTTCTGAACAAATTTTTTTTATTAAAATATTATTATTTAAAATAATAACATATAAACTAGCTATTAAATTAGTTTTTAGGAATATTATTAACTAAATTATGAAAATATATGGTTGGATCCATTTATTAAAAATTAATTAAAAATGAATATAAGAACCAATTGAATATTATGATAATGCTTTTATAAAAACCATTATTATGATAACAACATCTTTTTATCCTAATTAATTAAATTAGTTACTTTTGGTGGGGGTTGTTAATGAAATATATTTTTTATATATTCAATAAAATATTTTTTACATTCATGGAATATATTTTATAAGAATATGATATGAACAAACTCAATATTAAACATAAAAACCTACATTTTTCAAAAGGCATTTTTATCGCTTTTTAATAGAGAACCTATTTTAAATCCATTTTTACCAATTTTATATATTAAATTTGACAAAATAATCATCTTATTTTAAATTAGAAAATAAAAATTATATATTTTTTAAAATTTTGGTATTTTTCTGATAAGCTTCATGCTTTGATGAATAATGGAAAAATAATAAATTTTATTTGAAAATAGTTTTTTTGTCAAAATAATTTACAGTTTTGAATTATAATTTTAGATGGTTTTAAAGTACAATAAGAATATTTTTATTAATTAATTAAATTAATTTCATTGAAATAAATTTCACGTTGTCTTTTTATATAAAAATGATTCAATATTTTACATGTTTTACACTTTAACAACTTGTTTTCTCACCACATCAACATGATTAATTTTAAATTAGTTAAAACAACTTCTTTGATTTGACTTTCTAAAAATGTATTCAATATTTTTTATTATTGATTAAAAAATTTGTAAATATTTTTCATTTATTTTTAAGAATATGAATAGTAATTTTAGTAATATTCTAATTACCACGGTTAAGGGTAAATGTTTTAATTAATGGAAAAATAAAATTAAAAAATTAACTTAATGCTTTTACTAATTTTAATAGATGATTTATGTTTGACTGAAATCATTATTGTATCAATTTTATGGTGTCTAGGAGCCACTTGGATTACTTTAATATGTTTATAGTATTTTATTCTAAGGGAAGTCCTATATATCACACTCTTTTTTAATAAGTATTATATTATTATATATGGTTATTTAGAGGATATATTATAATATAAATATTCATTCGAAAAATAAAATGCATATATTTTTAATGTTATATTTTTAATTTTTAGGAAATAATTTATTAAATTAAATGGTGACACAAAGGCGATTCAGTAATTGGATAATTAATGGTAGAATAAAATAAATTATATTAAAAATATTAAAATAAAAACAAATTTATATAAAGGATGATATACATGAATTTAATGGATGAATTTGACATGTTATGGTTGGATTAAATAATATTTTTTCAAAGATATAATATTTTTATATTTTTAAAAATTCATGTATTGGATAGTGTGAAAGATTTGATTATTGATATTTTAAATTAAATAATACTTTATTAAATTATATGAAATTTATAAAAATATAAAATTTTGAAAATGGACTGGGATAATGTTAAATGTGTCCTAAATGAACCATTTAGAGATCATTTTTCATTTTATTGTAAATATATTAACCCTAAAAGAGAAAAAAACCATATTGCCATAGTACAAGTCAAATCCGAAAGAATAAAAAACCATGTTGTCACGGTAAGAGTCTAATGGTGTAACTAAGGGTTAAAGCAAGAAGATAAGGGTTATAATGTGACATAAACTTGTCAAAAAATTATTATTTTAAAGAAGTTCAACCCATGATAATCTTATCAACAAATTAAATCACATTGGATCAATTTTTAATAGAAAATTATTTAATATTAATTTAATATTTTTAGAGATTTCAAAAGTACCCATCGCCTCAATTATAAAAGGACATGTCCTCCCTCACTTACTCACAACACTTTGAGCCTTATAGATTGACCAAAACCTGGCCAAGTAAGCTCACAAATTCCATCTCTTCATCCTTGAATTTTAAAATTGGGAATAACTCCATCCAAGGAAGCCATTTGGTATAAGAAAAAAGATATTACACAAAAATGAGGTAACAATCTTTAATGACGGATTTAATTTTATTTCATTCACCGCTCCTTAATTTATTATTAACTAATGTTAATATAAATACATAGATATCCTAAATATACTGAGTTGTTTTTATATTAAAGGTTCTTCCTATACTTACACAAAATTCTATCTGATAGGTAATGAACACCCTGTTTCTGTGTACGGAAAACTACCGCCTCACAGAACAATGACTGTTCATTTTTCCTTTACCACATTTCATGGTTGGTAATTATGACGTACACACTATTTTGATATGATTTATTTATTTTATTTATTTCATTATTCTTATTTTATTATTTTATAACACATACCTTTATACTATAATTTTTTTGTAAATACGGTAACATCTATTATGGTAGTGTGGACTACCGCCTCCTCAAAGTGACATGATTCGTTCACATTGTACATGGAAAGTATAAATAATTTTTTTAATAAAAATATGATATTTATAGGATATGGTTATGATATATGAATTTTTTTATACATCTATATATTTTACATTCATTATTATCATACGTTAAAAAAGGAATGTAGTGTTCTTGCATACGTATGACCTAACTTCTCCATGAACGGTACATTTCATTTCTTATCTCAAAAATTTATGGATTATTATAAATACCAATATACTACATATATATAATATTTAATTTTTTTTACATTCTGTAGATGATGAAACAAAAATCTAATTAGCATGAACAAAAAATAAATACTCAAAACTTACTCTAGAAACTAGGTAATTAACAGTTAAAATTATAAAAGTAGCAAAATAATGTTAACAAATGGGAAAAATATATTATAAGATGATCATATATGATATCATTAATTTTAATATGGTTTAGTAAAAAGTTTTCAACTATTTTAAAACCAGTATACTGTATTTTAATGGAAGATCATCGAAAGGAAATGCAAGTTATGCGATTTCGTCTCAACTTCATTTCGTTGAGACGTTTTGTAAGGTTATGCACGTAGAATCTTTTATGCGGTGTATATACTACCATTTAACCTGTTTTATCATTAATTTTTTCATTATCATGATATTATAATATTAATTAATGTTATTAATTTAGGGGATTTATGATTTTAATGTTTCTATGTGGAATGAGACTCTTGGAAATGTTTAATGATGATTTTACTCATGGGTATTTTCAATCATCGATGTCTAAAATCCATGTTGTTATTTATCCTCCATTGGAGAATAATGGGTAAATATATATTCTTCATTAAATATGGTTATTTTTTCAGATTATTTATTTGGATTATTTGTTATGTGGAATGATTTGGAATGGCAATGACGAGTGGGGTCCGGACATCATGTATGCCCTCGATGAAACAATAGGTTATCATGTGACAAATAAGTTGGAAAAATAAAAAAAATTTAAATCATATTACAAAAGTTCTTACAGGAATGGGTTTTCATGTGACTCATACATGATTTCCAATAATTAATAATTTCTCTCATTTATACTCAGGTATTATTTATCCATGCTATTTTGTGTCGACATATCTATTGATGTATTTCATTTTCAGTTTGTTAATAAAATTGAATATGTTTTAGTTATTTACCGTGACATATTGATGATGTCTTGTCTATTTGTTTAAATGTAATTTTTTTATTTACTTACCTTCTCATATTATTTTATTTATTATTGATTCAATTGTACTTACACTTAGTAATCATTTTTAATCACCCTTATTAGGTTTCTTTTTTTTGGTTTATGAAAAAGAAATCATTGAATAAGATTTCAAGGATGTGTTTTATTTAATTTTATTATGTATCATGTTTAATTTTATTTTCCCAATATAGTATGTATATCATGTATGTAATTTGGATTTCAAAGACTTATAAATAGTAAGGTCCTTTGGGATTATCCCCAGTAAACAAGCCAATGTATTAAAATATTTCACCATATATGGGCTCCTGTGGTCAGGTCTTAATAGAATAAACCCTCAAAACATCACATTTGCATATGCTCAATCATGAGACACATGATCGCATGGACCGGTAATGGTCATGCGACTCACATAATGGTTGGGTGATCATGTTATTGATCTAACATATCCTATTAAACCTCAAAGACAACCATGCATCTATATTGAAAAGGCTAAAACAATTAGTGAATATGGATTCATATTTTGTTGTAATGAATGTATAGGAAAATAATTGTCTTACGAAGAAGTACCCAAGAAAATTACTTTCTAAAGAATCTCACAGTTAATTCTTATGGAAGGTCTTATGAAGGGGTCTCATGATAGAAGAATTATTCATGACCACTATTAATTAGGTATCCATTGATTGATCTACCATCTTTTACCATATAAAGAGGGTGTTCCTTGGGATACTGAGAGTCACCTGGAAGACCAATCATCACCCAAGACATTGATTAGAGACAACACCAAACCCCTTGGTGGGAATTTAATTTCCTCAGAACAGAGCATTTCTCCCTGTAAACATTACTCTTGAGGGGGGAATTTGTTAACACCAACCAAATAAGCATAAAAAAAATCTATAATTGATGAAATCACTAAATAATGCACATTATTTTACCCAAAAAGATAAGTAATAAAAGGTGTATAAGATCACATGAATCACATAAATATTTAAAATAAATGTGATCACATAACCCTCAAAAGGTCATGTGAACATGACACACACAACTCATAAACTATGGTAGATCACTTAGATCGTCATTGAAAATCACTTATAATATTGAAAACATGGATGGGAGAATCGTTGATCATGAATTGGCTTTAATATGTGTTTCTATGGATCATGTTACTTGTTAGTCGGTGGGATCCTGAAAAACCATACAAAAATCCAAGTACAAAAAGGATAAAAATATGAAAAAGTTGGGAGCATCTTGTAGCTATAAATATTTTTCCACGTTCCAATGAAGTTTGAAAGAATTTGTGGAAGCCCTAGTGATATTTATTCCTTATCATGAATGATCTCTCAGTCAGGTCCCCATCATCACACGAAGAGATTTAGATATGTTCATGTTCTCTTATGCTCCTCCTTTGGCTCTAATGACAATAAAAAGGGTTGGACATTATATTTCTCATAGAACACCCAATAACCCTTTATTTGTTAGGCCTGAAATCACTGATAAAGAGAAATATTGTCTTTTAAAACACTCATTCAGACTCATTAGATCCTCAGCCCTTGTATAATAAATAAGGAAATTAAAAGGGGAATGATGGGACCTTCTTGCAAGGAGAATACACGAGAAACTCCCATGAGAAAGGTGGCACAATCCCAAAAGACCCCATTGGCATGATATATTGATTTCATTAAGGCCCCCTAGAAATCTACCCTAGTCTCATGAAAGGTCATAGAAAAGTCACCTTAGATTGCATGAAATCCATTCAATATGAATCATGATCACAAGAATGACCATAGACATGAATTATTAACCATTTAGAGGCTCCTTTCCATGTCCACATGGTCGGTATAAATCTATTTGATCATCCTAGATTCAATAAAAATTGAAAGTGAGGAACATTCTTACGGTCTCTAAACATCACACAATTCTATGGATGACATACGGGTGGATCATGTGAAGCACATAACACCAAGGCCCTCCACTCACTCTAGAAAGAATATTTATGATACGCGCCACACAAGGAGGCCTATAAAACTCTCCCCTTGTATTAATAAAACTATCCATACATGATCCCACACATACATGAGTTGAGGAGAGAACTTGTCGGAGCAGCCTACCATGTGATCACATGGCCTTTCGCTAGGTAAAAATATGGTGAAAGGCCTATGGGATCACATTGAACATATATGTTCATTGAGTGATCGATGAAACTATTAGATGAAGGTATCTTGGCATGTCATCCAGATTATGTGAAAGACATCCCACATATTAAATGGTTCATGGAAAACCTAAAATATGATAAAACTAAAAAAATCTAATCAAATATGTGATAAAAGTTAGAATAAAGACTAAAATAAGGGAGAATTATGTGAAAAAATATGCTAATAATCATTCACTTCATATGACTCATTCAGATCATTCAATTGAACTATGGAATATCAACCAAGTCGAGTGACTTCCTTTGGAAATACAATTTGGATCATGTGATTTCCTCTAGAAACTCCAAGAAAATCAAGCGATGCCCTTCGGGTATGCCACTAAAGTCTCATGGGGACCCCTGGCCTTTCCATATAAGTATTGAAATGACCTTATACATGAAACCTAATTTATAATATGAGATTGTTGTATGTCATCAAGGTATCATGAAGTCATTCAGGCTTACTTTCCAAATCACATGATACCTTACAAGCATGTCATCTAGGTTTCATGATGATGATATGACATGTGATCCGAGTCTTGTGATGACACCAGGACATTAAAATATAGATCACATAATGTCCTCCGGATAAGTCATCCTAGATCATGGGGAGTCTTTTATACATGTTTACCAGTATAAAATTATTTCCTCTAGAAACTTCATGTAGGTTATGTGACACTATCTCTATATGTCATCTCTGATCATGCGATTGTATTCATACATCCTTAGTATGGTTCTGAAACATCCTCTTGACATGTCAACCTAGATCATGTGATTTTCATAAGATATGTCCATTCGTCTTCATAAATTTTTAGAAGACAATCAAGACTAGTTATCCCTGATCATGTGATGGCTTCTAGACATTTCATCCATGTTATGCAATGTATTCCATACAAGTCAACCAACTCATGCGATTGGCATTGGACAAGTACCATATAATGAAAAGAAATATCCCGACATTCTTAGACATGTCAGGTATATGATCCAAACATTATATTTAGACAATTAGTCCAAGTCAATCAGACAACCCAGAGAATGATAACGTTTTTCGGTGTTAATATTAGGAAAACCTCAATGTTTAAACGATGATTAGTGGCCTAATATAATTTCCCCACTATTAGAGAACCCACTTTGTGTAATCCCTGATCAGTGGAATGATACAACTAACTCAATATTAGGGAAACATTATATTGAAATCCATAATTAGTTACATAATAGGATGTGTCCCCCAATATTAGGTCAACATCAATGTGTAATCCCCGATAAACTGAACTACAATGACTCCAATTCTTATCAAAACCAATATACGTAGGAAACATTCATAATGAATGAGATCCATATTAGAAATCCCATGTGTTGTACCAACACATAATGCGTACATCCATATTTAGTGATACATATTACCTTTTATCCCTCATTTCTCACTATGAGAATAGATCACGTGGGATTAGGGGGTTGTGGGGGTCATATCCTTCAGATCACGAGCCTCTACTAACCTGGGAAACCTTAGATTGTATTGATTATCAAAATTAAGAGTATATTATCATATATTATATTATAATATTCATGTTCTTAATTATCCATAAACACCATTTTTTGTTCATTTTACAATTTGATCATTATTTCACATCATTATTGTAATTTTTTTATAAAGTGCACTATTACATGGTACTTATTTGAACACCTCATAACAAACAATTGTCTTGATGTTATTTTCACATTTTCATTCCAAGTGTCCCATGATATATGGAACAAATATTGATTTTATAGCACTTCAAGATTCACACTGGAAGACCTCCAAAGTGTGCCATGAACAAACAATATTCTGGGAGAAGTGAACTGGATAGTAGCCCAATTAAAATTATTTTATAAGAAATATCCAATCCCAATGAATATGAAATTTTAACTAAAGATATAATGAATAATGGGGAATATTAAATAAAGCCCATAGGGTGTTAGCCGTGTAGTACCCACTAGTTGTACCCCTCACTCTCTATGGGAACTAGCGTAGACTAGAGTCCCTCCAGACTCGGGCACTGTGTGTATTATGCATAGGGTGATTCAAATCCATTTCTTAGGTAGGGAGGGTGGAGTTCACCTGGGCTTGGCCGGTGCCCCCACTGGGAGTTGGTGTTTTCAACCCACATTTTTCACATGTGGTGTTAGCCGAGTGGTACTCGCTGGTTTTACCCCTCGCTCTCTGTGGGAACTGGTGCTAGATCGAGTCCTGCCAGACTCATAAATTGTTCATATTATGCACAAGGATATTCAAATACATTGAATAGATAGGGAGTGTGGAGTTCACTAGGGATTGGTTGGGGACCCCTTCTGGGAGTCGGTGTTACAACCCACATTTTTTCCCATGGGGTGTTAGCTGAGTGGTACCTGCTGGTTGTACCCTTATCTCTCCGTGGGAACTGGCGCAGGCTCGAGTCCCTCCAAACTCAGACAATGTGCATATTATGCACAGGGATATTAAAATCCATTGCTTAGTAGGGGAGTGTGGAGTGCACCTAGGATTGATCAGGGCCCTCATAGGGAGTTAGTGTTAGAAACCCACATTTTTCCCATGGGGTGTTAGTTAAGTGGTACCCACTGGTTGTACCCCTTACTCTCTGTGGGTACTAGTGCAAGATTAATTCTTTCCAGACTTAGAAACTGTGCATATTATGTACAAGGAGATTCAAATCCATTCCTTAGATGGGGAGTGTGGAGTGCACGTTGGCATGGTTGGAGGCCCCAACAGGGAGTCGGTGTTAGTAACACAAATTTTAGCACATGAGCCTCAACCAAGTTGGTGAGGACACCTTTAGTGAATCCAAGCGACCCTAGATGAATTCCAGGAAGAGGCATATTTTAGAGTACTATAGTAGCACCGTATCAGTAATTTAGTAGGTACTGCAACAGTAACTATAGAAGATACTATTTGGAACTGTAGAAGCTGAGGCTATTCCCCCGTTTGGGCCTTCGGGCCAATGATTTAGTCCCCGAGTACTTTAAGGTCTTCAGAACACCCAGGACTTTAGGTCAGTGAGGACTTCGGGTGAACTCAATGCCATCGGGCCCCCTTAAGTGCAAGTGCAAACTATACAACCTACAAGGAACAAGCTCCAAAAGGAGGATGAGCAAGGAGCTTTCACCCTAGAAGAAGCTAAACAGATTGAATGAATGAGAGGGTATGGCACCGACCATCAGGATAGGATTGTGCATGCACGAGAAAGCCTAGACAAACAACCATGAGAAGGTGGAGAGATAATTTTGAGATAAAAATTCTAGGGAGGATTAGTTCAAAGTAGTTAGTATGGGATTTAGGTAATGTTTGAAGCCTACGGGCAATGAATTCCTCTGAGGCCTATGGGCCAGAAAATACTTACGCTTACGAGCCTTATATGGGTTCCACCTCACCCCTTGAAAGGTGGATTATCAAAAGCATTAAAAAAAGAATTCCTTCGGGCCATTAGAGGAGGGTAACATTTAATAAAATAGTGAAAAGAGTTAATTTTGATGTTTTAATGGATTTACATGCATCCCAAGTTGAAGAAGAAATTCTGGGCTAGATTCTGTGGCCAAGAAATATAGCCATAATTTTTATCATATCTCGCAAACCACAAACTATTCTAGGATAAAACATTATAGGCTGTTCAGAGCCATACGAGGATCCATTTTCTCCTTCTATGAACCACTCAAATTCGTCCATATTGATAGTCATTTTGGTGACTCTATTCGGTGGATGCAAGATGACTGCCATTTTCGGGTTAAGGTTGGAAATGTCTCCTATCCATTAACTTTCCTCCCACCTAGGCTAACCAAAATTAATTTAGGAGATTTGTACAGATGTTGTCTCGGCCTAAAGCTTCTAAAATTCCTATTTGACATTGTGTAGGTGGATGAGTTTATCCTCTTTTGTGATTTGTTTCATTTTAAAGATATTCTATTGATTTTTCTTTGTAACGTTCTTCTTTAAATTATAAGTTTTTTGAATCACATTATATTATTTATAAAACTTCTTATAATTCCCATTATTTACAATCTTTGTTAAAATTTTGATATCGTTTCCTAAACATGTGAATTTATTCACACCAAACCTTGTGAATGTTATCGCACAATGGTGGATTGTTCATTTTTTGTCGCTTTTACTTCTTCAATTCCTCCTTCATATATCTACTTCCCACTTCCATTGAGGGAATGTAATCAATGGAGGGATAAATATTTTATTGTTTGATCAAAGGAAGTAACAAGGGTATGGATTTTATGTTCTCTATCACACACTAAATTCTTATTAATTTAATTTAATTTATTTTTTTATTCAATGTTTTCTCCTTTCCTCTTCCTTATTGAATTTATTTGCCCCTCTTTTTTGTTCTAATAAAGTCCTTTACCTTGTATTGAATATTAAAATTATCCTACAGATTTATAGGTTATTATCATGTTTTTTTGAAGGTGTCTATCTAGTAAGTTATGAGGTTTGTTTGAATTCATTGAATTAATCCTTCTCGAGTTAATGAAATTGAAATCGTTAAAAAAATGAATTCATGGAATCCCCCCAAGAAATAACCTAGGATCAAATCATTTTCTCCTAATTTTAATTCACATAGATCTATTAGTTATATTTTAAAAACATATAAAATAAACCCAATGTAGGCCACTTCATAGAATAAAATGATCAATAAAATGTGTGTGTCTTTAGGATTCTTTTTAGGTCTCTGAGGATTCAAAAACCCGAGAAACACAACAGGAGACCGTTTAACCCTAAAAACATGGGTAAATTTGGGAAAGAAAAAATTATTGATCCATTTTCAGGGACCTAAGTAATTCATCGTAGACACTAACATCCTTTTCATACCCCAAATCTCTATTCTTGTCCCCTATTTCAGTCCTATGAAAATCATTTTTGAACAAATCCAAACATGGGAAACCTCTGCCAACTTTGACTACCCCACACCAAGTGCGATGTACAATTAACATCCTAGTTTCTATTAGTGGGATAATCAAACAATTTATCAACCAAAATGTTTGAATTCATATTTTGAATATATAATTCCAACATATAATGAGCTTTAATCCCCAAAAATCTAATCTAATCATCCTCCTATGAAATTCCTAAAACTTAATTATCCTCTTGGAATAGACCGTCTATATAAACCCATTATCCATCCTGATCAAAAACTTTAACTTTATAATAAATTTAAAGAAATGGAGGGAATAACTTCTGAGGTTTCATCTTTTAGAGTAGAACTACAAAGCATTGACACAGTTATGGAACCCATTCCTGGTCAGGTTTCCCATTTGCTTAGCATTCATAGAAGAATATTTTTACACAAAAACATCTCATAAAAATGTAAAAGAAGCCACCTTTTAATATAAGAGTCCTAAATAACATGTAGGAATTTATTATGCGTGTTTAAGTCAATAGGATGTTAATTTTTTTCACAAGATGTAAATTTTACATCATGGATTAAGTTTCCTAAATGTTGCTCCATTTATGATTTTGTAGAATAAAAAATCATTGAACCATTGGGGGAAATAAAAAACATAATATCTATATCTAGTATGGAGACTAATATTACCAATTTGGTGGTTGAATATTCTGTTCAATAAAAACCAAGTTTGTTCAGATATTTTGAAAATGAAATTGAGTTTGATTCAATGTCCCAACCTTTGTTTGAATCACTTAGCCAACCTGATCACAAACTCAAGGTCCATACTTCATCTTCTAAATATTACATCATAAGGGATATTGAAAATATTTCACGTTTCATTTCATCCCCTCTCAATTATAATGGTAATAGAATTATCTGTGATATATTAGTAAAGATTAAAAAAATTGGATGATCAACTTTTTATATTCATTGAATTAACCAATTCAAAATGATATTTTTTTTTCTTGAATCAATTTACAAACCTTTCTAAAACCCCTATAATGAATCAATCATGATCAAATCGAATTTCAGAAAATGTAATCCTTAAGATTCTAAAAGTTGGTGTTGGGTAAGTTTGGAGCTTCATGTCGAGATAACGATGGAAAATAAAGTGCTTTCTGGGGGTAACCGGTCTTCATTGTTAAATTTATTTTATTTATTTTATTTTATCTTATTTTTTTTTGTTTTGTTTCGTTTTTTAATGTTTTTAATAAAAAATGGAAAAATGAAAAAAATAAAAAAAAACAATTCTTTACACAAAAGGCCACACAATAAGTCACGGGGACAACCTATCAGGACCAGAAAATTTGTAGGACTCAAACCTGTGGCTAAAGGTAGATAAAGGAGTTCTCTAACCACTGACCAATGACTTATACTAATTTCTTCTTCTATATTATTTATATTTATACTTATATTTCAATATATATATATATATTCTTGTATTAATTTTTACTTGTTTCTGGTAATGATCTTTGGTGTGCTAAAATGATTAGGTATATTTTTTTCTATTATTTTTGCCTAATTCTTTGTTTTATTTAAGGGAACCTCAAGGGGATTCTATTGTGTTCTGATGGAATTAGTGTGTAAGATTTGGGTGATGTTTAGGTTGATGTATTTTTTGGCAAAAAATTTTCTTACTTGATTTCGAACACAATCTTTTGTCTTTGATGAGGTGACATTGAGTGACATGATAATCAAAGAAGTTTGTAGGAGCATCCTGAACATCAACATCAACCATCAAGTGACATTGTTCCATGATTCTCATTTTCAATTTCCTTTTTGAAATCATCTTATTTTTCCGTACCCCCTAATGAATTTTATTTCCTTAAAACACTAGGGACAAAGTTATTTTATGTTGGGTAGAGATGAAATAAAAAAATTTCTTTTATGCGCATCAAAAATTAAAAAATTAAAAAAAATTCCTGGAAGGAAAATTCCTTAAACATTGAACAAGATAATAAACATTATACACTTTGAAATTTAATATCAAATAAATTTTTATGCCTTGATTCTTATTTTAATTCAATTTTATGATCATGAGAATAGTTTTAGAATGTTTGGTTGCCCTATGTGATTCTTCACTGTTTACATTTTCATCTATTAAAAATAACAAAAATCATTTTCTTTGGATTGTGGGGTATTTGTTTGAGTAATTGGGGTCCCATAATAAATGGAATATGCTTTGTGATCATTTTAATTTTAACATTTGTACTCAAAAAATAAAAAAAATCAATACAAAAAAAATATAACAAAAATATTAACTACGCGTGGAGAAATGGATTGACCTAATGTTTGGATTTCAGCACATGAGGATTGTGACTCCATAGTTATCTGGCACAGAGTTGGGTATTTTATCTCTAACTATGGTAATTTGAATTTGTGTTTTATTGAGTAAACATGAGATGATACCTGAGTATGTGAGCTTCTCTTGGTGCCCTAATGTCTTTGAGCCTGAGAGCAATCAGAAAAGTCTTATTACATGGGTTGAATTGATTGAATCCAATTTCAATTACAATGAAAAAATTGCAACCAAAAACACTAAAAAAATAATAACATTGAAAAAATGAATAATCATCTTAAAATTGAAATGTGATTTTACCTAGCGCTTCCAAATTTTCTCCCTTGAATAAATATGAACCCCCACGTCTATTGTGACACCCAACACTTCATCATGATTAATTATAATTGAATGGAATATTGAAATGAATTTGAAAAAATGATTAGGATTGATCTTGGGATATGCATCAAGACCTTTCATGTTTAAAATTCTTTTTATGGGTTTCATTATTTTTGTCATTGAGGTCCTTGGTTGAGTAATGTGTATAAAAATAATTTTGTAAAAGGAAATTTTAATTTCATATTTTTGAGGTATATTTTGCACGGGACAAGAAAAAATAAAATTGGGGGTTTGATTAACCATTTAAATAGGCTAATATTCCTTATTTATAATATAATATTCATGTTATTATTTATTCATAAACACCATTTTTAGTGCATTTTACAATTTGAACATTATTTCAAATTATTATTGTAATTCGTTGTTAAACTGCACTATTACTTGTTACATATTTCAACAACTCATGAAACAAAAAATGAACTTGATTTTATTTTCATATGTTATTTTTAGGTATCCCATGCTATAATGAACAATTCATTATTTGGAGCACTTGAATATTCACATTGGAATACCATCAAAGTGGGCTTTGAAAGAACAACATTATGGGCGAAGTGAACCGGACATCAGCCCAATAAAAGTACGTTATAAGAAAATATCCAAAACCAATTAAATTTAAATTTTAAATGAGGATATAAGAGGTAATGGATGAAATTTAATAAAATAGTTACAAGACATAATTTGGATTTTTTATTGGATTTATAGGCAGCCCATGTGGAAGAAGATATTCTAGGCCAGATTCTGTAGCCCAGAAAAATGGCCCTCAATTCAAATCATATATCAAAAAGAAAATAGGATTTTGGGCTTAAATTTTTCAGTTAGTTAGAAGACATCCGTGAATACATTTAAGTGTTATATATCATACTCAAATTTTTTCCATATAGAGTGAAATTCCAGCACCACTCTTCGGTGGATGCATGGTGGCTGCAAATTCGAGTTAGGTGTGGAAAATTCTCATATCCATTAACATTACACCAACCTAAAACATCCACCATTAATTGAAGAGGCTTGGATAGAAGGGTCTTGGCCCAAGGATTCAAAAATTCCTATTTAAGGTAGTAGTGGTGGAAGATTTTATCATCTTTTGTTCTTTTTTTCATTGTAATGTTATTCTGTTGATTTTTCTATGTAACATTCTTCTTTCAATTGTACGGTGCTCAAATCACAATAGGTTCTTTATCAAACATCTTATACTCCTCATTTTCAATTTTGTTTATTAAAATATTGATACTATTTCATCAAGGTATGAATATATTAATAGAAGAACTTTTGAAATTTATCACACTATGGTGGAGTGTTTGTTATTTTCTTGTTTTTAAGTCTTCAATTCCACCCTCATAAGTCTACTTCTAGCTTCTATTGAGAAACAATAATCAATAGAGGGTTAACCCATTTATGGGTTAGTCCAAGAGAGTATCAAGGGGCTCTATTAGATGTTATTTCTCACTATCTAAATGTTTATTAATCTGTTTTATATGAGTTTTTTATTCAATTATTTTCACTCTTCCTCTTCTTATAGAATTTATTCACCCCACTTTTATGTCCTAATAAGATCCTTTACCTTGGAGTGCTCATTAAAATGATCAAAAAAGATTATATGTGATTATTCTGTTTTTGTGAAGGTGTTTAAACTATAATTCACTTGGTTAGTTTAAATTCCTTGAATGAATCCTTCTCGAGTTAATGAAACTGAAATCGTTAAAAAAAGGAAATCATCCAATCCACCCTGAGAAGTAACTTTAGATCAAATCATTTTATAATAATTTTAATTAAAATAAATATATTATATTTATTTTAAAACCATCTAAAATTAGCACAATGTTTTCCACTTCATATCAAAAAACAATCCATAGAATCACTACAGGAAAACTGCCTCTTACAGGCGGTTTACAGAAACCACCGCTAAACTTGGAGTCAGCAATCTATTAGCGGCGATTTTATGCATTTCGCGGCGGTAAAAAAAAAGCGTCGTAGTACCTCATTTCGCGGCGGTGTTTGGTAAATTTAGCGGCGGGTTTAAGGGCTATTTAATTAGCGGTGGCTATAATCACCGCGAAACTCAGGCGTGCCAGTCGCCTTCTTAGCGGCGGTTAAAACCGCCAAAATTTCCGACGTGATTTTGTGGTGGTTATAACCGCCGCTAAACAGTCTTACGAATACATTTAGTGGCGGTTTAAACCGCCACTAAATGTATAAGTGGTAAAACATTAACGGCGGTTAAAACTGCCACGAAATGCTGACCTAGAAAAAAAAATTCATTTCTGTTTATACTCCACCACTGCCCTGGAAAACAAACCAAACAACACATACAACATATATATAATAAGGACAAAATTTATGCACCACCTACGTAATATTCATAAACACCCTTTCATTTAATGTTGATGAAAAAGTTGATCCAATTCAATAAGAATACCTAAAGCATACAAAATACCTAAAATTATGGATTTAGAATGAAACACAAGATAACATCAAATGAAACAATAGATTGGGGGTCACATGGATTTATACTTATAGTTTACAGATGATCAAAAATGAAAATATTTGATTCCATAAAAGTATCCCAATGTTCAAAATGATAATTGAAATCCAGTTAAGTAACATGAATACTATTTGAATTGGTAATGTCCAGTTTAGTCTCGAAAGTTATTCTTGTATCCTGAAAACTATAATATATATGTAGTGCGAGAGAAAAAGATATAATCATCTAGGTCTTAATGAAGTCTTCAATTTTAGGTGAAAATGGTGTGTTAATGTGCTGGCCATCAAATAGAATGAACCATATAACCCCATACATTTCATCTAAATAATCCTTTGTACACCATGGATTACTCATCAAATAATTGATCCAATATTATCATATGGAACTGTTTTCAACAAAAAATTAATGTAACCCCACTATAGATTAGACGTTACTTTTCCACTCTCACAACCTTATATCTAATTAGCAATGCTCCCATCCCATCCAAACAAACCACATCACATCACATCAAATCCTTCCCATATACAAATGGGTTATCACATCACACAACATCCCAACAGAAGTCACGTAGGCCATCACATCACATCACATACCACCAGTAGACACATAGTCCATCACATCACAATAAATCATACTTGTATACAAATACACTACCACCTAACATCTCTTCCCACCCACGGACACATATTCTGTCAAATGGCATCCAAACTAGAACAAGAGTCTTAAGGTATCATGAATGTGATGGACATAATCATTGACCCCTCCTCCTACCATCAATTACCCCACAATATATCACATAGAAACACAGAACTTATCACTCATAGAAATTGGGTCTAATAGATCAATTCCCACCGGAAGGAACCATGGACATGACATCGTTTCTATGAATTCTCCAACACCAACATGTGTCACTAATTCTGAATGAAGTGAGAGGATGTGGGTGAACCCATGCCTAAATTTCACCACCATCATATTTATTGGTGAAAATACCTAAAACTCTAAACCTTTGAGTAGTGGTAATTTTATATAAATTATGATTGGTGTATAAAATAATAGAAACATCCATGGTATATAGATATCCCACAATACCAAACCTATGTGTCCACATAAACTACACTTGATCTTATTAGATCACCACACCATAACACAAATCAATAATCACAACCAATTAAATCACTATTTGAATCACCCAAGACAATCACAACACTATTAAAATAACATTCCACTTTCCACATACATGTTTCACCACCTTTATTTTTTATCCATTACAATTCACATAACACTTTACATTTTCATTTGATTAATTTATAACATATCTATTTCCAATAAATATTTTTTATTTACTAACCTAGATCATTTGCATTATCAACATAGTTCATCTCATGGATAACCGAGAAACTGACATATCCACTCCATGCTACAACTAATTCAACTCACAAAACAATCACCACAACACCACACATCCACCATTGTTTCCACACCACATTGCCCAACCCATATCACAAAATCAAATACTCCTTAAAACCATCATGAAACTATATCACCACATACCAAATCAATGAATCTGCTACAAAAACATTATTCTACAACCACTATACCACATCCATGACCCCATAACCATGTACCACAACCTCTTCATAGCACATTTCACTACTACCAAAATCACATACATGAAAATCGACCAAAGAATCACATCCCCTTGTACTACACAACCAATCTAGTCAATAACATCACCATACAACTTCCTAAACCATATAGTGAATCACAATAAGATGAATTATCCAAAACATCACAGATAACGACTTCAATTAATATTCATGGGAATCATAACATATCATTTTTACTAATCATGGTTATCCCCACACAAAAAAATACATCAATGGGACACCAATTACTATCCAAAAATATATTCCTTTTATTTTTATTCAGGGAGAAATTACATTACAACATTGAAAGTGTCCTCAAAACATTACAACTATATTACAAATAGGGTCCCAATAGTACTTATATTTGGAATTTGATGTAATCATGCATAGATATCTCAAAAACATATAATAATGCAGTAAGGCATGAGAAAATTACCCATTATCATAAATTTATATTTTTCATAAGTTATTTTATTATTAAAAAACCCTTAATATTTACTTGAAAGAGAGAAAGAACTTGATTATACCACACATATAATATAGAATATTGAGAATGGGTATCCTCTACCACATGGAAGCAGTCACTTCTAACTCTTTACTGTAGGATGAAGAAAAATAAACTCAAAAACCAAAACCACACATGGAAACCATGCATGAAACTACACCTAAACAAGGGGTTGTAGAAATGCATTCACATTCATGCACCAAAGAAAAATACCACCTCTATATTGGATCTACAAAATAGGTACATAATGAAAGAAATATAAAAATAGGAGAACATGCCATGGATCGCCAAGAGGAATCCACCATATCTCATGAATCAAATAAAGAATGAAGTGGGATACATTTTTTCCTCAAGACACCTAGTGTTCACTCAGAATGATAGTTGGGTATTATGTATTAAATACTAGAGAAAAAATCTAATAAAACCTCATTTAAAATATTGAACTCGGATAATTCACATTGTGTATCCAATTCATGACATAAATTCCAATATTTCAAAATTCCCATGAATTTCATGTATCCTTAGCCATTTATTATTACACATAATGAATTTGAATATCATGTCCGGAATTAAGTGAGATATTTAGACAAGGGTGTGCATCAAAGTTCTAATAAATTACCATTGATTAGTTCATGGATTGATTAAGTGAGATATTTAGACAAGGTGATCACACAAAGAGGTCAAGTGACATGATCACATGATTAGGTCTCTTGTATGGTTCTTGTGATGAGGTCATGAAAAGTTGTCTTGCAAAACAAACGCATGAGAGATAGGGTTTTGAGAGCTATGGAGCTTCATGTCACTGGTCAAATGACCAGCCTCTCACTCCCTGTTTGGACATGCAACACTCTAATGAGTCAAATTCCCAATGCTGAATTTACAACAGAAACATCAAAGAGCCTATTACCATAGATCATCTAACCAATGAAACAAACACATCATTCTCTTTACCACCTGAGGTTATTGTGATCATTCAATGTTATCCACTAAAGCTCCTCCAAGACCAATGGTTTTTTAAAGGTTCCATACACCACAAATGTTATATATACAAACCAACCTTTCCTATATTTGTTCAACACATCAACAATACTACTCATGGTCCGATGATGCATCGTCACCCTCTCCACCTCCATCTTCTGCTGCCACCTGTAAGAACATTATATTGAAAATTAAATATTGTTTCATATTTATAATTAAACTTAAAACCAATAAAAGTTTTCAAACTAAATGATTGTGATTTTTTGTGATTTACCTGCTCACCACCACTCGGTGCACTACCACTGGGGGCATATCTTCTCATCTGCTGAGATAAATCAGTCAACACTTTCTGCATAGTGGATATCTAAGCCCCTTGGTCTTGAACCGTGGCTCATAGAGAAGAAATATCCCTCTGAGCATCTTCAGGTATGGTTTTACCATAACCAGGAGTAGATGCGACTAGAATCCCGGATGGCCTGCTAAAGACCTCAGATGATACGGGTCCCAAACCCATCCCGCGCACTCTACCAGGATGCTCCTTCCCAAGGACTTGAGCAACCGGGTCATCCTGGGAGACTGAGTAGGACTGCCCAGGACTGGCATCCCATAGTTCTTCGATTTTTACCTATAAATCAAATATAAATACATATTAACACAGTAAACAATGATAATAAGTTAAAAATTTGACTTCATACCCCAACTTCTTTGGTAGTCTCATTAACAAAAGAGCCATCTGATTTTCTGTGAACATCCAACCATAGTTCAGTCCGAGAGGCTTCGTGCCCTAAATTATGTGACTGCATTAAGCAAAGATAAATAAAAAATTTAATATATTAAATAGATAATATTGTATTATAAATATTTAAACTATTTAAAATATTATCAATGACATTCGGCTTCTAGAAAATCTTTTTGAGCCCGTCATGTGAGGGATGACTTGCTTCGCCCTGTTTGATGCATTCTGTCATGAAACATCCTGAAATAAATAAAATGAAATTTAACAGTAATGTATCCAATGTAATCTCCTCTTCATATACATGTAATAATGTAAAATGAGGATAATATAATAATATATATTTCAATACCATCCGCTTCTTATCACGATGTCTGTCAACAAAAACTTTCCACTGCTCTTTAGGTACCCCACTGGGTAGCTTGTCATACATATGTTCCAAGGTCAATGAAGTATCGTTGAAATCACACCACAATCTCCATTTGAAATCTTTCCATTTTTTACCTAGAGTTTTCAAAGTCCACATCCGTGCTATCACATCAGCAACTGTGGAGTGGAAGAACATCTGTATACAGAAATTCATTTTGAACATATTAGTAACATGACATTCAATTAAACCATAATGTAATATAATTAACTTTATTTGAGAATCTAAAAATTCATTTTTCTAGTTTGGTGGCATATGTCTCCAATCATCATATGAAATGGGAAGGGAAATGGGATCCGCTGCCAATTGACATATAATCTGGCCAAGTAACCCCGCGACATCATCCGTAGGGACCCCATAAGAATCAAATGGCACGACTATCTTTTCGCCATTCATGTTCCAAAAATCTGAGCTTTTTAAGTGTTTCTCCACGATTTTATTTTTGTCATCTTCAATGAGAAAAGAATTAGTATAAACAAAATGCAATAAATTTATTTAACTAAAATTTATACCTATTACTGTGACCCTCCAGTGTGTCCAAGATGAACTGGAAGGGGTCTGTCGCCACCCAACTGATGAGGCACCTGTAGGGGGAGACGATGAATCAGCCTCTAATGGGAGGCTCTCTGATGGTGTGAGAGATGGTACAGGGGGAGATGGTGCGGGGGTGTAGGCAGCTGGTGCCTCAGATGTCATGGGGAGTGACCCAGATGGATCAGCATCCGTCGCAGGACTAGAAGAAATAGTATACCGCTTCCTACTTGGCATTCCTGTCATTTAATCAAATAAAATTAAGTTCAGAATATATATTTCAAAAAATTTATGCAGAAAAAAAAATTAAAAATGATAATAGATGCCCAGTACTAACAAACCAAATATATATAACAATGATAATGAATGACTGCAGAAATGAAACAAGTGGTTTCTGCATGAATGAATAATTTTACATACAATCATTTTCCCCTTCAATAATGTTGGTTTCCTGCTCCATTGCTTCATCCAATTCATTCATCCTTGCATGACTAATATTTTCAATATCATGATGGAAAAATAATTCTACTTCCTGTTGTTGATGACATTCAACTTCAGATGTCAAATCTTCCACTTCATCACCCATATCATACAAATCTCTTTGTATTACGTGAGTAAATACACTCCACCCTTCATCCACAACATAATTCACATAATATACCATTTTTTCTTACGATGCTAAGATATATGGATCATGCATTTCTTGATCACCAACATCCATCAAGCGAGAGAAGTTCACAGAAGTAAATTGCAATAAATCTCTTTTAACACCTCTGATAATATCGACCCATTTACATTTGAATAAAATAATAGAAAAATGTCCATGGTAGTTTAATTCAATAATATCATGCAGCTTTCCATAGTATTCCACTTCAGCAAATGTAAATATACCACTATTTTGTGTTTTCAAACCCACTTCTCGATCAACTGTAAGAAATCTAAATCCATTCACATTATAAGTGTCAAACTTTCTAACTTGCTTTATAGGACCTCTAGCAAGAAACTTACAATATTCTGACAAGTCTGCTCGAGTATCAGTATTCATGATCTGAAAAAAGAAATATAATTTAATAGATTTACAAATTGTATGTGTCAAACTAATATTCTTATTTATTGCAATATTTATGAACTTACACGTCGTGCAAACCATTCTACAAGCTCTTTATTCACATCTTTCGTTATATCATTCTCATTTCGTGTTTGGACTCTCATTCGTCTATTTGTGTGTATCCTCAACTCTTCAACAAATGGATCTGAAATTTCACTATTTAGCAGCACATATCTATGTGCCTGTAATAATTCCAATTCTGTCAGTATCACATTTGAGGTCCTCCCAACTGATCGGCCAATAGCAGGAAATATTTTTGATTTCTGATGCATTTGAGATTGAGTTGATGTGTCGTCAACACGTCCAACTCGATTAAATCTTGTCTCAATATCATCTAAATACCTAGAACAAAAGGTAAGACATTCCTCTGCCAAATAGCCTTCAGAAATAGAACCGTCTTGTTGAGCTTTATTTCTCACATATGATTTCAAATGCCCAAGATATCTGTGAAACAAAATAATAATATTATTCATTTATTTAAATTTCAAAAATTGTTTAATTAACTGGAAAACATATAAATAAAATACCTCTCAATTGGATTCATCCATCGATAATGAACGGGGCCTCCTAATTTAGCTTCATCAACCAAATGCACAGTTAAATGCATCATGATAGTAAAAAACGATGGAGGAAAGATCATCTACATTGCACAAAGAGTCAATACAAACCTCTCCTGGAGGTTTTCAAGCTGAAATGGATGTACCACTTTCTCACATAATTTCCAGAAAAATGTGCAGAATTGGAGTACAACAGCAGTAACTTTTTCTGGTAATAATGTACGCAATGCCAATGGTAGTAACTGCTGTAACAAAATATGCGAATCGTGACTTTTCAATCCATGTAACTTACGATTCTTCAAGTCAACACACCTTGAGATGTTACTCGAATACCCATCAGATACCTTCACATTCTTTAAAATTTGAAGGAACGTATCTTTATCCCTATTTTTCATTGCGAAAATGGCCGGAGCATACTTTTCATTCTCATCTGGCCAGATATCTCGTTTTATGTTCATTACTCGTAAGTCTTTGCAAGCATTAAGATGATCCTTCGACTTTCCATGCTCATTAAGTAATGTGAAAATCAAATTATCACAGACATTCTTCTCAATATGCATGAAATCAAGATTGTGGCGCAACAAATTAAATTCCCAATACGAAAGTTTAAGGAATATACTTTTTTTCTTCCATTGTTGCGTTCTGATTTCACTTGACGATGCATTTCGGACCCGTTTTCCGCTATCATTTAAATGATGAACCTTCCCAAATTCTGTTTCAAGATTTTCAAGTTGTGTCAATATTTCAGAACTAGTTAACAACTTTGGAGGTGGTCTACGATCAATGAAACCATTAAATTTTGATTTGTTCAGCCGGAATCTATGAGATGCATCGAGAAATCTTCGATGTCATAAGAAGCACCATTTTCTACTGTGAGGTAGCCGTTTGGGCTCAAAATCAAAGTTACAAACGGGATAAGGAAAACCCGTATATGTGTTCCAACCAGATAAATTCCCAAGCCCAGGGAAGTCACTAATGGTCCACAGTAAAGCAGCATGCATTTTGAACATTGTTTTAGAACAAACATCAAATGTCTCAACACCGTTACTCCATAACTCCTGCAATTCTTCAATCAAAGGCTGCAAGTATACATCAATATCATTTCCAGGCATTTGTTTTCTAGGAATAATAATTGAAATGATAAAAGATGATTGTTGCATACACATCCACGGAGACATATTGTAAGGGATCAAAACAACTGGCCAAATTCTATAACATGTACTCAAAGTCCCAAATGGGTTGAATCCATCGGAAGCCAATCCCAATCGAACATTCCTAGGATCAGCTGAGAAATATGGATTTAATGAATCAAATGTCTTCCATGATTGGGAATCTCATGGATGTCTCATTAACCCATCATTGTTATTATCTACAGAATGCCACTTAATATGTTCGGCGGTTTTTGATGACATGAATAATCTTTGCAATCGCGGCTTCAAAGGAAAGTAACGCAAAACCTTTGCAGGTGTGTTTATTTTCTTCTTCTTCATGAAATTATGTTCAGTCAGACTTCCAACATCACCCTTTGACTTCCATCTAGAAGAAGAACATTTCTTGCAATTCTGTCTACTTGAATCCTCTCCCCAATAAAGCATACAATCATTGGGACACACATGTATTTTTATATAATTCAGACCAAGCTTGTTAACAAATTTTTTCATATCATAAAAAGATTCTGGGATTTTTGATTCAGGAAATGCATCACGAATTAATTCCAATATCATGGACATTGCCTTATTTGTAATTACACATAGACATTTGATATGGTACAACTTCAGCAGAAATGAAAGCTTTGAATATTTCAAACACCCACTATACAACTCTTGATTTCCATCGTCACCTAAATCATGAAACACATTTTTATCAGTGATATTTTCCGTTACATTTGGCTCTACAGAATCAAGAGGAGGATCCGATGATATGTTCCAATCTTGATCGACTTGTGTTACAGTCTCAAAAACTTCACTTGCCACATTGAAATTTTTAGCACCCTCTTCTGGTTGTTCTGATATGTTTTGATGCTGATAGTGGTGTCTTGTAGTGCCAAATGCATCATTTGTGAGGTTTTACATTTAATTTTCCATTGTCAACGAACATGGGACCTCATTCTGTGGATTAACATCAGTGCTCAATCTTTCTGTATTGTTCGATTCTCCATGCCAATTCCAACACAAATATTGACCAGGGAATTGCTTCAGTATTAAATGTTCATAAACTTAATCTCTCATCAACCATGTTCTAAATTTACATTTAGGACATGTAAATCTTATTCTCCCTTCAACGGATCGATTAGAAATCGTAAAATCTAAAAACTCATTCAAACCCTTAACATACTGAGGTGTGTTCCTCGATAATGTGATCCAGCTTTTATCCATGTATATCACAATGTGCCTACACAAAATATACGATAGTGTAAGATTGCAGAATCATAATATAATAAAGATGAACAATTGATCATAAAGTATGCATAATATAATAAAGATGATTCATTGATCACATTTACCACTTACTTAGCATGCCCAGACAAACCAAACAAGTCTGGTCCTTAGGAGATAGTGTGAACACCTCATTGAGGAGCAGTAAGAATATCGGGATACACATTTATCATAACAGTATCAATCACACATTTATGTTGCCTCAAACAATTTCTATCCCCACTACATTAATGAGATACATTGGTCCACTCAGATTACTTCCACACCCTCACAAAAAACACTACAACTTTCCTGAACATCTCATGTAATAACATGCTTGGTCATCTCAATTAAATGTTTTATTTTATTTTCCATATCTAGAAATGGGATACCAGTCGGTATTTATAACACTATCGATCACACATTTATGTTGCCTCAAGCAACACCCCATTGATGTGTGATCGAAACTGATCATAATGCATTTTAAACCTAAGACATTATGTGATTGTTTAGGCTTGACCTTAGATGTCCTCCAAGAGTAATGATGTTTCTCAATGGTTTTATACACAACCAACCATATCAAAGTCGTATTTCCTATGACAAAGAAGACTATATGCGTACCAATCCATGTACTGAATATGGTGTGAGGTAAATTAAGTAGGCCACCACTAATGGTTTCTAATGCATAATCTAGTACATGAATATAAAACAAACAATAGTGTGAAGGTATATCAAAATTAAGTGTCACTATAAATATAAATCCTTGTCACACTCAGGTTTCTTAGGAGACACTTGGCACAATCTCAAACCTTAGATATTTCATGTAAACATTGGTAGTAATATCCACTTTGAAATGCACCAACCTAGAAAAGTTAGTGGAATACACTATAACAATACATTCCCATTTTTATAATGTTAGAAAGTATCAGTTCTTTTCCACATGTAACATTTTAGGATAAAACTATAGTTTTTATATTTTCTTGAAGGATTCCAACATAAGATCATCATGAAATATAGCATCCACAACTGAGTCTCACTATTTCCTTCCCAATCCATCAAGAATATATGTTGACCCCCACCCCTTAGATTCTTTGGGAATCTTTAGAATATTAAATCTCCTACCAATCTACTCAATCCTCTCCTCATATTTCTAGATTCCATTATCACCATGAAAGATAGGTGGATTCTTGTTAGTAAATTATGAGTCATGATCCACTACTCCTCTTGGGTTTTTAATACCTTTATAACCAAAGTATGAATAGTGCATATTATAACTTCCACTAAAGAAGATACCACTAAGGGATTCTCCTATTAAACCTGTCTCACAAATCCATCACTTAGATTCATAAGACCTCTTCTAGTACGAATCGTCTAACAAATACAAGATGAAAACCCCTTTAGTCATGAGAAAATTCCTAAATCATAGAACAACTTCCATAATCCATATTAATGATTTAAAATAATAATAATTTTATAAATTTATGAATTCTATTAATGAAATATAAAACATAAGAAAGGAATAGTTTTTTTTAAATAGACACCAAATCTAGTTTATTCAATCAACCACAAAGACCAAGTGACAATATTTTCAAAAATAACTAACCTCCCATAGTAACTTGAATTCATACATGGAGGTGAGATGTCTAGGCACCATCCCACACATATTAACTTAATTTTAGTGCTACTAAATCTAGTCTACCAATGACACTAAAACAAAACTATGAAGTGTCGTAACATTCCAGGCTCAATATTTCTTTTGATATAAATTTATAATGAACCGACTAGGGAAAACTAGGAAAGTCTCCCAAGAGGGTCTTATACATGGAGATGTGTAATAAAGAGACATGAAAGTAGTATCTTGTTTTAGAAAATAAAGTTATGAAACCAAATTAAAATAAAAAATAATGATAAACATCCATTAGTATAAAAAATTCAATCTAAATAGGCCAAACCATAAAGATAAAATAGACAATACTATCATCTCCCTATGTGACCATCTATCACCACCAAACCATATTTATACAAAGATAGTAAACAAAAATAGAAAATTAAAAGTTCTAATATCAAAAATTCAATATCTCTATCTTTAAAATAAATCCAGTTTACATATATTTTTCATAAAATAATACAATTTTTTAAAATAATCCTTCGATTTTCATAAAAAAACCATATACACAAAATCTAGGAATATGTTAAGAATAAAAGAAATCGGGTAGTCATAGAAAAACCCAACCATAGATACACTATAATATAACTGTGTGAGAAAGTAACCATGAAAATACCATCATGTGATAAACAAATCATCAATAAAAAAACCCACCATTTGGGATCCAAACTATGGGTTTACTTTCTAGACAAGAAAGAGAATCCCCAATCCAAGATTAAGGTGGATTCAACTAATATAACCTCTAGTGTAATTACACACAAAAAAGTGTCATAAAACCTCTTGTGGGATTACATAAAAAAAGAGTGAGAAGTATATTTCCAATTCATCCAAGGACACCTAATGTTACAAGTTTTGCAAAATCTTTTTAGAAACCATGATCACATATAATAAAACAATTTTAATAATAAATCCTTTCGACTTCAATCTTGAAAACCCATTTTAAAAACAAATCCTCCCTTTCAAGAATTTAGTCAACCACTTTTCGTGAGAAAAACCATTTTTGAAGAAAGACCTCTTTAAAAACATGTATATTTTCCATAAAATCCATTTAAATCCATCAATTTCATGAAACAAGAAAAAGAAATTAATAAGAATATAAGGAAATTTTAAATTAGAACCACTTGTATAGATACACCTACCTTATGAAAATAATGAACCTAAGATCCTTCGACAACATAAATTGGAAACAAGCAGATATTCATCAAATAGAAAAGGAATGAGGGAAAACCACAATGGATTGATTGATGACACATATTATTTATGAAACCATCGAAACCATATCACACAACACTACCAAACCAAGAACATAAATGATAAAGAGAGTGACTAATATTACATGTACCCAAAGGAAGACAACCCACCACACTAGTGATCAAATGCCCTAAGAAAAAAAATCTGGTAGAGGAAGATACCCAATATTATCTAAAATCTTTCTAGGATTTATGAGGGAGGTCTTCACATTGAATGGAAGAAGAGTAATATGTAAATCATGATAAAAACCATTGGTTCTAAATAATTCATGTCATGAACCCCTTTCATGGTGTGAATTCCACGATTTATAAAAATACCCAAAAAAGTATCCTTAGTTTGAATTAATCCTAATCAACCCATTAAAAACTTGAAAATGTTTTATGACTTATAATTCTTCAAGCTCTAAACCAAACCCATAGTATCTACCCTGCAGTAGATTCACATTGTGTAACAAAGTCATGATTCGAATCAAAGAACCAAGAAATAACAAAAATTTACCAAAATCAGAGGGGGTCGCGGGGGGCGCCGGGGGGTGCGGGGGTCACCGGAGGCCGCGGGGGGTGCGGGGGTCACCGGAGGGCACGAAAGGCGTGGGGGGCGCGGGGGGTGCGGGGGTCGCCGGAGGGCGCGGGTGTCACTGGGGCCGGGGGGGGGGATCGGGGAATAGGGGTGATGGTTTGTGGGGTAAACGCGATAGGGGTGGGGGAAAGGGTCGCAGTTTTTTTTAAAAAAAGGGTTTCGCGACGGTTTATTAAAAACCGCCGCGAATCCTTTCACGGAAAACGTTTAGCGGCGGTTTTGTGAACCGCCGCCCCAAAACTGCCGCTAAACCCTATTTGTGTTGTAGTGATGTGTTGGTAGGTTTCTTCTTAGGTCTCTTGGGATTCTACAACCAAAGCTACACAACTAGAGACCGGTAAACACTAAAAACTTTGGTAAATTTGAGTGATTCCATGTTTTCCCCAATCAATTTAACTTTGAAAACTCTGATTCCTACAATAATGATGAAATTTAGGATGCATTTCTATGGATTGATATCAAATATACACATAGCTCAGTGTAAGTCCCTCCATGTCTCTAAAATATCAACCATCAAAACCCAATCTCTCCTGTGGAATAATATTTCTCCCTCATCTACCAGTAAAATAATAATAAAACTAAACTATACTAACTCTTATAAATGATTTAACCCAGATACGTAGGATTCCACCTTAAGTTATGAGCTGAAATACCTGGTGCCTATATTTCCACGTATATCTTCAATCTGTATGATATTAAAATTCACAAGTTTAAAAAACTATGTTAATTTTTATTTCTATTTTAAACATAAAATGTAAGATGGTTCATAATGGCTCAATACCATCAACATAATGTTAAACGACTCCCTATATGATGAAAAAAATTCAATATTTCATGTTTATGGATTCAACATATAAGAAGATACCAACCAATGGGTAATTAATGAAGAACCATAGATACATATATATATATATTCACTAATAAGATCCTCCCTATTGTAGATAAAAGGGTTTAACCTATGAATATATTTTAGGGTAACCAGTCTCATAACAGAATTATTAATAGATTCTAAAAAATATATTAAATCTATAATAGAGACTCATAGTGGTAAAATAATTCCCCCAATTATGATTTAATGAGCCTGAATTCCCATCCTCTTGACGAATGTGGGTTTCTAATAATCATTAGTTCTGAAATCACATAGGACCACCAACATTAGATAAGAAGGTCAATACTCAGTAATAGATGTAGGAGTTATTGGGAGTTTCCTTTAGTGATAAAATAATGGAACACCTGACTTCAATTATTTAATAAGACCTATAACCACCTACAATAAAACTATCAAACCAAACCACCCATATCTTTCTAATGAAACAAAAGTTGATAACCCAACAAGAAATCATTTAACTACAAAATCTGTTTCACAAGATAAAAATGATTGAATGTCGTGTTCTCATCACAAAATCATGTTCCTATCAAATGAATGGTTACTTATCTTTTTCAACAAACCAATATATATATATATATATCCACCTTTTGTCCATATTGAAAATTTTATAGATAATAAAATAATGACTATGATATTTTTGAATTTTCCTTATATAAAAAAATATAATGGTCAAAATTAGAACCAAATTGAACAAATGACATATATTCAACATTTTTATGATTATAGAAGAGTTATATTCATCCTATATAATTATGGAAAGTATTAGGGTCATTATATTTTATTCATCATTTAATTTTGGGCATTAATTACTCTAATTACCTTTTATCGTGTTAATAAAATTACTAAGGTTACTATTCATAATATCAAAAAATAAAAATGAAATATTTTCTAAATTTTGAACCATTGATTCCAAATATTTAACTAATTTTTCAAAATCCAATTAACAAAAGTGAAAATTTCTAATTTAAAATTAAGCTGACAAAATGAAATGGAAAACATTTTTTTTAGAAAAATTCCTTTTAAGTCTGAAATATATGTATAATAAATTCAGGTATAAAATTCATTTAAAAAAAATATTATTTGACTATTATTAATAAAAATAAACTAATTAAGTTTTAAAACAAATCTCAAATATAATTTTTATTCCAAAATACTTTAAAATAAAATTTAGATTTGAATAAAAATATGTATTTTTTAATATTTATTAAAAATAAAACATTTTTGAAATATATAAAAATTTCACCATAATATAATTATGATGTGATGATTTAAAAAATAATTTTTAATTTATAAAATATATTAAATAAATTTTCTATGAATTAATTATAATATTTTCTCACAAAAATAAAAAAAATTATGTTTTATAGAGAAATTATTTTGGAAGGAAAAGATGACCACTAAAAATTGTGTTTTTATTTCCTAATGATTAATATATATATTTTACATAATTATGTATTATATATATATATTTAAAATATCTATTAGTCTAATTCATTCTTGTGAATTCAATTGCTAGGTTATATTGGTCGTATTTAAATAATTATTTTTTGCGATCCATTTAATCTCTGTGTTTCATATAATATATACTAATGAACATAGTATTTTTTATAAAAACATATGATAAGACTATCATGGGACTTCAAGGTTCCCATTAAAGAGGGGAAATGTTATAACCTTTTAGTGAGATTGTTACTCTTAGGACATTATCTCATACATTTTAATATATAAGAACAACTATGATTTGATAAGAAGTTTATTAATATTCAAATAAAAAAATACATGTAATTTTTATATATAGAGAAGTTTCTTCTAAGGACCCAACTCCTATAGAATCCCAAATTCAATATATAAAATTTCTAAAACCCTTCATTCCATTATATCTCGCATGAGACTCATAATTCTACTAATTTAATTCCTTAGTCAAGGGGTCCAAAAAATTCACAATAGTAGAAATAATGCGCATTGTAACCGCATCCTTGTGAGAAACATATTGTATAAGGTGGTACTTCCAGATTATGTTTTTTGATCATTGGTGTGACATTGGATTCTTTTTTAGAGTCACCACAATAGTATTATCATAATATATTGTGATAGGTTCATTACTATTTGGAACCACATCAAGAATTATGATAAATCATTATATCCAAATTGATTCTTTGGAAACATAGTAAGATATTATATATCTCAACTCCATTGTCTAATTAATGAAAACTAGCTAATTTGAACTATTCCAGTTCACAATACCTTCATTGATATAGAAGATATATCTTGACTATCAATTTATATCATCCTAATTTTTATGGAAGCCGGTATCTTTGTAATGGCCCAGACCTCTCCGGTCCATTAGTTTGTGAAAATATGGTGTTGGAGGTGTTCCTGGAGGTCAAGGTGACTTATCCCCAACACTTTGCCAAATTTCCAATTCTGTGAACAGTGTTTCCAGTTTTGTGAACAGTAACAGATCAGTCTCACAGATCGGTCTCATAGATCGGTCTCACAGAACGGTCTCACAGATCGGTCTCACAGATCCGTCTCATAGATCGGTTTCACAGATCGGTCTCACAGATCGGTCTCATAGATCGGTCTCACAGATCGGTCTCACTAATCTGTCTCAGAGATCGGTCTCACAGATCAGTCTCACAGATCGGTCTCAAAGATCGGTCTCACAGATCGGTCTGACAGATCGGTCTCACAGATCGGTCTGACAGATAGGTCTGACAGATCGGTCTCACAGATCGGTCTAACAGATCTATCTCACAGATCAGTTTCACAGATCGGTCTGACAGATCGGTCTCACAGATCGGTCTGACAGATCGGTCTCACAGATCGGTCTCACAGATCGGTCTCACAGATCGGTCTCACAGATCGGTCTGACAGATCGGTCTGACTGATCGGTCTGACAGATCGATCTGACAGATCGGTCTCACAGATCAGTCTCACAAAATGGTCTCACAGATCGGTCTCACAAATCTGTCTCATAGATCAGTCTCACAGATCGGTCTGACCGATCGGTTTCACAGATCGGCTTCATAGATCGGTCTCACAGATCGGTCTGAAAGATCGATTTCACAGATCGGTCTGACAGATCGGTTTCACAGATCAGTTTCATGTACAGTAACAGTGGGTGAACAGTGTTTCCAGATTCCTACAATTTTGGCCTTTTGACGTTTTCTTTGATGTAAAATACATTTAAAGCCTTATTTTAAGGGCTCTAAAGGCTATTTCAAATTCCATAAATCCTATACTAATTATACCTAAGTCCAGGATGTATTTACTTGGTCAAACCGCATGGGTTAATGCGATCCGTTTTTAATGGAGAATTAACTGGATCTTAAACCGTCGCCCCATTAAATCTTCAAAAAGGGACGAGTTATCATTATCCTTTTTCTTCTTCTTTGTTCTCGGCTATGGGACGCTAGAACCATTCAACCCTTTCTGTAGGAGTTTCACAATCAAACCCTACTCCTCCGATTGGTTTCATTCTGTTTTGGATGCAACCAAGCTGTGTCGGTGAATCTTCTATATAAGGTATCTTTTATCGACATTCCTTTGGAGATCATATTCTCTTGTTCTCCATTCCATATTATACCATGTAATTTCCAAGATTCTAATGGGGTTTTCATTCGGTTGGTTGGTACTGTCGTACCGTGGCATCCTCTGGTGGATGCAGTTGTCATGAGAGGAGGATTTTGACCCATTGTGTGGATAAAGGACGTCAAAAACACTTCCAGGAAGGGGATTCATGGCTTCTCTAATTGTATATGTGCAATCGTAGAATTAGCATGATTTATCCGTTTGGATCACAATGAAATTGACCTAATTAAATACTTGAACCAGATTAAAAGAATTGGTTGATCTCATGTTGTTACTTTATACCGTGATAATGGTTTGCCTCATGTTTTTCTAGATAGAGTACTATCTATGATTTCTTTGATCTGTTGTTCGTTCATGATAGAAATTGATAATGAACGTAAATCCAGAATTAATTGTTAATTAATTGGCTAAAGATAAAGAGGCATGTAAATTAATCTGGTTATTGTTGTTTTTATAGTTGTTCTAATTTGAGGATAACAAAATTAAGGAAGTAATCATAGTTATTTAATTGTGATAGATCACTGATTAGGTATCCCGTAATTGGAACCTACACATAACAAATCTGCTAATTCAATATGGATTAAAGAACAGATTGTGTGGGAATTTCTAAAAGGGTTCTGAGTTACCCTCTTATTTGTTAAAGGGTCAAGAGCCCATGGTTGTGACTGTTATTTTCCTGCTGCTTGTGATGTAATGTGAGCCTGGATGGATGTTGTGATGTGTGGAGGCATGGGGACTTGTGGTTGTGGTAGTGGATGAGGCCTAGGGTGGCGAGATGCATCAGCTTAGGTATGTGGGTGTCGGGGAGGACACTAGGGATGATGGAATGGGATAGATGTGGTTGCTGGATGCTTGTGGATTCTTTGAATGTTTATCTGCTTTTCTTTTCCCCATTGGTCAAGGCAGCTGGTCTTGCTTACCCTTCTTCCAAAGGAGTCGAAGACACGTGGGGTATGCCACATGATTTCCATGTTTAGCATCTAGAGGGAGAATGGGTCTATGCTCTTTCTATAGGTGGCAAAGACTCGACGGGTAGTATATCTACTCACCGTGTTGATCCTCCTTTGTGTTTAGAAGCATATGATGCTTTTCTAGAATGCCTGGGAATATGGAAAAGTAATTCTGTAATGATAGTTTGATTAAATGGTGAAAATCCACGGGGATGGACATACTAGAATTTAAAGGTGTTGTGAATCTTAAAAGGAGCAGTTGATTTTGAATGTGATGCCAGTACAGTTTAATGTGGAATTGTTCATGATTAATTAATGTTTAAAGAATTAATTAATGTAAATTGGAACTGATAAAATGAGAATGGAGTACTCTAATAAAGATCTTCAAATGTTTGTGTTTTTATAGGATACCTAGTCTTAGAAGTAGCAGCCTGGGGTCTGAGAGACGTTAGCTGCAGTTGTATCTAATAGTAGGTAATGCCTATAGTGTGGATGTGAGTTATATATATATTCTGTACTTTTTGTATTTCTATACGCTACTCCACGATGTCGGTAAGGGAAACTGACACCCCGAGGATTCTGATCCCTGGGGGGTTGTTTTCCCCAACATTCTGATGGGAGGTTGAATGGCTGACTACCCCCTTTGACCCCGCTCTCTTCTCTTGGTAGATCTTTGTGCTAGTAGGCAGACTGGTTAGTTTTTCCCATATATGTGTGTAGATGGCTGTAATGGCTTGTGGTTATTTCATACACATATATTCTGGATATAGTATCCTATGGACTACTACAGGTGTAATGTGTATTGGCTATGATGGATTGAGGATCCCTATTCGGTGTATGGGCTATAATGGATTGAGGTATAATACCCGATGTATGATACACGTTATGCGGGCTGTGGTGTCTCCCGGAACATACCCGGTTGCTTTTGGTTGTGAGGGTGGTGTGGTGCTTCACCCAAGTGTCTACATGGAAGCCTTTTTGGTGCACGAGGTGCAGATTGTGGAGCTTAGCCCAGGTGTCTGCGGCCAAGCCTTGGAGAGAGAAGCATAAGACGTATGTCGTTGGGGCAAAGCGGAAAACCAGTGGGGAATTAGTATAGGGGTACCCTTGATATTCTTTATTATATGCTATATTCTTGTATGAGTTACTTGGTGAGAGTAGCCATGGTGAGGTTGGGAACTTAGTATACCTATTTAGGTGACGAGTTAGTTTCACTTGTTGTTCAATGGGCTTTAGCATGCTTTCTTTACTTTTGCATGAGAGGCTTGGGGAGGATCCTACAGAGTATACTGTTATACTCACCCTATGTACATATAAAATGTTTTTCAGGTCACTTGGAGCAGGTTGTAGATCAAGATGGTTACTACTATATTGTGGTTGGAGGAGGAGCTGTTCGGGCCTGTGGTCGCTGTCGTTTTACTTTCTTTTGGGTACTTTTAGTTTCCTCTTTCAGTTTTAGTACTTTTTCATGACATTTCATATATGTACTTGGATTTTCTTTTATATTACAGTTCTGAGTTGGAGTTTATTGGAGTCTATTCTATCTCTCTCTTCTGCATGTGTTCTCTTAGAGGGCAATGCCTCCCATTTGTATGTTTATTATTCCCTCAGTGCTAGTCGCCAACCCGGGGCCTACTGAAGGCGGGACTCGGGGGTCATTATCTCTCTTCTCACATTGTCGGCCCAGGAGGGGTACACATTGTGGGGAGGGGGTCATGACAGAGTGGTATCAGAGGTCAGGTTGAGGGATAGGATGTAGTTTGGAGTTAGGAACAGGTGAGGATGCATGGGATGGTAGGGCAACAATGTCATTCATGTTTAGAAAGTGGGGTAAAAACTGGAGACCGACAGCGACATAGGCGTTTAGGGCCCCCTATGATCTGTTTCATGGACCTTTAAATTTACGATGGCTACTAAACAAAGTGATACTAGTTGCAGGGTAGAGACCTAGGAAAGGATCATGCATCATTCTTCTTTGCGTCTGTGTTTGAATGGGTAGACCTTGGGATAGGTTAACTTTAAATTAATAAAATAAAACAATTAATTCATTAATGTTGATTCATCCATATTCTAGGCTTAGAAGCTCTAACAGTTTTTATTTTACAGGTATGGATCCAGGTCGACGCCCTTGTCAGGTTTGCACAGAAGATGCCCAGCAAGCTGTTCCAGAAGATCGCCGCCGGGTAGAGGTTGAAGACGATGACACTTGGAGGAAGACAATCCAAGAGTTTTAGTGCCAGAGTCTATAGAAGTACAAGGGCTCCGTTTCAGATGCAGTCACAGAAGACAGATTGGAGGAGGTCGAGATAGGCTTTAGTTTGATTCATGCTCGAAAGGAACACTGGCTGTCCTTGGTTGTGACGATGCTACGTGGAGTAGTGAGGCAGTGGTGGTTCTTGTTCTTTGGGGATCATGAGGAGTCAGCGATCTCATGGGAGGAGTTTCGAGACAGGTTTAGAGTCAAGTTTCTTTCTTCGACTGTGAAGGCGTCCAGTCGCCAGGAGCTTCTTACCCTTCGACATGGGAGCTCCAGTGTTCGGGAGTTTGGAATCCATTTCCAGAACCTTCTAAGATATGTTTCAGACCTTTTACTAGATGAGGATGCCAGGGTGAGGCATTTCGAGGAGGCTTTGCATCCAGATATTCAGCACCAGGTCACCCCATTTATGCTGAAGACATATCTCGAGGTGCTGGCGATGGAAGAGGTTATTGAGAGGACCTTGTCCAGGACCAGATTGTCACGAGAGGGGAATCATCATGATTCCTCACAAAGCAGAGCTGCGGTCCACGGTTTATGGTTTTCAGGGAAGAAGAGTTTCCATTCACCTGGGTGTAGGTCCCAGTGCTTTCCATATCATTTCTCCGGAGGCAGTAACTCTCAGGCCTATGCCAAGGGATCAGACACTTGTTTTTCTTGTGGTGGTCGTGGTCATCAGCAGCGGGAGTGCC
The DNA here is from genome assembly GCA_963277665.1 of Viscum album. NCBI lineage: Eukaryota > Viridiplantae > Streptophyta > Magnoliopsida > Santalales > Viscaceae > Viscum > Viscum album. Next base: position 803,637,612 of record OY728119.1, on the reverse strand, counting down.
CGACTTTTCAGAGCAGTCATCGTGCACTGGGAGCTCCGCTCTAGGTTCCTCCGTTGAGGCAGTTCTAGCCGAGGCAGCAACAGCAGGTTGCACCAGCTTTAGATCACCTGAGGGTAGATGGAGTAGGCAGAGGACAGCCCCATGATGCTCCCCGTCCTCAGAGAGCAGAGCGTGGCCATGGTAGTGGCCGTCATTAGGGTCAGAGAGGACGTGGAGGAGTTCGTGGTCAGCTTCATGCTCTAGCGTTGCCAGCCCCAGGCGAGCCAGATGTTGTTCAAGGTACCCTTTGCTTGTTTTCTACCTTGGTGTATGCCTTGTTTGATTCAGGATCAACACACTCCTTCATATCACCTACCATTGTCCATTCATTGGGACTTGAGGTAGAGAGGATTTTAGTGCCCTTGGTGTTGACTACGCCATTTGGAGGTCGAGCTGACTTGTTTGAAGTCTGTAGAGACTATGAGCTAGTGTTGAGGAAACCCCGCTCTTGGGGAGATTTCCTATGTTTACGAATACAACCATATGATGTCATACTCAGCATGGATTGGTTGTATTCGGTGCAGGCTATTGTGGATTGCTACAGGAAGAAGGTAGTTCTCTTTGATGCATATGGAGAGAAAGTGGTGTTTGTGGGTGAGAGAGATCCTCGGATGAGTCATATACGAGTTCCATCCTTATCATCCATGATGGCTGGGATGATGCTGAGTTCTTTAGAGGTTCAACAGTTGGTGTTTCCTAGGGTCATAGAGGAGTACCCCGATGTCTTTCCAGAAGAGGTTGTAGAGTTACCCCCTCGACGAGAGATCGAGTTTGGGATTGAGCTACAGCCAGGAGCATCTCCTATCACTATGTCTCCGTATAGGATGACCCCTTATGAGTTACGAGAGCTACGTATACAGCTTGATGGTCTGTTGCAGTGCGGTTTTGTTCGGCCATGTGTGTCACCGTGGGGTGCACCAGTTTTGTTTGTGAAAAAGGCTGATGGAAGTTTGCGGTTGTGCGTCAATTATCGTTGATTAAAAAAAGTGAGAATAATGAACCGCTATCCTCTTCCATGGATTGATGACCTATTCGATCAAATGAAGGGTGCAAGTTGGTTCTCAAAGATCGACTTGCGGTTAGGATATCATCAGATGCGTGTAAAGGATGAGGATATCCCAAAGACTGCTTTCCATTGTCGTCATGGGAATTATGAGTTTGTTGTAATGCCATTCGGCGTGACGAATGCTCTAGCTGTTTTCATGGGGTTGATGAATACTGTGTTCCGTGAATTCTTGGACAAGTTTGTTGTGGTTTTCATCAATGACATCCTTGTGTACTCTACATCTGAAGAAAAGCATGCAGAGCATCTATAAGCCGTTTTGAGAGTTCTTCACCAACATCAGTTGTTTGGGAAGTTGTCAAAGTGTGAGTTTTGGGCTTGAGAAGTTCGTTTCTTGGGGCATGTTGTGTCCCAACAGGGAGTAGCTGTGGATTCATCGAAGATAGAAGCAGTGGTATCTTGGGAATCCCCCAAGACCGTGTCAAAGGTGTAAAGTTTCCTTGGTCTTGCAGGCTATTATAGGAGGTTTGTAGCCAATTTCTCCCGAGTTGCGACTCCTCTGACAGCTTTGACCAGGAAGGGTCAAGCGTTCATATGGACTGATCAATATCAGGCATCTTTCGATTATCTAAAGGAGAAGTTGGTAAGTGCTCCAGTCCTTTGTCTTCCAGTAGAGTGAGTCCAGTTTGATGTTTTCTGTGATGCTTCACATCTGGGGCAAGGTTGTGTTCTCATGCAGCAGAGGTCAATTGTTTCTTAAGGGTCTCTGCAGTTGCATCCCCATGAATGTAACTATTCCATCCATGATCTTGAGTTGGCAGCCGTGGTGTTTCCTCGGAAGTTGTGGAGACATTACCTCATTGGTGATCACTTTGTGGTTTTCACCGATCATAAGAGTCTGAGGTATGTTTTCTCCCAACGTGACTTGAACTTGAGGCAGCGTCGGTGGATGGAGTTCATACAGGAATACGACTTTGAAATATCGTATAAACCTGGAAAAGGGAATGTTGTAGCTGACGCACTGATCCAAAAGTCACGTAATGATGTTGTGCGTGAATCTGGTGATTCCTGGAGAGTGATGGAAGAGCTATCAGCTTTGCATCTTGATATGGGAGAATTTGGGGGCAGAGGTTGTCTTTTCCAGATGACGGTGTAGTCATCCCTGATGTAGAAGGTGGAAGAGTCTCAGTTTAGTGATCTAGAGGTGGAAGTTTGGAATGACAGAGTTGTTTGTGGTGAGGCCCCTGATGGTTGGTCGGAGGATGAACAACACCGAGTGTTGTATCATGGCAGGATTTTTGTTCCCTTGACGATGCGTGAGACGGTTCTCTGAGAGTTCCATAGTTCTCCCTTGACAGTACATCCTAGTGTGACAAAGATGTACCGACCCTTTAGGAGTCAGTTTTGGTGGCTGGGGCTGAAGTGTGCAGTTGCAGAGTGTGTGTCTTGATGTTTAGTCTACCAGAAGGTGAAGGCTGAAGATCGTGTTCCTGGTGGTCTTCTCCAGCAATTAGATATTCCTCAGTGGAATTGGGAGGACATCTCAATGGAATTTTTTATAGGTTTACCTCGATCTCCGGGAGGACATGATGCTATATGGGTGGTAGTGGATCGTTTAACAAAGTCAGACCACTTCATAGCGATCAAGGATTCAATCTCAGTGGAAGTTTTGTCGAGGCAGTATCTAGAGGAGGTAGTGAGACTTCATGGAGTACCTAGGATGATCATTTATGATCGAGATCCTCGTTTTACCTCCAGGATGTGGAGAGGTCTCCAACATGCTTTTGGATATCAACTATACCTTAGAACTGCTTTTCATCCTCAAACGGATGGTCAGACAGAGCGAACCATCCAGACTCTTGAAGACATGTTGCACTCTTGTGTTCTTGATTTTGGAGGTTCATGGATGAAGAAATTACCCTTGGTAGAGTTCTCTTACAATAATAGTTTTCACTCTACCATTGGTATAGCACTGTTTGAAGCCCTGTATGGCCGGCCATGCCGTTCTCCGTTGTGCTGGACTGGGGTCGGAGAGTCAGAAATTCTCGGACTAGAACTAGTGCAGAATACAACAGAGATGGTTCAGGTGATTCGTGAGAGGATGAAGACAGCACAAGATCGTCAGAAATCATATGCTGATCAAAGAAGAAGACCCTTAGAGTTTAATGTTGGGGATCACGTGTTTCTGAAGGTGACTCCTTGTCGTGGGCAGCGAAGGTTTGGTCGTGGAAGTAAGCTTTCTCCCCGGTTTGTTGGGACTTTCGAGGTGTTAGCTCGTGTTGGAGCTGTGGCGTATCGAGTAGCACTCCCCCCTCAGATGAGTCAGATACATGATGTTTTCCATGTATCACAGCTCCGTCGTTATCTTCATGATGAATCTCATGTTATCAATTGGGGAGAGATCGATATTTATGATGATGCAAACTTCGAGGAGCGACCTATGGAGATCCAAGACCACAAGGAGAAGGTGTTGCGTGGGCGTTTTATCCCCTTAGTTCGTGTCTTGTGGCGACACGGTGGCATGGAGGAGAGTACATGGGATCGTGATTCACAGATACGTGCTCAGTACCCAGAGTTTTTTAATGTTTAACTCTTTTCATGTAATGAAGTTTCCTTTATGGTTAGACCTTTCATGTTTTATTTATGTACCTTTGATGTGATATTATGATTGAATTGTTTGGACATGGATTGTTTGTTTCTATAATCTCAGATGTCATAGTTTTGTTCCAGCTTTTGAACAACTCATGGTGGTTTTCCCTTGAGAGGTATCCTATGGGGTGGTTGTTTGGACCCCTCTTTTCTTCTGGGTTGGTTTTTAATTCTCGAGGACGAGACTGTTTTGAGAGGTATCTAATGTAATGGCCCAGACCTCTCCGGTCCATTACTTTGTGAAAATATCGTGTTGGAGGTGTTCCGGGAGGTCAAGGTGACTTATCCCCAACACTTTGCCAAATTTTCAGTTCTATGAACAATGTTTCCAGTTTTGTGAATAGTAACAGATCAGTCTCACAGATCGGTCTCACAGATCGGTCTCACAGATCGGTCTCACAGATACTTCTCACAGATCGGTCTCATAGATCGGTCTGATAGATCGGTCTCACAGATCGGTATCACAGATCGGTCTGACAGATCGGTCTCAGAGATCAGTCTCACTGATCGGTCTGACAGATCGGTCTGACAGATCAGTCTCACAGATCGGTCTGACAGATCGGTCTCACAGATCGGTCTGATAGATCGGTCTGACAGATCGGTCTGACAGATCGGTCTGATAGATTGGTCTCATAGATCGGTCTCACAGATCGGTCTCACAGATTGGTCTCACAGATCAGTCTCAGAGATCGGTCTCACAGATCGGTCTGACAGATCAGTCTCATAGATTGGTCTCACAGACCGGTCTCACAGATCGGTCTCACAGATCGGTCTGACAGATCGGTTTCACAGATCGGTTTCACAGATCGGTCTCACAGATCGGTCTGAGAGATTGGTTTCATAGATCGGACTGACAGATCAGTTTCACAGATCGGTTTCATGTACAGTAACAGTGGGTGAATAGTGTTTCCAGATTCCTACAGTTTTTCCCTTTTGATGTTTCCTTTGACGTAAAATACATTTAAAGCCTTATTTTAAGGGCTCTTCAGGTCGTTTCAAATTCCATAAATCCAATACTAATTATTTCTAAGGCCGGGATGTATTTACTTGGTCAAACCGCGTGGGTTAATGAGATCTGTTTTTATTGGAGAATTAACCGGATCTTAAACCATCGCCCCATTAAATCTTCAAAAAGGGACGAGTTATCATTCTCTTTTTTCTTCTTCATTGTTCTCGGCTATGAGACGCTAGAACCATTCAACCCTTTCCATAGGAGTTTCACAATCAAACCCTACTCCTCCGATTGGTTTCGCTCTGTTTTGGATGCAACCGAGCTGTGTCGGTGAATCTTCTATATAAGTTATGTTTTATCGACGTTCCTTTGGGGATCATATTCTCTTGTTCTTCTTTCCATATTATACCATGTAATTTCCATGATTCTAATGGGTTTTTCTTGGGGTTTGTTGGTACTGTCGTATCGTGGCATCCTTTGGTGGATGCAGTTGTCATGAGAGGAGGATCTTGACCCGTTGTGTGGATAAAGGACGTTAAGAACTCTTCCAAGTAGGGGATTCATGGCTTCTCTAATTGTATATGTGCAATAGTAGAATTAGCCTGATTTATCCCCTTGGATCACAATGAAATTGAACTAATTAAATACTTGAACCGGATTAAAATAATTGTTTGATCGCATGTTGTTTCTTTATACCGTGATAAAGGTTTTCCTCATGTTTTTCTAGATAGAGTAATATCTATGATTTCTTTGATCTGTTGTTCGTTCATGATAGAAATTGATAATGAACATAAAGCCATAATTAATTGTTAATTAATTGGCTAAAGATAAAGAGGCATGTAAATTAATCTGGTTATTGCCGTTGTTATTGTTGTTCTAATTTGAGGATAACCAAATTAGGGAAGTAAGCATGGTTATTTAATTTTGATAGCTTACTGATTAGGTATCCTGTAATTGTAACCTACGCATAACAAATCTGCTAATTCAATATGTATTAAAGAACAGATTGTGTGGGAATTTCTAAAATGGTTCTGAGTTACCCTCTTGTTTGTTAAAGGGTCAAGAGCCCATGGTTTTGACTGTTGTTTTCATGCTGCTTGTGATGTAATGTGAGACTGGATGGATGTTGTGATGTGTGGAGGCATGGGGACTTGCAGTTGTGGTAGTGGATGACACCTAGGGTGGCGAGATGCATCAGATTATGCATGTGGGTGTCGGGGAGGACACAAGGGATGATGGAATGGGATAGATGTGGTTGCTGGATGCTTGTGGATTCTTTGAATGATTATCTGCTTTTCTTTTACCCACTGCTCAAGGTAGCTGGTCTTGCTTACCCTTTATCCAAAGGAGTCAATGACACGCGGGGTATGCCACATGCTTTCTGTGTTTAGCCTCTCGAGGGAGAATGGGTCTATGCTCTTTCTATAGGTGGCAAAGACTCGACGGGTAGTATATCTACTCACCGTGTTGAGCCTCCTTTGTGTTTAGAAGCATAGGATGCTTTTCTAGAATGCCTGGAAATATGGAAAAGTAATTCTGTAATGAAAGTTTGATTAAATGGTGAAAATCCATAGGGATGGAGATACTATAATTTAAAGGTGATGTGAATCTTAAAAGGAGCAGTTGATTTTGAATGTGATGCCAATTCAGTTTAATATGAAATTTTTCATGCTTAATTAATGTTTAAAGAATTAATTAATGTACAGTGGAACTGATAAAATGAGAATGGAGTACTCTAATAAAGTTCTTCAAATGTTTCTGTGTTTATAGGATACCTAGTCTTAGAAGTAGCAGCCTGGGGTCTAAGAGACGTTAGCTGCAGTTGTATCTAATACTAGGTAATTCCCATAGTGTGGATGTGAGTTATATATATATTCTGTACTTTTTGTATTTATATATGCTACTCCACCCTTTCGGTAAGGGAAACTGACACCCCGGGGATTCTGAGCCCTGGGGGGTGTTTTCCCCAACATTCTGGTGGGAGGTTGCATGGCTGACTACCCCCTTTGACCCCACTCTCTTCTCTTGGTAGATCTTTGTGCTAGTAGGCACACTCGTTAGTTTTACCCATATATGTGTGTAGAGGGATGTAATGGCTTGTGGTTATTTCACACACATATATTCTGGATATAGTATCCTATGGACTACTATAGGTGTAACGTGTATAGGCTGTGGTGTCTTGAGGATCCCTATTCGGTGTATGGGCTATAATGGCTTGTGGTATAATACCCGATGTATGATACACGTTATGCGGGCTGTGGTGGCTCCTGAAACATACCCAGTTGCTTTTGGTTGTGATGGTGGTGTGGTGCTTCGCCCAGGTGTCTACGGGTAGGACTTTGTGGTGCATGAGGTGCAGATTGTGGAGCTTAGCCCAGGTGTCTGCAGGAAAGCATTGTAGAGAGAAGCACATGACGTATGTCGTTGGGGAAAAGTGGACAACCAGTGGGGAAGTAGTAGCGGGGTACCCTTGATATTCTTTATTATATGATATATTCTTGTATACGTTACTTGGTGAGAGTATCCATGGTGAGGTTGGGAACTTAGTATACCTATTTTGGTGATGACTTAGTTTCACTTGTTGTTCACTGGGCTTTAGCATGATTTCTTTACTTTTGCACGAGAGGCTTGGGGAGGATCCTATTGAGTATATTGTTATACTCACCCTATGTACATATAAACTGTTTTTCAGGTTACTTGGAGCAGGTTGGAGATCAAGCTGCTTACTACTAGCTTGTGGTTGGAGGAGGAGCTGTTCGGGCTTGTGGTCGCTGTCGTTTTACTTTCTTTTGGGTAATTTTAGTTTCCCCTTTCAGTTTGAGTAATATTTAATGACATTTCATATATGTACTTGGATTTTCTTTTATATTTCAGTTCTCAGTTGGAGTTTAATGGAGTCTATTCTATCTCTCTCTTCTACATGTGTTCTCTTAGAGGGTAATGCCTTCTATTTGTATGTTTATTATACCCTCGGTGCTAGTCGCTAACTCAGGGCCTACTGGAGGCGGGACTCGGGGGTCATTATCTCTCTTCTCACATTGTTGGCCCAGGAGGGGTACACTTTGTGGGGAGGGGGTCATGACAATCTTTATAACCCTTTATGACTAGCCTTCCATCTACTAAAAACACTAAGACAATATTTACAATTCTCCTTGGATACATAAGGATCTCCATAAAATTTGAAAAATGTTATTCATCTAGATCAACAAGATATAAGACATTTATTCATTAGGTATAAGAAACATAATTCCTAACACATAACATGGCACACATGATTGATCTTATCACTAAAAAATATATTATCTTCCTCATTCCCTCCTTTTGATGTTGTTTTTTAGGATACACTTTCTTGGAAAGATTATACCACATGACACTAAAACCAATCCCTTATTTGATTATTTCATATTAAATCCCTTTATAATATTTCCAATATATGTACTTTGAATTACTCTAAGTAGCATCTTGCTTCTATCAATAATTATCTTGATCCATTGAATATAGGATATATATCATATATCCTTCATATAGAGTGACTTGTTCAACCAGTCCTTAAATGTCTAATACTGGAATTTTATTTCCAAAAAATTAATTTTCATCAATATATACTACTTGGTTATTGACCACACTCTCACTTAAAGAATTCTAAATACATGGCTCACATTAATTATTAATTAATCATAACTATTTTATTTTTACATCGTAGAAAATAAATGATGACATTGATTCATACATCGACCAATAAATGGATCCCGATAACTTTCATGCTATTTTGGCATTACCTAGAATCATAGAAAATTATTTCAGTTTCATATAGAAATATTCTTAAATTTTAACATTGGGAAAATAATATTTTACATTCATCTATAAAATATCATAGTTATTTCTTTGAAAAGTATAATTATGATAGATTTAAACAGGGATACTAGAAAAAAGGTTTCATCATAGTCAGTTATTTGATGCTTTTTAAACCCTTGATCTTAGACTGATGTTTTATAGGTATTCACATTAACTTAAATTTCTACATTTATATTGAATACCCATTTTAATCCATGTATTATTACATCAACTAGTGGATTGACCATGACCTATACTTTATTATGATGCATGGAATGCATTTCAAAATTCATTGCCTCTTTCCATTTTACAATGTCTGATCTCTCTAATACCTCCTTGTAGTAAATAAAATCATCATTTTCAATCATCAAGGAGTAATTATCATCAGTTTCTAGAAAACCACATCTCTCTAGTTCTCTAGCCTCTCTAGATCTCTAAATCAGTTTTTTTGTTTTAGGAACAATATATTTATTATGGACTTACATAAGATGTTCACATACAAACTCCTATATATCATGGAAATCAACATCATCGATGACAATCTCACTCATGCTATACCTATTATGTATATACTGCCTCTTATAAAAAACATATTTCCTTGAGATGGTCTCCTTCTAATCAAAGTGGTTCTATAGATATTTTCCCCATGTTTCTTATATTACACTTTAAAGATACACTTCATGACTTAGAGAGCATATTTGATTCCTAAGTGGGACATAAAAAATTCATCACATCTTCATACATGTGTATATGATAAAATAAGTTTATTTTAGCTCTATTACTCAAACATAATTTCATTTTAATCCTTTTTGGTATTTGGTTTATTATGTGTGTTGATGTGAGCAATGAATATCCCCCAACAATAATGCGAGATCTACTTGAATAATCATTGACCTCAGCATTTCAATCATGGTATATTTCCTCCATTAAGTAAAACTATTCCAATATTGTGTATGAGGTAGTGTTATTTTTGATTGAATCCCATACTAGCATAAAAAATCGATAAAAATTGGTTAGTTTATTAACCCCTCAATAAGACTGAATCATTGTTATTTTATTTCAAATTTGATTATTTAATTAATTCATGATTTATTTGAATTTATAAATGGGAATTGACATATACCTCATCATGTTATTAATAATATATCTTCTCAATTCATTGGAAAAGGTTATGTTGTAAGAATTACCACCATTAACTTCAGTTAGAATTTCTCTACAAACATGAGTTTGAACTAATACAAGATTATTTGTGGATCTATAAACATGTCTATCAAATAGTGGTTTAGTCATGTTTCTTTATAATTAATCATGTAATAATTCAAGTGGTATTATCTCAAAAGATTATAAATAAAAATATTGATTGATCATTATCAAACGCTTCTCATTTACATGACCAAGCTAGTGATGTCATAACTAGGAGTTCAATGATTCATGTTACATTGATTAATTACCAATTTCTACATTATTTTTCATATTTAAATACGTAAATTTCATTATTTAATTGTTTTATGGAAGAAAATATCATTGGAATAAAATAAAAACTCTGTATTTTAAATTTTTTAAACCAACCCTTCCATTTCAATGGATGAAATAAAGATGATGTTCATAGTAATACTAAGTACAATGTAATAGTTCCTTAAAATAAAAAAATAATTTTGGTTGGAAATGGAAGCTGGTATTATCCTATATTTAAATTATAAGGAAACACTCCATGGGATACTAAATTATACATATCCCCTCTTGGAATCTTCCGAAATCAACATGGTTCTTATATTTGGATACATATATATATATAAGCAACATAAGATGTATCTAATACCCATTGTGTATATATATAGTGATTTAACTCAATAAAAAATGAACCTTAAGGTTCCCCTCTTTTGTCCAACATGGTGAAGTTCTTCTTCCAATGAAATATCTTTCCACTTTCAAAACATACCCGCATTTTCCTCCATTACTTATGAATTGATCTTATTCTTCTTTGATAGACAATACTAAGGATCCATTCACGTAGAAAAAGTCTTAGGGGTATTTTAATTATTATCACACTTCTAAATAACATTCTATAATATTCATTTATCACACCCCATGTAAGGGTTCCCCTTTAACCCATAAAAGGGGGATTATCAAAAATGAATCAAAAGAAAGATATGGGATGTGAAAAAGTCTTAGGTTAATTTTTTCACACTCCATATCTTGATTAAATTATGTATAATCAAGTTATTTAATTTTATCTTAGATTATTTAAAAATTAATTTATTAAATTTTAATGTAATCCATTTAGATAAATAACTAACCATGGAACTAAGATAAATAAAAATATAATTTGGTATGATTATGAGAAATATATAATCATTGGTTTCTCTAGAAGATAATAGTATAACTCTTTCTTTAGGAGAATAAATCCTTAAACCTTCACTTTTTAGAGATGTAGCATTCCACCTTTGAATATTTTAACCAACGTAATTAGTTTTTCATCAATAGTAAACATGAACACTCTAACTCTCCTGGGAGATGCATCAATTAAAAATTCTTTTCTCACAAAAAGATTAGTTGAATAAAAGGATTGGTTTAGATGTTATACAAGAAAAAAAATGTTGTAATGTAATCGCATACATAATTAGAATATGGGATGACACCTGGGTAATAAGTTTAATTTAATAATAATTATTAATTAAAATAAAATAATCTCATACATTGATATGGTATAACATCATGATTACCCACACCCATTAAACTAATATTAATTATAAATATAGATAGAAATTGCATCAATTCATTATTTAATTAAAAAAATTCAATGAATTAATGCAATTAAGTATCAAATTAAACAATTAATTTAATTTATCATAGTTTTATCCAATCCATTTTAAAATTTTAATCATCAATATTTTAAAAAATTAATAAATCATTTTTATTCAAAATTAATAATGTAAATATTTTTACCTTTTGATGATGACATGAACCAGTCCAAACTATGAAAAAATTTCTTTGGTGTATTCAAATGGGATACAACACATATTTTGAGTCCTATAATTACACGACATGAATTTTTCAATAAATTATTCGTGATCATATTTAAATTACATATCATGTAAATGTATTAACCCACACATAGGACACTACCTATAAAGACCCTACAAAACAGGTAGTTCATAATTTAACAAGGAAATTAATCTAATATATAATTAATAATCATGAATAATATGTGTAGAGTCCAATAAATTACACAAGGAACACATGTAAATAGATTTAATTACGACATTACGGTTTTCTATATTTGTAAATTAATTTTATGCGGTGAATCATGTTTCACTACATGTACTAGAGAAACAAGTTGACTACCTCTTTTTCCCACATCCACAATACATACCTATGGAAAATCTTGTAATGGCCCAGACCCTCATGATCAATCCCTTTTCAAAATTCTAGGAACCTAATACACTTCGGGCAGGCTATGATGGCCTGAGGTTCATTATTAGCCCAAGAATATTCGGTCGGGGTAGTTGTGGTGGTTGGCCCAAGTGTCTGTAGGCAGTTTGTTTCCCAAGTGTCTTCAGGATGAGGCCCATGTGTTTTCGGGCGTGGCAGTAGTTGTTCTAGCCCAAGTGTGTACGGGAAGGGTTTTGCAGTGGGACTGCGGTGAGGTTCTGTCCCAGGTGTGTTCGGGCAGGGTTTGGCAGTGAGACTATGGTGAGGTTATGGCCCAGGTGTGTGTGGGAGGGTATGGAAGTGGGACTGCGGTGATAATGGCAAGATTGGTTCGATGCATAGGATGTCTTCAATAACTAGTGGTAATGTTGCACGGGGTACCCAAATATCGATGTGCTATTACTATACTTTACGTGCCTTGCGTTATTTGGGGAGTGTGCATTGGTGAGACTTGGGTGGATAGTTTTTCCTTGCTAGGTACTTTGGTTTGATTTTCTCATAGGGCATTAGGATGCCTCTCCACTTGTGCACAAGAGTCTTTGGTTTTCCCTACTGAGTGTACTTGTATTCTCACCGTACGTATATAAATCCATTTTCAGGTTTCCAGGAGGACTTCAATGATCATGCGGGACTATAATAGCTCGGACCTTGCGGCAGTTTCTGTTGTCGTTTTCCTTTTCTTGGTAATTTACCTTTTGAGTTTTTGTGGCTGGTATCATTTACTATTGAACATTCATATGGGAATGGTTTACTTTTGGATTTAACTTTTCTTTTAGCATCCGTACTGATGGGGTTTCTATCTTATCTCTCCATCCTATAAAAATTAAAGGGGTTATGCCTTCCATTTTGTGTGAGATTCTATACCCTTGGTGCTGGTCGCCACTTAGGGACCTATTGAAGGTGGGTTTCGGGGGCCATTATCTATCCTTCAACTTAAAGAAGGAAGGTCCTGTCAATCTGCTAACCCTTCCCTCCTTTTGGTGAAGGCGGGTCGTGAAAGAATGGTATCAGAGGAGAGGTTGAGAGATAGGATGGAGTCTGGAGTTAGGCACAGTGAGGATTCCATGGGATGGTAGGGAAACATCGTTAAGTGACCTTGGTGCATGAATTAAGACAAGGAAGACCGACTATGACATGAGATTTTAGCCCCCCCCCCCCGTGATCGATGTAAGGACTTTGGACCTACCAAACGACCAAGTGAGGCTACGCTGATTGCAGGGTAGAAGCCCTAGGAAAGGTACATGCATCATAATGACTTCTGTTCTTATGCTTCATGGGTGTCTTGTGGATTCAAAATAAATAAGGAAGTCTAATAAAATTTGAGAACAATATTCTATACTACTAAGGCTTAGGAATTCTTTGTCTACATTGCAGCTATGGCACCTAGGAGGCGACCATGATTAGTGTGAGTGATCGAGGCCTAGGAGGTCGACATGGCTGATCGGCATAGGATCTATCGAGAGGAGGAGGATGATCAGTGGCAGAAGTAGCTTCGAGCCTTTTAGAGACAAACCCTGGGGAAGTACAAGGGAAACACCTCGGATATGGAGACGGAGAGCTGGCTCGAGGAACTAGTGATCGCTTTCGGCCTGAATCGGGCTCCGATAGAGTATTGGGTTCCTATGTTTGTGAGAAAGATGCGGGGAGCAACGCGTCAGTGGTGGACGCTTTATCTTCGAGAGAAGAGGGAAGCTGAGGTTGCGTAGGATGACATTGAGAAGGTGTTCTAGGTAGAATTCCTCTCTTTTATGATGAAGGCCAAGAAGAGGCAGGAGCTACTCTCCCTCCAGCAGGGGAGTATGTTAGTGAGAGATTTGGGGATCAAGTTCAAGGATCTCATTCACTTTTCTCCAGAAATATTTCTGGATGAGGAGTCTCAGGGAAGACGTTTAGAGGAGGTGCTCCAACCTTCCCTCCAGTATTTAGTTACTCCCTTCACCCTACCGACATACTTAGAGGTGCAGAAGAAGGTTGAAGTGGTGGATAGGATGCACATGCTGGGAGGTGTATCACGAGAAGGGATTCAGCTAGGCCCGTTAAAGGGAAAGGATGACAACACCATATTTCCAGCATCGGGACCCTCTAAGTTTCGACCAGCAGGGAGAAGGCCTCAGCAGTTCCAGTTCTGATCCCCTGGCCCTCGCCTTTTCCCTTTGGGCCTAGGGCTGAGATGCTTCGTCTGCAAGAGCCATGGGCACCTTCGGAACTAGTGCCCAGATAGAGTGTAGTATGACGACAGTGGGCAGACCCAACAACCACCTCAGGAGTAGAAGCTTCTAACTAGGCCCTTTCAGCAGCAATAGCAGTAGGGGCAGTGAGCTCCCGCTCCTCCGAGGGCAGACATTGAAGGAGGAGGCCGCCCCTAAGGCGCTCCTTAGGGACCTCGACCAGACCATGGTCGGGGATGTGGCCAACCGTTGAGAGGCAGAGGAGTGGGGAGCGAGCAGTTGCACACCATGGAGGCAGCAGTTCCAGCAGGACCAGAGGTCATTCGAGGTACGATAAGTTTGTTCAGTACCCTTGCTTATGTCTTGTTCGATACATGATCTTCAAACTCCTTTGTTACCCCTAGTCTGGCCTATGATTTGGATCTAGATGCCGAGAGACTTCCCGTGCCCCTGGTGCTGAGCACAACAGTCGGAGGTTAGACAGAATTGATATATGTTTGTCAAGGATGCAGACTGACGATAGGGCCACATCAGTCAGTCAGGTACCTCCTAATACTACAGATATATCCATAAGATGTCATCCTAGGCATTAACTAGTTGTTCTCTATATGTTCCATCATCGACTGCTTCCGAGGAAGAGTCATGTCTTCAGACTTAGGCAGCCGACGTGTTACTTTCACCGACAAGCGGGGTGTCTAGAAGGGCAACAGGCGATAGAAAACCCACCTCTCTTTGTTACCTGAGCTATCAGTGGGGTCAGTGGATGTAGAGATGGTGGAGGTATTAGGGATCATCAGTGAGTTTATGGACGTCTTCCCGGAGGAGGTGATGACTCTACCCCCTCGACATGATGTCGAGTTTGGGATAGACTTGCATCCTGGTGCCCATCTGATTTCAATGGCTCCCTACCGGATGACACCTTTGGAGCTATGAGAGTTGGGGATTTAGATTGACGATCTGATGAAGAGGGGTTATGTTCGACCAAGTACGTCACCATGGGGTGCTCCAGTCTTGTTCACAAGGAAGGAAGATGGTGGTATCAAGTTTTTCATAGACTACAGGAGGCTGAATCAGGTGACGATCAAGAATTGCCACCCTCTTCAAAAGATAGACGATCTTTTCGACCAGCTGAATGGGGCAGGATGGTTCTCGAAGATCGACCTATGGTTTGGATATCACCAGTTGAGGGTGAAGGAGGGTGACATCCCGAAGATGATCTTTAGGTGCAGATATGATCACTTTGAGTTTGTGGTCATGCCGTTTGGCGTTACAAATTCTCCAACTGTGTTCATGGGGTTTATGAACTCCGTCTTTCGGGAGTATCTAGATCGGTTCATAGTAGTGTTCATCGATTACATTCTGATCTATTCAAGATCAGAGGAGGATCACACTGAGCACCTGAGGACGGTTTTGGAGGTCCTCCGACAGCATGAACTCTTTGGGAAGTTTTCGAAGTGCATGTTTTGGACGTGAGTAGTGCACTTCCTTGGGCATGTAGTGTCTGATCAGTGAGTAGCGGTAGACCCATCAAAGGTTGAGGCGGTTGTTTCTTGGGCAGCATCCAAGAACGTCGCATAGGTCCGTAGTTTTCTCAGCCTGGCAGGTTACTATCGGAGGTTCGTACCCATCTTCTCTAGATTTGCAGAACCTTTGACAGCCTTGACCAAAAAGGACCAGGCTTTCGTGTGGAGTGAGCAGTGCATGGAAGCCTTCGACTATCTGAAGGAGAATTTGGTTAGTGCCCCAGTGATGAGATTTCCAGAAGAAGGGGTGGCATATGAGGTGTACTGTGATGCTTCGAATCAAGGCGTTGGGTGTGTGCTGATGCAACGAAAAGGGGTGATATCTTATGGGTCTAGGCAATTATATCCCCACGAGTGTAACTATTCACCAAGGATCTAGAGCTTGCGGAAGTTGTGTTCGCACTAAAGTTGTGATGGCACTACCTCTTCGGGGAGCGCTTCGTGGTGTTCACCGATCACAAGAGCTTGAAGCATGTCTTCTCCAAGCAGGACCGGAACATGAAGAAATGAAGATGGATGGAGTTCCTTTAGGACTAGAACTTCAAGATTTCCTATTCCTTAGTAAAAGGGACTGTGGTGGCCGATTCCCTGAGTCGGAAGTCGTAGAGGGGTGCATTTCTAGGGTCGGTAGATAATTGGATGGCTATGGGGGAGTTGGCTACCCTGCACCTGGATGCTAGGATGGAAGGTGGTATAGGTTGCCTGTATCAGATGATAGTACGATATTCTCTATTACGTCAGGTGGAGGAGTCTCAGTGGGGAGACCTAGAGAGTGAAGTGATGCGTGACCGGGTTAGCCAAGGCATTGCTCCAGATGGGTGGACAGAAGATTGTCAGAATCAGATGCTATTCCGAGGGAATTTGTTCATTCTGGAGGCGATGCGCGAGGGAGTCCTTGTTCAGTTCCAAAGATCACCCCTGGCGGTCCACCCAGGAGTTTCCTAGATGTCCCAGAGTCTGAGGAGACAGTTTTGGTGGCCCGGGGCAAAGCGGGCGGTGGAAAAGTTTGTGGCCAAGTGCCTAGTGTGTCAGCAGGTGAAGGCTGAACACCGTGTTCCAGGTGGTTTTTTGAAACCTTGAGATGTCTCCGAGTGTAAGTGGGACAACATCTAGATGGATTTCATCACGGGGCTACCCAAGGTTCAAGGAGGGTGCGACACCATCTATGTAGTAGTGGACCGTTTGACGAAATCAGATCATTTTCTGGAAATCACGGAGTCGAGTGCAGTGGACGCTCTAGCACAGAGGTATGTGGACGAGGTGGCGCGGTTTCATGGGGTTCCAGGGTCCATAGTCTTGAATAAAGATTCCTGATTTACCTTAGGAGTCTAGAGGGGTTTGCAACATTCTTTTGGAACCCAGTTATGCCATAGCACTTCCTTCCACCCCCAGACAGTTGGGCAGACAGAGCGCACCATCCAGACCTTGGAAGATATGTTACGAGCATGCATCCTGGACTTCATGGGATCATGGGTGCAACAATTGCCTCTGGTAGAGTTTTCCTACAAAAATAGCTGCCACTCTACCATTGGCATGTCTCCATTCAAAGCTTTTTACGAGTGGCCGTGTCGCTCACCCGTGTGCTGGACAGAAGTCGGGGAGGCAGGTGTTCTTGGTCCGGAGGTGGTACAGAGCACAACGAAGAAGGTGTATCTTATACGAGAGAGGATGAAGGTGGATCAGGACCATCATAATTCATATTCAGATGATAGGAGAAGGCCCTTGGAGTTCTAGGTCAGAGACCACATGTTCTTGAAGGTCTCCCCTCAGCGTGGACAATGAAGGTTCGGTAGGGTGAGCAAGATCTCTCCTAGATTCATCGAACACTTTGATGTGTTGCGGAGGGTCAGAGAAGTGGCTTATTAGCTAGCCTTACCAATACTGCTATTGAGGATACACGATGTCTTCCATGTGTCATAGCACCATCGGTATCTGCATGACGATTCACACGTCCTTGAATGGGGAAAGCTAGATATCGAAGACGATGTAACATTCGTGGAGTGACCAGTGATGATCGATGATCATGAGGAGAAGGTGATTCATGGACGAACCATTCCTTTGGTTCATGTGTTGTAGAGGCATAGTGATCTTGAGGAGAGTACCTGGGAGAGGGAAGCGCAGATGCGTGGCCAGTACCCAGAGTTGTTTTGAGTTTTATCCTGTTTTGTCAGTACTTGTTTGCTATGTAATGCTTTACCTTGTTGACTATGGGATGTGCTGTTTCATTTTTCTATGAATGTGTGTGAAGTTTCCTAAAGGATGGGGAGGGGAGGACCTGATTCCTAGTTAGGACACATTAAGGTGGATGCGCATAAACCCATGTGGGCGAGTCAGTGCCTCCCAAAGTGGATAGTATCTTAACACGGAGGAAGGGAAACCCCTCTCCCACATGGCCGGACAGTTTACTCTTTTGTTTTGCATGGATTCATGGAGAAAAGAGCTGAAGGATGTACATGAATTTTCAGGTTATAAGGTGTCCCTGTGTCAGAGAGGATCACTCATGAGAGGTATCTTCCAGGGTGGTTGTTCGGACCCCCCCTCTTTCCTTCGGGACAGGTTCTGGATTCTCGAGGGTGAGAATAGTTTGAGAGGTATCTGATGTAATGGACCAGACCCTCATGATCCATACCAATGCCAAATTCGAGGATCCTAAGGGGTCGCCCTTGTTCAGTGTGACCGATCGGCGCGACCGATCGGTGTTATCCAGCCTTGTCGGGTTTTCCTTCTACAGTTTTTCCCGTAACGCTTCTTTTAGGCCTTTTTGACCTTTTAAGGCATTTCAAGGCCGTTTTTAACCCATAATTAATATCTAAAAATCATGAGAAACCTCCCTATTAAATAAAAATTAATTCAGTCGTGTGTAACCACCCAACCGCATTGTAGAACCACGATCCGACATCTAAGGCATTCAAATTCCATATCCCATAACGTTGGGGATCACATCTATATATCATGCTAGAAAATCTTCTTCTCCATCTTGGAAAGTCTCCACCTTTTCCTTTTATGTTAAAAGTCCTTTATTTCTCGAGGAAAGTGGTGCACCTGTGTAGGAGCCCTGCGAGTCACGCTTCCCCTATTTTGGCGCGTGGAGGGAGGGGTGTGATCGATGATGCTGCACTGTTTTCTCATCTTTCATGATTCATGATTTCTGAATTGTGCGGCCTTACGCCTTTAGAAAATCATGGACATTGGTGGTCTTTCTCAATGCACTAAGGAACCCTTATCCTCCTGTGATGTTTAAATGGCTTGTCTTTTGGTTGTCGACCTTGTGTTGTGTAATGGAAATTGGATAATTACGTATATTCGGTTAAATAAATTGAAAGCACTAGGATCAACTCCTTTTCTATGATAACCCCAATTTAAGCCCAGTGGAATTGAAACCATGGAGAGTGTTAAATCTTTTAAATATGAAAATACCTGCATGGGCCTACCTTGTGTTGGTGGTAGCGGTTTGGTTGTTTCTTTCTCAAGCATATTTCAGGTGACCATATGGTTTTCTTGGATGGAGGATTAGATTGCTGGGGTGATTTGGGTGGGGATGGGATCCCCTGTAGTTATACATTCACTGGTTGTGAATATGAGGTTGTGTGGTTACTCTTCTTATATCATGAATTGGGGTGGAATCCTCTATTGTTGAGAAACTGTTGGCTCCTATATTTTAGGGACATGGGGCTGTGTCTTGGGGTTTTCATTGGTTCTAGTACATTAAGAGATCTCACTTATCCCTTTGTTGTTGTGAATTTTCAAGGGAACTGGGTGTGAATGCTTAAATTGTTGTTTGGATATTTCTTTCTTTTTGGCTTGTGGTTATGCCTGTTAGTTTCCCGATAGTGAAGAATTCACCCTAATGGGATCACTTGAACATGAAATCAAGAATGGTTGAGTGGGGAATTAGTTTGGGAATGAGTTGTGACTTGGCCGCAAGTTCTATGACTTCTTTTGTGAATGAATAGTAACAAGGGTGTTTGTGCTTCGGTTTTGGAACCCTTAGGTTAGGATGAGTGTTTGTTACCTATAAATATATCTGTATCTTTTATGTTTCTTATTCACGCCCCACCCAAATTGAGCACTTAGTTCCGAACACCCCATTTCATGGGGAGGGTGTTTTCCCAAGACTCCTATGAGTGGATGGTTATTAGCTCCTTTTCTTCTCTCTTTCACAAATAGCCCAAGACTCTTCAGGCATGCTATGATGGCATGAGGTCCATTATTAGCCCAATAATTTTTGGGCGGGGTAGTTGTGGTGGTTGGATAGGTGTCTTTGGGCAGGTTGTTTCCCATGTGTCTTCGGGATGAGGCCCAGGTGTTTTCGGACATGGCAGTAGTTGTTCTGTCCCAGGTGTGTGCGGGCAGTGTTTGGCAGTGGGACTATGGTGAGGTTCTGGCCCAGGTGTGTGGGGGCGGGTTTTGGAAGTGGGACTGCGGTGAGGTTATGGCCTAGTTTTGTGCGGACAGGGTATGGTAGTGGGACTGTGGTGAGAATGGAAGGATTGGTTCGATGCATAGGATGCCTTCAATAACCAGTGGGAAAGTGGCCCGGGGTACCCAAATATCGATGTGCTATTACTATACTTTACTTGACTTGAATTATTTGGGGAGTGTTCCTTGGTGAGACTTGGGTGGATAGTTTTTCCTTGCTAGGTGCATTGGTTTTCTTTTCTCACAGGGCATTAGGATGCCTCTCCACTTGTGTACGAGAGTCTTTGGTTTTCCCTACTGAGTGTACTTGTATGCTCACCCTACATATATAAAACTGTTTTTAGGTTTCTAGGAGGACTTCATGGATTGTGCAGGACTATAGTAGCTCAGACCTTGGGGAAATTGCTGTTGTCGTTTTCATTTTCTTGGTACTTTACCTTTGGAGTTTTGTGGCCTGTATCATTTACTATTGAACATGCATATGGGAATGGTTTACTTTTGGCTTTACCTTTACTTTAAGATACGGTACTAATGGGGTTTCTATCTTATCTATCAGTCCTATAAAAATAAAAAGGTTAATGACTTCCATTTTGTGTGATATTATATACCCTTGGTGCAGGTCGCCACTCCAGGACCTATTGAAGGCGGGTTTTGGGGGTCATTATCTCTCCTCCAACATAAAGAATGAAGGGCCTGGTAATCTGCGGACCCTTCCCTCCTTTTGGTGAAGGCAGGTCATGACAAAGCCTTGTTTTTCATCCATGGATATGTTTTTGGTACATGGAATAAACACTAGAATCATGTTCTTTTACCTTGAAGTTTCATGGTTTTTCATTACCCATGTCATGTAGTAAATGAATGAAATGGCTTAGACCCCCTATGTGTTTTATTAGAAAACATGTAGAATAAATAGAATATAAGTGAGTTAAACAATGTGTACTCCAATAAAACTACATTCAAGACTGACCAAATCAACACACAGTGTGCATCAAATGCATTCTTTGAATAGTAAATGCATTAAGACCCAATTTTAACATGATTCATCCTAGTTAATTTACCATCATTACATTGCATGTATGTTTAGGAGACAAATCGTATATTCTTTTGTTATCTAACCAGAACCCACAACATATCCTAACAGAGTCTTTGGTTGTTCTTTAGAATATTTTAACATTTTATTGGTTATATGAGTGAGATTGAATAAGGTAAGAGAAGAATTAAATGTTTTTATGTAAACAAAATATAATCCAAATGTAAAACTAATAATAAATGAATATAATCAATTATTTTTTAATAAATAATTATAAATTCATTATTTGACCACTCTGATACCATCTAAAGTCCTTGGGAATAGAAAAAAACCGATTGGTCATTGAAAAATCAATTTTATATCATAAGAAATGAATATTTTATATTTTTATGAAAAAAAACTTAATGACCAATGGAATTAAATATACGACCAACTGAATTGTTAACACCATAACCAAAGTGCAAGATCATCAAATCTAATTTATAATTAAATTATAAATAGATTTATAAATACATTGTTTTCTAATTATTTCACCATTGATTATTTGGTTTACGTCTTATCATAATTTCATTTTTTGATGGAATACAAGGGTATAATCTCAATATCATTAATCAATATGTGCACTAAAATCTCATAAAATCATTTTACTATCAACAGGTGCTAGTGGGGTCAGTTATGATTGATTCTATCATTCATTATTGATCATAGGAATAATAAATTAAGGGGAGAATTATTCTTAAGGATCTCATGACATATTGATAGTATAGATGAGGATTTGATCTCTTATTCTTAGGCACATTCTTGAGAGTATTCTCTAAAGGGATTGATATAATTCTTTCAAAGTTTGTTGTCCATAATAAGAATCATAACCTAAAAATTGATATAAAACGTATTTATAAAGTTAGGATATGTTTGGTAATCATATATAGGATCTTATATAATCCAGTATTTCATAGAAAACCCTATTTCTAATAATAATATAAATAGTATTATTCATTCTTTTGAAATGTGAAAAACATGCATATAAATAAATAACATTTTTAAATTAATTAATTAATATTTATTTAAATGATATTTAATATATAATTTCAATCTAGATCATTAATCATGGGATATATATCATTATTAGCATTTAATGATCCTTTAATAATGACAATATTTTTAAAAAATAAATAGTATCATGTTATACGCAAAAAATCTAGTAATAATAGTAAATATTTTCCTCACAAAATCATAGGAAAAAATATTTATTATTATGTAACTCTCCAATTTTTTTTTTAAAATATACATTGATTAAATATTGGTGATAAACCAACCAATAGTAATTATAAACATAACACCTCATGAGTTTGAAATATGATTACCTTAAATAAAGTCAATGTGTTTGATAGCTTTCTCTACACACAACAGTGAACTTAAATGAAACTGGGATATATTTATATAAAATATAAAATATAAATTTTATTTTTAAAACTTAGATGTTTAATATTTGGTAATGGATAAGAGGAACCAAATTATAAAATACTTATTGTATTAAAATAATGTCTACATTTAATAGGAATTAAATTTAATTAGTATAGAAAAAAGAACTAATAAGCTCATTTTTTCTCAATTGCTTTTTCTAAACAAGGGTATAACATCAAGAAAATAAGTATATTATGATTAGATAATAATTAAATATATCTATATTATTAATAATATATTAAAAATGAATTAATTATCAATTGATAGGAAATAATAATAATGAATTTTTAACATTTTAAAAATCTATTTTCTAATATGTATGGTTTTTCATGTTATTTTGCGATTTTATATTAATATTGAATTCTCAAATTATTGAAATATATTTTAAAAAATTGGGAATTGTTTTATTAATCTGAATAAAATGATATAATGATGGATTTGTGGTATTTTTATAAAAAGAATGATAGTTTGGTGAATATTGGGAAAATAATATTTCTACAAGTAACATGAATTTATGGAATTATTAGTTTATAAGTATGAATTTTAAATGACTCAAACAATTTTTCAATAACATATATGTATTTTTTAAGTGAATTTAAAATTTGATAAGTTTTTTTAATTTAAAAAAATATATTTGATATTTTAGAACAAAAGTAATATTTTCTAAATTTTTTTATGAGGCATTATATTTTTTTGAAATAATTTTTTTAAAGTTTATTAAATTGAATAAAATTAAAGAAATATCAAATTTATAATTAGTGGTACCAATTTTACTAATAGGAAACACTTTGTTTTTAGGTATAATTTTTTTTACACGAGATAAAAACAAGTAACCATGGTAAAAGATAAATTGGTAAAAGTAACAAATCAATGAGTAAATGGATTGAAAATGATAACAAAAGCATATAATTGAGAAAATGAGGAGTGTCAAGAACTTTTTTATTATTCAATAAATTATTTCTAAATTTGGGGCCACAATAAATGTTTAACATGTTATCTATTTAAAATAAGTTGAAATATTTAAAAAAAATTCAATCTCAACACTAATAAAAGGGTTATCTCACCACCACTTAAAGGAACTACAAAAAAATTCATTTTCCCCCAAAAACCCATTACGTTTTTTATCCCATAGAAAAATATTTCATTATGTTGAAATTCATTTCATAATATATAAGCATATTCCATTCATTTTGAAGGGATCTTTCAAGGAAATCTCAAAGTGATCAACATTAGAAATCTTTTTTAATTAACTTCAATTTTTCTATTTTTATTTTCCAATAACAAATTTCAAATACATAAGTAATGATATTACTATTTTTTATATACTAAAGTTTATCATGATATTATAATAAATATTAAAAAAATACATTTTTCTATTAAGAAAAATGAAATCGTAATTCATTTATTGTGCGGAATACTAACTGGATGACGCTACATGTTACATATAAGGATTATATAAAAGTTTAATTTAATAAATTATTATCATATTTTTATATTGTTTGTGATTCTAAAATAATAAGACATATTGTTCCATTATTCGTTTTTATGGTAAATGATATTATCAACCATGCATACGTGTGGACTATGCCTCTATAGAATGATTTATTTGAATTTTTCTTTTCATAAAAACCTTATATGGATGGTCATGATAGTGGGATTAAATGATAAAAATGTATTTTATGATACCATTTAATTGTTTTATGTAAAATTTCATAATTCATTACTAATATGATCAAAAAATGATTATCGTTTTTTCTATCACTTAAAACAAGTATACTAAGAGGAAAATGATCTATTATTTATAAATAATGACTGTATATATATTAAAGTATGTTTATAATGATTTCTAATTACAATATATAATATTAATAAACACTATATAAGTTCTTTATGATTCTATTATAATTATATTACAACTAAACTACCCCATAATCACTCATTAATCATAGTAGGTTCATGTTTGGGTCTGTTTAAACAAATATTTGAACAATACTATGGATTTATATCATACATTACAATGAGATATTATTTAATTTTATAATATGGTGTCAATATTTAAATAGTTTTTTATTTTATTGATGGAATTTTTATATTAATATTTAACTCATCAATTGAGAAATCACACTTCATTTATTAAGAAACACCGAAACATGATTGTATCAAATTTCATCCCTATAGATCATAACCTAAATATCCATGAAATGATTTCATAGAATTAAAAACTACCTTGGAAAATAAATTTTCATACCATTAAATATATTTTAATGATGCACATTGTAACAATAATTAATTCCACCACCATTTATATAGAACGAGTACAAAATGATAAATATTACTTACACCCATTATTGAAAATAGGAAAAAACTTACTAAGAATACATCCACATACCCACTCACATCCCTTATCCCCGATGAACTAGGTCATGGACACAGCGCTGCCGCCTCACCTCAGTTTTATGTGACTGAGGAGGGGTGTTGATCCTCCTTCGATTATACTCCATTCCCTTAACCCCTGCTTCACCCCCTTCATTGTCCCATTTTACTACCCTTGCTTTCCAATAATCGATGTTATCTATATGGAAAAATGATGCATAGAGGGAGTTATCTTGGTCCTAATTACTTCATTATAGTTCGTGGAAGCATCAGTGCTCTTGAATCTCACTCTGGTTTCCTAATTTGGTAAGAAAATTCTATCTATTTATGCTTTTGACAGGTTTTTTCACACTTCTTGGAATTTGCAGGCCCGTGTGATCGTTGTTCTTTAGGATGCAAAGAATATTCAAATTTATTTATCGATCAAAGATGACCTGGTTTGTGCTTTTTCTTTTGCTACATGATGTATGGAGGGTTTTATTTTATCCCTCTTTCTGTGGTCCTTCTACTTCCACCTGATACGAGACACTTTGGTCTTAGCACTCAAGATTCCTCTCCCTGTACTCCCTTTTTCATTCTATAATTAGGTGTTTCTCTGGTCGATTGGCAACATGGTAGGGTGATAACACTACTCTGATTCTCGTACCAATGTTGTATTCCATCCAATCTCTCTGAGGATATGTTTTGATGTAGATGTGTCGAAGGGCCATATGGAATACATTATCATCAATATTGAAGGTGAAATCCTCTTAGACTAGAAGGTATGATATGAAACCTGGACTGATTATTGTGGTCTATATGGTCATCTTGGGAACATGGCTTAAGTATGCCAGTGAGGGTATAATTTCATCCATTCATATCTCTCTAAGGAGGGGGTGGTTTTGATAATGGAAAGGATAAATCATGACACATCAGGGTGAATAACCTTGTAGCCTTAACAAACAAGAACATTCCTCCCTTTAATTCAATCTTAATGACCAATAGTACAAAAAACACCCTTTGCGAGGTAGAGATGAGGGGGCTAACCCAACGTTTGTGGACACATCAGGCACATAAAGCTAGACCAAGGCGTCCCAAACGTGATGCAGAATGCTTTAGGTCCTAAGAGAGCATGTATTCTGAGAAGTCAGAATTCTTTAGAGGGGCCTGTGTCAGAGGTGGAAGCTCAGTCGAGACAAGGTTCAAGTGCCATGGATTAGGTTCTGGGGGACTCTGTTGGAGTTGTTGGTACAATTTCAAAGTGTGATGTGAGTCTAAGTTAGTGAACCTATTCTATGGTAGTGTGTGCTGGTGGTAGCAGCAACACTAAAAGGGGGATCTAGTCAATGGGTGATAGTAAGTCTAAGGAGGGACAAGAGTGGGAGCAGACTTCATACGGTAAAGGCAGGTCGCTAAATTCCTAATAGGAAACCAACATGAGGAGGACCTTGTCTAATATAAACTTAAACAACTGGTTTTAATGTTTGAGTAATGAGGGAGAGTTTGAAGGCAATCCCCATAGTCCCTCTAAGACAGATTCTGAAGACGTTAGACAATCCTTAGATGGTTATGGATTGGTAAGGGCCAAAAAAGGCTTGCACAATCAAAGATGGAAGAAAGGAAAAAATGAAAACAGAGTCCCGGGGAGCGGAATTGTCTCTAGGAAGCTAAAAACAAAGGGATGAAAAGATTAATCCTATCTCCCTAGAATTATGGAGACATCGTCATCCAAAAAAACGGAATCTCAAAGGGCACATGATCTCGCCAGTGGTAGGAGAGGAGGGTCAGCAAGGCGACGTAACCCTGTCAAAATAGAAAGAGGAAGAAACATAAAAGGTATTTGACCAACATGAGGCGATTAACTTGAAATATGTGGATGTGATGCTAGTAGTGGAGGATATTATTCCCCCTGAATATTAGTGTGAGGTAGGTCCACCTATAATCTTGCAGGGCCTGAAGGACATGGAGTTGGATAAGTAGATGGAATTACTCATGAATTCTGGTGATGAACTGAAGGATGCATCAATGGTGATAAATGTAATGAGGGATGATATTGATCAAATGAATGGAAGATTAATCCAAATGGAAATTACCAAAGAGAAATTTAATTGAATTGTCAAGCAATACTACAAACTTGTAAGAGGTTTTAACAGAAGGAAGAGTAGTAAAGATGACAATATGAAAGCTTGGGGTTATCTGGAATGGAATTATAAGAAAACATGAGAAGAAGATATATACTACCAGGTTAGTTCCTTTCCATGGAGTCTGTTTAGTGAAAGATATTTCAATCACATTAGACATGTGTTTAATAATTTAGTTTTCTAATTTAATTCTTGATCTTCTTTATCTGTGTGTATTATCACTTTCCCCTTAAAAGTGTTGGAAATAAAAATTTCATTTTGGAGGAGGAGGAAAAACGTAATAATATATCAGTATATAATTATTATAAATAAATGGTCTAATTTTTTATAGTTCTGAATATATTTCTCTTTTATTTATTCTATAAACATTAATTAATTAATCAATACATCTAATGCAACTAACAAATGAATCAGGACTGGGGTAAACTTTTTCATCTGAATCTCCTCTCTTGGAGACATGTCTGTTATTATGAACTTAATTTCATTTATATGGTTTATATACTTCATATTATATATATTATATTATTAATTAACTTTTAATCATGATATTTTTAGTTAAATTAAAATCCCTCTCTTTCATGTGGTTTTGATTAATGTGTTATTCATGCCATATGGGTTTTTTGGTCTCAATTATGATTCATTTATTCATGTTACATATTACGTAAAATGTTTAATTTACAATGGTGTTATATTGATTTTTATCTAAAAATTTTCTATATTTTACTTACTTATAATTAATGGGATAAACTAATCTGAATCATGTTTTTTCCATTAAATGTCTTTTTACATAATTGTTACCTCAGTCATAAGAGTTTTTTTCTAACTATCTTATCATTAATTTTGTGATAATCATTCACTAGAACATATTAAATATATATTGAGTAATATATTCCATTTGATTTTATTATCTTTTATTCTATAATTATTTACATTTTGACTTCATGAAACCCATTTTAATTTTTTCATGATTCAAGGAGTTAATTTCCCTTAATGGATATTGATAGCTCATGTTTTTATTCCTTGAGTTATATTGTTTCATCATAAACTTATTTCTTTTTTGATTGGTTTCTCTCACCCAAATATTATATAATATGGTATTTTAAATTCCTATTTGATAATATAACTTTTTAATAATGAATTATCTATATCTAATTTACAATGTGAGTTTTTAAATGTTTTATTTTTCAAAAAAATAAAAAGGATTTTTCCATTCACATACACATGTTTTGTCTTCCTCTCCACTATTCTCCAAGATAAAAATTATGTCATTCCAATTATAAATAATTGGTGACTCATTTTGAAAGTACTGTCTTTGAAAATCATTCACATCACATTTTAAAATTTTACCATTCAATGTGACATGTAAATTTGTATTTTACATCAATGTTAAAAAATCAAATAATTATTTTAAAATTATTATTTTATTTCCATTATCATTTTCAAAAATATTTACCCTAAGGGGGTTTATGATTCATGATTTTTTATCTAAAAAATATATTTTTTCATTTTAGGGATTTAACTCATTTTTTCAAACAATTATCTTCGTGATCATATATTTTTTTTATATCATTCAATAAAATATTTATTCAAGGGTGTTATTCATTTATATCAACATGATATTATATTCCTTTCTATAATTTCCATTATTTTGATTTAAAATCATCCGATTTTTTTTATGGATTGATTATAAACTTGTTATTTCAACAATAACTTATCAGTATACTCAAATACTTTTTTTGGTATGAACATATCAATTTAGAAATTCATATTTGAGGATGTTCATCTAGATAATTTTTTTTATTGACATAGGTATAATTATTATCATTCTATATATTTTGATTATAATAAATATTATTATAATAATGTTTAATTTATACTATTTTACTGTCTACTTTCTTTATCTGAATGTTTTATTATCATTTTATTCCTTTTATTTAAATGGGTAAAATTATTATAATTATTAATGGTTATTGACTGCTAGCACAGGTTGATCATGTATTGATATTTATTATTCATCATTATATAGATATCTATATTTTCATACATTAAAAGGTTCCGTACAAAATGTAATAAAAGGGTTTCTTGAATCTTATCGTGAATGTATTGGTCATAATTAAATGACATGTAGATATTAGAAATATATATATATATATATATATATTCTTGATACATCAATTGTTATAATGAGACAAAATTGGTTGGGTTTTGGTGTAAACATCTTCCAATAACAGGGCAGTGTCTAGGCTCATGTCCTTGAAAACAAACTTTTTATATCTAAAATTATATATTCCATCAGTATGAGATCAGTATTATTGATATCCATATTTTTATTTATTATCATGGATATATAATTATCTATGTTTCATGTTGATTATATTTTCAGGTTTTTTACCAATTAATTCCTTGAAATTTATGTCATGTTTATGCCATATTTACTTTAGTTGAGTGTTTTATCTTACTAAGAATTTGATCCCACCCATTTTTAGGATTCCATTTCTCTAGGTTTTGATGAAATATAGTACATGTGACTTTTTATAAATATAGATCATTGGGATAATTTATTGGAGATGTTGAAGATTAACTACGAAATAATTAGTGTATTATATATAATGGAAACAAAATTCCCATTAATTTAGAAAGCAGTAAACTTTATTAGTTTTTTCTTTTTCCAATTTCTATAAAGTTATAAACATGAAATGATCATTGAAAAGTAAGAGATCTGAATTTTTTTATTGATTTTTTAAATTTTAATTGTTATAAAAAATATTTTATGGTTACTATCAAAGAGGTTCTGTAAAGTATGGGTTTATAAAACGAGATTTAGGAGTATAGATATGGGGTGTCACTGTTGGTATCAAATGAACGGCTTAGATAATATTAGAGACTATGATTGTTGGCGAGACTACATTCAAGGTTAAGTCATGGTTTATCATAATATTAATGTAATATATATCCCTTCAATATAATAAAATTATTTTTTATTGAATTAATAACTCACATTGTATTTGGGGATTTTGATATGATAACTTCAGTTAAAATCTTAAGAGTATGACTATCTATAGGATGACATCATAGAGTTTCTGAACTATCTTGAGTATATAATTTCCCAATAAATTAAATCCATTTCGAGATTATATATGTGGATATATGATCTTGAAAATATGTACTTATGAGTAATAACCCTAAAAGGGATGGATTTATTATTAACCCGGTTTCCACCTACTGCATGAAAAAAATACCTAACTGTACTCCAATATTGACACACATGTGGGATATTATTGGGTAAATTTTCCATTTATTTATGAACCATTAGTATATATTTAATAATTTTAATGTAATATAACGTAATAGAAATTTTCCCATGGAAACCGTATATTGAAACATATAGATTAATAAGTTTCGATGAGTATTAATTGATATGTGTTTTCCTAGACAAAGGATAAGTTGTATTTGTTTGGGAAAATAATTTAGTAGTTCTGGGAAATATCAACCTATTTTTGTATCTCTGTTTTGATGATTAGGTTAATAATTATGAGAGAACCTGACTCAAAATAACTTAGGTTGCACCATGGATGGTTAAAATGAGGGTGATGTAGGTTCAACCAAATATGATACAAGTTGAGTTGTAAGAACTCTATACCAATGCAATAGTGTTATAAAGTGATACATCATGATGTTTAACACTGAGCGACATATCCTCATTTCTCTCTCGTGCTAGGGTTTCTCCTTGTATGAGGTTTGGAGTGAAGGAGGCGATTTAATGGTCCTCCGTCATCATCTCCCCCCTCCTTCACTTCTTGCGATTATTTTCTCCTTGTTTCATCTTCGGAAATGGCCTCTGTGCTCACTAGGGTGATGGTTCACCAAATTTGGACTCACCATCATGTTTGGTTGGCTCTGGTCATTTTCCTTGTCAACGGTGCCAGTGCTCAGATCCCCTGACTGCTCATTCCCTGCTCTAGTCTCGCGTTCTTCTATGCCCCTCCAAGGTGGATCAGGAGTGGTGAAAATAGAGAGATTTGGGATTTGAGGTTCAAAGGTTGTCTGAATTATTGGTATAACCCTTTAACTATGGTGTTTTTTCAACTACAACAACTCGGAAAATTTTCTGGTTTGTGGGTTGTGTTCTGTGATTCTTCCTCATGCCATCAGTGATGTTTTTTAGGTTTTCTTCTGCATTTTTGATTCAGTGAGATGTTGATTTTCTTCTGGTCTTGGGTCACGCTCGTATCTAATTTTGGTAGAGGTCTATTGAGTTATCTTAGATGTAAAGATGATTATGGTCATGATTTGATGAGGTTGGTTCATCATTGATTGTGGTTTGATGAAGCGTTGAGTTCCGGTTATGGTGTTTCCAGTTCAATTTATTATTAAGTGTTTCTTCTTCATAATAGTGCTACAGTTAACGATGTAATGATGATATTGATGACGATCTTTGGATAGATATGATGAAGATATATTGTTTGGATGATGACAATGGTGAAGGTTTTTATGTAGTTTGATGTTGTGGCGGTGATGGTCGGTGGGTTGTTTCTGAAGAAGTATGATAGAGGTGATGAAGATGTCGATGAGGTGGGTCGATGTCGAGGGCATGGTTCGAGGAGGATCACTGACCGAGGATGTGTTTTCAAGGTTTCCTATTATAATTTTAATTTTATATAGAAGTGGATTTCATCATTTCTGTCTTTTTATTTTGTTGATATGGTAATCTATTGTATGTTCCGGTTCCCGCTCACCCAAAAAGTGGTTTTTGAAAAAAAATAAAAAAAATAATTTTCAGTCAATCATGATGTCTAATATTCATATGATTATTTATGTTAACTCTCTTATAATGATATTAAATCATGCTACATTTTTTTGTTTTAAAAATTAATGAATCCTAAAGGAATAAATTTAACAATGGGTGACATGGACAATGCTGAAACTTCCCTACTAAACAAAAAATGGGATACGTGTTGGATTGAGAAATATTATAACTATTCAAAAATGGATATAAATAATTCTGATTAACAATTTTAAAATATAATAAATCTATAAAATACCAACGAAGTGAAATATGGGGTCTCATAGAAATTCATGTGTCTGAGATGTTGAGGGAAAACAAATTCAATTTCCTATAATTAAAAACATTTTGAATAAGAATGGATGAAATTTCATTTAATGGATTTTTAAATGTCATTAGTGTGGAGATAAAGATCATAAAACTCACAAATGTAATGGTATGATAGAAGTGACAAAACATTAATGCTTCAATTAATAGAGAGTGGGATATTATGTGACTTCATATCCCAATCCATGGGGAATTGATGGAAATAGTAACCAACTACAATGAATATAAGGAAATTTATATTAAAATACTACTAATGTAGTATAAACTTAGTTTTCACTCAATATTTTCTAGTGTCCTACATCTTGTATGTTTTCACTAACTAATAGATACTAAGTTATAAAAAATCCCTCAATGGTATGATTATCAATTAAATTATTTTCATGATTTGTTGGAATTTATTCTTTTTGGATCAAGATCTTATCACATATTTTGAATTATATCTGAAATTAGGCATGAGTTATCTCTCTTTATAAATCACCTATAATTATTTTTTAATTTAGATAAATCAGATTCCATGTACAAAATTAACCCATGATCGTTGAGAAGTCTGTGGTTAATTATGTGTTCCTTATAAAATGTATTATTATATTATGCCTCAAATTGATAAGAAAAAAAATTTATAAGGGAGGGATAATATAACACCCCATTATTTTAAAATATGATTACCTTTATTAATGTCAATGTTTTCGATATATTTCCCCATAAGAAGTACTCAACCTAAAGTAAACCGTGATATATTTTGATACAATATAAATATTAAGTATGACTGTTAAAAAATATCCATTAATTTATAATGAATTGATAGGATTGATCATTTTATGAAATATATATTTAATGTAAACATGGACCACATTTGATAATAATGAAATTGAATTAGTATATCTAAAAGGACAAATAAATTCATTTTATGCTTCAAAATATATATTTCTAAACAGGTGTTTTATTTTCAGAATCTAAGTATAATATGATTAGATAATAAAAATATATATTTATAATATTAGTATCATATGAATAATAAATTAATTATTAATTGGTAATACATAATAAAAATGAATAGTGACCACTTTAAAATGCTTTTTTCCAATATAAATATTTTTCCACAATATTCTAGGATTTTATTTTAATATTGAATAATAAAATTTTATAAATTTAATTTGAAAAACTAATATAATTTTTTATTATGTTTAATAATATAATCTTATGACTAAGGTTAATGATTTTTAAAAATAGAATTATCTTTTGGTAAATAGTGAAAATTATCATTTTAACTGATAGAAAGAATTTTATGACATTATCAGTATATAATTATGAATTGTAAATGTATGAAACAGTTTTATAAAACCAAATATTTATTTACAAGGTTACTTTATAGTTTTTAAAATCGTTTTTTTAATTTATAAATTCAAATTTTATATTTTTAAATATAAGTAATATTTTCCCATAAAATTGTTTTTCATGCTGTTTTCATTTTTATTTTAATAATAATGTTTATTACATCAATAAATTGAATCAAATGAAATTTATCTAACACTTATAATCAGTTTTTTAAAATTATATAATGACAACTATATAATTTTTAGGCATGGATATTATATTACCTTAGTCAAATACTAGTTACTATTGTAAAAGCTAAAAAGGGTAAATGTAATAATTTACTGGGTAAAGGGATTGAAACAAGAAAAAAATATCTATAATTTATATTATGAGGTTTTTATATAAATAATATCTTCCTCCCTCAATTATTTCTCAATATCGGATCGAATTTACATGTTCTCACATTATATGTTTCTTAAATATTTAAAAAAATTCTCTATCATCACCTATTGAAAGGGCCCCTCAAAACCCCTTCATGAAACACCTAAAAAATAGGTTTCCGAATATAACCCTACACGTTTAGGTATTTTGGAATAATTTATCACCCTATTTATATTCCGGTCATAAGATATTATCCTTCACTGTCTATTTCAAAGGGATCTTTCATTGAAATCTTGAAGTGCTCAACGTGAATAATCATTTTTACATGATATATTTATTTCCAATTTTTATTTTCCAAATATTATTTTCAAATAATTATCTAATAAAATCTGTATAATTTAAATATATAATGTTATTGTTATATGGTAATGATTATTCATCATCTGTAATATTTTCTGTTAAGAAAACTGAAATTGTAAATCGTATGTTGTGAAGACTATGATCTTCACCTTGGAATGTCCTTTTTTTTCCTTCACCACCATAAAATTATGGTATAAAAAATGAATTTAATAAATAATTATGATATTTATAACATTTTTATCTTTCTAAAATAATAAACCTTATGAAACATTTCTCTCATCCTATAGGAAATGAAATCACCAAACATGTGTACATTTGGACTACCTCCTCCCTGAATGATTAGTTTTCATTTATATTTCCATAAAAACATTAAATTAATAGTAATCATGATGGTATTTAAGGATAAATATGATTTATATGATATCATTATGGTTATTTTATGAAAAAATTTATAACCTATTAATGATTTGATCAATACATGAC
This sequence comes from Viscum album, assembly GCA_963277665.1. Classification (NCBI taxonomy): domain Eukaryota; kingdom Viridiplantae; phylum Streptophyta; class Magnoliopsida; order Santalales; family Viscaceae; genus Viscum; species Viscum album. The sequence goes on along the minus strand of OY728119.1, from coordinate 803,602,958 downwards.
TATTGTTAATTCAATCGTTTAAAAAAGAAAACAAAGATACAAATGATCTCTTATTTCTAAGTAATGGAACTATATAAATTATAATATCTCAATAAATATTTGATATTATTATATATAACATCAATAAAAACAATATACGTTCATTATTCATCATATATAATGATATTACAACTAAACTATCCCATAATCACCCATTAATAATGGTAGGCTTGTGTTTTGGTCGGTTTAACCACCTACTTAAACAATACTATGTTTTTTTGTCATGGATGACTATGAGAAAATATTTTACTTTACAATATATATATATAATTTATCTATTTATTTTTGGTATATTTATGTTATTATTTAACTCATTAATTAATAAATCGCACATTGTTCACTAAGAAACACTAAAACATGCTCATTATTGATTTCAACCTCATGGATCATAACAAAAATTCCCATAAACTAAAATTATATATCGATAAGATATGTTATAAAATATATTCTAATACCATTAATTATAATTTTATAAGGAATTGTTTTATAATAATGTATACTAACACTATTTTTTTGAAACTAATTCAAAGTGATAAAGACTACTTACAAATTGTGTTGAAAATAGGTAAAAACAAATAGATATATATATGGGTAAATAATGATTATACTTATGGCATATAAATGGATATAGTTTTTCTTAAAGGAGTTTATTATATATTTATTGAACTTAAATTAACAATTTAGTATATTTGTGGTAGGTTTGGAATGAATCAGGATCAATGTAAGCTATTTAATCTCAAATTACTCTCTGCGTGACATGTTTGGTATTAATTCACATAATTTAATTTATATAGATTATATACTTATTATTTGATATATTATATAATGAATTATCTTTTAATCATTTTAAATTAATTTCAATTAAAATACCACTCTTTCAAGGGGTTTTTATTGTAGTCTTACATAAGTCTTAAGTGTTTACTTGGACCTAATTTTGATTATTTGAGACATATTTCATGTTATAAAATATATTGAATTTTTATTGTTTTCAATTAATTTATTATCACATGGATGTTAAATAATTTATTTTCTTTTATAAAATCTGATTAAATATTCCAATTCTTGTTATTTTCTTCAACTTTATTTTGACTCAAGTGTTACCCTAGATGTAATAATTTTTTGGTTACTCAATTTGTATTCATTGAGTTATGATCAATCAGTTGAAAATATTTCATATAATTTTGGTACATTATACCTTTTAATTATATTATCTTATATTATCTAACATTATTATATTTTTTCTCAAAAATATATTTTCTAATGGTTAATGCTTCATAGAGTGTGTTTCTTGAAAGTGGTATTGATAATTAAAGTTTCCTTTCCAAGCGTTATATTGTTTCAACATGAAATTATTTATTATATGCATGTGTTATCCCATCAAAATATTCTACTATATTGTATTTTTTATTTATATTTTTGAAAAATATTTTTTGAATCAAATAAATTTTATAGCTCTTTTAAATTTTTATATTTAAACAAAGTTATCTTCAAAATAAGAAAAAGGGGCTTCCCTTTCACTTTCATATGTATTTTCTTCCACTAAATATTTATCAACGATATATATTATGTCTTTTTAGTGTTTTTATATTAATGATTCTTTTTTAAAATTAATGTTTTTTAAAACTTTGTATGTCCTCTTTTCTAAATATCCCTTGGAGTTCTACAAGATAACATTTATTTCACAATAATGTTAAAAAATTCTAAAACATATTTTACATTTTCATCCTCCATTCCCCCTATAATTTTCAAAAGGATTAAAAATCATGGGGTTATTTTTTATATTTTATCCAATAACATATATATTTTATCATTAAGGGGGTTTAACTCAAAATATCTAGTCATCTAAATCTTGATATCTTTATTTTTCATGTCATTTGATGCATTCCTCTTATGAGGGTGTTTTTTATTTACAACAACAACCTTCTATGTTTCCTTTTTCATTGAGAATATATTGTTTTACAAATATTAATATTATTTATCGAGATATAATATGATAAATTTATTCTATTATTAACATAGTTGTATACATGTTACTCTATATGGTGAGAAAATCTAATTTTACAACTTCTTATTAGTGGATTTTCAGCAAAAAAGAACATTTATTTATTGATATGTGGAATAGTATTATTGTTCTATATACAATTATTCCTACATTGTTGGTTATTAGAAACCTAACTATATATTTTTTGGACATAAATATTCTTTCTATATATGTATTATAATAATGTATTCCTTTTATTGACATAGAGTGAAGTATTGTAATTCTTGAAGATTAGTCACTACGAATAATAGTTGATCATGTAATGATATTCTGTATAGATAAACATGTTTTTATTAACCAATGAGGGATTTTAGGGAATGATATGAAACGATCCACTGTATATTATGGTGGATGAATTAGACATAATAATTTTATGGCTGTGGTGTGAAATTATATAGCCCATAGATGCCTAAAAATGTCTCAAAAGAGATATTTTTGGGTTTTTGCATATACCTCTTCGCATAACAAAAGAGTGTCTTAGAAAAACTCATTGACAGTATGTTTTTGATTCCTGGAATCATAAATTCTATTATTATGTGATATTTATTATTTAGAACCATGTTTTAAATTATTTTCATGGTTATAGTCTTGTTTTCGTATCCAATTTACTATTCATTCATGTTTTTACCTATTCCTTGCATTATATTTATTCCATGTGTATCGCATAATTGATTCATTTACAGGTTTCTACTTACTAATAATTTTATATCACCCCTACTTTTGTTTTCATTTCACAGGTTTATAAAAACATTTGTACATATGACAAGTTTTTATGGATAAAACATGTAAAATATTTTATGGGAGATGTTGAAAACGTATTAGGAAGTACGTATTTTCTTAAATATAATGGAATAATAGCCATTATTTTAGAAGTGCATGTTATTTATTAGTTCCTTATTTTTATTAAATCTTTAAAATTTAAACCTGAAAACATAATTTAGATTTAAGGGATAAACTAATTGTTAATATATTTTTAATTATGGATGGATATATCTAGGATTTTCTAGTTTTTATCAAAGTGAGCATGTAAAGTATATGTTTACGGAACCATATTTTGGAGTGTGAGTCTGCTCATTATAATAAGACTAAAATTAAATAATAATACTTATTCTAACTTGTTCATTTCATAATCTATTTTAACTGAGATTTTGGATACACTTAATGTGTTACCATCTAGGTCCCTTTCTCAATAGCATTTGGTGGAACCACATAAAGTACAAGGTTAGAATCTATTAATATATCAATGAGCCCTTGTAGGGAGATTTTATTGGCATAAAAATATAAAACATCATATAAATTAGAACAATTTAATATAATCCCTTTATCATGATATCACAAATCAAGCATGATTCATGCTAGTTTCATCAATATAACTTCTTGATATCTTTTTCATTAACAATCTAGAAATGGACGAACCTATAGAACACTATAGAAATTTATTTATTAAGGATAAATCATTTACATCAATTTTCTTAGGATATAAACTAACACTACATATAAAAATAGGTAAATTCTTTCTTAAATTTATTCATTAATGTAGCATCACTCATTATGCACCCAACATATCGTAATTCTCTATGAACAGGTGTTTTTTTAATTTTCATCAATATATAAAAGTATGCAACTAGAGATATAAATTAATAATAATATTAAAATATATTGATCAAGAAACACATCAGTAGATAAAATCATCCAATAAAATGTATAAATGGGTATTTCATACTGGTGAGTCATATTCTCATAATCCCGTGTAAGGGAATACCCTTTATGAAAGTTCCTCAGTCTCTTATGAGCCTACCCCAATAATATCCTACATCATTTTAATCCATTAAAATTATATCATCCTACTATAAAATATAAATTTATGAATATTTTTTTGGCACATATAGGTTCACATTATAGAGGTGAACTATTATGACCTTTTAGTGTGACAATTACTCTTAGGAAATTAAAACATTCTATGCCATGCAGAAGAACCAAAATAATTAAATAAGAAGTTCATTAACATAAAAAATGAATTCAAGTAATCATAATGTAAAAATATATTCTTTATAGTGAACCAACTCTAATAATGATAAATTTTTATGTGGATCCTTTTGGAATATTGGCTGATGATAAAACTCGTTTAGAGAAGACCATTCATATAGAATCCCATTAGAGGAGGGAGTTCTAACAGTTTGGTTTGATAGGGTATATATTAGTGATATATATATATATATAAACATATATTCAAATACCATTTTCAGTGCATTTTGGAGTCACTCCTTCATTTTCATGAATTACATAATGAGAAAAACCCTATTGTTCTAGGGAAACTCTAGATTATTTTTAAGTGTACGGACATAGATTCCCTTACTAACATTTAACTAGAAAATTATCCCATTTTTATATCCCTATATTATTCTCATTCATGGATTTATTTTTATCATATTCTGATGTTGAGAGGAGTCCTTATGAAGGAAACCCAATCCAAGATAAATGGGAAGATCACGAGGAACTAGAGTAAGAGGAAGCTATCATTGAATCATATTCCATAATAAAAGAAGGGTAGACTTGCACTATCTATAAGTATATTATATAATATGGTCATTTGAGTGATATTCCCTCATAATATCACTGTTGGTATCCATCTCCTGTTATTTTCATGACATCCACATTTGTTCCACTTCCCTAAATTAATTCCCTCTTAATAAGGATGGAAGAAATTCAGTTTTCGTAGAATCTTTTTTTTACAAGGGTTGTTTTGTGGTTTTTGTGATGTATTTCGTGGTTTATCACTATTAACTTAATAGTGTTTTCATAATAAAAAATAAATTATTGTCAGTCAGATTTCTCAGAATCTCATATTTGTGATATAGATCAAGGGAAATCGACTTCACCATATATATATGAATCTGTAGAAAAGTGGCTTCTTATATCAAGAATTGTACTCCATTTTACATATTATCATGGTTTTTCCAATAGAAAATTGAAATTCAAGAGAGATATATTAATAAATTTAAAGTTAATCCCCACTAGGTGTAATTTTTGGAATGGGCTACCAGGATAAAGATAGTAAAATTACTAATGAGTCACATACTCTTTATTGGGTGGATCTTTTTTATAATGGAAACAGAAGAGTATGAGTATTTTGTAGAAATAATTATGGAATTGTTATGTAATATAGATATGTTACTTGAGACCAGTGAGTAGAGGAATCAAAAAACTATTTGAATGGACTAAACAAGCATGTCTGCTAGATAAGGACGAAATAGTTTAGTGAGAAAATCTAAGATAATTAATCAATACTTATAATCATAAATTTTATATTTTACAACATTTATATAACTAGGTCCATTCATGGATCAATTTTATTTTTTATTCATTACTCATCATATTACACAGTGAAGGATTAATCATGTTCACGTTTTTCCATCATATTAAAAAATTAAACAATGACTCTAATTTTTATATTTTCAACTTCATTGATTTCATGAATTTAAATCCTATTTTAATTGTTTAACTGAATTCAAAAAAAAAACTATCTTTATTATCAGTTTTTAATAATCAATGAAACACGTAGGTGGTGATTTTATAATAAATAAATCCACCTAACCAATATTTGAGACTGTTTCATGTAAGTCACAACTTCCAAACACTTTATTCAATAGTGAAATGTGTGAATAAATCCATTATGTTTTAAATATTTTCCCTCGTATTGGTATTTTTGTGATAGATATGAACCATATATATCATCAGTAGAAGATGGGGAAAGTTATTAATATAAAATTAGGAAAATTTTGATTTAATCCTAAACAAGCACTCTTAAAAATATATAGGATAGATAAATTTATATATCATTTACCATTGTTGTATATTCTAGATGGTCAATTCATATATGAGTGAATTGAGTGACTTTTCCCTAAACAATTCATGATGGAGGTTTTGAATGAGTATTCCAATTATCAATAGGGATCATGTACCATAACATTACACCTTTATACCAGTCAAATAACATAACAATATAGATATTTTTGGGGAACATAAGGGTGCTCTCAATTTTTCCTAGTTCAACGAACCTAGTGATAATATATTTACTTCCCCAGAAATGAATAGTTTTTCCTATGATATTGGTGTATTTAGTTTATATCTATGTTTTTCAGATTTTATTGTTGGAGATAGACTTAGTTGGAAGGAATGTGAATTGTTATCAGTATTCCCGTTGTGTGTTTTCAATCTAACAATATATGTTCATCATTTTTTTTATTTTCTCAAAGTTATACATAGGATTTTAACAGTATATGTTGACTGGGAAGAAACTACATTTTTTCCTAAGATAACCTTTTTTTATAGACTAGAATATACCATTTCAATTCAATTTTTTCATCTACAGTCATGAAATATTGATCAATGAAGCTGATATTTATGGTTCTATAGAATTAACCAAAACATTTGTGGCATTTATAGTCATAGAGCCTTTGAAAAAAGATGGTGTCGTCTACTTAGTAACATTGGTGAGGTAAACCTTGAATTAGAGGAGATCCTCGTACTTGTATAGAAATCCATGAGGGAAGTAACACTCATAGTCTATGGTTATAGAACATTGATTAATAATTTTTAGGGTTTAAATTCAAACATCATTGATTAAAGGATGTTATAATTTATATATAACTGGAATGGAAAACACAATGTGATTTGATTATATCATAAATCTAGTATAAAAACTATCATGGATAGGTTCATGTAGTGTAATTTCATAGTGTTAAACCATAAATGTTGAGGTACCCTACCTGGAGATATGGTCAAGGTGATAACCAGACATTAATTTTGTAGAGATCCATATCAATATAGATATCCTGTTGGTGGGGTGCATGAAGTTTAATTTCATATTTATTAAACCGGTGTTTAAGTTTGTGGTTTCGAAATCCAAATGGGGATTAAGATCTTAGTGTGATATAAAACCTTCGAATATTTAATGAAAATTATTTAAATTATAACATAAGATATTTGTGTCTTGGTTTTTAGAAATGGAACAAGCATGCTGAGGATGAACATTGAAAAAATATGAATGGTGAGATCTAAAATTATATTTTTTAAGGAGAATGGGGTTAAAGGAACATCCATTTATAACAAAATCATGCATCTAGTTAAATTTTTTTTTATTCCACTCGTATAGCATTACCAAGAAGAGGTTTCACTTTTAGAATCTAAAAAAATTACTAAAAATCATGAATAGTTTATAGGGATTCAAAAACCTATAGTATGAAGTGTCATACATTAGAAGTGCATATTAATTTGATTTGGGAATACCATAGTCCAAAATTTCCTAGTATTAGGATGATATTGGATGTTAAATGGGAGTGGAAGTGGCTAATGACCAGCTATTAGGTTCTAAATCTATGGTTTAGTCATCAATACATATCCTGAAATCAAATAAATCATGCTACACTTAGTTCTCATAGGATATATAACATATGATCATTGAATACTTTACATAAATACCTAATTTCAATTGTGGAAAACATGCACTCAGAGAGGGCATTAAAGATGATAAAATATGAGGCTTGTCCCAAGGTTGGTATTCTTGATTCCATTACTTATACTATAATGATAGGCATCATGACACATTTAGTTCTAGGTAAAGTGTATCTGAAAATATCTATCTCATATATAGAATAGAAAATGATATATGAATGGGCGCACTAATGATAATAGAGAGGGTGAAACCAAATATTAATTTTTAAGGGTCATATCACCATAATAGTTTCAACCATATATCTTTTAGTTGGCCATGGATGATTGATCATGGAATCACTATATAATATTTGAAAACAATAATCAGACCACAAAATATTATTGATAGGGGAATTTTTATTATTGTGTAAGGTAGAATCTAAATGTAATCCCTATGTTAAAAAAAATTATTATAGAATTGGGGGTCGTTATATGGTTTCTTGGGGCATGAATACATACATAATAAAATTTGAATCAGGTATTCCCATACACTAATCAAGATTCAATAATGTTTAATATTATTACTAGATCTGTGACAAATACTCTAGATGTCCCTACATATCCACAATATAATAGGAACAAAATCACATTTTATTCTTGGTAAAGGGTATTTTATAGCTCTAGATAAAGTGTAAGTGAAAATGAAAATGGATACATCCTAATGAAGTGTTGTGAAAGAAACCTATAATAATGAGAGGACCCAAACACTACGATATATGGGGGATAAAATTTATGAGATCTATGATAGTATTTGGGTAAATAACTTCAGGTGTCACTATATATTCTATGATAATATGGATTAGGGGAAAAGTAATTTATAATTATTTCCTATTTATATATCATGATCATGCATTAGGGAAATAAATTATTTTTATAGTGCAGGGTTATTAGTGAAAACCCAATAAGAAATTGTAAATTTTCACACTAGGTATTATCATGTAGATGTGCATGACACATATGGGAATCATGTCGTATAGAATGGAAAACCCAAATTATTTTATGGTCTTATAGGATGGACCATATTGTATAAAATTTTATGTTCATATGACTAAGTCCATTTCAAATAAATTTAATATTATGTGGAATGTTCATTACCCTATGCAGTTCAAAGTCATATAGTTAGAAATTTATTAATCCATCAAGAAGTTATTATAATTATTTATTGATAAACATTTCATTAGATGTTATAATGATACTCTTTACATCATTTTATAGAACAATTAAGTTCCATCAGAGTAGACCTTATATATGTTTTAAGGTACTTCCAATTTCAACTCAAGCATTAGAGGATATTTCTCTGGTATCATGGGAGTTCTCAGAGATAGAAATAATTATCCTTGGATTAATTAGTGAATGTAAATCTTCTTGTGGAATTATGAAATTACTTTTTATTGATGGGTCTCAAGGTTGGGTAATGTGTGTAACATCTTTCAAGGTAGTATCTACTATTCATCTAGTCACATATAATACTTATCATCTTCATAGAGTTTATCGTAGATAGTTATATAAATGGTAGGTAAATGAAATTTGAGGAATATGACTTATTTTTTCACATATGAAAGTGAGTATGGGGTTGTCTATGTGGAATTACCAATTGTGGTGTCATAATCCCCCATGGAATGAAATATTTTAACTATAAAATATTTATTCTCATGAAAAAACTCTGATACCCACATAACCTGATAACCTATCTAGTCCTGACATATCCTGGAGGGTGTTCCTGATCCACATGGGTTCATGAGTAGCACCTGACATTACAAAACATGAAGGTGGGAATGAATTTTCCACAAATACAATAGAAGAAAGATAAGAAAATTCAATATCCATACAGGAAAGACTCTATAGGAAAAACTATACTAGAAGTCTAACATGCACAAACAAACCAAAGTGAAACAACAAAGTACCCAAAAACAGGATAAAAATACATGTTCTAGTGGTCACAAATCTCGAAGTCCACTGATAAACAACTATAAAAACCTCCAAGTTTCAATTTACCCATGCTCAATCTTGGAATTAGATAATCTACAAACACCAAAAGGATCAAGTAGGTTTTTAGATAATATTCCATTAGGGCTCCCTAAGGAATCCATACTAGGATACGACAAATAAATAAATGAATAAATATTTCAATTTTAATAAAAAATACATCGAATTTAAAAGGAATATTTAAAACAAATCAATCACCACATTACCAATAAAGGAAATACTTTAAACAGATGTTTTAAAAAATATTTTATATAATAAATTTTATATAAATTCATACAGTATGTGTAAAATAGTTTAAAACAAAAAATTGAATATGTTTCCAATATAAACAATAAGAAATGTTGTCATCTTCTAAAATGTATGATATTTCTAGGCTACAATATCCTCAAGTACTTGAAGGGGAATCCTGGATATATCTTTATAAACATGTCCCTCAGAAACTGGTCGAAGGGTACTCATCACCATCACATTGAAGATGTTACCTGTTTCACTAGGTTTTGGTTTTGTTGTAAAGTGTCAAAAGAGTGATACCCGATAAATAACTAACTACCAAGGATTTAATGTTCTCTAACAACATTTAACGTTGAATAATTTATTTCAAAACTATTAAAAATGAAATTCAACTAATTTTTTATTTCAATATGCCAATTTCTATTTAAAACCAATACACGAGGTTTTAATAAAATCATGTCTTTTTAAAGATAAATCCAATATGTTTCTATAAAATCCAATTTAAACCATTTTCATAAAATAAAAATTTAATATCAATTTTATTGATTCAATTTCACATCTAAATTCCACAATTTAATTAAACAATTTAATTGAAATAATTTACATGCAATTTCACAACACACCCCAATTCAATGGAATTGGTGGTTTTCCCAATTTTATGTAGAATCTGAAACAATTCACAATTCAATATAATTGTGTATTAAATAAAACAATTAAAATAAATTATTTCAAAATAACCAATTGAATTTAAATCATGTAATTTAGAGTTAATAAAATTGGTCATCATAATGGGACCACCTACCTCGGGATCACAATATCTCAAAATACAAAGCCCTAATTGGGAAAATCCAACTAAGAACATCGATAATGTAGATCCAATAATGAAACCTAGTTTAAAGAGTCGAAACAATGGGTATTAGATCCTACAAAAATACATAGATCTATAAAACCATAGGGAGGAAAGATGAAAGAGAGGGCTAAAAAAATAAAAAGAGGAAACCTATTAGTAAGAGATCAAAATATGATTTAATAACTTCTATTGGGGGCCAAAATTGCTTCTTGGGAGCCTACAAGGAAGAGGAAAATGTAATGGGGTCGTACATGTTCATTAATAACCTAAAATAATGGGTTTTTAGTTTTAAAAACAATTTTTGACCAATTAAAACACATAAACACAATTTACATAGCAAGGCCACATGGTTAGAAAAATTTTGTGCCCTAATTGTATGAATTTTTTTAGGTTCAAGGTTTCTACTAGGTGGTCGCTTGGTTTCTGAAATTGTGTGACATCCACGAAAATCCACATTATTTAGTTTTTCATGGTTTCTACAAATAGGTAACCCAATTTATGAAACTTTTTCATCAACCATACATAGTCTAGAAACATTATATGTTTTCAAAGTTCATACCCAAAACAAAAAAAAATAAACACAACCAAAAGATGATCAAAATAGGCGTTTAAGAATACTTAAAAATAGTAATATAATGCTACAGCCTCCCCACTATTGAAATTTTCTCTCCTCATGGAGCCTATTAAGAAGCTTACTTATAGAAAGGAAGTGGCCATTTCTCTCCCATATGTTCATCCCTCTCACATGCCACATGAGAATAAAAACCATTTCTCCATAGCACTCTAACCAAAGTTATAATCCTCCCATGAATTACCCAAGTTTCAGAATCAACTGTCTTAACTGGATGCTCAATCACAAATAAATTAGGATTGAAATTGAGATCACTCTAGATTAGAACAGGAGATGGATCATATAGAAAATTACATAGCTAGGATACATGAAACAAGTTATGTATCAATTTCATAAGTGGTGTATGTTCAAGCTGTTAATCTAATTTCACCACTTGAACAAAAACCTCAAAATCCCCCACTAAATGAGAATCATGTTTACCTTGCCTCCAAAGCCATTGAAGATAAAAATGAGGTGAAACATTCAATAACACTTGGTATCCAACTTAAAATTCAAATGGTTTATGGTGATGATAATCACAAGACTTATATTATCCATATACCATAAATATTCTATGAGGAACGAACTGACTCTTTATTGTTATCTCTTGAACCAAGATCAGTCTAACTATGTAACTTTCACCGATATCTTACCAACACAACATATATTTCAAAGTCCAGACATACAATTCCATAAAAGGATCAATTGCGATCATAAACTAGTAAGGGTTGTTATAAGAAACTCAACCGACCCCAAATAACATCCCAAGGTCCATAAAATTCAAGAACATAGTAACAAAGCATATCTTGAAGTAATTGTATAGCTCTTTCTGTCTGGTCATCCAACCAATGATGGTATGTTGTGATCAAATGTACCTTAGATCCAAACACCCCTTTGAGAACTATATAAATACGAGAAGTCAATTGAGGATCCCTATAATAGATAATAGAAGATGGAACTATGTGAAAATGAACAATAACTTTCATATAGAGACTTCCAAACTCCTCAAATTTGTTTATATCGTGAATGGATATAAAGTGAGCAGATTATAAGGATAATAAATCAAAACCCATATCATATTCTTCATTCTATGTGTATGCGGAATCCCAACCAAAAATTCCCTAGAGATTTCACCCCTATTTCAAGTTTGAATTAGATGTATATAATGAAAACTCAAAGATATCCAGTAGTCATCCATGAACGTTTAGAGTGTATAATAATGAGAGAAAAAATCTACAGTGCCTCGTATCATACCTAGACACCATAATCATCAATGCACGTCATAAAAAATCTTCATGGTTCTAGGGTGTACTTCCGAGTGGGAGTTATGGAAATCCCCCATCACAACTTTCCTAACCGCTAACACAAAAAAAATTGATTTTGATATCATAGAATTCCCTCGGTGGACAATTTATAGTTAGGCATTTTCTCCCCAAAATAAATCTTGTCACTAATGCTACAGAATTAATAACTAAGTATTGGTTATTTTTGAATGATATCAAGAAGAGAGGAGGTCAATTTAACATTATCCAAATAGACCTCTACCCATAATTCTCCGAATCTAATAGGAAAATATGCAAATAGAGACATCATGTTCTACTCTATAAAAGATTATTTTATGGCATTGGACGAAAGTTTCATTCTGCAATCATATTTTATGAAATTAACTTTCCCCATGGTATAAGAGATGTCAAAATCAAATGATTGGTGGTACTCCACACAACGCCTCTGGTAGAGATTCATATAGTTTAGTATGAATATATAACTCAAGATCTTATGGTCAGAATACATGGTAAAACTTTCATTGTAAAGGTAATGTCGCCAACTATTAAGTGCATGTATCACAACTATGAGTTCAAGTTCATGGTTCAAATAATTCAACTCATGTGGACCAATATGAGGAGATCCATAAAAAATTACATGATCAACCTACATAACAACATATCCAAAATTTGATCTCGATGCATCATAGATGACCAAATATCCATACCAAGCATCTAGAAAATTCAACACATGCATGGTATTCAAAACTTGTTTCCACTCAACAAATGAATTTTTACATTTCCCATCCTAATAATACTTTACTCTCTTCCATGTTAGAGTAGTCAATAGGGAAGAAAAATTTGAGAATTCCATAATAAACTGAGGATAATACCTAGATAATCCCATGAAGCTCTAAATCTCAAAATCATTATGTGGTTGTTCCAATTTAATAATAGCTTTAACATTTCCCAGATCTATAGAAATAAAATGTTCCAAAACCATGTGTCCCACGAACTACACTTATCCAGTATATAAATACCATTTTGAGAGCTTGGTATAAAATCAATGATTTCCCAACAATTCAATAATTTATCTCACATGAATCTTAATGTCCCCCTTGGACTAAGCGTAATCAAATATTTCATCCAAAAATACTACCAAGAATGTATCATGATACTCTTAAAAAATGTTTTTCATTAAATACATAAATATGTTAGGATAATTGGTTAAAAAAATTCATGAAAAATTACTCATAAAAGTTTTACCCACTCCTAAGGGTTGTTTTATGAATTTGAGATTATTCAATCCTTAACTAATGGTAACAAGATCCAAGAGAAATATTAGAGAACCAATTCAAAGACATTCAATTGGTCAAAAAATTCATTATTTATTGAAAACAGAAACTCTTTGTTTATCATAAATATATTGACTATTAGGTAAACGATGTAGAGGTGAAGTGACCCATCATCCTTCTATGTAAATAGAATCGTCTCTACTTAAGGTTGAACAATCGGGTGTATTATACTTTATCTATAAGATCTTATTACTCAGTCTTCATCTCTTTTAATCTTATCTTGTTACATGTGGTAAGAATACAGTGATACTAGTTTATTATTAAATAATAATAAAAATATACATCCCTTAAAAATGGAAAACAACAGAATTCATAATGAAAAACATCAGGAAAATTGAAAACAAGTAGAGTGAGAACACTGTTCAAAGAGTCCAAGTCTAGATCAAAATAAAACAATGATATAACATTCCCCAACTCTGGATTAGAAATTCTAGATCAACTCAGACTTGGGTCCCATTCTACTAGAATGATATGGAAAACCTCATCAGGTGTAGTAAAGGAGACCTGTAAATGATATAAATCAATCCAAGGTTTATTGGAAATGAGTGAATCCATACTGAATATGATTCCAAGTTGTTTCATGTTGAGAAAAATAAAATCATGGAAAGATCAACATATTATAAAGATAAAACTGAAGTTTGACTTTGAACACATTTCCCTCTCTCTTTAGACCATGGTTTTTAGTAATATCCATTAAATATGGTAGAATCACCATAGAAAGATTATGTAGATTGACAATACTGGTTGAAATAGATAAATGAGATGAACCAATATCAAATAAATTAGTCACTAAGGATAAAGATATATGTAATGGTACCTCTCATAATCACTAGACTTGTATCTGCTTCCTCTGGAGTCTCTTTAACTGCATGCAGAAGTTTCATTTCAGATTCTTATGGTTGGAAAACCTTTTTTGGTGAATCTCTTAATTACGCCACCTTTTTAGAAGGTGCTGATGATCTCATGCTACTATATGGAGTAGAAATACATAGAGGAACTTCTATAAATAACCTATGGGTATGTAGGAGCCACATATCTTAGGTGCTAGAGTTAAAATCCTCTTTGAGTTCCATGGATTTCCACAGTAGTAGTAAATCAAAGGTTCTCTGCCAGCCACACCAGGAAGCCTAAAAACACCTGCTATTGAGAACAAAACATAGAATCTTCAATATTCCTTATTTCTTTGGATGAATTCACACTTCCATTGTGATAAAAGGGATTTTCTTAAACATTTAATTTCAATCCATCTCCATATTGACCATCAATACTCTATCAAACACATCATAAAACATCGTCAAATACATCATATTAACTCTAAAATAGATAAATAAGTAAAAAATCCCTATAGATAGATAAACAGGATTTGGATTTCATCCATTCCAAATAAAAAGTTGGGAAAATACTAGAATGAGTCCTCAAGATATCTTTCCCAAAACCACCCCTAATGAATTAAGGAAAATTGTTGTTAGATCCAGTTGTGCACTCAATAGTAACTACCTCTTTTTCGCCAAAAGGATTTCAAATTGCACACTGACATCAAGGTTGATGCAAAATTTCACCTTTGATACCACTTTTTCATGAACCCATCAAGATACCCTAGTACCCTAAGAAATTATATAGTCCTGACATAACCTGAAGGGCATTATCTATCCCCACAGGTTGGAGACTAGTTCCCGGAATCACAAAATATGAAAGTGGGAGTGAATGTTCCATAAAAAATGATGCAATATAAACATGTCAGTATTCATAATTTAAAACCTCCTATGGTGGAACTATACTGTATTTTAAATAGGAACAAAAAACCCAAAGTGCAACCACAGAGTACTAGAAAATAGGGTAAAAACCCATGTACCATTAGACACAAATCTCCTAGCCACTAGATCAATAACTATAACCACCTCGATGTGGAAATTTACCCTTTCTCAAACCAGGAAGGAGATAACCTTGAAATCATGAAGGCATATGTACGGTATGATCTTAATGCCCAGTAGGGTCTCACCAAGGATTCCATAATAAGATACCACATTAAATAAACTCGTGAAAGAAATTATTTTTTAATAAATTTGAATTTAACTTCAAAATAATATTTTAAAAAAAATTGATGTACATTAAAAATAATAGAAATAATATAAAAATAAGTTAATAACAATTTTATATAAAACTATTTAAATAAATTCATTAATCAAATGTAAAATAGTTTACAAAAAATGGCATATGTTTCAAATTTAAAAAATGATCAACATGGTCATATATGAAATGGTATTATAGTTCCATCCTATGGGATCCTCATACACTTGAATGTGAATCATGGAAATATGTATACACACACTTCCCTGAGACACTGGTCAAAGAGGACTCATCCCCATCCCATCAGGGATGTGACCTTCTGCACCAGGTTTTTTAGTTTTGAAGTGTCAATAGAGGGTTATCACATTAACATAGTAACAACATAGGATATCAGTTTGTCTACCAATATTAAATAATTGTAAATATATATTAAAACTATTCAAAATATAGTACAACCCATTTTTCCATTTCAAATATTCCAATTTCTATTTAGAATCTAATACATTTTTATCAAATCATACATTTTTTCAAGATAAAACCATTGTGTTACTAAAGTAACCATTTTAATATATTTTAATCAAATACCAATTTAAAATAATTTTAATCAAATTAATTTTACAATTCAAATTAACAAATTAAATACTAAATTTCAATTTAAATAATTTCCATTCAATTTCATAACACACCCAAATTCTATGTAACTGGGTTTTTTCTAATTTCATGCCACACATATCCCAAATTAACTGAAATTGGGGTTTTAATAAACTAATAAAATGAAATTTAACTGAAATAAAATAATTAATTTAAATATAGAAATTTTGGGTTAATCAAATAGGACATCATAATAGAACCACCTACCTTAGGATCACGTGATCTTGAAACACAAATCTCTAATTGGGTAACTCTAATAAAGAACATCGACAAGAAGATCTAATAATCATACACTATTTAAATATCTGAAACAAAGTAGATTGGGTACTCAAAAAACATGTAGATCTATAAAACCATGGGGAGGAAAGAGTAAAGAGTGGGAGAAATAGAACAGGATGAGAAAACCTACTAGGAAGAGATCAAATGTTGTTCTCAGAGTTTCGATTCACTTCCCCAAGAACTTATAGGGGGAAAACCACCTCTTGTAAGATTCCAAGGAATAAGAAAACATAATAATGGCATACATTCCCATCAAGAACATAAAATGATGGATTCTAGGAATTAAAAATAATACTTAGATTAATTAAAACCCATAAATACAGTTTCATGGGTAAGACCGTATGGTTAAAAAAACCATGCATCACTTTTGTCTTGGTGCACAATTTCTACTAAGTGGGCACATGGTTGGCCAAACTGTGAATTATCTATACTAACCCTCACTATTTGGGATTCCATGATTTCCACTAAGAGGGCATACGATTTAAGAAGACCATTCACCAACTGTGCACAACCCAGAAACATTCAAAATTTTAAAAATGTCCACCTGAAACAACCCTAGAAGGAACCCAACCAAAGATTGATCGAAATAGTGGTATAAGAATTTTTTACCCCTCGTTTCTGGTATGTAACCCTTACTTGATGCTTTTTATGGTTTTAAAAGTTGAAGGTGATGTACGAGAGAGTCAAGAGATCCTGGATTGAAGTTTGAGGTAAAGGGGAAGATGCACGGGAGGTGCACGGTTTGTCTAAACCGTGTGACCAAATCGTGCATGGATGACTTTGGTGGAAATTGCTTCTGCACGGTCGGTGCACGGTTAATGGAAACCCTGCGATGAGGCCATGCAAGAAGGGTGGACGAGGCAGTAGGTAACGCATGGTTAGCGCATGGTTTTTCAAACCGTGCAGACTAACCGTGCATGCACTTAAATTAGATCCTTAAATTATGAATCTAACTCATTCCTCCTTTAATTGCTTCATTAAATCTTTTAAGCAGCCATAAATCGGGATTAGTCTCCCTTGAAGGTTGTAAAACTTCTCCCAAGCATTCTATATGTGATCCGAAGTCTTCTCTTGGAGAATCAAAGCCAGATTCATGAGGTATGTGATCGTTCTCCATCATTCTTGATCATTTTCTTAGATCTACTTAGATCTAATTCTACTCTTCCCTTGGTTTCCTAGATCAATTCCCTTTATGGGTAGATATAAGTGTGTGGATGCCAAATATGATGAGTTTTGGTCTTGGTTCTGTTAGGATAATAGATCTAAGGAGGGTTTTTGGAAAATCGACCCAGTGTTCATGAGCATTCTTCGTCCATTGCTTGGTTTTGCCTAATTTGTTGAGGTAGGTGGCTTCACTCTCTATTCATCTTTCTTAGAACTTGAAGGCTTAGTTCGAATTGATTAAATTTCTTAGTTTTAATTGTGAAATTGTGATGAAAATCATGTTATAAATCTTCTTTAGTGACGATTTATTAGTTTTAGTGGAATTGTGGGAATTGAAAGAATGGTTTGTGCAATGTGTTTTGGTTTCTTGATTTTAAAATAGTGATTTTAAATTATGGATTTTCTAGATTTGGAAAATGGTTTGCGGGAAAATGGTATTCAATAAAAGTGTAGTTTTATTGAAATGGTTTTGGGATGGTTGGAATGGTGTGGTTTTTGGGAATACATGGCATGTGTGTTCATATTTCATTACGAGTCTTGGTTGAAATATGGCCTTCTATTCGGTGCCAAAAGTGTAATGGCACATGAGGAATAATTACCTTGTGAAGACTTGGTATATCAATGAGACACCACTCTTGTGTATGAAACTGTCATAATGATTCATACATAGTTGATTTCATGGGTCGTGAAATGGTTGGTTGTGTGGATTTGTGAAATGGAATGAATATGCCAAAATGGAAATGTGAATTTGATTGGAAACATTTCTTGGTTTCTTTTCTTGAGAAAGATGGTTTTTTTTTGGAAAATGGTTTTTGTTGGAAAATGGATTTGAAATGGAACTTGTTATATTGTGAACTTTTTTGGAATTTTTTTATATAAATTGTTTTATATAAATGTGCTAACATGTTTTATCCTAGAGGCATGGGTTGGGATGTCATCGGGGAAAACCTACTAAGTTTCATTGCTCACCCCCTACTTTGGCACATTGGTGCTTTTGCAGATGTCATATACCGGGATGTTGGAAAAGGTAATGTGTCGCATGTTTATAGAACTACTTCGTGATACTTGGACTGGTTCATGATGATTGGAGCTTGGAGCTTGTCGAGCATGGAGTTGGGTTTTCATCTTGTAGTCTTTTAGTTTTCTTTTCCGCTATTTACTCTGATATAGTGTTGCTTTCTGCTGTGGTACTCTTGGATGGTTTATGATAAAATAAATGGTTGAGTTGTCTTAGTTTTTATCATGCATCATTTAGTTGATTAGTTTGGTTATGGTTATTGTCTCTCTGGAATGTTCAATAAGGGTAAATCGTCCCCTAATTTTTTTGAAACGCTTCGGCATTTATTTCCATCCTTTGGCGCCTTGGGGATTTTTCTTAAGGCCAAGTAATTACTCGCTGCACTCTCAAGATAACGAGAAGAAGCAGGTCATTACAAATGGTATCAGCTTGTTCGGTCCTTGCCTAACAAGTGGTCATCGATGTTCTTGGTCATGGAGTTGAAATTCCTTATTTTCTATTCCTTGGGTGGTCATCTTAGACCAGAGTAGGTTTGTCAGAACTTGAAATGTATAGCATAAAAGGACTTAGCTAACCCGTTTATGCTGAACTTCAAGTTACCGGGGTGTTGGTACATAAGTGTTTTGGATACACTTATAGAATGTTGGAAATCTCATTGTTGTGGGTTTAGCCAATGAGATGAGAATTCCATGAATTGTAGAGGAATGAATTCCCACTAGGATTGCATTTCTCATTGTGAGAAATGAGTAAGGATTTGGTGTAAGTTTCCAATTTTTGAAAAATATAGAAATTGTTTTCAACTGAAAGACTTTGAAAATAGGGTTTTTGGTGTATTTTGAAAATGGGTTGATTTTCAAAAAGTATGTTGAATGTTTTAAAAAATGGTTGAACATGGAAAAAGGTTGTTTGGAGAATAATGTTGTGATAGATAATGTGACAAAATTTGAAATGCTAAGACTTCAGTTTCTAGGAAGTGATACTAACGACGTGCGTTCCTTGTATAGAAGATGGCACCTGTTAGGCGTCGTAGAAACCAAACGAACGAGGCTGCAAAGAACATGGTCACACCTGAGCCACAGGAGAACCAACAGCTAGTAAAAATTATAGTTCAAGGGTTTCAGGCTGTGGATAGGGGGAATCAAAGGGATGAGTTAAGGCATGTAGACCATTCTATCCAGTTCTAGAAGCAGAATCCACCCATCTTTCGGGGTGATTCTGAACCAGAAAGGGCAGAGGTGTGGCTGAGTAGGATGAATTGTATCTTCGATTTCATCAACACAACAAGAAAACTGAATGTAAAGTTTGCGACAAATATGCTGTAGGATCTTGCATGACAGTGGTGGGAGCTGGTGGTGCAGGCTAAAGTGGATCAAGTCCTCGGCTGGGAGGAATTTGAGGAATTGTTTAATAAACAATTCTATCCTCACATGTTCAAGATCCAACGGAAAACTGATTTTTTCATCCTAAAGCAGGAGAATCTCTCTGTCACAGAGTATGTGGCTAAATTCATGAATTTAGCGTGCTTTGCACCGGATGTTGTTGCATGTGAGTCGCTGAAGGCACGCATCTTTGAATTAGGGTTGCGACAAGAGATTCATTCGAAGATAGTTGTGCTCTGTATTATGGATTATATGGAGATGGTAAATAGAGAAATAGTAGATGAAAGAGACATCCCAGGAGTTATGGGAGGAGGAAGTATGATGATACCCACAGGAACGAGTGGAAACACTAATGCTGGGAACAAGGGGAAGAGGGACACCTACTTCCAAGGTGGGAGTGTAAATCAAAATCAGACGACAGGATTGATGAATCTTCTTCCATGACCCATGATGAAAGCTGGGTATTTTCAATGTGGAGTGATTGATCACATGAAATGAGAATCTATAGTACCACCGAGAGCATGCCACAATTGCAACAAGATGGGACATATTCAATGATATTGTCACAGTGCTCCACGGTTGGGTGTTCGTGACACTTCTCAGGTGTCGCAATCATCTTATGCTTCGACATGGTGAGGAAATCAAAATCAGCCTCACCAGTAGAACAGAGCTATCTATGGTGATTCCAAGAATACCATCACTCCTCAGGTGGGGAAATATCCATAGGGAAATAAGAAGAAAATTACAGCAACAAAGCAATTGTATGGAGCGGAACAGGTGATTGTGGATGACCAGTCTAGACTATCTATGGTGAGAGGTATGATTATTTTGAATTCTACCCTCATATAAGTGTTGTTTGATACTGGTGCATCACATTCTTTTCTTGCTTCTCGAATTTTTGATTTGAAGAACTTAAAACATTAAATGATGCCTTCCATGATAAAACTTCAAACTCCTCTCGGTGAAAGAAAATATAGATCCTTCGTGTGTAGAGCATTTTATATAACTATTGATGTAGCTGAGCTAAAATGGAATATCTCTGTGATGGAGATGGATGTATATGATATAATACTGGGTATGAATTGGTTGACAGAGTTCATGTCTCACATCGACTTTTATAGCAGAACGGTCAATTTCGTGACTGAGAATGGCGTTGAGCATCTCTTTAGATGAGAAAGAGTGGTGAAGGTAGGTGAAAAGGGCTTGTTTACACCGGTAGTGGCAACGATATCTTACTAGTTGGCTATGTTAAACTTGGAATCGATGGACGAGATCGTGAATAACAGTTTTCCAGTATTCGTGGATAAATTTTCTGATGTTTTTCCTAAAAAATTCTCAGGGTTACCACCTGTGAGATAAGTGGAGTTTAAGATTGATCTCTTTCCGGGGACCATTCCTACCCCACTTCGATCTTATAGGATGCCACCAACGGAGTTAAAGGAATTGAAAGTGAAGTTGGAAGAACTGGAAAGCAAAGGTTTTATTCAGCCAAGCGTGTCTCCATGGGAAGCACCAGTTTTATTTGTAAAGAAAGAAGATGGAACATTGAGGCTATGTGTGGATTTCCATATACTTAACCAAGTCACGATAAAGAATTGATATCCATTTCCACGCATTAATGACCTGTTTGATCAATTGAGGGGAGCTCAGTGGTTCTCTAAGATTGACTTGCGGTTAGGATATCACCAATTACAATTTCGGAAGGAGGATATTCCAAAGACAACCTTAAAAAGTAGACATGGACACTAAGAATATGTAGTCAAGACTTTTGGTCTTACGAATACACCAACGGTCTTCATGGATTTGATGAATCAGATATTTTAGCCACATCTGAATTCTTTTGTGGTGGTGTTTGTGGATGACATATTGGTGTATTCATGAAAAAGGGCTAAGCATGAGCAACACTTGGCGATAGTGTTGGAAATCATGAGAGACCATCAATTGTATGCCAAATTATCAAAGTGTGAGTTTTGGATACAAGAGGTACTCTTTCATGGCCATGTTGTTTCTGAGAAAGGTGTTTCAGTGGATCCAGAAATGATAGAAGCTGTTCTTTCTTGGCAACCGCTGAAGAATGTCTTTGAGATATGTGTTTTCTTGGTCTAGCTGGTTATTACCAACGCTTTGTGCGTGACGTCTCACGACTAGCTTCACCTATGACGACATTGACAAATAAGAACAGTGTATTTCAATGGACTGAGGAATTTCAAGGATCTTTTCAAGAGTTGAAAGTTCTCCTTACATCAACACCCATATTGATTTTTCTAGAATCAAGATAGGGGTACATGGTGTATTGTGATGCTTCAGGATCTCGGTTGGGATGTGTTATCTTACAAGGAGACCATGTTGTTTCTTATGGCTCAAGGCATTTGAGGGTGAATGAGAGGAATTACCCAACACCTGATTTGGAATTAGCTGTAGTTATCCTTGCCTTGAAGACTTGGAATCATTGTCTCTTTGGGGAGAAATTTACTATGTTTACAGATCACAAAATCTTGAAACACATTTTCTCACAGTGAGATTTGAATCTGAGGTAGAGGAGATGGGTGGAGTATCTTCAAAAGTTTGACTTTGACTTGATGTATACACTAGGTAAGGGAAATTCAGTGGCCGATGCATTAAGAAGAAAAACGTATGATCAGTTGGCGAAAGAAGCTTCAGACGAATGGTAGTTGATGTCGGTCTTAGCTGACATGAATGAGTAATCTGAAGACCGAGGTGATGTTGTAGTTTTCATTCTAGTTTCTATTTTTCCTAATTTGGTGGAGATAGTAAAAGAGGCAAAAGCATCTTATGTAGACTGTGTTGAAATGAGTTCAAAACTCAATGGTGGGGATTCCATTGAGGGATGGAAGCTGGATGGGAGTTCAGTGTTTTTATTTCATGATCAGAAGGTTGTACCTTTAACTGCTTAGGAACAACTTCTTCATGCTTACCACCATTCCAGATGGGCTACACATCCGGGTAAATAAAATATGTATATGGAGTTTAAGGCACAGTTTTGGTGGAAAGGCATGAAAGGGAAGGTGGCCAAGTTCGTCTCACAATGCTGAACTTTTCAGCAGGTTAATGTAGAGAATTAGAGACCAGCTTGTATGTTACAATCATTACCTATCCTTATGTGGAAATGGAATCAGATTTCAATGGATTTTGTTACAGGTCTTCCAAGAACAGTCCGGAAACATGATGCCATTTGGGTGATAGTGGATCGTCTAACCAAGTCGAACCATTTTATCTCTATTCTTGAAACTCATACGGTGGAAGATCTTTAAAATATATATATCCAAGAAGTGGTAAAGAGACATGGCATACCAGTTTCAATCATGTCAGACAGAGATCTGAGGTTCACATCTCGTTTCGGGCGATCCTTACAGAAATCCCTGGGAAATCAGTTTAATATGAGTACGATGTATTATCCACAAATGGATGGACAATACGAAAGGACAATACAGACATTTTAAGACATGTTCTGGGCTTGTGTAATAGATTTTGGTGTCTCATGGGAGGAGCATATACCCTTAGTGGAGTTCTCATACAATAACAATTATCTGGCCTCGATACACATGGCTCCGTTTGAAGCACTGTATGGGAATCCCTCTCATTCGTCACTATGCTGGGTAGAAATAGGTGTGACTTCACTAGTTGGGACGATCCTTGTCCAAGAAACAACAGAGAAGATTCATTTGATTATAAAGAGGATGGAGATGGCTCAAAGTCATCAGAAATCTTATGCAGATCACCATCGAAGATCGTTGTCATTCGTAGTAGGTGATCATCTCCTTTTGAGAATCTCTCCAAGGATCAAACATCGTTGTTTTGGGAAGAAGGGATAATTATCTCCTCAATATATAAGCATTTTTTAGAAATTGGAATGGGTTGAAGAGATGGAATTTCTGCTGGGATTACCACCACGGTTCAGTTCGATGCACAATGTGTTCCAGGTATCTCAATTGAAGAAGTATCAGCCCGATCCTGACCATATGATCAGATGGGACCACGTTGACCTAGAGCTAGATGCTTTGTTGGTGCATATCCAGGTGCGGATTGTGGATAGGCAGGATAATGTCTTGAATGGAAAAAGTATCGGTCTAGTGCGGGTTTTGGGGCAACATGGTCAGATTCAGGAAGAGACTTGGGAATGTGAGAAAGAAATGAGAGAGAAGTGGCCAGAACTCTTTTAGAAAATAAATGGTTTTATACTTTATGAGGACAGAAAGGCCAATGGTGGGGAGAGTTTAGTACCCCTAGTTTCTGGTATGTAACCCATACTTGATGATTTTCTTGGTTTTAAAAGTTAAGGGTGACATATGGGGGATTCGAGAGATCCTGGATTGAAGTTTGAGGCAAAGGTGAAGTCGCAGGGGAGACACACGATTTCTCTAAACCTTGCGAACAAACCGTCCATAGCTGACTTGGGCGGCAGTGGCTTCCACATGGTCAGTGCACGGTTAAGGGAAACCGTGTGATGCGGCCATGTGAGAAGGGTGGCCGAGGCAGTAACTAACACACGGATAGCGCACGGTTTGTCAAACCGTGAGGAATAACCGTGCAGGAACATAAATTAAATCCTTAAATTGTGGATATAACTCGTTTTGCCTCTAATTGCTTCATTAAAGCTCTTAAGAGACCATAACTCGGGATTACTCTCCCTTGAAGGATGTAAAGCTTCTCCCAAGCGTTCTGGAGGCGATCCGTAGGCTTCTCTTGGTAAATCGAAGCCAGATTCTTGAGGTATGCGATCGTTCTCCTTCATCCTTGGTTCTTTTCATAGATCTAATAAGATCTACTTCTCCTCTTCCCTCGGTTTCCTAGATCTATGCCTGTTATGGGTAGGTCTAAGTGTGTGGATTCCAAATATGATGAGTTTTGGTGTTGGTTGTGTTGGGATAAGAGATCTAAGGAGGGTTTTTGGAGAATCGACCCGGTGTTCTTGAGTGTTCTTCACTCGTTTCTTGGTTTCGCCTAATTTGTTGAGGTAGGTGGCTTCACCCTCGATTCCTATTTCTTAGAACTTGAAGCCTTATTTCAAATTGATTAAATTTCTTGGTTTTAATTGTGAAATTGTGATGCAAATCATGTTATAAATCTTCTTTAGTGATGATTTATGGGTTTGGGTAGAATTTTGGGAATTGAAAGAATGGTTTGTGAAAAGTGTTTTGGTTTCTTGATTATAAAATGATGATTTTAAAATATGGATTTTCTGGATTTGGAAAATGGTTTTCGGGAAAAATGTTTTCAATAAAAGTGTTGTTTTATTGAAATGGTTTTGACATGGTTGGAATGGTGTGGTTTTTGGGCATACTTGGCGTGTGTGTTCATATTTTATTTAGGAGGCTTGGTTGAAATATGACCTTGTTCTCTGTGCCAAAAGTGTAATGGAACATGGGGAATAATTACCTTGTGGTGACTTGGTAGATCGATGAGAAACTACTCATGATTATAGAACTGTCATAATGATGCATGGATTGTTGATTTAACGGGTTGTGAAATGGTTGGTTGTGTGGATTTGTGAAATAGAATAAATGTGCCAAAATGGAAATGTGAATTTGATTGGAAACTCTTCTTGGTTTCTTTTCTTGAGAAAGGTGGTTTTTTTGGAAAATGGTTTTTGTTGGAAAATGGCTTTGACATGGAACTTGTTATATTGTGAAGTCTTTTGGAATTGTTTTATATAAATATTTTTGTATAAATGTTCTAAAATGTTTTATCATAGAGTCATGGATTGGGAATTCATCGGGAAAAACCTACTGAGTTTCATTACTCACCCCCTGCTTTGGCACGTTGGTGATTTTGCAGATGTCATATACCTGGATGTTGGAAAAGGTAAAGTGTCGCATGTTTATAGCAGTACGTCGTTATACTTGGACTGGTTCATGATTATTGGATCTTGGAGCTTGTGGGGCATGGAGTTGGGTTGTCATCATGTAGTCTTTTAGTTTTTCTTTCTGCTGTTTACTCTGATTTAGTGTCGGTTTCAGCTATGGTACTCTTCGTTGGTTTATGCTAAAATAAATGGTTGGGTTGTATTACTTTTTATCATGCATTATTTAGATGATTAGTTTGGTTATGGTCGTTGGCTCTGTGGTATGTTCAAAAAGGGTAAATCGTCCCCCACTTGTTTTGAAACCCTTCAGCATGTATTGCTAGCCTTGGTGCATTGGGGATGTCGCATAAGGCCAAGTAATGACTCATTGCACTCTCAAGACAATGAGAATAAGCGGGTCATTACAGAGACAATCTAAAAATAGTAACATGATGTTAAATTTCATATCTATTTTCACTATATTTTTAATGATATTAAATAGAATCTTATTAAAGTATTCTATCCATCCATACATAAATACTTGATAACACGAAGAATTGTTTCAATATATATTATTATCTTAAAAAAACACTTAAATTTAATGAATTTTTATTGGATTTATTGACAATAAATATTACGATAGGTAAAAAAATGGTAATGATATTTGGATTTATGAAAATGATGAATTATTTCATTCTATTTTCTTTATCTGACCCTAATTTAGTCCATTTGGAGAAAAATTTAATAGCGGTAATGATGAATTTGAAGTATTTGGTTGTGGCTATATGGTATAGACCCATGAAATATATCCACTATTTTTAAAATGGCTATGATTATTTAGAACAGTGAAAACATTCTAGGAATTTATGGATGAATTAAGAATATACCTAGATGACATGGATTTTCATTGTGAACTCTATGAAATCCAGCATCATTAATGGCTACAAATATCTATGGCTTCTAATTTGGTGAAATATCATGATTTCTAGTTACTGGGAGCCATATGATCTAGAATATACTTATTATATAATATTTTTATCCACACCTAATTAATGGAATCTAATGAGGATTCATTCAAGTCCCCATTTATAGAGTACCATCTATGAATTTATATCGTTATAAAATATGTAAGATGATTTCTACCACCGTCTATGTCCCTTCTTTGATCAATCTGGAAGGATGATCCAATTTTAAAGGTATTATATTATGAGATACATCCATCCAATTATGGAATATTTTTTTATTCTAATGGATTTCCTTGATATTTGGGGACACTAATCTAATTTATTTCATTTATATCATTACCAATAAATAGAGAACCAACCTTTAATGTATGATGAGAATTATTGTATCATTTTGATCTAGATATTCCAATACCATAAACTAATTTTACAATATATACTTTTGGGAATTATCTAAATGGGGGATGTGAGATAGTGTAAGTTCTGATAACAACTCATCCATCAACCCTTACACATAATTAGTAAAGGTAATAAACACTTCATTCTTGATGGAATAGTCACCAGTAATATTTTTGATAACCAAACCTAAAGCTACATAAATATTTAATCTTGCCTCATATATTTCCATGGAAAATTATAATTTTATAATGGGTTCCTTTTATTATTAATTTTTTATTGGTTCACCATTATGATTGTAGGAGGGATTAAGGAAGAACTTATTTTGATAAAGATATGAACACATTCCCTATAATGGCCCTTTAGAGTGTTTTTTTATATGAATTTAAATGTTAGGATTTTAGAGGAACCATATGTAAATTTCCCACTATTAGAAGGTTTCATGGATAGAGAATAATTATTCATCATGATGTTTTCTATCCAAAAAAAAAACTTTTGTTGATACGGTATACCGTGAGTATTTTTTATGAAAGCTATAATGTATCCCTCGTCTATAATGACTCATTGTGAACATCATCGTGGGATTTATTTCAAAAGGTAGGAAGTAAATGCGGTTTCTAACCAATAATTCTAAAGACTTCATATCGATCGATATGATGGGAGTTTGGTCACAACACACCCTTTTTGGGGGAATTATTTCAGGCTCTAGGACTCTATAGAGTATTTCATGTGTATTCATGAATCCATCCCTAATCCTATTATGGATTAGTTACCATTTTTCTAAATATCTAATAGAAAAAATCAATAGATATGAACCACTATATTTATGATAAGTTCTATGTTGTCTAATTATTAGCTTGTTATTTTTTGTTTAAACTACATAATTGGTCCCTCTATACATTATCAACATTCATATAGGTGATAGGTGTTTATGATTTTGAAATTCATGCCATAAATAAGGTATCTTTATGTATCCAAGAAAATGAAATAAAAATCTATATAGTATTGTGTTTGTTAATATGAAACTTCATACCTTTTATGGTCATATTAGAAGGGCCAATTCCATGAATTTTAATGCTGTGTGGAATGGATGACTATGTGGATGTTTCCTAGTGATGGTTAGTGTGGGGAATACATATATGTGTCCCTTTAGAGTTTATGATTCTTGTTGATAAACAAACATGAGAAGGTATGGTTGGGTATTACAGTTAATAAGAATATCCTATTATATTCCTCATTTTAAGACATGAATAAATATCATTATATTCAAATTATAAATGATGTATCATCCCTGTATCATCACCAAATGCATCCCTTAGTCATTAATAGAGAAATTCCAAGCTTTTCACAGGAGAATGACAGTTCACATTATTCTCTACAACATAATAAATTATTTTCCTTATCATATAAGACATATCCATATGAGGTTGGGATTACACATAGTAGGAGGCCCAAATATAAGGACATCAATAGTATTATATTGACAGAAGTTATTTTTTGACACAAAGAGGAGAATCTCAGCACATGATGTATATAGGGGGTACAAAGAGAAGAATATAAACTCAATGTAATAATGTTCTATCTTTTTAACTTCATGAAAATAAAATGGATTGTTTATGAAGTTAGTATTTTACCTCAAATAGGTGTCCTATATATTATGTGAGAGCATGAATCAAAACTACTATTATTACGCATTCATAGTTTAAGATCATGTGTTTCATTTAATTGATGTAGTTTATCATCACACTATAAGGATGTATGCTATATAGTTTAGAGTCATTCATCTTTGGAACTAACTATAGTGGAATCCAATAATTCTAATTAAATGATCAACAAGAACCCATAATCCCTTGTGAGTTATACAAATATTGAAAACCTATAGATAATAGAATATTATCCATAAATCATGAGTGTTAAAACTAGGGTATTAAGTTGAGTTTATACATGATATTCCATAATATAGATAACATAAAAAATTAATTATGTGAAGGTATAAATGATATTTTTCCATACCTAATAGTATTATCATTATGGTTTTTTATTAGTAAAAGGGTTGAAAATTAGGATACTGAGAAGAAAATATGCATGATATTCCCTTTTGGGTTTACTCTACTAGATGATCCTGCTAATGGAATATGGGGGGAAATGAGTAGAATAAAAAATCAGGGAATATGAAAGGAATATGATGAGTATATCTACTCTAGGTATTTAATTGAACATAATATGAGTAAATATACTCATGGTATATTTTTTTAAGGTTTATATTGAAGGAATTCCAACCAAATTCAGTTTAACCCGGGTTGCAAATATCATAGGTATATTATTTATTTATTATTAGGGGAAATGATATAATTGAAGGGTTAGAGACAAAGGCCTAGAAAAAATACCATCATGGATATAGAAAATGGATGTAGTGGTGGAACCCCCAGGGTAAAGACTAGTGGGATTCTAGGTTGGAGAGCTAGTAAAATGGTGGGTATGAGAAAATATTTTTAAGTGCGGGCGCATAGGGATCTAAATAAGGGCGGTATGCATAAGACCTTTGTGTAAGAGACTAATGAGAGGGTGGTATACTGATTTTCATCCATTAATATACTTCATGAAGTGATCATTATGGAGTAAATTCATAAGGGGACCATAGGAAGGGATCTCACAAAGGGGTATTTATTGAGGTTAGTCAATGAAGGGGTCAGTGAATAGAAATATATAATGGGTTCTCATATAAAATCCTCTATTGGGAGTCCTTTTAATGTAATTGTTCATGTATTTGTGTAATAAAGTAGTTTAACATGTGTATGGATCATGTAATAGGTTAATATGACAGGTTTTGGTGGGATGTGTGCCTGTGTTGTTCAGACACATTATTTTTTCATGGAATTTTCATGAGTAGTGAGATCACAAGGTAGGTTTTCCTACAATAAAGTAATGTTTGGGGTCATTGGGAAGTATAATTTTAGGGTAGATTTCCATAGGGGAATATGTGGTGTTTCTTCATGATGTCCCTCCAGATTTTTCCAGTTCATACTTCGGAATTACCTGTGGGGGTCTCAAGGTCTCTTCTTCCCAGGTTGATCTCTCCATCAATATTTTTCTCAAAATGGGTGTTGGTTTACATATGTGGATTATTATAGGAATGTTATATAAATGAACTAAAAACATGGACATGAAAAAATTGGTTGGCTTCATAACATACAAGTTAGTGAACCAAGAATGAATCTCATTCTTGAAAGGAGAATAAGATCAAGTAAGTGTTGTGTCACTTGATCTATAATTAATCATGTCCAAGAAGGAAGTGTGTAGTCTTGTAGAAATTGAATGAATAAAGAATAATACCATTCAAACATCTATAAAGAAATATCAGTCATGAAGAAGGAGTGCATCCACTTAAAAATTATATAGTCTTCAAATTAAATACATAATAATTTTCTCTTTTCTACTTCATTTTGGGCTAGAATTAAAACCATTTTAAAATAGCCACAACTTTTTATTATTAGTTTTATTTCAGTTCTAAAATCAGTCCAATTAAATCATATAAAATAAAATATATTCTTATTTAGGGGTTACACCTATAGAAAATGTTTCACAAGGATAAAATGTTCTCTGAATACCCTTAATAATGGGTCTTAAGTATTTGACACACTTTTCATTAACAAAGTGTGAAATTCTTGACCTACTTCCAATGGGAAGTACATACCACCACACCACCATAATGGGAAAAAATTATAAATATCCTTCCCTCAGTGCATGATAATTCATACAAAATTGGTAAATTCTATTTACTTATTCATTGTTCATGGAGATACTTTTCTACTCAAACCTGACTTGTGCATTCTAAGTGAGGAATGTGTCATGAATTCTATGGAAAAGATCATGGATCAAAAATTATTATGCCTTAAAAAATCCTCCCCACATAAATTTTGTTTAAAAAAACAAAACAATTCGATTCCATCGTAGACCAATGTTATTTTCTTCATAAAATGTATAACTAATATGATTTAGATGTAGAATCCCTAATAGAAGGATTATTTCCGAATGGAGGATCTCAACTCAATGAAATATTTTATCACCAAGAGAAGAATATCTACACCAGGGTTTTGGTTTTCTAAGTGGAAACATTTACATGATGCTTTTAATATCTTATAAAATTTATGAATAAAGAAAATATAACATGAATTGGGATCCCAAATAATCATATGTTAGGGGGTAGAATGAAAACATAATTTTGTGACTAGATCCAATAAAAGAGATATGTATGTCACTATATATCTAATGAAAATAGATATTAAGGCACAAATAATTATTCCTGGATCTCTATTTAGATATGGATCATGTTTTAAACATAATAACCTCACATTAGTATATGGTCATTGGAGAAAATCTAGAATACACAAGGAGCTTGAGCCGAAAAATGAGATATTTCCATACTAGTGCATCATAGTTGATATGGAATTGAATATTTCTAATATCATACATATATTTATGTCTCTAATGTATGAAGATTATGTTTAATAACACATACAACTTAGAATAGTTTATGGTTCATGCAATATGGGCCACATGCCATGCAATTTTAATTCGTGCAACAAGAACTATGTACCCACACATGGGTCAACTATAGTGTAAAAGGTTAGGAAATAATAAAAATGTAATACCAGATATATTTTGGCAAATCATGTCTAGTTTGGTGTTCCCATTTATAAACACAAGGCTTTCATGTGAACTAAATTAATCATAAAAAATAAAAATCCAAATTGTATCTCATTCACTTGTGATCAAACACGCGATTTCCCTCTTCTGAAGATCATCTCTTGAAGTAACTAAAGGTTAAACCCTATAAATCATCCAAACATACTAAGAAATCTTCCTCATTCCTTTATCCTTATAATATGAGTGATATAATGGAGAAACATCAATTTTTCGATGTTGACACAATCGTGTGATCACCATTTACTCAATCTAGGATACCATTCATAGATTGGTTGCACCCTAAGCTCTATTTCACTCTATAAAACATGGGATAAGGGATATAGAACCTATATAAATAATTTTAGGGATAGTACTATTAAGTTGAGTTTAGTTTTAACTTATATAGGTAGGTTATAACATGTTAAAATTATATTTAATTCTTAAAATAAGATGATCCAACCAAATAAACCCTATTCATAATTTATAGCTCAAAAAACATGTCATGAAGGCCATTAATATTTTATCATATACTTGTATCATCAAAAATATTTTCTATGATAAAATATGTTTCATTTACTTCAGTTTTATATCTAAATAATATTAAATAAACCTTGAATAATAATATTCATTCGCTAAATATTTATCCATATATTAACTTAAATTTTGGATCAAAATGAATATGAGATGGAAAAAATATAATAGGGGTAATTGTATATTTAGTTATCTATTAAAAAAATTATTTAAGGATCTTATTTTAATCCAAAATAAACGAAAAAAATTCACAATACCCTTTATAAAAGAAGACAAATGATCAAACTGTATCTCAGACTGATGATTTAAAACCACATGTTATGAAACAATTTTATTCTGGTTGAATACAAATACCATAGTAATATAAAGTGTTAATGATTCAACATAATACCATATAGAATCAATACTAAAAGTTATAGATTTTAAATGATACAATTAAAATATAAAATAAATCAAATAGAAATAAGAAATAAAATGATTATCTTTCTATTACAATAAGCAGTGGAAAAGTAAAGGGTATTATAATTCTTTTATCCCAAATTGAAGGGTATCCCTTCACCTAGGATAATAGGTATGTCTTAACAACACAAGTAATCCCTCTATATGATGATTGACTTTCCAGTATTTGTATCCATGAAATCCCTCAATTTTATAGGTAATCAACACCTCAGTATTTCAAACACTTGAAATTCCATGATGTGATGATCCATCACATCGTCTGCCTATGCCCAGGTGCCCTTGATTGTTATTTCCTGATCAGACGCACAAATAAAAACAAATAACTTATTGAAATACAATAACTAATAACAATCTATTCACCTTTTGTAATTTCATGATTTTCTCACAAAGAAAGAGAGAAATCATGCAGTCTCTCTCTCTAACATGGTAGTAAGTTATTATCTCTACTTAAAATGACCATCTATTTGCAAGGATCAGGTTTCAACAGTAATATTTTCTCCAACAGTCATATTTATTCAGAAATCTGAAAGGGACTTGGACACCTAGAATTGTAACAGTAATACTGAAATAGAAAATATGACATCATTTTGATTACTTTATAACTAACTCCAAGACATCATTTTGGTTAGAACAATATATATATGAAAAATACAATATTACTACGATTAGTATAAAACACGTGTAATTTTCAAAACAATGCATAACATTCAAAATAAGACTTTTGACGTAACAATATCCCCCTTTTTGGAAATCACAAAACACAATGTAAAATTAGAATGAAATATTTATCTCCACCTGAGTTATGAAAACTCTTCTAAATAAAAATTCAATTCAACTAACTCTACCTTAGGTATATACTTTTCTAATGTTTTTATTCATGTATATTTTCATTATTTTTGATTATTAATTTCTTTAATATATTACTTTTTAGTAAAACATTAACTATTATCACTCTTTGTAAAACATTCTCCCCATTTATAAAGCATCATCCTCCTTTTTTATTTACAAAGAGAATGTAGTATTTTATAGCCTGGAATGGTTAGAGTATAAAAACATACAAAATAATAGAAATATTACATAAATCCCATTGAATTGTAAAAAGTTCAAGGAATTTCCAAAGACAATCTAGAAGGAAATATAAAAAAACATTTCTTATCAATTTATTTTTCTTTCTTGATAAAATCATGGAGAAAAAACTTCAGCTTATTTATCTTTTTCTTTTCTTCAGAGATAGAAACACCTTGTGATTTGAGAATCTCTTGTGGGTCAAAAAAAAAGTTGTTCCAGGTATTCGTTGGTGTCTTCTTGAATCCTGATTACTTCTTCGAGAGTGTCAATTTTGTATTTCATATTCGTATTTTCATTATGAAACTAAGTGTTTTGATTCTTTACCAAAATAATTTCATCCTTGAGAGATGAATCATTCAAAAACTCTAACTAGAAGGCACTAAAAATTTCTTGCAACTCTTTAACTGAATGAGTATCTGTACCATGGATTTTTGTAATATGATTTAACCTTACAATTGTTTCCTTATCATGATTATTAAAATCAATAGAATGATAATTTGAAAGCCTCCTTAATTATTTAATATAATCCTCATGTTCATTTACTGAACTCTATATTTTGTATGACTGCTTGGTCATTTTCATATAAGACTTCTTATAAGTAATATAACTATCACAAAAAACATTTAAATTGGCCTTTATTGACATCACTTTATTTATCACTCTTAATGAATCAATTTTCATTCTTTGATTCGTTGTAATTAAATCAATCATTCCTAATATTGTTGTAATGTAAGTAATAGTCTTCTAAATCCTTCTTAGAACATGGACAATGTAATCACATTTCATTGGTGAAATGGTGTGCTCTAAATACGTGTCTTCATTATGCGATTTGAGTTAATTGGACCAGATTATGCCTTTATTAGTTTTTTTATTTTATTTTCTATTTTTCTTTCACCACTATGTATTTTTCTTTTTCTAGTCATTATTCTTAAACTTTTTCACTGATGATAATGGTTCCCTCATGATGAGAACTTTGAGAAATTTTCTTGACCAGATAAGGAACTCTTTTTGATTGAGTTTCTAAAGATTATATAGTGCTTGATCGGCATGAACATTATCTTGTTGAAAACCTTCACATTGTTTTTGAAGAGATGTTTCCTCTCTAATTATCTTAGAAATCTAAAGATATTCGATAAAAAATTCATCTTACTCTTCATATTCACCTTCCTATTGTGAAGCTGATTTAATTACTTCAAGCAATTTTTCTTTTCCTTCTTTCGAACAGTCTGTATGATCAGTTCTTGTTGTATTTCTTCTGTTTGTTGAAAAATTGCTAACTCAACACCTTTTAGTATCTTGGATACAAAAAAACTCCAGGTATTTTCTTTTCAAGAGTTTTTTCTTCTTCTTCTTTACCTTTAGAGTATCTTCAACCATTATGTTTCTAGCTAGATATTTGGATGCGTCAAGATCGAACTGAGGATCACCTTCATTTCTTTGTTATTTTTCATTTCTCTACTTGGATACAACCTCTTTGTTGTATTTGGTTTTCTATTTATACATCACACAAGTTTGAGGATCTGCCTATAAAGAAACTAAAATTGTGGTAGATGGTTCTATTATAAGTGGTGTTTATTGTTCCACTTCTTTGAATTTTTTTTTTACTTTTAATCAAAACAAAAATTCAATTTTTTGATTTTATTATTTATAATACACGAACAATTAAACTCTTTTAATTCTCCTTTCACTGAAATATTGAAACAAATCATGTTTTGATGAATAAATTTTGTAAGAATGGTTGGATACATGATTAAATGTGACATAATTTCTCCATACTATACATTCTTAATAGTTTCAAAAATGTAACCCATGATATTTAACTTTCTCATATTCACAAGATAATCTATCATAAAGATATAAATTTTTTTAGAGGTTCTCTATCCCCTTTCCTTGGAATAAGAAACCATTGTATCCATAAGACAATAAACTGGTCATCTACATAGATTTGATCAAATTTTCTTTTCTCCTCATTGATAATAAATAGTGACTTTTCTTCTCATTCCTTATTAAATGTACCAACTTCATCAGGTAGCATATGAGAAAGACAAAAGGGTTCACCTTCAGCAGAGACATTGAGAAAGTGTATTACTTATTTCACTAACATAGATAAAATTCTATTGTACATAGAAAAATTAATCATATATTTATCAAAAGACATTGTATTGTAGAGTTATATGACCTATTCAACAATAATAGGATCCTAAGATATGGGTTTATCGACACAATGATGTTCCCACCCTTGGAACAAGATGATTATTTTTATTGAATAATCATAATTATTAAATAAATATCGAGTGACTAAACTTTATCTGAAGAAATCCATTTCTGAAAAATTATTTGAAGACATATTGGCAGGAGTGTTGGATGAATATTGTGACATAAAGTAGATCAGTGAAAAGAACAATCGTACTGAGACATAAATAGAGGATAAAATATTTTCCAAGAGAAACTGAAGATCCAATGTGGGTTTGAGGAGGGGGATCCACTATTAATAGGAGAATTTGGTCCAATATTGGTCTTTTGTGGTTGATATTAGAAGATAAGTAATCTAGTGGCTGAGAATATAAGGGAAAAATTATTTGAAAATAATATTTTTTTAAAAAATAAAATAAAATAAAAACGATAATAATAACACAAAATAAAAGAGATACAAAAGGAAAAGAGAATATACATGTCGAACATTTCAAGTGATTTGTTAGTTTCAAACTATTATAAACATAATAAAATACATAAAATAAATATTTTAAATAAATATAGTGAATACAAATAAAAAATAAAGTGAATATGTTCAGTTTTCAGACTGATGAAAAAAAATTCATTACCATAGGTTTTCAATTCGATGGAAAACAAAGTCATTACCATTGGTTTTCAAGTTGATGGAAAAAAAATTTCATCACCATAGGCTTTCATTTCCTTTGAAAAAAATTCATTACCATATGTTTTCAAGCTGATGGGAAACAAATTCATTACCATAGGTTGTCAAGATGATGTAATACAAATTCCTTACCATAGGTTATTAAACCGATGGGAAATAAAGTCATTACCATAGGTTTTCAAGGCGATGAAAAAAATAATTATCTTAGGATGTAGAGATAATAGAATATAAATTCATTACCCTAGGTTTTCAAGCCAATAGATTTAATGTCAAACTAATAGAGAGAATGTCAAACTGATAGACAGAATGTCAAACAGATAGACAAAATGTCAAACCTAAACAATGAATTTCAAACTGATAAAAGTGAATCCAAATATAAAAATAAAATAAATAAAAATAAAACAACTAATGAAACATGTAACTAAAATAGAAATATAAATTAATGATTTAAAATAATATGAAAAATATAAGATAAATAATAATGAAAAAATGAAGGAAAAAATACAACAAAAGACTAATTCTCTCCCCTATAAAGAGGAGTATTTTATTGTTAGTAGATTGTAAAAAATATGAAGTAGATGTGAACGATTATCTTATTGTAATAATTTCTCACTTCTATTTAATGTATTAAAATATATTATAAGGTAATTATTTTATAAAAATACCAAAAATTTGTTCATGTATTCTGGTGAATTGTAGACTTATATTTTCTTTTTGGGTGTGATCTCTAAGAAAGTGACGCCTAATTCCTATGTGTTTTTCACGGGAGTGATGTGAATAGTTTTTACTTAAAGGAATGAAACTTTAGATATCGCACAATATTTGAGTTTCATTGAAACTAATTTTATAGTCTATGAGTGTGTGTTGCATCCCCAAAACTTGAGCACAATATATTCCAGCTGCTACATATTCAACTTTAACATTGGAGAGTGGAACTGTGTGTAGTTTTCTTGCATTCCCAAGAAACTAAAGAATCTCCTAGGAAATGAAATGTTCCAGAAGTACTCTTTCTATCCATTATACAACCACCAAAATTAGAATCTGAAAAACATTTTAATTAAAAAACATTTCTAGAAGAATACAAAAGGACTAAATAAAAAGTTCATTTAAAATAGTAGATAATCCGTTTCATAGCATTAAAATAGGATTTTTTGGATTCTCTTACTATATAACACATAATAATACAAAAAA
Organism: Viscum album; assembly: GCA_963277665.1. Lineage (NCBI taxonomy): Eukaryota > Viridiplantae > Streptophyta > Magnoliopsida > Santalales > Viscaceae > Viscum > Viscum album. The sequence goes on along the minus strand of OY728119.1, from coordinate 803,564,562 downwards.
AATTATGTTTGGTCAACTATTTATTATGTAAAATAGACTTCCAATCATACCTATGAAATTTGTTTAGTCAACTGGTTGACGAACTTCATCACGATTAGTGGTGTTTGAGGATCCAATGGCAGTACTAATACATTTATTATTACCATATCCATAATTTTTGAGTAAATATTTGATATAATTATGTTGAGATATATAATTACCTTCTAGTTTTTTAGAAATTTGAAAACCATGAATGAATATTACTTCACCCATCATAATCATTTTAAACTCAGACTTCATTAGATTTTCAAATGAATCTATTAAAGTCTTTTCAGTTGATCTGAAAATGATTCCATCAATATAAATTTGAACAATCATAAGATTTTTTTTCTTTCCCTATAAAAATATTTTGATCATCTATTCCCTTAATGTAATTTTTTTTACAAAAAATCTTGTTAACCTATCATACCAAGCTCTAGGGGATTATTTAAGTCCGTAAAGGGTCATGGTGAGTTTGTAAACATATTTATGATGTTTTGTATCTTCCAAAACAAGGGGTTGGTCTACATATACTTCCTACTATACATATTCCTTATGGAAAGCATAGGTTACAACAATTTTAAATAGATTATAATTAAATAATTATGTAAAGGATAATATAATTATAATAGATTTGTGTCATTATATAGGATAATAGGTTTTTTCATAGTATATTACTTCTTGTTTATTATATCCTATAGCAACAAGTCTACCATTGTTTCTTAAAACAATACCATTTTCCTCGAATTTATTTCTGAAAACACATTTTACTCAAATAATAGATATATCCTCAGATTTTCAACCAATTTCCATACATAATTTCTTTCAAATTATTTTTGTTTATTTTGAATTTTCTAAATCCTATCCTCATAACCTAAATCGTTAGTTGGAGTTTTAGGTTCAGGTTGAAAGAGAAAAGCAAGATGTTCTATTTAATTTCTAAGGAATTCATAGTCCTTACCGGTTGATTTACATCACAAATGATGTTTTCACATTGATGAATAAAAAGTATCAATTGATTTGGATTTTTTAAAGCCTACTCATCAATATAAGGATGAAATTCATCAGGTGTGAATGTATAATAATTTTTTTAGTATCTACAATGTTTGAAGAATCTTCTCTAAAAGGATGATAATCAGTTTTGGAAAACACTTCATAAGAAATATATTGAATATTTATTAAAACAAAAGGATTTATTTCATCAAATTTAACATGTATAGTTTCCTCAACAACAAAAATGTTTTTATTAAATACTCTATATTTCTTAAAAGTGGTGTAATAACCTAAAAATATTCTATCATCATATTTCCGTGAAAACTTATGTATAGTTTCTTTTGTATTTATAATAAATTATTTTCAACCATACACTTTGATGTATGAAAATTTTTGTTTTCATCTTTTCTACAAATCGTAAGGGGTTTTATTAAGAAATGTCAAATTAAAACTCAATTTATAGTATAAAAAAAGTATTAACAAATTCTACCCAAAAATGTTTTCCAATCGAGTATTCAGTCAACACAGTTCTTGTTACCTCTTGAATAATTAAATTTCCTCATTTAGTAACAACATTTTGTTGAGGTGTTCGTGGTGCAAAGATGTTATGTGTAATAACTTTCTTACTAAAAAAAGTTTAAAAGTCACAATTTTCTATTTCTCCACCATGATCACATTAGACCATTATCAATGGTAGGGTTTTATCATTTCTAACTTTATTAACATATGTTATAATGAAACAAAAAGCTTTTTATTTTTTTTGTGTGAAAAAATATACCCATGTAAATCTAGTTTAATCATCAATTAAAAAAATACAAAGTACTTTACCCCAATACTTCCAGTTTGTGTAGGATTAAAAGATCCAAGTGAACTAACTATAAAGCATTCGTAGTTGTGACTTCACTTATTGATTTAAATCTTTACTTATGGTGTTTTCCATAATTAAAAGGGTCACATACTTTGTAAGAATCAAACCAGTTTTCAAGAAGATATTTTAAACGTCATTTCATAGAGAGTTTATGTAACACCCCAAGGTTTTGAAAATAAATATATAATTCGATTTTATAATCTATCTATTAAACACAACTTTGCCTCTTCTATGTTTTTAATTTCGAAAAATGGTCATCTAGAGTTGTGTTCAGTAAGTCATTTGGAGTCTGATAGAACAAACCTGATTTTTGGTGAATAATAACACACCATTATGAAATTAATATGAATAGTAATATGACCCTAATGAAAAGTAAATAATAATATTATTTTATTTTTTAAGGTAATAAGATAATGGGATCTTAATTAATATTTCAATGTCACAAAAAACTAAATGCACTTCAAGATTGTTATTTTTTGAATTAACTATGACCTTATTAAATAATTATATTAATAATATTTAGAAAATTATCTCTGAAAAATTGATTTCACATTTTAATTCTATACGTCGAAAGATGGTAGGGGTTAATTTTTGGGATTTTTCTGAAATTCTAGAATTTTTGATGAATAGTAAAATATGATAAAATACCGTATATAAAAATTATCAGTTCAATAAACTATTTATGACATCATAAGTGATGGAAGACCACTTGGTTCGAACTCACATTCACTTATTACTATTAGGGTCACATGAAACCACACTATTGGTTGTCTTGAGTGAAATAATAGAATAATGAATTAAATATTCAAAATTTACCCCTCTCCTCCACTATAAAAACCCCTCACCACTCCCTCTTATCTTTACTACTCTAAGCCTTGAAGCTCGTCAAATTTATTCCCAATTACCCTTCCCTAGCCTCCCCCACGTCCAAGAAGCTTCTGGTCTTCCCAAATGACTAAAACCCCTTCCCTTTAGGAGTTTTTCAAGTAGGTTATTTCAAGAGGAAAACACCCTTCTTTTTCATTGGGTTTCATTTCAATTTATCTTCTTTTGCTATCCTCTCCCCACCTGATCTATCCAAATGACCATGATAACTATGGTAAAATCTATATACATGATTTATATCATTTTAATGGAGGAACCATCATAACTATTCTTACTCCCTCCATTTTATTTTTATAAACGAAATCGACATCCTTGAGGTTCTGATTTATAACCTTCATGGATGACGAAGTTTCGTTCTTCAATTTCATCTTAATTACTGGTCATGAAAAAATATTCATGGTTTAACCAGACTATAATATATGTATTAAAACATAATTAATAACCAGGAACCAGAATATGTACATATAATTATGTTATATGACAAAACTAGTTCACAATAATTAAAATCCCGTCAAATAATCGATGTGGTTCTCATCTAATGATTCATCATCATTCCATGTAACGAAATGAAATAAATAACCATTACCAATTATTTATGTTCGTATATAATATATAATTCAAATCCTTGAGATTTATAACCTTTCCATATGAACTACATTACTTAAAAACAAGTGAACCGATTATAAAAATAAAGAAAACGAACACCCCGAAACAATGAAATTCAATATAATAACTTAGAAATAAGGGTATAAATGAACTAAATAGAATTATGATAAAATAAATAAATGTATAATAGGTAATTAAATAATTTATTAATATGTATAATTTCATATTCCAGGAGCTTAAGTTCAAGAGAGGAACACGTTCAGAGTTATGGTAAGGGTTTTTCCACCCGAACATCCATTTTCATTCGGGATACCTTCATTGTATAAATTACCTCAATGAAATTATTATGTATTGTTATGTAATCATCAAATATTCTGTGTGAGTATTATATATATGTTTACAAAACAGAACCCTTCCTTATTTTATGGATAGTTACACGTTTTAAAAGGAACTTTCATAACTGTTTCAAAAATACAAGCCCCATTCAAGGGAATTTATCCAATTCATATCTATTTACAAGGGAAATATATAATATGTTTTTGGAAATTATTATTTTTCTAAAAATAATCATTTTAATATGAAAATACTATCTTACTTCACTTCTGTTTTTATACAAAGATTTTCCAAAAGAACTCTTATTTTCAAAATAAAAGAGTATTTATCTCAAAATTGCTTAATGATTTTATAAGAGTATTTTCATTTGATTCAATGATCTTGTTGATTTCATTTTATTATTGGTTTTAATAATTTATGAATTTATATACCATATTTTATTTAATGGTTTATGACTAACTCTATTGTGGATGATCTATCCTAAAACAATTCACCATATTACTCAGAATGGTTAGTGTTTGATGTTTAATGATTGGGGAAAGTTAGTTACATTTCATATGATAGTATCAATATGAATATATATGTTGTTTATATTTATCCCCACTCATATGAGTAATTCATTGGACTTATTATGTGACAGGTGGGGCCTGCTATAGCCCCTCGATGCATCGGTAGGTCTCATGAGACAAACTATGGTCTTGGCACGAGGCCTTGACTAAATGATTATTTTACGGTCCTAGAACGAGGCTTGGATGGTATGGTTATGATGTCTAGCATATGAACTTTCATAATTATGAAGCTAGTAATTGAAAGTTCAAGTGGGTATTCTACTAGTAGAATATCCATGATTATATTTTATTATGGCATTATTTATTCAGTTCATATTTCTGCCATAATGTGTTCAAGTTCATTATTAATGGAATGTGTTTTCAGTTATTCACCTTGTCTGATGTTTATTATTTCTTCTGTTGTATTTCATACTCTTACTGAGCATTTGAGCTCACCCTTTCTTATGTTTCATTTTTTTCAGGACATGAAGAAGTAAATTATGAATGACAAGCAAACATAATCTAGGATATGTGATGTTTCTAGTGGGATAATTTAGTGTTGTTTTTTCCCTTCATGTTGTAATGTTAAAATTATATATGTAACTTTTTTCCAATAATACTAAACTACTCGGTCCTTTGGGATTCGTATTCCTTGTATTTATTCCAACGAAATCAAATAAAGCACCGGTTCCGGGTAACTGGGGTCGGGTCCTTACAATTGGTATCAGAGGAAGGTTAGTAGAATACTTGGAAACTAGATTTAGAAAAAGTAGAATTAGGGAAGAGTCCCTAATATAGTCTTTGAGGATAAACAAACAAGAATGACTTGGTATTTCGGTAAGGAATAGATTATGTGGATCTTTCAATAAATACATCCCTATCTAGATACGAGCAGGTATAGGCAGCTCTAGCATAAATGTACTAGGGGTAACACCCGAAAACACCACTTCGAGCTAGACTCGAACGGGAACTGGTGCATGACAACGGGACTTGCAACACTCTTGGATACAACACTCTTATGGGATATTATTAGAAAAATTAACATTATCTTTACAAGCCATTATTAAGGATTGAAATGTAAAATATTCCTCAAAGAAACCATTTTTGTGAATATGAGATTAGCCATGCGTAAGATATCAATTTTTCTGAGGATTTTTAAGTTAAGATTATAAATTATTATTCATAACCTAATATAGTGTATGCCATTATCTAGATATGGCGCCTAGTGGACTGAATGGAAATCAGACGATTTCATGTGTCCCCTGTAGGGATTTTCCTCCAACGTAAGTTAATGATGTTGGCTCTGGTGCTGTGACTGGTGTTGAGAAACTCATAACTCTACCATCACAACTTAATCAGGTTATCAATAATAACCTTACCCGTATGGAGCATCTGGATCCACCATGTGGAGGAGCCATGTTAGATCACTTTATGCGACAACAACCTCCATCATTCAACGGGACTACAAACCAGTTTGTAGAAGAGTAGTGGATATGTTTCCTTGAGAAGATATTTCTCTCTTTGGGATTTAATGAAAGAGAGACGGTTGTCATGGCAGTATATCGTCTACCAGTAGATGCGGATCAGTGTTGGTCATTAATCCAAAACACAAAGGAGGAGGAAGAGATAAAAGAGATGGAATGGATGGATTTTAAGGAAATATTCATAGAAAAATATTTCCCTCGTGTGCAGTGAGCAGATATGGAGAGCTAATTATTGAATATGAGGTAGAAGGAAGATGAGAATGTTTCAAGGTATGAAGATAACTTCACAATATTAGCAAGACATGTTGTAGACTACATACGAAATCCAAGGAGCAAAATTGATCGATTCTTTGATGGCCTAAAGCCATTCCTCCGGTGGGCACTAGTATCCCAAAATTTTTAATCATATGAGGATATAGTTTCATGTTCCATTAAGACAGAAAAATAATTCTCTAAGTCTTTTGACTTTATTGGAAAGAAAGAAAAGAAGAGGGCTGCTAAAAACCCTGGGAAAGGAAATAAGGAAACAGGGAAGAAGGGAAGAGTTGAATTTCCACCATGAGACAATTGTGGAAAGAAACACCTTGGTGCATGCTTTAAAGGAAAAATAGTATGCTATAAATGTGGTCAGAAAGGCCATCTTGCTGGTGATTTCAAAGGGAAGAAGGAATCCAATGATTTTCAATGCTATAGTTTTCCGGAGATGGGACACTATGCTAATGACTGTCCAAAACGTCAAGGAAATATGCAACAGGAAAGGCCAAGGGGTCAGGGACAAGCTTATGCAATCACAACTGCTGAGGTGGAAGTTCCTAATGATGTGGTGGTAGGTAATTTAATTGTTTCCTCAAGTTTAGCCAATTATTTATTTGATTCTGGATCATGACATCATTTCATATCATCCTAGTTTTCTAAGAAAATTAGATATTTCAAATTTGATTTAACAAAGGAGTTTTTTTTCAAAACTCTTAAGGGAATTATCATTGTTACAATGTTCTGTGAATTAGGTCCCATTAGAGAATATAAATGTTCTTTATCTACTAATCTCATCATCATACCCATGATTGAATTTGATATAATCCTCGGCACAGATTAGATTTCAGACTATGATGTAAAAATTTATTGTATGAATAAGGAGGTTATGATTTTCAATGGTGATGATAAAGCACACCTTTTCTTTAGAGCAGAATTTTCATCACCTGATTCTTATCTAGATCCACCCCCAGTAGCTCCACAAAATTCAATTATTGGGGAGGAAGAGAATGAAATAACTGTGGGTGAGGAAAGGAATGTTCAAATAGAAGATGTACCTATTGTAAGAGAATATTTTGATGTATTTTCAGATGATTAAAATAGATAACCTCTAGAATGAGAAATTGAGTTTTCCGTTGATTTAATTCCGGGTTCAAGGACCATATCAAAGACCCCTTATAGAATGGACACTGTGGAATTAGTGGAAATAAAGAAATAAAATAGAGGAATTGAGTAATAAGTTATTTATTCACCCTATTGTTTATCCATGTGGAGCCCCTGTCCTTTTTGTTAAGAAGAAAGATGGATCGATGAAGTTATGTGTCGACTGCAGGGAGACCAATGCTATAACAATAAAGAACAAGTAACCCCTACCTCACATTGATGATTTATTTGACCAACTTCATGGAGCTCAATACTTTTGAAAGATTGACATTCGATCTGGATATCATATGTTGTGTGTGAAGAAGGTAGATATTCCGAAAACGGCATTTCGAACCGGGTACGAGCATTACGAGTTTACAGTGATGCCTTTTGGATTGACTAATGTACCCTCCATCTTCATGGATCTAATGAACATAGTTTTCAAGAAATATCTAGATGATTTTTTAGTAGTATTTATTGATGATATATTGGAATACTCCAAAATCTAAAAAGATCATGAAAGTCACTTCTGCATTGTACTCAAGACTCTTAGAAGACATGAATTATATGGGAAGTTTAGCAAGTGTGAATTCTGACATCAGGATATTACTTTTCATGGACATATTGTCTCTAAGGATGGAATCCTAGTTGATCATGCGAAGACAAAGGCAATCCAATATTGACCCACACCAACAAACATAACTGAGGTACTCAGTTTTATCGGATTAGTAGGTTATTATCGGCGTTTCGTGCAGAATTTTGCCTGACTGGCTAACCCGCTTACAAATCGCACATGTAAAGGGGTTGAATTTGGTTGGAAAAAATATTGTGAAGAATGTTTCGAATAACCGAAGAGAATATTAGTCAATTATCCTATATTGAATCTACCATCAGGGAACGACATGTTGGATATTTATAGTGATATTTCAAGGAAAGGACTTGGTTTTGTCATTATACAAAATGATATTATTATTGCTTATGCATCACGACAACTAAAAGTTCTTCAGAAAAACTATCCTACTCATGATCTTGAGTTAGCTTCTGTAATCTTTGCTTTGAAGATATGAAAACATTATCTCTATGGTGAAAAAATGTGAGATATATACTAATCACAAGAGTTTGAAGTATATTTTCTCACAGAAAGAACTCAACATGAGGAAAAGGAGGGGACTTAAACTACTCAAGGATTATGATTTCACGATACACTACCACTCAGGGAAAGAAAATAAGGGGGAAGATTCTTTGAGCATAAAGGATCATGGAGTTTTGAACAAGATGATAGTTGAAAGGGGTCCTATTTTCTTGAATCTAGTAAAGATAGATATGAGAATAAACATGGAAGGTGAAACATCATTGCTTTTTCAAATGGTTGTTAAACCATATTTACTATAAAGGATAAACATTTCACAGGCTGGTGATGAGGAGTTTCAAAAGAATATTAAAGCTGTAAATGATGGGAGATTGAGTGTCTTCGTATATGAAGATGGAATTTCGAAATTTGGGAAGAGGCATTGTGCTCTCGATATACCTGATCTAAAAAGGGAATTGTTGGATGATGCTCATAGTTCCAATTTCACTATACAACATGGTAGCACTATGATGTGTAGATATTTGAAGGAAAATTTTTGGTGGGACAACATGAAGAGGGAGATTATTGATTTTGTATTAAGATATATGGTTTATCAACAAATGAAAGCTGGAAGGCAACAACCTGGAGGAGTATTGCAACCTCTTCCCATACCTATGTGGAAATTGGATAATATCACTATGGAATTTTTCATGGGACTACCAATGACTCTTAGAAGGAAGGATGCAATATGGGTCACGGTTGATCGTCTTACCAAGTCAGCACATTTTTTTTTCTTTAATAGAAGATCTACCACTTGAATGTTTAGCAAGACTATATATTAATGAAGTTGTGAGACATCAGGAAGTACCCCTATCGATTGTTTCTGATAATGATCCACTTTTTACATCAAGATTCTAGAAAAGTATTCAGAAGGCCCTAGATACTGATCTTTGTTTGAGCACTGCCTACCACCCAAAAACTGATGGACAATCAGAACGGACTATTCAAACATTGGAAGACATGTTGAGGTCTTGTTAACTTTATTTTCAGGGCATGTGGGATAAGTATTCACCTCTCATAGAATTTTCCTACAACAATAGCTTCCATTCAAGTATTCAGATGTCACCCTATGAAGTATTATATGGGAGGAGATGTCGTACACCAACTTGTTGGGATGATGTTGGTGAAAGAAAGCTCGTGTACATAGAACTTGTTGAAGAAACAATAGAAAAGGTGAAGATTATCCAGAACCATATCAAAATAGCTCAAAGTAGGTAAAAGAGCTATGCAGATAACCAAAGGAAGTATTTGGAGTTTCAAGAAGGTTATTACATTTTCTTAAAGATATATAAATGGAAGGGTATTATGCGATTCAGTAAGAGGGGAAAATTATGTCCCAGGTATATTAGACCTTTTGGAAATTTTGGACCGAATTGGAGCTGTAGCTTACCGTTTGGCAATGCTGCCATGTCTCTCCAAGGTTCACAATGTGTTCCACATGTCAATGTTAATGAATTACATGCCAGACCCAACACATGTACTCAATTATGATGATGTAGAACTTGATCCTAATCTATCTTATTATGAAGATCCTATAAAGATTCTTGATACTAGAGAACAAGTATTGAGAAACCAGATGACTTGAATGGTAATGGTTTTATGTAGGAACCATAAGATGGAGGAAGTAACATGGGATCTTGAGGAGCTTATGCTAAGAACATACCCGACTCTTTTTATGTAATATTCTGTGAATTTCAAGGAAGAAATTTTTGTATGGAGGGGAGAATGTAACACCCCAAGGTTTTGAAAATAAATATAGAATGCAATTTTATAATCAATCTATTAAACACAACTTTTCCTCTTCTATGTTTTAAATTTCTAAAAATGGTCATCTAGAGTTGTGTTTAGTAAGTCATTTGGAGTCTGATAGAACAAACCTGATTTTTTGGTGAATAGTAACATACCCTTATGAAGAGTAATATGAATAGTAATATCACCCTTATGAATAGTAAATAATAAAAATATTTTTTTAAGGCAATAAGATAATGAGATCTTAATTAATTTTTCAATGTCACATAAAACAAATTGCACTTCAAGATTGTTATATTTTGAAATAACTATGAACTTATTTGAAAATTAAATTTATAATATTTAGGAAATTATTTTGGAAAAATGGATTTCACTTTTTTTTTCTACACGTCAATAATTTGTAGGAGTGAATTTTTGGGATTTCTCTAAAATTCAAGAATTTTTTATGAATAGTGAAATATGATAAAATACTGTATATAAAAATTATTAGTTAAATATACTATTAATGACATCACAATTGATGCAAGGCCACTTGGTTCGAACTCACATGCACTTATTACTATTAGGGGTCACATGAAACCACACTATTGGTTGTCTTGAGGGAAATAATCAAATAATGAAATAAATATTCAAAATTTACCCCTCTCCTCCACTATAAGAACCCCTCACCTCTTCCTCTTATCTTCACCCCTCTAATCCTTGATCCTCCTCAAGGTTCTTCCCAATTACCCTTCCCTAGTCTCCCCCACGTCCAAGAAGCTTCTGGTTTTCCCAAATGACAAAAACCCCTTCCCTTAAGGAGTATTTCCTGGAGGTTATTTAAGAGGTAAAACACCCTTCTTTTTCATTTGGTTTCTTTTCAATTTATCTTCTTTTGTTATCCTCTCCTCACTTGACCTATCCATATGACCAAGATAAATCAATTAAAATCTATATACTGGATTTAGATCATGTGAATGGAATAACCATCATAAATATTCTGACTCCCTCCCTTTTATTTTTAAAAACGAAATCGACATCCATGAGGTTCTGATTTAAAACTTTTATGGACGATGATGTTTTGTTCTTCTATTTATTCTTCATTAGTGGTCATGAAACCATATTAATGGTTTAACCAGACTATAATATATGTATTATAACATAATTAATATTCATGAACCAGAATATGTACATATAATTATGTTATATGACAAAACTAGTTCATAATAATCCAAATACCACCAAATAATCGAAGTCGTTCTCATCTAATGATTCATCCACATTCCATGTATCCAAATGATAGAATTGAACATTACCAAATCTTTATGTTCATAAATAATATATAATTCCAATCCTGGAGATTTATAACCTCTTTACATGAACTCCATTACTTGAAAACAAGTGAACCGATTATAAAAATAATGAAAATGAACACCCCAGAACAACGAAATTCAATATAATAACTTAGAAATAAGGGTATAAATTAACTAGATACAATTATGATAAAATAAATAAATTTCTAATAGGTTCTTTAATAATTTATTAATAAGTATAATTTCATATTACAAGAGCTTAATTTCAAGAGAGGAAAACGTTCGGAGTTAAGGTAAGGATTTTTCCACCAGAACATCCATTTTCATTCGGGATACTTTCATTGTCTGAATTATCTCAATGAAATTCTTATGTATTTTTATGTTCTCATCATATATTCTATGTGAGTATCATATATATGTTTACAAACCAGAACCCTTCCTTATTTTATTGATAGTAACACATTTTAAAAGGAACTTTCAAAAGTTTTTCCAAAATACAGGCCTGATTCAAGGGAATTTCTCCAATTCATATCTATTTAAATGGGAACTATATAATATGTTTTTGGAAACCATTATATTTCTATAAATAATCATTTTATTATTAAAATAATATCTTACTTAACTTCTAGTTTTATACAATGATTTTCCAAAAGAACTATTTTTTTTTCAAAATAAAAGAGTATTTATTTCAAAATTGCTTAATGATTTTATAAGAGTATTTTCGTTTGATTCAATGCTCTTGTTGATTCCCTGGTATTATTTGGTTTAAAAATTTATGAAGGTATATACCTTATTTTATTTAATGGTTTATGAATAACCATATCTTGGATGAGCTATCCTAAAACCATTCACTATATTACTCGGAATGGTTAGTGTTTTTTGTTTAATGATTGAGGAAACTTAGTTACATTTCATATGATAGTTTCGATACTAATATATATGTTGTTTATGTTGATCCCCACACATAAAAGGAATTAATTGGACTTATTATGTGACTGTTGGGGCCCACTATAGCCCCTCGATGCATCAGTAGGCCTAATGAGACAAACTATGGTCATTGAACGAGGCCTTGACAAAATGATTGTTTTATGGTCCTAGCACGAGGCTTGGATGATATGGTTATGATATCCGACATGTGAACTTCCCTCATTATGAAGCTAATAATTGAAAGTTCATGTGGTTATTCAACTATTATAATACCCATGGTTATGTTTTATTATGGAATTATTTATTTAGCTCATATTTCTTCCATAATGAGTTCATGTTCATTATTAAAGGCATGTGTTTTCAATTATACCCCATGTTTGATGTTTATGCTATCTTCCACTATATTTCTTACTCTTATTGAGCATTTTAGCTCACCGTTTCTTAGGTTTCATTTTTCATTGGACATGAAGAAGTAAATTATGAATGACATGGATGCATAATCTAGGTGACATGATGTTTCTAGTGGGATAATTTAGTGTTTTTTCCCTTCATGTTTTAATGTTAAACTTAGGTATGTAACTTGTTTCGAATAATACTAAACTACTCGGTCCATCAGGATTCGTATTCCTTTTATGTATGCCAATGAAATCAAATAGGCCATCAACTCCGGGCAACTGGGGTCGGGTAATTACAGTTTATATAAATTTATATGATTATAGTGTCCTAGTCTTCTTTTATATAACCATGATTTTTTTCCATTTCACTTAGAATGGCAAGAATTATCTCCTAATGTATTTTATGTTCAATGTGTAAAAATTTTCATTCCATTGAGAAGATATAATGAATTTTTTATTGGAATTGTGAACTATAAATTTATTATTCTTAAAATTCAAAATGAAACCTTCATCACATAAATAAATTTTGCTAATGAGATTGTGCTTCAGATAATCAATAAATAAAACATTAGAAATCAAAATTTTACCAAGGGAAACAATATTACTTACACCATCAATCTTCCCTTGACCATTGTCTCTGAAGGTAGCCTTTCCAAATTTTTGTTTGATAACTTTTTCAAAGATTTTTTTTGTTTCTATTCATGTTACTGGAACATCCAATATCCATGTACCATGTACTATTATTATCCCTTGTTTTGTTTTCTTGAAACAAAAACAATTTGAATTTTGGAATCAAAACCAGTTTGGATCCAAAAAATATAGAAAGATAGATTTTTGGAATCCACATTTGTTTTTAAAAATGTTCTTTTTGGGAATCTGAAATATTTTTTTTATATAAAGAAATTATTTTATTCCAATGAGCATAACATTGACACTAATTACATAATGGAGTCCTTTTGGAATAAAATGGTTATTTTTTAAAACAGGTTTTGAATAGGTGTAACCAATCCATTCACTATTACTAAGAGGTCATATTTGAGAATACAATTAATTTTTTTCCCATATATGAAATAAGATAATATTTCTTCAAATAAAATATTTCAGATTTCAGTCTAATGAACAAATTCTTATCGTCATTTGTATTAGTTTTAGAAATAATTTTTTCTTCTAAAATAATTTTCTCAGAAATCATACTATCAAAATATTGTGAGAGTTTATTCTTTTCATAAATCAATTTCTCAAGGTTTTTAGAAATATTTTCAATCTCGAGAGTTTTAGAATCTTGATCTTAAGAGAGATATGATACTTTTCTTATTAAAATACCAATCCTAGTATTTTCTTTCTCATGTTTTCTTGAAACTTTAGAATTTTCATTTTCTAAACATTTTGAAAATCTAGAAACATTTTCATAAGAAGGTAAAGAATTATCATTATATAATGAAGTTGTTTAATCACTAGAAGAATAATCATTATCAAGATAAGTGTTACTCAAAGTCATATTTGTAAGAGATAAAAAACATTACACCTTGGATATTAAGAAATGATACAATGTTTTGGCATAGAGACTAACATTCCTATGATTTGAGATATCATTATCAGAAGATTCTTCAAAAGAATCACCTCCACTGGCATTCCAAGAGTAATTTACATTTTAGACTTTTTTCCTTTGATTTCCAGTATTTCGTTTTATTATTATCTAAATGTCTTTTCTCTATATTCTTACTTCCCAACATAAGACAATCATGTAAAATATGTCTAGCTCATTTACATTAATAGCATGTGACATCAAAATCTTTCTTGTCCTTATTACCATTTGAACTATTTTTATATCTATATTGGAAATCTTTCAATCCAGTTTTTTTCATTCATCTAGAAATATTTTCAAGATCATTCTTTGACAACTCAGTATCACGAGAGTTAGATAGGTTTTCAACCCTTCTCTTTCTTGACTTTCCTTTCACTAGTGATTGATACATGGAAGGATTTGATGTAGTACTAAATGATAATCCACCATTCTTCATGTTCACTTTATATTTATCTCTTTTAATTTTTCCTTCATATTGCAAAAGAGTTCCAAAGAGATCATCCAAAGTGATATTAGTAATCGTTCTTGACTCATCAACTGACGACCTCCTAGATTCCCATTCATTTGGCATAATTTCTGTGATCTTCTCAACTAAGAAATCATCTTGTAAATTTTTATCCCCCATAGCTGGAAGACTATTAACAGTCATCATAAATATTTTTTGAACCATTACTACTGGTTCTCCATAAAGAAATTAAAAATATTTATATCCAGATCATATCATTTCTCTGCTTGTTCAACAACTTTTGAAATACAAAAGTGAGTAATCTCCAATTTATTCTATATACTATTTGAAGCTTCACATGAATATATTTGACTGTAAATATTATTGTTCATATAATACCATAAAGTATTATGTAACTTATAGACTAAATTATATTAATGTTTTTTTATATGAAAAAGTTTTGACTTCATTCTTGGTGATCTTATATTCTCTAGTGAGCATAACAAAGTTATCTACACCAGTATTTATGATAAATGTTTTCATTCAATCTCCATAATATTCAAAATCATTCCCATAAAAGATAGGTTGTTATGTAGGATTAATATTTTAAATTAAAATGACATTCATCATGCCTTACCTTGTAAATAAAAGTATCATTTTTCCTGCAAATACAGGTTAGTGTATTTAGAAATATAGGAAACAATGTAACAAAAAAAATATAAAAGGCTCTTGAAAAAAAACTCTCATAACAATTTTTGGATAAAATAGATATGAGATGGAAAAAATACAATAAGGGTGAATTTTATATTTAAAATATATAAAAACTGTTAAAAAAGGTATTTATTTTAACACCACAAAAACTAAAATAATTCACCAAACCCCTTATAAAAGAAAAAAAATGATCAGATAGACTCTCGGTCCGATGATATAATACCACAAGTTATAAAACAATTGTATTTGGTTTGAATACAAATATTATAGTAATATAATGTGTTAATTATTGTACTGTATTGTGTATAAAATATATACTAAAAAGTATAAATTGTGACCAAAACAATTACAATATAAATGAATTCAAATAGAAAGAAGAAATGAAATGACTCTATTTCTATTACAATAAGTAGTAGAAAAGTAAAAGTTATTACAATTCATTTATCCTAAAGAGAAGGTCATAATTTCACTCAGGATAACAGATCTATATTTCCAAAACCAGTAGTCCCTCGATATGATTATTAGCATGTCATTCATGCTATCCCAGCAAGCCATTAATTTTATAGGTAATCAGCACCTATGTCTTTCAAACACTTGAAATCCCTCGATACTAAGACTTGTTTCACTGTCTTCCTATCCCCAGTATCCCTCGATAATTATCACTTTATTGGACACACAAAGAAAAACAAATCACTTATTGAAATACAAAAACTAAGAACCAGTTGTTTAAATTTTTTTTTATTTTAAGGCTTTCACAAGAAGAAAGAGAGAAGTCACACAGTTTTTCTCTAGATCTTGGATGTAGGTATTGTTGTTATCTCTAATTCGAATGACCTCCTATTTATAGGCCCTAGGTTTCAATAGTAATATTTTCTCTAAAAGTCATATTTCTCCATAAAACTAAGAGGTACATGAACACCTAGAATTGTAACAATGATATTGAAATAGAAAACACAACATCGTTTTTATTAGATTATAAAGTACCCCACAACATCATTTTGCTTATAATAATAGATATATGAAAAAGATGACATGAATATGATTTGTATAGAACATGTGTTTTGATAAAATAATAAAAAAAGAATATGATAAAATTAAAACATGAGTACAATTAATATGTCTTGTATGATGATTGGTATGAATAAGATTGTCAGTTCATATATAATGAAAAATACTAAAATGATGCAGATTGAGTACGATGGTCAAAGTCATTATAATAAACAGATTCGGTACGATGTCCAATGTTAGTATGATAAACATAGTGGGTATTATGGCCAAAGTCGGAACGATTAACAAAGTGAATACGATGTTCAGAGCTAGTATGATAAATATAGCGAGTACGATTCATTGATATTGTATGATTAAAAGACCAAGTATGATGGTCATAGTCTATATTATAAACAGAAAACAGTTTTCAATGTAAAAAGATTATTTGAGAATTGAGTATAAAAATATTTTTAGTTTCCAATACAAAATACATAAAATTCAAAAGAATATTTTTGACTTAACATTAATTTGTTTTTGAATGTCATGAGTAAATAAATTCATCAACTATTTTTATAAAATTTAATAATAATTAATTTTTTTATATCTTTTGATCTATTAAACATTAATATATATGGACCCAAACATGGGACCCATCACGTCTAATAGTAAAATTCATTAAAATTGGCTATGATTCTAAATATTCTTTGTGTATAATACTCTATTACCCTAAAATGATGGTAATGAGTCATTCCCATATACCTAGACTAGCATATAAGAACACATCATGGACTCTAAGAAGATATGTTTCAGTCAATTAAATGAGAATCTCATATGAACACATATCGTTTAATATAATCTATTTATCTCGCAATATCTCATAAATCACGATAAGAACTTTCTTTCATAATCATTTTTTTATTTGTGATTTTATAGATACCATTCAGGTTTATATTTTTTTAATTTATAATTTATTATTTTTTTGAATTAGAGTAATTAATCATTCGCATTTCTTCCATTGATGGCCTAGAAATGTATAAATTTAATATATATGAAAAAATTGAAAAATATAATGGTTCCATGACTGGTTTTTTCATAGATAAAACAAAAATAATATAGATTGAAAAAAAGGAATTTATGAAAATCATTAATCATGTAGTGAAAACCCACTAACACCACGTAAAGATTTTCATAATGTTCCTTGTCCCAATTGGTAGGATATGAATGGGTAGTTCACTACAATAATTCTTTATTCATGACATGAATAGTTTTAATATGTGAATAAAATTGGGCATGGGGGTTTTGATTCAAGAATTGAAGAAAAATTCATATTTTAAAATGTTCAAGGAATGAATTTTTTAAGATAGGTTACACTTTTCATGGCATGAAATATATTTCTATTGTGAACCTACAGTCAAAATGAGATTTAAAATTTTGATTTTTTGATTTATACGAGAGGATATTTTAGATCATTGACCATGTGCCTAGGATGGATTTTAAGGGATATTTTGAAAAATAAATTCCAAACAAGGGTTTTTTATGCCTATAGATACAAGGAATGGCTTTAACTAAGAGGATGATATGAACCTGGGTGCAAAGGGTTGATTCTTATTTGTTATTTTATTTTATTTTATAAATATTTTTATCACGCTCTCAAGAATAGTATGATAGGGTGAATTCTTCTATGTCATACTACAATTTAAATTTGGTTTTTTAGTGGAAGTATGGATTTTAATTTAATTCAAGTTGTGTTAATCAATTCATTTATCTTCCTTCCATATATTCCTTATTTTTCATTTCATGACCACTATATGTTAACTAATTGGGTGTTATATAATGTAATTAATAGAATAATTCCTTCACTATGACCATGTGGTAGGATATGGTCTATGTTTAACACGGGTTTTGAGTTACCTTTCTTGGTAATGAACCGATGTATATGGCCATTGGAAAAGGGATGTTTATGAGAGAGAGAGAGAGTAATCACTCAGACCAATGGATTGACATAGAAGGAATTCCAATGAAAACAATATTATTTAGTTAATTCTTCACAATCACTAGTACATGAACTCGAATATCATATTATTTTTACATTATTTTAATTTTATTATCCTAGTATCTCCAAACTCACATACCATATAGTTTAGATTTTATTTCCATATTCGTTCATAGTTTAGGTTTTTATTATTATATTATAGTATTCTCTAACTTTTTCTTCATGGGATGAACCTCAAAATTACATATTCATACGCTAATTAATTTTTGATTTAGTGATTAGTGGTTCATGGACATTATAAATACAAAATTTATTTGACATAATGTAATTAACAATTCCATCAGAGATGTATCAATTTATGGTACTTTAGTTAATGAAATTTTCAGTATTTTACTTTTTTAACAATTTAGAAAAAAAATTCCCTGATACCCTTTTTTTTATTATGTTATCCAATGTTTTCTTTTTTGTTTTTCTATTGAATAGTTGGCCATTTTCTATTATGCATGTACATCTATAAATAGAAAATTCATCCCCACATTTATACGGTAATACAAATAACTATATTATAAAAAACTAGTTTACTTAAATATAATATACCAATCCATGGATGGGAGAACCAACATCAATAATAGGTTCCACAAACACACTCAAACCTAGATAAAAATACTGCACATTATGGAATATAAATAATAAAGAATGGGATTAAAATTTTAGAGTGTCAAAAAAGAGGGGGAGGGGATATAGGGTATAACTGAAGAGGATGTTCACAATGATATATCACATGAAGAGAATTATTATGGAGCTATTATGTTTAATTACAATTGGGATGTAATTATAAATCCTATGGATAAATTTGATTCTATAGAAGATTCATTTTATATTTCATTCCAAGAAGTGGATATAAACGAAGAATAACCAACCCCATTGGATCAATAATAAGTAGAATATAGGAGGATAACTTCTAAACTCTGCATTGGAATTTCCTAAAATTAGGGATAGTAGTATATAGAAAAAAATAATTAGAAGGATAACTTAGTTTAAATTATAATATAGAAAACCCCATTACAAAATTTTAACAAACACTGCTAGTAGTTGAAGATAAAAATGATCCTAACAAAAAAAAAGATGGACTTTGAATTACATTTCCAAACACTCACAATATATAAATTTTATATTCTCCCACATAGAGGAAAAAAGATAATCTCAATAATGAGGAAATAATAATCAACTAGGATGTACTTTAAAATTATAATTGGGTAAATCTAATAAGGTTATCCTCATACCATACTCTAATCAGCTAAAAAGTTTAATGTTTGAGCTTAAAAACCTTAACAAAAGTACTTCTGATAAGTAACACAAATGTTAATTTGTTTTATAATATGATAAGTTTTATTTCTTTACAAGGAATTAATTTAAATTCATATTAATATATAGGTTCAATTAATGAAATTATTTTTTAGCTTTAAAGGACATAGACATAGAGTTTCTATTGATTTTTTTTAAGATTGACGATGGAAAAAGAACAAGGTAAGAAATGATTATAAAAAATAAATCACTTACTTTGAAATGAGAGTACGCTATTAATTAGAGTATTTTTTCAACTCCCATCTATGTTTCAATTTATTTTTCAGTTTTCAAGGAAAATACATGAACCACTATTGGATTTAGGGAATTAACTAATCTGGGTGATAAAAATCACATAGGATAACAATCTTGTCATGTTTTAGATATCAGTGTTATTTAAGTTTAATGGGTAAAATATGGAATGAATTATTAAATGTAAAAATTGTGAAATGGTTTTAAAAATTATAATTTGAGTAAATTCAGTATTTTATATTAATCAAATTTCTCTTAGAAAATCCATGCTTTAATGTTCTGAAATATGTGTTATATGATTGTTAGTTTTATTCTCCATGAGTGATTGTCATAATTATATGTTCTCTTTATTAGGAGGATTCAATGATAATTTTCCCATTTTTTATTGAGATTATTTCTTGATAGGCTAAATAATTGTATCATATAGAACATTCTTTTTTATCATATCAAATTTATGATTTTATAAAATCTCTCTAAAAAATGTTAAGGTGTTGTTTTCGAAAAATCCATTTTCCATAATACCACCTTATACATTTATCAATTATTAATCTCATAAAAAAATGAATGATGTTATTATAGAAGATAAACACTACATTCCAATTTTTATCCTTTTCTATATATCTCTTTCTAGTTTGAATGATATTCATGGAATCAAGTATAGTGGAGAGGTTGTTGATAGTGGAAAGGGATGTATTCCATTGTGGATATTATATGGGATTATTTCCAGGGAAGTTGAGGAGGAGATTAGTTATTATTATTATTTATTCTTCATTTATTATCCCAATATAAACAAATGGAAAAAAGATGAATAATATTAATAAAAACGATAAAAATATATTTTTTAAATAACATTTGGTTATTTATAAAGAAGGTAAAAAAAGAACATTACTTTACCAATGATCATGTTACAACTATTTTTATTAGTTGAATTTGTTCATCATGTGATGATGGTTTAGGGATGTGATGTTTATACTATGTAAAAAAATTTGAATATATATATATATAAATAAAAATAAGTGTTGAAAAAAAGAAGGTGTATATCATTATTTATACCTCATTATCATATTCAGGACCTTTACATTGAGTTTTGGGGAAGATGACTAATTTGATCCTTGATAAAGGAATATTCATTGAGAATAAATTTTTTATATAGTGCATTATGATTTAGTATTTAATATATTTTTTATCCTTAATTGTTTTAACATCATTTAATTACCTACACAAAGGATTAGAGACATTTGAATGTTAATGAAAACTGCACAAGATTATTTGTGATCTGTGTTCTTATGGGGTGGAGATTTCAGATTCAATTCAAGATCATGGTAAAGAAAATGCGATTGAGGTATGATAAAAACTCTATTTACATTATTACCTTGAGTTAGGAGTTAAAAAAAATCAATGTGTAGTAGATTACAACTTGAAAACACATTAATGTTGAATTTAAAATTTTAAATGGAAGGAAATTAGAGAATAATTATTTTAATAGAGGGAATAAAAAATACACGGTTGACTATATTTAATTTACAAAATATTTTATTCAAGATATTGTTTTCAATAATTATTCAACATTTGATTCTCCATGGACAATCATTTTATTTTTTTGAGTTTGATATTTGAATATTGGTAGTCTGAACTTCCATTTTCATAAATGTTTAAATTTTATACATGAGGATATGAAAGATTCTAATTTTTCAAGATTTTATAACTACATTACAAGAATGTATTTTCTAATAAAACATTCATTAAATTAGCCAATATTTCTCATGTATTTATTCATTTATTATTTTTATTGTAAGAATCATTTTTATTTAATCTAGAATAAAAATATGAAAACTATAATTAATATATCCATATAAACTTCATGTCATGGTACTTCATTTAATGACACTTCATTTTACAAAGCAGCACCAGAATAATAGTGTTAGAAATAAATCATTAATCTAGGAAAATGATGGTTTATGGTTTGAGATACCATTCATGTCATGGATAAAGTGGAAAAAAGGTCCTTAGACTATTTTAGAGACTATGTATGAATAATTCGTGACATGAATTCCCTATTAATGTTGTGAATAGTGTGAAGAAGTGAGAATAGTGGGAATTATATGTTGGATTCATCCCCTAAAGCACTACTCTTATACGAACCTGATGGAATAAAATGAGTTTCTATGTGGGAGTAAAACATTTCATGTTGGGAAATAAACATCACTCAATAAATCTGACATTGACACTAGATTTAAAAATTATATTTTTTATATTTTTTAGAATACAATTTTTTCATTCCCATTTTACTTTCAATACATTAAATTATAATTTTAAATATTAAATTCCAAGGCTTTATGATTTTCTATGCTTATAGATATCAAGCATGGACACTTCTGAGAGTAGGATCCAAACCTAGGTGTGTAGTGTTGATGCTAAAAATTCATTCTCTATTAAAGGTTATACTATTTTGTTGTAGGAATTTATTTTATTATTTTTTATCACCCTCAAATGACTATTATGAAAGAGTGACTTATTTTCTATCAGTATCATATTGAAAGTTTTATTGTAGTAGTTTGATTATGGATTTTAGTTTAATTCAATATAGGTTTTCACATTCAAATATATTCATATCCTCTCTTACTTATTTTTCATTGCATGACAATTACATGTTAATTATGGTTTTTTTATAAAATAATATCCCTAAAATATTACCTTCATTAAGACCACTAGTTAGGATAGTTTTTTGGTTCTAAAATGGATTATAGTTACATTCCTCACTAATTAACTAAAGTATATTACTGCTAAAAAAGGGAATTTTAGGAGAGAGATAGAGAGATAATCACCCAATCAAAGGGTATGGCATAGAATTAATTATTAATTCAATTAGAGTAATTATTTAAGGCATTATAATCACTACTAAATTACCCATGATATCATATGTTGGGTATTTTGTTTACCTTTCTTTATCCACTCGCTTCAAACATTAATTCCTAGTAGTTTATCTTTTATTCAATTAGTTCATAGTTTATGTGTTCATTATTCAATTTTCTATTTCTTCTAAAATTTATTCATTGGATTGGCCACATACTTACATGATACTATATTATCTAATTATGTATTTAGTGATTATTGTTTTCCACCATTAAAAATTCTAAATTGATTTCAACTCGGAGGAATTAATGACATCTTTTAGGATACATCATTATTTAATTAGTATACTATATTGACATACATTATTCTACCATGTACATGGATTTAATAAATACACTACAATCATGGTAAACAAATCCTGATATGTACATTCCTTTTTAACGATAAAAAACTTATCTTTCTTATTTAATCAATTCCATACCAACAATGGAAAAACACCTGGGAGTTATCTCATCACATACATAAGTTTCCTTGTTATAATATTGCATAAATATATGTGATAAAATGGTACACATTGATAATTGTCTCAATAATGGAGACTAATACACATTCGCATTAAAAGGAACAAAAAATGAATCCTAAATCCTATGGTGTTCCTATTAGTGGATCAGCCCTCATGATATCATATAATTTTATTTTCTCAATGTGAATATCCTGAGATGAAGTCGCAATTCCAATAATACCTAATAACATGATAGTCAGACATTTTATTTTTCCCCACTGTATGATGTATCTAGACTATATGATATATAATTAAGATTATAATCATAGTATCTTGGGGTTCCCTTTATAGCTAGGAGCAATTACAACCTATTGTTATGTTAACTTATATAATTAAATTATCACGTAAAATGTAGACATAGAATTATCATTGTTATTAAATAATGATAACATCATTTATATTTATCTGTACACATAATATGGTAATAGAAAATTATAGGTCAAGTTGGGTCTACATAACCTGCTTTCACAATAATCTGACATAAACTAGATCAAACATGATAACAATGAAACTATTATTTCTCAAAAGGAAAAATCATGATTCTAGTGAGTGAAGGATTTAATAATTAGACATGCCATGCCTTGCTACATTGATAATCTAATATTTATGACCGTACCTTTTCAGTGAAATTCAACAATATTTTATATCCCGTAGAATATTATTTTTTCCCAATCTCAAATATTTTACATTTTTTCTAGTGTTATTACCATTAAATTATCAAAAACTATATTATAATAATACTTCACTTTGAAGGTATTAATCCAAGAACTATAAAATATAATTTTATATTTATGACTGCTTCATTATAAATATAAAAATATTCAACACACTTGGTATTTATAGATATAAATACCATAGTCCTTAATGAGTTAATATTACTAATTTGATTATTATAATTATAATATTGTTTTAGATGATCTATTTTATCATTTGTTTTTATATTTTTAAGTATTATTTCTTCCTCTTCTTGTATAAGGTGAATATCCTTTGTTTTTATTCAAGTACTATTTATTAGTCCTGACATATTCCCATGATGTTATCCTAGATATATCAAATAATATCATATATAATGGATTCATCATAGTAGCATGTGGTGTTCTATTCTCCATTTCAATGTCCTCATATGTCATATATATATTTCTTATTGGGGATATTTGTGTTATGTGATATTGGAAACATTTATCACTATAATTAATGTAAATTTTATTTTTCTAATACCTATTCAGTATATATACTTTGACTTGGTCCAAGAAACCCATAATGTTACTTCAGATTTGGTGACAATTGATGGTCTATAGTGGTTGAATAAACAATTTTAAAATATAAAAATATAAAATAATTTTCAAATTTGATTCGTAGAGTTAATTTATAGTGGAAATTAAAAAAAAATAGCATAATGGGGATTTGTTTAGTGATTCATTAAAAATTTACCCAATTCCACTCATATACCTCTTTACATTGTGGGGTTGAATTATTTAATACACTAATTTTTTAAGAGTAATCATAACACAATCACACCCTACATTTTCGAGTAGAAGTATAACATAAAAACCTAACTTTTATATGGGGAGTCACAAGATAAATATAACATAGTCATTAGATTTTTGGAGTCACAACCCCTGAAATTATAATCCTAGATTAAAACCTAAAAATTAAATAAATAATTATTATTATTTTTAAAGCACATACAACAATTGGGACCATGTGTGAGAGATGGGAAGTATTGTTACAGACACAAGAATCCAATATAATGTAGAAGATAAAGTAAAAAAGTGAAAGTAATTTTGTTTTAGTTACTTATATATATGTATCATTAATCAAGTGGTATTAGTCATTAAAATTTTCATTTAGTACATGAATGTATGTCCATTAGATAAAAACATGCTCACATTGGACTTGGTTTGTATAGCACATCAAAGTTTACAACAATGGTTCTTTTGTTGCTATTTTTTTTATCATAACTCATGTTTATTAAACATGCCACAGAGACATTAAAAATTATTTTCAAAAAAATAATAATCCAATATCCAATCGGGTGCTATAAATTCAAAATCAGACTTCATAATTATCCATCAGACAGAAAAATACCATATCAGAATAGTTACAACCAAAAATTGAAATTAATAAATAAAGAATAATTTAATTTAATTTGAATTATATGTTAAATAATTTAAATAGACTCCACAACAATAGTTTAATCAAATCCCATAATATTTGTGATATAATTTGAGTGGTAAAATTTAAATTTCAAAAAATATTTAAATTTTATATTGTGGGTAATTATTGAAAATTCAATTATTCATGTATAAATATTATAAAATTATTTTGAATAAGTCTGAAATCACTAAATTTAAAATTTTAAAATATATAATTCCAGGAAATCAATTCAAAATATAAAATATTATATATTCAAAATATATAATGTTTGTATATTCTTGATTAAAGAATAAATTAAATAATATTTTAAAACTAAATAGAATATTTTCAAATAAATTCCCATGTATTTTATATAATATAAATTAATTTTAGAAATTAGTTCATAACATAATATATGTAATATACGGAATCAATGAATCATATTATAAAAAAATTGAAAATAGGGTATTGTGGAGATTTCATATTTCAAAACAAAAAATAGAGTATTGAATGGACTGTGATTATAAATTGACCATGAAGTATATGCCTTCAAGTATGTTAAATTATCATGTTGTCATAATGTGAAGTCAGTTCAAGTAGTCTTCTGGTTAGTATAATGAAAATGGGAATATTATAAGATGTGGTCAATTAAGTTATTATAATGCATAGTCAGAATAAATTTCTATGTGTGGTCACTTGAAATTTCTTCATGCAGTTGTTTGTAATTTCATCACGTGGTCACGCGGAATTTCATCATGTGGTCTCTTTCTTGTAGACTCTTGAAATGTATATGGTATCTTTAAAGAAAATATGGAAAAAAGTAGTCTTAACACTAGGGATAGGTTTAAACCATAAATGTGAACACTGATTCTAAATTTAGACTTTATTGTAGTGGGATCAATAATAGATAAACTTATTGTCTTTCAAATGATATAGGGGCTATGAAACTCTAAGCACAATAGATCATGATATAATAAAAATACAATGATCTAAAAAAATGGGCTTTCATGAAATTATGATTAACATAAAATAAATAAAATATTTTGTTGAACTGTAATCTTCAATACATAAAACATAAATAAATTAAAAAAACTCCAAATAAATTGCTTATTTTTGAAAATTTGAAAAAATATAAAAAAATATGATAGAGTTACAAAATTTTTTGAATTCTTTTTAAACAAATGATAGATAATTATAAGATAATGGAAAAAAATTGAAAACCATCAATAAAAAATAAGGAAAATCACCATTAATAATTTTATATTCATGTGTGATAAAAATAATTTAATATAAAATTTTAAAACTAAATTTATGACATTAAAATCTCAAAATTCATTTTCTTGATGTTTTCAAAATATGATGGTTTATAAAAAATATCCACTAGTTTATTTTCAGATTTAATACATTCAAGAATAATATCACCTTTATTAAAATAATCTCAAATAAAATGTGGTTTCATTACTATATTCTTAGTTTTAGAATACATTAAATGGTTATTCAAAATAGAAGTAGTATGTCAATTAAATAATAAATAAGTATATTTTTTAAATTAAAACCATAGTCAGATAAAGTTTTTATAAACTATTATTATTGAGAATAAATAGATTCATCCGAGATATACTCACTTTCAGTAGTTGACAAAAAAAAAATTATTGAACTCTAGGAAGCTAAATTATTACCAATAAAGTTACAAAAACATAATTTTCATTTTCTATAATGCCTAAATCCTCCAAAATAATATCCATATTAGATAATTATATATAAACAATTATATATTTATTTAAATAATATTAAATTAAAATTTCCATTAACATATCTAATAATAATTTTAATATATTTTATGTTAGATTTGTTACGAATGGATTGGAATCTATCAGAAAACAAGCACTCAACATTATATCAAGTCTAGACGTAGTTGAGAAAAAACATCCAATAATTCCCCCAAATAATTTATAATCAAAGGATATTCAAAAAATAATAATAAAATAGAATTTCGAAAAAAAATTAAAATAGAATTTCAAGATTCAATACCATAATAAATATTAGTAATAACATTCTCAATAGTATGTTATCTATAAATATTCAATGATATTTGATCTGGTAATGATGTATTATTCTCCAATTAATGTTATTCATTCTTATACTATGTTTTTTCTTCATCATAGTCAAAATCTCTAAACTCATCATCAAAAGCATCACAATCAAAATTCATTATCATATTATTTTCAACAAACATAACATACAAAAATACTTTAACAACAATTGATATTTTATTATAAAATCTATAATACTTATTTCTATTATAATAACTAAGATAAAACCTCCATCAATATTAGTATCAATTTTATATTAAATATTAATTAAATTAAAAATAAAATCATTTTAACCAAAAACTCTAAAATAATTTTTTTTTGGATTTTTAACATTAAACAATCCAGAAATAGTTTTCTTAAAAAAGGTCTAACAATAATTCAATTTAAAATATAACAATTATAAAAAAAGGACTCATCATAAAAATATATAGGAAAATTATATTCACATAACATATATATTTTAATTTTAATAATAGTTCTATTTTTCTATACAACACTATTTTTCAATAGTGTTCTCTAAGATGAGAAATAATTTAAAAATCATTAAATTGAAAATAAAATACCAATTATAAATTATTATATTAACATCCATTATCACTATGAATTGAAAAATCATCTAATACTTTTAATTTAGAATTATGTTTCAAAAATAAAAAAGTCTATATAAAGTATCATTCTTATGTGCCGCCTAAATATATTATAATTTTATATAATAACTAAAGTATATTTCTTTACAATAAGGCTAGAAATTTGAGTAGGACCAAATAAATCAAGATGTAATTATTTTAATGTTCTATTATTACTTATTTAAACAATATGTCTCGAATGGACTTTCTTTAATTTCTTTTTCATGCAAGTGTCATAAGTATGAGGTTGTTGTTTCTTTATAGTGTTAATATATCTAGATTATCCAAATTCTATGTACCATATATATTTTTTGAGACATCCAAGTAATCTCTCCAAAAAAATTAATTACTTGACAATCTTGTTAACCAATAATGTTTGGTTATGATCATAATAGTAAAACAAGTTTTCAGTACCCAAAAATAATTTTTAAAATATTTTATAGTAATATGTATAAAATGATTTAGAAATATAAGTCTTTATAAATCCCCAAAACTATTTAAATCTAATATAATAATACTTTTTACAGTTTCCTTTCATACCACATTAAAAATATGTATGAGTATAAGTACAACCAATTTTACATTCAAAAAATGATTTTGATAAATTTTAGGTAATATTATATAAAATATAGTAACATATTTAATTATAATTATTTTTTTCAAATATATAGGTACATGGCCTCTAAGTGGGTTTTTTCTTCTCTCCCAACTATTCTAAAGTTCTCCTTAGTGACGATTTGGAGGGGGAGTCATAGACACTTCATATTTAGAAATATACCACTCATACCGACCTATTCTCATTTTTATTAATCCTTTAATTTCCGATTTCTCTCAACTCTCCCTTAGTCATGGGAACTATCACACTGGTTATGATTTCATTATATAACTCTAAAGGAAGGGGATAGACAGTTTGGAAAACGTCAACTCACTATAGTGAATATGGAAACTGGTTTTCATCCTTGATGATGACATTGATTTTAATATGATTTAATATGGGATTATTTTTTGAAAATGGCCATGTATTTACCCAGTGAAGGTGCACCTAGTTTATATCCTTGAAGTTGATGGAAAATTTTGATGTTGAGGTTTTCAAGGTGTATCTCTAGAGGATGGGTCGATAGTCTGGTGATGGTTGTTACTCGAACATATGAAGATAGCTTCAGGTTTTATACCTACACAATGAGGGATATGTTTAGAGATAATGTTTTAATGATGTTGTTTGTGGTTTCTTTTTAATTTTTATATTTTGAAATTTAGGTTTTATTTTTCCTAATGAATGTTTTTATTTTCAATGATTCGGCTTTGTCCTTTTATGGCTAATTCTTGGTTTCGGAATTTTCCTTTAAAGTGTTTCAAAATGAGGAAGTTAATTATTAGTTTGTGTGACTTGAGG
Organism: Viscum album; assembly: GCA_963277665.1. Taxonomy (NCBI): domain Eukaryota; kingdom Viridiplantae; phylum Streptophyta; class Magnoliopsida; order Santalales; family Viscaceae; genus Viscum; species Viscum album. The sequence continues at coordinate 803,534,960 of OY728119.1, read as the reverse complement.
TGAAGTTTGGTGTTCTGATTCCATAATTTTTCTGGTTCTACATTAAATGGGGTTTTGATCACTTGGTTGTCACTTGTGCAAGGCACTTCGAGTATAAGAATGAGAGCATATGGCTTGGACATCAGTTTTTTTCCCATGCATCTTTGCATGGGACTGTTTGCAGCATACCCATGATTTGGTTGAGGGCCTTTAAAAGTTGAAGATGTAGGGAAGATTTAGGAAATGTATTTTTCATGGGGTTCTTCTTTTCTATTTTATTTGGTTGTTTTGACGGACTTGGGGTTTCTCACTCCCCCTTTAAAAGTGATTAGATAATAAAATAAAAAATAATTTTCAGTCACTACCCACCTCCCAATAAGTTCTCAATTAGTGGTAACAAAGTTGTTTTGGGATTAAATTTTATGTGGTTGATGGTGTTCTAGGAATGGATTTATATAGAAACTCTTCTTCTAATTAGGTTTATGAATTGGAATTTTTTTTTGTTAGCATTGGTGATGTCAATGATGCAGATGTTTTCTATGATATTCTTCATAGTATGGTGTTGGCCTCATCGAATATAGTGATTTTCAATGGAAGTTATTCCTATAGTTATGTTTTTAAACTAAATTAGTTTATTAGTTTCTAAATTACATGTTGAATGGATTTATTTTGACATTTATTCCTGATATTCATCAATGATGGTTTTTTGGGTTTATTAATATGAGATGATAGCTAGTGGGTTCTCACAGATAATGTGTTAATTATGACTATGGTTAATTTTCTTAGAGAATGGATAAAGTTGGATCCAAGTTCAGGTTCTCAGAGTGTGAGGTTATTAGTTAGTGTTAGGATATATGGGTTTCAAATTTTGAGTCCAAGGTTTTCATTGATCACATTAGTAATTTTTATATATGTATATCGAAATTTGCGTGTTACATATCTGGTTGTTTAATGATTGAATGTACGGTTACATAAACCCAATAAATTCTTTTATAAAATAAAAAATTGACTTTGGTGACATTAACATTCCTTTTTAAATTTTTTATTCAAATCCTAATAAGATTTCAAATCATTAGAAACATTAGAATGTTATTTGGAGAGTATTTCGTTGTTTTTCAATATCTTGTAAAAGAAAATTATTATTTAAAATTGGGTTTTATTATTTTCCTTATGTTTATTATATAAATAAATGTTTTTAAAAAAATCATTTATTAGCCTTTATATTTATTCAATTATCTTAGAAACATTAATATTTTTATAATCAATGTCGTAATTATAACATCCTAAAAAAATCTTGAATCATTATCCGCGTTTAAAGAATCCATAAACTATATGCTAGTATATTCATTATTATTTACATATTCTTCATAAGAATCTGATTCTTCAGAATAACTCGATCTAGTTTTAGTTCAATTTTTATCCTTATTTATTTATTTTTACTTATATAACATATTTGGAAAATCTGGCTTGATATTCCCTTTAATTCTATAATTAAAGCAACTAGCATCTAAATTATTTTACTTAGTACCAATTTTCTTATGTACCTTAATTTTATCATTTGGATTGATTCTTTTGAATTATTTTTTCAGTCATTTTTTCATTAATTTGTAACCTTCATTCACAACATGAGAAAAAAATTCACTATCATGTCACTTATAATTAGAATATTTCTATGAAAATTATTTATAGAATTAAATGGTACGATTTTTTTTAAAGTTTCATCTTCTACTATATTTTTTTGATACCATTCATTTTAAAGTTTCCATATAATAATTTCATCAAATGTTTACTCATTTATTTTATTTTGTACAATGATTTAGATACTACTTTCATACCACTTATCAAATAGTGACCATGGAACTCTTTAAACAAGTACAAGATTCTATATAATTTCACCAAGATAATTCATTCCATCTAGTATGACTTTGAACCTATAGATCATCTGATTAACTATCTCATCTCCATGTATCGTGAAATCATAGTACTTGACTCATGGAATTAAAATATTGTTTCCCATTATCTTGTTAGATCCATGACTTGTTTCTTATAAAATCATCTAGATCTCTTGAGTTATCTTACAAGTAGATACATGAGTAAACATAATTCTGTTAATATCATAGTATAAATTTTTCATAATCATATAATTCAAAAAATATTTTATAGTTTCGTTTCATATATGTGTATGAGGATAAGGGTCCATAAATTCATATGATTTTTCAATTTTTATCCAGTGATCAATGCTAAGATACATCATATGAGATTCCATTAAATTTTTCTTAAAACCATGATCAATACTAACAAAATGATGCGTTTTTCAGGAATCCACCTATTGTTGGGATTTATTCTTTCCATATTAAAGAATCGTTATCCTCAGATAATAAAGTCAAGTAATAGGTAATAATAATAAAATAATAAACCATAAAATTGAGGAAAATACGACTCTTTAAGGATTGATAAATTCTTAAAGGAATAGTTTCTGATACTATAAAATACGTAGATTATTCTTGATAAGGTTAAACCATTTCTATAAATTTTTTGTATTAGTAAAATGAAATAGATATAAAATTATTATTCTTAATAGGGAAAACCTATGAAAAAGATTTTTTATATAGAAAAAGAATATTATTAGAAAACAATCCTTAATAACTTCCACCCTTTGATATAAATTTTTTGGCCGAATAAGGTGATGGAATATGGTCTCGAGAGGGGTGAATAGACCAAAATAAAATTGTAATAGGATAAAATAATCATCATGATTAATTAACAGATTTAATTCTCATTAGAAAATAAAAATAAATAAAGCATGGAATTTTTAATGTGGCTTGGTCTAAATTGATCCTAGTTGACTTATATACCTCTATAGTCTATGATATTAATATTGTGCACTACACTTATTTTATAAATGGAATTATAAAAAAATTAAAAGCCAACTTCTCAAGTGGATGTATAATGTTACATCCCTTCTTCTCCTCATTGGCTTGAGAAGGTGGGTGGTTAGTACATAGAATTAAGAAACATCCCCATGGTGCCAAAGGAGAGAAATAAATGATGAAGGGATTAAATACATGTGGGGGATGATTTCCCCTTTAAGAATAAACCCACTAACCAAATAAATTACAACAAAAAACCCACTAAATGATTCATGATAACTATGAAAGAAACCCCAAAATTTCATTTATCAAAATAAAACTAGAAACTAATTACCATAGTGGATGACTATGAAAGAAAAGTAAAAAACATAATACAAACTAATAAAACTCCAAGACAACCACAAAACTCCAAAACTACACATGCTCCATGATCCAACTACACAAAACATCCCATCTATCATAAAGTAGTGCTAAATACGAGTGATACAACACTTTTTTCCAATGTCCAAGTAGATGAAATATGTAAAAGCACCAAACTACCAAAGCAGGGGTGAGTACTAAAATGTAGCAGGTTTTCCCCCACTGACATCCCTACTCAAACCATTATGATAAAATAGTTATCAAAATTTATACAAAATAGTTTATAGAAACAAATTTCGCAAAAAATTTATAATTAAACATAAAATTTTTCTAAAACAGTTTATAACCAAATTTAAACAAATGTTATCTCAACCAATTTTCATGTAAAATCTATTTTAGAGAAAACAATCAAACAATGCCTTAAAACCATTTCACATGTTTCGTTCATCATTTCCATTCCATTTCACATATCCATGCCACCAACCATGCATGTATCATTATGGCAGTTCCATACTCATTAGTAGTCTCTCATTGATCTACCATGTCATCATGAGGTAATTATATCCCACATGCCATTACAACATTGGAACCAAGAACAAGATCATACATCAACAATGCCTCATAAATGAAATATGAAAACACACACTAATTATTCTCAGAAACAATGTCAATACCAATTTTCCCAAATCATTTCAATAAAACAATATTTTTATTGAAAACACTTTTTCCAACATTCCAATTAAAAATACCATCAAATCCATAATTTAAAACTAACATTTTAAAATAATGAAACCAAATATCTTTTCCCAACAAATCTCCACAATTCCACAATTTCACCAAAAACCATATATCATCAGCAAATGATATTTATATCATTCTATGCACCAAGATATCTCAATAAATTTCACTCAATTAAATCAATGTGAAAATAATCCAATCAATTATTGCAATAGATGTCGAGAGTAAATCCACTTACCATAAGAGTTTTGGTGAAACTGATAAATGACATGAAAAACGTCACAAAACCTAGTTGAAAATCCCCAATCCCACCATAGATATCTTACCCTATTAAAAACCATTCGATATAAAAACTTACTTGGAATAAAAAACCATATTTATACCCACATTAGTTGTAGATCTAATAAAACAAGAGGAAGGGCGAATTTGATCTAATAAAACAGATCAATAATGAAGAAGAATGAATAATTACTTCAAGAGTCATATTTCAACACACAAAGGGATGGCTCTGGATTGCTTCTAATTCATATGGTATACGTTATTCGACCTTTGAGAGACCAAAACACGGAGTTTGGGACACATAAGAAGAAAAACGAGTGGGTTAATTGGTAAAACAAGTGAGATCATCTTTTTAAGGATCTAACATTGAACAAGTGCACAATTTGGAAAATCATGTGCAAAATCTAATATTGATTATATATTAAGAAATGCCTTTCATGGATGGGGTTCATATCCTCCAAATAATTTGTCGCACATTCCAAATCTCTATGTCCAAAATTTTCACTACACAACATGGTTTCTCCTAGTTTTCTACATGGTTTGGAAATACTATGTGCAGCCCGTGTGCCTCACTTTTATCCACAGAATCATTATGAATGGTTACCTAAAATTGTTTCATGGTTTACAAAAACATTTCACCACCCGTTCCCCAGTATTAAAACCCCAAAAATCTCAATAAGTTCTCCAAAATCTTCCATCTTCCACCTTTTTAATTTATATACATAAAAAGGGGATACATACCAAAACCCAGGTGTGGTACATTCCCCCCCCACCATTGTTATTTAAATTAATAGTTTGTATAAAACCATTATTTCCCAGAAAGAGTTATGACCATTTCTCTTTCATTTACTTCTTTTAATCCCATGTCTCTTCTGGAATCTGACCATGATTCCACAAAACCCACACTGGGCCAATGCTTTTTCCACACAAGACATACTCTTTCCTATCCAAAATCTACACCGAGATATGTACCAATGAAGCATCCAACCCTAGGTCAAAATTATCCCATATGATCACATGTTCGAGAGTTTGGTGATACTTTTTCAATTGAGATATGTGGAACACATTGTGGATATCACTGAATCATGGTGGCAATGAAAACTGATATGCCACCTCCCCAACCCGTTCCATTATCTCAAATGGGCCTATGTTTTGAAAATATATCTTTACCAACTTCCCAAAACATCAATGTTCAGCCTTGGAGAGATCTTAATGAACACATGGTCACTCACCATGAATGACAATAACTGTCGTTTATGATCTACATATGGTTTCTGACAACTCTGCACCATCACCATTCTCTGCTTGGTCAACTAAATTTTCTCTATTGTTTCTTATACAAGGCTCAGCCTATCTAGTGAATTATAACATGTATCTACCCAAAAAATAGGAGAACGACAAGTATTTCCAAACAATTCTTCAAATAGAGACACATGTATTGAGGCCTGATAGCTATTGTTATATTAAATCTCCACTAAGGGTATATTATCTTCCGATGAGCCACAAATTTCCATTAAACAAGCCCACAACATTTCTATCAATGTTTGTATCCTCCATTAAGATTTTACATCCTTATAAGGATGATACTCTCTACTCATAGTCCACTTAGTCCTAAGGTATTTTGGTAAGGATTTATAGACATGAGACATAACCCTAGGATCTCTGTTTGATATGATAAAAAGTAGTGTGCCATGTATCTTAACAACTCCTTGGATATATTTCTTGGAAATATTTTTCACCATATTAATTTCATGAATCAGGATTAAAATAGCTGACTTGGTAAGTCATTCCACTATCACCCATATGGAATCATGTTTCTAAACTGTTCATGGGAGACCTATAACAAAATCCATCTCTAACAACTCCCATTTACAAATATGGATAGGTAAAGACTCCAACATACTTGCTGGTCATAGATTCTCTTCATTAAAATTATGACAAGTTAAACACTTTAAAACAAACTGAATCCCCTTTCGGTTCATACTGACCCACCAAAAATATGCCTTCAAAGATTTAGACATATTCTACATTCCCAGATGAACAACCCATCTCAAATGGTGGAAATAATGAACAAGTTTATCTTGAAAAAGGAGAGGTACTAAAATGTGATTCTTAAACCACAACACTAGACTCTCATTCAGCTTCCATCCTTCAATGGTCTCCCCACCATTGAGTTTTGAACTCATTGCAACACATTCATCACCTGAAGTATATGCCTCCTATACCATCTTTACCAAATTATGAAATTTGAAAACTAAATAGAAAACCCAAATACCACCTCGGTCTTCACATTTCAGATGGATATTGGATAGTACCAATCTGAACTTCCATGCATTTGAATCTTATTTTTTCCAACTGTGCATATGACTTTCTATTTAATGCATCTAGAACAGTATTGAATTTATGCGGTATATACATTATGTAAAAGTCTAACATCGGTAGATAGTCATCCATATTATATTCCACATATTCAAATCTCATTGGGATAAAATATATTTCAATCTCTTAGGATTTGTGAAAACAGTAAATTTCTCACCAAATTGATAATATCGACATGTATTGAAAGCAAGGGACACTACAACTATCTCTAAATTGTGTGTTTTGTAGTTTTTCTAATGCACTCTTAAATTCCTTTATCCATAAGTATCAACATGGTCTCCTTGGATGAGAACACACCTAAACACAAATCCTAAAGCATCCCAATGCACTATGTACCGAAGTCCTAATTATTTCAAAATCAAGATAGGCGATTATATAAGATGAACCTTTATCTCTTCGAAGGAATTATATAAATTGATCGATGGATACTGCAAAAATATCATCCATGATCACTTCCATATATTCCAAATTCAATTCTAGCAACTGGTACTAGATCATTTCCAAAACTAGTTCTAACAATTTAATTGCACAAGTCTGTATGACCATTCCTTCTTCAAAGATATGCTTGATGCGATCCACAGTCATGAAACTAACTATTTTCCTATAACAGTAATTGCGAGAAGTGAAAATTTCAACCAATACATACCCAGGATTACATCATATAAATCCATTTCAAATTTAGATAAATATCATTTTATCTCATCACCATCAATAGTTATAGAACATACTCTACACATGAAGGTTCAACATTCTCTTTCCCTGAGAGGAGTTTTATGTTTTATTATAAAAGGCATCATATCATGTTTTAAAATTTGAAAATAAACATAATGAAAAGAAAAGAATGAATGAGATTCACTGGTATCAAACAACACTTTCATAAATGTATAATTCAAAACAATCATACCTCTCACCATATATGATCCCGTCTAATCAACTTTAATCACCTGCTCAACTCCATATAATTGATCCATTACTACACTCTTTTCTATATTGTGTTGCTAATATTTCTCTGGCTGAGAATTCATGGTATTACTAGAATCACAATGGATATCTCTAATTTTCTCCCTATATTGATTTTGATTTCCTCTCCCCATCATAGCATACATCATTTGAGACACTTGAGAAGTGTCTCGAGCACCTGACATCAGATCACTGCAAAAACAACTCTTAAGATGTACCATACATTTGCAATTTTTTCATGCTCTTCATGGGGATGTACACTCTAAGTTAATGTGGTTAAAGGAACCACATTGGAAACATATCACTTTTTCATAGGTCTCATATGAGGATTCATTGATCCAGGTGTCTTGTTCTGATTCTCACTCCATACAAGGAAGTAGATGTCCCTCTTTCACTTGCTCCTAGCATTATAGTTTCCACTGGTTCCCATGGGTATCATCATACATCCTACTCCAATAGCTCCTGAGATACATCTTTCATCCACCATCCCTCTATTGACCATCTCTATATAATCAGTAATACAGTGTATAGTAATCTTCGAACAAATCTCTTTCCTTAGCCCCAATTCAAAAATGTGTTCCTTTAAGGCCGCACTAGAAAACAATTGATGTAAAAATCACACTAAATTCAATAATTTATCCACATAATATGTGATATAGAGATTTTCATACTTCAGGATGATGAATGTCGACATTATCTGGATCTTTAACTAGTGAGGATATAATTATTTGTTAATCAATTCTTAAAAATACTCATTATTAAATCCTTGATCCACTTTTGCATGAACCACTGGATCCCAACACTAGTGTGAAAGATACTCAAGCATATAATTTTCCTACATCACTTTTATCTCTACTAGTGTACTAATGAAATAAAATATACATTAATCCAATTAAACCATTCCTCTACTCTTTCTAGTTCATAATCACCCCAGAAGATGGGTGGATTCGGTTTCTAGAACTAGATGGAATGATCCACCTGTCTTAGATCATCATAATGATTCCTTATGTCCATAGTTTTAAATTCTTTGACAATAATCTAAACTATTTTTTGGTTCACCTACTTCTCAGGTTTATCCACATTCTCCACAACTTCTTCCAGTAGATTTCTACGATGCCTATCGGGTTCCGTTTTCTATACAAAAACAAACTCCATATGTCTCACTCTTTAGTAACTGAAAGATTAGCATTTCAAATTATATCACATCAACTATCACACATATGCATTCCAAAATAAACATTTTACATGTTCAAATATTATTGAAAAATCATTACTTTCTTTTGAAAATGAAACCCTTTTCAAAATACCGTAATGATTCTCGTTTTTTAAAATCTTTCATTTGAAAACACTTTCACTATTTTTCAAAAAATAAAACATTATCACAAAATCATAAAACATTAATAAAAATTTGGTATTCAATCCTAGTGTAAATATATTCCTTTAATTCATGTCATGCTCATCTCACAGGCTAAACTCATGTCAATGAGATTGAAAATACTTTAAGTGTCTCCAAAACACCTATGTAACAAACTCCCTAATAACATGATGTTCAGCATAAGAAGGTTAGATACACGTTTTGATGCTCTAAAATTAAATTCAAATTAATAATACTCCTTTCTCGATCCCAACTCAAGGAATATTAAAGAATAATTAAACTCCAAAACCAAGAAACCTGATGACTACTTGTTCCGTGAGGAATTGAACAAGTTGATACCATTTATCTCAAACATGATTTTGGGCAAACCAAAATCAACACCATTTTTAACATCCCTCCTACTCATTAGATTGATAATGTGGGAGGATTATACATGGCCTTATGTGACATCCTCTAGGTTCCAAAGTCTAGAAATAAAGGTCGAAGGGATTCAACACATGTGGGGAATGATTTTACCTTTAAGAATAAAACAACAGACCAAAAAATTACAACAAAAAAAAACAACTAAATGATCCACGATAGCCATGGAAGACAAACCAACATTTCATTTATCAAAATCAAACTATAAACCATGTAAAATAGAAGAATAATACCATAGCAAAGTAAACAGCAGAAGAGAAACTAATAAAACTCCTAGACAGACACAAGATACCAAGATCAACATGCTCCATGATCCAACTTCACTAAACATCCCATGTATCACGAGGTAGTGCTAAATACATGTGATATATTACCTTTTCACATGTCCCGGTAGAATACATCTAGAAAAGTGCCATAGTTCCAATGCAGGGGTGAGTAATAAAACTCAATAGGTTTTCCCCAATGAATTCCCTACTCATGCAACAATGATTGAAGAGTTAGAAACATTTATTCAAAATATTTTATAGAAAAAAATTTCCAAAATAACTCATATTAAATTTATACAAGTTCTAAAATAGATTATAACCAAATATAAAAAACTTCTCTCTCAACCAATTTTCCAAAAAGAAATATATTTTGGAGAAATCTACGAAACAAAACCTCAAAACCATTTCACCATTTTCTTTTGTCATAGCCATACCATTGTATATATCTATGCCACCAACCATGCATGCATCATCATGAAAGTTCTGTACACATGGTCTTTCTCTCATCGATCTACCAATTCATTAGTTGGTAATTATATATCATTTACCATTACACCTTTGGCACCGAGAAAATTTTCTTATATCAACAAATTCCCATAAATGAAATATGAACCAACACACCATGTATGCTCATAAACAATTTCAATATCAATATGAAAAACCCAATTCAATAAAAAAATAATTTTATTGAAAATAATTTTCCCATCAATCCATTTCAATATACCATAAAATACATATTTTAAAACTAACATTTAGAAATCAATATAACTGATCACTTTTCACAACAGATCTCCACAATTCCATAACATAACCGAAAACCATAAATCTTTACTAAAATGGATTTATATCATTCATTTCACTGAGATATGATAATCAGTTTCAATCAAATAAATCATTATGAATGTAATAAAATCAATTTAATCAAGAGTATTTGAGAGTATATCCACCTTACCCCAAGAGTATTGGTTAAAATGATAAAAGGCATAAAAAATGTCACCAAAATGGGTTAAATCTATACAAACCCACCTTATATATCTTCCCCTAAAAAGAAAAATGATAAATATAAACTTATTAGGATGAAAAACCATATGATCTACCCTTATCAGGTTTAGATATAAGAAAATGAGATGAAGGAAAAAGTAGATCTATGAAAACACATTAAGAACAATGGATAATGAGTCCATACCCCAAGAATAAGGATTCAATGCACCAAGGGATTACTCCGAATAACTTCCAATTCTATTGGTATAGGTTTTCCAAACTTTAGGAGACAAAAATCCCATGTTAGGGCCTCATAATAGTAAGAATAGGTTTGTTAAAATGTAAAAATAGTGACATATACTTTTTAACGATATATCATTGAACCTATGTATAGTTCAGTCACACTGTTTGGAAAACCATGTGCTAACTGTACCCGTGATTCTGTCTTACAAAAGGCCTTGCACGGTTGGTGTGCATGGATTCCAAACAATGCGCCAACCATGCCATAGATCTGAATCCAACATTTTCACCAAACTACACAGTTTCTCATTCGATGTTTCATGGTTTGAACAAACTGTGCATAGCCAGTGTGCCTCTTCTTATTCCCTTGACTCACTATGCATGGTTACCAACAAGTGTTTCATAGTTTCCCCAAACAATGCACCGACATTTCATCTTTATAAATCTCCCAACAACCCTCAACATGTTCTCAAAACTCTTGTAACATCCAAACTTATACATTATATACCTCAAAATAATAAAGAATGGGTTGCATACCAAAAACTAGGGGTTATATATTCTCCTCACCACTAGTCTTTCCATCCCCATAAATTATAAACCCACCATTTTCCTAAAATATTTCCGTCCATTGATCTTTCATTTCTTTCTTGCATTCCCAATTCACGTCATGAATATGAACATGTTTCCACAAAACCCTCACTTGGCCGATGATTTTTCCACACATGACTTTCTCATGCCTATACACAATCCACATTGGGATATTAACCTATGTAGCACTTGGATCCAGGTCAACATGATCATAGATGATCACATGATCCAGATCGGGATGATTCTTTTTCAATTGAGTTACGTGGAACAAATTATACACCACACTACACCATGGTGGAAATTCCCACCAATATTCCACCTCAAAAACATGTTCCATTATCTAAAATGGGTCTATGTATCGAGAATATTACTTATCTTTCTTCCCAAAATGTTGATGTCCAAGTCTTGGAGAGGCCCTCAAGAACACATGGTCACACACCACAAAGGACAGCGGTCGTCTACGATGATCTGCTTATGATTTCAGACAACTTTTTTTTCATCCCCATTCACATAATGATCAACTGAATCTTCTCCATAGTTTCCTAGACAATGTTGAGCCCAATTAGTGATGTCTCACCTATTTCCACCCAACAAAGTGGAGAATGACAAGGACACACATAAAATGCTTCAAACAGAGCCATATTTCCTAAGACCTAAAAGACATTATGACATGATAACTCCAATAACGGTATTTTCACTTCTTGTGAGCCACCAAAATCCATCGCACAAGCTTGTCCCATGTCTTCCAAAATTTTCATTGTCCATCAATATTTTCCATCTGTTTGAGGATGATATGCCATACTCATAGCCAAATGAGTCTCCTGGGATTTCTATAAGAATTTACAAAAACAAGATCTGAACCTTGGATATTTTTCTAATACTATCAAAACTAGAATTACATGTCTCTTTAATACATATTGGATATAGATAATGGATAGATCTTCTATAGTATGAGTTTCATGAATAGTTATGTAATGAGGTAACTTGATAAGCTAGTCCAATACCACTCATATGGAATCATGTTTCCAAGTCATTCTTAGATGACCTATAACAATATCCATCATTATATGATCCCATTTACAATAAGGGATAGGTAAAGACTACAAAATACCTGCTGTTTGTTGATGCTCTGATTTAACTTACTTACAAGTTAAACACTTTGAAACCGTCTTTTCCACCTTCTGTTTCATACCGACCCACCAAAAATACACTTTTATTTCATTATACATTTTATGTATTCCTTGATGAACACCCCATCATGAATGGTGGTGAGAATTAAGAAGTTTCTCTAGATAAACCATATATACTACCATATAATTCCTAAAACACAACCCTGAACTCTTATATCTCTTCTAGCCTTCAATGGTCTCCCCACCATTGAGTTTTGAAATCATTACAACACATTTTTCATCTAATGTCTCTATATCTTTCAGGATATTTACCATATCTAGAAATATGTAAAAATTAAAAAAATAAATATCACCCTGGTCTTCACATTACACATGCATTCCAGCTAGGACTGATATCAATTGGAACTCATTCGATTATTCTTTTTCCAACTTTGCAAATGACTTTCTACTTGATGCAACTGCCACCATATTGCCTTTACCTGGGGTATACATCAAGTCAATGTCTTATATCTGGAGATAAAACATCCATATTTTTTCCTCATATTCAATTTATGTTGTGAGAAAATATTATTCAAGATCTTATGATCAAAGAACATAGTAAATTTATTACCAAACAGATAATGATGCAATTTCTTTAAAGCATGGAAAACTACAACTAACTCCAAATTGTTTGTAGGTTAGTTTTTCTCATGAACTCTTAACATCATTGATCCATAAAAAATAATGGACCCCTTTCATGTGAACATATCCCAACCCAGATCTCATACCATCATAGTACACTACGTTCCCAAATCCTGATTCTGGAAAAATAAAGATAGGTGTTGATGTAAGATGAACCTTTTGATCTTGGTAAGACTTCTATAAATTGATCCATGACTAATGGGAAACATCCATCCTAAATAAATTCCATCGATTCCAAACTCAATGCTACCAACTGGTAAGAGATCGTTCCCACTCCTAGTTCCAAAAATTCCATTACACCTATCTTTATGACCTTTCCCCCTTTAATGAGATGATTGGCACCATCCTCAGTCATGAAACTAACTACTCCACCACAATAGTCAATGAGAGCCTTGAACATTTCCAACCAATCCATACCCAAAATTACATCCTATACATATATGTTCAATATAGACAAATCCCATTTCAGATCAAATCCACCAATAGTTATAGATCATTCTCTATAGAGGAAGGCTCGACATTATCTTTCCTTTATAAGAGTATGAAGTTTTATCATATAAATAATCATATCAAGTTTTAAACTTAGAAAATAAACAACATGAGAAGAAATGAAGGAATGAGATGAACTAGTACCAAAAAACACATGAATAAAAGTAGAATTCAAAATAATTTTATATCTCAATGAAGATGTTCTAACCTAATCATCCACAATCATGTGCTCAACACCATATAATTGCATCATCACTATACTCTCCTACTTGTTTCCTTATTTATATTTCCCTTGATGAGGATTCATGGTATTTATAGAATCATCATGGCTAACTTTGATCTACTGTTGAGATTGATTTTTTCCCCCGCCCCATCAAAGCATACAATACCTATGACACATGAGAAGTATCTTGAGCACATGTCCTCAGATCACTGTGACAATGACACTAAAGATGTCTCATTGATTTAAATTGTGTAATTCTCTTTGTGGGGGTTTACACTCTCACTTCATGTGGTCAATGGAAACACATTGGAAACATCTAACTTTTGTCATAGGTCTCGGAGAAATATTCACTGATCCAACTATCTAATTCTGATTCTTGCTCCCACCCTGGAAGTGGGTGTTCCTATTCCACATCCACCCAACATTATAGTTCCCACCCATTCCCATGGTAATCAACATAATTCATCCTCCCATAGCTCCTAAGATGTCATGTTCATCCAACGTTTTTATATTGACAATATTTATATAATCAATAATACAGGGCACAGAAATATTCAAGACAATCTCCTGCCTTATCCCCAATTCATGTATGTGTGTCTTACATGACACACTAGTAGCAAATTCATTTGAAAATCACATTAAATTCATAAATTTAGACACATACACTTTGAAAGAGAGATTTTCCAACTTCAGGATTACGAAGAATGTCATTCTCTAGATCTTAAATGTTTGAGAATAGAATTGTTTGTTAAAAAACTCTTCAAAATCCTCCCATTTAAGGCCTTGATCCACTTTACATTGAACCCCTGGATCCCACCATTGGTGAGGAAGATCCTCTAGCATATACATCACCTGCATCACTTTTAGCTCGGTTGGGGTACCAATGAAATCAAAGATACCATTTATTATATTCAACCATTCATCTACACATTTTCGTTCATAATAACCCTAGATGATGGGTGGATTCTATTTATGGAACTGGATGGAATGATCCACTTGTGTTGTCTCATCCCTCCAGTTCCCTCTGTCCACAACTTGAAATTCAGGTACGATACTCTGAACTAGTTTTTCATTCACCTACTACTCAGGTGCAACCACCTTCTCATCAGTTTCTTGCAGTGTATTTCTACAATTCCTAATGCATACCATTTTATATACAAAAAAAACACAACAAGTCTCACTATCTAGTAACTGAAGGCTTAGAATTTAAAATTATATCACATAAACTATCACACATATGCTTTAAAAAATAACCATTTTCCATATTTAACGATTATTGAAAAATATTTACTTTCATTTCAAAATGAAACCATTTTCAAAATACCATGGCCATGCATGTTTTTTAAATATTTCATTTGAAAATGCATTCACTGTTTTTCAAAAATATCATAACTCATAACTCAAAATGATGTACGTACTCCTTGTGGGAATTCATTCCTCATATAAATTTAATTCCTGTCTCATTTTCTAAAATCATGACAATGATATTAAAAATCCAATAAGTGTCTCCAAAACACTGATGTAACCAACTCCCTAGTGACTTGAAGTTTCTCATAAAAAGGATAGCTATGTATTCTTATGCTCGATGCTTCAAGTCCTGAAAATCCTACTCCTTTCTAAGATCCCAACTCAATAAATATTAAATAATGAATTCCCCTCCAAAACCACGAAAACTGATGACTACTTATTCTGAATGGAATTAAAACCATTTATCTCAAATAGGCTTTTGGAATGACCAAAATTGAAACCATTTGTAACCTTTCTCCTCCTCATTTCATTGAGAAGGTGGAGGATGATACACTGCCTTAAGAAACATCCCCAAGGTGCCAAAGGCTGGAAATATATGCATAATGGATTCAATACATGTGGGGGATGAATTTAAATTCTTGAATAAACCAACTGACCAAAAAATTACAACCAAAAAACCACTAAATGATGCATGATAACCATTGAAGACAACCACTACTGGAATTAACATTTTTTTCAACGGGCTATTTGTGACAGGACCCCGTCGCAAATAGCCTTTTCTGACGGGCCCCAATCGCAAATTGCCCGTTGCATAAAATTACACCGCAACACTTTTTTTTTTGCGATGGGCCCATTGCAAAAAATATCTGTTGCGGTGGGAATATTTCCCGTTGCAAAAAAGCACCCAATTATATACATTATATACCCAAAAAACTTTTTGTGATGGGGCCGTCACAATTACGTTTTGCAACGAGGAACTTACCCATCGCAAATAGCTTTTTGATATATACATTATATACCCATAAACCTTTTGCGACAGGCCGGTCGCAAATAGTTATTGTGACGGTCCCTTTATCCTATCACAAATACTAATCTTAAAAAAATATTTTTCATTTATTTGCAAAGGAGCCCCGTCGCAAAAGACCCAATCGAAAATAATAAAAATAATTAAAAAATAATAATAAAATTATGATTAATGAAAAAATTATATTATTATTATAAATAAATAAAAAATAATAATAATATTATTAAAATAAATAAACATTAAAAAATATAATACTAAATAAATATATTTAATAAAATTATGATTAGTAAAAAATTAATATTAATATTATTAAAATAATAATAAAATAAAAAATTATTAAAAGCTTCAATATTTTCAAAAAAATATAAAACAATACTAAAATATTATTATTATTAGTAAAATAAACAAATATTAAAAAATATAATAGTAAATATAGATAATAAAATATTTAAAAAAATTATTCAATATTCCCTCCAATATAAAAGGCAAAAACTGTAAATAGTTCATATTATTACAAAACTAGAATTCAAATGTTTTTATCATTAAAAACAAACCACTAGGGGTTTTTTGGAGGAGGTGAAGCAAACTCTATCCCTAAACTACGAGTCAGACGATGCATTTACTTCATCTGCTCGTGATACTCCTACTGCAGCTGCTGCTCCAATCGATGCAGCTCCTCCTCATGATGCTGCTCTTGCTGCTGCTGCCACCGAGACATCTCTTCATGTTACTTCTGCAAAGTCTTTATAAGCTCAGCTTGAGTTCGCAAATGCTCCAGATACGTTGATCCAGAAGATGTTGTCTTTCCACGAGCTCCTCTCGAGTTGGATGCTGACATTGCAACAGTACCATAATAAGTACCAAGAGTCAAATAAGAGCCGATACCAACTACTCGGCCCTTCTCAAAGCCATACAGAGTCGCCTGAATCCATGCCACCTCATCGAAATGGTGAGCACCAGTCTTCTCTGTCGTCTCTTCCTCACCCTCAGCCTGTGTCTGAGAGGTCACAGCCTCATATGACTCCTTCAATTCCAATTTAAAATTAAAATTGTGAAAATATTATATGCAGTTAATTTTCAAACATATAAAATAATACTAACCACAATTTGACGTTGGCAATCACCTCTAATCTCTCTAGTGACTAGATCAATGTACATACTCTGATAAATGTCGAACTCTGTAATATCGGGATGCACGAATGCATACAGAAATATAAAACAAACTATTTATATTTAACGTAATATAAAATATTTAAAAAAATATACTTACCAGATGCTCTCTATGTGAACTGAATATACGACTACCATCTTGATGTGTCACATCCTTTCTCCACCGGTTCTGTCGTCCCGCTAAAGATCTCCTCTAAAATCCACCACCCAAGAAGTGTAAACATAATCCATCCCAAATGTGAGATGAAATGAACTCTGGTCGGTGAGCTCTATACGACTCATCAAATTCTGTCACTCCTACTTTTTTAAAGGTTTCCCTTCTATAATTTTTCAAAAACTGATGGAAACGGTCACACATAGAAACCTTCCATGCTGCATGGATAGAATCACGCATGCTATCATCGATAGGATACCATAACCCCTAAAAATAATTTATAATATCAAGTTATTAATAAAATAGATTTAAAAATAAATATTATTTATGTATGTACCCACCGATGATGTAACATGTCAAGTGGAACATCAATAGGAATCTATTCCCATGTGATCCATGGATGAGAAAAATAATTGCGCAAGATAGCGCTCCACTGTCCAATAGCTACATGCGCAAAACTGTGAAAAAGGAATAAATAATCAAACAATTAGTATATATATAAGTAAATTAATGAAATCTAACTAAAATATTTAGGTTAACATACCTCCATGTGTGTATATAAAAACCAAGATGTGGACGACGCTCGAAGATAGGGTCAGGAATCATCAGTCGTGTAAGACTGCGCCCACTCCGCGTACCCCCTGAACCGCTAGTAGGGTGAGGGTCAGATGATCCAAAATCTCCTTCATCCAATGGTAGGTCAGCCTCCTTCAACTAGGGTAATATATCATAGTCCATCTGAATTAGAAAATTATTATTGTTAGCAGATAATTGAAAATAAATATTTATTATAGATATATATTAGTTATGATTATAACCAGCATTAAATTGTGTCAATGTTCATCTTCATCCTTTTATTCATACCTATCAATGTCAATGTCTTCATCTTCCTCCTCAGCATCATCAATATCTATTTGAGTTTCAGTTTCAGCATCACTTGTCATTTAAAATTCATTTGTAACATCATTAACATCATCATCACCATGGATCCTTAATTATGGGGTGTCATCATCGATATTCACGTCTCACTGTAAATCAGATAGATTTTGAGCAATCTTTTGAAAAATTTCAATTCCTTCCACTTCAGCGGAACCAAATTCAGTTTGAGTAAACTAATTTTCCCGATATTTCATTTTTATTATGCTCCACTAATCGCTCTCAAGTCTCTTGAAGTAGCATATTACTTTTCATAATAAATTTTATGTGCTTGTTGAGCCAGTAAAAATGGTTCATTTACTGCAAGAATACTTTTGTATTTAATATCGATGATTCCATGAGTCGTATGGCATACAAGCCTCTCTCAGTATCCAACCACTTCCATTTAAACATTGTTATGAAATTCTTTCCTAGATAACACATCTCAATAATTTCATCCAAAATGCCACAAAAGTCAACTTCAGTTTCTATGTGATGTGATCCTCTCAAGCAGACTCCATTGTTCATTGCTTGTTTTTGATTCCCCATATGCATGTGTATGAAATCGAAAACCATTCACCACATATGCATTATAAGATTAAACCATATTAGATGGTGGGTTACTCAATATACATAGTCGTTTATCATTTTTATCTGCATATTGAGACGCCTGAAATTTTTTAAATCAATTATCAATATAATAAATAATAAACGGAATTGATATTAAACCATCAATAATTTATGTTACCTATTTTTGAAACCATTGAGAATTTTTTTTTCTGCGTTCTTCAAGAGAAGCTACTGTAATTTGTGGAAGTTGTTTCTTGATATGATTATCATATAACTTGTAAATAAAATAAGTTTAAATACTATAACATAAATTATAGAATAAGAGATAGAAGCACTCATAGGACAGATGATGTCATTTATTCATAGTTGAGTAGTACATATTTATGAGATCTGTGATGTTCATCATTTGAAAGCCATCATTCATGAACTCCACTAAAACCAAGATTTTGGTGATTAAAAACTGTTAATTGATTTTCCATTTCATGATTAACATTCCCCTAGTTTCATCCCATGAAATTGTGTTTTTAGGGATATTGAGATTCAATATAATGAGAGCAGAAAAAAGAAATTTCCTCTTGAAAATAGGCTTCAGCAATTGATCCCTCAACTGATGCTTTGTTACGTAATTTTTCTTCAATTTCTACATGCATCTCTCAAATCGGTACATCCATTGAAACTGTACTAGACCTCCACATTTAGCTTCATGTGGAAAATGAAATATTAGATGTTCTATTAAGTCAGAGAAAGCCGGTGGAATGATTTTTTCCAGTTAACATATAATTACAACTACATCTTCTTCCAGTTTTCTTAGCGCATCATAGTCTGTTGTTGCTGCATAAATGTCTTGAAAAAAATGGTATGTCTGTTATTGAATCCCAAATCATAGAATTCAAAAATCCTCTGAATATAATCGGCATTAGTCTTTCCATTATAACATGACAATCATGACTTTTTTAATCCAGTAATATAACTATTCTTAACACTTCTGCCCAAATTGGAAACATAGCCATCTGAAAGTCTCAAATCTGCAATCCACTGACAAAATAATAAGCGAATCTCTTTGGATAGTGTATAATATGCTTTTGGCTTCATTAACCTCTATGATCTGATATTTTCAAATAGTTCATGTTCTGGTCGCCTACAAATTTGGCCAAGATCTAATCGTGCCTTTACAGTATCTTTGGTCTAACTTGGTGTATCCAAAACTGTATGAAACAAATTATCAAAACAGTTCCTCTCAATATGCATAACATCCAACATGTGGTGGACCAACAAATTAGACCTATACGGAAGATCCTAAAAAATGCTCTATTTTATCCAATTATGTTCTTTCCCAAAGCCATGAATTTTCTGTTGTTTTAATATTGGTCCAAATGTGATAGGAGGTAATGAAAATACAACTGATTTTAACCATGTACCTAAGATCATCTTTGGAGGTTCATCCCTTTCAATTTTACCTTTTCTGAAATGATATTTTTTCCTCTAAAAAGGATGATCGGTTGGAAGAAATCTACAGTGACAATCAAAATAGAAATTTTTTTTCCATTGATGAGCATAAAGGCTTTGTTGCCTTTCATACAGTAAGGACATGATTTCAGACCATGTGTAATCAAACTAGATAACATGCCATATACTGGAAAGTCACTAATCGTCCACATCAATGTAGCTTTTAATATGAAATTTTGTTTCACAACAACATCATATGTATTAACACCATCACTCCACAATGCATTTAACTCATCAATCAATGGTTTCAAATAAACATCAATATTCCTTTTTGGATGTCCTGGGATTAACAGAGTCAAAAAGATATAAGGCTCCTTCATCAACATCCATGGAGACAAATTGTAAGGATTTATAAAGATAGGCCAACATGAATATTGACTACCATATGAACCAAACTGATAGAAACTGTCAGTAGAAAGACCCAATCGAACGTTTCGGGCCACTATAGAAGAAGACAGATGCAGACGGTCAAAATGTTTCCATGAATCACCATCAGATGAATGATTCAAGCTTCCATCAGTTGAAATCTTGGTTTTGTTCAATGACATCATTGAAGATGTAGTCTGAAGCATAAATAAACATTGCAACCTGGGTGTAAAGGGGAAATATCTCATCTATTTTACTAGAATCAATCTATACTTCCCTGGTTGATCTTCTTCATACCTCGATTGTCCACATGTGGTACAACTATCCAATGAATCATTTTCACCAGAATATAAGATGAAATCATTTGGACATGCATGAATCTTCCGATAAATGAGGCCCAGATTACGAACCAGCCTCTTGCTCTCATAGTAATTTGAAGGCTACACATTTCCTTCTGGTAACAATTTTTTAACTAGAGAAAATATATGATCAAAACAGTTGTTTGACATTGAATTATCTGATTTAATAGCCATAAAATTTGCAAACACTCTTAATTTTCTTATCTTGCAACCAGGATAATATGCATCCTCATCGGACCTCAAAAACTCATAAAATTCGGATGGTTCAAACTCATGAGTTAAATCAATATTATCGTGAGTTTCAGTTTGTTGCACAGATAGACCTGCAACATCATGTACTAAATTTTGAAACTCTGATGGATCCGGAATCAAGTTATTAGGATCTTATTTGGAACTGCATTCACCATGTTGATACCAAAAAACATAATCTGGTATGAAACCAAACCGCAAGAGATGTCCCCCAACCATGTCAACTATGTCAAAAGTTCTCAGAGCACATTTTTTACAAGGACACTTAATTCTGCCTTCTAAAACATATTCTGGTTTTGATGATGCAAATTCTAAGAAAGCTTCAACACCCTCAATATATACATGATTTATACTAGAACCATTTGGATTTCCACATTGGTTTATCCAAGAGTGATCATCTAATAATGAGTGATGTCGACTTCCTTGTACCATAATTTACTACATAAAATATAAAATCATCACTGATTTTGAATAATATTAAATTATAAAAACACTATCCAAAAAAATAAGATAAATAATTACAAATACTTCTTAATAATTACCATTAATTAAGGGAGACACAATTTCCAGTGGATTGACGACTACTATTTTGTCCAACGGCTCATTTTCTTGCATCTTTGTCACACTCAAATCACAATGAAGAATATGGTCTGAGGTACGCATGTTCATTCTCGTATGCACAAGAATGAACATGTGTACCTCCGAACAGATTCTTCATTCTGATTTCAGTGTGATAAATATACAATGAAATGAGCCGTCAGACAAAATATCCCCCTTTTCATCGATGAATAATCTTCTTCCAACTATCACTACCTGAATACATTTTAAAAAATATGATCCTACAAATGCATATCCAATCTCATGCATACAATATTGAATATGTCTACGTAGCAGCACATTTTTTATAATGTTTTGAGTCGGTGATAGTGGAATGGAGAAAAGTCATCGAGAAAATGGAGTTCCGTCAATCCATTGGAAATTGTGCCAAGTTCTTTAAGTTTATGAAATTTTATGAAAATTTCATCCTAAATATTCTTAACTTTTCCTAACTAATTATTACTCATTATTCTTATTTATTTCTATATATTTCTAATTATTACAATTTATTGTTAATTTTTACAATTTATTGCTAATAATTACAATTTATTTCTAATTATTCCTAATTATTGATAATTATTCCTAATTATTGCTAATTATTCCTAATTATTTCTATTTATTCCTAATAATTTCTAATTATTCCTAATTATTGCTAATTATTCCTAATTGTTTCTTATTATTCATAATTATTGCTAATTATTACAAATTATTGCTAATTATTTCTAATTATTGCTATTTATTACTAGCTATTTCTAATTATTACTAATTATTACTAATTATTACAAATTATTACAAATTATTACAAATTATTACTATTTATTACAATTTATTACTATTTATTACAATTTATTACAATTTATTACTAATTATTTATAATTATTCCTAATTAGTGCTAATTATTTCTAATTATTTGTTAGTATTTCGAATTGTTACAATTTATTACAAATTATTACTAATTTTAACAAATTATTACTAGTTATTACTAATTATTACAATTTATTACTAATTATTACTAATTATAACAATTTATTACTTATTTTTCAATACTTAGCAATACTTAGAAAAATGAAAACTGCTTGAATAATGAAAGGAAATTTGGTAATCATCGTCGTGGAGATGATTAAAAAATTTCCCTTCATTATCCAAGCGGTTTTCATTTACTAATTATTACAAATAAGAAAATTATATTATCAATATTTATGAAAAAACAATATCTAAATTATTAATATAATAAAAAATTTATAAAATATTAAAATTATCAATATTTGCAACAGGCTTTGCTCTATTCTTAACATGTTCAAATCTCAAAGGGTCACCAATTATCAGGTCATGTGCAATAAAAATTTAGTGTCAGCCATATCCAATGTAAACTCTATAATTTTCCTTGCATGGTTGAACACCTCGCAAGTAGTGTTGTAATAGGACGACCAAAGTAATGTCGTTCTCTTCTATAAGAATCATCTCACTCTCTTTACATAGATCATTATTCCCTAAAAATTTGATGGGACATCAATATCTTACCCTTAAATTTTCAAGGTAGAATGGTCTCTATAAAGCATCATGTGAGATAATTCTTGTAGATGAGAAGGGAATGACTTGGGTTGTCCTATTGCAACGCTACTTGCAAGGTGATCAACCAGGAAAGGATAATTATAGAGTTTACATTGGACATGGATGACACAAACTTTTTATTGCACATGACCTGAGAATTGACGACCCTTTGATACTTGAACATGTTAATAATAGAGAAAATCCTGTTGCGAATATTGATAATATAAATATTTTAAAAATATTTTATTATTTTAGTAATATTAATATTGTTTTTTCATTAATATTGACAATATAATTTAATTATTAGTAATAATTATAGCTAATTATTGCTATTTATTTCAATTTTTTCCTAATTATTTCTAATTATTCCTAATTATTCCTAATTATTTCTAATTATTCCTATTTATTGTTAATTATTCCTAATTATTGCTAATTATTCCTAATTATTGATAATTATTCCTAATTATTCCTAATTATTCCTAATTATTCCTAATCATTCCTAATTATTTCTAATTATTTCTAATTATTGGTAATTATTCATAGTTATTCCTAATTATTCCTAATTATTCCTAATTATTCCTATTTATTGATAATTATTCCTACTTGTTGATAATTATTGCTAATTATTGATAATTATTTCTAATTATTGATAATTATTGCTAATTATTCCTAATTATTCCTAATTATTACTAATCATTCCTAATTATTCCAAATTATTTCTAATTATTTATTACAATTTATTACTATTTATTACTAATTATTGTAATTTATTATTAATTATTGAAATTTATTTGTAATTATTTCAAATTATTTTTAATTATTGCTATTTATTTATAATTATTTCTAATTATTTCTAATTATTCCTAAATATTCCTAAATATTCTTATTTATTTCTATTTATTGCTAATTATTGCTAATTATTCCTAATTATTGCTAATTATTCCTAATTATTTCTAATTATCTGTAATTATTCCTAATTATTCTAAATAATTTGTAATTATTGGTAATTATTCTTAATTATTTGTATTTTTTGCTAATTATTCATAATTATTGCAAATTTTTCCTAATTTTTCCAAATTATTGCTAATTATTGCTAATTATTCATAATTATTTATAATTATTGCTAATTATTGCTAATTATTGCTAATTATTGTTATTTATTTCTATTTATTGCTAATTATTGCTAATTATTGCTATTTATTGCTAATTATTGCTAATTATTGCTATTTATTCCTAATTATTGCTAATTATTCCTAATTATTGCTAATTATTACTAATTATGCATAGTTACTGCTAATTATTCCTAATTATTGCTAATTATTTCTAATTATTCGTAATTATTGCTAAATATTGCTAATTATTCCTAATTATTCCTAATTATTTCTAATTATTATTAATTATTCTTAATTATTGATAATTATTGCTAATTATTGATAATTATTGCTATTTATTCGTAATTATTGCTAATTATTCCTAATTATTGCTAATTGTTCCTAATTGTTGCTAATTATTCCTAATTATTGCTAATTATTCCTAATTATTGCTAATTATACCTATTTAATGCTAATTATACCTAATTATTGTTAATTACTCATAATTATTGCAAATTATACCTAATTATTCGTAATTATACCTAATTATTGCTAATTATACCTAATTATTCCTAATTATACCTAATTAATACAAATTATACCTAATTATTACTAATTATACATAATTATTACTAATTATAACTAATTATTACTAATTATACCTAATTATTACTAATTATACCTAATTATTACTAATTATACCTAATTATTACTAATTATACCTAATTATTACTAATTATACCTAATTATTACTAATTATACCTAATTATGTCTAATTATTACTAATTATGTCTAATTATTACTAATTATGTCTAATTATTACTAATTATGTCTAATTATTCCTAAATATGTCTAATTATTACTAATTATGTCTACTTATGTCTAATTATTACTAATTATTTCTAATTCTGCTAATTATCTATAATAATCTCTAATTATTTCAAATATTATCACTACCAATATCAATTTCTTACTAAAAATAAAAATAAATAAAAATCAATTTAAATCTAATTTAATTGAAACTAATAAACAACAATTAAAATTAAAAAATAAATAAAAAATATAAAAAAATAAAATATAAATACCTTAAGCATTGATATTCTGAATGTGCTGTCGTCTTCCAATTGCACTCGTATAATTTTTTTTTACTAACGTAAATTTTTTCCTTAAAACTGGAGAATCACAAGAAAAGGAGAAGAAGATCTATGTGATTTCGAAGAAAAAAACGGATGGGATATATATAGGTTAGATTAGTGGTGACAGGGTTAGTTGAGATGGGATACCCATCGTAAATGGTGGTATTTGTGATGGGCCCCGTCGCAAATACCCTAGCCCACATTAATTACAGCCGGCGGTTAAAAGGTTATTTGCGACGCAACCCGTCGAAAATACACACATGCGGACATACTATTTGCGATGGGCGGCTTTGCGCGTCACAAATGGTATTTACTGCCACCGGGCTTTTGCGACAGGGCCTGTGGTAAATACCCTCGCCCGCATTAATTACTGTCGGCGGTTAAAAGGGTATTTGCGACGGGACCCGGGGAAAAGCCCGTGGCGGTAAATACCATTTGCGACGGGCAACTTTGCCCGTCGCAAATGGTATTTACCCCCACCGGGCTTTTGCGGCGGAAATACGTCCCTGTCACAAATACCCTTCTCGCGTTTTGGCACGCAAACCGCGCCAACCCTTTTCCGACAGGTCTCATATTCCCGTTGCAATGAACCTACTATTTGCAATGGTAAAAGACTCCCATCGCAAATACGTAGTTCGTCAGACCTTTTGCGACGGTATATATTCCTGTCGTAATTGACCCTTCGTAAATACACAGTTTTCCCGTAGTGAACCCACCATTTCATTTTGTTTGAACCATGACCATTCTTTGTAAAAATTGAATTATGGTTTCTGTTTTTTGTAAATCCCTATTTGATGTTCAAAATGTTTTCTAGTAAAGTGCTCATACAGTTTAAGTAGACAACAATATTAAAGGTGGCGTCATTTCCAAGGGTTTTCCAACTTTTGAGGCTGAAAATCGGGAAATGGGAAAATATGTGTTTGGCAAAGAAATTTGCGCGCAAAAGGGTAGATGTGTTGGAAACATGCGTACAAGGAATGTTTCATGATCAAATTGCTGAAAAATGGAAAAGGCATGAGCTGCGGGAAATATTAGAGTGGTGCGCAAAAACATGGATTACACACTAAATTGGTTTTGCGCGCAATAGTAAAAGTATGTTGGTTTTTCTCATGAAAAGGTGTTTCAGGATCACAATGATGAAAAATGGAAAAGGAATGAGGTGTGTGAAAAATCTGGATATGTGCGCTAAAATTTGTTCCTGCATGAAAAATGATTGCGCACAGAATGGGAGTTTTGCACGACACGACGGGTTTTGCGTGCGGGGATCATTGATGCCTATAAATAAGATGTGACCCCCCTCATTCGGTATGGCTGATGACTTTTAGAAGATCCACGTTCTGATGTGCATAAAAGGTTCACGTAAAGGGAGTTGCATATAAAAGTTTATGCTGCGCGAAAACGTAGACGTTTCACATAAAAATTAACAGTTGCACATAAAAGTTGATGTTGCACAAAAAAGTATAAGCCACACGTAAAATTTCAGGATTCACATAAAATTGAATGTTGCACGTAAAGGGGCTTTTGCGCGAAATCATTTTCCGTGTGAAAATCTTATATTGCGTGCAAAAGTGAGATCTTGCGCACAAAGGGTAGGTGTTGCGCGAAATTATCAGTGTAACCTGTTTGCTCGTTCTGAATATCTGGTTCAGTTGTTCAGTGCTTTCAAGTGCATCTTTTCTGGACTATGATGCAAGCAGTGTCTCATGCTGAACAGAGACAAAAACTTCAATGAAAATCTATTGATGTGACCTTTAAGTCGATAAACAGAGCTTGACTTCTCTCAAGGCAGTGAGCTAGGGGGAGTAGACAGATGTGATCTAAGGGATGCAGTGAGTGTTCCCAGAACCTTTGTAACGGTGGTATACCAGGCACAAAGTGACTGTGGCCAAAACATGTAATCCATAAACTTGTTAGTATTAACAGATTTTGGTATAACTAACACACTGTCGACGTAAGCTCCTTGGACGTAGCCCTTTGTGGTGAACCAAGTAAAAGTGTTGTGTCAACTTCTTGCGTTCATTTGTTTGATAGATTTAACATGTTCCTACAAACGTGGGAACAAGATCAAAAACCTTACAAAGAAAAAGTTGACACCCTGATTCACTCTCCCCTCTTAGGGTGTTCTGGGGTCCTTCAAATTTTACAAAATCAAACTAGAAACCAAGTACCATTGTTGTAGACTATAGTAGAAAAGTAAAGTGTAAAATACAAACTAATAAAACTCTAAGAAAACTACCAAAATCAAAGATCCACATGATCCATGATCCAACTTCACCAAATAGACCATGTATCATGAGGTACCTTTAAATAAATGTGATACATTACCTTAAGTATGTCCCTATAAATGAATCTTTAAAAGCATAAAAGTGACAATGAAGGGGTGTATATGAAAACTCAGTAGGTTTTCCCCAATGACTTATCTACTCATTCCACTATGATAGAAGAGTTATCAAAATTTATACAAAATATTTTATAGAAAAAAATTTCCAATATAGTTTCAAACTAAATATAAACAAGTTCTAAAATAGTTTAGACCCAAATATAAACTAGTTCTATCTTAACCAATTTTCTACCAAAATCTATTTTGGAGAAAATAACCAAACAATTCCTTAAAACCATTTCACAAGTTTCCATTTTTATAGCCATGCCATTTCACATTTCCACACTCCCAACCATGCATGTATTGTTATGACAGTTCAATAATCATGAGTTGACTCTCATCGATCTACCAAGTCTCCCTAAGTTAAATATATCTATTCTTCCATTACACCTTTGTTACCATGTCCAAGGACATATTACAACCAAGCCTCGTAAATAAAATATGAACAGACACACCATGTATGATAAAAAACAATATCAATACCAATATTCCAAAACCATTTAAATAAAAAATTATTTTTATTGAACACCCTATTTACGATAATCCATTTCATAATTCCAGCAAATCCATATTTTAATACTAACATTTTATAATCACGAAAACAAATCACTTTTCCAAAAAAATATATACAATTCCACAATTTCACCATAAACTATAATTTATCACTAAAAATGATTTATCTAATTCTTTTAACCAATTTATCACAGTCAATTTAAATCAATTAAGTCAATTTTTAACTAAGAAAATAAATTCTACTAAGAGGAGTCTATAATGAAGCCACCAACTACAATATTTTTGGAGAAATCAATAAATGAAAAAATAAATGTCAACAACTCGGTTGATTATCCATGAACCCACCATATATCTCTTACCATATCAATAATCAATCCAAATATAAAATTATTTGGAATCCACAACCTTATATCTACCGATATTGGGTGTATATCAATGAAAATGAGATGAAGGGTGAAGTATATCTAAGAAGATTCATCAAGAACAATGAAGAAAAAAGCCTTACCATAATAATCAGGTTTCAATGCACTAAGGGATGGCTCTAGATAGCATAAAATTAGCTTGAGAGAGGTACTAAGACCTTTTAGAGACCAAAATCATGTGTTTGGGGTGCATAAGTGGAAAAATGAATTGGTTAAAGGGTAAAACAAGTGAAATGACCTTTTTAGGGATCAAACTTTGAACATGCACATGGTTTAGTCGCACAGTTTTGATAACCATGCGCTAATTGTTCTCTTGTTTTTGTCTTAAGAATGGATTTTCATGGTTGGTGTGAACGAATTCTAAACCTTGCATTGATTGTTCTAAACCTCCTTTTCCAACTTCTTCACCACATTTCACGGTTATTGTGAACGACATCCAAACTGTGCGTCAACCATTCCAATGCACTTTGTCCTACATTTTCACCACATTTCATGGTTTCTCATAGGCTGACACTGCGTTTGGAAAAATGATGTGTAGCCCGTGTGCCTCCCCTTCTGCAACTGCCTCACTGTGCACGATTACCTGTAAGTGATTCATGGTTTCCACAAACTGTTCACCCCTCATGAACCTATATAAAACCACCAAAAACTCTCAACAAGTTCTCCAAACTCTTCTAACTTCAACCATTATACATTATATACATAAAAATCATAATGAATGCGTTACATACTTGAAACCTAGTGAGCTACATATAACTAAGAAAAATAGATTTTTTATGGGGACATGCAATATAAATACAACAATGACTTTAGAAAATGGGATTCACAACCCGAAAGGTCATAACTTTTCAGTTTGGGAGTCACTAACTTAAAAAGAAAGAAATAATTATTTTGAATATAAAATAATAAGCATGATGTGATAGAATGTTTGATAGGTGGTAAGTAGTCTTACATACATAAGAAACCTAGAAGAAGTAGAAGATAAATGAATGAACCAAATGTAAACGTTATTGGGTAAATTTCTAAGATGCCTCAACAAGGCCATTGAATAATTCATATAATTTTTTGATCAACAAATTAAAGACTATTGAGTAGATGAAAAAAAATTCACTGTACATGGTTTTTACAGTACTTCATAGTTTATACCAAATCTCATTTTTTTTCTCTAATGTTTTTTAGCACAACTCATGTCCTTTGAATGAGTCCCAGATCTTTTCAATAGGATATGTAAAAAAACAATCTCCAATGTAGTAAATTAATTTCAAACAAAACATCATAATTTTCAAAGAGAAGGATAGTTATAATTCTATAATAATCGTAACAAAAATATTTTGAATTTGAAACTTAAATATGAATCTAACAAATTTTATTTAATCATTAAATAATTTAATGGACTCCATAATAATAGGTCAATGAAATCCAATAAATAACATATAATTTCTATAGTATTAAAATATAAATTTCCAAAAAATATAATTTCATGAATTTTCTAATTAATAAAAATTTAAATAAATTTCATTCAATATGTAACAAACTTGCTTCAATTATAGTAAGATTTTATTTTTAAAGAAACAACAAAACTATACACATTTTTTTATTCAAGAATGATAATAAAATCTAAATTAATGTTTTTTTATAAATTTATGTTGTTTATATTAATTTCAATATTAAAATCATCATAACAAATTTATCTTAGGGTGAACAATTTGTATTTTTTTGAAATGATTGATTCTTTGATGAATAGTAAAATCTACCAATTTTTCAAATTATTTCATTTTTTTAAATAAAATTATTCGAAAGTACAATTTATTTTGTTATTAAAGTGCAATATAATATATTTTATCTTTAATATTATAATTTCAATAAACAATTTTCATTATTTTAATATAAGTTATTTTTTCAACATAAAATGCATTTCTGTAGAGATTATTATTTATTTCACTTTTTGAATTTATATGAAATTTAATTTACGGAACATATATAAGTTTTATCTTGAAAATTTAATACCATATTTGGATTCATAAGGTTCAGATTTAGTAAATATTTCCCTTTTTAGGAATTGTGAATAGTAATTAGGGTTCATTTTTTCACCTTTGTAAGTGTAAAATGGGTAAAATATGATTAATACATTTGGATAGGTCTTTAAAAAATATATAACACTTGTTTTTTTCATACTCGATGAGTGGATTTCAAATATTATCATACATTTAAAGAAAATATTTTCACTTGTCTTTATTTTCCGTTGATATTGACCTTTATATTATTTTAACAAAAAAATAAACAAAAAAAGTCACTCACATAAGTTTAATATCTCTAAATTTATTATAGAGTTAAAAAAGAGGTTATGTTTGATTTTATATGTCTATTTTAAATGTGATTTTTTTAAATTTATTTCAAATTTTATTGATTTAATAATAATATTAAACGATTACATAACATTGACACGGTGCTTCTCTAAGGAGTTGAATAATGAAGAAAATGATTTTTAAAAATCAAAATTTAATTTTATATTGGGTAATCTATAGTGTCCCATGAATTTGATAGTTACTTATAACATGTTAGATATATTTTAATGCTTTATATTCATATTCATTTGGATTTATATTTTTTTCAATGTCAAATTAAATTAATAGTTCTCAAATTCATATTAATGATATTAATAATAATTAATATTTTATTAAACGGTTTTAAATTCATAAAATTATTATCATTGGCCACATTAATGGGATATTTTTCAATCAATAATCCATGGTCTATTTATGGGTTTCTTTTCTTTTTATGGTAAAAGTTTTTACCCTTAGAGAGATGAAAACATTTATATTCCTAAAATTTTGTAATGGGTTAATATGGGGTTAAAACTAAGTGATAGGTGTGAAAACATAACCATAAATTGTTAAAATATTAATTTATGTGCGTAGTTTTACTTATCCACACAGTATATTTTGATAAAATCAATTTAGAACCATTTTGAGATGAAAATTAATATATATAAATTTAATACATTGTGTAATTACATTGGTTCCCCTCCCCACACTTATAAAAGAGAACTCCTCTCTTTTATTTATACCTAATTGTGAAAGATATCCCAACAAAACCATTGTTATTTATTTTCTAAACATCAAGTTTATGTTTTACATGTTATTTTCATGCCAAAATACCAAACCTATATCTCTTAAGAAGATATCTAAAGGAATTCTACCAAAGAAGAGGTAATATTTTTTACTAACTCTTTAAAACTTAATTCTTCTTCTACTTCATATAAATATATTGTATCCATTATAAAATAAATAATAAATTATAATAAATATAACATGATGACATTATGATTATGGGAAAACCATATTCTACATCTTTTACATCATTTGAAAAAATGAAAACACTGCTTGTGCATATGTATGGCTTATTGTCTCCATATAGCAGGGTAAATTGATTGCATCACCATTTTACATGGATGGTTATTTTGATGAAACTAATGAATATATATTATATTTATGACATATTTATTCTTTTATAATTATAATATCTTATAAATCTATTTTTATTCCAATCTGTTGGAAAATGATAACATTTATCGTGCATATTTGTAGACTATAATCTCCAAGATACAATGGGATTCATTTTTCATTTGCACATTACGTTGATCATAATAAAGATATATTTAATTAATATATATAATTTTTGAATCTTAATTCTATTTGATTCCACAGACATTCATATTTTGACAAACCAAATCAATCATTTGACTCGACTTAACATTTTGAGATTGCCAAGGATGGTGCACGCATGTTTTGAGGTTTCATACGAGATTGAAATATATGGGAAATCCTCTTATAATGAAAATGAGATGTATATATTGTTCCTTATATATGGTACACTAAAATAAAAATTGTTGGTGTCCACAGCATGGGCTCATTGTGTGCAATAAAACTCATCTACGCGAAAGCCGCTTGCACAACCAATGTGATGTCAATCACCCCTTCAGTGGTGGCCCCTCAAAAATCCAATTATAGGGGAGCATAAAATGGTAAATTTGTGAGTTGGAAACCACATCATTGCGTATGTATCTTTCATGAAAAATGATACATCAACTGGCCCCATGCATGCACGACCTTCGCATCAAAGGAAGTTTTTGTGTGGAATACCTATTGTGTAACAAAAATCATTCTTTCCCTTACTGGAAATTTTGACTATAAGATGAAGTCCACCATAAAACTTCTTCAAAGAGATCCTCTGATAGTTGAACCATCCCAATGTTGTGTGTAAGGTCAATTTTCCATGAAATTTTGAAAGGATTGAACTCATAAAGTAGAGATCTTGACCAATAGGTTATGTTTGGGACCTACCTTTAGGGGGGGCATGGTTGTGTAATCCTCACCCAAGTTCATTCAACCTAGATCAGGTGCACATGAAGACTCTTCTTACATTAACCCTTGACCATGCATACATTCCCCAATCCTGCACACACCCCTTGACCATTCATGCAGACCCTAATCATGCACGTACACCTTGACCTTGCGTTCAAGACTTCAATATTGTGCACATTCCATTTATGGTGATCCATGGTTTTTCTTTATGTCATTGCACCATGTTTGATCAACTATTGTGGTAAGACCTCCAAATGTGAGCGTAGTGATTTCTTGGACACTAGCTAGGAATCTCTTATGCCTCTAGTGAATGCATTGTCATACCTTTCTCTTATCAGAATAGATACACTAATGCCTTTTTTTTAAGAATAGGTACTCAAAAATGAAACTCATGATCAACCACTCCTCCAAATTGTTCCAACATAGAATTTATATAAACTTTCACCTCTATGATGTGTATGAGTTGTAGATATGTAATCCTAATGGGTAATAAGTTATTCCCCCATGTATGCACTGCATGACATAAAACTACCTATCACTAATGTCCCCAAATCATAATTTAAACCTATAGTCTGATCCTATGCAGATTACATGGGATTTTAAATGTATGATAATCATAGGATTACACCATTTCCCACAACGGGGTATAGGCCACCCCTAGATGGTAGCTTCAATGTGTAATCCCCACACGCCATGTGCCACAAGTGAAGGACGCTCTATGTATAAATCACAAGGAATGAGATATTCCTCACATGGAATTAGAACCTCTCAACATGGAATGACATCCTCATGGGATATATTCCGTGTGTAATCCTTATACCATCTTTTGTTGTTGCATATGTCCTTACACGACCATTTGGTATACTATTTCCTCTTTTTTCTCACACTAAGAAGGAATCATGTGGGATTATAGGTTAGTAGCGACCATAGAATCCACTCTCCACCTTCCAATTGGAATCCCACATGAAGTAAGCCCCAACCATACATTCTATATTTTCAACTTCCATGCCTATGCCCTAATAACATCTTTTACCCTTTAAGGGAGTCTACCATGTGTACCCCAAAACCGTGTGCGCCACTTCCATGAGCCTCCTCATTATGTGTATTCCATATACGTCCTTTTCCAAACTATGTGAAATTTAATTCCCAACCAACTAGGATATGTAGGAACCCTTCCTGAGGTCCATACCCATCACCCCACACCATCCACGTCGTCAATTTTATCCCCCACCATCCACATTCATCATTATATTTACATTGGTTGCCACATCCCATTATGATCATGCCCCTCCCTAGAGGTCACAACTACTACATGTCACTTTGGGGTTTTACCATGGGTAAGGATCATCCACTCTATCACTACTCTTACAAGCCCATGGGAATATTCCCCGTGTAAGCCCCAAAAAAACTTTTACCAAGAGAAATCCTCTTACAAAGGGAAGCATCTGTGCCTAATTCCCATGACATCCTTCATTGATTCTCCTTATATGATGCAAGCATCCTTACTACCTGATGTTAAACATTATGGAAAATCCATATCACATTAACATAAACTAAATCACCAAAATATGTGGGTTTTGATCCTTTCTTTCTAATAAGGGTATATAGGATTCCATTCTGGCGTTCAATCCCGAACAATAATAATCCCTAGTTCTCACCTCTTAGAGGTCCACCTTCTAGATCCACCTTTATGGATGTTTCGATCAACCTTCATGTTGTGGAATCTTCCCTCTATCGGACACACCACCTGGTTCTTCCTACATATTAGTCCCGATTCATCAATTGGTAAACCATTTTGGTGCTCCCTCCTCAGGTTATACCACCACGATCCGCCTCCATGGTACATTCAGATAATTCTAATTTCATCTTCACATGCCATTAAACTTGTAACCCCAAGAAGATACACAGAGCTAATCATGGGATCTCTAACGGGAAATACTTGGAAGATATGACATTGGCATTAGATACCTCATGATCAACACTGGATGTCTTGGGTTCCATGACTATTTTTGCATCCATGAGATTCTCTCGTGTGAGGGAGATACATGTGACCAATGTTTCATGGATACAAACACACCATAGATGCATAATGTGAGTAAAATCATTACCGAAGGTTGATTCCCTATCAAGACCCCTGGGAATTTCCATACAGAAGAAGCATAATTATCAATAATCTACAAATAGATTTCACTGAGAATAATTTCCATGAACATGAATTAACTCTATGAGAGAGATCTATAATAGTATAAGAGTTCCAGGGAGGAATCCATAGAAGGATTAACTAATATCCTATCATCCATTTTGGATCAAGGAGTATACATGTTAGATGAAAGATATGATTGAAACCCTCTTTTTGAAAGAGAGAATATAGGCCACCAAAATGAAATTCTAGAGTGGGTTTAGACACGCGAGGCAGGCACACCATGGAAAATGTATCAGAAAGTGAAATGGGGATCCCAATGGGAATATTTTCTCCATTAACCATGGTGATTAGCCATTTTGGTCATGAAATTAGGGATTTGTGTCTGGAGTGAACCTCTTCTACACAATATGGGGACTAATAGAATTCCAGACATCAGTAGATTAGCATGTCATAAGATGCATCCATCTAGATCAAGGGCCTACAAAGTGAATCGTGGGACCATAATGGAACCCACTAGGAATTGGGGAAGTTAAACATTGGGAATTCTTTTCTATGAAATCATCTCGGTAGATCTCTATCTTCATCCATAAATGATTGGATGACACTTGGTCCTTGAAAATTACTTTCCATGTATGTTTAATAATAGTTGAATATTTCTTCTTGAAAGTACTGAAGATATAAAACAAACAACCAATGTCTATAGACGTAGGGGATAGAGAACATTAAATGCGGAAATCCTACATGACTCCACCCCATCCATGACTTCAGCTACGATTAATGATACTGAGTGCCCATGCCCTATCTCACCCTCAAATATCATTTAGAGGAGTGTGATGGACAACCTAGAACAATGGTACACCAAGGATGAGGTAATTCCTATGAGGGATATAGAAATATTAGACAAGGATGGTTTTTTACCTCATCAATACTGTTATCCCTAATGGCCTCGTAGAGAGCCACTACTCCCCACTGCAATAGTGAAGCGCATGGAGAACCTCTTACCAGAAAAATCCTAATACTATCTCCCTTACCCCAAAGAGGTGGTGGATAACCAAGTCACCCCATCAGTAAATAATGCCCAAGATCCACTAAGGAGGGATCCCATCAGGAATCGTCAGTACTAGAAACAACCTATTCTCTATGCCAAGGAATAGGGGGATATTTCCCTACTCTATAGACCTATGTCCAAGTGGCTGGATGACAACATCAGGAATAATATTAGGGTGAAACCCCATAAGGGGATTCATCTTCCATAGCTCAGGTGGATCCTTCAACCACATACACATTACACCATATCCCTACCACTATTGAGTAGTGATCCATCAATGCCCGGTTGTGATTAAGACCTTAACCACTCTATATGCTGGTTGGGTTAAATCTCTCAGCCATTGACATTGACCTAAGAAATTACAGGCCAGTCCATAATGATGAGATCTAGTTTATAGTCCATCTATATAATATTCCCACCAAAGTAGAGTATATCCCCACTTTCACTACCAACATAGAGGTCCTGTCCATGTTCCACGTATCAGTAAATGTGGAGGCCCTCTCAAATTAATCGACAAATAGAGTAGAGGTCCTACCCATACATATGGTTTATGAAGCATCAGCCCTCCCCATTCTACATAAAATAAGCACGAAGGTCCTAATTATACCATTCCTAGCTGAAGATGAATCCCTCCCAGCTCTAAAATGACCAAAGAAAATTTCCTCCTCACTTCATTATAGACCAACATGGATGTCCTCCCCATGCTATAGCCAACCAAAGTGGGGGTCCTACCAACCCCTTAAGAGGTCAAGATAGACGCCCTCTCCATGTTTCAACCAGCCATTGTGGATTTCCACCACCTGCATCTAGTAACTGGTACAAATGGCCTCCCCATACTTATGGTTCTCAGCACGTAGTTCCTCCCTATGTCTAATTTGATCAGTGTGAAGCCCCTCCTCAAACTTTAACCAATCCAAGTGGATTTATCCCCACTTTCAATGTCAATATGGAGGATCTCCCAATTTCCACAATAATTAAGAGGAGGTCCTCCCCACTGTAGCACCCACGAAAGTGTAGGTTCTCCCCAGGCATTCAAAAAACGATATGGAGGTCCTCCCTATATCCCAATCGATCAAACACTTGGTCCTCCCCACACTATCACTCACCACCATGGAGTACCTCCCCACTCCAAAAAGTATTTCCCTAAAGAACTATCTAGTATAAGAAGGGTGAACTATCCTCGCTAGAGGTGAAATTTTAGGAAGCTCCAAGTCATTTTCATTCTCATTCACTTCTCAAACACCGATGAAACATGTGATTCAATGTAGACCCATTACCCCAGTCACTATATAAGAGTATAGGTAAGTTTCCCAGTAGGATATGTTCATCATAATAGAAGGTAAGATAAAACAAATTCTAGAATCCCTTTGCAAATACATGTAGTTGGAGGAAGATTCGGCTCCCTTCCAGGGTATCATAGTGTAGTCATCTCTTTTATCCCCAGTTTCATTGTTTACCTCTACTCGAGATCACAACTATTTTTTCTTGAGTTTTAGTGATGATGATTATCTCTTACACATAGGTGAGTGATGATTCCCTCACACATGAAGAAGTGTTGAACACCAAGTCTTACTGGGATTTCATGATGTGGTAGGTATTAACCTTGAAAGATGACCCAGTATATAGCAAAAAATCATCTCATACAATGGTTCCTCCACCGACCAAACCACCACCACACTAATCCACATTAGTGTCACTTCCATTCTTCTTTCATGAAATAACCAATGAATGGTCCAACAAAGAGGAGGGCCCTGCTACTATATATGAAATCATGTGGTATACTCAAGATAAAAATTAGTTTTCCATTGTTTTATAGTCAAATGTCACTCTTGATTTCAACATCCTAGATTCCCTCGCTGAGTACTAGGTAACATGATTCCTCTTTACTATTTGGATGATCCATCTTCAATTTTTTGATCAACATTTGGTATATACATGATGTTGGGATCA
Source organism: Viscum album (assembly GCA_963277665.1). Classification (NCBI taxonomy): domain Eukaryota; kingdom Viridiplantae; phylum Streptophyta; class Magnoliopsida; order Santalales; family Viscaceae; genus Viscum; species Viscum album. The sequence continues at coordinate 803,496,246 of OY728119.1, read as the reverse complement.
CTTTGATGAGATTTATCGGTAGTTTCATAGGGTTGAGTTGGTAGAACTCCCAGTGGATTACCACACATCTTACACTAACTACCACATTACCTTCCAACATAGATGCGTCAAGAGCTTAATAGTTCTCCATATAATATGGGAAGAGGCATCTTTATTTGTGCAGATCTGGGGATGGGGAAAATATGCTTCTCTTTACATCATCCAAATTTGGCGAAAAACTTAATTACCTGGTGATATTAATGATATTCCTTTGGATATTTGTATGGGGAATATGTATTATCTCAGGTTGTATAAATATAGGGACACCGACACAATTCCAAAAAAAGAGAACCTTTACCCTAGGGTAGTGTAGTGTTTGATGGACCCATATATAGGTGTCCTCATTCCCCAAAAAGGTAGGCACTTGACCTTGTGGATCCCTCTACATCATTTCTTACCAATCAAGATACCAAATAGGTAAAAGAGCCTATTATGACCTATATTTCCTCTAATCCATATGATCCATCTGATGTTGTGCAGAATATATAGTTTGATCCCACTATCACCTCCTTTCATCAACATGTCATAAATCATAAGAGGATAATTGATGAGATCCTAACGAAGTGGGTCTTGAATTATGGTGCTCCTCGAGATGGTCATGTTCATCCTCTACTATGTCACCAAGGGTAGCCACAATCCCTTCTCAACCAGCTACCTCACATTGATCTAGTAGATCCGGCCCATCCCAACAGAGTAGATATCTGGTTTTTTGGAGAAATACCATGTTATGCGTCACCAAATATTCTTGAGCAACATTATAACCTTCTTCAGGACCCTGATCAAGCCAATCCATGAGTATATGAGTCTACCAACCCTGTTCATGTGTTTATAAATGCATTATTGGTCATGGAACCCCATCACGATAAGAACCCCCCCAATATGATCAAATAGTTCATATCACTATTTGCATCGATGTTTTTGTGATGTGAGAGGTGGAAATACCACATGATGACATGCTATATCTATAATGGGTGGATGATATGATATAAACCCAAGATTTAGATAACCCTAACATTTACCCTTTCTATAGGATGGGATACCCATTGCAGCATCTAGGACACTTCCTCTCAATGTGTGGGACCATGTTGGAAACCCCATATAAGTAGGAATCAGCCATGATTTGATGTTTTGATCAGACATTGGATGTTCAAGCATTCTTCTAGTATATCCATTTACCCATATAGTTCATCAATGGATGGGAAAACCTCTTCATGTAGTTTCTCTACCAATTCGGCTCCACTATGCACAAGACAAGTATTAGAAACCATTTCATGTTCAAAAAAATCTTGTTGACTGTGTTGCAGACTTTTTCAACTATTGGACGGGCCGTATGAATTCACTTGATATTCCACTGACCTAATAATAGTTTTTGAAAGTTTTCATAGGTAATTTAACGATTTAACAAGTCCCTGCCCTCATCACTAAGAACCTCCCTGGTGGATTCAGATATTTATTGGACAAGGATTAGCTGTTAGAGGAAGACTTGTAACAATCCCAAAAGGCTCATCCATTTTCTATTATTTCTCTTATAAGAAGATCCACCAAGACATAGACTACCACCACCATACACCTAGAGGCCCCCAAGATACTAGAGCTTTTTTTGATAGATCCCTACCATGAACAACCTCGTCAAGGGAACCATACATTGAAATATCCGCCCCACCAAACATAGAAGTAGTATGCACCACCTCACCAAGTACATCTTCCTAGATGAGATAATATGGCTCTAGTCCCTCAACAGGCTCTATCCCCTTGTCAAGGCTAGGCTCCTAGAGTCCCCTACCTATATAGAAGGAACTAGACCTATAATTTTATGAATTAAAATGTTACTATTTATTTCCATAGAACCCTATAATCGGGAGTTTTGAAGCTTCCAAAATTCAAGAAACCCCATGAAGCCAAGCTCACTGGTCACCCTATCCACTGACCATTCAATATAATACATGGGAATACCACAGGAAATAATATATGTTAAGGTATTGACTTCAAGAACATGTGGAATATTATTTGATCAATGTTGGCCACATTCTATTGTAGGTTTCAAACATATCTTTCAATCCTAACAATGACAACATAGGTTTAGGTGAATGATAGTAGATTTAAAATAATGGGAATCAAAATTATGCTAACTTGTTAGCTCTCACAACAGTTTTTCATGCCCATTATGCCATCTGTTACTTATTAGGCTATCTTTATCCTCCAAAATTCGACATGCCTTCCCTAGATACCATTTCATCATCCACATTATAGACCTATACATCTTATAAGAGTAGGTGCTGATAGCGTAAGTTATGAAAAGTCCCCCACTAGTGCCGAAGTTGTCTCAGATACTCAGTGATTTCACGAGTCCAGATATGGGAATCTCTCCCAGGGTTTACCCAGCATTGCAATATTCCACTGACAATGAACTGTATTATGCCTCCATGAATACCCTCATGTTGGTCGATCACATCATGGTCCTCGACGATGAAGGATATCAAAAAAGATTCCATGTTCCTCTAGTGTATACCATAATAGAAGAAGTTAGGGACATAAAAATCATCAGAATACTAATCCCATTGTTCCAAGAAACTCCATAAATGCTACTAATTCCAGAGAAAAGGTTCTTCATAGATCTCAGAAGATGTATTCTTCCAAGCTTTCTCCTCTAGAATAATAGCCACAGATGAATGTGCTTATTAACATGGAAGAACAGTTGTAGTTCTACAGTGACCATCCACATCTAGGAACGTCCAGGCATCATCTATCCTACATTCATCCTGTATTGGTTTTGGGTGATTTATTTGATGGGGGAAATAATTTTTTAGCCCAATTCAGAATATGGTGGTACATCTCATAGTACCTATCATACCCCATGCGAAAGAGCAGACCCCAGTGGGGAGAAATGTGTATTTCTCATGGATGTATGATATTTTTAATCACCTTTAAAGAATTACAACAAATATATTGGTCCAAGAGGCCCAACTTCTATCAGAATAGATGCATGAAGTTATCGTTGTTGATTTGAGAATCCCCCTCCAGTTCCAAGGAGAGGTAATAGTTGTGGAGGCCTTCTATTCATTGGATGTTGAGTGACCAGAATATCAAGACATCATTTATTTCACTATAAAATATGAGTCTTACCTCATGTAGAGGATTATATATCTATTTTAAATAATTGGACAATTCAATATAATGAATATCCACCACTATCTGGTCGACATGAGTTTCTGGATCAGTCTCATCCCAACTTGGACGCTCTGCAAGTTAAGACTCACCGAATCCGATCTAAGTTCATATATTCTAAAGATCATCACTATGATAGTACCGAGTAGAGACTTCATGGAAAAATCCATTTAAAGACATATTATAGTGGATTTGAAGAAAATGTTGTGTTCACGGTTGAGTTACAGTATACCACCTATAATGCACTGATAAGTAGGCCTTGGATCCATCTGCATGCGGAAATTTACTCTTTGTACCACCAAAAGCTAAATTATTCCCTCAATGGTAAAGTAGGTGTGCTCTAGGTTGACGCATCCCCCTTTGAATCTTGTGAATACCGCTATCTAGATGTTCTCTATTACATGATAAATCACATGAAAATGGAAACCGATGAAGTTGAGAACACAACCATTGTACCCAACACATGGATAGACTTAGATGATGATTTAATTATACCAATTAACCAATTAGAGGAAAAATGAAATAAATTAGAAATTTCATTGTCATATCCAGGAGGAAAGGGTGACACATCCCTAAGTACATTGAATTTATAAAGATTACCTCATGATCCTACATAGGCTAGGCTTGTGTGATACTAGAAGCCCCCACCCCTATAAGCTACTAAGATGTTTATCCCATAACTATAACTATATGTAAGATCATTTTGTTCTGCTAATTAGGTCTTAAAGGACATAAGCTGACCTACCACTATTGATTTGACATCAGGCATGAACTATACAATTGAATGCTGGAAGGAATCAGTTCAGCGGCCTCTGTCATCGTAATTTCATCAGAAAAAGATTTCCACAGTAAGGATTAAATATCCTCCCATTTTGTTAATAGTGATCCTCTAGAATTAGATAGCCTATATGAGAAATCATCTTCCGCCAATTCCCCCTCTATGGATGAAGGAGATGATTTGGAAGACACTGGTCAAATATTTGAATAGGGAATCTCCAACACCATTGATGAGTTTGTTCAGGTGAACTTTGGTACCTTGATAGATTTAAGGACAATGTTTATCAGTGTATCTGTGCCTCCAGAGGAACAATAGTAGTACATGGATTTCTTGATGAATCATTGTGGTGTGTTTTCTTAGAGCTATAATGAGATTTTAGTAATATAATCTTAGGTCATTTCCCATCATCTTGGTCTCTTTATGACTCTTCATGAATTTAAGAAGATTCCTAGGAAAATTCACCCTATAACGGTTCCAGGGTCAACCTTGATGTTGATAAGATTATCAGATCCAGTTTCATTAAGGATGTTTATTACCCATAGTGGATATCCAACATCATTCCAATCGGGTAGAAGAATGGGTTGATCAATGTCAGTATCGACTTCTAGGATGTCATCTGTCACTATATGAAGGATGAATATCCCCTTCTAGTGATGAAGTTATCGATTTATTCCACATTTTCCTTATAGGATATCTCGTTAATTGATGTATACTCTAGATGCAATAAGATCTGTATGGCCCCTAAGTTTGAGGAGTCTAATACCTTCAGATCACCACAGGGGACTTTATACTGTTAGGGAATCCCCTTCATACTGTAGAAATTCGGAGCCACTTATTATAATTCCATGCCCAGTATATTAAAAATAATCCTCATAAATTCATTGGAATTCTACATGGAATAAATTGTGTTCAAATCCCACCAGTTTTTCAGACCATATCTGATATCTTCATAAATTTTTGGGCTTCCACCACTGCCAGTATCTAAAGACGAACACCTTGAAGTGTAATTTTGAGGTTTCCTCTGGGAAGTTTCTTATCTTTATTGTTTTATATAGAGGAAACTAAATAAACACATTCATGATCAGTGACATCATCTAGATTATTATTTTGAGAAAACACCATGGGATCAAAGGCCTTTAAGGCCACTTATCCTACATACGATTCATCGAAAATCTGGTTGGAAAGTAAAATCCTCATTCTAGACTCAGGACGCAATCTATCATCTACTAGTTGTAAGAAGAGAGATATGACACATTAAATGAAATAAACTATTATTTGTTACAACCTATGGTTATAATGTCACCCATCTCTAGGAATCCTATGATTCACTGTGTGACTGCACTGGAGTGGTCCCTTATAACCATTCTCGCCCATAAGAACAATTAATGGATGGAGAATAGTTTATACTATCTCATCCACATTATACTTCACATGAAGTCCATATAGTCTCTTTTCGAGAATAGATGCCTCAAACCTTTTTTCTCATTTCAGATGTTGTGGAATTATCTTCAGCATCATGAGATACATATAGTGTCCAATTTGGATCCACTAAAGTATATATTGAATTGCCTTATGTTTGTAGGATGGATTGGCACATTGGGTAGCGATCATTATATAGTTCAACATCTAGTTCATTCCGCAAAAAGACATCAAGGTTCAAGAGTTTAAGCCTTTACGGACACTCATCTTGCTTCAGATGAAAAATATCTAGATATCAATTTCCTAGAAAAGTCCATCCGTTCAAGGGATAAAGCTATTCCCTATTGTTAGGTTCATTTTGAGGGTGCCTCCATGATGAAAAATGGTACAAGGATGAATGATCCCAAGATCAACAGAGTAGGTTTGGGGATCATCTTCATCACACCTGCATCGGTTTCCCTACCCTACTCATTCTTGCTATCGTAAGGCGTTATTAACAATGAAGCAGGGTATTAGGATCTCATTGTGGGTCTTGAGTTGGATCTTTATATTTAGGTCCACTTTTTATATGTAAAGGGAGACTCTGAGTTTTTCATAAAAAAAGTAAATGGTGATTATATCATCAGGAAACCATATCTCATAACCCTACCACTCACCATTTTATGGCCCAGTTCCCTTCTAAACTAGAAGTTACTCATGTTCCCCAGCCATAGAATGGTTTTACTGAATCCTTGGCCAGTTTTTCTTCATCTCTTACTACTCCTAACTAATATAATCTATTTATCTTTGTGGCGCATTAAAGAGTCATCACACCCATTATATATGATAATGATGATTTTTAGTAGGTAAACCACCTGAATTCTGGTGCCTCCACCTAGGGACCTCTAGAACCCCCGCATGGTGGAGAATGATTCTGATTTGAAAAATTCTTTCATTGAGTATCTATAGAACAATGTTCTTCCCCAGGATCAAGTTGGACATGAGTGAATCCATCAATGAGAAGCACAATTTGGCCTTCGTAGTGGGACCAACCATAAAGAGACTCTCTAAAGGAATGGCTTTGATTGAATTATCCTCTGTTTCATTCAAGGAGATATGATTCCATAGTTTATGTATGAAGACCATGTCGGTTCATATGGTTCCCATCATGCAGAGTTGAAGTAACTGATATCATTGTCTGGCGTGTCAAATTATTTGTTTAGTTTTAATTAGAATTTATGCAGTATAAAAGCAACCCTAGGTCATCTCTCCACAGAGCCATAGATCATTAATTTCAAAATTTGGTTTTGATTATGAAAGTAAAAAAAGTTAAATGGGGTTATATAATAACTGGTTTTGTTAATTAAATGTGACAATAGAAAATGAATGCAATAAAACAAAGTCGATGTAAACAAGACTAATTAAACATAATCAACCCGGGGTACTCTCATGACGCCCATCCATCGTAGCTTCAAGAGATAGAGTTATTATATTTTTATCCCTAGTTTGTAACACCTAAAAGTAGAATTTTACAAAATTTCTACTAGGATACCTCCTAGGGTTCAGTTTAAAACACACAATGATCCACCAAACACCGCTGATTATTGGGTGATTTGTGTTTAACTTCAAAACCAAAACTTACCAAGGAAACACACAAAGTAATCGATGTGATATCCATGTTTTTATGTTATTTATTTGTGATACAATTACCTAAATGTACATTTCCCTAAAAGATCTTATCTGATTTCAATTGACCAATATGAACCACACAAACACAATAATTGAATGATAGAAGAAAAAGGGAAGAACAGTGTGTAAAACATCACATGAAAGTGTAACCCCAAACATGATCATTTGAGTTTGAGTATAACATAATAGTATATAAATCAATTAATTAAAATTATAGGATGAATAAAAACAACATTCAAACCTGTAATTCACAATACCATTCAAATATTACAACATTAATCACGGGATTTACAACATGTTCCTCCCCGGGTGATCACAAGGGGTTTAAAAACCCATGGGAGGGGAGGAAGAAGAAGATGTTAAATTAGAACTTCTCATGGACTATATAAATTCAATTATTTGTGGGAGGACTCCTTTGGTACTTGAAATTGATTTCACCTGGCCACTGGTTCGAACTCCCAAATGTGTTTCCCAAGGTACCAATTTATAGGCAAATTGGGAAGTGGTTTTGAGCACCCTAACTTCACTAATCTTCATGGTCCATGGATTTTTATGGTCATAAACTCTTAAATAACTTTTTAATAAACTATAGAGTTGTTTTAGGACATATATTCTATGTCCAAATAAAATTTGGGGGCCAGATATTGAATACAATAAGAGATATTACCAAAATACAGAGGCAATGTTTTGACCCAGTGTAGATCCAAATTAATGAATAGATCATTTTGTATGGGAATATTAATGAATTAATTGGGATTTTTTTACTTTAGATGAAATGGATATCATTAAATTTGAAAATATCCAAAAATGTTTCGGCCAATTTGAATTCACAGTTTAGTAGCAGCATGTGTTTTAGTCCACTGGTGGGCTTGGATCATGTGTAGTTTGGCCCATTTTTCTTGGACTTCATCATAGGTCCTCAAAATCACCTACACCTACAATATAATTATAAAACCAAGTAACATTTCTCTTTTTAACATTGTTAAAAATAAAATAATTGAATCAAATATGGAGTTAATTTTTTAATTTTACTTGTAATTTTCTATGCAAAACCGGTTTAATACATTAGTATAAGGGTGAAATAAAATAGTAAATCATGGTATGATCACAACCCCACACCTAATCATTTGCACTCCTGGGAAACGTATAATATCCTAATCATGTCCCATTCTTAAATCAAAGGTGCGAAAACATCCAAGATTCTTTTTAAATTAAATTCATCAGGTATCTTTTATGGATTCAATTTTCCTATCATTTTTCTTTTCTGACATTCAAATTTGTCTAACCTCCTTTTTTCACCCATGCAACATCTCGCAACCTACCTCAGATAAAAATTTTCCCACATTAATCGAGGAACTTATTAAATTGGATTTATACTCTTTTCATAGAATCCATGTGATCTTACCATATGCATTTTGGGATTCTCATTTCTTTACCAGTAGAAACAAGTGTGCTACTCAAGAGGACTTCAATCATGTTGTTTTAAGGTTCAAGGGTTTGTAGGATTTAATGTTTAAAAATATAAGGTAGAAGAGGAGGGTTTAATCTCTTATCACAAAACATGTCAAAATTCAGCAATTTTAAATAATGAATGTACACACTCAACCCCTCACATAGTATGTCACCTCCAACTCAGTCTCCCCATTTTTCATTTTTGTTGGTCACAACTGAGAAGTGAATAATAATCAGTAAACTTCCTCTTTTCTCCATTTTTTTCTTTTGTTCTATTTTTTAAATGTAGAGAACTAATTTTTTGAATAGTTTTTTAAGTTAAAGAGGGAATCATGTGTAAAATAATGATGTAATATGTCTTATGAACCCATTACCCATGTAAAATGTAGGCACCCTTTATGTCAACCCATAACAATGATTCTCTCCCTAGAATTCCCAAGGAAACACCCTCTCACCCACACTTTCTGAAAATCAATAAAAATATACACAAGAGATGCATAGGTAGGGATAAATTAGATTTTAATTTGGCTACCTAAAAGAAATTTAATGTTCTCTAAGTCTTTATAAGGATAAAATGTAAAGGTGAAAAAAATAGAGGATAATTGTATAAAGGTATTTTCAAGGAACGATTATCTCTATCACAAATGTAGCATACTTGAATCTTATGACATAAAACAGAATTAAGGAATGTTCTAGATTCTCTACATGACCCAAGACTCTCATGAAAGTGATTAAAAGGAATAACATATAATAAAGGGCATAAAATGTATCTTGGGTAAGGGATTAAAATATTGGTCAATTCTAATGAGGGATGGGATTGAAAAATCCATTAACCACCTGAGAAGGATTTGAAAATACAAATTATATAAAGAGATTCTATGCCAACATTCATTTGAATTTTCTTTCCAAAAACAATGGAATTTTCCCAAAAATCAACTCAGGCATGAAAAACGATTTTAGATATTCTTTTTAAGATCAATTTTTATCTAAAAACTCAAAATAAAAAAAAAGAAATAAAAAATAAAAACATGTTTTTTTATTTTGTTTTAATCCTAACTATGACATGTCATCCTCCCCCACACCTAAAAGTTACATTATCCAAAATGAATGAATATTAAATAAATATATATGTAAATAAAGGTAGGGAGAAGGTATAACCTACTAAGTGGTGTCATATGTGGCATATATTAGTTGAATTTCCTCCACAATATGCTTTGGAAAATCCTCATAGAAATGTTTGAGCCACTGCCCATTTAAATTAATCCTATTTCCACTCTTCTCATTCAAAACATGTATGGAACCAAAAGGGTAAACATCCATAACGGTATAAGGACCGAGCCATCAGGAACGAAGCATAACTGGATGGAGCTTTATCCCGGAATTGTACATGAGGACCTTCTCACCAATATAGAACTTCCGCAGATGAATCATGCTATCATGGATATCCTTTTTATTTTCTTTATAGATACGAGAGTTCTCATATGCATTACATAAAATTTCTTCCATCTCTGGAATCTACAGCTTCTTATGCCCACATGTATCTGAAAAATTCATATTACATTGTTTAACAGCCCAATATGCACGGTTTTCTACCTATATTGGGAGGTGAAAAGCCGTTCCAGACATAATCTTGTATGGTGACATTCCAGTTGGGGTTTTAAAAGTTGTACGGTATGCCCAAAGTGTATCATCCAAGCACAAACTCAAATTATTCCTATGGGATTGTACAATTTATTCCAGGATTCTTTTAACATATCAATTTGATATTTCTGCTTGTTTATTAGTTTGGGGGTGATATACAGTAGAGATATAATGTTCAATCCCATACTTATGAAGCAAATTTTTCATGTTTCAATTGAAAAAAGGGGACCCTAATCACTAATGATGAATCTCAGCAAACAAAACTGACTGAAAAATTGGTATCTCACAAAATTAAAAAAAACTCAAGGGTCATTGGTTCTTGTAGAGTTTTCTTCCACCCATTTAGACACATATTCAATATCTAAAAACATGTACATGAATCCAAATGAATTTGGAAAAGGCCCCATGAAGTCAATGCCCCATGCATCAAATATTTCATAGAATAACATGGGTTGTTGGGGAATTTTATTCATGATAGAGATATTACCTATGAATTTACAATGACTACATGACTTGAAAAATATATGGGAATTCCTATACAATGTTTGTCAATAAATTCCTGAGTCATGGGCCTTCTGAGCTGTACGTTGATAGAAAAAGTGGCCCCCATAGGACAAAGTGTGGAAAAAGGTCAAAATAGAGGTAAACTAATGGTTAGGGACACAACGACATACTACTTAGTCACCACAAATTCTCCAAAAATATGTGTCATCCCAAATGTACCACCTAGAATCATGCTTAAGTCTATGGGATTGTGAAATGATGAAATTAGTGGGGACCCTAGATGTTAATAGAAAAGTTACAATGTTTACATACCATGGGGTATGGTTCACAATATCACAAAGGTTCTTATGAGTGAATAACTTCCCAATCGGGAGGGGTGAGTCAACATGATGGTCCAATGTTGAGTAAATCCAACTAATTTAGCCATCTACTACATTTTTTACTCCCCTCTTATCTCTAATATCAAGGTCAAACTCTTAGAGTATGAGTACCTACCATATGAGGTGAGGCTTAGCTTCATGTTTCTTTAATATGAATCAAAGGGAAGCATGTTCAGAAATCCCAATCAATTTTGATATAAGAAAATATTAATGAAATTTCTTCAAGGTAATCATAATAGAAAGGAGTTCTTTTTTCGTAGTTGTGTAGTTTACCTGGGCAGGGTCAAGGGTATGTGAGGCATACATAATTACATTACAAGCCTTCTCATCCCTTTGTGATAAAACTGCCCCAACTGCAATGTCAGAGGAATCACACATAATATCATAGGGGAGATCCCACCTTGGTGGTAGGAATATGGGAGGGGATGAGAGACTCATATTTAGTGAATTGAACAAATCCTCAAAATTTGTATCAAACCAAAACTCATAATCCTTTTGTAATAATCAGGTCAAGGGAAGTGCGATCTTACTAAAGTCTTTAATGAATCGATGGTAAAAACCAGCATGATCCTAGAATGATCTAACATCACGAACAAATTTTTAATATGGAAGGGTTTAAATTAATTCAATTTTGGATTTATCCACATGAATTCTTTCATTTTAAAAAACATGCGTAATATCTATCCCCCGTTCAACCATGAAATGGCATTTCTCATAATTTAATAGAAGATATTTTTCTATACAACGACGGAGGATAGAACCTAGGAGAGACAAACAATTATCAAAGGAAGTTCCAAAAACTGTGAAATCATCCATAAAAACTTCCATGCAATTATCCTGGTACTCAGAATAAATACTCAATATACAACGCTGAAAAGTACCAGGAGCATTACAAAGACCAAAAGTCATCCTTCTGTATGAAAACGTGCCAAATGGATAGTTAAATGTTGTCTTTTCTAGATCCCCATGGGCTTTATTGAATTGAAAATAACTCAAAAATCCATCAAGGAAACAATAATGGTACTTAAAAGCCAATCATTCTAACATTTGGTTAATGAAAGGTAGAGGAATGTGGTCCTTTCGTGTGCCTTGATTTAGTTGACTGTAGTCAATACAGACTATCCAACGGTTTTGTAGATATTTTGGAACCAACTAATTCCATCCATTTGAAATTTTTTTTATTCTTGTTTTTAGGGACATTTTGCACTGGGCTAACCCATTAACTATCAGATAAACGATAAATGATCCATGTAGCAAGTAATTTACAGACTTCTAATTTTACCACTTCAAGGAGAGTGGGATTTAACCAGCAGTGACATTGTCTTACGGGCTTAGCCTCATCATCCAAAAGTATATGGTGCATATAAATAGATAGTCTAATCCTAGGAATATCAGCCAATGTCCATCTTATACCCTATTTATACTCTCTCAAAAGAAGAAGGAATTTTTATTCCTTCTGTTGAGTGAGTTCATTGGAAATAATGAAGTGAAATTGGTCAATACTCTCAAGATATTCATATTTAATACTAGAAGGATGTAATTTAAGTTCCAACACCATGGGGTTTTAGACTAAGGGAGGAGATTTAGGGGGAGTGAGGTCCCTTAAACTGTCTATCTGCTCATATTTATTCTCTAAAAATAGAGAATATATTGAAATGAGATTTTCATATTCATCGACGGTCATGGGTACCTCTGAATGTTCACACTCATTAATTAAAGAACAAAATTTACACTTTACAGAACCCCCACAACACTCAAAACATTACTAAAGAATCCAATAATTCAAGGGTGAAGACAAGGAAAATGAATTAGTATATGGATGGAGGATATAATTGTGTGTGTGTGAAACATTTGAGATAACTTCCATCAAATAGAAAGGAAGAGTAGAGTGCTCTTCAATGTGGTGTTTCATAGCCTCAATGATATTAAAACTTACCTTTTCTCCACCAAACTCCATGGACATCGTACCATTGTGAACATTGATGATCGTACTTGCTGTTTAGAATAATGGCCTCCGATGTATGAGAGGGGAATGTCTTTAGATTTTGGTATCTTTCATCTCAAGAAAGTAGAAATCAGATGGGAAGATAAGATTCTTCCCTCTAACAGGAACGTCCTCAATCACTCATGTGGGATGTGTAGTACTCCTATTGGCATGTTTCATGACAATATTTGTTGGTTGAAGCTCTCCAACCTTTAGAGAAGTATACATGGAGTGAGGCATTACACTAGTAGAAGCACCTAAATCAAACATAGCATTTGAAAAGAATGTCTCCCCTGTGGTACACAGTATTGTTAATGTGCCTAGATTCTTGAATTTGGTTGTCAATGCTTGTTGAATCAAAGCTGAGACATGCCTTCCCAAGTTGACTCTCCCATTCCCTTTCAGCCTCCTTCTATGGGAGGAAGTTTCTTTGTGAAATTTGGCATAATGGGGAATTTTCTTGACTGCATCCAGTAAAATAATATTTACTTCAACTTTTCTAAATGAATTCATTATTTCTATATCAATCTAATTATCATAATTTTTCATAGATATTGAGAGACTTTAGGGAAAAGGAAGAGGAATGTATTGTTCATTTGAATCATCAATGATAATTTGATTACACATTTTATTTTTTTTCTTTATTGGAATCTTTTATGGGTGGAGAAAGTCTGTTTTCATGAGGGTGACATACCTGTTGCATAGAATCAGTATAAGGAGAAACATCATTACCAATACAAAGCATAACTATACATGTGTTACCTTTGTCCTTTAGATTGGGAATGGGTTGGGATGGTAGTTGTCTAGAACTATACATCTTAAGCTCACTGATGGTGTTTGAAAATTTTCCCACATGAGTTCGTAGGACTTGAATTGTCGATTGAGTGTTTTGTTGGTGCTGGAGGTTCTAGTTTTCCATTTGTTTCACAATTTCCTTGAGGAATTTTTCATATTTGGAAGGAGGATGAATATTTTATTGATAATCTCAAGGATAAAAAGGTTGCATACATTGTCCTTGTGATGCCACTTCTTCTTAGGGTAGCTTGAGTTTACTCCTTGTCGGTACTGGGTTTGTGCTTGCCACCCGGGGTTTGGATTTGACCTGAATGGTTCTTGCATGAAGGGAGCTTCTTGTTGGAATGAAAGATCTGGGAACATAGCTTCACAAGACTCATGTGAATCTTTATGTTGTGGGAACTGGTCAGAAAAATGAGTATTTTCCAAACAAATTCTACAATGTAATGGAACTGGAGGGGGTTGAGTGTTACCTTATGCTTGACCTAATTGCCTTACAAGGGTATGCATCTCATCAATCTTGGTATGTAACTTTTTTTATTAAGATGAATGAATTAACTCATGAAATCCTTAGGATGGTGCAATAGTTCATGTACCAAATTATTGGGAATTTTGATCCATGTTGTCTATTATGTACCAAGAAGCGGAAGGAGTTTTATCAACATAGGCACCACTAGCTGCAGCATCAATCATTCAATGATCCATGAGGATAAGTCCCTAATAGAAGTATTGGATTAATAGTTTTTCACTAATCTGGTGGTGGGGGTAGCTTGAGAAAAGTATTTTGAACCTCTCATAGTATTAATAAAGGGTCTCTCATTGTTATGGGCTAATTCCCCAGATTTCTTTCATAATTGATGTAGTCCGGGAGGCCAAGAAGAACTTCTCAAAAAAGATTCTTTTAAGGAAATTATATCCCCTAATTGTGGTAGTAAGATATTATAGCCAATATTTTACAACACCATCAGGGATAAAGGGAAGGCCCTAAACATAATTAGGTCCTCAGATACATTTTGGGGTTTCATGGTGTAGCACACTATGTGAATCTCCTTAAGGTATTTATGAGGGTCCTCACCGGGAAGCCCATGAAATTTTGGAAGATGGTTGATGAGGCATAATCTCAACTCAATGTTTGATGCTTCATCGGGATATTAGATGTATGCAGGTTGGTACTCCACATCTGGTGTGGTATGTTCTTTTAATGTTCGATTATTTGCATCCATATTTTATTAGGTTTGATTGGGTTCAATTTTTGATTGGATTATGGTAACTTGAGGTTCCAAAAGGGGTTCCTCAGTATTACTAGATTGACCTTTTCTTGATGCCTTGATTTGTGAATAGAGTGATTTTTCAATTTCATGTCAAATTCAAGTAGTGTTTCTTTACCAGATCTTGTCATGCAACAATGATGCCCCGTTTGATTGATTGATCGTGTGTTGTGGTTTTTTTTTATTTTTTAAATATTTTGTTATAAATTAATAATAAAATAAAAATACCTAATAAATTAAAGGAGAAAATAAAAGAGAATTTTATACCATAAAATTATAGAGAGAGATAGGGAAGAAGAAGAAAGAGAGATAGAGAGGATAAACACAAAAAACAACCAAAAATAGAAACAAAAAAACCAAAACCAAAACAATAAAATGGGGGTAGGGATATTAAAAGGGGTAATAATTATGATTGAAAGTAAATAAATAAAATAATGTAAATAAAAAAACTGATATTGGCTCCCTAGAAACATGCTAGAAAATTTGATCACATAGTCGAGCGCGTCAAATTAGTTGTTCAGTTTTAACTAGAATTTCAGAGTGTAGCAGCAACACTAGGTCATCTCTAAGTGAGTCATTAGATCATTAATTACAAAATGTGGTTATTATTATGAATTTAAAATAGGGAAATGGGGTTTTATAATACTTGGGTTTTATGATTAAATATGGCAATTTAAAATGAAAGCAATAAAACAAAGTATAAGTAAACAAGAATAATTAAACATGGTCAACTCGGGGTACTCTCACGATGATCATCCTTCATCCCTTCAAGATATTGTGTCATGATACATTTATCCCACCATTGTAACACCTAGAACCATAATTTTACAAATTTTATTATAGTATACCTCTTAGAGTTCAGTCAAAAACACAAAATTATTGATCAGACAACATCGTTGATTGGGTGATTTGTGTTTAACTTCATAACCGAAACTCACCAAAGAAACACATGTAGAACTTGATGTGATATCCAGGTTTGTATGTTATTTATTTTTCGTACCCTGACATAAATTTAAATGTACTTTACAGTGCTTATGTGAGTTCAATTGACCAATACGAACCACACAAACACAACAATATAATGACGGAAGAAAAAGGGATGAATGGAGTGTAAAACATCACATGAAAGGGTACCCCCAAACATGATAATTTGAGTCTTAGTATAACATAAAAGTATATAAATCAATTAAATAAAAATATTGGAAGAAAAAAAATAACATACCAACCTATAATTAAAAAGACCCATCAAATATTACAACATTAAGCTTGGGATTTAAAAAATGTTCCTTCCTGGGTGATCACAAGGGGTTTAGAAACCCATGGGAGGAATGGAAGAACAAGATGTTGAATTAAAACATCCCATATCCTCAAGAACATAAAATATTTGTGAGAGGACTCCTTTGGGACTCCAAAATGGCTGCACCTTGCATCTGGTTCGAACTCCCAAATGGGGTTCCCAAGGTTCCAATTTATATGCAAAGTGGGAAGTAGTTTTGGGAAACCTTATTTCACTAATATGATTGGTCCATGGTTTTGCCGAGTTATAAAATATTAAATAACCTTTTATGAAACTTTAGAGTTGTTGACAGACACCTTTTCTACCTCCATGTCAAATTTGGTGGCCAGATATGGAATATAATAATATATATTTCCAAATTATAGACGCAAAGTTTTTACCCCTTGAAGATTAACTTTATTGAATAGATCAATTTATATTGGCATATTAAAGAAGGAATTAGGATTATTTTCTTTCATATGAGGTGAATTTCATTAAATTTAGGACCTTCCAAAAATGTTTCATCCCATTTGAGTTCACGGTTTAGTAGAAGCGTGTGTTTTAGTCCATTGGTGTGCTTTGATCATGTGCAGATTGGCCCATTATTCTTGGACTTCATCATAGGTCCTCCAAATCACCTCATCCTATAAAATAATTATCAAAACTAGTAACATTTCCCTTTTTAATAGTGTTAAATAAAAAATAATTGAATCAAAAATTGAGTGAAATCGGTTATTATATGTTTAATTTCCAATACAAAACCAGTTTAATACATTAGTATAAGGGTGAAATAAAACAGTGAATCGTGGTATGATTAGCTGTCACACTAGATTAAAATGGTGTGATACTTTTATCCCACCCTTATTTTTTACTATACCAAGTTATCCAAGAGGTTGTATGTGATTATGATTCATACCAACATTGTGTATCTAACATCAGTGTTTCTCTATACTACAAAGTATTATTGGCCCTTTACGATATGTGGACTCGATGTTATGGGACCATATCCACCAATGAAAGATCCCCAATATAGGTTAATTGTGACCACAATAGATAAATTTTCTAAGTGGGAGGAAGTGATTCTTATTAAATAATTCAAGTCCAAGTCGGGTTTTGAATTCATTAGCTACCACATTCTCCACTAATTATATGTTCTTCATGTGATAATCACTGACATTAGCACTAACTTATGCACTGCTGAGATAAAGAAGTTGTATTCCAATTACAACATCCTATACAACCACACATATATCTACAATATGAAATATAGTCTATAGATAAAGTCATTTAGCAAAACCCTCTCAAACATTATAAATAATATTGTTGGACAAAATATGATGATTTGGCCAGACATGCCCCCCAACACTCTCAAGGCCTATCAAACGATAACTCGAAATTCTAACCAGGTGGCTCTATATTCATTAGTAGATGGAATAGAGGTACCACTGACCATGAAGATTCATATGAAATTACTCTGAAAACCTATCTATGATCAATAGACGTAGGAAATAATGGTAGAATTCTATCTTGCTAAGATGGAATCTAATGAAGAGAACAAGGTCCATGCCTTGTAAAATATAGATAAGCACTATAATAAGATAGCAAGAGCATTAAAAAATTATGTTTCCTCTTCTACTACCTCCAGGGTGACACAGTTCAAGATCTTAGGATACCGATGATACCAGGAAGAAATCCACTAAAGATAGATCCTAAGGGGGAAGTACCTTACATTATTCACAAGGTATATCCCAATGGTGTGTACTATTTGATCACTATATATTGAGAGCATATGATTAATCCAAACAACATAAATTTTCTCAAATAGTACATCATGTGAAAGGATTTAAAGGGTCTAAACTCTATAACCTTAAACTAAGAGCCCTGAGTCCAAACACCCTGAATTTAAACTATGTGTGGATTATCCTTCGGAATGTGTTGTGCAGAATGGGCCTAAAAGGTATCTTGTTCATGTCAGGTTGTTCCTGTGACACCATGAATATACCTTTTTGGTTATTTCCATATGGTACAAACGCTATGACCTTAAACTAAGAGGCCCCATCTTCCACCTTTTTAATTTATATACATAAAAAGGGGATACATACCAAAACCCAGGTGTGGCACATTACCCCCCAACATTGTTATTTAAATTCCTAGTTTTTAGAAAACCATTATTTCCCAGAAAGAGTTATGACCATTTCTCTTTCATTTACTTCTTGTAATCCCAAGTCTCTTCTGGAATCTGACCATGATTCCACAAAACCCACATTGGGCCAATGCTTTTTCCACACAAGACTTACTCTTTCCTATCCACAATCTACACCGGGATATGTACCAATGATGCATCCAACTCTAGGTCAAAATTATCCCATCTGATCACATGTTCGAGAGTATGGTGATACATTTTCAATTGAGATATGTGGAACACATTGTGCATATCACTGAATCATGGTGGCAATGAAAACTGATATGCCACCTCACCAACCCGTTCCATTATCTCAAATGGGCCTATGTATTGAAAAGATATCTTTACCAACTTCCCAAAACATTGATGTCCAGCCTTGGAGAGATCTTATTGAACACATGGTCACTCACCACGAATGACAACAACCATTGTTTATGATCTGCATATGATTTCTGACAACTCTGCACCATCACCATTCTTTGCCTTGTCAACTAAATTTTCTCTATTGTTTCTTATACAAGGCTCAGCATATCGAGTGAATTATAACATGTATCCACCCAACAAATAGAAGAACGACAAGTATTTCCAAACAATTCTTCAAATAGAGCCACAAGTATTGAGGCCTGATAGCTATTGTTATATAAAATCTCCACTAAGGGTATATTCTCTTCAGATGAGCCACAAATTTCCATTACACAAGCCCACAACATGTCTATAAATGTTTTTATCCTCCATTAAGATTTTCCATCCTTATAAGGATGATACTCTCTACTCATAGTCCACTTAGTCCTAAGGTATTTTTGTAAGGATTTATAGACATGAGACAGGACCCTAGGATCCTTGTTTGATATGATCAAAAGTAGTGTGCCATGTATCTTTACAACTTCTTGGATATATTTCTTGGAAATATTTTTCACCATATTAATTTCGTGAATCAGGATTAAGATAGCTGACTCGGTAAGTCATTCCACTATCCTCCATATGGAATCATGTTTCTAAACTGTTCATGGGAGACCTATAACAAAATCCATCTCTACCAACTCCCATTTTCAAATAGGGATAGGTAAAGACTCCAACATACTTACTGGTCATAGATTCTCTTCATTAAAATTATGACAAGTTAAACACTTTAAAACAAACTGAATCCCCATTTGATTCATACTGACCCACAAAAAATATTCCTTCAAAGATTTATACATCTTCTACATTCCCAGATGAACATCCCATCTCAAATGGTGGAAATAATGAACATGTTTATCTTGAAAAAGGACAGGTACTAAAATGTTATTCTTAAACCACAACACTAGACTCTCATTCAGCTTTCATCCTTCAATGGTCTCCCCACCATTGAGTTTTGAACTCATTGCAACACATTCATCACCTGAAGTATATGCCTCCTATACCATCTTTACCAAATTAGGAAATATGAAAACTAAATAGAAAACCCCAATACCACCTCGTTCTTCACATTTTAGATGGATATTGGATAGTACCGATCTCAACTTCCATGCATTTGAATCTTATTTTTTCCAACTATGCATATGACTTTCTATTTAATGCATCTGGAACCGTATTGAATTTATGCGGTATATACATTATATAAAAGTCTAACATCGGTAGATAGTCATCCATATTATATTCCACATATTCAAATCTCATTGGGATAAAATATATTTCAATCTCTTAGGATTTGTGAACACAGTAAATTTCTCACCAAATTGATAATATCGACGGGTATTGAAAGCAAGGGACACTACAACTATCTCTAAATTGTGTGTTTTTTAGTTTTTCTAATGCACTCTTAAATTACATTATCCATAAGTATCAACATGGTCTCCTTGGATGAGAACACACCTAAACACAAATCCGAAAGCATCCCAATGCACTATGTACCCAAGTCCTGATTATTTCAAAATCAAGATAGGCGATTATATAAGATGAACCCTTATCTCTTCGAAGGACTTATATAAATTGATCGATGGATACTGTGAAAATATCATCCATGATATCTTCCATATATTCCAAATTCAATTCTAGCAACTGGTACTATATCATTTCCAAAAATAGTTCTAACAATTTAATTTCACATGTCTATATGACCATTCCTTCTTTAAAGATATGCTTGATGCGATCCACAGTCATGAAACTAACTATTCTCCTATAACAGTAATTGCGAGAAGTGAAAATTTCAACCAATACATACCCATGATTACATCATATAAATCCATTTCCAATTTAGAGAAATATCATTTTATCTCATCACCATAAATAGTTATAGAACATACTCTACACATGAAGGTTCAACATTCTCTTTCCCTGAGAGGAGTTTGATGTTTTATTATAAAAGGCATCATATCATGTTTTAAAATTTGAAAATAAATATAACGAAAAGAAAATAATAAATGAGATTCACTGGTATAAAAGAACACTTTCATAAATTTATAATTCAAAATAATCATACCTCTCACCATATATGATCCAGTATAATCAACTTTAGTCACCTGCTCAACTCCATATAATTGCTCCATTACTACACTTTTTTCTATATTGCGTTGCTAATATTTATCTGGCTGAGAATTCATGGTATTACTAGAATCACAATGGATAGCTCTAATTTTCTCCCTATATTGATTTTTATTTCCTCGCCCCATCATAGCATACATCATTTGAGACACTTGAGAAGTGTCTCGAGCACCTGAAATCAGATCACTGCAAAAACAACTCTTAAGATGTACCATACATTTGCAATTATTTCATGCTCTTCATGGGGATGTACACTCTCAGTTAATGTGGTTAAAGGAACCACATTGAAAACATATCACTTTTTCATAGGTCTCATATGAGGATTCATTGATCCAGCTGTCTTGTTCTGATTCTCACTCCATAAAATGAAGTAGATGTCCCTATTTCACTTTCTCCTAGCATTATAGTTTCCACTGGTTCCCATGGGTATCATCATACATCCTACTCCAATAGCTCCTGATATACATCTTTCAGAAACCATCCCTCTATTGACCATCTTTATATAATCAGTAATACAGTGTATAGTAATCTTCGAACAAATCGATTTCCTTAGCCCCAATTCAAAAATGTGTTCCTTTAAGGCCGCAATAGAAAACAATTGATGTACAAATCACAATAAATTCAAAAATTTATCCACATAATATGTGATATAGAGATTTTCATACTTCAGGCTGATGAATTTCATCATTATCTGGATCTTTAACTAGAGAGGATATAATTATTTGTTAATCAATTCTAAAAAATCCTCATTATTAAATCCTTGATCCACTTTTTCATGAACCACTGGATCCCAACACTAGTGTGAAAGATACTCAAGCATATAAGTTTCCTACATCACTTTTATCTCTACTAGTGTACTAATGAAATAAAATATACATTAATCCAATTAAACCATTCCTCTACTCTTTCTAGTTCATAATCACCCCATAATATGGGTGGATTCTGTTTCTAGAACTAGATAGAATGATCCACCTGTCTTGGATCATCACAATGATTCCTTATGTCCGTAGTTTTAAATTCTTTGAAAATAATCTAAACTATTTTTTGGTTCATCTACTTCTCAGGTTTATCCACATTCTCCACAAATTCTTCCATTAGATTTCTACGATGCATATCGGGTTCCATTTTCTATACAAAAACAAACTCCATAAGTCTCACTCTTTAATAACTGAAAGATTAGCATTTCAAATTATATCACATCAACTATCACACATATAATTTCCAAAATAAACATTTTCCATGTCCAAATATTATTGAAAAATCATTAATTTCTTTTGAAAATGAATCCCTTTTCAAAATACGGTATTGGTGCTCGTTTTTTAAAATCTTTCATTTGAAAACACTTTCACAATTTTTCAAAAAATAAAACTTTATCACAAAATCATAAACCATTAATAAAAATTTTGTATTCACTCCTAGTTTAAATCTATTCCTTTAATGCATTTCATGCTCATCTCATAGGCTAAACTCATGTCAATGAGATTGAAAATACTTTAAGTGTCTCCAAAACACCTATGTAACAAACTCCCTAGTAACATGATGTTCAGCATAAGAAGGTTAGATACAAGTTTTGATGCTCTAAAATTAAATTCCAATTAATAATACTCATTTCTAGATACCAACTCAAGGAATATTAAAGAATAATTAAACTCCAAAACCAAGAAACCCAATGACTACTTGTTCCGTGAGGAATTGAACAAGTTGATACCATTTATCTAAAACATGATTTTGGGAAAAACAAAATCAACACCATTTTAAACATCCCTCCTCCTCATTAGATTGAGAATGTGGGAGGATTTTACATGGCCTTATGTGACATCCTCTAGGTTCCAAAGGCAAGAAATAAAGGTCGAAGGGATTCAACACATGTGGGGAATGATTTTACCTTTTAGAATAAAACAACTGACCAAAAAATTACAACAAAAAACAAATAAATGATCCATGATAGCCATGGAAGGCAAACCAACATTTCATTTATCAAAATCATACTATAAACCATGTAAAATAGAAGAAGACTACCATAGAAAAGTAAAAAGTAGAAGAGAAACTAATAAAACTTCTAGACAGACACAATATACCAAGATCAACATTCTCCATGATCCAACTTCACTAAACATCCCATGTATCACGAGGTAGTGATAAATACATGTGATACATTACCTTTTCACATGTCCCGGTAGAATATATCTAGAAAAGTTCCATAGATCCAATGCAGGGGTGAGTAATAAAACTCAATAGGTTTTCCCCAATGAATTCCCTACTCATGCAACTATGATAGAAGAGTTAGAAACATTTATTCAATATATTTTATAGAAAACAATTTCCAAAATATCTCATATTAAATTTAAACAAGTTCTAAAATATATTATAACCAAATATAAATAACTTCTCTCTCAACCAATTTTCCAAAAAAAAATCTATTTTGGAGAAATCTACGAAACAAAACCTCAAAACCATTTCACCATTTTCTTTTTTCATAGCCATACCATTTTACATATCTATGACACCAACCATGTATGCATCATCGTGAAAGTTCTTGTACACATGGTCGTTCTCTCATAGATCTACCAATTCATTAGTTGGTAATTATATATCATTTACCATTACACCTTTGGCACCGAGAAAAATTTCATATATCAACAAATTCCCATAAATGAAATATGAACCAACACGCCATGTATGCTCATAAACAATTTCAATATCAATATGAAAACCCCAATTCAATAAAAAAATAATTTTATTTAAAATAATTTTCCCAACAATCCATTTCAATATACCATAAAATCCATATTTTATAACTAACATTTAGAAATCAATATAACTGATCACTTTTCACAACAGATCTCCATAATTCCAAAACATCACCGAAAACCCTAAATCTTTACTAAAATGGATTTTTATCATTCCTTGCACTGAGATACCGTAATAAATTTCAATCAAATAAATCATTATGAATGTAATAAAATCAATTTAATCAAGAGTATTTGAGAGCATAGCCACCTTACCCCAAGAGTATTGGTTAAAATGATAAAAGGCATAAAAAATGTCACCAAATTGGGTTGAATCTATACAAACCCACCTTATATATCTTACCCTAAAATGAAAAATGATAAATATAAACTTATTAGGAAGAAAAACAATATGATCTACCCTAATCAGGTTTAGATATAAGAAAATGAGATAAAGGAAAAAGTAGATCTATGAAAACACATTAAGAACAATGAATAATGAGTCCATACCGCAAGAATAAGGATTCAATGCACCAAGGGATTACTCTGAATCACTTCCAATTCTATTGGGATAGGTTTTCCAAACTTTAGGAGACAAAAATACCACGTTAGGGCCTCATAAGAGTAAGAATATGTTTGTTAAAATGTAAAAATAGTGACGTATACTTTTTAACGATCTATCATTGAACCTATGCATAGTTCAGTCACACTGTTTGGAAAACCATGTGCTAACTGTACCCTTGATTCTGTCTTACAAAAGGCCTTGCATGGTTGGTGTGCATGGATTCCAAACAATGTTCCAACCATGCCATAGATCTCAATCCAACATTTTCACCAAACTACAATGTTTCTCATTCGATGTTTCATGGTCTGAACAAACTGTGCATAGCCAGTGTGCCTCTTCTTATTACCTTGACTCACTATGCATGGTTACCAACAAGTGTTTAATAGTTTCCCCAAACTATGCACCAACATTTCATCTTTATAAATGCCCCAATAACCCTCAACATGTTCTCAAAACTCTTGTAACATCCAACCTTATACATTATATACCTCAAAATCATAAAGAATGGGTTGCATACCAAAAATTAGGGGTTATATATTCTCCTCACCATTAGTCTTTCCATCCCCATAAATTATAAACCCACCATTTTCCTAAATGATTTCTGACCATTGATCTTTCATTTCTTTCTTGCATTCACAATTCACTTCATGAATCTGAACATGTTGCCACAAAACCCTCACTTGGCCGATGATTTTTCCACACATGACTTTCTCATGGCTATCCACAATCCACATTGGGATATTTACCTATGTAGCACTTGGATCTAGGTCAACATGATAATAGATGATCACATGATGCAGATCTGGGTGATTCTTTTTCAATTGAGGTACGTGGAACAAATTATACACCACACTACACCATGGTGAAAATTCACACCAATATTCCACCTCAAAAACAAGTTCCATTATCTAAAATGGGTCTATGTATCAAGAATATTACATATCATTCTTCCAAAAATGTTGATGTCCAAGTCTTGTAGAGGCCCTCAAGAACACATGGTCACACACCACAAAGGATAGCGGTCGTCTACGATGATCTGCTTATGATTTCAGACGACTTTTTTTCATCCCCATTCACATCATGATCAACTGAATCTTCTCCGTAGTTTCCTAGACAATGTTGATCCCAATTAGTGAAGTCTCACCTATTTCCACCCAACAAAGTGGAGAATGACAAGGACACACATACAATGCTTCAAATAGAGCCATATGTCCTGAGACCTAAAAGACATTATGACATGATAACTCCAATAACGGTATTTTCACTTCTTGTGAGCCACCAAAATCCATCGCACAAGATTGTCCCATGTCTTCCAACATTTTCATTTTCCATCCATATTTTCCATCTGTTTGAGGATGATATGCCATACTCATAGTCAAATGAGTGTCAAGGAATTTCTATAAGAATTTACAAAAAAAAAGATCTGAACCTTGGATATTTTTCTAATACTATCAAAACTAGAATTCCATGTCTCTTTAATACATATTGGATATAGATAATAGATATATCTTCTATAGTATGAGTTTCATGAATAGTTATGTAATGAGGTAACTTGATAAGCTAGTCCAATACCACTCATATGGAATCATGTTTCCAAGTCCTTCTTAGATGACCTGTAACAATATCCATCATTATATGATCCCATTTACAATAAGGGATAGGTAAAGACTACAACATACCTGCTGTTTTTTGATGCTCTGATTTATCATACTTACAAGTTAAACACTTTGAAACTATCTTTTCCACCTTCTGTTTCATACCGACCCACCAAAAATACAGTTTTATTTCATTATACATTTTATGTATTCCTGGATGAACACCCCATCATGAATGGTGGTGAGAATTAAAAAGTTTCTCTAGATAAACCATATATACTACCACATAATTCCTAAAACACAACCCTGAACTCTTATCTCACTTCTAGCCTTCAATGGTCTCCCCACCATTGAGTTTTGAAATCATTACAACACATTTTTCATCTAATGTCTCTACATCTTTCAGGATATTTACCATATCTAGAACTATGTAAACATTAAAAAAAGAAATATCACCCTAGTCTTCACATTACACATGCATTCCATCTAGGACTAATATCAATTAGAACTCATTCGATTCTTCTTTTTCCAACAATGCAAATGACTTTCTACTTGATGAAACTTCCACCATATTGCTTTTACCTGGGGTATACATCAAGTCAATGTCTTCTATCTGGAGATAAACCATCCATATTGTTTTCCTCATATTCAATTCATGTTGTGAGAAAATATTATTCAAGATCTTATGATCAAAGAACATAGTAAATTTATTACCAAACAAATAATGTTGCAATTTCTTTAAAGCATGGAAAACTACAACTAACTACAAATTGTGTGTAGGTTAGTTTTTCTCATGAACTCTTAACATCATTGATCCATAAAAAATAATGGCCCCCTTTCATGTGAACATATCCCAACCCAGATCTCGTACCATCATAGTACACTACATTCCCAAATCCTGATTCTAGAAAAATAAAGATAGGTGTTGATGTAAGATGAACCTTTTGATCTTGGTAAGACTTCTGCAAATTGATCCACGACTAATGGGAAACATCCATCCTAAATAAATTCCATCGATTCCAAACTCAATGCTACCAATTGGTAAGATATCGTTCCCACTCCTAGTTCCAACAATCCCATTACACCTATCTTTATGACCTTTCCCCCTTTAATGAGACGATTGGAACCATCCTCAGTCATGAAACTAACTACTCCACCATAATAGTCAATGTGAGCCTTGAACATTACCAACCAATACATACCCAGAATTACATCCTATACATATATGTTCAATATAGATAAATCCCACTTCAGATCAACTCCACCAATAGTTATAGATCATTCTAAACAGAGGAAGGCTCGACATTATCATTCCCTTATATGAGTTTGACATTTTATCATCTAAATAATCATATCAAATTTTAAACGTAGAAAATCAACAACATGAGAATAAATGCAGGAATGAGATTAACTAGTATAAAAAACACATGCATAAAAGTATAATTCAAAATAATTTTATATCTCAATGAAGATGTTCTAACCTAATCATCCACAATCATGTGCTAAACACCATATAATTGCTTCATCACTATACTCTCCTACTTGTTTCCTTATTTATATTTCCCTTGATGGGGATTCATGGTATTTCTAGAATCATCATGGCTAACTTTGATCTACTGTTGAGATTGATTTTTTCCCCTGCCCCATCAAAGCATAAAATGCCTATGACACATGAGAAGTATCTTGAGCACATGACCTCAGATCTCTGTGACAATGACACTAAAGATGTCTCATTGATTTAAATTGTGTAATTCTCTTTGTGGGGGTTTACACTCTCACTTCATGTGGTCAATGGAAACACATTGGAAACATCCAACATTTGCCATAGATCTCGGAGAAATATTCACTGATCCAACTATCTAATTCTGATTCTTTCTCCCACCCTGGAAGTAGGTGTTCCTATTCCACATCCACCCAAAATTAGAGTTCCCACCCATTCCCATGGGAATCAACATAAATCATCCTCCCATAGCTCCTAAGATGTCATGTTCATCCAACGTTTTTATATTGACCATATTTAGATAATAAGTAATACAAGGCACAGAAATCTTCAAGAAAATATCCTGCCTTATCCCCAATTCATGTATGTGTGTCTTACATGCCACACTACTAGAAAATTCATTTTAAAAGCACATTAAATTCATAAATTTAGACACATACACTTTGAAAGATAGATTTTCCAACTTCAGGATTATGAAGAATGTCATTCTCTAGATCTTAAATGTTTGAGAATAGAATTGTTTGTTAAAAAACTCTTCAAAATCCTCCCATTTAAGGCCTTGATCGACTTTATATTGAACCACTGGATCCCACCATTGGTGAGAAAGATCCTCTAGCATATACGTCACCTGCATCACTTTTAGCTCGGTTGGGGTACCAATGAAATCGAAGATACCATTTATCATATTCAACCATTCATCTACACATTCTCGTTCATAATAACCCCAGATGATGGGTGGATTCTATTTATGGAACTGGATAGAATGATCCACTTGTGTTGTCTCATCCCTCCAGTTCCCTCTGTCCACAACTTGAAATTCAGGTACGATACTCTAAACTAGTTTTTCATTCACCTACTACTCAGGTGAAACCACCTTATCATCAGTTTCTTCCAGTGGATTTCTACAATTCCTAATGCGTACCATTTTATATACAAAAAAACACCACAAGTCTCACTATCTAGTAACTGAAGGCTTAACATTTAAAATTATATCACATAAACTATCACACATATGCATTAAAAAATAACCATTTTCCGTATTTAACCATTATTGAAAAATATTTACTTTCATTTCAAAATGAATCCATTTTGAAAATACCATGGCCATGCATGTTTTTTAAATATTTTATTTGAAAATGCATTCACAGTTTTTCAAAAATATCATAACTCATAACTCAAAATGATGTACGTACTCCTTGTGGGAATTCATTCCTCATATAAATTTAATTCCTGTCTCATTTTCTAAAATCATGAAAATGATATTAAAAATCCAATAAGTGTCTCCAAAACACTTATGTACCCAACTCCCTAGTGACTTGAAGTTTCTCATAAAAAGGTTAGCTATGTCTTCTTATGCTCGATGCTTCAAGTCCTGAAAATCCTACTCCTTTATAAGATCCCAGCTCAATGAATATTAAATAATGAATTCCACTCCAAAACCATGAAAAATGATGAATACTTATTCTGAATGGAATTAAAAAAGCGGACACCATTTATCTCAAATAGGCTTTTGGAATGAACAAAATTGAAACCATTTGTAACCATTATCCTCCTCATTTCCTTGAGAAGGTGGAGGATGATACATTGCCTTAAGAAACATCCCCAAGGTGCCAAAGGCTAGAAATAAATCCATAATGGATTAAATACATGTGGGGGCTGAATTTAAATTCCTGAATAAACCAACTGACCCAAAAATTACCACCAAAAAACCACTAAATGATGCATGATAAGCAGTGAAGACAACCACTACTGAAATTACCATTTTTTTCAACGGGCTATTTGTGACAGGATCCCGTCGCAAATAGCCTTTTCTGACAGGCCCCCATAGCAAATAGCCCATTGCAGAAAATTACGCCGCAACACATTTTTTTTCCGACGGGCCCATTGCAAAAAACATATGTTGCGGTGGGAATATTTCCCGTTGCAAAAAACCACCCAATTATGTACATTATATACCCAAAAAAAATTTTGTGATGGGCCCGTCACAATTACTTTTTGCAACGAGGAACTTACCTATCACAAATAGCCTTCCGATATATACATTATATACCCATAAACCTTTTGCAACGGGCCGGTCGCAAATAGTTATTGTAACGGTCCCTTTATCCTGTCACAAATACTAATCTTAAAAAAATATTTTCCATTTATTTGCGAAGGATCCCCGTCGTAAAAGACCCCATCGAAAATACTAAAAATAATAAAAAATAATAAAAAAGTTATGATTAATGAAAAAATTATATTATTATTATAAAAAAATAAAAAATAATAATAATATTATTAAAATAAACAAATATTATAAAATATAATACTAAAAAAATATATTTAATAAAATTATGATTAGTAAAAAATTAATATTAATATTATTAAAATAATAATAAAATAAAAAATTATTAAAAGTTTCAATATTTTCAAAAAAATATAAAAAAATCATAAAATATTATTATTATTAGTAAAATAAAAAAATATAAAAAAATATAATAGTAAATATAAATAATAAAATATTTAAAAAAATTATGCAATATTCCCACCAATATAAAAGACAAAAACTGTAAATAGTTCATATTATTACAAAACTAGAAAACAAATGTTTTTATCATTAAAAACAAACCACTGGGGGTCATTTGGAGGAGGTGGAGCAAACTCTATCCCTAAACTATGAGTTAGACGATGCATTTACTTCATATGATCGTGATAGTCCTGCTGTCGCTGCTGCTCCAATCGATGCAACTCCTCCTCATGATGCTGCTCTTGTTACTGCTGCCACTGAGACATTTCTTCATGCTACTTCTGCAAAGTCTCTATAAGCTCAGCCTGAGTTCGCAAATGCTCCAGATACTTTGAGCCAGAAGATGATGTCTTTCCACGATCTCCTCTCGAGTTGGATGCTGACATTGCAACAGTACCGTAATAAGTACCAAGAGTCAAATAAGAGCCGATACCAACTACTCGGCCCTTCTCAAAGCCATACAGAGTCTCTTGAATCCATGCCACCTCATCGAAATGGTGAGCACCAATCTTCTCTATCGTCTCTTCCTCACCCTCAGCCTATGTCTGAGAGGTCACAACCTCATATGACTCCTTCAATTCAAATTTAAAATTAAAATTGTGAAAATATTATATTAAGTTAATTATCAAACTAATAAAATAATACTAACCACAATTTGATGTTGGCGATCACCTCTAATCTCTCTAGTGACTAGATCAATGTACATCCTCTAATAAATGTCAAACTCTGTAATATCGGGATGCACGAATGCATACAGAAATATAAAACAAACTATTTATATTTAATGTAATATAAAATATTTAAAAAATATACTTACCAGATGCTCTCTATGTGAACTGAATGTACGACTACCAGCTTGATGTGTCACATCCTGTCTCCCCCGGTTCTGTCGTCCCGCTAAAGATCTTCTCTGAAATCCACCACCCAACAAGTGTAAACATAATCCATCCCAAACATGAGATGAAATGTACTCTAGTCGGTGATCTCTATACGACTCATCAAATTCTGTCACTCCTGCTTTTTTAAAGGTTGCCCTTCTATAATTTTTCAAAAACTGATGGAAACGTCCACACATAGAAACCTTCCATGCCGCATGGATAGAATCACGCATGCTATCATCGATAGGATACCATAACCCCTAAAAAATAATTTATAATATCAAGTTGTTAATAAAATAAATTTTAAAATAAATATTATTTATGTATGTACCCACCGATGATGTAACATGTCGAGTGACACATCAATAAAAATCTATTCCCATGTGATCCATGGATGAGAAAAATAATTGCGCAAGATAGCGCTCCACTGTCCAATAGCTACATGCGCAAAACTGTGAAAAAAGAATAAATAATAAAACAATTAGTATATATATATGTAAATTAATGAAATCTAACTAAAATATATAGGTTACCATACCTCGATGTGTGTAGATCAAAACCAAGATGTGGACGACGCTCGAAGATAGGGTCAGGAATCATCAGTCGTGTAAGATCGCTCCCACTCCGCGTACCCCCTGAACCGCTAGTAGGCTGAGGGTCAGATGATCCAAAATCTCCCTCATCTAATGGTAGGTCAGCCTCCTTCAACTCGAGTAATATATCAGAGTCCATCTGAAATACAAAATGATTGCTGTTAGCAGATAATTGAAAATAACTATTAATTATAGATATATATTAGTCATGATTATAACCAGCATTAAACTGTGTCAATGTTCATCTTCATCCTTTTATTCATACCTATCAATGTCAATGTATTCATCTTCCTCCTCAGCATCATCAATATCTATTTGAGTTTCAGTTACAACATCACTTGTCATTTAAAATTCATTTGTAACATCATTAACATCTTCATCACCATGGATCCTTAATTGTGGGGTGTCATCATCAATATTCACGTCTCTTTGTAAATCAGATAGATTTTGAGCAATATTTTGAAAAATTTCAATTCCTTCTACTTCAGAGAAACCACATTCAGTTTGAGTAAACTGATTTTCCTGATATTTCATTTTTATTATGCTCCACTAATCGCTCTCAAGTCTCTTGAAGTAGCATTGTACTTTTCATAATAAATTTTATGTGCTTGTTGAGCCAGTAAAAATGGTTCATTTACTGCAAGAAGACTTTTGTATTTAATATCGATGATTCCATGAGTCGTTTGGCACACACGCCTCTCTCGGTATCCAACCACTTACATTTAAACATTGTTATGAAATTCTGTCCCAGATAACACATCTCAATAATTTCATCCAAAATGCCACAAAAGTCAACTTCAGTTTCTATGTGATGTGATCCTCTCAAGAAGGCTCCATTGTTCATTGTTTTTTTGATTCCCCGTATGCATGTGAATAAAATCGAAAACCATTCACCACATATGCATTATAAGATTAAACCATATTGGATGGTGGATTACTCAATATACAGAGTCGTTTATCATTTCTATCTGCAAATTGAGACGCCTTAATTTTTTTAAATCAATTATAAATATAATAAATAAGAAACGGAATTGATATTAAACCATCAATAATTTATGTTACCTATTTTTGAAACCATTGAGAATTTTTTTTTCTGCGTTCTTCAAGAGCAGCTACTGTAATTTGTGGAAGTTTTTTCTTGATATGATTATCATATAACCTGAAAATAAAATAAGTTTAAATACTATAACATAAATTATAGAATAAGAGATAGAAGAACTCATGGGAAAAATGATGTCATTTATTCACAGTTGAGCAGTACATATTTATGAGATCTGTGATGTTCATCATCTGAAAGCCATCATTCATGAACTCCACTGAAACCAATATTTTGGTTATTAAAAACTGTTAATTGATTGTCCATTTTGTCATTAACATTCCCCTAGTTTCATCCCATGAAATTGTGTTTTTAGGGATATTAAGATTCAAAATAATGAGAGCAGAAAAAAGCAATTTCCTCTTGCAAATAGGATTCAGCAATTGAGGCCTCAACTGATGCTTTGTTACACAATTTTTCATCAATTTCTATATGCATCTCTCAAATCGGTACATCCATTGAAACTGTACTGGACCTCCACATTTAGCTTCATGTGGAAAATGTAATATCAGATGTTCCATTAAGTCAGAGAAAGCCAGTGGAATGATTTTTTCTATTTAACATATAATTACAACTACATCTTCTTCCAGTTTTCCTAGCGCATCATAGTCTGTTGTTGCTGCATAAATGCCTCGAAAAAATGATATGTATGTTATCGAATCCTAAATCATAGAATTCAAAAATCTTCTGAATATAATCGGCATTAGTCTTTCCATTATAACATGACAATCATGACTTTTTTAATCCAGTAATATAACCATTTTTAACACTTCTACCCAAATTGGAAGCATAGCCATATGGAAGTCTCAAATCTGCAATCCACTGACAAAATAATAAGAGATTCTCTTTGGATAGTGTATAATATGATTTTGGCTTCATTAACCTCTATGATCTGACATTTTCAAATAGTTCATGTTCTGGTCGCCTACAAATTTGGGCAAGATCTAATCGTGCCTTTACAGTATCTTTGGTCTTACTTCGTGTATCCAAAACTGTATGAAACAAATTATCAAAACAGTTCTTCTCAATATGCATAACATCCAACATGTGGTGGACCAACAAATTAGACCTATACAGAAGATCCTAAAAAATGCTCTATTTTATCCAATTATGTTCTTTCCCAAAGCCATGAATTTTCTGTTGTTTTACTATTGGTCCAAATGTGATAGGAGGTAATGAAAATACAACTGATTTTAACCATGTACCTAAGATCATATTTGGAGGTTCATCCCTTTCAATTGTAGCTTTTCTGAAATGATATTTTTTCCTCTGAAAAGGAAGATCGGTTGGAAGAAATCTACAGTGACAATCAAAATAGAAAGGATTTTTCCATTGACGAGCATAAAGGCTTTGTTGTCTTTCATACAGTAAGGACATGATTTCAGACCATGTGTAATCAAACCAAATAACATGCCATATACTGGAAAGTCACTAATCGTCCACATAAATGTAGCTTTTAATATGAAATTTTGTTTCACAACAACATCATATGTATTAACACCATCACTCCACAATGCATTTAACTCATCAATCAATGGTTTCAAATAAACATCAATATTCCTTTTCGGATGTCCTGGGATTAACAGAGTCAAAAATATATAAGTCTCCTTCATCAACATCCGTGGAGGAAAATTTTAAGGATTTATAAAGATAGGCCAACATGAATATTGACTACCATATGAACCAAACTGATAGAAACCGTCAGTAGAAAGACCCAATCGAACGTTTTGGTCCACTATAGTAGAAGACGGATGCAGACGGTCAACATGTTTCCATGAATCACCATCAGATGAATGATTCAAGCTTCCATCAGTTTAAATCTTGGTTTTGTGCCATGACATCATTGAAGATGTAGTCTGAAACATAAATAAACATTGCAACCTGGGTGTAAGGGGGAAATATCTCATCTATTTTACTGGAATCAATCTAGACTTCCCTGGTTGAGCTTCTTCATAGCTCGATTTTCCACATGTGGTACAACTATCCAATGACTCATTTTCACCAGAATATAAGATGAAATCATTTGGACATGCATGAATATTCTGATAAATGAGGGCCAGATTACGAACCATCCTCTTGCTCTCATAGTAATTTAAAGGCTACACATTTCCTTCAGGTAACAATTTTTTAACTAAAGAAAATATATGATCAAAATAGTAGTTTGACATTGAATTATCTGATTTAATAGCCATAAAATTTGAAAACACTCTTAATTTTCTTATCTTGCAACCAGGATATTATGCATCCTCATCGGACCTCAAAAACTCATAAAATTCGGATGGTGCCAACTCATGAGTTAAATCAATATCATCGTGAGTTTCAGTTTGTGGCACAGATAGACCTGCAACATCATGTACTAAATGTTGAAACTCTGATGGATCCGGAATCAAGTTATTAGGATCTTATCTGGAACTGCATTCACCATGTTGATACCAAAAAACATAATCTGGTATAAAACCAAACCGCAAGAGATGTCCCCAAACCATGTCAACTGGGTAAAAAGTTCTTAGAGCACATTTTTTACAAGGACACTTAATTGTGCCTTCTAAAACATATTCTGGTTTTGATGATGCAAATTCTAAGAAAGCTTCAACACCCTCAATATATACATGATTTATACCAGAACCATTTATATTTCCGCATTGGTTTATCCAAGAGAAATCATCTAATAATGACTGATGTCGACTTCCTTGTATCATATTTTACTACATAAAATATAAAATCATCACTATTTTTGAATAATTTGAAATTATAAAAACACTATCGAAAAAAATAAGATAAATAATTACAAATAATTCTTAATAATTACCATTAATTAAGGAAGACACAATTTCTAGTGGATTGACGACCACTATTTTGTCCAAGGGCTCATTTTCTTGCATCTTTGTCACACTCAAATCACAATGAAGAATATGGTCCGAGGTACGCATGTTCATTAACGTATGCACAAGAATGAACATGTGTACCTCCAAACAGATTCTTCATTTTGATTTCAGTGTGATAAATATACAAGGAAATGAGCCGTCGGACAAAATATCCCCCTTTTCATCGATGAATCATCTTCTTCCAACTATCACTGCCTGAATACATTGTAAAAAAATATGATCCTACAAATGCATATCCAATCTCGTGCATACAATATTGAATATGTCTGCATAGAAGCACATTTTTTATAATGTTTTGAGTCGGTGATAGTGGAATGGAGAAAAGTCATCGAGCAAATGGAGTTCCGTCAATCCATTGGAAATTGTGCCAAGTTCTTTAAGTTTATGAAAATTTATTAAAATTTCATCCAAAATATTCTTAACTTTTCCTAACTAATTATTACTCATTATTCTTATTTATTTCTATATATTTCTAATTATTACAATTTATTGTTAATTTTTACAATTTATTGCTAATAATTACAATTTATTGCTAATTATTCTTAATTATTGATAATTATTCCTAATTATTTCTAATTATTCCTAATTGTTTCTTATTATTCCTAATTATTTCTAATTATTACTAAATTATTGCTAATTATTTCTAATTATTTCTATTTATTACTAACTATTTCTAACTATTACTAATTATTACTAATTATTAAAAATTATTACAAATTATTAAAAATTATTACAAATTATTACAATTTATTACAATTTATTACAATTTATTACAATTTATTACTGATTATTACTAATTATTCCTAATTAGTGCTAATTATTTCTAATTATTTCTAAGTATTTCGAATTGTTACAATTTATTACAAATTATTACTAATTATTACTAATTATTACTAATTTTAACAAATTATTACTAGTTATTATTAATTATTATAATTTATTACTAATTATTACTAATTATAACAATATATTACTTATTTATCAATACTTAGCAATACTTAGCAAAATGAAAACTGCTTGAAAAATGAAAGGAAATTTGGTAATCATCGTCGTGGAGATGATTAAAAATTTTCCCTTCATTATCCAAGCAGTTTTCATTTACTAATTATTACAAATAAAAAAAATTATATTATCAATATTTATGAATAAACAATATCTAAATTATTAATATAATAAAAAATTTATAAAATATTAAAATTATCAATATTTGCAACAGGCTTTGCTCTATTCTTAACATGTTCAAATCTCAAAGGGTCACCAATTTTCAGGTCATGCGCAATAAAAAGTTAGTGTCAGCCATATCCAATGTGAACTCTATAATTTTCCTTGCATGGTTGAACACCCCGCAAGTAGTGTTGCAATAGGATAACCAAAGTAATTTCGTTCTCTTCTCGAAGAATCATCTCACTCCCATTACATAGATCATTCTTCCTTAAAAATTTAATGGGACATCAATACCTTACCCTTAAATTTTCAAGGTAGAATGGTCTCTGTAAAGCGTCATGTGAGATAATTCTTGTAGATGAGAAGGGCATGAATTGGGTTGTCCTATTGCAACGCTACTTGCAAGGTGATCAACCAGGCAAGGATAATTATAGAGTTTACATTGGACATGGATGACACAAAATTTTTATTGCGCATGACCTGGGAATTGGCGACCCTTTGATACTTGAACATGTTAATAATAGAGAAAATCATGTTGCGAATATTGATAATTTAAATATTTTAAAAATATTTTATTATTTTAATAATATTAATATTGTTTTTTCATAAATGTTGATAATATAATTTAATTATTAGTAATAATTATAGCTAATTATTGCTATTTATTTCAATTTTTCCTAATTATTTCTAATTATTCCTAATTATTCCTAATTATTTCTAATTATTCCTAATTATTGTTAATTATTCCTAATTATTGCTAATTATTCCTAATTATTGATAATTATTCCTAATTATTCCTAATTATTGCTAATTATTCCTAATCATTCCTAATTATTTCTAATTATTTCTAATTATTGCTAATTATTCATAATTATTCCCAATTATTCCTAATTATTCCTAATTATTCTTATTTATTGATAATTATTCCTATTTATTGATAATTATTGCTAATTATGGATAATTATTTCTAATTATTGATAATTATTGCTAATTATTCTTAATTATTCCTAATTATTACTAATAATTCCTAATTATTACTAATAATTCCTAATTATTTGAAATTATTTCTAATTATTTATTAAAATTTATTACTATTTATTACTAATTATTGCAATTTATTATTAATTATTGAAATTTATTTGTAATTATTGCAATTTATTTTTAATTATTGATATTTATTTATAATTATTTCTATTTATTTCTAATTATTCCTAAATATTCCTAATTATTCTTATTTATTGCTATTTATTGCTAATTATTCTTAATTATTCCTATTTATTGCTAATTATTCTTAATTATTTCTAATTATTGGTAATTATTCTTAATTATTCTAAATAATTTGTAATTATTGGTAGTTATTCGTAATTATTTGTATTTATTTCTAATTATTCCTAATTATTGCAAATGTTTCCTAATTATTCCAAATTATTGCTAATTATTGCTAATTATTCCTAATTATTTATAATTATAGCTAATTATTGCTAATTATTGCCAATTATTTTAATTATTTCTATTTATTTCTAATTATTGCTAATTATTGCTATTTATTGCTAATTATTGCTAATTATTGCTAATTATTCCTAATTATTGCTAATTATTCTTAATTATTGCTAATTATTGCTAATTATGAATAATTATTGCTAATTATTCCTAATTATTCCTAATTATTTCTAATTATTCTTAATTATTGCTAATTATGGCTAATTATTCCTAATTATTCCTAATTATTCCTAATTATTTCTAATTATTATTAATTATTCTTAATTATTGATAATTATTGCTAATTATTGATAATTATTGCTATTTATTCGCAATTATTTCTAATTATTCCTAATTATTGGTAATTATTCCTAATTATTACTAATTATTCCTAATTGTTGCTAATTATTCCTAATTATTGCTAATTATTCCTAATTATTGCTAATTATACCTAATTATTGCTAATTATACCTAATTATTGCTAATTATTCATAATTATTGCAAATTATACCTAATTTTTCGTAATTATAATTAATTATTGCTAATTATACCCAATTATTCCTAATTATACCTAATTAATACTAATTATACCTAATTATTACTAATTATACCTAATTATTACTAATTATGACTAATTATGACTAATTATACCTAATTATTACTAATTATACCTAATTATTACTAATTATAGCTCATTATTACTAATTATACCTAATTATTACTAATTATAACTAATTATTTCTAATTATAGCTAATTATTACTAATTATACATAATTATTACTAATTATACCTAATTATTACTAATTATACCTAATTATTACTAATTATACCTAATTATTACTAATTATACCTAATTATTACTAATTATACCTAATTATGTCTAATTATTACTAATTATGTCTTATTATTACTAATTATGTTTACTTATGTCTAATTATTACTAATTATTTCTAATTTTGCTAATTATCTATAATAATCTCTAATTATTTCAAATATTATCACTAACGATATCAATTTCTTACTAAAAATAAAAATCAATAAAAATCAATTTAAATCTAATTTAATTACAACTAATAAACAACAATTAAAATTAAAAAATAAATAAAAAATTTTAAAAAATAAAATATAAATACCTTAAGCATTGATATTCTGAATGTGTTGTCGTCTTCCAATTGCACTCTTATAAAAAAATTTAACTAACGTAAATTTTTTCCTTAATACTGGAGAATCACGAGAAAAGGAGAAGAAGATCTATGTGATTTCGAAGAAAAAAATGGATGGGATATATATAGGTTAGATTAGTGGTGACGGGGTTAGTTGCGACGGTATACCCATCGTAAATGGTGGTATTTGCGACGGGCCCCGTCGCAAATACCCTAGCCCACATTAATTACAGCCGGTGGTTAAAA
This sequence comes from Viscum album, assembly GCA_963277665.1. Taxonomy (NCBI): domain Eukaryota; kingdom Viridiplantae; phylum Streptophyta; class Magnoliopsida; order Santalales; family Viscaceae; genus Viscum; species Viscum album. The sequence goes on along the minus strand of OY728119.1, from coordinate 803,456,552 downwards.
GGGTATTTGCGACGCGACCCGTCGAAAATAAACACCTGCCGACATACTATTTGCGATGGGCGGCTTTGCGCGTCACAAATGGTATTTACTACCACCGGGCTTTTGCGACAGGGCCCGTGGGAAATACCCTCGCCCACATTAATTACTGTCGGCGGTTAAAAGGGTATTTGCGACGGGACCCGTCGCAAAAGCCCGGTGGCGGAAATGCGTCCCTGTCAGAAATACCCTTCCCGTGTTTTGGCACGCAAACCCCGCCAACCCTTTTCCGACAGGTCTCATATTCTTGTTGCAATGAACCTACAATTTGCAATGGTAAAAGACTCCCGTCGCAAATACGTAGTTCGTCAGACCTTTTGCGACGGTATATATTCCTGTCGTAATTGACCCGTCGTAAATACACACTTTTCCCGTAGTGAACCCACAGTTTCATTTTGTTGGAACCATGACCATTCTTTGTAAAAATTGAAGTATGGTTTCTGTTTGTTGTAAATCCTTATTGGATGTTCAAAATGTTTTCTAGTAAAGTGATCATACGGTTTAAGTAGATAACAGTATTAAAGGTGGGGGTCATTTCCAAGGGTTTTCCAACTTTTGGGGCTGAAAATTGGGAAATGGGAAAATACGTGTTTGGCAAAGAAACTTGCGCGCAAAAGGGTAGGTGTGTTGGAAACATGCGTACAAGGCATGTTTCGTGATCAGATTACTGAAAAATGGAAAAGGCATGATCTGCGGGAAATATAAGAGTGGTGCACGAAAAACATGGATTACACACTAAATTGGTTTTGCGCGCAATAGTAAAATTATGTTAGTTTTTCTCATGAAAAGTTGTTTCGGGATCACAATGATGAAAAATGGAAAAGGAATGAGGTGTGTGAAAAATCTGGATATGTGCGCTAAAATTTGTTCCTGCATGAAAAATGATTGCTCACAGAATGGGAGTTTTTCACGACACGACGGGTTTTGCGTGTGGGGATCGTTGATGCCTATAAATAAGATGTGACCCCCCTCATTCGGTATGGCTGATGACTTTTAGAAGATCCAAGTTCTGATGTGCATAAAAGGTTCACGTAAAGGGAGTTGCATATAAAAGTTTATGCTGCGCGAAAATGTAGACGTTTCACGTAAAAATTAACAGTTCCACATAAAAGTTGATGTTTCATGAAAAAGTAAGAAGCCACACGTAAAAGTTTAGGATTCACATAAAATTGAATGTTGCACGTAAAGGGGCTTTTGCGAGAAATCATTTTCCGTGTGAAAATCTTATATTGCGTGCAAAAGTGAGATCTTGCGCACAAAGGGTAGGTGTTGCGCGAAATCATCAGTGTAACCTGTTTGCTCGTTCTGAATATCTGGTTCAGTTGTTCAGTGCTTTCAAGTGAATCTTTTCTAGACTATGATGCAAGAAGTGTCTCATGCTGAAGAGAGACAAATTATTCAATGAAAATCTATTGATGTGACCTTTAAGTCGATAAACAGAGCTTGACTTCTCTCAAGGAAGTTATCTAGGGGGAGTAGACAGATGTGATCTAAGGGATGCCGTGAGTGTTCCCGGAACCTTTGTAAAGGTGGTATACCAGGCACAAAGTGACTGTGGCCAAAACATGTAATCCCTAAACTAGTGAATATTAATAGATTTTGGTACAACTAACACACTGTCGATGTAAGCTCCTTGGACGTAGCCCTTTGTGGTGAACCAAGTAAAAGTGTTGTGTCAACTTCTTGCGTTCATTTGTTTGATAGACATCACATGTTCCTACAAACGTGGGAACAAGATCAACAACCTTATAAAGAAAACGTTAACACCCAGATTCACTCTCCCCTCTTAGGGTGTTCTGGGGTCCTTCACATTTTACAAAACCAAACTAGAAACCAAGTACCATTGCTGAAGACTATAGTAGAAAAGTAAAGAGTAAAATACAAACTAATAAAACTCTAAGAAAACTACCAAAATCAAAGATCCACATTCTCCATGATCCAACTTCACCAAATAGCCGATGTATCATGATGTACCTTTAAATAAAAGTGATACTTTACCTTACGTATGTCCCAATAAATGAATCTTTAAAAGCATAAAAGTGAAAACGAAGGGGTGTGTATGAAAACTCAGTAGGTTTTCCCCAATGACTTTTCTACTCATTCCACTATGATAGAAGAGTTATCAAAATTTATACAAAATATTTTATAGAAAAAAATTTCCAATATAGTTTCAAACTAAATATAAACAAGTTCTAAAATACTTTACAACCAAATATAAACTAGTTCTATCTTAACCAATTTTCTACCAAAATCTAGTTTGGAGAAAATAACCAAACAATTCCTTAAAACCATTTCACAAGTTTCCTTTTTTATAGCTATTCAATTTCACATTTCCACACTCCCAACCATGCATGTATTGTTATGATAGTTCAATAATCATGAGTTGTCTCTCATTGATCTACCAAGTCTCCCTAAGTTAAATATATCTATTCTTCCATTACACTTTTGTTACCATGTGCAAGGTCATATTACAACCAAGCCTCGTAAATAAAATATGAACAGAAACACCATGTATGATAAAAAACAATATCAATACCAATATTCCAAAACCATTTAAAAAAAAATTCTTTTTATTGAACACCCTATTTACGATAATCCATTTCAAAATTCCAGCAAATCCGTATTTTAATACTAACATTTTATAATCAAGAAAACAAATCACTTTTCCAAAAAAATATATACAATTCAACAATTTCACCATAAACTATGATTTATCACTAAAAATGACTTATCTAATTCTTTTAACCAATTTATCACAGTCAATTCAAATCAATTAAGTCATTTTTTAACTAAGACAATAAATTCTACTAATAAGGGTCTATAATGAAGCCACCAACTACAAGATTTTTGGAGAAAACAATAAATGACAAAATAAATGTCAACAACTCGGTTGATTATCCATGAAACCACCATATATATCTTACCCAATCAATAATCAATCCAAATATAAAATTATTTGGAATCCACAACCTTATATCTACCGATATTGGGTGTATATCTATGGAAATGAGATGAAGGGTGAAGTAGATCTAAGAAAATGCATCAAGAACAATGAAGAACAAATCCTTACCATAATAATCAGGTTTCAATGCACTAAGGGATGGCTCTAGATAGCATCAAATTAGCTTGCGAGAGGTACTAAAACCTTTTAGAGTCCAAAATCATGTGTTTGGGATGCATAAGAGGAAAAATGAATTGGTTAAAGGGTAAAACAAGTGAAATGACCTTTTTACGGATCAAACTTTGAACATGCACATGGTTTAGTCGCATAGTTTTGATAACCATGTGCTAATTGTTCTCTTGTTTTTGTCTTAAGAATGGATTTTCATGGTTTGTGGGATCAACTTCTAAACCTTGCATTGATTGTTCTCAACCTCCTTTTCCAACTTCTTCACCACATTTCACAGTTGTTGTGAACGACATCCAAACTGTGCGTTAACCATTCCAATGCACTTTGTCCTACATTTTCACCACATTTCATGGTTTCTCATAGGCTGAAACTGCGTTTGGAAAAACGATGTGTAGCCCGTGTGCCTCCCATTATTCAACTGACTCACTGTGCACGATTACCTGTATGTGTTTCATGGTTTCCACAAACTGTTCACCCCTCGTGAACCTGTATAAAATCACCAAAAACTCTCAACAAGTTCTCCAAACTCTTCTAACTTCAACCATTATACATTATATACATAAAAATCACAATGAATGTGTCACATACTTGAAACCTGGGGAGATACATATAACTAAGAAAAATAGATTTTGTATGGGGACACGCAATATAAATACAACAATGACTTTAGAAAATGTGATTCACAACCTGAAAGGTCATAACTTTTCATTTTGGGAGTCACTACCTTAAAAAGAAAGAAATAATTATTTTGAAAATAAAATAATAAGCATGATGTGATAGAATGTTTGATAGGTGGGATGTAGTCTTACATACATAAGAAACCTAGAAGAAGTAGAAGATAAATGAATGAACCAAATTTAAACGTTATTGGGAAAATTTTTAAAATGCCTCAACAAGGCCATTGAATAAGTCATATAATTTTTTGATCAACAAATTAAAGACTATCGAGTAGATGAAAAAACTTTATTGTACATGGTTTTTATAGTACTTCATAGTTTATACCAAATCTCATTTTTTTCTCTAATGTTTTTTGCATAACTCATGTCCTTTGAATGTGTCACAGATCTTTTCAATAGGATATGTAAAAAAACAATCTCAAATGTGGTAAATTAATTTAAAATAAAACATCATAATTTTCCAAGAGAAGGATAGTTATAATTCTATAATAATCGTAACAAAAATATTTTGAATTCGAAACTTAAATATGAATCTAACAAATTTTATTTAATCATTATATAATTTAATGGACTCCATAATAATAGGTCAATGAAATCCAATAAATAACATATAATTGCTATACTATTAAAATATAAATTTCCAAAAAAATCTAATTTCATGAATTTTGTAATTAATAAAAATTTAAATAAATTTCATTCAATATATAACAAACTTGCTTCAATTATAGTAAGATTTTATTTTTAAAGAAACAACAAAACTATACACATATTTTTATTCAAGAATGATAATAAATCCTAAATTAATGTTTTTTTATAAATTTTTGTTGTTTATATTAATTTCAATATTAAAATCATCATAACAAATTTATCTTAGGGTGCACAATTTGTATTTTTTTGAAATTATTGATTCTTTGATGAATAGTGAAATCTAACAAATTTTCAAATTATATCATTTTTTTTAATAAAATTATTCGAAAGTACCATTTATTTTGTTACTAAAGTGAAATATAATATATTTTATCTTTAATAATATAATTTCAATAAACAATTTTCATTATTTTAATATAAGTTATTTTTTCAACATAAAATGTATTTCTTTAAAGATTATTATTTATTTCATTTTTTGAATTTATATTAAATTTAATTTACGGAACATATATAAGTTTTATCTTGAAAATTTAATACCATATTTGGATTCATAAGGTTCAGATTTAGTAAATAGTTCCCTTTTTATGAATTGTGAATAGTAATTAGGGTTCATTTTTTCACCTTTGTAAGTGTAAAATGGGTAAAATATGATTAATACATTTGGATAGGTCTTCAAAAAATATATAACACTTGTTTTTTTCATACTAGATGAGTGGATTTCAAATATTATCATACATTTAAAGAAAATATTTTCACTTGTCTTTATTTTCCTTTGATATTGACCTTTATATTATTTTAACAAAAAAATAAACAAAAAAAAGTCACTCACATAAGTTTAATATCTCTAAATATATTATGGAGTTAAAAAAAAGGTTATGTCTGATTTTATATGTTTATTTTAAATGTGATTTTTTTAAATTTATTTGAAATTTTATTGATTTAATAATAAGATTAAACGATTACATAACATTGACATGGTGCTTCTGTAAGGAGTTGAAAAATGAAGAAAATGATTTTTAAAAATAATAATTTAATTTTATATTGGGTAATCTATTGTGTCCCATGAATTTGATAGTTACTTATAACATGTTAGATACATTTTAATGCTTTATATTCATATTCATTTGGATTTATATTTTTTTCAATGTCAAATTAAATTAATAGTTCTCAAATTCATATTAATGATATTTATAATAATTAATATTTTATTAAACGGGTTTAAATTCATAAAATTATTATCATTGGCCACGTTAATGGGATATTTTTCAATCAATAATCCATTGTCTATTTATGGGTTTCTTTTCCTTTTATGGTAAAAGATTTTACCCTTAGAGAGATGAAAACGGTTATATTTCTAAAATTTTGTAATGGGTTAATATGGGGTTAAAACTAAGTGATAGGTGTGAAAACATAACAACAAATTGTTAAAATATTAATTTATTTGCGTACTTTTACTTATCCTCACAGTATATTTTGATAAAATCAATTTAGAACCATTTTGAGATGAAAATTAATTTATATAAATTTAATACATTGTGTAATTACAGTGGTTCCCCTCCCCACACTTATAAAAGGGAACTCCTCTATTTTATTTATACCGAATTGTGAAAGATATCCCAAAAAAAAACAATTATTATTTATTTTCTAAACATCAAGTTTATGTTTTACATGTTATTTTCATTCCAAAATACAAAACCTATATCTCTTAAGAAGATATCTAAAGGAATTCTACCAAAGAAGAGGTAATATTTTTTACTAACTCTTTTAAATTTAATTCTTCTTCTACTTCATATAAATATATTGTATCCATTATAAAATAATGAATACATTATAATAAATATAACATGATGAAATTATGATTATGGGAAAACCATATTCTACATCTTTTACATTCTTTGAAAAAATGAAAACACTGCTTGTGCATATGTATGGTTTGTTGTCTCCATATAGCAGGGTAAATTGATTGCATTGCCATTTTACATGGACGGTTATTTTGATGAAACTAATGAATATATATTATATTTATGACATATTTATTCTTTTATAATTTTAATATCATATAAATCTATTTTTATTCCAATCTGTTGGAAAATGATAACATTTATCGTGCATATTTGTGGACTATAACCTCCAAGATACAATGGGATTCATTTTTCATTTCCACATTACGTTGATCGTAATAAAGATAGATTTATTGAATATATATAATTTTTGAATATTAATTCTATTTTATTCCACATACATTCATATTTTGACAAACCAAATCAATCATTTGACTCGACTTAACATTTTGAGGTTGCCAAGGATGGTGCACACATGTTTTGAGGTTTCATACGAGATTGAAATATGTGGGAAATCCTATTATAATGAAAATGAGATGTATATGTTGTTCCTTATATATGGTATACTAAAATAAAAATTGTTGGTGTCCACAACATGGCCACATTGTGTGCAATAAAACTCATCTATGCGCAAGCCTCTTGCACAACCAATGTGATGTCAATCACCCCCTTCAGTGGTGGCCCCTAAAAAATCCAATTACAGGGGAGCATAAGATGGTAAATTTGTGACTTGGAAACCACATCATTGCATATGTATCTTTCATGAAAAATGATACATCAACTGGCCCCATGCATGCACGACCTTCTCATCAAAGGAAGTTTTTGTGTGGAATACCTATTGTGTAACAAAAATCATTCTTTCCCTTACTGGAAGTTTTGACTATAAGATGAAGGCCACCATAAAACTTCTTCAGAGAGATCCTCTGATAGTTGAACCATCTATATGTTGTGTGAAAGGTCAATTTTCCATGAAATTTTGAATGTATTGAACCCATAAAGTAGAGATCTTGACCAATAGGTTATGTTTGGGACCTACCTTTAGGGGGGGCATGGTTGTGTAATCCTCACCCAAGTTCATTCAACCTAGATCAGGTGCACATGAAGACTCTTCTTGCAGGAACCCTTGACCATGCATACATACCCCAATCCTGCACACACCCCTTGACCATTCATGAAGACCCTAATCATGAACGTACACCTTGACCTTGCGTTCAAGAATTCAATATTGTGCACATTCCATTTATGGTGATCCATGGTTTTTCTTTATGTCATTGCACCATGTTTGATCAACTATTGTGGGAAGACCTCCAAATGTGAGCGTAGTGATTTCTTGGTCACTAGCGAGGAATCCCTTATGCCTCCAGTGAATGCATTGTCATACCTTTCTCTTCTCAGAATAGATACACTAATGCCTTTTTCTTCTAAGAATAGATACTCAAAAATGAAACTCATGATCAACCACTCCTCCAAATTGTTCCAACTTGGAATTTATATAAACTTTCACCTCTATGATGTGTGTGAGTTGTAGATATGTAATCCTAATGGGTAATAAGTGATTCCCACATGTATGCACTGCATGACATAAAACTACCTATCACTAATGTACCCAAATCATAATTTTAACCTATAGTCTGATCCTATGCAGATTACATGGGATTTTCAATGTATGATAATCATAGGATTACACCATTTCCCACAATGGGGTATAGGCCACCCCTAGATGGTAGCTTCAATGTGTAAGCCCCACACTCCATGTGCCACAAGTGAAGGACGCTCTATGTATAAATCACAAGGAATTCGATATTCCTCACATGGAATTAGAACCTCTCAACATGGAATGAAATCCTCATGGGATATATTCTGTGTGTAATCCTCATACCATCTTTCGTTGTTGTATATGTCCTTACACGACCATTTGGTATACTACTTCCTCTTTTTTCTCACACTAAGAAGGAATCATGTGGGATTATAGGTTAGTAGCGACCATGGAATCCACTCTCCACCTTACAATTGGAATCCCACATGGAGTAAGCCCCAACCATACATTCTATATTTTCAACTTCCATGCCTAAGCCCTAATAACATCTTTTCCCCTTTAAGGGAGTCTACCATGTGTACCCCAAAACCATGTGCTCCACTTACATGAGCCTCCTCATTATGTGTATTCCATATACGTCCTTTTCCAAACTATGTGAAATTTAATTCCCAACCAACTAGGATATGTAGGAACCCTTCCTGAGGTCCAAACCCATCACCCCACACCATCCACATCATCAATTTCACCCCCACCATCCACATTCATCATTATATTTACATGGGTTGCCACATCCCATTATGATCATGCCCCTCCCTAGAGGTCACAACTCCTACATGTCAATTTGGGGTTTTCCCATGGGTAAGGATCATCCACTCTATCACTAGTATTACAAGCCAATGGGAATATTCCTCGTGTAAGACCCACAAAAACTCTTACCAAGCGAAATCCTCTTATAAAGGGAAGCATCTGTGCATAATTCCCATGACATCCTTCATTGATTCTCCTTATATGATGCAAGCATCCTTACTACCTGATGTTAAACTTTATGGAAAATCCATATCACATTAACCTAAACTAAATCACCAAAATATGTGGGTTTGGATCCATTCATTCTAATAAGGGTATGTAGGATTCATTTCTGGCATTCAATCCCGAACAATAATAATCCCTAGTTCTCCCCTCTTAGAGGTCCACCTTCTAGATCCACCTTTATGGATGTTTCGATCAACCTTCATGATGTGGAATCTTCCCTCTATCGGACACACCACCTGATTCTTCCTACATATTAGTCCCAATTCATCAATTGGTAAACCGTTTTTGTTCTACCTCCTCAGGTTATACCACCATGATCCGCCTCCATGGTACATTCAGATAATTCTCATTTCATCTTCACATGACATTAAACTTGTATCCCCAAGCAGATACACAGAGCTAATCATGGGATCTCTTACGGGAAATACTTGGAAGATATGACATTGGAATTAGAAACCTCATGATCAACACTGGATGTCTTGGGTTCCATGACTATTGTTGCATCCACGAGATTCTCTCGTGTGAGGGAGATACATGTGACCAATGTTTCATGGATACAAACACACCATAAAGGCATAATGTGAGTAAAATCCTTACCGAAGGTTGATTCCCTATCAAGACCCCTAGGAATTTCCATACAGAAGAAGCATAATTATCTATCATCCACAAATAGATTTCACTGAGAATAATTTCCATGAACATGAATTAACTCTATGAGAGAGATCTATAATAGTATAAGAGTTCCAGGGAGGAATCCATAGAAGGATTAACGAATATCCTATCATCCATTTTGGATCAAGGAGTATACATGGTAGATGAAAGATATTATTGAAACCCTCTTTTTGAAAGAGAGAATATAGGCCACCAAAATGCATTTCTAGAGCGGGTTTAGACATGCGAGGCAGGAACACCATGGAAAAGGTATCAGAAAGTGAAATGGGGATCCCAATGGGAATATTTTCTCCATTAACCATGGTGATTAGCCATATTGGTCATGAAATTAGGGATTTGTGTCTGGCGTGAACCTCTTCTCCACAATATGGGGACTAATAGAATTCGAGACATCAGTAGATTAGCATGTCATAAGATGCATCCATCTAGATCAAGGGCCTACAAAGTGAATAGTTGGACCATAATGGAACCCACTAGGAATTGGGGAAGTTAAACATTGGGAATTCTTTTCTATGAAATCATTTGGGTAGATCTCTATCTTCAGCCATAAATGATTGGATGACACTTGGTCCTTGAGAATTACTTTCCATGTATATTTAATAATAGTTGAATATTTCTTCTTGGAAATACTGAAGATATAAAACAAACAACCAATGTCTATAGACATAGGGGATAGAGAACATTAAATGCAGAAATCCTACATGACGCCACCCCATCCATGACTTCAGCTGCAATTAATGATACTGAGTTCCCATGCCCTATCTCACCCTCAAATATCATTTAGAGGAGTGTGATGGACAACCTAGAACAATTGTACACCAAGGATGAGGTAATACCTATGAGGGATATAGAATTATTAGACAATGATGGTTTTTTACCTCATCAGTACTGCTATCCCTAATGGCCTCATAGAGAGCCACTACTCCCCACTGCAATAGTGAAGCGCATGGAGAACCTCTTACCAGAAAAAATCCTAATACTATCTCCCTTACACCAAAGAGGTGGTGGATTACCGAGTCACCCCATCAGTAAATAATTCCCAAGATCCACTAAGGAGGGATCCCATCAGGAATCGTCAGTACTGGAAACAACCTATTCTCTATGCCAAGGAATAGGGGGATATTCCTTACTCTATAGACCTATGTTCAAGTGGCTGGATGCCTACATCAGGCATAATATTAGGGTGAAACCCCATAAGGGGATTCATCTTCCATAGCTCAGGTGGATCCTTCAACCACATACACATTACACCATGTCCCTACCACTATTGAGTAGTGATCCATCAATGCCCGGTTGGGATTAAGACCTTAACCACTCTATATACTGGTTGGGTTAACTCTCTCTGCCATTGGCATTGACCTATGAAATTACAGGCTAGTCCATAATGATGAGATCTAGTTTATAGTCCATCTCTATAATATTCCCACCAAAGTAGAGTTTATCCCCACTTTCACTACCAACATAGAGGTCCTGTCCATGTTCCACATATCAGTAAATGTGGAGGCCCTCTCAAATTTATCGACAACTAGAGTAGAGGTCCTACCCATACTTATGGTTTATGATGCATCACCCCTCCCCATTCCATAGAAAATATGCATGAAGGCCCTAATTATGCCATTCCTAGCTCAATATGAAGCCCTCCCAGCTCTTGAAATGTCCAAAGAAAATTTCCACCTCACTTCATCAAAGACCAACATGGATGTCCTCCCCATGCCATAGCCAACCAAAGGGGGTCCTACCCACCCCTTAAGCGGTCAAGATAGAGGCCCTCTCCATGTTTCCACCAGCCATTGTGGATTTCCACCCCATGCATCTAGTAACTGGTACGAATGGCCTCCCTATACTTATGGTTCTCAGCACGTAGTTCCTCCCTGTGTCTAATTTGATCAGTGTGAAGGCCCTACTCACACTTTAACCAATACAAGTGGATTTATCCCCACTTTCAATGTCAATATGGAGGATCTCCCAATTTTCAAAAAAATTAAGAGGAGGTCCTCCCCGCTCTAGCACCCACCAAAGTGTAGGTTCTCCCCAGGCATTTAAAAAACGATATGGAGGTCCACCCTATATCCCAATCGATCAAACAGTTGGTCCTCGCCACACTATCACCCACCAGCATGGAGTACCTCCCCACTCCAAAAATTATTTCCCTAAAGAACTATCTAGTAGAAGAAGGGTGAACTATCATCGCTAGAGGTGAAATTTTAGGACGCTCCAAGTCATTTTAATTCTCATTCACTTCTCAAACACTGATGAAACATGTGATTCAATGTAGACCCATTACCCCAATCACTATATAAGAGTCTAGGTATGTTTCCCAGTAGGATATGTTCATCATCATAGAAGGTAAGATACACCAAATTATAGAATCCCTTTGCAAATACATTTAGTTGGAGGAAGATTCGGCTCCCTTCCAGGGTATCATAGTGTAGTCATCTCTTTTATCCCCAGTTTCATTGTTTACCTCTACTCGAGATCACAAATATTTTTTCATGTTTTTTAGAGATGATGACAATCTGTTACACATAGGTGAGTGATGCTTCTCTCACACATGACGAAGTGTTGAACACCAAGTCTTATTGGGATTTCATGATGTGGTTGGTATTAACCTTGAAAGATGACCCAGTATATAGCGAAAAATCATCTCATGCAAAGGTTCCTCCACCGACCAAACCACCAACACACTGATCCACATTAGTGTCACTTCCATTCTTCTTTCATGAAATAACCAATGAATGGTCCAACAAAGAGGAGGGCCCTGCTACTATATATGAAATCATGTGGTATAATCAAGATAATAATTAGTTTTCAATTGTTTTATAGACAAATTTCACTCTTGATTTCAACATCCTAGATGGCGCTGAGTACTAGGTAACATGATTCCTCTTTACTATTTGGATGATCCATCTTAATTTTTTTGATCAAAATTTGGTATATACAGGATGTTGGGATCACTTTGATGAGATTTATCGGCAGTTTCATAGGGTTGAGTTGGTAGCACTCCCAGTGGATTACCACACATCTTTAACTAACTACCACATGACCTTCCAACATAGATGCGTCAAGAGCATCATAGTTCTCCATAGAATCTAGGAAGAGACATCTTTCTTTGTGCAGATCTAGGGATAGGGAAAATATGCTTCTCTTTACATCATCCAAATTTGGTGACAAACTTAATTACCAGGTGATATTAATGATATTCCTTTGGATATTTTTATGGGGAATATGGATGATCTCAGGTTGTATAAATATAGGGACACCGACACAAGTCCAAACAAAGAGAACCTTTACCCTATGGTAGTGTAGTGTTAGATAGAACCATATATAGCTGTCCTCATTACCCAAAAAGGTAGGAACTTGACCTTGTGGATCCCTCTACATCATTTCTTACCAGTCAAGATACCAACCAGGTAAAAGAGCCTATTATGACCTATATTTCCTCTAATCCATATGATCCATCTAATGTTGTGCAGAATATATAGTTTGATCCCACTATCACCTCCTTTCATCAACATGTCATAAATCATAAGAGGATAATTGACGAGATCCTAACGAAGTGGCTCTTGAATTATGGTGCTCCTAGAGATGGTCATGCTCATCCTCTACTATGTCACCAAGGGTAGCCACAATCCCTTCTCAACCAGCTACCTCACATTGATCTAGTTGATCCGGCCCATCCCAACAGAGTAGATATCTGGTTTTTTTAGAAATACCATGTTATGTGTCACCAAATATTCTTGAGAAGCTTTATAACCTTTTTCAGGACCCTGATCAAGCCAATCCATGAGTATATGATTCTACCAACCCTGTTCATGTGTTTATCAATGCATTATTGGTCATGGAACCCCATCATGATAAGAACCCCCCACCAATATGATCAAATAGTTCCTATCACTATTTGCATCGATGTTTTTGTGATGTGAGAGGTGGAAATACCACTTGATGACATGCTATATCTATAATGGGTGGATGATATGCTATAACCCCAAGATTTAGATAACCCTAACATTTACCCTTTCTATAGGATGGGATACCCATTGTAGCATCTAGGACACATCCTCTCAAAGTGTGGGACCATGTTGGATACCCCATATAAGTAGGAATCAGCCAATATTTGATGTTTTGATCAGACATTGGATGTTCAAGAATTCTTCTAGTATATCCATTTACCCATATAGTTCATCAATGGATGGGAAAACCTCTTCATTCAGTTTCTCTACCATTTCGGCTCCACTATGCACAAGCCAAGTATTAGAAACCATTTCAAGTTCAAAAAAATCTTGTTGACTATGTCGCAAACTTTTTTAACTATTGGACGGGCCGCATGAATTCACTTGATATTCCACTAACCTAAGAATAGTTTTTGAAAGTTTTCATAGGTAATTTCACGATTTAACAAGTCCCTACCCTCATCACTAAGAACCTCCATGGTGGATTTAGAGATTTATTGGACAAGGATTAGCTGCTAGAGGAAGACTTGTAACAATCCCAAAAGGCTCATCCATTGTCTATTATTTCTCCAATAAGAAGATCCACCAAGACATAGACTACGACCACCATACACCTAGAGTCCCCCAAGCTACTAGAGCTTTTTTTGATAGAGCCCTACCATGAACAACCTCGTCAAGGGAACCATACATCGAAATCTCCGCCCCACCAAACATAGAATTAGTATGCACCACCTCACCAAGTACAGCTTCCTAGATGAGATAATATGACTCTAGTCCCTCAACAGGCTCTAGCCCCTTGTCAAGGCTAGGATCCTAGATTCCCCTACCTATATAAGAGGAACTAGACCTATTATTTTAAGAATTAAAATGTTACTATTTATTTCCATAGAACCCTATAATCGAGAGTTTTAATGATTCCAAAATTCAAGAAACCCCATGAAGCCAAGCTCACTGGTCACCCTATCCACTGACCATTCAATAGAATACATGAGAATACCAAAGGAAATAATATATGTTAAAGTATTGACTTCAAGAACATGTGGAATATTATGTGCTCAATGTTGGACACATTCTATTGTAGGTTTCAAACATATCTTTCAATCATAACAGTGACAACAAAGGTTTAGGTGAATGATAGTAGATTTAAAATAATGGGAATCAAAATTATGCTAACTTGTTAGCTCTCACAACAGTTTTTCATGCCCATTATGCCATCTGTTACTTATTAGGCTATCTTTAACCTCCTAAATTCGAAATGACTTCCCTAGATACCATTTAATCATCCACATTATAGACCTATACATATTATAAGAGTAGGTTCTGATAGCGTAAGTTATGAAAAGTCCTCCACTAGTGCCGAAGTTGTCTCAGATACTCAGTGATTTCACGAGTCCAGAGATGGGAATCTCTCCCAGGGTTTACCCAGCATTGCAATATTCCACTGACAATGAACAGTATTATGCCTCCATGAATACCCTCATGTTGGTCGATCACATCGTGGTCCTCGACGATGAAGGATATCAAAAAAGCTTCCAAGTTCCTCTAGTGTATACCATCATAGAAGAAGTTAGGGACATAAAAATCATCAGAATACTAATCCCATTGTTCCAAGAAACTCCATAAATGCTACTAATACCAGAGAAAAGGTTCTTCGTAGATCTCAGAAGACACAATCTTCCCAACTTGCTCCTCTAGAATCATAGCCACATATGAATGTTCTTATTAACATGGAAGAACAGTTGTAGTTCTACAGTGACCATCCACATATAAGAACGTCCAGGCATCATCTATCCTACATTCATCCTGTATTGGTTTTGGGTGATTTATTTGATGGGGGAAATAATTTTTTAGCACAATTCAGAATATGTTGGTACATCTCATAGTACCCATCATACCCCATGCGAAAGAGAAGACCCTCGTGGGGAGAAATGTGTATTTGTCATGGATGTATGATATTTTTAATCACCTTTAAAGAATTACGACAAATATATTGGTCCAAGAGGCCCAACTTCTATTAGAATAGATGCATGAAGTTATTTTTGTTGCTTTGAGAATCCCCCTCTAGTTCCAAAGAGAGGTAATAGTTGTGGAGGCCTTCTATTCTTTGGATGTTGAGTGACCAAAATATAAAGACATCATTTATTTCACTATAAAATATGAGTCCTACCTCATGTAGGGGATTATATATCTATTTTAAATAATTGGTTAATTCAATATAAAGAATATCCACCACTATCTGGTCGACACGAGTTTCTAGATCAGTCTCATCCCAACTTGGACGCTCTGCAAGTTAAGACTCACCAAATCTGATCTAAGTTCATATGTTCTAAATATCAGCACTATGATAGTACCGAGTAGAGACTTCGTGTAAAAATCCATTTGAAGACATATTATAGTGGATTTGAAGAAAATGTTGTGTTCATGGTTGAGTTACAGTATACCGCCTACAATGCACTGATAGGTAGACCTTGGATCCATTTGCATGCGAAAATTTACTCTTTGTACCACCAAAACCTAAATTATTCCCTCAACGGTCAAGTAGGTGTGCTCTAGGTTGACGCATCCCCCTTTGACTCTTGTGAATACCGCTATCTAGATGTTCTCTATTACATGATAATGCACATAAAAATGGAAACCGATGAAGTTGAGAACACAACCATTGTACCCAACACATGGATAGACTTAGATGATGATTTAATTTTACCAATTAAACAATTAGAGGAAAAATGAAAGAAATTAGAAATTTCATTGTCATATCCAGGAGGAAAGGGTGCCACATCCCTAAGTACATTGAATTTATGAAGATTACCCCATGCTCCTACAGAGGCTAGGCTTGTGTGATACTAGAATCCCCCACCCCTATATGCTACTAAGATGTTCATCCCATAACAATAAATATATGTAAGATCATCTTGTTCTGCTAATTAGGTCTTAAATGACATATACTGACCTGCCACTATTGATTTGACATCAGGCATGAACCATACAATTGAATACCGGAAGGAATCAGTTCAGTGGCCTCTGTCATCGTAATTTCATCAGAGAAAGATTCTCATAGTAAGGATTAAATAAACTCCCATGTTGTTAATAGTGATCCTCTAGAATTAGATAGCCCATATGAGAAATCATCTTCTTCCGATTCCCCCTCTATGGATGAAGGAGATGATTTGGAAGACACTGGTCCAATATTTGAATAGGGAATCTCCAACACCATTGATGAGTTTGTTCCGGTGAACTTTGGTACCTTGATAGATTTAAGGACAATGTTTATCAGTGTATCTATGCCTCCAGAGGAATAATAGTAGTACATGGATTTCTTGATGAATCATTGTGGTGTGTTTTCTTAGAGATATAATGAGATTTTAGTAATATACGCTTAGGTCATTTCCCATAATCTTGGTCTCTTTATGACTCTTCATGAATGTAAGAAGATTCCTAGGAAAATTCACCCTATAACGGTTCCAGGGTCAAGATTGATGTCGATAAGATTATCAGATCCAGTTTCATTAAGGATGTTCATTACCCATAGTGGATATCCAACATCATTCCGATCGGGTAGAAGAATGGGTTGATCAAAGTCAGTATCGACTTCTAGGATGTCATCTGTCACTATATGAAGGATAAATTTCCCCTTCTAGTGATGAAGTTATCGATTTATTCCACATTTTCCTTATAGGATATCTCGTTAATGGATGTATACTCTAGATGCAATAAGATCTGTATGGCCCCTAAGTTTGGGGAGTCTAATACCTTTAGATCACCGCAAGGGACTTTATACTATTAGGGAATCCCCTTTATACTGTATAAATTTGGAGCCAATTATTATAATTCCATTCCCAATATATTAAAAATAATCCTCATAAATTCATTGGAATTCTACATGGAATACATTGTGTTCAAATCCCACCAGTTTTGCGGACCATATCTGATATCTTCATAAATTTATGGGCTTCCACCACTCCCAGTATATAAAGACGAACACCTTGAAGTGTAATTTTGAGGTTACCCTAAGAAGTTTCTTATATTTATTGTTTGATATAGAGGAAACTAAATCAACACATTCATGATTAGTGACATCATCAAGATTATTATTTTCAGAAAACACCATGGGATCAAAGGCCTTTAAGGCCACTTATCCTACATACAATTCATCGAAAATCTGGTTGGAAAGTAAAATCCTCATTCTAGACTCAAGACGAAATGTATCATCTACTAGTTTTAAGAAAAGTGATATGACACATTAAATGAAATAAACTAGTATCTGTTACAACCTATGGTTATAATGTCACCCATCTCTAGGAATCCTATGATTCACTATGTGACCGCACTGGAGTGGTCCCTTATAACCCTTCTTGCCCATAAGAACAATTAATGGATGGAGAATAGTTTATACTATATCAGCCACATTTTACTCCACATGAAGTCCATATAGTCTCTTTTCGATAATAGATGCCTCAAACCTTTTTTCTCATTTCAGATGTTGTGGCATTATCTTCAGCATCATGAGATACATATAGTGTCCAATGTGGATCCACTAAAGTATATATTGAATTGCCTTATGTTGGTAGGATGGATTGACACATTGGGTAGCGATCATTTTATAGTTCAACATCTAGTTCATTCTGCAAAAAGACATCAAGGTTTAAGAGTTTAAGTCTTTACAGACACTCATCTTGCTTCAGATGAAAAATATCTAGATATCAATTTCTTACACAAGTCCATCCGTTTAAGGGATAAAGTTATTCCCTATTGTTAGGTTCATTTTGAGGGTGCCTCCATGATGAAAAATGGTACAGGGATGAAAGATCCCAAGATCAACAGAGTAGGTTTGGGGATCATCTTCATCACACCTGCATCAGTTTCCCTACCCTACTCATTCTTGCTATCGTAAGGCGTTATTGACAATGAAGAAGGGTATTAGGCTCTCATTGTGGGTCTTGAGTTGGATCTTTATATTGAGGTCCACTTTTTATATGTAAAGGGAGAATCTGAGTTTTTCATCAAAAAAGTAAATGGTGATTATATCATCAGGAAGCCATATCTCATAACCCTACCACTCACCAGTTTATGGACCAGTTCCCTTGTAAACTAGAAGTGACTCATGTTCCCCAGCCATAGAATGGTTTGACTAAATCCTTGGCCAGTTTTTCTTCATCTCTTACTGCTCCTAAATAATATAATCTATTTATCTTTGTGGCGCATTAAAGAGTCACCACACCCATTATATATGATAATGATGATTTTTAGTAGGTAAACCACCTGACTTCTGGTGCCTCCACCTAGGGACCTCCAGAACCCCCCCCCATGGTGGAGAAAGCTTCTGATTTGAAAAATACATTCATTGAGTATCTATAGAACAATGTTCTTCCCCAGGATTAAGTTGGACATGAGTGAATCCATCAATGAGAAGCACAATTTGGCCTTCGTAGTGGGACCAAGCATAAATAGACTCTCTAAGGGAATGGATTTGATTGAATTATCCTCTATTTCATTCAAGGAGATATGATTCCATAGTTTATGTATGAAGACCATACCGGTTCATATGGATTCCATCATGTAGGGTTGAAGTAAATGATATCATTGTCGGGCGCGTCAAATTATTTCTTTAGTTTTAATTAGAATTTATGCAGTATAGAAGAAACCCTAGGTCATCTCTCCACAGAGCCATATATCATTAATTTAAAAATTTGGTTTTGATTGTGAAAGTAAAAAAAGTGAAATGGGGTTATATAATAACTAGTTTTGTTAATTAAATGTGACAATAGAAAATGAATGCAACAAAACAAAGTCGAAGTAAACAAGACTAATTAAACATAATCAACCCGGGGTACTCTCATGACGCCCATCCATCGTAGCTTCAAGAGATAGAGTTATTATATTTTTATCCCTAGTTTGTAACACCTAAAAGTAGAATTTTACAAAATTTCTACTAGGATACCTACTAGGGTTCAGTTTAAAACACACAATGATCCACCAAACACCGCTGATTATTGGGTGATTTGTGTTCAACTTCAAAACCAAAACTTACCAAGGCAACACACAAAGTACTCTATGTGATATCCATGTTTCTATATTATTTATTTGTGATACAATTACCTAAATTTACATTTCCCTGAAATATCTTATCTGATTTCAATTGACCAATATGAACCACACAAACACAATAATTGAATGATAGAAGAAAAAGGGAAGAACAGTGTGTAACACATCACATGAAAGTGTACCCCCTAACATGATCATTTGAGTTTGAGTATAACATAATAGTATATAAATCAATTAATTAAAAATAGAAAATGAATAAAAACAACATTCAAACCTATAATTCAAAACACCATTCAAATATTACAACATTAATCACAGGATTTACAACATGTTCCTCCCCGGGTGATCACAAGGGGTTCAGAAACCCATTGGAGGGGAGGAAGAAGAAGATGTTAAATTAGAACTTCTCATGGACTCTATAACATCAAATATTTGTGGGAGGACTCCTTTGGGACTCCAAATTTATTGCACCTGGCCACTGGTTCGAACTCCCAAATGTGTTTCCCAAGGTACCAATTTATAGGCAAATTGGGAAGTGGTTTTGAGGACCCTAATTTCACTAATATTCATGGTCCATGGATTTTTATGGTCATAAACTCTTAAATAACTTTTTAATAAACTATAGAGTTGTTTTAGGACATATATTCTATGTCCAAATAAAATTTGGGGGCTAGATATTGAATACAATAAGAGATATTACCAAAATACAGAGGCAATGTTTTTACCCAGTGTAGATCCAAATTAATGAATAGATCATTTTGTATGGGAATATTAATGAATTAATTGGGATTGTTTTACTTTAGATGCAATGGATATCATTAAATTTGAAAATATCCAAAAAAGTTTCGGCCAATTTGAATTCACAGTTTAGTAGCAGCATGTGTTTTAGTCCACTGGTGGGCTTGGATCATGTGTAGTTTGGCCCATTTTTCTTGGACATCATCATAGGTCCTCCAAATCACCTCCACCTACAATATAATTATAAAACCAAGTAACATTACCCTTTTTAACATTGTTAAAAATAAAATAATTGAATCAAATATGGAGTTAAATTTTTAATTTTACTTGTAATTCTCTATACAAAACCGGTTTAATACATTAGTATAAGGGTGAAATAAAATAGTGAATCATGGTATGATCACAACCCCACACCTAATCATTTGCACTCCTGGGAAAAGTATAATATCCTAATCATGTCCCATTCTTAAATCAAAGGTGCAAAAACATCCAAGATTCTTTTTAAATTAAATTCATCAAGTATCTTTTATGGAGTCAATTTTCCTATCATTTTTCTTTTCTGACATTCAAATTTGTCTAACATCCTTTGTTCACCCATGAAACATCTCGCAACCTACCTCAAATAAAAATTTTCCCACATTAATCGAGGAACTTATTAAATTGGATTTATACTCTTTTCATAGAATCCATGTGATCTTACCATATGCATTCTGGGATTCTCATTTCTTTACCGGTAGAAACAAGTGTGCTACTCAAGAGGACTTCAAACATGTTGTTTTAATGTTCAAGGGTTTGTAGGATTTAATGTTTAAAAAGATAAGGTAGAAGAGGAGGGTTTAATATCTTATCACAATACGTGTCAAAATTCAGCAATTTTCAACAATGAATGTACACACTCAACCCCTCACATAGTATATCACCTCCAACTCAGTCTCCCCATTTTTCATTTTTGTTGGTCACAACTGAGAAGTGAATAATAATCAGTAAACTTCCTCTTTTCTCCATTTTTTTCTTTTGTTCTATTTTTTTAAATGTAGAGAACTAATTTTTTGTATAGTTTTTTAAGTTAAAGAGGGAAACATGTGTAAAATAATGATGTAATATTTCTTATGAATCCATTACCCATGTAAAATGTAGGCACCCTTTATGTCAACCCATAACAATGATTCTCTCCCCATAATTCCCAAGGAAACACCCTCTCACCCACACTTGTTGAAAATCAATAAAAATATACACAAGAGATTCATAGGTAGGGATAAATTATATTTTAATTTGGCTACCTAAAAGAAATTTAACGTTCTCTAAGTCTTAATAAGGATAAAATGTAAAGGCGGCAAAAAATAGAGGATAATTGTATAAAGGTATTATCAGTGAACGATTATCTCTATCACAAATGTAGCATACTTGAATCTTATGACATAAAACAGAATTAAGGAATGTTCTAGATTCTCTACATGACCCAAGACTCTCATGAATGTGATTAAAAGGAATAACATATAATAAAGGTCATAAAATGTATCTTGGGTGAGGGATTAAAATATTGGCGAGTTCTAATGAGGGATGGGATTCAAAAATACATTAACCACCTAAGAATGATTTGAAAATAAAAATTATATAAAGATATTCTATGCCAACATTCATTTGAATTTTCTTCCCAAAAATAATGGAATTTTCCCAAAAATCAACTCAGGCATGAAAAACGATTTTAGATATTCTTTTTAAGATCAATTTTTATCTAAAAACTCAAAATAAAAAAAAGAATTAAAAAATGAAAACATGTTTTTTTTATTTTTTTTTAATCCTAACTATGACATGTCATCCTCCCCCACACCTAAAAGTTACATTGTCCAAAATGAATGAATATTAAATAAATATATATGTAAATAAAATTAGGGAGAAGGTATAACCTACTAAGTGGTGTCATATGTGGCATATTTTAGTTTAATTTCCTCCATAATATGCTTTGGAAAATCCTCGTAGAAATGCTTGCGCCACTGCCCATTTAAATTAATCCTCTGTCCACTCTTCTCATTCAAAACATGTATGGAACCAAAAGGGTAAACATCTGTAACGGTATAAGGACCGAGCCATCAGGAACGAAGCATACCTGGATGGAGCTTTATCCTAGAATTGTACATGAGGACCTTCTCACCAATATGGAACTTCCACATATGAATCATGCTATCATGGATATCCTTTGTCTTTTCTTTATAGATACGAGAGTTATCATATGCATCACATCAAATTTCTTCCATCTCTGGAATCTACAGCTTCTTATGCCCACCTGTATCTGAAAAATTCATATTACATTGTTTAACAGCACAATATGCACGGTTTTCTACCTCTATTGGGAGGTGAAAGTCCATTCCAGACATAATCTTGTATGGTGACGTTCCAGTTGGGGTTTTAAAAGTTGTATAGTATACCCAAAGTGTATCATCCAAGCACAAACTCAAATTATTCCTATGGTATTGTACAATTTATTCCAAGATTCTTTTAACATATCAATTTGATATTTCTGCTTGTTTATTAGTTTGGGGGTGATATGTAGTAGAGATATTATGTTCAATCCCATACTTATGAAGCAAATTTTTCATGTTTCAATTGAAAAAAGGGGACCCTAATCACTAATGATGAATCTCAGCAAACAAAACTGACTGAAAAATTGGTATCTCACAAAATCAAAAACAACTCAAGGGTCATTGGTTCTTATAGACTTTTCATCCACCCATTTAGACACATATTCAATAGCTAAAAACATGTACATGAATCCAAATTAATTTGAAAAAGGCCCCATGAAGTCAATTCCCCATGCATCAAATATTTCATAGAACAACATGGGTTGTTGGGGAATTATATTCATGATAGAGATATTACCTATGAATTTACAATGACTACATGACTTGAAAAATATATGGGAATTCCTATACAATGTTTGTCAATAAATTCCTGAGTCATGGGCCTTCTGAGCTGTACGTTGATAGAAAAAGTGGCCCCCATAGGCCAAAGTGTGAAAAAGGTCAAAATAGAGGTAAACTAATGGTTAGGGACACAACGACATACTACTTAGTCACCACAAATTCTCCAAAAATATGTGTCATCCCAAATGTACCACCGAGAATCTTGCTTAAGTCTATGGGATTTTGAAATGATGAAATTAGTGGGGACCCTAGATGTTACTATAAAATTTACAATGTCTACATACCATGGGGTATGGTTCCCAATATCACAAAGGTTCTCACGAGTGAATAATTTCCCAATCGGGAGGGGTGAGTCAACATGATGGTCCAATGTTGAGTAAATCCAACTAATTTAGCCATCTACAACATTTTCGACTCCCCTATTATCTCAAATATCAAGGTCAAACTCTTAGAGTAAGAGTATCTACCATATGAGGTGAGGCTTAGCTTCATGTTTATTTAATATGAATCGAAGGGAAGCATGTTCAGAAAACCCAATCAATTTTGACATAAGAAAATAGTAATGAAATTTTTTCAAGGTAATCATAATAGAAAGGAGTTCTTTTTTCGTAGTTGTGTAGTTTACCTGGGCAGGGTCAAGGGTATGTGAGGCATAAATAATGACATGACAATCCTTCTCATCCCTTTGTGATAAAACTGACCCAACTGCAATGTCAGAGGAATCACACATAATATCATAGGGGAGATCCCACCTTGGTGGTAGGAATATGGGAGGGGATGAGAGACTCATTTTTAGTGAATTTAACAAATCCTCAAAATTTGTATCAAACCAAAACTCATAATCCTTTTGTAATAATCATTTCAAGGGAAGTGAGATCTTACTAAAGTCTTTAATGAATCGATGGTAAAAACCAACATGAACCTAGAAAGATCTAACCTCACCAAAAAAATTTTAATATGGAAGGGTTTAAATTAATTCAATTTTGGATTTATCCACATGAATTCTTTCATTTTAGAAAACTTTCCTAATATCTATCCCCCGTTCAACCATGAAATGGAATTTCTCATAATTTAATAAAAGATATTTTTCTATACAACGATGGAGGATAGAACCTAGGAGAGACAAATAGTTATCAAAGGATGTTCCATAAACTATGAAATCATCCATAAAAACATCCACGCAATTATCCAGGTACTCAGAAAAAATACTCAATATACAACGCTGAAAAGTACAGGAGCATTACAAAGACAAAAAGTCATCCTTCTGTATGAAAATGTGCCAAATGGATAGTTAAATGTTGTCTTTTCTAGATCCCCATGGGCTTTATAGATTTGAAAATAACTCAGAAATCCATCAAGGAAACAATAATGGTACATACCAGCCAATCATTCTAACATTTGGTTAATGAAAGGTAGAGTAATGTGGTCCTTTCGTGTGGCTTGATTTAGTTGACTGTAGTCAATACAGACTATCCAACGGTTTTGTAGATGTGTTGGAACCAATTAATTCCTTCCATATGATTTTTTTATTCTTGTTTTTAGGCACATTTTGCACTGGGCTAACCCATTAACTATCAGATAAACGATAAATGATCCATGCAGCAAGTAATTTACAGACTTCTAATTTTACCACTTCAAGGAGAGTGGGATTTAACCAGTAGTGACATTGTCTTACGGGCTTAGCCTCATCATCCAAAATTATATGGTGCATATAAATAGACAGTCTAATCCCAGTAATATCAGCCAATTTCCATCCTATACCGTATTTATACTCTCTCAAAATAAGAAGGAATTTTTATTCCTTCTGTTGAGTGAGTTTATTGGAAATAATGAAGAGAAATTGGTCAATACACTCAAGATATTCATATTTAATACTAGAAGGATGTAATTTAAGTTCCATCACCGTGTGGTTTTAGACTAAGGGAGGAGATTTAGGGGGACTGAGGTCCATTAAACTGTCTATCTGCTCATATTTATTCTCTAATAATAGAGAATATATTGAAATGAGATTTGCATATTCATCGACGGTCATGGGTACCACTGAATGTTCACACTCATTAATTAAAGAACAAAATTTACACTTTACAGAACCCCCACAACACTCAAAACAATACTCAAAACTCCAATCATTCAAGGGTGAAGACAAGGAAAATGAATTAGTATATGGATGGAGGATAGAATTGTGTGTGTGTGAAAAATTTGAGATAACTTCCATCAAATAGAAAGGAAGAGTAGGGTGCTCTTCAATGTGGTGTTTCATAGCCTCAATGATATTAAAACTTACCTTTTCTCCACAAAACTCCATGGACATCATACCATTGTGAACATTGATGATCGTACTTGCTGTTTAGAAGAATGGCCGCCCATGTATGACTGGGGAATGTCCTGGGATTTTGGTATCTTTCATCTCATGAAAGTAGAAATCAGATGGGAAGATAAGATTCTTCCCTCTGACAGGAACGTCCTCAATCACTCATGTGGGATGTTTAGTACTCCGATTGGCATGTTTCATGACCATATTTGTTGGTTGAAGCTCTCAAACCTGTAGAGAAGTATAAATGGAGTGAGGCATTACACTAGTAGAAGCACCTAAATCAAACATAGCATTTGAAAAGAATGTCTCCCCTATGGTACATAGTATTGTTAATGTGCCTATATTCTTGAATTTGGTTGTCAATGCTAGTTGAATCAAAGCTGAGACATGCCTTCCCAAGTTGACTCTCCCATTCCCTTTCAGCCTCCTTCTATGGGAGGAAGTCTCTTTTTGAGGTTTGGCATAATGGGGAATTTTCTTGACTGCATCCAGTAAAATAATATTTACATCAACTTTTCTAAATGAATTAATTATTTCTATATCAATCTAATTATCATAATTTTTCATAGATTTTGAGAGACTTTAGGGAAAAGGAAGAGGAATGTATTGTTCATTTTAACCATCAATGATAATTTGATTACTCTTTCTATTTTTTTTCTTTATTGGAATCTTTTATGGGTGGAAAAAGTCTGTTTTCATGAGGGGGACATACCTGTTGCATAGAATCAGTATAAGGAGAAACATCATTACCAATACGAAGCGTAACTATACATGTGTTACCTTTGTCCTTTAGATTGGAAATGGGTTGGGATGGTAGTTGTCTAGAACAATGCATCTTAAGCTCACTGATGGTGTTTAAAAATTTTCCCACATGAGTTTGTAGGTCTTGAATTGCCGATTGAGTGTTTTGTTGGAACTGGAGGTTCTGGTTTTCCATTTTTTTCACAATTTCCTTGAGGAATTTTTCATATTTGGAATGAGGATGATGATTGTATTGAGAATATCAAGGATAAAAAGGTTGCATACATTGTCCTTGTTGATGCCACTTCTTCTTGGGGTAGCTTGAGTTTACTCCTTGTCGGTACTGGGTTTGTGCTTTCCACCCGGGGTTTGGATTTGACCTAAATGGTTCTTGCGTGAAGGGAGATTCTTGTTGGAATGAACGCTCTGGGAACATAGCTTCACAAGACTCATGTGAATCTTTATGTTGTGGGAATTGGTCAGAAAAATGAGTATTTTCCAAACAAATTCTATAATGTAATGGAACTGGAGGGGATTTAGTGTTACCTTATGCTTGACCTAATTGCCTTACAAGGGTATGCATCTCATCGATATTGGTATGTACCTTTTTTTATTAAGATGAATGAATTTAATCATGAAATCCTTAGGATGGTGCAATAGCTCATGTACCAAATTATTGGGAATTTTGATCCTTGTTGTCTATTATGTATCAAGAAGCGGAAGGAGTTTTATCAACATAGGCACCACTAGATGCATCATCAATCATTCAATGATCCACGGGGATAAGTCCCTAATAGAAGTATTGGATTAATAGTTGTTCACTAATCTGGTGGTGGTGGTAGCTTGAGAAAAGTATTTTGAACCTCTCATAGTATTCATAAAGGGCCTCTCATTGTTATTGGCTAATTCCCCAGATTTCTTTCATAATTGATGTAGTCCAGGAGGTCGAGAAGAATTTCTCAAAAAAGATTCTTTTAAAGACATTATATACCCTAATTGTGGTAGTAAGATATTATAGCCAATGTTTTGCAACACCATCAGGGATAAAGGGAAGGCCTTAAACATAATTAGGTCCTCAGATACATTTTGGGGTTTCATGGTGAAGCACACTATGTGAATCTCCTTAAGGTATTTATGAGGGTCCTCACTGGGAAGACCATGGAATTTTGGAAGATGGTTGATGAGGCATAATCACATCTCAATGTATGATGCTTCATCGGGATATTAGATGTATGCAGGTTGGTACTCCACATCTGGTGTGGTATATTCTTTTAATGTTCTATTATTTGCATCCATATTTTATTAGGTTTGATTGGGTTGAATTTTTGATTGGATTATGGAAACATGAGGTTCCAAAAGGGGTTCCTCAGTATTACTATATTTACCTTTTCTTGATGCCTTGATTTGTGAATAGAGTGATTTTTCAATTTCATGTCAAATTCAAGTAGTGTTTCTTTACCAGATCTTGTCATGCAACAATGATGCCCCGTTTGATTGATTGACCGTTTATTGTGTTTTTTTTGATTTTTTAATATTTTGTTATAAATTAATAATAAAATAAAAATACTTAATAAATTAAAGGAGAAAATAAAAGAGAATGTTATACCACAAAATTATAGAGAGAGATAGTGAAGAAGAAGAAAGAGAGAGAGAGAGGATAAACACAAAAAACAACCAAAAATAGAAACAAAAAAACCAAAACCAAAAAAATAAAATGGGGGTATGGATATTAAAAGGGGTAATAATTATGATTTAAAGTAAATAAATAAAATAAAGTAAATAAAAAAACTGATATTGGATCCCCAGAAACATGCTAGAAAATTTGATCACATAGTCAAGCGCGTCAAATTAGTTGTTCAGTTTTAACTAGAATTTCAGAGTATAGCAGCAACACTAGGTCATATATAAGTGAAGAATTAGATCATTAATTACAAAATTTGGTTATTATTATGAATTTAAAATAGGGAAATGGGGTTTTATAATACATGGGTTTTATGATTAAATATGACAATAGAAAATGAAAGTAATAAAACAAAGTATAAGTAAACAAGAATAATTAAACATGGTCAACACGGGGTACTCTCACGATGATCATCCTTCATCCCTTCAAGATATTGTGTTATGATACATTTATCCCACCTTTGTAACACCTATAACCATAATTTTACAAATTTTATTATAGTATACCTCTTAGAGTTCAGTCGAAAACACAAAATTATTGATCAGACAACGTCATTGATTGGGTGATTTGTGTTTAACTTCATAACCGAAACTCACCAAAGAAAAACATGTAGAACTTGATGTGATATCCAGGTTTGTATGTTATTTATTTTTCATACCCTGAAATAAATTTAAATGTACTTTACAGTGCTTATGTGAGTTCAATTGACCAATATGAACCACACAAACACAACAATATAATGACGGAAGAAAAAGGGATGAACGGAGTGTAAAACATCACATGAAAGGGTACCCCCAAACATGATAATTTGAGTCTTAGTATAACATAAAAGTATATAAATCAATTAAATAAAAATATAGGAAGGAAAAAAAATAACATACCAACCTATAATTAAAAAGACCCTTCAAATATTACAACATTAAGCTTGGTATTTAAAACATATTCCTTCCTGGGTGATCACAAGGGGTTTAGAAACCCATGGGCGGAATGGAAGAACATGATGTTTAATTAGAACATCCCATAGCCTCAAGAACATAAAATATTTTTGAGAGGACTCCTTTGGGACTCCAAAATGGCTTCACCTTGCATCTGGTTCGAACTCCCAAATGGGGTTCCCAAGGTGCCAATTTATATGCAAAGTGGGAAGTGGTTTTGGGAAACCTGATTTCACTAATATGATTGGTCCATGTTTTTGGCAAGTTATAAAGTATTAAATAACCTTTAATGAAACTATAGAGGTGTTTACAGACACCTTTTCTACCTCCATATCAAATTTGGTGGCCAGATATGGAATATAATAAGATATATTTCCAAATTATAGACGCAAAGTTTTTACCCCTTGTAGATTAACTTTATTGAATAGATCAATTTATATTGGCATATTAAAAAAGGAATTAGGATTATTTTCTTTCATATGAGGTTAATTTCATTAAATTTATGACCTTCCAGAAATGTTTCATCCCATTTTAGTTCACGGTTTAGTAGAAGCGTGCATTTTATTCCATTAGTGTGCTTTGATCATGTGTAGATTGGCCCATTTTTCTTGGACTTCATCATAGGTCCTCCAAATCACCTCAACCTATAAAATAATTATCAAAAATAGTAACATTTCCCTTTTTAATAGTGTTAAATAAAAAATAATTGAATAAAAAATTGAGTGAAATTTGTTATTATATGTGTAATTTCCAATACAAAACCAGTTTAATACATTAGTATAAGGGTGAAATACAACAGTGAATCGTGGTACGATTAGCTGTCACACTAGATTAAAATCGTGTGATACTTTTATCCCACCCTTATTTTTTACTATACAAAGTTATCTAAGAGGTTATATGTGATTATGATTCATACCAACATTGTGTATCTAACATCAGTGTTTCTCTATACTACAAAGTATTATTGGCCCTTTACGATATGTGGACTCGATGTTATGGGACTATATCCACCAATGAAAGATCCCCAATATAGGTTCATTATGACCACAATAGATAAATTTTCTAAGTGGGAGGAAGTGATTCTTATTAAATAATTCAAGTCCTAGTCGGTTTTTGAATTCATTAGCTCCCACATTCTCCACTAATTCTATGTTCCACATGTGAAAATCACTGACATTAGCACAAACTTATGCACTGCTGAGATAAAGAAGTTGTATTCCAATTACAACATACTGTACAACCACACATATATCTACAATATGAAATATAGTATATAGATAAATAAATTTAGCAAAACCCTCTCAAACATTATAACTAAGATTGTAGGACAAAATATGATGATTTGGCCAGACCTGCCCCCCAACACTCTCAGGGCCTATCAAACGATAACTCGAAATTCCAACCAGGTGGCTCTATATTCATTAGTATATGGAATAGAGGTACCACTGGCCATGAAGATTCATATGAAATTACTCTGAAGACCTATGTATGATCAATAGACGTAGGAAATAATGGTAGAATTCTATCTTGCTGAGATGGAATCTCACGAAGAGAACAAGGTCCATGCCTTGTAAAATACAGATAAGCACTTTAATAAGATAGCAAGAGCATTAAAAAATTATGTTTCCTCTTCTACTACCTCTAGGGTGACATAGTTCAAGCTCTTAGGATACCGATGATACCAGGAAGAAATCCACTAAAGATAGAGCCTAAGGGGGAAGTACCATACTGTATTCACAAGGTATATCCCAATGGTGTGTACTATTTCATCACTATATATTGAGAACATATGATTAATCCAAACAACAGAAATTTTCTCAAATAGTACATCATGTGAAAGGATTTAAAGGGTCTAAACTCTATAACCTTAAACTAAGATCCTTGAGTCCAAACACCCTGACTTTAAACTATGTGTGGATTATCCTTCGGAATGTGTTGTGCAGAATGGGCCTCCAAAGTAGCTTGTTCATGTCAGGTTGTTCCTGTGACACCATGAATATACCTTTTTGGGTATTTCCCTGTGGTCCAAACTCTATGACCTTAAACTAAGAGGCCCCATGTTCCATGAAACCCAACCATAAAATTTTCTCACTAGGTCAAAGTAATATGACCTGAAAATATTTATACCCTTATAGTCTAAGATGTATGACTTAAAAATACATAGACTTGGCATTCCCAGAACAAGATGTTTAACATTGAACATGTTCTAGGATTTATAACCATAAAATAATATTCATCATATGGTCAAAGATATATGAATTTAAACTGAAATTTTAATTCCAAGCTTTTCAACTTTAACTGTATGTAAGTAATCCCTAGGTGTGTGTGTTATGGTGGTGGTCATCGTTGGACCTCATTAACGTCAAGTTTGAGTTATCACATCTTGACCATACCATTCATAACACTCCGCCCTTTTTCCTTGGTGTACAATTATAAATTTCATAGCACAATAATTTTATCACCTGAGAGGACATCACCCTTAGCATTGTTCATCTACCATGACAGATTCTAGAAATATGTGGGGATTGATTCAAATACTTATGGGATATGTAGAAATGCCCAAATATTTTTTCCTCTAGTCTATCAATAATTTTATTATACTCCCAAATCATGGAATTATCACGATAAATGCATCACATCTTTAAAATGTATGCAAGCCTCCTCAATAATGTGTGTTGTGGCATTGGGACTCTTTGTCCCTCATTTACATTGGGTTTCTCAATCATATACAATAAATATATTCATTCTAGAATCCCCTATTCAAATCACTATGACCATAAACTAATATCTAACTTCCTTAACTTATGATGTTAAACTATGATCCTACCCCGAAAAATTTCGGGATGCCTCACAATAATAGTGGGATGCTTCAGTTTCCTTGCGAGAGATGATTTCTCCCACTAGAGTGGGTCTTCCACCCGACTGTGTTCCATAAATACTTGAGGATTTATTCCCATACTTATGGGATATATAGTGATGTTCATGATTATCTCTACATCGAACCATAGGTTCATTAAACAATTGTCCCCTCGGCCTCAGTTATGGTCCACAGAACATGACCTTAAACTATTTAAATAAATTCCAAAAATCACAACATTAAACTATATGTAAGACTCCATATGAATGTGTTTTGGGGTGTTATATCGCCTTGGGGCATCATTCATTCGGATTTTAACATAACATCACACTATGAATATTCATTTTTGATACTCCCCTTTGGTATAGGAAACACGACCTTAAACTATAGTAGTGGGACCATGAATAGTGATTGTAAACTATTTGAATCTCATATAGTTCAAGTTATAAAAATTTAAACTATATATCTTAATTTTACTCAATCCATGACTTAATCTATTTTTTCCACTCAACATGATACAAATTACCTTATCAAAGAGGATCATTTCCATCGGTTTTAGTCGCCCAACATGCTATGTCCTGGAATTATGTGTTTCTTGATTCCCATTCTCATGGGATATGCAGTGACATTAAAAATTCTCATATCTGGGCCCAGCCATAGTTTCATTAAACTTTCATTCCCTTGGGCTCAGTTATGGTGTAGGAAGTATGACCTTAAAAAATATTTAGTTCATCTTACATTGTGTATCTGGTACATTATCTTCCTTTGGATTATTCACAACTTGTTTTATCCCATACATGCTATATATATACCCTTGGGGTGAAAATTTCAACTATAATAAAACAAACATGAATTTAAACTATTTCCTATCATTCAAACCATATGACAATAAACATTGTGCATTTTGTTCTAGATGGTCCTGGAAATTCAACCTTAAACAATTCAAAAATCCCAAGCTCGAATCTTACATTATGATACACCCCATTCCAAACATAGATTCATTCCCAGTATAGATTTACATCACCATTAGAATCCAAACATAACCCCAAATGGTGAAAATATCATTCCATATTGCCTCAATCATGTGATGGGAAATTGTTCTAATGATTCTCTAATAGAAAATATTGGATCATGTGTTTCAAATTTGGTCAATAGTTGATCCTATGTTTTCCCTCCACATTCTTGACTGGTATAATTATAGTCCCTAGGTTTAAAATATGGTCAAACATTGATCCCTACTCACTGTTTGGCCATTTTTCCAGTTCTTGAAATTCTAAAATTATCCCCTTCCCATTTTCTTGTATCGTACTCTAATTCCAAACCCTTTGTGTAATCCCTAATATAAGGACCTGACCTTATTAAATTACATAATCTTGAATTTTATTCAAGAAATCACATCCTTTCACATTGAGGGTATTTTAAAGTTGATAGTTTTAGATAATTGGGATATAATACATATACATAATTTCAATATTATACAGATAAAATACCTCAAAATAGTATCCATTTCTTTTAAAATATTAAACTTTTCAAATCAAATATGTTTTCTTTGAAAAATCCTCATAAAATTTAACTTGGAATCCATATTTTTATTACACATCCTTATAACCTATGAAAATATTTTAAAAACATGGAATATTCAACTAAAATATCAGAAAGGGATATAAATGGGTCGAATGGAAAAATTATTCCATTAATATATATAAATGTTAGATATCAATTTCCAAAATACATATTTGTTACCCATATATACTTGCTTTGTGAATCATTATATTTCCACGAGATCACCACAAAACATATAGAACATAAATAGAACCCTAATGGTATGTGGGGGAATTAATTATATAAAATTGAAACCCTCTCGTCTACCTTATAATGTGTAACCCTCACGGCTACCTTACAATGTAACGTCCTGACTACCTTACTGTGTAACCATCACAGTTACACTTAGATTAACCATACAACCAACCTCCAACTTACACAAACCAAATTCATTGGAGAGAGATAAAGGTCCAACAATTAATCATCAATAATTCCCATGAACTATAACGTAGACATACAACATGAATAATTTCATGAAAACATTGCTGTTGAATTTTGTAAAACATAATTTTAAGTGGATTTTATAAGAAAATACCCTTAAAAATATCATATTATTGATGTGAGACTTAATAGAGTGGATTTGATATGTATATACTCTATAAATACTCATTATTTAAAATAATATAAAAAAATTCATCCCACAAACAATTTTAATATCACGTAAATAATGAAGTAGAAGGTTAACCCACCGAATTGAAATCATGTTAAGAATTCCCTTACCTCGGGTTTATCATACTTCAAACATGTTTAAACCTCTGGTATAATGGTTATAAGAGTGTTATTAATGTATTACAGAAACATATTCATGTTTATAACACCTTATATGATCATTTCATAACATCATTTCACCCTTTAATTATTATTATTTTGTTTCCTCCATTGTTTCTGGTGTGTTCTTTACATGATATACATGACCAGTTTCTATTTGATTTTCTTTTCATATGGAAATGAAATTTAATAAGTGGAATGAAATTCTATTCATATGTTTCCAGAATATTAAATTATTCCATAAATAATTTTTGTTATATGGTATAAGGATGAATAATTTTATAAATCTTTAGTGACATACATTTAGATCATTTGGGCGGTTCACTGATAATCACAAACTAGTTTCATTATATTAAATAATAATATGTTTATATGTTAAATTAGGAATATAAAAGGTGATATATCATAAAAATTACAATTTTTTCAACCATTTAAATGGTTTTATATCTAATTTTTGGGGAATTAATAGAAATTGAAAACACATCATCCATGATTTTGGTAAATCAATACATCACAGACGGTGTTTTTATTTATTGAAAATGAGGAATAGGATAGGAAGAATGATGAATATTTTTTTTGTAAACATGATAAAAATAATGATTTTATATAATAATGGAGCTTTATTACCTCTTGTATAAGGTAATGGAGAATAGATTATATGAAAAGAAATAATTGAAAATAAAACTCATGAAAATGAAAGTGGATTTTTACCTCTTGTTATCCACTATGAGATCCTCCTTAAGGCCCTTGGTTTTGGACTTTTGGTGAGACCATCATGTCTTAGACATGGGAGATGGTATTGGGATTATTATTTTCAGAATATAGTGAAGGCTCTTAGATTTAGTGGTGTGAGATGAAGAGGGGTGTGACTGGTGTTGAAGTGGAGGAGACGTGTGGTTTAAAATTATTTTAATCATTAGTTTAATATTTTTTCTAAAGAATGTGAATATAATATATTAATGTGAAGAAAAATAGTAATACTTTCATGTGTGTTTAAGAAAATCAACATTTACATCATCCATGACTCAAGAATGATACATAAATTCATTTATTTATCAAACATTTTAATTACCATATTTCATTATTCACAAAAAAATAAAGTATTTTAGTAAAATCCCCCAAAAAATAACCCCAACCATTTTTCAACTTATAGAATTAAAAATTGAACTCCATTTTTTTAAACAGTTTTCTAAATATGATTGTTTTAACTTTTATATAAAATTGTAATTTATTCAAAAAATAACAATTTTTAAACTATAAATGATTTTATATCACCTTGAAAAATTAATCAAGGTCCCCTAATCGTATAACCTTAAGACAAAAAATAGTAATACGTTTTAATATTCATAAGGGTCATATTAATATTCATAAGGGTATGTTACTATTCACCAAAAAATCAAGTTGGTTCCATCAAACTCTAAATAACATAATGATCATAATCGTAGATGAAATTTTTTCAAAATTCAAATCATAGAAGTAGAAAAATTATGTGCAACAACTAGTTTATAAATATATCCTTAAAAAAGTTCCATTATAAAGAGACTCAGTGAATCATGTATTTCATTAAATTTATTTGTAAAACCATTGGTTGTTACATTCTCTCCACATTCTATAAATTGTGTCCTCGTAATTTTTTATTTACTTATTAAACATGTGAGGTAATATTTCCCATAAATAATTTTCTAATTCTTGTGCTGCTTCTTCAACCATGTGGTTTCACCCCCAAACCTATACCTGGTGGATTACCTTATTCCTCAACAAGTACTCTTTACGATCAAGAAACTGAAAAGGCTTCTCTTCATAAGAAAGGTTCTCTTCCTACTAAACTGCTTCTGAGCTCAAGAAATAATTTTAATCTGGCACAAACTTTATCAAAATCAAAACATGAAAAATATTATGTACCTGAGATAAACATAGAGGCAAGGATACTCTCAGTAGGAAAAAGGGACACCATTCTCTAGGATTTCATATGTTCTAATGAATCATGGGTTTAGCTTTCCTTTCTTACCAAAACACATCACACTTTTCCATGGTTATATTCTAAGAAAAAATGAACACAAACCTCAAAATAAATGTCTTTCATCCGGTAGTCTACATAAATTTTATGCCTTCTCTAATCTATAATCATGTGTTGCTGGATCATCTTTACGTTCTCATCCACATCGTATACTAATTCTAGTCCCATCAACATCCTTTACCGTCTTAATCCCAAAATCTAGAGATTGACATTGCTTCCCATACAGTGCATCCAAAGCTTCTATATGTATACAATAATTAAAAATATTATTATTAGAAAAATCAACTAAAGAAAGATGATGATCCCAACTTCCCTGGTACTCCATTGACCAAGATCATAGAATATACTCATAAGTATGAATCTTTCATGGTGACTGCCCATCTGATTGTGGATGAAAGGTTGAACTGAAATTTAATTTTGTTCGTAAAAAATTCTAAAGGCCCTTCCAAATACAAGAAGTAA
The DNA here is from genome assembly GCA_963277665.1 of Viscum album. Taxonomy (NCBI): domain Eukaryota; kingdom Viridiplantae; phylum Streptophyta; class Magnoliopsida; order Santalales; family Viscaceae; genus Viscum; species Viscum album. Next base: position 803,419,951 of record OY728119.1, on the reverse strand, counting down.
ACCTGGGATCCTGGTCAGATGCAATGGAAATAAGAACTCAATGTAACCTTATAATATATTTGAGAAATAGTTGAGAAAGTTGATCCAAATAAATTTTTTCTCAAATAGGAATGAAATGAGCTGATTTATTCAGTTGATCAACAATAACTTGGATTGAATTGTTACCTCGAGAAGTCTTTGGTAGTACCACAACGAAGTCCTTTGATATATTTTCCCATTTTCACTTTGGCACAAGTAAAGGATGAAGCATACCCTTCAATGATTGTCACTATTTATTAACCAATTGTCATGTCAAACATTTCATAGTAAATTTGGAAATATCTCTTTTCATTACATACCACCAATAATACTCCCGATAGTCTTTGAACATATTTTTGCTACCTGGATGAACTAAAAATGGAGAAATGTGAAATTTACACAACAATTCCTTCTTCATATGAGAAACACAAGGCACACAAAATATTTTTCATATTCTTAAAGCAAAATCTTTATCAAGGATAAATTTTATAAACATACCTGTTTTAACCAATTCTACATTTTCTATAGCTCACAGTCTTCTTTTTGCGCTTTCTTAATTCTGTTTGATAATGATGAATTCCCTGAAATTTAAAACAAAGCAAAGGTATTTACTATAACAACAATATATAAGACAAAATTCATCAAATCATTAATCAAGGGATCATGTTCCAAAGGTCACATGGTTAATGGTGGAAGATGTTTTCAACTCAATTAATTCACCACTTTGTTTTCTTTTATAGTATAGTAATTGATCATACAATCATAATATTATATTATTTCAATCCATATTCTCTACCTAATGTTTAATTCTTTATGAGTGACTATATACTTCAGACTATTATGGTCAGTATATATTTTATATTTCACTTTTTATAAATGATACATCAAAATTGTCAATGAAAATAAAACGGATTCTAATTCCAAATCATGTGTGGGATAATTTAAATCATGTTGTTTTTTAAGCATAATAAATTACCTAGTAATTATAAAATAGATGAAAACCAAGTCCCTTAAATGTAGAATCACTATAAATGTCAAAATCAACATTTTTGGAAGGAAAAGAAAAAACTGGACCATTTACCAATCTCTTCTTCAGTTTTTAAAAACAAAAATCACATTATTTTGTCCAAAAAAATTTAATCCATTTTCATGTTACCATAGATAGTGGGATATATAACAATGATATCTATTTAACAAACTATCAGTAATAATGTTCTAATACTAGAAAACTAAAAAATTATGTAATATTTATAGGTCTTTTTCTATAATCCACTAAATTTGTTTTGGTGGGATCAACTAATATTCAATCATTATTTACAATGTTCCCAAGCAAAATAAATATGTTGCAACAAAAAATCACACATTCTGAATTTCCCATAATGTTTTTTTTCTTTAAGGTTTTCAAAACAACCCTTAGATGATTTTCAGGATCCTCTTTACTTTTATAAAATTACAAAATTTCATCATTAAACACAACTACAAACTTATCCAAGATATCAAGAAATATTATATTCATAAGATCCATGGATACAATAGGTTCTATAATTAACCCAAATGGCATAAAAATTCATATTTCATGTATCTAATACAGAACATAGTCTTCGTTATTTATTCTTCCTTTACTTTTAATTGATGGTACCCCGACCTCAGGTCAACCGTCGAAAAATATTGTGCTCCCTAGAGGTGATCAAACAAGTCATCGATGTGAGAAAAATGTTACTTGATTTTAATAGTAATTTTATTCAAGGCTCTATAATAAAATGAAATGTATCAGGTAACAATGATTCATTTTAATGAAAAAATAGGATCACCCCAGGGTGAAGTTCTAGGATGAATGAATCCTTTTTCAAGAAACTCCTACAACTGATTTTTCAATTCAATAAGTTCCATTTGATCCATTTGATAATGAGGTTTTTAAATTGTCTTTGCATTTGTAACTAAGTTAATTTTGAATTCAACTTCTCGATCAGGTATAAAATACGGTAACTCATCAGAAAAAACATAATGATATTCATTTACCAGTGGAACATCATTAATCCGAAGAGTTACCTTATTTTCAAAAGTATGAGAAAGATAAAATTCATTTCCATATTTCAACAGTTTCTCACCTTCTTAATATGTTATCAATTTTATGGGTTCAATTCTTGTGTAAAATTTAAAATATTTCTAAAAAACAACTTTTTTTTACTACAATCAATCCTATCATGACCAACAAAAACTCAATCCATAAACAGAATGAATTCAAACTTTACTAATGAAAAAACAATAGGTTTTGTAGTTAAATTAATTACACATACCTAAAAAGAAATGTTCTTATAATTCCTATTTGATATAATATTTCCCCTGGTGTTTTAACAATGCGTTCTATTCTCATTTTTTGAGGTGATATTTCTAATTTACCATAAAATTACTCAGAAATGAAAGAATTTGTAGACTCTTTATCAAAAAAAACTTTTGAAAAATCTATATAAACAATCAAGGTACTTGATACAACTTCATTGGATATCTCAATGTCTGTTGACATAGTTAGAGAGGATCACACTACACCTTTCTGCTTATAGTATGGCTTCTTTGCATCATTGGGATCTTACATTGGGTAGGCATTATCATAATGGATCATCTCACCACATTTAAAACACTTCATAGTTTGATTTTCTGGAATAGTCTTAGGTTCATTTTCATTACAATCTCAGGCTATTTTTCCAAACATACCACATCTAAAACACCTACCATTTTTGGTAAGGCAACCCCCAGGGTGATTTTTCCACAATTTTCACAAATTGGATACTGGAATTTCTTACAATCAGATTTCTTTTATTGATTCTTACCCATCACATACATTCTATACCACTTATTCTCCTTGTTTTCAAAGTGATCGTTTTCATCAACAAACACCATTTATACCCTCTCATCACATCAGAAAAGTTTCTAATATCTTTTTAACTCACAAAAATCCAATTCCCATCGATATATTCACTTCAATCCTATGTAAAAATGGTTTATTTTGAAATTAAGATCCAGAATACGATTTGGAGCATACCTCTCTAGTCGGGTGAAGTTCACTTCATACATGACAATTTAATGTCTCTCTTTTTTTCTTCAATTCATTTAATTTCTTCTCCACACTATGTTGAACTGCCATTGGAAAACACTTTTTAAGGAAAAATACTTTTATATTCTTCCCACTCTAGGGGTTCATTATCCTATCTATCCCTGATATTCTTGACCATTGACCACCACTGATTAGCTTCACATTCAAAATGATAAATGTAATGAAATAACTTTTTATAATCTGAACATCCAATTACATTCGAAATATATATTCAAGGGATTTAATCCTTCCTTCACCCACTACTTGGTCAGAAGACACCCTAAAAGGAGGGTGTTGCCTCATAAAATGTTCAACTATCATCATGAATCTTTGTGGTAGCTCTATTTGTTCTATTTCCTAGATACCACCACCATTCATTTATTATGTAAACTAATCCATCACAATCAGAAACTGCTCAGTTCCAATTGTTACTATTCTAGGGTGCAGATTTGGAAATAAATTATTCTATCAGTGTCGTTCCACATCAGTTTCCCTATTTCTTTTGAGGAAAAACATTTTGAACACACATATCTTGGTTAATAAAACATGGTAATATTTAAATTCAATATCATTTCAAATTAACTATAGAGTAAAATACATTATGGGTACTCTTTTAACATCATACTAACAACTACAGTTATCTAATCCATCCTCTGATACCAACTATAAGGGCATGGCCATATTACATTACATAATCATTAATTTTACTCAACAAATCACTTCCATTCACATATAGTATCTTTTCATGTTTAGAGTTTTTGATAATTTTAATATAATACACACATAACATTCCATAATTATACATAGTGGATACCACAAAAACAGTATCCATTTTTCCAAAATATAAAACATTTCAAATAAATCATGATTTCTTTGAAAAATATTCATTACATTTAAATTGAATTCATAGAATATATTAAACATCCTCATAACCTTTGATAATAATTTAATACTTGGGTTGAGCATGAAAATCTATGTAAGGTAAATATAAAGATTGAAAGAAAACATTAATCCATGAATACATAAAAATGTTTGAAATCATTTTAAAAAAGACATACTTGTCTCGTATAAATACCTACTTTGTGAAACATGATATTTCCAAAATATTTCCAAAAAAATAGAGGACATAAATTGAACCATAAATTTATCTCGTCGAATTAATTATATAATTTTTAACCCTTTCAGCAACCTTATAATTTGTTACACTTACAACTACTTTATTTTGTAACCATTGCAGTTACATTTGGAGAAACCATATGGAAGACCCATAACTTAAACATACCCAATGCTTTGTAAGGATATATAGTTCGCACTATTAATCACAAAAAATTATCAATAACTATAAAACAATCATAAAACATTAATAATTTCATAAAAAAATTTCTTTTGAATATTGTAAAACATAATTTTAAAAGAGGAATTTAAAATATAATCCCCTTAAAAATATCATATAATTGAAGTGAGGCTTAATATAATGGATGGAATATGTATATAAATTTTAGATAAATATAATTAAAAAATATAAAAAAAAAATTCATCACACAAACAAATTTAATACCACATAAATAATGAAGTAGAAGGTTAACTCAAAGAATGGAAATTGGGATAAGAATTCCCTTACCTCATGTTAATCTTACTTCAAACATATTTAAACCGCATGTATAACATTCAAAAGTGTGTTGTTAATTTCTTAAAAAAAATATTAATGTTTATAACACCTTATATTATCATTTCATATCATCATTTTACCCATTAATTATTAGTATTTTGTTCATTCCATTGTTTCCTGTGCATTCTTTACTTGATTTCCATGGTCAGTTTGTATTTGATTTTCTTGACGTATGGAAATGATCTTCCAAAAAAGGAATGAAATGATATTAATATGTTTCAATAATATTTAATTATTCTATAAATAATTTTTTTTATGGTATGAGTATTAACCATTAGATAAAACTTTAGTGGTATTTATTTAGATCATTTTGGCGGTTCTTTTATAATCATGAACTAGTTTCATTATATAAGATAATATTATGTATATATGTTAACTACAGAACATTAAATAAGATAAATAAATCAATTTAAAATATATTTCAACCATTAATATGGTTTTATAACCATTTTTTAAAGAATTAATTGAAATTTAAAACACATCATCCACGATTATGGTAAATTAGAACATCATAGACAGTGTTTTTATTTTTAGAATAAGAGGAAGAAGTGAGTAAGAATTATAATGAATTTTTTCCTACACATGATAAAAATCAAGATTATATATAATACTATAGCTTTAATTCCACTTGGATAATGTTAGGAGAATATATTGTAAGAAAAGAAAGAATTGAAAATAAAACACAAGGAAATGAAAGAGGATTTTTACCTCTTGGTCTCTTCTCCTTGAGATCATCATTAAGGCCCATGGTTTTGGGTTTTTTGTGATACCAAAAGGTTATGGACATGGGGGAGAGTCTTCAAAATATTATTTCATAGAACATAGGTAAGTCTCAATTTTTGAGTTGTGTGAGATGAATAAGAGGTGAGGGTGGTATTTACATTGGTGGAGAGGAGGGGTTTTACATTAGTTTCATCAATAATTTAATATTTTTCCTAAATAATATGAATAGTATAAATTATTGTGACCCGAAATAGTAATATATTTATGTGAGTTAAAACAAATGGCCATTTAAATCATCCATGACTCAATAATGATGCATAGATTCATTTATTTTTCATATTTTGTTAATTATGGTATTTCACTGTTCACTAAAAATCCTTTTTTTTTACAAATACCAAAAATTAAACATAACTATTTCTTTAAATTTAATTATAAAAATTTGGTTTGTTATACCTAATGTTAACTTCCACATGTCATGATAACCCCTCACCATCCCTTTATTACCACATTAAGCATGACTCATGTAGGATTAATAGTTCTGGTAAGGCATGTAGTGATGTGGTTGAGCCACATAATGGGACCCTTAGTCCGAACTCTATGACTATAAACAAAGATTTATATGCTATTCATCATGACTATAAATTGTATGTGATTATTTTTGGGAATGTTTGGTATATCATCATGCCCCCTTGGCCCTTATTGACATCTATGTTTTCCCTCTAGTGCACCACATATGATCATTTTGGAAATCCTCCTTCCCATGTTTCAAACTGTATGACTATAAACTAAAATTCTATGTCCAATAATGACTTTAAACTATGTATGAATCCTATAGTGATATAATTTTGTCTTCATTGGTCCTTAATTTCATCCAAATTATTTTATTTCCTATTAATTGTATGGTACATATGCCTTTTTGGATCATTCTCTTTGGGTTTACTCCCTTCGTGTCACACAAGTACACTAGAAATATAAATTTATATGGTCCAAACTCTATGAGAATAAACTAAGACCCCTGATTCTATGATGTATGCCCATAAAATATGTTCAATTTCATAGTCACAAAATGTCAAACATCAAGATGTGTCAGAATCACTCAATATTTAATTGTACAATCCTTTTCCTTACCATATGATGATAAACTATGTTTCTTATTTCTTCATTGTATGACCTAAAACTTCATGTCTATATTCTTAATTTACATGATGTAAAACTACAAAACATCCATGGCCCTTGACTGAGAGGTCATATTTCCAAGTGTTGGTAATCTATTACATTGTTCAAATTCTCAAATATTGCTTAGAATATAAGATAGTTCTTCCCTGGATGATTTGTTTAGTCTTTGTTCAAACCAATTTGTTTATACCCATGTTCTCTAGAACACGGTGGTGTAGTTCTAGTAGTGTTAGATTCCATTCAAACATTCCATCACTTCATTTCAACACATGGAGTGCCCCTTATTTGGATCCTCATCTTATTCCTTGTTGGAAGTTACCCCTTATGGTCTAGTCTCATTCCATTTTGGATCACCTACCATCCCGGTCCAGCATACTGAATGATTTTGAATTAAATTATTACACAATTTCTAATTTTTGAACATAGTCAGTGGTCATCCCCCATTTGTTTCACCCTATTTTTTGCTAATGGTATATGTGTTGTGTATTTAACATGGTTAGTAGTTATCATGTATCAACATGATACTATATTTCTTCTATATTTTGGGAATCATGATTCAAATTCGTTAGTCCACTATGTTTAGATAGATTCTAATGCCCCTATAATTATCCTGCCCATGCGTTACCACGTGTTGGAATGAAAGTTGGTTATTATAAGAATCATGTACTCCATCCATATCCTACTGCATCCCAAAAACTCTTAGAGTTCATCAAACAATAGTAGACTCTGAGTGTTTGATGATTATCTATAACTCTTATATTTGTGATCAATCGTATTGTCATTCCTTGTTTCTCAGGCTGGGCATGACCCATTTGAGCATAGGGATTGGTCATTGGTTGTATCACAAATTTGAAAAAAGCATGATAATTATAGTAGAAAAATAAATGTTTCTATCCACACATGAATGTTTTAATGTGAGAAAATATATATTGGTATTACCAAGGGACATCCACATGTTGGTGACACTCATAGGTTCTGGAAAAATTTCCCCTCTAACACTACTCTGATGATCAAAAGCCGCATCTCTGCAAACCAATGGTGTGTTGTCTGTAGGGTATGTTTCTACCTCTTGATCTATGTTTCCTCGTCTTTATATACAGGGTTATTATCATTGGATTTTATTTGTGTTCTTTATAACATGGCCTAGAGATCATCCATGTGATGCTCCATCTTCCTTATAATCTACTCGGTAGCCTATAGTTGATCCCTCAGTTTAATGATGATTGTTTATTGAGTTTCTATGAAGGCAATACCGTCATTCCTTTTTTCATCCAGGAGTTGGATATCTTGGTTCACATCCTAAATATTGTGAATGCTTTCAAGCATTTCTGAACGTCATGTGACATACATGTTCTATCTTTCTTCACACATTATTTCATTAATAAAGTCACAAAAAAAATGCAAGAATACCTCAAGAGTCTTCCCCTCAAGTGTACAGGCTGATTAACCTATATAGAAGAGACACAACCCATCCCACTAATTGTGATTAGAGAATATAGTAAATTAAGCATTATATTCACTTTCAAGACCTATTTCAAAAGTTGTTGTTCTCTTCATCCACACAAGAGTTAGAATCATTTAGCTCTTTAGGTCATATGATATCATCCTCTAGAAAGGTCATGACCAGTTCAGTAGAAGGATCCTTCTCTGGAATATTCTCAGATTGGATAGGGTCTAGGTATTGAAGTTGGTCATCTTCACTTGACCCCACCCCAACAATTTCTTCACCACCGACAATTAGTTCTATCCCACTGGTGGAATCACTCATAACAAGGGTAGATTGTCTGCCTGGGATCATGGTAGGATCATCTTGGATTATCGGCTCCTCATAGATGGATGTAGCTATCAATAAAGGACCCATGGATTCTATGACTTCTCCTTCTTTCCAAGAATATAGTACCTCATGAACTTCTAAAAAATGTAATGTGTTAGTTAATGTAATAAACAAACAAAATGATTATATCTTTGAAAATAAAATAAAAATATGATCTGACTATCAACAGAATGATCTCCCTGGTCATAGAATGGACTTACACTATAGAGGACCCATCAACACTAGGTAGTTAGATGACTTGTATTGGATTCTCTTGATTCAGTTGAGAAACTACATCATGGAGAAAGTTTTCATATTTACGAAAAGGCTCTATGAAGTCTGGTTATGGCCTAATGACTTGATATTTTATCTTAACATGAGGTGGAGGAATTTCAATTATGATCCATAATAGGTGAACTACTACTCTGAACATAGGTTCTACCATTTTAAAACAAGTGTGTGGATCCCCATATAAAATTGCGAGGACCTAAGGCTCTGAAGATTCATCCTTGACCTCCTAGACCTTGGATATCCCACCAGTTGCTTTACTTCAGGGCATAGGACATGGAAGTTGTTCCTTCCCACCAGTTTGTGCAACTCTATTCCTACCATCAAGAACCCCAATCCCATTATCATTATTCTACTATATACTACATGTTTCAGTTGAAGAACTTGGATAATGAAAAGGGGAAGGGTGTAGGAAGAGTAAGTGAGTTAAGACTTACCCCAAGGAATTTAGGGAGTTACTCTAGAGAGACTATGATTTCACCACTCTCAAGGGGACTCCCTTAATGAGCATCTCCCCCACATTCATTATCATCAGCCTCCCATGCCCTTTAATCAGTTTCCGCCTATTCACTTGAATCATCCATTGGTGGCATCTCTATAGTCCCTAGATTATCACCAAACAACACCAGCACTGGGTTGGAAGGGAGGATGGAATACCCTCACTAGAATGTGAATTCATCCATGGTTTCTAGATATGTATGTATCTTGTGAATGTCCACCTTGTCCATTACCTATGAAATACCAACCTCTAGCATCTCAACACCACCTTGGGTAATCTATTTCCACAAGTCCACCATCACAAGCATCTTCCAAAAAATCTTCTAGGTAGACCAAAGTGAGGGATGAACGATATAGACAGATGGTTGTAAAAAATACTTCAACATCATCCCAGGGTCCTCCATTATTGTCCCGAAAAAATATTTTGGTAATCCTTATCCTCTGGTGGGAAGGTGTAAAACTACACACTGTGATGTCCCCACCACTGTAGTTCTTGCCTAAGCCATCCTGGATGCCTGACTTGTCTCTCAAAGAGAATCAAGCCTACCTCCTCACTGCTATGGCTCCTTGATTACTGGCTTGATCACCTGAATATTATTTTGTAGGATTTCCTCTGAATATCAAGAAACCCAATTTCTAACATATTCCATCAACAAAGCAATGTCAATGTTTGCTGGTGGAAGAAAAATGGTCTAACTGGACCCCAGAATCACTAGAATGCACCACTATTGGTGAAGGATATAGGGGTGTCACACTTCACGAACCCCCATGAAAACTCTCTTCACTACTCATTATAGGCATCCAAAATACCAGGGAAATGAGATTCCGTGTACGACTCACTGATGAAATTTACATAAATCTAGGCCACCATCACTCCCCCCAAAAATCATTGTAGGTTCTCTTTATACTTGCACGAATCTTGTTGGTTGTCCTCCATTGGAACAACTAAAGTCGCAAAGGGGTGGATGGTGAAGTTCCCATGGTTTCTAATACAAAGTAAGATAACTGCCTCATCAAGTTTCATTAACCGAACCCCCAGGATTGTTCATCGTAGATGGCCATATATAATTATTTGGAGAACTGATGGTGTTCAAAAATTCATAACCCCCGAGATAATATGTGATCTAGCCCAAACAAATCCAGAACATCCCATAGATCCTTATGAGTGTGTTTCCACTCAAATTGAGGCATATTATGTTGTAAAAACTGTCCATCATGAGTACTCATATGTGGAACTTGTTACTAGCTACATGGATTTCTCCCATCACCAGCATCCCCAAATGTATCCCCATCCTTGTATCTCATTCTGGAAGCAGCCACTCGCTCAAAAAACTGGCAAGGAAGGTATTATAATAAGCATTTTTGGACCATAATTCTACCATGTTATACCCACACTTATAATTTTGTCCTTCCTCTATAAATACCCATTATGATTTTTACATCCCATCTATGGTGCTACTAGAAAATGTTTCCCTTGACCAGGAATTCTACCTCTCAGGTCCTTCTTGAGGAAGAGGTCGAACCATTACATGAGCTGGATATTTGTATAGAAAAATTTCATGAGTTTCAAATTCACTTTCACCATATCAATGACATGTTTCACTAGTATAAGAGTCTTCTCAATGTTTCTCTAGGTATTCTATTTCATTATAAACTCGTCATATTAGAATCCCTCAAGTGGAATGCCACTAATTTACTAGATATCCCATAAACTGATGATGACTTCCCCATGGAAAATATGGTAGGTGTTGGTATCTAGTGACCAATAGAAAAAGAGCTTTGGAAATAACTCATTTTTTCAAAAAAAATTGAACTGTTACATCTATACCACTTTATACATCCTGATGTTGCACAGTTCATCCATGTATTCATGTAAAGTGAAGTGCACCCTATACGCCCATGCCCACTCACTAGTGAGGATACCACCAGACCACCAATACAAATCCTTATGAATACCCGTTCTTGTTTCCCTCATACATATTTGGAAAGTGGTGGCATAATGTGAGGGGAAATATTCTTCCTCTAGATAGTCCCTTATAACCATCATTGTCCCCTCATACAACACATACACAATGATGTCCCGATAATCATTGGAAGGATGACCATGGATAGTAACGTTCCCATGATGGAGATCATCTTCTAATGTGAACCATGATTACATTGAATCAACCCCAGATTTTTGGATAATCACTTAGTCCAGTAGCTTAATGTTCCAAAAAGGGTGATGGGCACTCAGAGGTTAATTATTCTATGATTATGTCAGCTTGTATAGAAGTATTCTGTTGTCTAATACAACCCTACTATTCTATAAAATATGTGGTTTTCCAATAATTTAAAATCTATAGGAGTATTATTGTATTCGATAGTAGTGGTTTCATATTGGTTGGCCCTTCCGAAAGGGTCTAAAAATAATCCATGGAAGAAGCATGGAAGATCAAGGATTAGGCATGCAATAAGTGATGTTTCACGCAATATTGGGTAGTGATTGTGGAAATGATTATTTCTCATAAATACCATGTAACCCAAGAATTAGATTATATAAAAAGAAGCATCCAACTCTCAGTTTTTTTATTAGAAAGGGGAAAATTACACAAATTAGAGAAAAATGGACAATTGTGCGTAAAGTAATGGTGTCGTAAATAGGGCCCCCTATGCATATATGTAGATGTGGACATGGTATTTTGTGTGCACATTAGTACCTTATTTTTTCATTGCTAAGTTTTTCTTTCACCTATGTTCATAAACCCATGTCTTCATTGATTCCATCGAAACCCAACCTTATGGTCCCCTTTCATCTCAAATTCCGAGGGAGTAATTTTTTTGAATTTGATTCCATTTAAATCCACATACTACCATATTTGGACAAACTAAATCCATCATTTATCTTGATGGTACATTATCAGATCACCAATGTTGGTGGTATCATGTTTTGAGGTGTGCTCATAATCCCCTTGCATGACCATTGTGAAATATCCCATGTCCTTTCTACGTGGTACAATCAAATTCTAAGGAAAGGTACATAAAATATGGACAAATTTTATGAATGAAACCACATTTACTGACAATATTCTTTAGTAATGAAGGCGATGTCAATCAACCCCTTTAGCGGGGGTCTCTAAAAATTCCTTATATAGTATGGAATAAGATAGTCACCTTCAATGTAAGAATCTGCATCAGCACGCAAGGCTCTTACGTGACCAATGCGATGTCAATCAGCCGCCTATGAACACCATCACGACATAAAAAGAATACACTTCTAGGAAGACATATTCTATGACTAGAATGATTCACACCTTCACCGTATATTTTAGCTATAAGATAAATGACACATTTCCCCTTTTTATGGTGATCCTCTTTAATTCCAATTGTATCACTACTGTGTGAATAATAAATATTCTGTGATATTTCCAATTGATGGAACCCTCAATGTAAATATCTTTCTCAACATGTTTCAAGTGAGACTTCTCTTGAGTGAGTCCATGGTAGTGTAATCCTCTACCAACTTCTTTAATCCCAGGTCTGGTTCATGCCAAAACCCTTCTTGCGCACACCCTTGACACTACATGCAAACCCCAATCCTATGCACACCCCTTGGCCTTACACGTAGACCTCTATCCTACATAATCATATTAAACCTTTGTGAGAGCATCCAATCATTCACACACTTACTTTTTGATGCTCCATGGATAACCTTTAAGTCCTAGAAGCATGGTAGAGAAACTTTTGTGAGCATCTCCCTTGTCTTTCATTCACTTCTTTCATGAAACTCTCCACGCATGAGCATAGTGATTTATTGGTCCCTAATGAGGCCTACCCAATGCCTCCAGTGCATGTTTTTTTACGCCTTTTGATTCTTAGCATAGGTATGTGAAGGCCTATTTCTTCTCAGCATAAGAAAGCTAACAAGGACCTTGGGATTGACCACTCCTCTTCACCATTCCAACCTAGAAGTTATAAATAAATTCCCTTCGGGAGGTGTATGATTATCTATTATGTAATCCTAAGGGGTAAGGAGTGTGTCCCCCATGTCTATGATCCATGAAGTAAAACATACTAGCACCAAAGTTTTCATCACATGTTTTTAAACTATAGTATTTCCCTATAAAATAAACATGGGATTCCCCATGGATGATCATGATAGGATGCCACCCTCTCCCACCACAGTGTATAATCAATACCCATCCTTAGGTGAGCTTGTTTGTATAATCCCCACAAACCTTTCACCAAAAGTATAGAATAATACAATTAATGACTCACATGGAATGATCACATCCTCACAAGAAATTAGATCCCCCCACATGGAATGACGCCCTCCCTAGGATGCTTCCATGAGTAAACCCCATACCATATTTTGATTATGAATCTATTATGACATGATAGTTAGGTATTTTTAATCCTCTTGTTTCTCACACCAAATATGACTGGTGTGGGATTACAGGTTATAAGAGACCATAACATCATGTATACACCTTCAATTGGTCATCCCTCCTCGATTATATATCGACTATAAATGATCCATGGGAAGAATCCCTGCATAATTCCCAATTACATCGTGTCCCCTTGATGGGAATCTCATATGTGTAAGCCCCAATCCATATTCTCTGCTTCCATGGGCTTGATACTCAGGTGTATTCCCCCAAGGACCTTTTTTGAACAATGTGGGATTTGATTTACAACCAACTCAGATATGTAGGAAGCCTCTCTGAGGTCCAAACACAACACCCCACTCCATCCACTCTATCAATTACATACCCAACTATCCACATCCATCATTGTCTATAATCATTCAGCCATATCTCAATAAGATCATTCCCCTCCCTAGAGGTCACATGTCATATGGGTCCCATTGATATACATCCATGCATTATCCTCATCTACTTAGTCACTGTTCTTAGAATCCCATTGGATGTTTCCACATGTAATCCCCACACAAACTCCAACCAAGATAAATACTCTTGTGAAGGTAAGCATCCATTTAGAATAACAACACCCGCCCTCACTGTCACTCCTTTCGTGATGTGACCATCCTTGCTACATTACGTTAAAGTACATGGACATGTCCTATCACACAATCTTAAACAATAGCATCAAACTACAAGAGTTTTGATCATTACCTTCTACTAAGGTTATGCATGACACCTCTATATGGTTCAATCATAACAAATGGTAAACCCCAGTGCCCCGCTCCTAGGGGTGAACCACCCTGATCCACCTTCATGGTTATTAAGATCAACATTCTAAGTGTGGAATCATCCCTCTATGGGGCATGCCTCCCTGGTCCGCCTCCATAGGTCTTCTAATTCATCAACTGTTAATACTTTTAGGTGCTCCCTCCAAGGGATTTACCACCTTGATCTGCCTCTAAGGTGCATTCTGATCAGTATCATTCTATATTCATAAGACATTAAACTCATGAACCCAATTAGATACCTGGTGATAATCATGGTAAGCATGAAGTAAAATCCTTGTAATATATGAATTTTTCATTAGATACCTCATGAATGACATAGGATGACTTGGGTTCCGCACCTAAAGATGCCTCCATGAGATTTCCTCCTATGAGGAAGTTATAGGTGTCCAAAGTTCCTAGCATCTAGACATGACTTGGATGAACAATGTGACTACTCTCCTAACTAATGGATTCTACCCTGTCAAGAGCCCTTGGAATGTCTCGAATAAAGCAGTATAATTAACCGAAATCTACAAAGATACAACATCATAAATGAGTTCCCTAAACTTGGACTAACTCTATGAGGGACACTCGGACTAGGTGAAAAGTTCCAAGGAGAAATCCATGGAAGGGGGAACCGATATCCAATCATCCTATTTTGATCATGGAGAAAAAATCTCTAATTAAAGTGATGAATGTATTAGAAAATGAAAATATGGGAAAACAGAATACTACACCAAAGCACATTCAGACACACGAAGAGGGCATACCCCCACCAAAATGTGAAAAAATTATATTTATTTCATGATTAAAATTATAGACACAATTCAAACATAATA
This sequence comes from Viscum album, assembly GCA_963277665.1. NCBI lineage: Eukaryota > Viridiplantae > Streptophyta > Magnoliopsida > Santalales > Viscaceae > Viscum > Viscum album. Next base: position 803,404,666 of record OY728119.1, on the reverse strand, counting down.
AAAGTACAATTATTGGAAAATCCAATACAAATCATGCATTAAAAAATAATGTTGTTAACATTTTAAACAATGATAACAATGAAATATTATTCATGAACAAGTGATAATATGTTATAAGAGGGTCCTATATGATATTTTAAATATTAATATTATTATTTTATAAGGTAATGACCTGTTTAAAACCATTATATAGAAAATTAAATCATGCTAATCTAAGGGGAGATATGAGTTAAGGGATTTCATCTAAGTTTCCACTCTATTGAGACATATTTAGTAATATGATCCTATTTATTTTATGTGGTGTGTATACTACCCATTTAATGTATTTATCATGAATATATATTTATTAATGATGATTAATTTTTAAATTCAGGTTTTCCTTATCAATCAATTATAGTTTAAATTTTAAAAATGGTTAATAATTTATTTTAATCTCATTTATTTATTTATTATATTTTCATTGAAGAAATATTATAGTATATCTTTTATAAAATTCATATAATTTTCTTACAAACTATATAATTAAGATTTTGCATATTTTCATTCGTCTTTTCCTCTATTTGAAACTTGGATCATGAAATTAAATTCTTATAATAAAATACAATCTTATTTTTATTTTAATCGGATATGTTTTTTATTCCTTGGTCATATTTTTTAAAATTGTTTTTGAAAAGTCATTCTTATTTTACCAAGTGATTTATTAATGATATTTTGTGTTATCCTTGAAATTTTAAATGGTTTCAACGAAATCATTGTAATTTTTTCTAAAATTTTTATTTCCAAATTTTCTAATAAAAATTAAAATGGAATGTTTTCTTTTACACATATTTGGAATTAATATAGTTTTATACCAACATAACCATTTTATGATATTTATCTTCTTATATACTGTTTTAATGGTTTATGAATAAAAAACCTTAATAAATAATTTTTTTAATTTTTTTCTTCCACTTTTATTAATTCTCTAAAATGTATTAATTTATTAAAAAACCAATATTTATAATAAATTGATCTCTTATTTATTTTATGGTCATTAACATTATATTTCAACACAAAATCTCTAATGATAAATATTTATTGGACATTATATTTCTCTTAAATATAAATAGTTTTTGTATCATTCTTATTTCTTAAACTATATTCCATCACTAATTATTTTTACTACAAATGTTATTTTTACTAAATATCTATGTCATAATATTTTGTATCCTTTACCTAATATAGATATTTGTTGATATGTAATATTTTTTATGTATTTAATTTTATCATTAAATATATGAGGAATGCATTCGGCATTCAGTGATGGGTGCAGCTATGAATTTTATATCCCTTCAATGTATTGAGATATCTCGTGAGAAAAACAAGTTTTATAGCATTATAAAATTTGTTTTCAGTATATTCCAACCAATAGATTATGATTTCTTAGAATAAGCCCTTTGTGGTAAAAACATCATGACTTTTGGTACCAGGAAGTCAAATAGTAGTAATCACCATTATTGAGAATTCAGTTATTATTATCCATTTTTCTATATTGATATTAGTCATGGGTACTCATTGAACTCATGTGATTATTAAATGGAATGTTTTTTCAGTTATTTACCATTCCATATTTATTTTTTCTTTATTTTCTCATAATATCTTCCATTTTACGTAACATTAATGAAGCATTGGATCTCACCCTTATTTGTTTACATTCCCCAATAAATGAAGAATAAATATTTGATTGAGTTTCAAGGATGAATAATATTTTCTTTTGTTATTATTTATATTTTATATTTAATGTAAAATGGGAATCATGTTTTTATATAGTTCTTTATGACTACTAAAATGATCAACCCTTTGGGATCAGATCCATTATATCGTATTCAAATGTAATAATTTTGACACTGACTCTAGGTTACTAGAGTTAGGGTTGTTAAAGTATGTATCAATGGGAGTTTAGTTGAATCCTTGATAACTAGATTTTAAATAAACATATATACCATGAGAATTATTGTAATTATTTATTGTATATGATAAATTTTACCATATGATAGATTTTTAAATTATGTCACACTGATCATGATGATTATAATATAACTCAATGTGTTCTAGTATTTAGTGACGAAGCCTAAAAAAAGAAATGGAATTGACACCCACCATTAATGCAGGGATTTCCCTGTAGATATAGCTATAAAAATTGGTGTTGAAGCTGATATGATTATATACATTTTAGGGAAGTTGACCATGGTTATGACCAATAACCATGAAAATATTGAGAAATATGATTTTATATAGCATGATAAACCTATATTTGATCATTTAATACGACATAAGCCTTCATATTTTATTGGAACTACTAATACAGTGGTATTAGAGGAATGAAATAAGTCAATTGAAAAGATATTTGAAGACATGGGATGAAATAAAATGGAAATGTTTATACTAGTAGCATATTTTTTAGAGGTGTAACACCCTATGTTTTTTTGTGATTTTTTTTTTCAAATTAATATATTATTTTGATATTTTACATTTCACACAACACTAAAAATAGCCTTTGTTATACCAAACCACTGTGTGTGGATTGAATTATATGCACCCTAGGTTGTTTTTTATTTTTTTCAAATTAATATATTCTTTTGATATTTTACATTTCAGACAACACTAAATATAACCTTCATTATACCAATGCATTATGTTTGGATTGAATTATAAGAAAAAATAAGTCATGATTACACTAAATGAAACATAATGTTTATATTGATATATGGATAATAGGGATGTTAGATTACATTACATGAAAGAATGACTTTCCTCAATGTCTTCCGGAACACGCAATTCCGCATTTTACAAAACAATAATATATTATTAAAAATATTATTATATAATATAATTGGATATAACCTAGAAGTGAAGTTAGTGTATATGAATTTTATTAACTAACTTATGAAAATATGTGGTTGAATTCATTGAAAACAAGATTAATTGAAAACAAAATAAGAACCAATTGAATATAAAGGGAATGGTTTATAAAAATTACTTTTAGGATCACAAAGAAATATAAACCTAAGAAATTAAATTAATTATTATTGGTGAATTATATATTTTATAAATAAAATAAAATATTTTTTTTAAATTCATTATAATATATTTGATAGGCATATGATAGTAACAACCCCAATTATACAAATAAAAACCTACATTTTTGTAAATACAGTTTTAACAAAGTTTAATTGAGAATCTGTTTTAAATATATATTTTAGAACTTTTATAAATATTCTATGACAAAATAAACTTAATTTTTGAAATAAAAACAAAAAAAATTGGTTAGGGTGAATTTTTGATATTTTTCTACTAGGTTTAATTTTCTATTGACCAATGAAAAAACAGAATTTTAATTCAAAACCACTTTTTCATATAATTCATCTATATGGATAAATTAAATTTTGTATTTGTTTTAATGTTTAGTTGGATGAATTATAAAACAATTAATCCAATTTAGTTCATTCACGTAAATTTCACTTTTTAATTGGGTATAAAAAACATAAAAAACTTCTGAACGTTTAGTTTTAAAAACTCACATTGTCTTCTCATCTGTTGGATTGAATTTAAATTATTTTTTTACCACTTATGTGATTATATTATGTAAAAATGGATTCCATATTTGCAGTCATAATAATTTATAATGTATAAAAATTTAAACTTATTTATTTAACACTAATATTTTTGAATTTAATTGAAATTAATTATAAAACAATTAAGTGAAAAAATAGCTTAATAAAGCACTAACACTTAAACATGATGCCGAAAATGACCTAGACACATGTCCAAATGTAATTGGTTGTTCATATTTCTACCCTACCTCCATCATATCGGTTTTGGGGCATTTTGGGAGAGACGTATCAAGGGGAAATGTGTGTGGAATTGCCGTTTCTAAAATTTACAACAATGCCACTCCTCTAATATAAAATGTAACTCACACCTCCCACTTATTCACACCCTCAATCCCTTTTTTTCACCCAAACTCAATTAAAATAAGATCCCAAAATCCCTCCCTTCAACCTAGAAGTGTCTATATTGTAATAATACCATCCATGGAATCCCATTGGTGTAAAAGAAAATTATTTAGCAAAAGAATATGAGGTTTTAACATGTACGAATAAAGTCAATACTTAAGGTAAGGGAATTTCATCTCAATTTTTGTTTTCCTGAGATGCATTCCATATTCTTCACTTGTTAATTATGTATAGTTTATATAATTTCATATGAAATAATACATCATTATTTTCCTTTTTTTAATTATTTTCACATATTTAAATGTTGTTATTCTCTCAAAGGGATCATGATTCTAAAGTTACTTGTATAGTAATGGTTTTCACATCTCACTTTTATTTCTAATGGGACAAAAGCCATAATAACCTCTTATTTTTTATATGTGGTGTGTATAATTTACATTGATGTATTCTATAGTTCTTATACACAAATTTATGGATATTTATATATCCATTTGATGACTTATCATTCATGGAGTTTATGTTAAAAATGATACGAAATTAGTAGTGTATTTTTGTCTCAATTTTCCTTATTTGAGAAACATGCCATGTTATGGACCTATATTTTTCTATGAGGTTTATATGATACCTTAGAAATGTTATATCATTAATATAATTCTCTTAATGATATTTTATGCTTCATGTAATGTTATTATTTCGATTTTATTATAACTTAATTTTACCAAAGGGGTAACTATTTATTACTATAATATCATCATCTATCAAGATTGTTTAATATTATGGTTCAATTGATGAAATATCATGATCCATCACTCAATAACTCATATTAATTGTCTTCTACTACATTAATTCATGAAATCTTCATATATTGGTACAATTATTTCTAATCTTTGGTACTTAATATATCTAAGAAAGTATTTTTAAGAGGATCTGACATTATTTCCCCTTTCAGTCGAAAATATATATTCATAAAAATAGTGTTTTTTAAAATAATGTTTCCAAAAATGTTTTAGTATTATCCTATGATTTTTTATGGAAATATTCACCCATGTACCACCTTTTTTAAAAATGGGTTTAAAAGTAATATTCTTATATTTTCAACCAATGAACCTCTCTAAACATTTAAGGTGAAAATATAATATTCAAATTATAAGGAATTACCCAAAATCATGACTATCATTTCCATGGATCATTATTTTTATGTATAATAGTTTTTTTTATAATTTTTTTCCCTAATATTTTTGAAATTCAATTTTTTAATAGATTTTCAAAAAAAATGTATTATTTTTAAAAAGTGTTTTGAATGATTTTCAACCTTAATTTATTATTTTTATAATAAATAATATTACAAAATGTTTTCAAGTATTTCATTATAAGTTTTTATGTTTATTTTAATGAAAATGGTTTTGAAAATGATTTATGTTTTAAAAAAATTCAAAGAAGATTGGATAATTTACTAATGAAATTGTTTTAAAATGTATTTCCCAATTATTATCTACCTAAGAAAATATCTATTAGGGTTAGTAATTATTTGATAGGTAAATGATCCAAAGGTTACACTCATATTCTTTATCTACATGGTTTATGTTATTATGAAATTATGTTTATGAAACTCATTTCTCTTTCATGGGTTTCATTTTAATGAAACCCACATCTTTTCATTGGTTATGATTTGATGAAATGATTATGAAACATGTATCTTTCCAAATGTTTTTATATTATTACATGTTTATTATTCCGATTTCATTTCATGGGTTATGATATGAGTTTTTATGATCTTATGACACACGTATGTATGATTTAAATATGAGATGGTGGGACCTATATCCCCCTAAAATGCATTGGGTAATGATAAATGGTATGTGATCTCAATGGGTATATGGGTTCTACCCCAAGGCCGGAAATAAGAAGGTATATGGGTTATTACCTAAGGGTGAAAATAAGTAGTTATATGGGTTGTATACCAAGAATTAAAGTAAGAGGATACACAGGTTATATCCCATGATAAAAATAAATAGGGTACATGGGCTATTATCCCAAGCCCAAAGAAAAACCATGGGTGATATTCCGAAGACAAAATTGTTATGAAGGTTGTGGTAGGTATCCTTGAAAAAATAATTTCAGGGATTATGTATATTCCACAAATTCCATGTCTTACTCCAATGTTAGGATTTCTTATATTATGCTCTTGATCCCCTTATGATTCATTTTTTATGGACAACAAATATTTATTCCATGACTCATGTTTGTGAACTTTGATAGGCATGGTATGTTCTTTTATTGTTATTATCACTTTCTCATACCACTATGCTTAGGTTTATTCTTACATATCTTCTGTATTGACCATTAATGATAATATAAACTCACTACATTTTATATTTCATTCCCTTGGTTATACAGATATTTATTACGTATTATATGTCAAATAAGGGTGATAGTCTTGGATATCCTAATGGGAGATAATGTAGTTCAATTATGATCTAGCATTTTTGTTTCCATGTTTCCAAATTAACTTGAATAATTTGGTATTTTGGGAATCTATTTGTGTAATGTACTAAGTATTGCACCAAAATGAGGAAATTTTATTTAAAAAAAAGTGAGGGTCTCTGTAATTGGTATCAGAGAAAATGATTAGTTTAATTTTGGAAAATTTGATGAGAAAACATTACTTAAAGACATGTAAAACTATAAGTCTAAGGAGAAATAAATGTACTGGAAAATATCCAAGAACTTTGGTAAAGGATAGAGTGAGTCGTTTCCTAGAAATACATCCCTTTATTTATATTACAAGTGGATGTGGATTCATAACATATGATTCTAGGGGTAACAAATTTGACATGGGTTGTCAGGAATGACTTGAGTGTCACCTAGTACATGATAATGGGCCTTAATATATGCCTTGAATCTCTTAAGTGATATACATTGTGAATTCGCAAACACGTCACAAACTATAAAGATGAATTTAAAAATAAATTGTCCAAAAATAACCTAGGATAAACCTAGGCTTTAATATATTAAGTATGGTTTAAAAATTTAGGCATCCTGTAAGTGGTTTTTCATGATTATATTTTTCCTCACTATGAACACTATTTCATACTCGATGATTTTAGGTTTTATTCAACAGATGGATCCCAAAGGTACCACATGAATGGTTATTTCGATAGACAGTGCGACGATTTTTCTCTAGAGCACTTTAATTATATGAGATCTTGAATTAATAACCTCATTATTGTGCTCACATAGCTTTCTCAATATATAATTCATGATGAGATTCCAAATGAGAAAAATTTCTGGTGAGTCATTTATTAAGAAACATCCAATATATTTCAATGGGTCCTCTGATCCAGTTTTTCCTTAACACATGATCAATACCACTAAAAATATATTCTTTATTCTGTAGTGTTTAGAACCTAAAAAAATCATTCAATCTATTTATTAGCTATAACGTGAAGCCGACTAGTTGTGGAATCTAATTAATATTATGAGGATGTAAGAATAAATATAATACATTAATTGGGAAAAGTTCAAGAAATTATTCTTTAATAAGTACATTCCTTGTGTTATTTATGTGAATATATAAGGATTTCCATGAGTTGAAGAAAAATTAGGAAGAATCTTTCAGTACCTTCGAGGAAAATTTGTAAATAATTGTGAGTTGTGCCTTTAAGATTATCATTCAACCAAAATGTAAGGTTGGTAGGTTCTTCAGGGGATTAAATCCAACTCATATAAGGGTTTTTTCTGTAAGATAATTTAGTATCTATGATGTGATCTTGTTTTGTGAAATCATAGATGAAATGGAGGTTGGAGTAACAAGTTATTATAATGTTTTAAACAAGATGAAGAATATATATTTCAAAGGAAAATATAAAAACAATAGATATTAGAAGATGATTATTCCATTATTCTTTAATTGTGGAGGGAATTATAGAATTAATTTTCTTAATTGGACTAGTTAATGTTTTATGTGTGGAAAGGAAGGACATAAATTAGATGAATTCCAAAGTGATTGGAAGAAGTTATATAATTATGTCAGTAATGTTAAATCCCTATAGAATTCACTTCCCACATTTCAGTGTTTCAATGGTAAGGAGTTTGATTATTTTTTCCAAACGATCCCAAATCCAAGGGTTAATAATGGTGAACTGTAACAAAAACCTCTAAAGACAATGTACATAGGAAAATAATATGAAATCACAGCTGGTGAGGTGACCATGGCAATGGGAGAACATTATAATCGGTAATTTTATATCGAATATTGTAAAACTAAGATCTATGGAAATATTTTTGTTCAACTTTTATTGTAACTTGATATGTTTCTAATAATTTATTATCTCTCTAAAAATGAATTTTTGATTAATTAAATCACATTTATTCTCTATATTTACAAGGATGAACCCAATCCTCCAATAAAAATGCATGTTTAGATAAGATCTTATTTAATGAATAAATGGTGAATTATCTTTTGGACGAATGCATGTTTTCAATAAGTATTTATGGAATTATGGCTACTACCAATTTCCAAGATAATAAATTATGAAGGAATTTAAATGTTTGGTATGGGATAGTCAAACCCAACTCTATGAAATATGGGAGATCAACGATGGGCTGTTCGTGAGAAGTTTTGTGACTTTATTTATAATGTTTTAGATTTTCATCTAGAGGATATGTTATAAGGATAACAATATATATAATGGATTATGTTCAACTTAGGATGAGGTTATAGAGATTCAAGTATGATCTTTCCATAAGGGATTTATGAATATTGGATAACTTGTGCTAACATTTTGTTGTGTTTCTAAATAAATACGGATGGAATGACTTATCATTCTACCTCATGATCTGGTAGTACAACAAGAATGAAATGTTCACCTTCATTTCATAGGTAATGATTTCGAAATTGATCAAGGAACAAAAAGGGTGATATTGTACTGAAATTATGTATGTACACCTTCTTTTGAAAACTCTTCATCATTGAAAAAAGGGTCTTGAAACAAAATGTTGTCCAGTTATAATTATTTGATATGATATCAATGAATTTTTTCTATCCTCTATGGGTTATGTCATTTTTATTATTAGCTTTATCATAACAATGTTCTCTATCAATCTCTATCAGGAATTGATGGTTATATTTTTCTTCCCTGTCCATGTTTTCTCTTCCAACCTTTGTTCTCTTATGTGGGAAAATAGTTATGAGTTACTTTGGTTGCCCAAAATGGTTCCAAATTTCCATTTTTAAGTGATTTTTAGTAACCATTTTTATGATGTGGGTTTCTATGAAATAAACATTAACGTATTAATCATTTAATAACACAGATGATTTTTTTTTGTAAAATTCATTTTATGGGGGGTAGAATGTAACACCACAAGGTTTTTTGATTTTTTTACAAATAACTTTAATATATAGATATTTTTAATTTCGAATAATATTGAATATATCCTTCATTATAAAAAATCACTATGTGCGGATTATGTTATACACAAAATCAAGTCAAGCTTGTGCTACACATATCATAATGTTTTTATTTCCCTTATCTTACATTACACTCATGACTGACTTTCTTCAATGTCTTTCATAACACACAAGATTGGGTATTACAGAACAATAATATTTTGTTAAAAATATTATCATTCAGTATACTAAGATATAACTAATTTTTTAATTTGATATTTAGAAAAAGGATTTAAAAACATATGAAAATATAGGGTTGAATTTTTTGGTTATAGAATTATTTTAAATGAATATAAGATCCAATTGATTATAAATGAAATGTTTTTATAAAAAATACTTATATTCTTACAAAAGAATTTCATTATAAAAAATTAAATAAATTACTTTCGAGGAATAATATCGTATCACTCCAAATATTTTATGGTATATTTTTCATAAATACATTCGAGTCATAGGCTATCCATTGAACATAAATTTTCCACTTGTGTGTTTTAAATTTTGAAAATATTACATACACCGTTGTTTTTAAGATGATATTTAGAGTCTGATAGAATTAAATTAATATTTGGTGAATAGTAACATACCCTTATGAATTGTAACCTACCCTTATGAATAGTAACATACCCTCATTAATAGTAATATTATTCTTATGAATGTTATCCACACCCAAGAATGTGTAAATAAATTTAGGAACCATAAAATGAAGATGAATAATTTAAATGTTTATATTTTTTGATTAAATAATGATTTTAATTAAGTATTTAACTAATCATATTTATAATTTTTTTTTGAAAATGGAATTCATTTCTGGATTCTACATATCAAAATATCGTTGGGGAAAATATTTGGTATTTTTCTGACGAACATGAATTTTTATGAATAGTGAAATACCATAATTTACAAAATAAGATAAATACACTAATTATAGATTCATGTATGATATTCTACTGAAGTCAGACCAATTGATTCGGTTTCACAAAATAAAATTTCTATTTTTGTTCATGGAAGACTCACTATTCCTTGTCTTGTGGAAAAATAATAAATTAATGGATATAATATAGAGAAATCCCCTCTCCCACCACTATATAAACCACCCCTTTCCCCTATTCCTCCCACACCACTCAAGCTTCAAGTCTTGCGTAACATCTTCCAAATACTCGTCCCAATATATCTTCCCACATCCAAGACCAGCTGGTATCCCCAAAATGACAAAAACAAAGGACTTAAGGAGTTTCTCAAGGAGGAGTACCCAAGAGGTGAACCTCTCTTCTCTTTTCAATCAAATTATTTAACAAGTTTTATAATTTTGTTGCTCTATTCTCACCTCACCTCATCCAAATTCCATGACAATTAAAGTACCTTTAATATAACAGTCTTTCATTATTCTATGGGAATATTTCATCATAATCTATTTTCCCCTACCTTTTATAAAATAAATCCAAATACTGTATGAGATGTGTAAATTTATCAAACTCAAGGAAGAAGGGTTTTCAATTTGAATTACTATCATCAATACTGGTCATGAAACCTTTTCGATGGTTTAACTGGATCATAATATAGGTATTGTATCTTTTTTACTATTATTTAATCATTACACATTCATTAAAAGGATTAATAATACAAAACAAGTATATTATGCACAAAACCGCCATTCCAAATCCAAGAATTTATTTTTAACTCCTTGAATGAGTCATCCTCACTGTATATAACCAGAATATTTATAAGATAATTTATATCTATTTAATGCTATAGATATTATATATTAACAAATATGAATGTTTAACCACATTTCCAATGAACATCCAGTCATTAATACAAGTAAACGGATCATGAAAACCAATGAAGAAAATGATAACAAAACAATAAAATCAAATCTCTTAAACCCCTCAAAAAAATTAATGAACAAAATAAGATTATAAAATATCAATTAATTGTTTATAAGGCTATTTAATCAGTAATTAATGAAGCTAAATTTGATTTTTCATGTTTTTAAGAACAATCAAGAACACATTCGTGTATAAGGTAAGGGATCCTCTCTCTCAATTTTGTTCAAGAATTTCCCCTATGTTGTACAATTTTATTTTTTAATTCCAAATTATTGGGTATGTTTTTGAACCGAACCCATACTACCCTAATGATATATAAATAATGTGATACTCCTTTACCTCTCATTATGCCCTCATAAGAACACCTGTTACCATGCCAAATTGTTTGTAAGGGGTTTTCTCATCTCACCCTCATTTCTGCGAAATTTCTAATGTTCGCCACTTTTTTCTTGAATGTGGTGTATGTGTACTTCAATTTTTCATATAATATCATCATTAATATTATATTCATGGTATTCAATGATTCATTTTATGGTTAATATGTTTTGGTCATATGATTCTACTGATTATATTGTCGTAACGAGCTCTGTTGCTATTTTCACATCATTATGACTTACTTTTTATTGTCCACCTAGTCTTTCATATGTGGTATACCTACTTCCATTTTGAAATAAATTTTCAATTGATATTATATTAGATTTAGATTTCCATATTCTCATATCATGGATATGATTATTGTCTAAGAAGTACACAATTTTACATATGGTATTTATTTTGAATGTCGTTTGTACTGTATAAATATTGTTGAATCTGTATCCTCTATTCTATACAGATAATATAAAGGAATATTTCTATTGTGATTAATCTATGTATAAAAAATTCTTTGGACATGCAGTAGTGGGTGGGGCCCACAACATCCCCTTGATGCGTTGGTAGGTCTCATGAGACAAATAAGTTAGGGACAAACCCTTTGAGTTTGATTCCTAAAATCAGATGGGTTTCTACCAATAGAACTAAACTGTTTTTACGATATTATGGTATCATGTGATAGATACATGAAATCCAATTAACAAGAATTATCATTATTCATTATCAGTTATAACTATTCATGAGGTTTTCACTATGACAAAATCTATGGATGCGGTTTCATTCTAAGTTTATTAATGGCATGAGTTTTTCATTTATTCACCATGCCATATTAATTATGTCAAATTGTTTACAATTCAGTTATTATTAAATCATGGTTACACTATTTTTAACCATTACTGAGCATTGGAGCTCACCCCTTTCATTGTTTACATTTAACAGGTGATGAAGAGGAGATCATTTATTGAGTTCTTGTGGAAGTAGTTTTTAGTTTTTGTAGTGTATTGTAATTTTTAACCTTTTCCAATGTAATTTGAGCAACATATATGTATCTAGTTTCTTCAAAACTACTAAACTGATCATTGCATTGGGATTTTCATTCCTTCTAACCATGTCAATAAAACAAGTAATGCACCAGCTCTAGTCTATTGGGTTTAGGGTGTTACAGTTGGTATGAAAGTAAATTTAGTATGAACCTTTGAAACTAGATTTAAAAGACGTAGATTAGAGAAGAGTCCCTAAGATAGTCTTTGAGGAAAAAAATAAAATAACTTCCCATTATTTTGGTAAGTAATATATTATGTGTGTCTTTCAAGCAATACATCCCTGTGTGGATATGAGCTGGTAGAGGTGGCTCTCGAACAGATGTACCTAGGTGTGAAAGCTCAGACAAGGAGTTTTGGGCATGACCCTTGGTATCCTGGTACACGAAAATGGGCCTTGTTACACTCTTAGTTACAAAACTCCTAGGGGATATATTTAGCACAACTCATATTTTCTTTATAATCCATTAGGAAGGATTGAAATTTAAATTATTCCTCAAAGAAACCATTTTTTCTGATTATGGGATTAGCCTTGTATAGGATTTCAATTTATGCTATGTATTTTGTTGTGTTAGGATTAAACATCTTGATTTATACCCTAATCTAGTGTGTGCCATTATTTAGAAATGGCGCCCAATGGAAGAATGTGAATCAATAATCATGGTAAATGTAGGGATCTCCCCACTGAGCAAGTCAACAAAAATGTTGGAGCAGATCTGATAATGACCATATTGGGACAACATACTCAGGATGAAATGATTAACCATTCCACACTTGCGTTGGATCGTTTCATGCGGTAGAAGCCCCCATCTTTCAGTGGGAATACTAATCTTGTGTTTTCTGAGCAATGGATCAAGTCCCTTGAAATGATATTCGAGGGATTAAGATGAAATGAAAATGAAAAATTAGAAATGGTCGTATATTGTCTCATGGGGGATGCTAATCAGTGGTAGTCCTTGATTCATAATACCACAGTGGAAGAAAAAACGATGTTATTTTATGGAGGGATTTTAAGGAAATATTCATTGAAAAATATTTCCCTTGTGAGAAATGAATCAAAATAAAGGGGAAGTTCCTCACCTTAATGAAAATGAAAGAACGTAGTGTTGCAGAGTATGAGGATAACTTCACAAGTATATTCAAATATTATGTTGATTACATACACTACTGAGCATAAAATATTGATCATTTATTTGAAGGTCTTATTCCAAGTCATCGAAGGTCACTGGATTCTCAATCATTTTCATCATATTATGAAATTGTATCAGGGGCCATCAAAATAGAGAATGAATTTTCTAGATCCAATTTTTTCAAGGGAACCCAAGATAAAAAGTGGTACTCTGATAACAAAGGGAAATGTGAATCACCAAATAAGAATAGGGGAATGATGAAATTCACATTATGCGAGAATTGTGGAAAGAATCATCTTGGGAAATGCTTGAATGGCATGGGAGGCTTCTATAAGTTTGGAGAAAATAGGAATATATATAATTAATGCAAGGGGAAGAAACAATTTGATGATGTTCAATGATACAATTGTAGAGAGATGGGACACTATGCAAATGAGTTTCCTAAGTACCAAGGAAACTTACTTTAGAAAAGGCCATGAGAGAAAGTGAGAGCTTATGTGATTACAACCGCAAGGGTTGATATTCCTAATGACGTAGTGGTAGGTACTTTAATGTTTTCCTCAAACATAGACAAAAAATTATTTGATTTTGGATCATTGCATTCATTTATATATTCCTAGTTTTCGCAGAAAAATAGACATGTACAATTTGATTTAATAAAGGAGTTATCAGTAAAAACTCCAAAGGGGTGCATTATTGCAACAAAGTCATTCCAACTTGTCCCCCTCATAACACATTTACGTTCATTAGTTTCTAACCTTATCATCATAACAATGATTTAATTTGATATAATTCTCAGTATTAATTGGCTATCGAACTATGATGTGAAGATTTATTGTTAGAAAATGGAAGTTATTTTTTTAGATGATATAGATTCTCTCATATTTAGAGCATATACCTCACAATCTAATTATTATCTAGACCCACACCTAGTAGCTCTATTAAATGCAGTTCTTGGTGAGGAAGAGAACACAATATCTCTGGGTGATGAAAGAAATATTAAAATTGAATATGTGAAAATTGTGAAAGAATACATTGATGTATTTATAGAGGATTTACCTGGACATCCTCTAGAGTTGGAAATTGAGTTTCCATTGACTTAATTATTTTTTCAATACCTATATCAAAGAACCCCTATATAATGGAAATTGTGGAGTTATATGATCTAATTACACAACTATAGGAGTGTAGTAAAATAGGATTTATTTCACCTAGTGTCTCTCCATGAGGAGCCAAAAACCATTCTTGTAAAGAAGAAAGATGGACCAGGAAGATATGCATTGATTATAGGGAAATCAATACTATTTAAATAAAGAATTAGTATCCTCTACCTCAGATTGATGATTTATTTGATCAACTTCATGATGTTCAATAATTTTTAAAGATTTAATTTCGATATATATATCATCAGCTTTGTGTGAGGAAAGAAGCTATTATGAAGAAAAAAGTTCAAACTAGGTATGGGCATTAATAGTTTAGAGTGGTGGCTTTTGGACTAACAAATGCACTCACTGTTTTCATTGATTTAATGAATATAGTTTTCAAGGAATATCTTGAAAACATTGTTGTTGTATTCATCGATGATATCATAGTCTACTCAAGAAGCTCTGAAGATGATGAGGATCACTTGTAGATTATTCTTAAAAAAATTAGAAGAAATGAATTATATGGGATGTTTAGAAAGTGTGAATTCAGGATTTAACATGTTTATTTTTTAGGCCAAATTTTCTCTACGGATGGAATCCTAGATGATCCTACAATGATAAATGAAATCCATGAATGGCCCACACCATCAAACATAACTGACATATGAAGTTTTATTGTCTTAGAAGGTTACTATCAGCATTTCATTTAGAATTTTTTCTTGACTGGATAACCCACTAACTAAGCTCACATGTAAAGTAGTTAAGTTTGTGTGGAAAAAAAGAGTGTACAAAATTCTTTAAAGAATTGAAAAGAATATTGGACAATGCTACAATCATGACTCTTCCATCTGGAAGTGATGGATTTGTAATATATAGTGATGCATTAAAGAATGGTCTGGGTTGAATCCTTATGAAAAATAATAATGTTATTTCTTATGCATAAAGACAGTTGAAGCCTCATGAGAAAAAATATCCAACTCATGATCTTTTGTTAGCTGCCATAATCTTTGCTCTGAAAATATAAGGGCATTATATCTATGGAGATAGATTTGAGATTTATACAGACAATAAGAGTTTGAAATACATTTTTACACAAAATAACTCAACATGAGGAAAAGGTGATTGCTCGAGTTACTCAAAGATTACGATTTTTCAATACACTACCACCCAAGAAATGAAAATAAGGTGGAAGATGACTTATTTCGGAAAGATCACAGACTCCTGACCTAATTATGTATTAGAAGAGATCATATATTCATGGATCTACTGAATAAGGTTATGGGAATTTTTTAAAGAAGTGGAAACGTCATTCCTCTTTCAATTTATTTCTAAACCATGTTTATTAGTGAAGATAATGAGATCTCAATATAATGATGAGAATCTGAATGAGAAAATGTTTTCTGTTATGGATGGGTGATTGGAAGACTTCGTGTATGAGGATGGAGTTCTGTGTTTGGGTAGAGTTTATGTATCCCATCAGTACCTGAGCTAAAAAGGGAACTATTAGATGATACTCATAGCTCAAATTTCTCTATACACCTGTGTAGCCCAAAGATTTATAGAGATCTGATGGAATATTTTTGGTGGGATAATATGAAGCAGGAAATTGTTGATTACGTGTCAAGGTGTCTACTTTTTCAACATGTAAAGACAGAGAGACAACATCCTAGTGGAGTGATGCAACCTATAAATATTCGTACGTGGAAGTGGGATAACATTACAATGGATTTTGTCACCGGACTACTGAGGAAACCTAGAAGGAATGATGAAATATGGTTAATTGTTTATCATCTCACAAAATCTTCACATTTCCTTCCTATAAGAGAGAATTTACCACTCAAGAATCTGAGAAGAGTTTATATTAATTATGTTTTAAGACTTCCTAGTTCCCCTCTATCGATTGTTTCCGATCGAGATCCCTAGTTTATATCAAAATTCATGAAAAGTATCTAGAAGGATTTGAATATTGAGCTTTGTATGAGTAATGTTTGTCGCCCCCAAACTGACGGACATTCATAAAGGTCTATTCAAACTCTGGAAGACATGATGAGATCATGCCCTCTTGACTTCCATTATATTTGGGATCAGTACATGACTTTTTTGGAATTTTCCCACAATAATAGTTTAATTTTAGTACAGAAATGGCTCCATAAGAAGCATTATATATAAAGAGATGTCGAACTCCAACTTGTTAGGACAAAGTTGGTGAGAGGAAACTTATAGGCCCATAACTTATTAAAGAGACCAAGGAAAATGTAAAGACAATCCAAGCCCATATTAAAGCATCCCAAAGTAGGTAGAAGAGGTTTGATGACAACCAAGGAAAGTATTTTGAATTCCAAGTGGGAGATCATGTCTTTATGAAATTATCAACATTGAAGGGTGTATTATGGTTTGATAAGAAGGGTAAACTAATCCCCAGGTACATCGGCCCATTTTAAATTCTAGAAGAATCAGATTTGTATCTTACCATGTTGCAATTCCTCCATGTCTCTCCAAATTTCATGATGTGTTCCATGTGTCATTCTTGACGAAATACATTCCAGACCCAATGTATGTACTCACCTATGAAGAAATAGAACTGGAACCAGATTTGTCATATTGTGAAGAGCCTATCGGGATCCTTGACACAAGGGACAAGGTATTGATAAATCAGAATATTCATCAAGTAAAGGTTCTTTGAAATAACCAAAATATATAGGAAGCAACATGGGAACCTGAGGACGTATGAAAGAAACACCCACATATTTTTGGTGGACTTTATAAATAAAAAATTTTGAGGATAGAATTTCCAAAAGCGGGAATAATGTTTCACCCCAAAAATTTTAGTGTATGCTTCTCTTAAATACATTAGATTCATTTCGTATCCATTAAACTTAAATTTTCTACTTGTGTGTTTTGAATTTTGAAAATCCTACATACATGGTTGTGTTTAGGATAATATTTAGAGTCTGATAGAATTAATATAATTTTGGTGAATAGTAAAATACCCTTACGAATAGTAACCTACCCATAGAAATAGTAACATACCCTTATGAATATTGATATGACACTTATGAATGGTATCCACACCCTTTAATGTATAAATATATTTAGGTACCTTAAAAATAAAGATAAATAATTTAAGTGTTTATATTTCTCGATAAAATAAGGATTTTAATTAAATATTTATTTAAACATATATAGAATTTTTTTTTGAAAAATGGACTTCATTTTTGGATTCAACACTATCAAAAATGGCTAGTGTGATTTTTTTTATTTTTCTGAAATACAAGAATTTTTTATGAATAGTGAAATACCATAATTTACAAAATAAGATAAATACACTAATTATAGAGTCATGTATGATATTATACTGATGTATGCCCAATTGATACAGATTCACATGATAAAATTTCTATTCTAGGTCATTGAAGACTCAGTATTCCTTTTCTTGTGGAGAAATAAAAAGTTAATGAATATAATATAGGAAAATCCCCTCTCCCCTCAACTATATATACCACCCTCAGCCCCTCTTCATCCCACACCACTCAAGCTTCAATTCTTGACTAAATTCTACCAAACACTCTTCCCAAGTCCACTCCTCACATCCAAGACCATCTGGTCTCAGCAAAAGTCCAAAAACAAAGGTCATAAGATGTATCTCAAGGAGGAGTACTCAAGAGGTGAACCTCTCTTCTCTTTTCTTTCAAATTATTTTTCATGTTTTATTATTTTGTTTCTCTCTTATCACCTCACATCATCCAAATTCTAAAATAATTCCAGTACCTTAAAATTAATTAATTTTTATTATTAAAATGAAATATTTCATCATAATCATTTTTTTCATTGCTTTTATTCAATAAATTGAAACACCATCTGAAATGTGTTAATTTTATAATATTCTAGGATGACAGGATTTCAATTTACATTACTATATTCAATACAAGTCATGATACATTTTCAATGGTTAAACCATATCATAATATTTTAATTTTATCATGTTTAATGTTTTGTAATCCTTTCCCATTCATAATATGGAATAATAATATAAAACAAATTTGTTGTGCACAAAACTGACAAGCCAAATCTCAACGTTTATTTTTAACTCATCTAATAAGTCATCCTAATGGTATATAACCAAAATCATTATATGATAATTTATATCTCTTTTATTTCACTAATATTATATATTGAAAAATATGAATGTTTAACCAAATTTCAAACAAACTTCAATTCATGAATACAAGTTAATGGATCATGAAAACTAACGAAGAAAATTATACCAAAACAATAAAATTGAATCTCTTAAACCCATCAAAAAAACATTAATGAACCTAATAAGGTTATAAAATATCTATTAAATGTTTATAAGGTTTTGGACTCATTAATTAATGAATCCAATTTTGGTTATTGAGGTATTTAAGAACAATCAATAACACCTTCGAGCATAAGGTAAGAATCTTCTCTTTCACTTTTGTTCAAGAATCTTCCCTATGTTGTGACCGTTTATTTTTTTAATTCATAATGACGGGTTATGTTTTCTCACCCACCCCTGATAATACCCTTATGATATATAAATAATGGGATACCTCTTTACCTCTCATTAATCCTTCAGAAGAACACTTGTTACAATGCCAAAATGTTTATAAGGGGTTTTCACAACTCACCTTCATTTCCGTGATATTTTTAATTTTCACAACTTATTTGTTGAATGTGGTGTATGTGTACTAAGATTTGACATATAATAACATTATTATTTTTATATTGATGGTATTCAATTATTCATTTGATTGTTAATATTTTTTGGTTATATGATTTGACTAATTACATAGTGGTAACGAGCTTTGCCTATATTTTCACTTCATTGTGACTTTCTTAGTATTGTGCACCTACTCTTTATTTTGTGGTGTACCTACTTCCCATTTGAGATCACATTTAAATTGAAATTATATTCAATTTAAATTTCCATATTCTTATACCATGTAAATGATTATTGTCAAATCTTTATACCATTTTACATTAGGTATTTATTTTGAATGTTGTTTTGACGGTGGA
Source organism: Viscum album (assembly GCA_963277665.1). Taxonomy (NCBI): domain Eukaryota; kingdom Viridiplantae; phylum Streptophyta; class Magnoliopsida; order Santalales; family Viscaceae; genus Viscum; species Viscum album. Next base: position 803,384,675 of record OY728119.1, on the reverse strand, counting down.
AATATTGATGAATCTCTATCATTTATTAAATATTGATAATGTAAAGGAATATTTATCTTTTGTTGAATATAAGTAGAAACAATACTTTGGACTTGCAGAGGTGGGTGGGGCCAGCTACATCCCCTTGATGCATCAATAGGTCTCATGAGACAAATTAGTTAGCGACACAACCATTGAGTTTGTTTCCAAAAATCAAAAGTGTTTCTACCCACAGAACTAAACCATTATTATGGTATTATGGTATCATGTTCCAGATACATGACATACAATTAATAATCATTCTGTTTTTTCATTATCAGTTATTGCAATCCACGAGGTTTTCATTATGACAAAATCTATGGATGTAGTTTCATTCTTAGTTTATTACTGGCATGAGTTGTTGAGTCAAAAGTCTTCTTTTGACTTCTATATCATGTTTTGGAAATCACAAATGCATTCTATCATATTTTGGAAATTAAAACTGTCTTCTATTTTGTTTATCGTATCGTACAATGATGATCATACTATCCATATCGTATCGTACGATACTAATTGAATTGATCGTACTGATCATGCTGATCGTACTAATCATGGTGAACGTACTGATCATGCTGATCATACTGACCATATCGTATCATACAATACTGATTGTACTGACCATATCGTATCGTACAATACTGATCGTACTTACCATGCCAATCGTACAATGCTGATCATACTAAATATGAAAATTGTATTGATTCTGTTACTCAAAATTTTTATTACATTCTTGTTTTAATACTTAGTCAAAAACACTTATAGCATATGAATCGTACTCATGTTTTTCATTTCTATATATCTTATGTCATAACAAAACGATGTCGTTGAGTTATTTACAAACTAATCAAAACGATGTCGTGCTTTCTATTTCAATATGACCGTTGGAGGCAATATGACCGTTGGAACCCGAGGCCTATAAATAGGAGGTCATTTGAAGCTGAGAGAACAACGATTGATAAAGAAATGAATGAAGAGACTTCGTGAACTACAAAGATTATATAGAGATACACTGTGACTTCTCTCGTCTACCTTGTGCGTCTAATCATCGTATCAAGGGCTGCCGGGGATAGGCAGACAGACATGCCGATCATCGTATCGAGGGCTGCCGAGGATAGGCAGACAGACGTGCCGATCATCGTATCGAGGGCCCACCAAGGTGTTGGTGAGACAGACCTTTTATCCTAGGTGAAAGGATAACCCTTCTCTTTGGGTTAAAAGAATTGTAATACTTTTACACTTCCACTATTACTTGTATTAGAGAGGAATTTGTATTGTTTCCTTTCTTCTTTACATATTCAATTGTAATTGTTTCAATTACAATAATTCTATTACATATTGTATTGATTGATCCTCTACGCTTTAAGGTAGAATCATTCATCTTTGTATTACTCTGATTATTGTGTTCATCTTGAATACAATTGTTTTACATTAGATTAGTATTACAATACAACATACCTTTTTTACATTCAATACAATTGTGGGTGTTTGTATTTGTATTAGTTTAAGATCCTTTAAACTAATCTCTTAAGTTGCTAAAACTCAAAGGTTTTTAAACCTACAACTCACCCCCCTCTTTTATTGTTCCATCTAATAGACATACATATCTACATATTCGATCCAACAATTGGTATCAAAGGAGGTTTTCCACTGATTTGTATTACTAGGTTTATTTCTTTCTTATTATTATCTTGAATACATACTACACTAACGTGTGAAGTGGAAAAGTTTTTGTTGTATTAGATGGTAGGTATGAGTATCGAGTCAATAGACAATCTGAATCCTTCTAGACCACCAATCTTTGATGGGAATGATTATGAGTATTGGAGAGATCGTATGAAGACTTTCGTTATCAATACTGGTGTAGACAATTTTATTATGCTTACTGGAGGTTACAAAATTCCTGACAAAGAAGTTAGTACTTTCACCAACCAAGGGAAGCAAGAATATCAACTGAATTACAAGGTACACAATACTTTATTATGCTCTATGACCAGGAATATATACAGTCAGATATCTTCATGTGAAGCAGCCAACTGTATTTGGAAGAAATTAGAAGTCACTCATTTTGGTACATCCAAGGTTATAGAAACAAGGAGAGCAATGCTTCGAGCAGAGTATCATGGATTTGTTTTTCCTTATGGAGAGCCAGTATGTAAAGTGCAACAATGGTTTATGAAAAAGGTGGAAAAGTTACCTTCGGAGATAATGCTCAAGGAAAGATTGTTGGTATAGGTAATATTGTTTTTCTTGGAAAAGTTCTTATCTCAAATGTTTTGTTTGTTAAAGGTCTTAAGCACAATCTCATCAGCATAAGTCAATTATGTGATGAAGGTTACCTTGTGAATTTTAGAAATGATAAGTGTCTTGTTCACAATTCCAAGGATGAGTTCATTCTATCTTCCCATAGGCAAGATAATTTTTACACTTTTAACTTATAAGACCTTAGGAACCAAAACTTACCTTTCTTAAGTGTAATAGAAGACCAATCGTGGCTATGGCATAGGAGACTAGGACACTGTAATATGAGAAACCTAAGTAAACTCTCAAATAAAGGACTTGTAAAAGGGCTACCGGATCTTAGATATGATTCCTCAAAAGTCTGTGATCCTTGTCAATATGGAAAGCAACATAAAACTAGATTTAAATCAATTAATGAAGTTTCAACTTATAATGCATTACAGTTAGTGCATATGGATCTTTTTGGTCCTTCACAATTTGGAAGCATTGGAGGCAAATACTATGTATTTGTTTTAGTTGATGACTTTACTAGATTTACATGGGTCTACTTTCTCACAAAGAAATATGAAGTCTTTTCCTATTTCAAAACTTTTAGAGCCCAAGTTAAAAATTAGAAAAACCTACCATTGATAACTATTCATAGTGATCATGGTGGTGAATTTCAAAATTCAGATTTTGAAGCTTTTTGTAGTAAGAAAGGTATTACTCACAATTTCTCATCTCCAAGAACTCCTCAGCAAAATGATGTTGTTGAAAGAAGAAATTGTATTCTTCAGAAAATGACTCGAACCATGTTGAGTGAATACTCAATTTCTAAGCACTTTTGGGCTGAAGCTGTTAGTACTGCCTTTTATACTGTAAATTGTGTTTTAACTAGACCATTTCTTTATATAACCCCTTATGAGTTATGGACTGGCCGAAAACCAAAAGTTTCATACTTCAATGTTTTTGGATGCAAAGTATTCATTTTGAATACAAAAGATAATCTACAAAAATTTGCACCAAAATCTGATGACGGAATATTTCTAGGCTATTCTACAACCTCTAAGGCTTATAGATTTTTCAATAAAAACACTTGTACTATTGAGGAAACAGTGCATGTAAAATTCGATGAAACTAATCCTTTTGTTTTCAACCAACCCAATCCTACATCCTCGGATGTGTTTTCTAAAAATGTTTATCAACTTTATTAAAATATCATTCTGATAAGGAAAATGTTCAAGAAGGTTTTCCTGAAACATTTACCACAGAAGATTTTCTACCATATGTTGATGATCAGGTTTTACAAAACCCAAATCAATTGTTTCTTAGGAAACATCCCAGTGATAACATCATTGGTGATGTAAATCAACCTGTAAGGACCAGAAATTCCTTAAGAAATGAAATAGAACATCTTGCTTTTCTTTCCCAATTTGAACCTAAAAATCCAAGTGAGGATTTAGGTGATGATGATTGGATCAAAGCAATGTAAGATTAACTAATTGAATTTTAAAGGAATCAAGTCTGGACTTTAGTTGATAGACCTAAAGAAACAACTGTGATTGGTGTAAAATGGGTTTTCAGAAACAAATGTGATGAAAATGGAATCATTGTAAGAAATAAAGCAAGACTTGTTGCTAAAGGCTATAATCAACAAGAGGGAATAGACTATGAAGAAACATGTGCTCCTGTAGCTAGACTTGAATCTATTCGTTTTCTATTAGCTTTTGCAGCATATTTCAATTTCAAACTATTTCAAATGGATGTCAAATGGGCTTTTCTAAATGTTTTTTGTTCAAGATGAAGTTTTTGTCGAACAACCTCCTAGTTTTCAAGACCCAAAACATCCAGATCATGTTTTTAAACTTACCAAGGCTCTATATGGTCTTAAACAAGCCCCTAGAGCATGGTATGATAGACTTACAGGATTTCTTTTACAAAAAAATTATACAAAATGTATATCAGATCCAACCCTTTTTATAAAAATGGAAAACAAAAATGTTTTGATTGTCCAAATCTATGTTGATGACATCATATTTGGACCAACTCAGAAATCTTTAACTGTTTATTTTGCAAACTTAATGAAATCTGAGTTTGAAATGAGTATGATGGGTGAGTTAACATTCTTTATAGGTTTTAAAATTTCACAAAAACCAGAAGGAACTTATATATCTCAACATAAGTATATAATAGATTTACTCAAAAAGTATGGATTTGACAAAACTAAAAGTATTAGTACTCCAATTGGTACCTCTAATACTCTTGATCTTGATGAAACTGGGAAACCAGTAGATCAAACAATCTTTAGAGGTATGAAAGGAAGTTTGCTATACTTGACAGCTAGTCGACCCGACTTGATGTTTTCTGTATGCTTATGTGCACGATACCAATCTAATCCAAAAGAGTCTCATTTAAAAGCCGTAAAGAGAATCTTTCGGTATTTAAAAGACACTATGGATTTAGGTCTTTTTTACTCTTATGGGAATGATTTTGTTTTAATTTTTTTTTTCAGATGATGACTTTGCTGGTTGTAGAATGGATAGAAAAAATACATCTGGAACATGTCACTTCTTAGGAGATTCCTTGGTTTCTTGGTCCTGCAAGAAACAACACTCAGTAGAACTATCCACTGCTGATGCTGAATATGTAGCAGCTGGAAGTTGCTGTGCTCAAGTATTGTGGATGCAGCACACACTCACTGACTATGGTTTGAGTTTCTCCAAAACTCAAATTCTTTGTGATAATACAAGTGCCATAGCTCTTAGTAAGAACCCAGTACATCACTCACGTGCAAAACACATAGATGTTAGGCATCAATTTCTTAGGGATCACACACAAAAAGGATATATTGTTTTAAAATTCATCGGAACGCAAGAACAACTTGCTGACATTTCTACAAAACCTTTACCTTCTGATAGATGCGAATATATAAAACAGAAGCTTGGAATGATTACATTAAAATAATCATTCATACCTACTTCCTGTTTTACATATCTCCTAATAGTAAGAAACTCCTCATAGAAAGGGGGAGAACATTTCATTCTATGTTTCACACTTTATTTCATTTTTATTTTCATTTTTTTTGCTATGTGTTTTCTATTTATCGTATTGAAAATTTTATTGTAGCATTCATTTTTTTCTGTTTATCATATTAACAGTTTTATCGTATCGACCGATGATGGTAATGGTTTTCTTTTCCATCGTATCAATCAATCATGGTATTGAATCAACCAATAATGGTATTGAATTTCTTTTCCATCGTATCAATCAAGCATGGTATTGAATCAACCGATGATGGTATTGAAATTATTTTCCTTCGTATCAATCAATCATGGTATTTAATCAATCGATGATGGTATTGAAATTCTTTTCCATCGTATCAATCAATCATGGTATTGAATCAACCGATGATGGTATTGAAATTATTTTCCATCGTATCAATCAATAATGGTATTGAATCAACCGATGATGATATTGAAATTATTTTCCATCGTATCAATCAATCATGGTATCGAATCAACTGATGATGGTATTGAAATTATTTTCCATCGTATCAATCAATCATGGTATTGAATCGACCGATGATGGTATTGAATTTCTTTTCCATCGTATCAATCAGTCATGATATTGAATCAGCCGATGATAGTATTGAATTTGTTTTCCATCGGCATGTCATTTAATAATGCTATTTTATTTTATTTCGTAAGTTTGTATTTTCTTTTGAAATATATCGAAACCAACAATTACCTTACGTTCTTCGACATGTATTTTTTCATTTTTTTTAAATTTTTTTCCTTTGTTTTAATCCTAACCATTGATCTGGTTTTCTCTAATCTTGACCGTAGAAGATCAACGGTCACTCTTTTTCAACCTTAGAAGATCAACGGTCACCCCTTTATTGCCTATAAATAGCCCCCCTCCCCTCCCCAAACCCACATTGATTTTTCAGGATTTGAGGCGAAGCTCTGATCCACTAGCTATAAATCATCGTACGATATTCTCATCGGCAACACCATTATGTCTCAATCCTCTGCTAACACTCCCGCCGAAATGTCTTCAAAGACTTTTACAGAGAATGACTTTAACAGAGAAAGGTTAGAATCTCGGGACTTTTTCGATACGTACGATTCTACAATCAGGAGGATCATTTTGTTTCAAGGGTGGGAACATCTGTGTGTTGAAAAGCCTAATTCTCAAGATCCAGTTCTTTTTTATGATGTTTGTCAATTTTTACAAAACCGTTTCTTTCGACAAAGACATGACTATAAACTTTGCTATGTACGATAGAAAATTGTCTATGTCTGTGTAACAAGCGGCACATTTTCTAAATGTTTCTGTAGAAGGGGATTCTTTCTATCCATCGCACAAACTACCAGATGAAGTTGGTACGTTTAATAGAGAAAGTGATTAAAAGACTTTGTTTGTTATTAATGAGGAAAAGAGAAATGTGTCTCATCTTTCTTCGGACAATTGTTTTGTCACTTTATGGATGCAAGGTATTCTTATCCCAAGGAAAGGGGATAGAGAAACTTTAAAAGTTTCTGATATTTTCATGCTTGAGTATCTTGTGAATATGAGAAAAGTGAATCTCATGGGGTATGTTTTTGAAACCATTAAGAATGTAAAGAAAGGAGGGATTATGTCCCAGATGATTATGTATCCATCTATCCTTACGAATTTCATTTTCGAGAGTATGAAGTTTTGTAACATTCCTTTGAAAGGAAACCCCATAGATCTGAAGCCTTCTTGGATTTGCAAAAGTACGATGAAAAAGTTGAATGTTTGTTTTGATCACAATTCAAAACTTTTTGTCAGATATGTAGAAGCTGAATTGGCATAGAATCAATCGGCACCTATGCCATCCAAAGACGTTCAATCTACTAGAGTTACTCAAAAATCTGATCCGCAAACCAGTTCAAAGCCCCAGAAGAAGCCGAGGTACAGTAAGGAGGTTGTAGCCAAATGGAGAAAGGATAAGGAACATAGACCCTTCAGGCTGAAAGAGTAAGGGTAGAGGCTTTTGCAGAAAGAGTAAGGGTAGAAGAAACCCTTCAGGATGAAAAGAAGAAGAAGGTTATTTTGAAAAGAAAGGCTCAGGACTTTGATGTCTATAAAGTCTTGAAAGCAGTAGAGGAATCTAGTGCTCAACTAACTGAAGAAGTGCACCAAGAGCCCATCGTACAGAGTCTCTCTGAGAAAGGAAAACAAAAACAAGTGATGGAAGAGATAGAAGAAGTGGAAGAAGAAGAAGGAGACTTTATTTTAGAATTTCTTCAAAGTTAAAAGAAGAGTAGAGAGGAATCGATTCAAAAGCTGAGTGAAGGTGTTCATCAAACTCCTCACGCCGATCAAGTACGATCTCCAGACAGAATGTCATATCAAGAAAAGAATGGTTCTCAATCCTCTCACTCTGATAATGTTGTTGTCATTAGTGACAAAGTGGAAGAAGAAAGAAAGAAAAAAGAAAAAGAAAAAGGGAAACAACCGTTGTTGACTCAAGTAGATCGTATGAACTAGCATCGTACGATGAAGATACTGATTCAGAACATACAATCTCTCTCAAGAAGTGTGATTACATTGTTCATGTTTTGAGAAGGGTTGAGAAGACCATTCCTAATTTCCCGAGGCTGGAAGGGAAGATTGATTTTATTACTGACAATCAAAAGAAGAAGATTGGCTCTGTAAAATAATTGAGGAAGAATGTTTTTTCAGCAGAAGACAATTTGAAAGTTCTTTCAGAAAGTTCGGTTGCTCATAAGAAGGCCTGCAATAAGATGACCAAGTGGTCGTACAAAACAGAGAGCTCAATGAATGATCATGAAATAGCTATTGAAGATATAAGAAGGTTTTCAAATGAGCTTGCAGTTGCTTTCAATAAGCTTGACAGAGAAACGGTTGAAAGGTTGAATCTTTTGTCTTCTCAAAGAGCTGATGTTCCTTCAGTGAAAGACTTGAAAGAGAGAATGAATGTTTTTGAATCTGAATTCTCGAAGGTTTCATCTTTCAATGATGAAATGGTTTTGCTGAAGAATCAAAATTCTGTGTTATCCAAAGAGAAAAAGAATTTGCAAAACAGAATTGATACCCTTGAAGAAGTAATCAGAGTCCAGGAGGAGACTATCAGAAATCAAGATCAGATTTTTGCGGACCAACAAGAGCTTCTCAAAACTCAGGGTGAATCAATTTCTGAAGACAAGAAGGAGATCAAGAAGATGAAAGATGTTCTTCACGAGCTTATAGAGAAGGAGAAGGAAAGAGAAAACAAATTATTGTTGTATTTGTTTTCCTTTGTAATTTGTCTTTGTTTTGTAATGACTTTTATGATCCTTTTCTTTTATCCATTATCTTGTGTTTATTTTCTAACTCCCTCAGACAATTCAAGACTACTCCTTTCTTTTTGTAAATCACAAAGGGGGAGAATGTTTACAAAGGGGGGAATTTTTTATAAAGGGGGAGAATTCTTTAAAACACTCATAAGGAAAATCTACGAATACAATCCATAGGAAAGTCCATACCTAAGGGGGAGTTAGTTGTATTCAATTTCTTATTCATAAGAGTTTCCAATAACTCAGGGGGAGATAAGTTTTTCTTGTTACATTTACTTTGTGTGTTGTGCTTTCCAAAAAGGGGGAGATTGTTGAATCAAAAGTCTTATTTTGACTTCTATATCATGTTTTGGAAATCACAAATGCATTCTATCATATTTTGGAAATTACAATTGTCTTCTATTTTGTTTATCGTATCATACAATGATGATCATACTATCCATATCGTATCGTACGATACTAATAGAACTGATCGTACTAATCATGCTGATCGTATTAATCATGGTGAACGTACTGATCATGCTGATCGTACTGACCATATCGTATCATACAATACTGATTGTACTGACCATATCGTATCGTACAATACTGATCGTACTTACCATGCCAATCGTATAATGCTGATCATACTAAATATGAAAATTTTATTGATTCTGTTACTCAAATTTTTTATTACATTCTTGTTTTAATACTTAGTCAAAAACACTTATTGCATCTGAATCGTACACATGTTTTTCATTTCTATATATCTTATGTCCTAACAAAATGATGTCTTTGAGTTAGTTACAAACTAATCAAAACGATGTCGTGCTTTCTGTTTCAATATGACCATTGGAGTCAATATGACCGTTTGAACCCGAGGCCTATAAATAGGAGGTCATCTGAAGATGAGAGAACAATGATTGATGAAGAAATGAATGAAGAGACTTCGTGAACTACAAAGATTCTAGAGAGAGACACTGTGACTTCTCTCATCTGCCTTGTGTGTCTGATCATCGTATCGAGGGCTGCCATGGATAGGCAGACAGACGTGCCGATCATCGTCTCGAGGTCTGCCGGGGATAGTCAGACAGACGTGCCGATCATCTTATCGAGGGCTGCCGGGGATAGGCAGACAGACGTGCCGATCATCATATCGAGGGCTGCCGGGGATAGGCAGACAGACGTGCCTATCATCGTATCGAGGGCTCACCAAGGTGTTGGTGAGACAGACCTTTTATCCTAGGTGAAAGGATAACCCTTATCTTTGGGTTAAATGAATTTTAATACTTTTACACTTCCGCTGTTACTTGTATTAGAGAGGAATTTGTATTGTTTCCTTTCTTCTTTACATATTCAATTGTAATTGTTTCAATTACAATCATTCTATTACATATTGTATTGATTGATCCTATACGCTTTAAGGTAGAATCATTCATCTTTGTATTACTCTGATTATTGTGTTCATCTTGAATACAATTGTTTTACATTACATTAGTATTACAATACAACATACCTTTTTACATTCAATACAATTGTGGGTGTTTGTATTTGTATTAGTTTAAGATCATTTAAACTAATCTCTTAAGTTGCTAAAACTCAAAGTTTTTTAAACCTACAATTCACCCCCCTCTTTTATTGTTCCATCTAATAGACATACATATCTACATATTCGATCCAACATGAGTTTTTCATTAATTCACCGTACCATATTGATTATGTCAAATTGTTTACAATTCAGTTATTATTTATTCATGCTTCCGCTATTTGTAACCCTTACTGAGAATTTGTGCTCACCCATTTCATTGTTTACTTTTAATAGGTGATGAAGAGGAGATTATTTAATGAGTTTTTGTGTATGTAGTTTTTAGTTTTAGTAATGTATTTTATTTTTTAACCTTTTACAATGTATTTTGAGTTACATATATTTATCAAGTTTCTTCAAGAAAACTAAACTAATCATTCCTTTGGGATTTTAATTCCTTCTAATCATACTAATATAACATGTAATGCACAAACTCCAGTCTAGAGGGGTCGGGGTGTTACAAATATTAACGATATATATATATTATACATTCAATAAAATGTTTTTTTCATTCATCATATAACTACCCGGTCTTTTATAACATTGATTTTAAATATTTTTAAATGAATATTCATTACCTTAAAAAAATACATTTTTTAAGGTCCATAATAGTTTTGTTCATTTTGAATCTTGGATCACATTATAATAATTTAGTGAAAGATATTTAGAATATCCAACAAATATCTTCCACTTTAATACCACTACATAAAAATTTTCCTTATAACCTGAGGAAATAAAACATAAGAAATAGTCAGCTCAGATGCTTAGAAAGGGTAAAAAGGAAAGTTATGTCAGCATAATATGGGAATTGGGTTATTAAAATTTGAACATAAAATTTGATGATATTACCCCTCATATCAAATATCATATACATGACTTATGGAATAAATATTGGCATATCATAAGACATAAATCATATGAAAATTAAATCACATGAGCCATGAGAGTTTAACAATGGCATAAGACATGGAAATTCTGACATACACTTAATCATAAAATATCTTATGTCAATGATTCCTAACAAGACATTTATAGTATGTTAGGCTTGGGTTAATCAAACATGTACCTAATTCAGGCTTCAAATGGCCTCCCATGTACCTTCTAGTTTATTGATTTGGATGACCTCCCATGTACACACTTGTTGTGGGCTTAGGATATCCTCTCGTGTACCATTATTTTACGTTCATAGGATGACCTCTCATACACCCTATTATTTCGGGAAAAGGATGACATCCTTTATAATATCTCAGATTATATGTGTAGTATTTTTAGGTATTATATAGATTGTTTTTGAGACTATGTGATGAGACAATGTGTGATTCTGATTCCTGTTTTTCCTGAAACAAATGTTTGAAAAATATTAAAATATTTAATAGCATGTGGTCATGTTTTTCTAGAAAAAGTGGAATAACTCAAAAAATGATTCTTGGATCCAAAATATAAGATCATTGTTGAGTTCATAATATAATCATTACCTTAGGCGGAACCTAATATTGGTCGGTGTGGGTCGTTTGTGAAAAAACATTTCACAGTTTAGTACTAACCTTGGAAGCTAGATTTAGATAAACTCTGATTAGAGCACATAGCCCAAAGATAGGCTTTGAGGATTAGTATAGATGAACATTCTAGAATTTTGTTATTGTAGAGATTTTGTGAGTTTTCCGAGAAATACATCCTTGTCTGGATACGAGCAGGTAGAGCCGGATCTGGCACAGATGTACCTAGGGGTAAAACCCGAAAACACCGCTTTGAGCTAGACTCGAACGGGAACTGGTGCACGACAACGGGCCTTTCTGTACTCTTGGTTACGACACTCCCGGGGGGTATGCTTAGGATAATTATCATTTTCTTTACAAACCACTATGAAGGGTTATGAGTATATACTTCCTCAAAGGAAACATTTCTTTTTATGATTATGGATTATATCCATAAATAGGTCAATTTATGTAAAGTATTTTACAAATATGGAATTATGTATTTTATTTCATAAACTAATCTAGTTTATGCAATTGTTTAGAAATGGCGCCCAGTGGAAGAAATGGAAACTGTATCAATGCACGCACTCCATGTAGGGATTTCCCTCCTTCTCAAGATAATTATAGTGGGGCTGGTGATGCAACTGGTGCCGATCAGCGAATCACCATACTGGGACAACTTACTCAGGTTATGAATAATAACCTTACTCGTATGGAGCACCCTAATCCGCAACGTGGAGGATCAATACTAGACCGTTTCATGAGGCAACAACCGCCAACCTTCAATGGGAGTACAAATCCTATAGTAGCTGAGCAATGGATAAATTCCTTAGAGAAAATATTCCATGCCTTGGGGAGTAGTGAAAGGGAGAATGTTGTCATGGCAGTTTACCGCCTCACTGGAGATGCCGATCAATGGTGGTCACTAATTCAAAACACAAAGGAAGATGATGAATTAACAAACATGGAATGGCAGGAGTTCAAAGAGTTGTTCTTAGAAAAATACTTTCCTCGAGACCATCGAGCGGATATGGAAAGGAAATTTCTGAGACTGAGGCAGAAGGAGGATGAGAATGTCGCAAAGTATGAGGCTAACTTTACAAGGTTAGCAAGGTATGTTGCAGATTACATACGTAACCCAAGGAGTAAGATTGATCATTTCTTTGATGGGTTAAAACCATTTCTCCACCGAGCTTTAGTATCACAATCCTTCTCATCATACGAAGATATTGTCTCGTGTGCTATCAAGACAGAAAAGGAATTCTCTAAGTATTATGACAACAAAGTAAAGCAAGAGAAGAAGAGAATGGTGGAACAAGAGACAGATAAAGGGAAAAAGGGAAAGAAGGATTTTCCATTATGTGATAATTGTGGGAAGAATCACCCTGGTACTTGCCTAAAAGGAATGGGAGTTTGTTATAAATGTGGAGAAAAGGGTCACCAGGCTCGTGATTGCAAGGGAAAGAAAGAGGCGGTCAAAGTTGAATGCTACAATTTTAGGGAAACAGGGCATTATGCAAATGAATGTCCTAAGCGTCAGGGAAACTTACCTCAGAAAAGGCCAAGGGATCAAGGCTAATCTTATGCTGTGACTACAGTTGAAGCGTAATAATTAATGTATTGGTGCTTTTGGACTCAAGGATTATATTCTGGTTATAAGAATAATGTGATATATATATGGATTGTACTACAGTACTTGTTGATTTCAGTAAGGTTTTAATATGATTAAGGTAATCATATTTTTAGTATGTGACAATAAGAGAAACTTTTCTTTGTTTGGGGAATCTGATGTAACAATTGTTTTTGGAATTTAGAGACCTTTTAGAGAAAGTCTGGACAGAGGTATTTTGGATAACTAATAAGGTTGGAATGGATTAAGATGAACCATGGATAGTATTGTTTAAGGTTAAATAATTTCTGAAGATTATTTTTGGAATATTATAATACTATAGTTTTAGGAAAAGGACAACCTGCAGGGTGGGGCATAACCCGTCGCGTCGGACAAAGCTGCAGGAATCGAACCCACAACCATAGTGCGATAATCCTTTATTTCCTACCACTAGCCTACAGGAAGTCCCCGGTTATTACAAAATAGATTTACTAATCTAAATGGTATGTGTTAACATTTTGAACCTTATACAATTAGGATAAATAGAATATTTTTGAGTTCCGTTACCATTTGGAGTAAAAGTTGGGTTTGTGGTAAAAATTTATTAACGAATGAAAGTATACATAACAAGTATGTATATTCCCTTACGTTCTTAGTAAATCTCCTAAATAAATTCCTCTACATTATAAAAGGTAACTTAAAACAAAAAAGTTGTCGGTTAACTTTTCCAACTGGGGATTCAATGACCGTTTAACCAATCACAAGTTTGTGATTTTCTTGTGGTTAAACTTTCTCCTAATCCTGTTTTCTATAACTCTCCTCAGACCTTGATGGTTTGTTTCTCCTCCATATCCATATTTTCATATAATCCTAGAATGGGCTATATCGGGTGACCTTTGTACTTATCCTGCTTTCTTTTAATGTTATATATTTATTAACCTTATTTCCGATGTGGGTTTTCCTCAAAGGTATTTTCTCTTTTCAACCTTTTATTTTCAAAGAAAAATTTCAAATTGCGAGGACGCAGTTTATTGAAGGAGGGGAGAATGTAACACCCCTAGCTTCCACGGTACGCTTCTCATTCAATAATGCAATAGCTTGCATTGTACGCAACTTCGAGTTCTAAAACACCATGACTCATCAAAGAAGCCGTTATGAATAGTAATAACCACTTTTTAAAATTATAGAAATTTTATATTTCAAAATGGACTTCATTTTTGGATTCGGAATATCGAAATTTGCCTATGTTGAATTTTTGGTATTTTTCTGAGAACTTCTAATTTTTATGAATATTGAAAAATACTTTAAAACAACTTTTTTAATCAAAATAATTTATTGTGATAAATTATACTATTTAGTGGTTTTAAGGTATAATTATAATATATTTTTACCATTTTATCCAATGGTGGTCATTATAATTAATTTAACATTGAAATTGGACATAAACAATTGCCAATCTTTTGATATAAATTGTTTCTTAAAAACACGCTATTTGTCGTAACATTGGGAATTAATTATAAAATTAATTAATGAAACTTATATGTTTGGAATTTTGTAAAATAGAAATCATTTTTGAATTCGGAATATCAATTATAGCTTAGGGTGAAATTTTGGCCTTGTTCTGAAAAACTTCAATTTTTGATGAATAGTGAAACCACTAAGTGGTAGTTAAATAACTGATTTTCCGTTTAAATGAAATATTACCACTTCTGTGATTTGATTTTCAAAATCCAACATACATGGTTATCATTAAGAAGTAAAATGTGGTTCAATAAGATTAAAATAATTTTTTGGTGAATAGTAACTTTTATGTTCTTAATCGCGATTAGAGGTAATTAGTGTAGATTAAGGTACAAATAATGTTTTAATAATATGAGATGATCATGAAACTTGTACTACTCCTATTGGATGAGTCATGGCCGACCAAGACAACCCATGGGTCAGCTTGGGGACCCCATGGAGCCACATTAGTTGGAAAATGACATTAATATATATTTATTTAATGTTAAAATTAAATTGACACAAACATGAGTGATTTTACTAAAATAGTTTTTAAATGGGGTTACACAAGTCCAAATTTTGACTATAAATATTCATTATAAAGATAAAAAGATATCCTACATCATATTATTTTTTTTATAATTTTAAACATTATATAAATTAAATTATTTATGACATCATTATGATGCAGCGATGACCTCATTATTTAACGATTTAAATAAAATGAGAAGATAATGCAAAATACAAGGCTTACACTTGTCCAAAGCCTATTGGATGAGGAGATTTCGAAACCTTATCACCTTAGCCTCGAATTATATAAGTGTGGGACCTTTAGAATCCGAAAAGCATTGTGAAATAATATAACATTTCAATCTTTCCTAAAGTGCCCCTCCTCTCCACTTATAAAAGGCCCCCACCTCTCCCACCTCATTTACACTTTCAAGCCATTTGGCTCGGCCAACCTCTGCCCAAATACTCTCCCAACTTCTCCCTCTTACCCCTAGAAGCCTTACATTGGGCAGAACTCTTCCCAAGGAAGCCTTTGGCTCAAATCAAAAAGAGTTACCCGATTTTGAGGTAATGTCTTCTCTAATGTTGTTTTGTTTTATTTTTCTTCTCCAACCCCCTAAACTCTTTTTATTCATTTCTTTTGTAACAACAAAAGTATCCTCAATATACTAGGATGTTGTTATAAGAAGTATTCGAGCTACACTTACACACACCTACATCTAATGGTTAAAGAACATACGGTTTCTGTGGATGGAGAATTTCTGCCTCACGAAACGATGATTGTTCAACACTCATATAACACCTTCAAAGGTGGCCATTAAGATGTCACTATTTTTATATATGATATATAATATGTTTATGTTTTACTTATGCTTCTGTATTTCTCATTTATGGCATACATTATGATTTCCATTATGGGTAAAACGCGATAATTTCATTTTAGGAAGTGCGGACTACCGCCCCCTCAAAGTGATTTGAATCGTTAATGCCATATGTGGGATGTATAAAGGATGGAGTAAATGGTATTATACACTATATTATACTCGAATTATATTATACATTTATATCATTATGATTTAGTTCCATTAAATATGAAATTTAAATGAAAGTAGCGTTCATCCGTACGTACGGCTTACCGTCTCCATGAACGGTGCATTTCATTTCTTACCTCTAAATGTTACGTAATATTATAAATGAATGTATATACTGGATATATAATATATATATGACATATAAATCATGAATATAATTCTGGATATAATGGATATTCTACCACATGAACAACGTTTAATTATAAGAAGTTTATTGTTGACTCAAGTTACCAAAGATCGACAAAACGATCGTTATTAACTTGAATAATTACATAATATTCATAACATTGTAATAAGTAATATAAAAAGGATAATGAAATTGAAAATGGTTCTTAATAAGGTAGATATTAACTCTAGTTTATTATTCAGGAGGTTAAAGAACGGTGGAGTCAAGTCGGACACAAGGTAAGGGAATTTCTTAACCCAACTTCCATTCTTTGGGTTAATCTCCTACTTTAAAATTATGTCATGATATTATTATGTATTATTTTGTATTTTTACTTTCTTTATGTGTACCTATAGTGAATACACATAATAGATCTATTTTATTTTAAAAATGATTTTTTAAGGACTTCGTCTCAATCTCCTTTCATTGAGGCATATTTGGTTTTATACACAAATTTATTTTATACGGTGTATAAACCCCTTTGACATTTACGTTTATTCAAAAGGTTTTCTTTTATAATTATGTGATTTTTAAATGATTTCAAAAAAGAGATATTTCTCTCCAATATATGAAAATCCAGTGAAAATGTATATGTACTTAACGCAAGCTTAAAAATGTATTCAGAAAACCCGACTCTCGAGTGTGGTAGACAGGAAGGGATTGGGCGTGGACCCATCATGGCCTGTAATTAGTCGAGCAGTCTCAGAATTAGTTATTTTGTTTTCAGAAGCTTGCATAATGTTTTCAGAAAAACACTGGAGTATATTTTAGCAATTTTAAATGTAAGTATCTTCTAAAAAAATTGCATCGGCAGGTCTCATGAGACAAACTAGTGTCTTGGCATGAGGCCTTGACAAAATCTTATTTGTGGTCTTGGCACGAGGCCTTGACTACATGGTTATGATAGTCTGGCATTATGCATTCCATCATTATAAAAGTGGTTATTGATATTTCATGTGATTATTCGACCAGTAGAATATCCATGTGAAGAAGTAAATGACATTATCTCATTTTACTTTTTCCATATTATGTTGAAGTTCAAGTTTAAAAGGCTTTTGTTTTAGTTATACATTGCCTTAAATGTTAATGTTTATTTATGAAAGCTTCCGCTATATTGTTAACCTTACTGAGAATCTGAGCTCATCCCTTTCAATGTTTTAATATTTTTCCAGGATGTGAAGAAGTATTTTATGAATGACCTACAGGGGTAGTCAGAAAGGGATATGATTGTGGACTATGAAGACCATGTTATTGTAGTTTGTTTACTTTTTTATGTAATGAAAGTCTTATGAATGTATCTAGTGTTTCCAAGGCTACTAAACTAATCGGTCATTCGAGACTTGATCTATTGTGATCATGCCAATGTTACGAACTATTGCACCGACTCTGGGTAGCTGGGGTCGGGGCGTTACATCAAGAGTGATACGTGAAACACATCATGAACTTGAGCCATATTCGGTGGATGTGCAAGCCGATAGGCCAAAGCTCCTATGTGGTCAAGGATCTCAAAGGGGAAAATGTACCTTGTCCATAGCTTCCTTTTCAGTCCAAACTGCATGACTCACTTCCATGGTGATATTCAAAGGAAAAATTTATCTCCAACATCGAACTCCAAGTCCCTTCTACGGTTGTCAGTGTAGCTCTTTTTTTGACTCAGAGCATCTTTGATGTTTTTCTGGATGACTTGAACCTTCTCAAACATCTCTTGCGCAAGATCATTTCCATGAAACCTTTTTTCTCCAACTTCATCCAAACAAGTTGGAGTTCTACATCACTTTTCATATAGAGATTCATATAGAGCCATCCGAATACTTGAGTGGAAGTTATTGTTTTATAATAACTCATCCAATGGGAGATGCTGATTCCATCCACCTTTGAATTATGGAGAGAAGGCTCTTATCATATCTTCAAGTGACTAAATAGTCCTTTCATATTGGACATTAGTTTGGGGATGATTGGACAAGATGAAATATAATTCAGTACTCAAACCATGTTGAATACTCCTCCAAAATTTAGATGTGAACCATGGATCATGATCATAGATAATTGAAAGTGGAACACCATGATGTCTCACCCCATACTTAATATATATTTTTGATACTTTTTCAAGTGATACATTTTCTCGAATAGTGATAAAATGGGAAGTATTAGTGAGTCATTTAACCACAACCCATATCACATTATTTCCCCTGGACATCTTCTAGAGACCCATGAAAAAGTAAATAGTGATATTCTCCCATTTCCGCATGGGTATAGGCAATGGCTACATCATCCCTTTGGACTTTTATCACTCTACTTTAACTTTCTAACATAACATGCACCTTGATATATATTACACAATATTCGTATTCATGTTATCCTACAAGAAGTGTTCTCGGAGATCATGGTGCATCTTAGTACTCCTAGGATGGATAGATAATGTTGAGCTATGTGCATTGTATAATAACTCATTATTTATCCTGGGTGATGATGGAACAAAAAGCCACATTCCAAACCAAATCACACAATCATTGTTGATATGGAACTCTTACATCTTCCCTTCCTTTACTAAAATCCCCCTCTTTTGTAACTCCACATCATCCTTTTTTGCTTCCTTAATATTCTATTAAATGGATGGTTGCACAATCATTTGGGTAAGGTAGGATGTATCCCTTTCCCTTATGATTTCTAAATCAATCATTTGCATATCCAAGAAGATAAGGTATTTCTCAATATGTTACCTGTATAGAGTATCAGGTTCTCTTCTTCTTAGAGTATCACCTAACTTGTTCCCCTTTCCATGATGATAGTGAATAGAGAAACCGTATTCTTTAATTGTATCTAACCATCTCCTTTGACGCATGTTGAGATCCTTTTTTTGAATATATACTTTTGGCTCTTGTGGTCGGTGTATATGTCACACTTCTCACTATAAAGGTAGTGCCACCAGATCTTCAAGGCACCAATCATAGCTACCAGCTCTAGATCATGCACCGGGTAGTTCTGATCATGGATCTTCAACTGCCGTGAGGCATAGGCTATCACATTATCAATTTTCATGAGTACAAAACCAAAGACTTTCTTGGAAGAGTCACTTTATATCACAAATCGTTCTTCCCTTTTCGGTAATGTCAGTACAGGTGCAGTGATCAACCATCTATTTTTCTCCTTTAAGCTTACCTCACATTCATCCATCCTGACAAACTTTACCCCCTTCTGTGTTAGCATGGTCATTGGGTTTGACAATCATGGAATTTTCTTCCCAAATCATTGATAATACTCATCTAGAGCCAAAAATCTATGGATCTTAGTTACAGAAGTATTCCTGGGCCACTATTCAATTGCCTTCATCTTGGAAGGGTCCACAGATATCCCTTTTCCGGTGATAACATGCCCCATGAATGATACTTCCCCCATCCAAAACTCACATTTATTGTACTATCATACAACTTCCCCCCTCTCAAATTATTTAACAATGTATTTAAATGCCCCCCATGTTCGTCCTTGCTCTTACAGTATATTAGAATATCATCAATAAAGACTACCACAAAATTTTCAAGGTAATATCTAAAGACTCTATTGATTAAATCCATGAAAATTGATGGAGAATTAGTAAGTCTCAGGGGAATCACTTTGAAATAATAGTTTCTATACTGAATTCGAAAGGATGTATTTGGAATATCTTCTTTCCTCACCTTAAATTGATGATATCATAACTGAAGGTCCACATTATATAAATAACGGTCCCCACAAAGCTTATCAAACAAGTCACCTATCTGTGGTAGGGGATACTTGTTCTTTATTGTGATTATATTGAGCTCACAATAATCAATACAGATTTACATTGATCCATCCTTTTTCTTGATGAAGAGGATAGGAGGACCCCAATGTTTTCCACTCTGGCATATAAAACCCTTCTCCATATTCTCCTATAACTGATTTTTCAGGTCTTCCAGCTCTACAGTAGCCATTCTGTAAGGTGTCTTTGATATTGGAAAAGACCCACGAATAAGTTAAATTGAGAACTCAACCTATCATTCAAGAGGAAGACTAGGAAACTCTTTAGGGAATACATCAGTGTAATCCCTCACGATGGGTATGTCTTCAAGCATAATTCTCTCCTTTGTCTAAATAATTTGAGATAGAAATGTTTTCTCTTAAGGCAACCATATACACACTTGAGATGAAGAATTTAAAGGCGACTCATTTTTTGAATTACACTTGTAAATAATCGAAGGATTCTTTGAGATGTTAAGAGTAATCTCCCGTTCCTGAAATTTGATGTTGTCCTTGTACAAAGATAGCATTTACTTTCCCAATATAGTGTCAAACTACACTAAAGGAAGTATGAAAATATTTTATAGTATGTTTAGTACACAAACGTTAATCTGGGAGGAGTTATACACCATATATGCAACGATTTCCCCATTCTTTGTTCTCACAAATAAATTTTCCTCCAAAATTTGCGGTGGTGTTTGAATATTTCTACAGAACATTGAAGATATGAAAGAATGTGTAGAACCTAAATCAAATAGTACATTCACTATTATTGAATGAATAACTAGAGTAACTATCACCACATCATTGTTTGGCTCCCACTCAGTAGTAGTGATAGAATAATATCTTGTTGCCTTGGAGGTTGTTGTTGATTTCCTCCAACAACCTTTGGCTTAGGGAAATTGTTCGCATATTTCCCATGCTCCATACTATTGTAACACTGCACTAATGGTTGCGTGTTGATCTGAATGTTCCTTTATTCTTCAACATTAGCGATATTTTTCATATCCCTTGGGCATTTCGTGGCCAGATGACCTAAAATTATATATTTTAATCAATTATTGGTTCCCTTTAGACAGTTACCATGATGCTTCTTCCCAAAACAAATTCAAGGGGAAAAGTCGGTCTTCTTTCCATCATGGGATTTTTTTGATGAACCACCCATGTTTTTCTCCATTTTCTACTTCTTGTCATTTGTACCACGAGACCACAAAGAGTCTCCAATATATATTTTTACCTTGAGTCCACAACAAAAAATATCCTCGTAACTATAGAATTCTCAAATTTCCAAAGCTTTTTGTAGACTAAGCTTTAGTCTGCTAATGAAGTGATCCACCTTGCTTTTGGTGTTCATGACAAACCCAGAGGCATACCTTGCAAGTCCTGCAAAGTTTGATTCATATGTCGTGATGGAATCATCTTCCTTCTAAATGAGTCTAATGAAATAACTTTCCATCTTGAGATGAAGTGTTTGAGGAAAATATTTGTTGAGAAACATCCTCTTGAATTCCACCCAATCTATAGAATCAATTTCCTCTTGGGACTTTGTATTCTAGATCAGTGTCCACCACTGATCAGCTTCCCCATCAAAATGATTGACTTCCAATACAACCTTTTCTTCTTCCGAGCATTGGAGGTTGGAGAATATCTTTTCAATGGAGTTAATCTACTATTCTGCGATGAGAGGATCAGAAGATATACTAAACATGGTAGGTCGTTTCCACATGAAGGATCCTATGGAAACACAATCTTTCTTTGTAGGAGGAGGGTATTCCACATGATTCACGTTATTATTCATAACTAGATACATCTGAGCTAGTACTGTCATGATGTTTTGAGCACATGATCCCATCACATCAGGCATAACATTAGGGAAATCATCACATTTCTTATCACATTGGTTTTTGGTGCATGTTCTTCTATTTCCCGTCATTAGCTATAAAAAATAATGTATAATTAGAGGTCTTGAATAGTTAGCTATTGAGCCTAAAAATGAAACTTTTACCATAAAAGGATGAACATATAAATAAGAAGTACATCCCAAATTGTGATTCCATAGGTTTAAATCTAGGATATCCTTGATCTATTTCTTGACTTATATTCTTATGGACTTTTTGGGTCCCTTAATAATTGTTTTTACTAAACTAATGAATCTACCAAAGCATATCCCTTGGGAGTGTCATAACCAAGAGTGAAAAAAGGCCCATTGTCATGTACCAGGATACCCTAGGTCATGCCCAGAACTCCTTGTAAGTGTTTTCACACATATGTATATCAATGATAGAGCCACCACTACCTGCTCGTATCCAGACAAAGATGTTTTTGGTTGATAAAAAAATTACTCTATACTTACCAAAATTTAGTGATGTTTTATTATACTGTGTTCCATCATTTCAGTTCACACTGAAGTTATCTATTCCTAATCTCCAAAAATAACAAGACCATACTCTAATACTAAATATAGAAACCTAAGCCTTTAATATATATCATTACATGATTATAAGCATAATTAATCGTCAGAGTGCATTAAAAGGATCGTTAAGTCTAGTGTCTTGGAAGACTAGGTACATAAAACATAAAACATGGGTCTAAAAAAAATTCTTTATTTAATCTCCTTAAATAACTCCTAAATTACTTTTAGACCATACATCAGTGTACGGTACCATGGGTAACACATGATCAAAGGAAGGAGCTAAAAATCACAGTAAGAGAATGAACATAAGGATACATCTTAAGCACATGAGTTAGGAGGAATGACTTAATGATAACAAAGAATGGAACATATGAAATCATATCATATAAGTTTGGGATAATATAAACATGTAATCCTATAAATGTGGTTGAATCATAAGAAATTTCTTTAGTATGGGTCACGGAAAACTGCCCATCCTGTTTCCTATTTTAGTACGGGGCAGGGCTAACCGCCAATCCTGTTTCACATTGCATCTCATGGGAAATAACTTTAACCAATGCATTAGAGAGATATCTAGGATCACCCATATCTAAATTTTCATGAATATTCTTTCCACATAAATAATCTTTCCACACCAATAGTGATACATAATCAACCATCCATAAACATAAGGGTACCCCGACAAATAATTAGGTACCACAACCATGACATAAATCATAACCAATGGGAATATCATGAATGTGTCCACGAAATAAAGGAATTATAAATTGACATTAAATAGGAATATATAATGGTAAATTATGTCAAAAATAAGTGGCAACTTGTATGAAATGTGTTTGGGAAATTTTAGCATTAAAACATTCTATGCAGTTTTATGGAAAATACTATAGATATTTATAAACTGAAAAGGGAACAATATTTTATATAAAACTACAAGTGAACCAAGAAGGTTTTCATAATAAAAATAATGATTTTATAAATACAATGGTGGTATAAAATATAAGATAGAGTTCACTTGAAATTGGGTAATAACTTGGGAACTTCTGTTTAAACATGATTGCTTATTGGGGGTATCAAGGTGGGAATCACTAAAAAACATGTATATCCAAAAAATTGAAAGATGGATGGATCATGGATAGTTATTTTTGAGAAAATAAATAGTATTTAGAAGTTTGACATAATAATAAAATACAACTTCATTTGGGTAAAAATAAATATTTAGAAACCCGGAGTAAAGGAGGTTCAGATTGAATTTATTTCAGATTATTAGCATGGTATCGGGTGTACCTAAAAGTGATATGGTGATAGATAATGGGGTTTCTAAAAACTTATAAATCATGAGGGAAATATGGGTAATGTGAGATATAATACCCCATAATTAGAGATCACACATAAAATGGAACTACATAGAGGTAAATCTTGAAATAATAGTGAAATCGGGGGATCCATTAACTTAAATCCGTTGGTGTTCTCCACATGTAATTAAAGACTTGAATAGAAAAATTAGGTTTATTAATTAATAATTCCATAACCCCTTATATATTTAATTGTTTTAGTATAATCATTTTATGATCATTCATAATAAATTTTATTGGTTTTGAAGATCAATTTCATTGTTCAGGCTCATTTATTTACTTGAATTTAATGGTTGGTTCACTTATATTTATGTTTGAATAAACATGTAAGATGAAAGTGGTTATCCAGAAGTGAATTTATATAATATAATTGAACATATAGGTGATTAAATGGTTTTAAATTTATTTTTTTAACTTTGAGTGAAGTCAAACTATTATATAAAACCAATGTGACAACCGTTTTTGTTAATTGGTGGGCTTGATTACAAAGAACATGTTTTGATTTATAACTTAATATAATTTGTAAAAAATATTAAAGAATAAAAATAGAATATGTTAAAAATATATAATCTGGTTTAACCATAAAAAAATGGTTTCATGACCATATTTAATGATAATAATAGAAATTGATAAACTGTAGTCCTTGAATGTTCAAAATTAGCACATCTCAAACGGTGCTTTCATTGCTTTAAAAAAAAGGTTGGGAAAGGAGAGAAGATAATGAAATATCCCATTGGAATAAAAATATTTCAGTAAATCTATGTTACTGGATTTTTCATATAATTTAGGTGACAAGAGGTGAGGAAAGAAACAAAAAGAAAAGAACCTAAATGAAAAGAAGGAATTGGAAAGAGAAATTTACCTCTTGAAACTTAATCCTTTGAAAACCTCTTTACGGGAGATGTTTTTGTAATTTAAAAAGTCTAGAGGATTTTGGACGTGGGGGAGGAGCTTCAGAATGGATTTTGGCAGAATATTGGCAAGGCACAAGGCTTGAGAGTACTGAAGAGAAGATGTAAGAATGGGTTGTATTTATAGTGGAGGGGAGGAGGGTTTTCATAATTTATTAATCATTTTTTTATTATTTATTCACAAGTCAAATAATAGTAAGTATTACATGACCAAGAATAGTAAAATATGAATGTAAATTTGAACCAATTGGGTATATATTAGCAGATCATTGTCAATGACTCAATTAATCCATTTTTTAACATTTAATGTGAATTATTAGATTTTACTATTAATAAAAAAATCTTGTACTTCAGAAAAATCCAAAAACGTCACCCTTACCATTTTTCAATGTGTAGAATCCAAAAATGAATTCCATTTTTCAAAAATAGTTTTCTAAATATGAATAATTTAATATTTAATAAATATCAAACTTTGTTATTAAAACCCAGTTTTAAAACATTTATTTACTTATTCTAAAATACAGGTACAGAATAATTTCACTTGAATATTATTTCAATAATATAATAGGTAATGTGTCTATTAATTATGGTATATAACTACTCATAAGATATGTTAATATTCATAAGGGAAGGTTACTATTCACCAAAAATAATATTTTTCTTATCGGTCTCAAAATAACTTACTGGTCACAGTTGTGTATGTCATATTTTCGAAAATCCAAACACAGAAGTGAAAAACCTATGTTTAATGGTCCATTAGCACTTATTAGTTCATTATTTTGTGTTTTCATTTGATTTTATGACATAATTATGGTATGTTAATTTCCATTTAAAAACATTGGGTCGTTACAGTTCGCCAAACCAAGTGCCAGAACTCTTTCAAGGAAAACTTTCATATTTTATTTAGAAACTCCCAAACAAACTGAAGATCAACCATGAGGGAAGGATGGGAAAAAGAAATCACATCAAAACACAACACATATCACACCTAGAACATGAGAAAAGATAGGTTTTCCCAATAATCAAGAACATAAACCATACATGAAAACTGGATGTGACACCTCGTAAATATATTTGGGTAGTTATTTATCATGATTTCTTGGGGTTTCCACATTTTCTCTTCTATCATATGAAATTTCTTAAGTACCATTAATAGTTGATTCATCTGATTCATCAAAACAAGTTCTCTAGTGTCTAGTATTTTGATAGGATCTTTATAATAAGATAAATTAGGTTCCAATTCAACCTCCTTATTGGTGAGAACATGCACAGAGTTTGGCATATATTTCTTTAATAACGATTCATGGAACACATGTTTTACATTAGATATTCATCATGGGATTTCAAAATTATAAGAAACAAATTTAATTCTATCAAAAAAATTTAAGGTTTCGATGCATTTGGTTAAAAGACTTCATCAAATACCGAACATTATAACACCACTCTGAGGAGATACTTTCATGAAAATATGATATCCCTCTAGAAATTCCAAATAATTCCTCTGGTTATCCATAAATTTATATTTTTATATTGAAATGTTATAATATGGTTATGAATAGTGTTTAAATTTTCTATTATTCTCTCAAAAATAAATTGGACCATAATATTGATTTCACCAACTTCAAACATTCAAGTTGAATAATGACATCTCTATCGATATAATTCTTCAAACTATGACATCAAATACTTTAATGGAAGATATTGATATAGGAAAACACCACCAAAGGTATATACTGATCCCACATAGATTTAATAGGAAGTCATAATTCCCATAACATATATTATTAAGTTATAATATTCATTTTAGAATATCCATTTTGTTTAATGTTATAGGATATTATCAAATGAAGCTCTGTATCCAGATCCTTTGGAATTCTTCTCCTGATTTTTCATGTAAATAATCGTTCATGATTATACAAAATTTAAATAGGAGAACAATTATGTATAAAAAAATCATTAATATAGATTCATGTAAGGTTATCATGAGGTATATCATCTCTTATAGTGAGGAAATCTATTAATTTAGTTAGGTGATCAGCAATAACCCATATTGGATAATTTTTTCTAAGAGTATATAGTAATCCAATGATAAAGTCTATATAAATTTCTTCACATTTACATAATGGAATATTTATAAGTTTCAATAATTAAATGTATGTAGTATATTATTATTCACCTACGAAAAACCAAACATCTAGACATATAATCAATAATTTCTCTATTCATATTATCCAACAAAAAATGTTCCTTCAAATATCTATAAAACATTCAGGTACCAAGGTGTAAAAATAAACTCAATATATGGGTATCTTATAATAATTATATTTTCATATCAAGTATATAGGAAACACATAACCTCCTTCCAAATTTTATAATTATATATTTATATAAAATTCAACCATTTTTTTAACATCCACCCCTTTATTTTTAATTTTAAAATTAGTATCATCTGGCTACCAACATTTTAAATTTTTTTATAACTCTGGTTTTGAAATAATTATTAAAAAGTGTTACGTTTATCCTTCATTAATATTTTCCATACCCGTATTTACTAGATCATTACACAAATAATCCCTATCAGTCCTCCTTTTAATCTGAAATCGATGGTATTTCATTCTCAATGATATTGTTACCCTATTTTCCTTCACAAGTTGGTATTTTTTGAGAAATAATAACTGTGGTGTATCTTGGGTCATATCATTTTCCTTATATTTATATATTTTTGTGAATACATGCTCTTATAATCTATCTATATCTCACATATTTCACTATATAGATAATGTATCAATATTATCAAAAACTAATTACTCTTTCCAATTGAAAATCATGAGTGGTATATGTTGATACATTTTTATTTAACTCCCTTGATGAATATGAATTAACTTTATTCATATGTATAATGACACTACCGAGCCCCTTGTTCGATGCATCATTACACATCTCAAATCTATCGTTTCCTAATTATAACATCAAAATAAAAGCATCTTACACTTTCCTCTTCAATTATTCAAAATATTATTTACGTTCATTATTGAATGTGAAAATAACCCATTTATATGTAATCATGATTAATAGGTTACATAATTGGTAAAAATGTGAACAAATCGATAACATTATCATACCAGTCCAATGGTAGTGCATAAATTAGCAATTTTCATTGGTGTATGCCATTCATTAACCACCTTTCTATTTGTGGGATCAATTGAGATTCCATCATTAGAGAAAAGATAGACATGAAAAGAAAATTTATGAATCCATAGTTCAACCCTACCTAATTTCCTATATAACTCCTTTTCTATAAGTCTATCAAGAATATTACACAATTAATTATCTTGGCCATGATTGATATTAGAGTGCCCCATGATATAATCAATAAATATTTCAATATATTTCTAGAATATACTATTACATAGCTTTATAAAAACATAGGTTGAATTAGTTAATTGAAATGGATTTAATATAAACTCATAATATCTATATCTCTTAAAAAATGTTTTCTCTAGAATGTGTTTCATATTTACTCGCAATTGATAATAAATAGATAGAAGGTCAATCTTAGTAAAATTTTCAGATATATAATATTGACCAAACAAGTCATAAATGTGAGGTAGAGGATACAATTTCATTATATTAAAAGAATTAAATTCATTATAATCAATGAAAATACCTATAGATCTATCTTTCTTCTTAGCAAAAAGAATAGGGTTTCCCCAATGTGCACACTAGGGGATATGAATCCTTTTTTACAGAAATCCTATAATTGTATCATAAACTTGAATAATTCTATATTTTCTATTTTATAGGGGGTATTTGATATAGTCTTTGAATACGGGATTAAATTAATGGAAACATCCACTTCATTTTATGGTGGATTCCTAGGTATTTCATCAGGAAATGCACCAATGTATTATTGTACAATATGTATACTCTTATTTTAATGTTATATTTTCAATTGATAGATTATGTCTTCTATTATTCCCTATGAATCAAATTTAGAAGATATAATGGACTTGGTTATAGATATGAATTAAATAATTAAAGTTCTCCTATAAAAATAAGGTATTCAACATCCTTTTCGTGAATTGTGTTTTCCTTCTATCTGCAATAAAACTTTCATTATTTTTTAAATCAAATCCATACCAAGGATGATATTAAAATAAATTAAATGAATAATAATCAAGTATGTAAATAGGACACATTTATGTGTTATAATAGGAACTAACCAAATCATCCTTATTATGGTGAGATTTCCACCAGTTATTTTTACTAACTACTCCAAACTTATGGTACTAGGGAAATATCTAATTTTCATTCCAAATATAGATGATATAAAAGAGTGTAGTTGTCTTGAATAAAAATAAGTGTTAGATAAATTTGTGTCTATGATTAAAGTACATGTTACCACATATTTAAAAACTTCAACCTCAACAATAATGATCACTTAAGCTCGATCTTCTCCCCTCGACTTCTTCTATGGAAGTTTCACTTAATTCTTGAAATATTATTAGAAAAAATACCCCATTTATATACTATTTAAGAAATGTAAAATAGTGGTTTATTTATTCAAATTTCATTCATTATCTATGGTAATCCTCAGTCTACACTTGTAACAAACTCACATGCCCTTCAAACATTTTCCTGAATGTTTCTTCCTATAATTTTAAAAAGATAAAAATAAATTCATTCCATTTTTATTGTTTGATGCTTCAACTTTTTGTTGATTCTCAATAGTCCTCTTCTTATATTTATTTACATTTAATATACATGATCTAGAGAATTTATTCTCTTTTTAATGGTACATAATACTACTTCATTATATGATGAAAAAGTTAGCGAATCTGATGTGTGTTTTCTGTAGGTTTTATGCATGATTGCTTCTGGTTGTGATGTTTGTTTTTTTGGTTTGTATTTGGATATGTATTTTTGGTTTGCGTTAGTATTGTCTCGGCGTTTCGATGGAAGCATGTTCCAAAAATGGTGGAGCGTGATGGATGGTTTTATGGGTTTGAAGTAGTATTCTTGAATAGAAAAGAGGAGAAATGGTGGTGTTTAAGAGGAGTCTGTACTAGCTTTTTCTGATCCAGGGGTTGATGATGAATTTTTCTATTGAGCTGAGCTGCTGAAGTCATATTTGAAGAGGCACAGTTGAAGAAGGGACTGGTTGTTGTCTGATGTTGGTTTGATTCCTATGATATGTAATTGTCTGATTTTGGTTGGGGATACTTGTTGGGTTTGGGAAAGATGTTCTCCCTTATCCATTTCCTTGTTTACTGCACTTTTTATTTCTCTTTAATAAATGGTCAGAGGTTTTGCCTCTGACTAACTTTCCTGGTATATAATACATTACACAAACAGACCCTAATTAATTTATTCAATTATATAAATGGTGAGAAAAATGTTTTGTCATGGTTTTTCTATTGAGTAGGTTTTAAAGTGGTGTTTTTATATGAAATTTGGAGTTTTTTTGGTGTAAACATTTCATATGCCACTTGGGAATGCTTTAAAAATTGGTCTAATTGTTTATTAACATATTGTTTTAGTGCTAAATTTCTATTTGGTATGATTTTGTAACCATTTAATTTTTAAAGTGGTTGTTTTATGTGAAATTTAGTATTTTTCATTTCCGAACCCTTGTGTTCCATTTCATTCCATTTTGTAAAGCATACAATTGGATTATAAAACTTTTTGTGGGAATAAAATTGTGTTTGGGTATATAATTGATGTGGGTTTAATTTTGAATGTTGTTTTTGGTGAAATTTTGGTGTAAAATTATTTCAAGTGTTTATTGAAATTATTTTATAAATTGTTATAATGTTTTATTAAATTATATAAATGGTGATAAGTATATTTTCTAAATGATTTTGTCTGAGTATCTTTTCAAAAATCGATTTTTTTGTGCAACTAGTGGCTTGTGATATGTAATTTTTAGTTTGGTTGATGAATTGGGTAAGTGGTATTATGTGACATGAGACACTTTATTGGGAAGAAAATGAGAAACCTATGTATCTAACTAGGTGGAATAAGACTAGTATGATAGCTATTGAGAAGTTTCTTTATCCCAGTTTCACATAGAGATATTTATGTTGACAACACTAACTAAATATTAATGATGATTTGGGGCCACAAGAATTTTGGATTTTTCTCCTCTCTATTGGATCATACTTGAGAAATATGTTGGTCATGTATTTTATGCCACACCTTACTAAGATACGAGGTACCTAGAGCCCCATAGTTTTTATTACAGAGGGGTATTTCCTATAACTAGTGCTCATTTCCAATATCACACTTTCTATCGGCATACAATATGGTTGGTTGATAATTTCACAAGAAAGGGTGTTTTATTTAAAATTTCATTTATTAAAATTGTTTTCCATTTAAAATTGAATTTATTTAAAGTTGTCTTACTTTAAATTTATTTCCCTTTAAAATTTTCTATCATTTATTTAATTATAAAACATGAAGATTAATTTTTCATTTAATGTTTAGTGAATGAAATATTTTATCTATGTGGGATCCTACTGGGTTTTGGCTCACACCCTGTATACACCTTTCAGTGTATATAGACCATGTTGTCTATTTGTTTCATTTTAAGTATAGACATGAAATGTTAATATTTGGGTACTAAGTGTCTCTTTTTCTGTATCTTTGTGGAGGGAGATTGAGGATGTTGTTCCTCTTGTTTCATGGATATTTTAGGTGGTGTTCGAATTTCAGGTTGTCTCCTAGTGCTTCTTAGTTTTTGTTTTCATTGTAAACATAAAAACTAGAAATTGTTAAAGGTTATTTTTTTGTAATTTTTTTAGATATGGATTTTTATATCTTCTTGGTTATTTTAATATGGTTAATTTGGGTAAATCACTACTTCTTGTTTTATTTGATACCAAGGAACATTTGTCTTCATGTGGGGATAAGGAGTGTCCTTCGGGCCTTGTTGCAGACTCGGTCAGCCGCTAGGTTGAATGGTGACCCGGCTTGGTTTTTTACCTGAAATGAAATTCTAAAAATTTTGGGGATGAAATTTTTTGATGAAGGGGAGAATCTAACACCCGAGCTTCAATTATAGTAATATTCTTATTTTTAGGAATAAATAAAACAGTACACGTATTTTATTCCAGAATATGAACCTAAATTCTACAATTTTACGAATTGAATTTTATTAAATTACTTTAATTGTTAAATATTAATATCAAAATTATTTCAAGGTAATTGTTTTGGATTTTTCGATAAAGATAGATTTTTTAGTGAATAGTGAAAAAATAAGAATTTTTCAAATATTATCATTTCATTTAATAAAAAAAATTAATTTAAAAGTAATATTATAGATTTTATTTTGTACAAAAGTGAAATATGATCCAGATAACTAATAATAATCTAATTTTAATTAATAAATTTCATGATTTTGATATATGTAATTTTTATTCTTAGATAATACATTTTGGTAAAAATTATTTTCCATTGAATTTGATGAATTTATATGAAAAATAATTTATATTAATTATTTTAATGGATTTGTTGAAAATATATACTGTATTTTTAATCACTAGGATCAGTTTTTAATATTTTTCTTTGATTTGTATTCATTATAAATAGTAATCATTGTAAAATTTTTCACCACTATAAAGGTAAAACTAGTAAAATATTTTTAAAACATTGGGATAAGGCTTTAAATTTTATCTAATAATTTAATTTATTATATTTTAAGAGTTTAGTTCCACTATTATCATTAAAGGCTCAAACACATTTCCACTTTGTGCCATTTTTCTTTGATATTGACCTTCATATTATTTTATGAAACGAATAAATACAAAATGTCACTCTTTTGACTTTAATATCTCTAATGTTTTGAAATAATAATTAAAAGTTTTTGTGTTTGGTTTGAGTTATTTATATTAAATATTAGTTAATTATTTTTATCATGGTAATTTATTTTTAATTTTTTGTTGTTGAATAATTTTTTTAAATTAATAAGAAATTTTGAGACAACATATGGGCATGAAAAAAAAAATAAAGTATATGATTTTAAAAAATATAAAATTAATTCTTTTGACTGACTTATAATTAATCATGATATTTATAGATAAATATAATGTATTATGTATGTTTTAAAGATTTGTATTTTAATTATATATCTATCACTTTATTTTCAAAGTCAAATTAAATGAATACTTCAAAAATTGACATTAACGATATTTAATAATAAATAATTTTTTTCTAAATGATTTATATTTCATAAAAATATTATATCTATCCTAGTGAATTTGATATGGTTTAAAATATAAACCAAGGTCCATTTATGAGTTTCTTTTCATTTTATGGTAACATTAAATACACTTAAATAGTATAAAATATTTATATTGTAGTAATTGCCATGAGGGTTAATGAGGGTTGAAAATATTAGATAATAGTGAAAACAAAATCAAATCATGTAAAAACATTTATTATAAGAAATATTTTTACTCATACCCATAATATATTTTTATAATATAAATTTTTATCAATTTTTAGAATAAAATTAATTTAAATTAATTTAAAAATATTGGTTATTTCAGGATTTCCCATCCCATAACTTATAAAAGGACACCCCTTATATATTTTATTTACATCAAGTATAGAAACATTGATTGACTTAAATCTATAAATTTATCTTCTAAAAATAATTACACATGTTCTACAGGTTTTTTTCTTACCAAAATATCAACCCTATGTCCATTAAGCCAGAATATATAGGAATTCTACCCAAGAAGAGGTAATCATATTTACTGTCTCTTTAAAATTTATTTCTTCTTATACTACCTATAAATCTATCATAACCATTATAAAATAAATAATACTGCATCATAAATATATGGATTTGTTATTATTATTATATTACATCCATTTTTCTCATTCTTCCAACCTATGGGTATAAAAAATATTGGTCATGCATATATACGACTTACCGTCTCTGTGTAATTGTGTAATTAAATTTTTATTACCATTTTACATATATTGTTATAAATAAGAAACTAACAAATATATATTTTATTTATTTAATAATTATTATTTTTTAATTATAATATCCTATATAACTTCTTACCATCCAATCTTTTGGAAAAAGATAACTTCGCTCAAACTTATATAGGGACAACCAACTACACAATGTGATGTGATTAATTTTTTGATTTCATATTTACATGGAATGCAATAAGGATATATTTAATGAATATATATGATTTTTATATTATTATTAACATTTTGTAGATAATGTAACTGTAATCAGTGTATAATGACCAGATATTCTATGATGAAACATGCATGAGAAAACAGAGCAGCTAACAGCCAAAAATTTGATAATAATGAAAAATTATTAACTAATAAGTGATAAGATACTATAAAGAAAAATATCTATGATATTATAAATATTACTATGGTTTTGATATAAATTATTAAAAACATTGAAACTATTATACATGAATTTTCAACACATTAAACTAAAGGGAAATGTGAGATAATAGATTTTGGATCAATTTCTACTTCGTTGGAACAAATTTGGTATCATGCATCTATTTATTGGAATGTGGAATATATACTACTATTTAGATGTGTTTAAGAATAATATTTATTTATTAATTACGATTATTGTTGGGAAAAAGTCTTTCATTGTATCATTGACGCCTTTTCGAGGTAATTATGTTTGTTGGAAAAAATGACCTCCATGTTGTGTTTGTTGACAGAGCAGAACATGATGTTATTTTTGTTGAAAAGGGGGCTTTACATAGTGATTTGTCGAGTTCTATTGATATTGTAGACAACATATGTTGATAAAGAACTATGAAAAATAAATGGATGATCTGGAAGGCATGTTTCGGGATCAGAATGTTGAAAAATGGAGAAGACAAGTTCCACGTAAAATGTTTGAGGATTTGAATGAAAGATGAAGTTATGTGAAGGAATATTGCACTCAAGGCATGTTTTGGGAGACGAACATCGAAAAATGGTGATGGAATGATGTGAGAGAAATATTTGGAAATGGGTGTGAAAGATGAGGTTGGGTGAAAGAAACATTCACTCCCAATGTGACGTCAAATAGGGTTTTACATGCTTAAAGGGGATCTTCCATGAAAAAAGGTGAATCTTCTATCCAAAGGTAAAGAATGATTATAAATATGAAGTGACCCCCTTATTAGTGAGAGCTCAATACTTAGTGAAAATCCAACCACTGGATCGCATAATTATTCCGCCTAAAGGGAGTTGCGGGAAAGATTTTGAGTTGAGCACAAGCTAAGAATGTTACGCAAAAGATTTGAGTTCCGCAAAAGATTTAAGTTGCTTGAGAAGGGTGTTTTGTGACAATAGGGGAATCATGAGCGCAATTCATTAACGTTGTGCAAAAGATGTAGTAAGGGTTGTGAGAAATATTTGAGGTTTCCCAGTACACCCGGTGAAAAGAGATATTCATCTTTGTGTGACTGTGGGATTTCAACAAATCATCTATTAATAGTTAAGGATATATATTTCATTAAAGATAATGGAGCGACCTATAAGTCACCAAACTGTAAGTGGATATTCTGAAGAAGCAGCGATAACACTTCATTTGGGAGAGCAGTGAGCTTTCATATTGTGTGTGATTGTAAACCAGGAGGGACAGTGAGTCTTCTTCGAACTTGTAAACAGCAGTGTGATTATTATGGATTTGGTACATCGACACATCTCTAGTGTATGCTCCTTGGATGTATCCTAGTGAAGGTGAACCAAGTAATATTGTTGAGTCTTATGCACGATTTAAGATTCATCCATACTTTACAATGAGATGGAGATAGAGAATATGGTTTTGTATAACAACAAAACCAGATCAAAAGGGGAAGTTGTTTTAATTTTTCACACTCTAATTCACCCCCCTCTCATGGTATCTAGCCTTGGAGACCTAACAATGATAATTTCAATTCATGTTAACTCTTTCAAGGGGTTATAGTTTAAAAGTTTCCAGTGGGTAAGAATTTATTTTAATCTCCTTTTTGGATTGCATATATTTTTGTTGAAATAATCTTTTAATCAATACCTCATAAAATCCATCTATTTTTTTATTAAATATATATTAAAGTATTTCCCATATATCCTTCCATGTTTTACTCTCTTTAAAACTTCAATCAAGAAAATAAATTTTAAAAATAAAATCCAATATAATTTTTATTTATATTGGAGATTTTTGGTTCTTCCATGCCCTTGTTTTTAATTTTTTTAATAAAGTCCATTTTATTTACCCAAATGATTTATTAATAAAATATTAAGTTATACTTGACTTTTAATTTTTTTTAATAGAATCTTTATAATTTTTCTTAGAGGTTCATTTTAAACTCTCTTTATATAAAGTCCAATGTAATGTTTTATTTTTATTGTATATGTTATTAATGGACTTTACCACCCCCATAACCAATTTTCAATATCTTCCATCTTGTATATGTTGTAAATGGTTTTAAAAATAAAAATACTTAATTAATAATTATTTTATTATTTTCAATTCATTTATTTTATTCTATAAAATAAATTAATTTAATTCAAAACCTATATTTTTAATGAATTCATCTCTCATTAATAATTTTTTCTGTCAACCTTTTCTTGAAATACTAACATTATTGTTTCTAATCTTTAATATACATTGTTTTTATCTTGAATATAAATATTCTTAGTATCGTTTATATTCTTATTTCATAAACTTTATAACATTTCTATATATTTTGTTTTACTATGAAGGTTATTTTATTGACTAGAAAAATATTTATATTTTCTATGCATTACTCAATATATATATCTTATGATAATGCATACTATTAATAAATTTTAACTTATTATTAAAAATATATTGAATGTATTGGAAATGTAGTAATTGGTGGAGCTTAAAATTATATATCCCCTTGATGTGTCGATAGGTCTCAGTATAAAAACTAGTAGGTTAGCCATATTAAATGGGTTTTTTATGTATGCCTACCCATAGTTTAAACAATCATGGGGAAAGGCCTTAGTGGTAATGATATCATGTTGTCTGAGATCATGATTCCCTACATTATGAATTTCCATTACTGAGAATTCAGTTGTTGTTATTCATCTATTTTTTATATTGATATTATCCATGGATACCGATTGAAATAATGTTTTTATTAAATGAAATGTTTTATCATTTAATTACCCTTCCATAATGATTACGTCTTATTTATTCACAATATCTCCTATTGTTCATAAAATTTGTTGACAATTTAAGCTCAAAATTATTTTTCATTCAATCTTGTAGGTATGAAGAAAAATAATTGAATGAGTTTCAAGGGTTACAAATATTATCTTTTTTAAATATTTAATTTCCTATGTAATATGATAATCATGTATGTATATAGTTCTGAAAGATTAATGAACTGATTATTCCATTATGATGAAATTCCTTGTATCTTTTGTCAATATAATACCATAGACACCAGATCTAAGATATTGACGTTGGGTTTGTTACCAAATATTATGAAATAAGTTTGAATTATTTAAACATCAATACCTATTAATTTAGAAAACTACAATCTAAATAAATCAACACAAAATAAAAAAATTCAAATATTTAAAATATAATTAAATTATGAATATGTGTAAATAATGAATAAATTAAGAAAATTTTTTAAACTGATTAAAATATTTTTAAAAATATTCCCATGGATTTTAACTAATATTTAAGGATTTAAGAAATAATGAAATAACATAAAATAATTTATATAAGAAATAAATAATTCATATTACAAAATATAATTAAAAACATGGTATTCTTGGAATTTCATATTTCAGAAAAAATAAATGGATTATTGAACTAAACATGAGTGTAGAGTGATCCTGAAACATATTCCTAGCATTTTACTAAATTATTTTGTCATCATAATGTGTGGTCGGTTAAGGTTGTCATTCAATTAGTATATTAGACTTGTCAAGATTATAACATGTGTTCACTTATGTTACCTTGATGCATGATTGGTAGAAATTTCAAATTGTGTTACATGAAATTTCATCAGCCGGTCACATGAAATTTCATCATATGGTCAATTAAAATTTCATCATGTGGTCACTTGAAATTTTATTATGTTGTCACCTAAAATTTCATCAGGAGGTGACTTACTTAAGGTCACTATACATGCTAGTGGTAGCCTAAAAAATTACATTAACATTAGGATAAACACATGTCGTGGTTTTATACCAAAATTGATAACATTAAAGACTAAATTTATATTTTTTCATAGTCGAAAAGAATATAGATAAACTAATTATCTTTCAAATTAAATTGGTGTTATAAAATTATAATCATTATATCTTAAGATGTAATAAAATGAAAGTTATATGGTAAATATATTTCCGAAAAATATAATTAAAATAAAATGAATGAAATATGTTGATTAATTATAATATCTAAAAGATAAAAAAAATCACAAAACATAAATCTATCTATGTAGATCTTATTTCGTAGAACATGGACTACAACTTTAAGTCAATAATTAGAAAGATTCTAGTAATTTGTTCTTAACTAATAGAAAGACTAAAAAATCATATGTTTTTAATATATTTTACTAGGAAACAATGGATGTCCCACTATATTCTTATAGACAATTGATAATGATTAAATTCAAATCAATATAATAGTATATTAATGATTAATTTAATTACCATGACCAACCCTGTTAGGGAATGCTTGGAAGGTGACATGCCTTGTGTTACACCCCAAGCCTGCCTCCAAAAGGTCCGTTGTTGGCGACAAGTTACGAGTAGGAAGATAAAACACATGAGAATCCTTATCCTAAGGTACATGTACACATTCACACATCTTCAAATACACATATGATGTTGAAAGGTAAAAAATGATACCATAATGCATGAATAACATATATCTGGCATTATAGTGCCAGAAAAGGTGCTAGAATGCATAAAGGTCCTAATAAAATACAACCAAATATGTCAAAAGAGTCCAAATTGTTAGTAATGAGGTGAATATGGTCAGAGTATCACATGATCCATCAATGTTCTATCTAGCCCAAATTATGTTTCTCCTTCTCTTGATCCTCCAAGGACTCTGTAAAAAGGAATTTCCTCTACATAAGATATGACACATATGGGAAGATACCATGAATGGGTGAGTATAACAATACTCAATAGGAAACAACCAAACCATCAAAAATAAGAATCAAGATAGTAGTCAACTACTAAAAATAAATATCAAATAGAATTGAGACATAGAAAATAAGAACAATTAGAATTGTATATACTCATAAAAGTCACTACTTATATAGTAGGTATCGACTGAACATACATCCAAAAGATTATTCTCAAGGATTTAAGGTAACATTCATCTATGAGAATCCACTAAATGATCCATAATTTCAATAAAATATATTAATCAATAGATCATGCTCATTGGTTCTTTCCAATGAATATACACATTGAAACTCCCAAGATATCAAAACCCATATTGGGGATCACACCCAGGGTCGTTGGGGGACACCAAGAACCCTATAGGAATAACCTATTTTGTAGGGGATCTTACACATACCGATACTAACAACCATATAGTATTGAAATACTAAATATTTGATCAATACACTGTGTATGTCGGGTTTGATGAGCCAATTCAGAATACCAAATAAACAAGAATTAATGATAGAGGATCACACACCAAGTCACATGGAAAGATATCATGATCTCTATCTGAGACTCATCATGTATAGTGGATCACAATCCTATACAAAGGACATAATTTCACACTATAACCTTATAGGGATGGACCAAGGGAATACACTCATCTAATATTGGTCTACAATGAAACTTTTTTATGGAATTTAGTCAATGTAGTACAAGATATAACCTTTAAATAATTTGGGATCCAACAAATCAATCAAGGAGTACACGATGTCTCCCATGTGTGTACATGAAAAGTCTCACTAAGCTTAGAACTCCCCATGTGCTACACTCACATGAAATGTATTTCCCAAAATACACAGTGTATCCCATGGGGGAATATCACTTATAGATGTCTATATGGAACTTATTATGTCATCCTACCTAGCCCATGATCCATAGGGAATTCTTGTGTTCTTGGGGAATTCCCATGTACTCAAACCATCTCCGATAAGGATATAATTTCAGCCTGGACGGGGTCGGGCCTACCCAACAAAAAATTGGGCCATTGACCACTATTCAGGCTGGGAAGGGCTAGGTCGGCCTTAACAAACCCATGAGGTTGCCCATTCCTAGTCGCGGTCCACCAAAAACCATCGCTTTAGTTCCAGATTTTTCAGGTCGGGCTGGAATTTTTTGAACTGGGTCATTGTGGGATTTTATTATTTTCAAAATTAATGTTAGTTTTGAAACTATTTTTAAACATTTT
This sequence comes from Viscum album, assembly GCA_963277665.1. Lineage (NCBI taxonomy): Eukaryota > Viridiplantae > Streptophyta > Magnoliopsida > Santalales > Viscaceae > Viscum > Viscum album. The sequence continues at coordinate 803,344,385 of OY728119.1, read as the reverse complement.
TATTTCAAATTTTTTTAACATTTATTTAAAAAAATTAATTTATTTTTAAATGTATTTTTTATGTATTTTTTTAAATGTTTAACATGTTTTTTTTAAAAACGTTTATTTTATTTTTCTTTAACATTTTTCAGTGGATAGATATATTTTTTTTGTCTAAATAGATTTATATATGTTAATATATATATATATTATGTGAAAATTGTAAAAAATATTAATGAGGGGTTGGGGGTTTGAAATAGTGGGCGAGTTTAAAGAATTGTTATTTAAATTATTTTTTATGATCTATTTAAAGAATTTTATTTACATTTATTTTTTTACTTATTTATAATTTCTAAGTGTTTGTTAATTTTATTTGTTTAAATGTTTATATTTTAACTATTTATTAACATCTATTTAAAACAATTTTTTCATTAATTTGTAAATTTATAATTTATAATTTTTTTATATAATTTATTAAAACATGTTTTTACAAGTATTTTTTTAAATCATTTAACTTTTATCAAAAAAATTTGATCAAAATTTTTTTAAGTATTTTTTAAAATACATTTAATTTAAATTATTGTTTTAGAAAATTAATTATTTGTTTAAAACATTCTTATTTAAACCATTTTCATAATTTTTTAAAAAGTTTTTATATTTATTTTAATACGTTTAATTTAAATAAAAATTAATGCATGTTTTTAAAATGTATGTTTTTTATACATTTAACATGTTTTATGTAAAAATATTTTGTTTATTACCATTTTACAATGGGGGATACGTTATTTTTTCTAAATATATTTATATACGTGTGTGAATTTATATATATATTATGTACAAATTGGGAAAAAATAATGAGGTATTGGGGGGTGAAAAACAATGGGTGGGTTTAATGTGTTTTTATATAAATGTTTTTTTCAATTAAATTTTTAAACTCAAGATTTCTACATGTATTTTAATTAAACGTTACACATTTTCTTATTAAAATGTTTATTTTCATTTTTTGACATTTTACAATGGGAGGATATGTTATATGTTTCGGAATAAATTTTTTTATGTGAATATATATATTTTGTGCAAATAAATAATGAGAGGTTGGGGCCTACACAAAAGTGGGTGAGTTAGTTATTTTTTAAATAAATTTATATATGTATATATAGAATCTATAATATATGCATGTTTCTTCATATTTAAAAAAACTAACGAGGTTGGAGAGTATGTGAATATCATCAGGTGAGAAGTTATTTTTTTAATATATAATAAGTAATTATATATATCTAATGTTAATTTATTGATATATATATATATATATAATATGATAAAATTGTAAAACAAATTAACTAGGGGTTGCGGGGTGCGCCGCAGTTGGTAGATTAATTTTTTTTCTAAGTAGATTTATATATAACATATTCAAGTTGCGACATATTTAAAAAATTAATGTGGTAGGGGGCATGAACGAACATCATTATGTGAGATTGTTATTTTTTTGTTAATATAAAATAAGTTATTCTATATATAATATTTTATCATTTATATATATATATATATATTATTAATAGCTTTGTTTATATATATATTATTATTGAATTATTTTTAAAATCCTTACTTAATTGATATATATTATTAATGGATTTGTTTGTGTATATATATATACATATATTATATTAATAAGGGTTTTGTTTATATATATAAATTAATATATTTATATGTATATATAATTATATATCGTTGTATATATATATATAGACACACATTATAAATATATATGATAATAAAAATATGTATATATATATACATTATTATATATATATCTATATTATTATTATTATTTTAATATATAATGAGATATATATATATATATATACATATATTGTTGATATATGTATACAGTCTGGTGATAATATAATAGGGGCAGCGTAAAGACCAGTTGGTCCAGGCGCAGCTTTGGAAGCCTGTGGTAGGGGATCAAATCTCCCTACCAGTAGTTTCTCATTAATTTTTATAGCATACGTGCTTCGCACGGGCATGCGGTTCAGGATTTGAACTGGCCAACGGGTCGGGATTTATTTGGGTTGGCTCAGCCTGACCCATGGGACTTCTTGGATAGGCCCGGGAATGGCCTGATGAACCTACGACCCGATACCGGCTTGGCCCGATGCAGACTTAGCCTAGCCAGGTCACTTAGGCTTTTTGACAGTCTTGTCATAATCACACCCTTAATCTCTGAGTACTTTTTTCAAACTACACAATGTGTCTTCCACATCACATAGTGTGTAGGGTTGGGTGTACACTCATATCATTCTTTCTAATCATGCCCATAAACCTTTCAAAGAACATAGAATGTGACCTGCAATACACATCTTGTAGATACACATAAACTCATTGGAATTTACTCTCTGTATATGCAGATCCATACACCATAGGTTACCAAGAGTGTGATTAGGCACACATATTATACAACACCACATTTTTTCTCGGGCATTTAATCCATTTACTCATTAACCAAGCTCTCCTCTAATGTCTCATATCTCAATACAAGAGTTATGTGGATAACCCTAGGGGTTTGGAATAAGAATGTTTATATAGAATATTTTATTTTATTCTTTCAATTAAACAATTAAATAACTATATTTAATTATTTTAATTATTTTTTCCACAGTGGTGCTCAAGCCAAAAATCTAACACTCATAATGATTATGTTGTTACAAGGGTAAAAAAAAGTCTATATGATTCACCGGTAGTATCATTTTTCCCATATGTTCCATTTTTTTTGTTTTGTTCCATTATGGTTGAAAAAAATGATATTGGGACGTAATATATTTAATATTTTTTATATATCCAAATGGAGGATACCTGGGCCTCACAATATCACACGGTCTCAATGCCTAATTCTAAAAATATTCCATAAAATATTCTAAATTCTTACAAAAATATATTCTCTAAACCTTTATGGTTTGTAATCCCAAAAGAAAAATAAATAAATAATATGAGGGTTTTGAGATTTCATCTGGGTCTCCTACTGCAAATTGACCTTCTATATATTCTTATATTGCCATCACAAATGCCCCATGGTAATTTCACACCCCTAAAGGTTATTCTCATGTCAATCATTGATATCTACTAGGTATTCTACAAACGTAATTCCATCCTCGGTGTCCAAGTCACCCAATTTGATAACATGTCATAGGTGATTCACAAACCTCGTCATATGAAGACATTGTATTCCCAGTCAAATTGTTGAAATAGGGCCAAAACGTATTCCTCCTCACTGACCATATACAGTATCTGGAAAGGGAAAATGAATATCATAGATAAGTTTAAGAAATTTTCAAATCTCCTCAGTCCTCAATGAGAAGAGATAACTCAAAACACATGATCTCTTCCTCAAACTCCAAAAGCCATTGTCATTGGTCTACAAAGAACTCATGACATTATTTTGTGGTCCGAATCATTCTCTGGATTAACTGCTCCCTTTTTAACCATTGTAATCAATAACTCTATAACCACATGCATTGTCTTTCATTGGCTTTGAACTATCTAGCAGGGACCTATAGGCCAAGCACACTTAACTGTGGAGTTAGAATTTGGTTGGATCTAAAAAAAAGTTGCATATTTTTGAAATTATAAGTACAATTTTGTCTTTTAAGACTCATGTTTCCAAGGGTGTTTCAATCTACACCCATTTAAGTCAAAACTCACTTATTTTGGACCGCTCACCTCAAACCCAGATAGTTCCACTTCACATTTGGTAGGGTATTGGCTCTGATACAACTCTTTCATGACCCGAACCAAAGATACATACCCAGCCAATGATAAGATCAATCTAACTCCCCAATACACCCCTAAATTGGCTTGGGGTAGGTATCAACCACCAAGTAGTAATATCACACACATGGGAGGCCTTCGCCGAATTTACTTTTACACACAAACACATCTCCAAATACCAATAAAATATTGAATGGAAATAAATTGATACTATAATGCATGCATAACATCTACCATACATTATAGTATAACAAATGTACTGGATAGAATGGATGTCCAAATACAAGCCCACCCAAATTTTCAAAAGAGACCGACCTGATAAAGAGGGGACTACTGTAAAAGTAACACCTAGTCTTTACATGGCCTATTTATCAAAAATTGTGCTCTATTTTCCCTCAATCCTCCAATGACTCAATAAAAAGTTCATTCATCTACATAAGACATGAAATGTTTGAGTAGATCCCATGAATGTGTGAGCATAACAATCCCTTGTAGGACAACCCATAATTTCAAAACGTAAGAATCAATATATTTTTCATCACATCATGATGGTGCCAAATGAATTTTAGACATATAAATAAGAATAATAAGAACCTTTATTTAATCGTAATAGACTCCAAGTGTCAATGAAGTCTCAAATATTCTAACATCCAAAATAGATTGCTCATGGATTTATGTTAATGCTCATCATGGGAAATACAATCCATTTGTCATGATTTCACTGATGGAACTTACTAGGAGATCGTGCTCATTGGGTCTCGCCAAAGAATATACATGATGGAACTCTAAATATCAATGAACCTAGATAGGGGATCCCAATTAAGGTCAATGTGGGACACCATGTAACCTACAAGAATAACTGGATAAATAGGGGATTGTACACACAACAACACTAAATACCCTACAAGATTGACCTACTGGAGATGTGATCAACACCATATGTATGTTGGTTACAATGATGCTAGAAACCCCGAGGCAGCAAAAAAAGGAATGATAGAGGATCACATTCCATGTCACACAGTGGGAGACCATTAACTCTATATAAGACTCATCCCATATAGGGGGTCATAGTCTTATGATCCTGACATATTCCAACAATATACCCCCATAAGGATGGACAAAGGGAACAAACTCAGCCAATATTTATCTATACTAAGACTATTCAATGGAATTCAACCATTCTCATTAAAAAGGTAAACTAAGAAGAAAAAGTGATCCAAAATACCCTTCAAGGAGTAAATGATATGTCCGAAGTGGTTACATAGTCTTACTCAATATTCCTTGATTTTCATGTGTCTATCACTCACATGGAATACATTTCCCAAAATACACAGCATGTCCCATAGTCTTAAAAGATGTGTAGTTGTTTATATATCACTTGGTGTATCGTCCTACCTAACTCAAGAACCATAGGTTGTGCCCAGGTACTCAGGGAATGACAATTTTCATAGGTCAAACTCATGTACTTTTCTGAAGTACACACCATGTACTCCACATCACACAACACATTGGGGCTAGGAAAACACTCAGTATGTGTCATCTTCCCATTCCTGTGCACCTTCATAAGTATATGTATGTTCCCCTCTGTACATGACATGTGGAGCCATGTAGGCTCTTGGTAATTTACTCAACGTACACGTCGATCCATCCACCATGGGTTATATAGTGAGTGGATTACCTCCATGCAGAAACACTAGATTCCAAACTGAGGGGACTACATGGTGTGTGTTCCTGAACAACAAGCCATGTAGTAAAGATTATTTCAGATTCCTTAGTTTTTCATGCATATTTGATGATGCACTTACCATCACCAGTTTTATCGTGATGCTCACCTAGAATCATACATCTAGGTTGACCAAACCTTCATCAACATGGATGGTTGGATTCTATAAATATTATCATATTGGGAATCAAATTACATCACACCACCTGGCATGCTACATACCAAACCACAACTATTTATCTCCACATATGATCTTGATCCACCTCCATTTGTCTAGATATTCAATCATACATCAATAACTCCATCAATCATGAACCCAAACCCTCGGTAATTGTCTATTGTACTGATGAATGGTCACACAATGATTGAATGCCAAGTATTTATCAAGTCAATAGCCAATGGGGTTGTCAAATATGATCATTAAAAGAAGGGGAATAAATTTAAAATTTACAAAATCAGACCAATTTGTGTACATTGTTTGGGTTTCTCTCAATTTTTTTCCAGTAGAATTACAAATGAAGAACCAATAAATACATAAATAGAATAAATTCCCTCAATAACCCCAAAATATAAAAGTGATCATGTAATCATGAACATTCATGTAAAGACCAGGAATTTCCATGTAAATTTTATTTATCAAATGGAAATTTTACGAGTCCGTGAAAATTGATGGCGCGTGATTCTGAGGCCTGGCGTACTCGGAAACAATTTATAAAGTTTTGTTCCGGCACGTTTAGTGAATGTTCAAGTATGTTTTCATAAATTCTGATTCGGTGCTTAGAATTAAAATCCAAGGACATAGTTCAACTCATAGCGTCGATATTCAGTTATGAAGACTTTCTCCTCGATGGTAGTTGGTCGAGGGTGGAAGTTAGTTTTTGGGTTCTACATGGAGATAATAAAATAAAATAATCTCATATTTTATATTATATCGTTGTAACCACCCACGTGGGAGTTGAAGTGTGTGGACCACCCGACCTTAACCTCCCATGAGAGGTTATGGTGGTGGGGTCGACCTGAACCTAACCTCCCACGAGAGGTTATGGTGGTGGGGACCACTCAGGACTAAACCCCCCATTTAATTGAGAGGAACTCTAAACTACCCTCATTAATGAGGGATAGCCTCTTGACCTCCTATACCTTTATTTGTGCCAAACCCTCCCTTAATGGTGCCAGCACCTCCCTTAATTTATTACACCTCACAACTAAATTAATTAGGCTTTTTGAATTATTACCAACAAAAAATAGATGGTTTAATCTATTATTTTGGAACAACTTTCATATTGGGTGGAATTTGGGGAGAGGAGGAGCTCTTGGAAGAATGTTTCTCCAACAAAGAATGAAGAACTTCCTCCATGAAGAACACCAGCGAGGAGTGTCTTTGACTTCTTCCTCGGAAGAACCTTGCGAAGGAAACTGACGTGGGACGTCTTTGACGACCAACCTTCCCTCCTTATCATTGTCTAAAAACTGACGCACAATCTTAGGATTGGAGGTGTGAGGCAGACACGACGAACACTCAAAACTCCATCTTCTTTCCCGCGACTCCATCGATGAACAACAAACAAGGTAAGGGATTTTTGTGATTGATTCTATATTCCCATGATTCTTTCCTTCAAAAAAAAAAATAATGCGGATAAAATTATAACTAGTTGATCTGCATATGATTTCCTTTTATGGGTTTTGGGATTATTCATTGCGGGAGGGTTTGTTATGCTTCGTTCTTGTGAGCCAAATGCTACCACCCAAAATGTAGAGGGTGTGGACAAAACCAACATGGCATAACCCCTCCACAGTACTCTTTTGTGGTGATCTTTGAAATGGAGGAAGACAAAAACGCCGATGAAGGTGAGGAAGGAAATTGTCACACCGACCATGGACTCTACGACCCACGCTGCCTCCGCAGAGTTCCGTTTGGCCACCATCTGAACTGGACACGCCGACCCCGCACTGCCCCTGGCTTAACCGGCCTTGGCCGCACCGCGCCCCGGCCGCACCGACCCACCAACCCCACGCCCCCCGCCAGTCAAACCGGCCCCAGCCACCCTGTCTCCTTACCGAACCGACTCCTGGCCATGCCTGCTTCCTGAGCCTCCCAAGAAGTGCATTCCCACCTGCCCCGTGCCACCACCGGCTGAACCGGGCCCGATTGCGCCGTGCCCCGGCCGCGCTACCCCGGCCCGCAGGCTTTTCGAGCCGCCCCGGCCACGCCAGCCCGCCCGCCACCCATGCCCTCCGTGCCGAGCCGCCTTCACGGAGCCCTTCGGTCTGAGAATCCCTCCCAACGACCATGACAGTTTCGTGACCTCGTAACCGGTTCATGCCCTCATGGCGCTCCACAACCCCTCATAGCCTGCTCGGCTAGGCCCAGCGGGGCCTGCCGATCCTAACGAGCTTGCTCGCCCGATGAGCCGGGCCAGACCCAAAGGGTTGGGTCAGAACCAATGGGTCAGTCTGGGTTGACCAAACCAGGTCGGCCTAGACGAGGTCGGGACGAGTCAGTCCGACCGGGTTGGACCAGACCCAAGTGCACTACGACCCTTTACTTTCTTTTGGTCATATCATTGGCACCAGACGTCCGTTTGACGAACCGTCAGTGGCCCAAGTAACCTTGGAGAAATACTATACCTTTGTGTATACCACACTAGAGTTTCGGGTAGAGTTTAGATACGGTCAGGTTGGGTCATGGATGAATCCAACTAGGCATCCAGAACAACAAAGCTAATAACTCACAGATCGTGCGTCCGATTGACATGCTGTCTATTGCGTTGAGACCTCTATGACGTGGAAGAACAATGAGATACTTCTTCATGGGACTTCATCATATATGGAGTATCGACCAGTATCTCTTTGAGTGGATCCTTCCAGTGATGAGTGAGAAGAGTACAGATACCTAATAGCCGGATGAGACATGATGACTGCTGACTATTTGACTCAGAGTGACACTACTAACCCAATGGGGAGTGCCTGGGGGTGGCGGCAGACCCACGGTGGAGGATCGCACTTGGTGACGGGGTAGACCCATGGTACTTGACAGGAGAAGTACCTCAGCTGGCTGTGAAGGGGAGTTCCTGGGTGTTGCGGTACGCCCTCCATGGGGAGCACCTCTGTAGGATGCAGCAGACCCATGGTACTTGACATGAGGAGTACCTCAGCAGTCCAAGGTTAGTGGGAAGCATGCTTGGTGTCATGGAAGGCCCACTGTACTCGATAGAGGAGGAGTTATCCAGCAGCTGAGGTATCGATAATGTGTTAGGGATGTTACTTGATACTACCCCTAGAATAAAATCATGGTTGATTTGAGTCAGTACTTTTGTGTTTTCCCCATGAATGTGACATATTACTTAATAAATTAGGATTATGTATGGGTATATACCTAAGTATGGTTATCTGTTGATTATATACTTTTTGGTTTATCCTTGGTGGATTCGTGAGACCTTGAGGGTATCGGGGTCCCTACTAAGTATCGTTATTCTCACCCCTACACGGCCTCTTCCTGCACTTCATTGTGTTGGATGTAGATGAAAGATAACACTAACGGAGACTAAGAGTACTAGGTCTGGACGGTACTCAGAGGTGGACCATACGACGTGTCTGTACCCAGAGGAGACGAATGGACTTCGAGTGTTGAGGAGAAGATCCGTACCTACCCTTCATGTAGGAACCCCATAGGATAATCTAGTAGCTACATTATTTATTTTATTCAGTTGTATTGTTTTCATTTGTACTTGTACCTTTGCTATTGGGCGTGTAATACAGTCCCTTTTACTTTCAGCACTCTTTTGGTTACACAGTTTACTCATATTCGTTACTTTCTGTGTGTGTTTACAGGTTATAAAGGAAATTCCATCCCAATTTTAGGGAATTATACCTTTGGTGCTAGTCTCTAGCCCTTGGCCTATGGAAGGCGGGCTTGGGGTAGTCACGGCACGTGCCCCGGAGGATGGGTCGTGTCAAATTGGTTTCAGAGCATTCAGTTCTACCGCAAAACATAGAACTCTAATCTTTTTTGTGAATCAATAGTGTTAAGTGTTTTGAGTGTGGTTTTTAGTTCAGGGAGTCCAGTGTTAGTGTGGTGTCCGACGTATCCATACAGCCATATCCTGACTTCCGATTTCTGACTCAATGCATGAAAACACTATTTGCGTGTTTGTTTTCAATAGTTTTTTAAGTCATCTCACCAGGTATACCTTTTAACCGTAGAGCACCTATTTATTTTCAGGATGCCTCCACACAGACAGCCGGGTAGTGTTCCATGATTCGTACACATAGATATCCCATCGAGCGACGAGGCCCCAGTGCAGAGACCTTTTTCCAACAAAGGAACAAGTGGTACCACAACCCATTGGTCCACCATTTCCAGCAGCCCCAGAAGCCGACATTGAATGTCGCTTAAGAGAGTTACACAAGTACCAGCGCTAGAGGCCACCCAAGTTTAGGGTAGAGATGAACCCACAAGTGGTTGAGGATTTCCGGGAGGCTGTGGTGAGAGTCTTCCTACTAGTAGGTACCCCTGCCGACCTCATAGTGATACTTGCTGCTAGCCTTCTACAGAAAGTAGCGTGCATATGGTGGATCTTGATGCTCCAGGTTAATGATGAGGTGAGGATTTTATAGGAATACTTTGAGAGCCTATTTCGGGCAGAGTTTGTCCTAGCAACTCTATGCATAGTGCGCATTCAAGAGCTACTTCATCTACAGTAGGGCAGCGTGACTGTAGATTAGTACTCAGCGAGGTTCACAGAACTCTAATGAAACTCCACTGATACGGTGCAGGACCCATTCTTTAGGGCCTAGACCATTGATTAGGGACTCAAGCTGTAGATTAGGTGTCTAGTGATCTCACTCAGCATCCCGACGTAGGCGGGGGTGTAAGAGAGAGACCTCTTTGTGGATAGTTTCCATGAAGAGCAGTCTCCAATAGCGAGATCCACCACCAATTAACACATAGAAAAGTATTTTGCAGCTAGTAGAAGTCATATGTCAAAGAGGTCCAAGAGGACCAGACCTATATGTGGATGATTGCATGACTCAAGATCGGTTATGTGGGGCACCCGACGTGGAGACAGACAATCTAAGAGCAGGTAGTGTTACCCATGCGTCGGGTAGGGTCACATGGCTCATGACTATCCGACCCATCATTCAGATGATCAGAATATGGTCGAAAGACCACCCATGAAGAGAGAGAGATATTTGATCATGGTGGTCCATAGGGAGAAAGTGGACATGGCAGAGGAGCTGGCTGTATAGCTGGAGGTGGACGATGATTCAACGTGTTACCACCACCTACACCATGAGGTCCACCCCGACCATAGGGAGAAGGTGGATATGGGAGATCTCATCTTCAGGCAGCTGAGGTCTAAGATCATGGTGCTCTATAGATGATTTTAGGTACAATCTGTGTCTACTCTACCATAGCTGAAGTACTTATTGATACAGGTTCTAGTCATTCATTCATTGCTCCTGCCCTCGTTCAAATCTCTAAGATTCCAACAGAGTTTTTGGCCTGATCCTTATGGCTAGAGAGTCCTATGGGATCTGATTTGATGATTACACACTGGTTCCACTAGTGTGAGATTACTCTAGGAGGAGAGAGCTTCAGCTGGAATCTCCTAGTAGTGGGGTTGAGGCCTTACGACGTCATCTTGGGTTTGGACTGGTTATCTATAGTCCATGCTCAGATTGACAGTATTAGGCACAAAGTGCGGTGTATCCATACAGATTGGACCAGTTTTACCTTCACCGGTGAGAAGGGATCCTTTGCAGCACAAGATGGACTTACTCAGAGGAGAGTTCAGCCGACCACTCATCAGTTGGTTAGCATTACCCTCAGATCTGTTGATGTGGAGAGTCCAAGCTATCCTATAGTGGTGGACCTGTACGCGGATGATTTCCCTAATGATGTTTTAGGTCTTCCACCTCAAAGATAGGTAGAATTTTACTTTTAATAGCACCTTGGGACGACACCGATATCTACACTAGCGTATCAGATGGCTCCCGTGGTGCTTCACGAGCTGTGGGTATAGCTAGAGGACTTTCAGGGGAAGGGATTCATTCGGCCCCGTGTTTCTCCCTAGGAAGCTCGAATTCTGTTATCCAAGAAGGTAGATGGGAGATTGAGGGATTGTGTTGACTATCAATTCCTGAACCAGGTGACCTTAAAGAACTAGTACACACTCCCGAGGATTTATGTCCTCTTTGATCAGATGAAAGAAGAAAAGTGGTTCTCTAAAATATACCACAGATCAGGCTATCACCAGATCAGAGTTCGAGGCGAGGATGTGGAGAAGACGACCTTCATATATAGGTACGACCATTATGAGTTCATGATTAGGAAATTTGGAATGACCAACAATCCAGTAGTGTTCAGGGTACTCATGAACAGGATCTTTCATCCATACCTCTATCACTTTTTCGTAGTCTTCATTGACGACATTTTGATCTACTCAACTACTGAGGAGGAACTTGTCTTTCATTTACAGGTAGTACAGGACACAATACAAGAGCACCAACTTTATGGTTAGCTCTTGAAGTTCTAGTTCTGGATCCGAGATGTCCAATTTATAGGATATGCCATCTCAGATGCTGGAGTTACAGTGGATCCAGTGACGATTGAGGTGGTACTTTTTTGGGAGCCACCCAAGAGTGTGATAGAGTTACGTAGTTTCCTGGGTTTAGCTGGATACTACCAGAGATTTGTGCCAGACATCTCATGAGTTTTAGCACCTCTACCGGCCTTGAAGAAGAATGGGAAACCCTTTGTGTGGTCAGAGAGATGCCAGTAGAGCTTTCATGAGCCGAGGCAGAGGCTGAATAGTGCCCCCATCCTGAGGCTTCTAGAGGAAGGTGTAGGGTACGTAGTCTAATGTAACACATCAGGGATCAGACTCGGATGTTTCCTAATGCAAGAGAGAGTGGTGATCACATATGGTTCTCAAAAACTGAGACAACACGATTAGAACAACACTACCCATGACCTAGAGTTAGTTGTAGTGGTCTTCTCCTGGAAGATATGGCGGAACTATCTGATGGGAAAGCATTTTACTGGGTACTCTGATCAAAAGAGTCTCAGGTATATCTTCTATCAAAAAGACCTGAACCTGAGACAACGACATTGGATTGACTTCTTCCAGGACTATGTCTTCGAGATAGTCTGTACTTTTGGGAAGGGGAACATTGTTGGAGATGCACTCAACAAGAGATCTGGTATACAACTGCTAGGCGAAGCGAAGGATAATCTAACCGCTTTGAAGATATAAATTATGGATAAAGTTGGGGAATCTTTTCTTTATTCTCTTACTGTCACTCCCCCATTTCTTCTGCAAGTCAGGGAGGCGCAGCGTGGGGACATTGAGTGTAGGACACAACGTTCTCATATATCCACATGGCATGCACCTGATGGATTGTTTTAAGGTGGGGAGCACGTCATCCTCTTTAGAGGACTTACTATAGTACAAATTTAACTTCTAGAGGAAGTGTTGAGGGATTTACACATATCCCCTCTAGTGTTAAATCTAGAAGTGGAGATGGTGTACCAGGATCTCCGACGACAGCACTGGTGACTGGGAATGAAAAAGGCAGTTGTAGAGTTTGTCTCCTAGTGCCTCACCTGTCAGCAAGAGAAGGCAGAGCACCGGGTACCAGCAGGCTTTGTTCAGCCTTTAGAGGTCCCAGAGTGGAAGTGTTATGGGATATATATGGACTTCATGATAGTACATCCATGTATATCTAGGGGTCATGACTCTATCTTGGTTATCATCGATTGAAACACCATGTTATACCTCTTCCTACCGATCAGAGAGTAGGGTTCAGTAGAGAGCGTGGGACACCTCTATGTGCAAGATATTTTTCGGCTATATGGAGTACCTTCAATGATTGTCTCCGATCATGAAACATATTTTACTTCCTGGCTATAGAAGGGGTTGCATGAGGCTTTTGGGATGCAACTTATTTTGAGAACCGCCTTCCATCCTCAGATGGATGGTCAGACTGAGCGGACCATTCAGACCCTCGAGGACATGCTGCATGCTTGTGTCCATGAATTCAATCACAACTAGGAGGATCCCTTTCCTTTGGTAGAGTTTTCGTACAAAAAAAACTATCACTCCATCATTATGATGAAACCTTTTGAGGCGTTATACGGGCGACCATGTAGATCACCATTGTGCTGGACTGACCTAGGGGAGTCAGCACTAGTGGGACCAGAGATGGTACGGGCTACCACAGAGAAGGTGTAGGTCATCTAGGAGTGGATGAATACTACACAGAGAAGGGAGAAGTCATATGCTGATAGGATACAGAGACCTCTGGAGTTTGAGGATGGCGACCACGTCTTTCTATGGGTCTCACCCCGACGAGTCTATGGAGATTTTCCTGAGGCAGTAAGTTATATCTAAGATTAATCGGACCTTTTCAGGTCCTCAACAGAGTTGGAAAGGTGGGTTACAGCTTAGCTCTTCCACCTCAGTTGCACAAGGTGCACGACGTCTTCCACTTATCCCATCTCAGGAGATACGTGCATGACCCTTCTCACATCATCGGCCATGGAGATCTAGACATCGACAGTGGGGAGACTTTTACGAAGGTTCCAATAGAGATAGTGGATCGATAGGAGCATGTTCTTCATGGGTGATTGATAGTTCTGGTGGTTTTTTTCTGGTAGAATGTGAACCTCCATGAAAAAAATGGGAGTGGGAGGCTCAGATGCATGTTCAATACCCCCACTTGGTCCCTTAGTTTGAGTTGTAGCTTACGAGGACGTAAATACCTGAGGTGGGGATATTTAATGACCCGGAATTTCCATGAATTTTTTTTATTAAATGGGGATTTTACGAGTCCGAAAAAATTGACGGCACATGATTCTGAGGCCCTGTGTGCCCAGAATCAATTTCTGATGTTTTGTTCGGGTACATTCAGTGAATGTTTGAGCGGGGTTTTATATATATTGAACCGGTACTCGGAATTGAAATCTGAGGACACTGTTTAACTTGCAGTTCTGGTATTCACTTAAGAAGACTTTCAACTCGACGACAGTTGGTCGAGGGTGGATGTTAGTTTTTGGGTTTTACGTTGAAATAAAAAAATTAAATAAACTCATATTTTATTTTATTTTTTTGCAACCACCCATGTGGGAGTTGAACTGTGGGGACCACCCGACCTTAACCTCCCATGAGAGGTTATGGTTGTGGGGCCCACCCAAACCTTACCTCCCACGAGAGGTTATGGTGGTAGGGACCACCCGGGACTAAACCCCCCATTTAATTGAGAGAAACTCTCAACTCCCCTAATTAATGAAGGAGAGCCTCTTAACCTCCTCTACCTTTATTTGTGGAAACCCCTCCCTTAATGGTGCCACCACCTCCCTTAATTTTTTACGCCACCCACCATAATTAATTGGGCTTTTTTATTCTTTCCCACAAATTAATAGATGGTTTTATCTATTATTTTGGCACACATTTCATATTGGGAGAAATTTGCGGAGAGGAGGAGCTCTTGGGAGAAATTTTCTCAAATGAAGATAGAATAATTTCCTCCACAAAGAATGCTGGGGAGGAGCATCTTCGACTTCTTCCTCGGAAGAAGCTTGTAGAGCCATCCCACGTGGGACATATTCGACAACCAACCGTCCCTCCTCATCGTCGTCAATGGACCAACGCATGAGCTCGGGATTGGAGGTGGGAGGCAGACGCGATGAATGATGACGACTTCGTCCTCTTTCCTACGACTCTGTTGATGAACAACAAACAAGGTACGAGAGTTTTTTGATTGATTATATCTTCCCTTGAATATTTCCTTCTAAAATAGAGAACACAGATCAACTTCTAACTAGTTGATCTGCATATGTTTTCCTTTTGTGGGTTTTAGGATTATATATTGCAGGAGGTTTTGTTGTGCTTCGTTCTTGTGTGCCAAATGCTACCACCCTAAATGCGGAGGGTGAGGACCAAACCAACATGGCCCGAAACCTCCATCGTACTTTGTCGCGATGGTCTTCAAAATAGAGGAAGGAGACTATGTTGATGAAGGCGACGAAGGCAACAGTCACACCTTCCGCGGCCTCGACGACCCACGTCGCCCCTGTTGCGTTCCGCGCCACCGCCAGCCGAACTGACCGCGATGCCTCCTACCGAAATGGCCCCCACCGTACCAAACCCCGGTCACGCCAACCCACCGGGCCCGCGCCATCTTCTAGGTGAACTGGCCCGGGCCACCCCGCCCTCCCGGTAGAACAATCTCTCATCCATGCAGGCCTCCTGAGCCGCCTCGGCCACGCCGGCCCATCGGCACCGCGCTGACACAGGCCAAACAGGCCCTGGTCACGCCACCCCGGCCAGCCCCGACCACACCAGCCCACCGGCCTCCCGATCCATTTGGGTTGAGCTGCCATCACGACACCCTCCAGGCCAACCTTCCCTCATGCCAACTCACGATCGGTCTATGCCCTCGCGACCTGTTCGTGCCCTCGCAACCCTCCGTGACCCCTTACGGCCGGCTGGGCTGGGCCCAGCCGGCTCGGCCCAACCTAACTGGCCGACCCACCCAGAGGGCTAGGCCAGATCCAACGGTTCAGGCCAGGTAAACCTGAACCGTGTCGGTCAGACTAGGTCGGGCTGGACCCGGGCCCACTACTATAATGACCCATACATTACATACATTGTTAGTACATCAAAATTGAAGTACACTTATTACATCATATAACAAAATCATCAAAGGACCATATAGGTATATTGTCTTTAGAAACTGGGAAACATAAACAACTGGTTCATAAAGCGTCTACACTGCCTCCCATTTATTTCATCATATCTATAGTCCCTTTTTGCATATCTTATGTAATAACCTTCTTCCAGACCTAGGGAAAGAAAACATACAAAAAGGGTGAGATCAAATGCTCAGTAAGGGTAAACAAAAGAAATATCAGTCACATCATATTCATAAGAACATAACATTTTGGAAATCTTACCCTGCAAAAGAGATTATAATTTCATAACATCGATAAATCATGGTAGTGAAACGTAATCACAATAATCATAAACTAAAACATGAAGCTTTGTGGAATACACACATAATAATAGAGAATATTTTCTTATTAGTCAAGACTCATTGCCAAGACTATCTTAGTGTACAAAGTCCATTTCTGAATCGAGTTCATTTCACGTTTCAGTCCTGTTTCACTAAACCGGTTTAACCTGCCGTTCCAGCCATGTCGATCTCATGAGATATAAAATCTTTACCCAATGCATTGGAGGGAGATATATGTCCCACCCATCTCATAATGATACCATTCTTATGTGCGCCACAAAATCATAAACCATACATCATAGCATAACCCATGTAATAAAAATGGGATTCTTAAACATCGTGACATCATAAAACAATTCATATCAGCTAAAGGAATTCATAAAAATAATTTCATCACAACATAATCTAATCAATTTAATAATTGGGATAGAAAAAGAACCCTTTGTCATGTTAGATGGAAAATAATTTTGATAAAACACTTGAACTCCATTCTTGAGGAAAATATCCTTTCTACTTCAAAAACACTTTTCCTTTCTTATCAAGCTATACAATTCTAAACTAAAAGAAGTTGATTAAAAATAAACTTGAATACTTGTAAAGGAAGCTTCTTGGAAATAATGTTTTAAAAATACATTCATGCCGTATAAGCTAAAAAACATTATTCTCGTAATTTTGTCAGAAAAGTAAAAATGTACCTCGTACGAAAAACGACAAAAGATTCCTTTCATATCTTTTACTAAAAACTCACCGAAGGGTAAAATTAGATATAAAATATTGTAGAAGGATATAAATATTACATATTGAGGAAACATGGATATGGATGATAAACTATTCCCCAGTAAATTCCAAAGTATAAACAATCTCGGATAAATACGAGATTGTGATATTTCCCTTACCTTAGGTCCTATTTGCATCGTAAGTGTCCGAACATCCTCTTCATTGAAGCGCTTCTTTGAGACCTCCTTTTAGGGAACTAATATTGGTCTTTGAAGAAGACCATGACCTCTAGGATTTTTCTAGGGAAGTGGAGAGGAGAAATTGGTAGGGGTTGGCAGAGCTTGAAGGCTCAAAGTGGTGTGAGGAAGAGAGGGAGGAGGTTCCCTTTTATAAGGGAGGAGAGGGGCACCATTGAAAAAACTAAAAATATTATTTTATTACAAAGCCATATTCAATTTTAAATAGCTCCAAATTGATTTATTTCGAATCTAAGGTGGGTATGGGTCGAAATAATCTCATCCAATTGAATTTGGGCTTGTTTATTTTACTATTTTTACCTTATCATTTAGATTTTACTTTAAGTTAGATAATTTTACTTTTACCGTGTCTTTTTGTGTTATTACACTATAAGGTTAATAAACTTACTATAACAAGACAAAAGAACCCCATGTTGTTTATTATTAATGTATATAACCTTATCTAAGTCATTTGGCCGAACCTTAGATTTTTAGGAATAAAATAAAAATTAATAATATAATATTTTTTTAAAAACTATTTTATGTCAATTTTGAGACTATTTAGTAATTGATTTTTGTAAAAATCACAAGAAAATGATTAGTTCGAAAAAAGTTAATTAATTCAATACTAACATGTCATATTAACCTATAAAATCAGTGGAATTCATAAAAAGTCTCAAATTACATTTATTTGGGTATTTATAACATCAATTATGTCAATATTTCATTAATAAGATAATTACTGCATCATCTTTGTGTCATATATAAATTAAATTATTTAATGTCTAAAAATTACAAATAAAATACCATTATGTAGGAAGTCTTTTTAGCTTTTGAATGAATATTTATAGTCGAATATATCTTATGTATTACCCTATATTTAAAATTATTTACTTATTAAACTTTGATTTTAACTATTTTAACCCTTCTTTAAATAAATTAATAATAAATTTCCTAATCTAATCCAAGTGGGTCTAAATGGTCATATGTTATTCCTAAGGTTGTTTTTGGTCAATTACACTTATCCAATAGAATTTGGACATGTTTTATGGTAATAATAATATCATTTTTACCCTTAATTACCCTATTTACTTTTAACCGTGGTAAATAAAAGTAAAAAGTTACTATTCACCAAAAATTATTCTCATCTCATTGAACCACATTTTACTTATTGAAATCAACCGTGTCTCTTGGTGTTTTGAAATTCCACTCACAAAAGTGGTAAAATTGTGTTTTATGTTAATTTTCAAATTTTTTAGGAGGTGGGTAAAAGACGGTGAAAGGTTCAATAAAATTTTTATATATCTAAAATTATTATAAAATTACTCCAATGAATTAATTTGAACTTATAAAGGTATTACGTATCAAGTTTGACCTAAGATAAATTTAAATAAAATAAATAATTATTTAAATAGAAAGTCGGTTTTAAAATAGTAACCCAGTGTTTTCACTATTCATCCAAAATTGAAAGTTTTCAGAAAAATACCAAAATTTCAGATTAGGCTAATTTTGATATTCGGAATCCAAAAACGAAGTCCATTTTGAAAAATAATATTTACAAAAACTCAAAAAGTGCTTATTACTATTCATAATGGCTAGTTTTAATAATATTTTAATAGTATATCGTTGTTTAGTGAAACTCGGTATTGCGTACGACACAAGCTATCAAGGAAGGTCGCAATTGCGTGGAAAGCAAGCCAAGCTAGTGTTGTGTGTAGTGAAAGATTTCTTTGATTATTTATAAAATAAAAAAAATATTTCTTATAAAATTCTAGGGTGTTACATTCTACCCACCTTAAAATGAATTTCACCCTCAAAATTCATCACTTGTAACAAACAGATGAGGATACCTCTCCCTAATCATATCATCAAGCTCCCATGTAGCTTCATATAATTGGTGGTTCCTCCAAAAAACGTTCACCAAGCGAGTGGTCCTGTTACGTAGGACTTTTTCACTACAATCGAGAATCTCTATCGGCTGTTCTTCATAAGAAAGATCTTGTTCTAGCGGTACAACTTCTGAGCTGAGTACATGTGAAGGATCTGGTATATACTTTCTCAGGAGAGATACATGGAACACATCGTGAACTTAAGAGAGATTTTGTGGAAGCGCCAATCGGTAATCTACCTTCACAAAATGATCCAGTATTTAGAAAGGACCGATATAACTAGGGCTCAGCTTTCCCTTCTTTCCAAATCTCATTACTCTCTTCCAAGGAGATATTCATAAGAACACTTTATCACCCACTTCAAACTCTAAGTCATTTCGTCGGTTGTCGACATAACCTTTTTGTTGACTATGAGCTGCTCTTATGTGTTGTTGAATAGATCGGACCTTTTCTACCATCTCATCAACAAGATCAGGTCCTAATAGCTTTCTTTCCCCAACTTCATCCCAGTAAGTTAGAGTCCTGCATTTCTTTCCATAGAGAGCTTCATAAGGAGCCATTCGAATACTAGAGTGAAAGCTATTATTATAAGAAAATTCCACCAAAGGTAGGTGTTGATACCTACCACCTTTGAAATCCATAGAGCAAGCTCTCAACATATCTTCTAGAGTTTGAATTGTCCTCTCAGACTGACCGTCTGTCTGAGGATGATAAGCAGTGCTGAAACTCAACTCTGTATCCAGAGTATGCTAAAGACTTCACCAGAACATTGAGGTAAACCTCAGATCCTGATCAGATATAATAAAAAGTTGTACTCCATGCAATCTTACCACTTCCTTTACATATATCCTGGCAAGCAGATCCAGAGAGAAATCCTCTCTAATAGCAATGAAGTGTGCAGACTTTGTAAAAAGATCAACTATGACCCAGATAGCACTATTGCCTTTGGATGTTTTAGGAAGTCCTGTGACAAAGTCCATAGTGATGTTTTCCCATTTCCATTCGGGTATGGGTAATGGTTGTAACATCCCCTTAGACTTCTATTACATAGCATTAACTTGCTGACAAACCATTCATCGGGAGACATATTCAGTAACATCTCTTTTCATGTCATCCCACCCGATGTACTCTTTCAGGTCCTTATACATCTTCCTGATTCCAGGATGAATAGAGAATAAAGAACTATGAGCCTCATCCAGAAGCTCCTTATTTATTTTAGGGATGGGAGGAACACAAACCCGATTCCTGAACTTTATTATCCCATCACAATCAAGGTTGAATTTAGGAACATTTCTCACCTTCTTTTGTAACTCTACATCTTCTTTCTGTGCCTCTTTAATCTTAACATGTATAGATGGTTGGACATTCATTTGAGAAAGATACGATTTTCCCCTTTCATTATAATTCCAAGATCCATCCTTTGTAAATCCATAAATATTGGATCTTTTTCTATCCTCATCATGGATAAAATGGCATGGTCTTCTCAACTTAATGCATCGACCACCTTGTTTTCTTTCCCAGGGTGGTAATGAATTGATCAGTCGTAATCCTTAATAATCTCCAACCATCATCTATGGCATTCAGCTTCGTTTGTGTGAAAATATAATTTAAACTTTTATGATCAGTATAAATATCACACCTTTCTCCATAAAGATAATTCCTCCAAATCATTAATTCAATCATTACCGCAGCTAACTCCAAATCATGAGTTGGGTAATTTTTCTCATGGATTTTCAACTGTCATGAGGCAAAAGCTATCACAATATCATTTTTCATAAGAAAACACCCCAATCCCTTCTTGGATGCATCACTGTAGATCACAATCCTTTCTCCACTACAAGGTAGTGTGAGCACATGTGCACTAGATAAGCTTCTTTTCAACTCCTTGAAATTCTCTTCACATTCCTCCGTCCAAACAAACTTAACTCCTTTCCGAGTCAACCTGGTGAGTGGATTAGATAATCATGAAAAATCTATCACAAAATGTCGATAATATCCAGCCAAACCATGAAATCTTCGGATCTCAGTTACTGTTGTTGATCTCGACTATATTTCAATAACCTCTGTTTTTGCTGGATCCACAGATATCCCCTCTTTTGAGATTATGTGACCCAAAAATGAACCTTTTTGAAGCCAAAATTCACACATGCTAAATTTGGCATAAAGCTTCTCCTTTCTCAGGGCCATCAATATATTTCTCAAGTGATCTCCATGTTCTTCCTTTCTCGTTGAATATACAAGAATATCGTCTATAATGACTACCACAAACTGATCAAGACAGTCTCTAAAGACTCTATTCATCAGATCCATGTAGATAGCAGGGGCATTAGTAAGACCAAATGGCATCACTATAAATTCATAGTGTCCATACATTGTACAGAAAGACGTCTTTGGTATATCCTCCCTTTTGACCCTTAATTGATGATACCCTGAACGAAGATAAATCTTGGAAAAGTATTGAGCTCCGCATAGTTGGTCAAATAATTAATCAATGCACGGGAAAGGATATTTGTTCTTGATAGGGATCTTGTTAAGTTATCGATAATCAATGTAGAGTCTCATTGATCCATCTTTCTTCTTAACAAACAGAACAGGTGCTCCCTAAGGTGATGCACTAGGGTGTATGAACCCCTTATCAAGATTCTATTGGAGTTGTTTCTTCAATTCCTGCAACTCAATTGGGGCCATTCTATAAGGTTTATTTGAAATAGGTAAAGCACACGATACAAGTTCTATTGAAAACTCAACTTCACGATTTGGTGGAAGACCTGTCAATTCCTCCGGAAAGACATCATCAAACTCCCGTACAATGGGCATATTATTAATTGTGAGTTTCTCACCAGCCATTTGAGATAAATAACCTTTATTTAGTTGAATCAAGACCCATAATATGGAAGAAATTTCCACTGGAAGGTTATGTTCATCCTTGCATCGATAGACGATCAATGATTTCTCTAGAATATGAAATGTGACATCCCTTATTTGGAAATTAATATGATATCCATATAGAGAAATCCAATCCATGACAAGAATCACATCAAATTCCACTATAGGGAGGATCACAAGATTTGTAGGAATCACTTTCTCACAAACATCAATCGAAGAAGAATTGTAAACTTTTGATGCGACTGTTGTGCCATTAGGGCTTGTCACAACTAACTCAACATCTAATAGTTGAGGTAATATGGTGATACCCTTAGAAAATTCTTCATAAATAAAGAAGTGGGTGGATCCAGAATTAAATAAAACATTTTCTACTTTAGAGTGGATGGTAAGTGTACCTTTCACCACATTGTTATCATACTCCACATCACTAATAGAAATTGCATGTGAATTTCCTTTGTCTTTAGCCTTAAGAGTTTGTTGACGTCGATCATCATCAACAACTCTTAGATTAGGGCATTGATTTGAATAATTCCCCATTTCCTTGCACATGTAACATTGAAGTGTAGGAGGTCCACTCTGTGTAGCCTTTTAAATTGTTTGCATCACTAGACATATTCTTCTCATTATTGCGACATTCAAATGCTCGTTGACCTTCCTTTCCACTTTGAATCATTTACTTGTCCCTTTAAGACAACTCCCTCCATGTTTCATTACACACTTTGAGCATAAGGGAAAACTCATATTCTTTTAAGTGTGCTCTTTAGATTTTCCATTGAATTCCATTTTCTTCTTCTTATCAAACCCATAAAATTGATGGGTTACTCCAATCTCCATCTCAACTTAGAGAGCACATCAAACGATTTCCTCATACCTATTGAAGTCTCTTATGGCTAACTCCCTTCGAAGACTTGGTTTTAAGCCACTAAAGAATCGATCGATCTTAATCTCATGTTGGATAATAATACCAGATGAATACCTTGCAAGTATTGTAAAATTTTCTTCATATGTACCAACAGATTCATTATCCTTTTGCATTAGTTCAAGAAAATCCTTCCCCATATTTGTTCGGAGAATACGAGGGAAGTACTTATTGAAAAATAAGTTCTTGAACTCGTCCCATTCCATGGACTCAATTTCTTCTCTTGGCCTCGTAGTCTTGATAAGATTAAACCATTGATCAGCATAACCTCCCAAACGGTACACTGCTAAGATGACTTTATCATGTTCAGAACATTGAAGAACTGAAAATATCTTTTTAGTAGTACTGATCCATTTTTCAGCAACTAATGGATCAGTAGACCCGCTGATTGAAGGTGGATGTTGTCTCAATAAGGATTCAATAGAATGTTGCTTCTTCCTTTGCTCGTTTGGAAGTCTTGCATGATTCATAGCTTGAGAATGTTTTGTGAGCATGGATACAAGATTTTTCATTCCATCTCCCATAACGTTTGGTTTCTCAGGGGGACAATCATTGTGTTGCACGTCACATTCCACATTAACACTGTTCCTTCGGGTTCCAGCCATTGACTAAAACCAAGAAGAATAGTGTGAGAAACACTAATTATAATAGGAAAACCACATAATCAAGAATAAAATTTCACACTTAATCTCTTATCCTAGGTTATTCATGGCCATTTCTAAAACACTACGATTGTGTTCTATTCTTAGACTTATACTTAGGATTCTTACTAAGGATTTCATATCCTAGTTTCCAAAATTTGACTATACCTTTCCTCTGATACCAACTATAACAACCCATAATTTACATACATTGTTAGTAAATCAAAATTGAATTTCACTTATTAAAATATATAATAAAACCTTGAAAGGACTGTATAGGTATAGTGTCTATAGAAACTGGGAAACATAAACAACTGGTTCATAAAGCGTCTACATTGCCTCCCATTTATTTCATCATATCTATAGTCCCTTTTGGCATATCCTACTTAATAACCTTCTGCCTGACCTAGGGAAAGAAAACATACAAAAAGGGTGAGCTCGAATGCTCAGTAAGGGTAATCAAAAGAAATATCAATCACATCATATTCATAAGAACATAACATTTTGGAAATCTTACCCTCCAAAAGAGATCATAATTTCATAACATGGCATAAATCATGGTAGTGAAACATAATCACAATAATCATAACATAAAACATGAAGCTTTGTGGCATACAAACATAATCATAGAGAATCATTTCTTAGTAGTCAAGACTCATTGCCAAGTCTATCTTAGTGGACAAAGTCCATTTCTGAACCGAGTTCATTCCTCGTTTCAGTCCTGTTTCACTGAACCGGTTTAACCTGCCGTTCCAGCCATGTCTATCTCATGAGATATTAAATCTTTACCCAATGAACTGGAGAGAGATATAGGTCCCAACCATCTCATAATGATACCATTCTTCTGTGTTCCACAAAATCATAAACCATACATCATAGCATAACCCATGTAAAAAAATGCGATTCTTAAACATCGTGACATCATAAAACAATTCATATAAGATAAAGGAAGTCATAAAAATAATTTAATCACAACATAATCAAATAAATTTAATAATAGGGATATAAATAGAACCCTTTATTATCTTAGATGGAAAATAATTTTTATAAAACACTTGAACTCCATTCTTGAGGAAAATATCCTTTCTACCTCAAAAACACTTTTCCATTCTTAACATGTCATAAAATTCTAAACTAAAAGAAGTTGATTAAAAATAAACATAAAAACCTGTAAAGTAAGCTCCTTGGAAATAATGTTTTAAAAAGCCATTCATTCCGTAAAAGATTAAAAAAAACATTCTTCTCGTACTTTTGTTGGAAAAGTCAAAAAGTATATCGAACGAAAAACAACAAAAGATTCCTTTCATATCTTTTACTAAAAACTCACCGAAGGGTAAAATTGGATATAAACTATTGTAGAAGGATATAAATATTACATATTGAGGAAGCATGGATTTGGATGATAAAATACACCCCAGTAAATTCCAAAATATAAAAAATCTCGGATAATTATGAGATTGTGATATTTCCCTTACCTTAGGTCTGATTTGCTTCGTAAGTGTCCGAACCTCTTCTTCTTTGAAGCGATTCTTTGATACCTCCTTTTAGGGTACTAAAATTGGTCTTTGAAGAAGACCAGAACCTCTAAGATGTTTCTAGGAAAGTGTATTGGAGAAATTGGTAGGGGTTGGAGGAGCCTAAAGGCTCAAAGTGGTGTGAGGAAGAGCGGGAGGAGGTTCCCTTTTATAAGGGAGGAGAGGGGAACCTTTGGAAAAACTAAAAATATTATTTTATTATAAAGCCATATTCGGTTTTAAATAGCTCAAAATTGATTTATTTCGAAGCTAAGGTGGGTATGGGTTGAAATCATATCATCCAAAATAATTTGGACAAGTTTAGTTTACTATTTTAACCTTATCATTTAGATTTAACTTTAAGTTATATAATTTTACTTTTACCGTGTCTTTTTGTGTTCTTACACTATAAGGTTAATAAAATTACTATAACAAGACAAACGAACCCAAATTTGTTTATTATTAATATATATAACCTTATATAAGTCATTTTGTCAAACATTAGATGTTTCGGAATAAAATAACAATTAATAATATAATATTTGTTTTAAAAACTATTTTTTGTCAATTTTGACACTATTTAGTAATTGATTTTTGTAAAAATCATAACAGAATGATTAGTTCACAATAAATTTAATTAAATCAATACTAACATGTCATATTAACCTATAAAATTAGTGGAATTCATAAAAAGTCTCAAATTACATTTATTTTGGTATTTATAACATCAATTATGTCAATATTTCATTAATAAGATAATTACTGCATCATCTTTGTGTCATAAATAAATTAAATTATTTAATGTATAAAAATTAAAAATAAAATACCATTATGTATTAAATCTTCTTATATTTCTAATTAAACTTTATAGTCGAATATATCTTATGTATAACCCTATATTAAAAATTATTTACTTATTAAACTTTGATTTTAACTATTTTAACCCTTCTTTAAATAAATTAATAATAAATGTCCTAATCTAATCCAAGTGGGCCTAAATTGTCATATATTATTCCTAAGGTTGTTTTTGATCGAATTACACTTATCCAATAGAATTATGACATGTGTTAGGGTAATAATAATATCATGTTTACCCTTATTTACCCTATTTACTTTTAACCGTGGTAAATAAAAGTAAAAAGTTAATATTCACCAAAAATTATTTTCATCTCATTCAACTACATTTTACTCACTGACATCAACCGCTTCTCTCAGATTTTGGAAATTCCACTCAAAAAAGCGGTAAAATTAAGTTTTATATAAATTTGAAAATTCTTTTAGGAGGTGGGTAAAAGACGGTGAAAAGTTCAATAAAGTTTTTATATATCTAAAATTATTATAAAATGACTCCAATGAATTACATTGAACTTATAAATGTATTATGTATAAATTTTGACCTAAGATAAATTTATATAAAATAAATAATTATTTAAATAAAAAGTCGGTTTTTAAATAGTAACCTAGTGTTTTCACTATTCATCCAAAATTGAAATTTTTCAGAAAAATAAGAAAATTTCACCCTATGCTAATTTCGATATTCCGAATCCAAAAACGAAGTCCATTTTGAAAAATAAAATTTACAAAATTTCAAAAAGTGGTTATTACTATTCATAACAGCTAGTTTTAATAATATTTTAATAGCATATCGTTGTTTAGTGAAACTCGGTATTGCATACGATAGAAGCTATCAAGGAAGGTCACAATTGTGTGTAAAGAAAGCCAAGATAGTGTTGTGTGTAGTGAAAGATTCCTTTGATGATTTATAAAATAAAAACAAAATATTTCTTATAAAAGTCTCGGGTGTTACAACAACTACCCTTTAATTTATTTCTGCCATATCATTGGTACCAGACGTGCATTTGACGAACCGTTAGTGGCCCTGGTAATCTTGGAGCATGACAGTACCTTTGAGTATACCTCACTGGAGTTTGAGGTATAGTTGAGATATATTTAGTTTGGGTCGTGCACGAATCCAACTGGGCCCCCAGGACTAAAAGGATAATAACTCATAGACCGGGAGTCCGATTGATGAGTCACATGTTGCGTTGAGAACCCTATGACCTTGGAAACCTTTGAGATACTTCTTCATGGGACTTCATGATAGTTGGAGTATTGAACAGTAGCTTGTGGAGTGGATCATTCCAGTGATGAGCAAGAAGAGTGTGGAGACCTAGTAGCTGGATGAGACCTGACGACTGCTGACCGTTTCACTCTGTGTGTCTCTACTAGCCTAGTGGGGATCGCCTGGGTGTGGCGGCAGACCTGTAGTGGAGGAGCACGCTTGGTGACACGTCAGACCCACAATACCCAATAGAATGAGTACCTCAATAGGCTATGAGGGGGAGCGCCTAGGTGTGGTGGAAGACTCGCGGTGTGGAGTACCTCTATGTGATGCAGTAAACCCATGGTACTCGACAGGAGGAGTACCTCTGCAGACCAAGGTTAGTGGGATGTGCGCTTGGTGTCGTGGTAGACCCACTGTACTCGATAGAGGAGGATTTATCCAGTAGTCGAGGACTCAATAATGCATTGGGGATGTTACCTAATACTACACATAGAATAAAATCATGTTTGAGCTAAGTCTGTAATTTTGTGTTTTCTTCATTAATGTGACAGATTACTTAATAACGTAGGTATACGTATGGGTATATACCAAAGTAGGGTTATATGTTTATTATTTACTTTGTGGTTTATCCTTGGTAGATATATGTGACCTTGAGGATCTTGGGGTCCCTAATGATTATCGTTATACTCACCCCTACACGGGCTATGCCCTCACTTCATTGTGTTGGATGCAGATGAAGGACAAAACTGACAGAGGCTGAGAGTACCAAGAGTGGATGGTACCCAGAGGTGGACCATACGGCATGTCAGTACTCAGAGGAGACGGAAAAATGTGGAGTGCTGAGGAGGCAACCTGTACCTACCCTTCATGTAGGAACCTCATAGGACGATTTATTAGATGCTTTCTTTTTTTTCTTCAGTTGTATTGTTTTCAGTTGTACTTGTACCTTTGCTTTTGGGCTTGTATTCCGGCCCCATTTACATTCATCACTCTTTAGGTTATACAGTTTACTCATGTTCATATCATGTAGTGTGTGTTTATAGGTTATAAAGGCAACGCCTTCCCAGTTCTAGGGAATTACGCCTTTGTTGCTAGTCGACATCCCCTGTCTTATGGAAGGTGGGCCTAGGGTAGTCATGTCACGGGCCCTAGGGGATGGGTTGTGACATATCCGTTAATCAATATGTAAATTTATTTAATTCATGTTCTTAATGGAATAATTAAATGAGGAAATAAACCATGTAAAAAAATTTCTACCTTCTGTTTGGATGAATTGTTAATGAATAACGAATTTTTTAGTCATCATTGGTAAGATATAAAGGAAACATTGGTGAATGCAAACCTATGGAAATTGATTGTGATCCTTGTCCAATTATCTTTAACCCAGATCTCCTCCAAAAATTCCACTCTCAATACTAGGGTTATATAGATAAACATAGGTATTTGGAATAATCGTGATTATAAATAGGATTATGGGCTAGAATTTTCATTAAAAAAATAAAATTACTATTTTATATTTATTTAATTATTTCTCCCATGATGGTTCTCAAGAAAAACATTTGCCATTGGAAAAGATTATTTTGTGCCTAGGGTAGACACCACATTATGAATTCAATGGTGGTATCATATTCCCTATTTGACAATCCCTTGCAGATTTGTTGTATTATTTTTTTTAAAAAAATAATTGTATGGGATATAATATATTTAATATTTTTTTACCACACCATGGCTCCGTAGGACCCAGAATCTTACATCGTCTCTATATCTATCTCCAAAAATATTATATCAAATATTCCAAAGTATTAAAAGGAAAAAAATCATTTCATTAATTTTATTTATTTATATCTTTTATCAACTATTTTATTAATTTTGTGTCACCCACCATTTCTGGTAGTGAAATATAAAAAACATCCATAAGATTTAATCTAAAAGATTTTTTTGATATCTAATAACCAATGTAATTATCATTGAGAGTTTCAATGAAAAATATAATTCATATAGATTTAAGCATAAATACATGGTATAACCAATCATTCCTTATCGGTATCACTCTTATACAACCCATGTAAATTTTCTGTCGAATACCAACCAATGGATATCCATCAACCAGTAAAAATACATAAATAAAGTTTTTATTTTGTAGAATGAATCGATTTTTATGAATTTATATTCACTTATAAATTTATCTTATTTCCATTTATTTTTTCCTTGAAGGATAAATATTAATTATTTTTCATGAATAATATATAAACAAATATGACTAACTTAAAACTATCTCTCTTATTTTGAACTATCTTTCATATTATGTGTCTCTAAAATATTAATTTTCCACAAATTCATGTGGATCATCTACCCATAAAAACAATTTTTTTATATGGATCCTTGACATTACCCATGCTAAAAATGATTCAAATACTTAAAATAGATATGTGAATTCTCTTATATATATATATATTCTATCATTTTACTCTATCTATTTTGTTTTATAATTTTAGCTAATATCCTTATAAATACTTAGGGTAATTAACATTTATATACTTTTATAATTTTAGTTTTTTTGATTATTTTAACATGAAAACCTCTTTTCATTGTAAACACATGATTAGTAAAAAAGATCATTCTTACTAAAACTCATATGATATCCATTTTCATTACAGTTGGTATATATTTATGGGTTAGTTTGTCCTTTCTAAAATCATGTCTCAAATAGATATTGAAATACATTCCATGACTTATAAGACCCATTGATACTCCTTTCTCCAATATCATGTCTCTAATGTGCATAAAGAAATTTGAGTTTAAGAATAAATCCTCTCTAAATTTTTATGATTGATAAATAATAGTAAGACTCATCATTGATCAACCATTTACTAACATCACTAATTTCACCTGTATAAGTGAGTGGATTTTAGGAATAAATTAACTCCACATTTTCATGATCAATAAATACATGGTTAAGATATTCATTGGATCATAACCACGAAGTAATAGATATCTTATCACCATAAATGTTCTTTACATGACATTTTAATTCGTTGAATTTATTAATGGATACTCACGAGGTATATAAATTTACCTCTTGATTCTAATTTTAATATTCCATACATAACATGTTAAACAGGTTATAGAAAATTTGTGGCTTAAATTTTTTTCTATAGGTTTCTTAATCTAATGATTGATATGTGTGTGTGCCCTTAATAATTATGGTTTTAATCTCTAAAAATTCTAAGCTCCATATTGGTTATATCATTGACTTTAATTTTTGTTTTTCTTGGAAAATAATTATCTTTCTGTGATCGAGTTTTACAATGTATTACATTTTTTATTCATTTTTTTTACAGTTCAAATATCATTGAACTATTAATATAGTATGAAAAACCTCAAAAAAATTTATTCTAGATTAAATTAGGTCACATTTCGTCTTAAAAATACCGAGGCACATGTTTCGGTGACATTAAATACACAATTCTAGTTTCAAAATAATCAATCCATGGAGTAATATTTAGTTTTTTTACATCTCACCAAAGACGTAAGAATCCCCCTTTATTATCTACATGGAGAATTTACCTTGACTTATAGTATTGATTTTATACTCTCATAGTTCTTATATTTAAATAAACATATATTATAAGAATATTTTATTTAATATCCATGAAGTATAACATAAGTATTAAATTGTATTGATTCATTTTACTAAAGCATAAATGAATACTTGATTCTTCAATTCATTAATGTTTGTCATAATATAGAATTTATGATCATATTAAAAGAAAATTAGATCATGTTTAGTGATCTACCTCTTTAAATATTATTACATAGTATTAAATTGATAAGGTTACTATGATGTTTCACTTATTTTTTTCCATTTTAGGTTTTCTCTCTTATCGTCCCCCATAAAAAATAAATACTTAGCAGTCTTTGAGTTATCATTTTTTAGGATGAACTGTACAAAAAATATATTGAAGTAGTTTAATTATATTTTCCATTTTATAAAGGTTAAACACGTTGGAATAATAAGGTGAAAATGATGTGAAAATTATATTTATTGAATGATCCTGATTCAAATTGAATCTATATTTCAATTTACACTTGTTATAGGTAATCATAATATAATTTATTTCTTGTTTCACTTTATCCTTACAAACTTCTTGGAGATGAGAAAACATGGTATAATATCCAAGTACATATGTTGAATATTTGTATAACTGAACATTGATGATACTAAGAAGATGTAAACACCATATTTGTAACCCATTTATCTCATGTAAAATTTAATTTCACCCTCATTTTCTTCTTGGGGAAGCATAAAGTAGTTGTGAATCCATCACATTCAGTTTTATTTTATCTTACAGTACTATTAAAAATATCCCATACTGCTGTTAAAAATTCTTACATGTCAGGACATGTTCATTATACATATTTTATCACAGTGTAGATATGGTAATACTTATTATTTTTCTAAAAAATAAAATTATAGTTGATTATAACCTCATCTTGATAATATTTATTAGAAAATAATGATGTGTTAATCTTAAATGTCCATCACTATTTGATTATATCCTTGTATCTCACAACTACTAGATTTTAAAAAATTATTATCTTGAGTATACTACTAGAAATGATCCTTAAAATATCTCATCATAGCCCTTGATATGTCTATGCCTCTACTCAGAGACTCTCAAGTTAATAATTTTGTTGCTCGACCACATTAAATCACAACTCCTTGATCTATTGAGTGGATTCAAATCTCCCAAAAATAATATCTTTTTGGTACTCATCTATATGGCTCTAAAATATCTCTAAGATAGATATGTAACTTTCTTATATGCCATTGTTTGGGGTCTCCGACCACCACTTGTGTTATATCTCAATAATTGGAGGTGGTACCCACAAATAGGGGTTATAAGAACAACATACTATGGTTTTTCTCAAAATCAAAAGATTAAAATAATTTTATGACTTAATATTTATTTTGAGTGTTTATGTTGTTTTATTGATAACTGGAATTCATTTTTATTTACCATGCATTTCCTATGTGATCCCACTCACAACTTAATCGTGATTTAAATAGAAAAATAATCAAAGAGCATGTTCATTTTATCTATGCTTGATTGATTATTATTCTATGTGATCATGAATAAATATTGCACATAAAAAAATAATAATCAATGCATAAATAAAATAAATAGTGTGATCATGAGTCAATTTGAATGGTGGGTCTATTGGGGAAATATTGGATCAACCTAGAACATTAGAGTAACTACTTGAGTGAGATAATATCTGACTGAAGTGACAGAACACACCCCATTAAATGTGTTGAACTCTCATATGGGGAATTAATATATCTTCTAATGTACTATTTCGCATATCATCCACTACATTATACAATAATAATCTCAAACATACAGGGAGATCTCGAGAATGTAAAATAAAAATAAATAAATTCTAAAATAAAAGTTTCCACTTATAAATATAAAGTGGATAGGGATTACATACAGATCATCATTTATTAATTAATTTTTATAATCAATGTCGTCGTAATATTTAAATAAATAAATTAATTTAAAACCCAGCTATAATAGGTTAGTCAAGCCTCATGATCAGTCAGTACACATTAAACATCAATAATGATATTATAATTTCATTTAATTATAATTGAAATAACTAAATATTAATTAAATTGAATCTATAAAATTTTAATTCATAAAAAACATAGAGAATGGTCCAAGAAATTATTAAATTCCATATTTTTAAAAATGTTAGGAATTGTTCATGAATTTTATGGGCTCCATGGGTATTTAGAAACACCAAGGGGTTCTATTTACAATTTATGGGTATTATGCCCATGATTATATATATATTCATCACTATGGAATAACATGGGGTCAAAGGCACCAACTTTGAATATTATTCCCCCACTAGATAAATAATAATGATGGGTTACTATTCAACTGATTTAATATATTTATTTTAATTATTTTTGAAAGCCGACAATTCATATTTCTATCATTTCAAAAACATATCTCATCCATAAAACCATAAATCAAATCATCACTGGTGTTGTTGGGACTGTACAGATGCTTGACACTCAAATTCATGCAAATATAAAATTAATTCAACTTAATTAGTCACATGATCATTCTGGTACCACTTATTTCTACCAAGGATGTTATAGAAGCATGTGATGTTAGGAAATTAAACTTTTTACCCATATATAAATTTTTTAATGTAGTTAATAGAAAGGGGCCCAATTAAACACCCAAATACCATATGTGAATTAAATAAAGAATGAAAAAAAATCAAAACTGTTCCTTGTTTGATTTAGATGAAATGTGTGTCTTCTCACATCCAGATATCATTTCTCAAAATTACCAAAGATGAAAACCTATAGATATTTAATATGTTATACATAAGATTAATTGGCCATTAAATTTTATACTACTTGTCATAGAAGAGAGAAACATAGTTATTTCATTGTAGGTGTAATCTGTAGATCACCATTTTCTAGAGTTGGGATATTGTTCTTTTATCAAATTCTCCCTAAGCTCTCCTTCACAATTTCTAACATGATATAGGAGAGAAAGAACCTATAAAAATCATGGATATAATAGTAACATTAATTAGTGTTTATTTTTAACTTATTATTTTTTTTGAAATTATATGTAAGTCCTTAAACAAGTTTAACCTTCCAAATAATCCCAATTCGACACTTATAACCTCAGAAATATGTCATGAATATCAAATCTATATTGTTTAATACTTATAATATAAAAACGAAAATACATGATAAAATATTATTCATTTCCTCAACTCAACTCTCTAAAGAATAATAAATGATCCTTGAATATTAATATTCATTTGTCAAATATTTTTACTATATTCACATAAAAACTTATTAATTTGATTAGTAAATAACTTTTCCCCCAATTATTCTAAAATAAAATAATAATCCTTCATTATTTCATACAAGAAACTAAAAATATATGTATCCCAACCACCAATATAGGTCCCATAATGTCCAAAAATCCAATTAATTAGAGCTTTTCAAGTTTCTGAATATGCATTATGTGTGAACCATTAGGCCCCTGCCTTGATAGAAGTGAGTCATACACATAGACCCTGAGCAATATCTAGAAACACATAATGACCCTTGAGGAGTAATGTTTATTCATAGAAATGAAAACCACCTACAAACACAAGCCATGTAATATTTCTCTCTATATCATGATATCTCATAAAGCAGGATACACACTTAATGTCATCATCCTTTCTCCTTTTATAATTTTAATGCCTTATGGGATAAAAATTACTTAATATACCATGGACAGGGATTTAATAAATGTTATATCATCCTGGTCAATGGTGATTGCGATATCTCTTATTTTTAGAAGCAAAAAAAAATCTTATTTTACAATTAGGTTGGCACATGAATGGTAAACCCCATAATCCTACATTGAGAGACTAGGGTTTGAATCCTAGAAATTCCCATGGGGGATTTTTGTTAAAGGAGGGGATATAGGCAAGACACAAGTAAGTGGTGATGCTGACATGACTCTAATAAGTGGTGATGCAGACATGATATAGGCATGGTGATGCAAACATGATGATGCAGGCATGACTCTACACAGGTCTGTCGGTCAATGTTAATGGCCTACTTAACCATGGGCCTATGGGATATGTAATGGGTATCCCTCTACCCATATACAAGTTGTTCTTTACTTTTATAATGAAAATTGGATTCAACCCCACATTTATTAGAATCTTATTCTCATCAATTAATCACTACAATACCACCAATGATGCACCCAACACAAGTTACCTCAACAAAAACAAAAATTCCACGGTTTCATCTTTAATTAAAGTATAATATCAAATCATACACGTTGATTATAATTTATAATTGCGATACCAATACATGTTCTCATAGTTATAAACCAATGAAAACAAGAACTTTTAGTGTTCTTATTGGGGGGTCAGTCCACTCAATCTTCTTTAATTAAGATCACTAATTGAAAACATCATGATAAGAAGTCTCAATGCCTATGAGACCATAGTAAATGATTGCTGGGAATCATCATTCCCCCATCTGTATGATATATCTAGACTATATAAAATATATTTAATATTATTTCCACAGTATAACGAGTTCTCAATTATATATGGGTCAAGTTATAACATGGTTATATGATAAATAATCTATGGAAATTTCCATGTAAATAGTTGATGTAGAAGTATTAAAACTATTATAGTATGATGACATCAGGAATAAACCATTGTACACATGTTATGGTAATAAAAAAATTATTAAATAATATATGTTTATACAACCCAATATAACCATATCATGATCCATAGTACTCGCTAACATAGTTAAGCCTTTATATATATACTAACAAATAAAATTCTTCAAGGTAACTAATCATTGGATTATATGCTCTATGAGTCTGTTATAGGGATAATAATTGGGATAATAATCCATGGATTACATCTTGATTATCTAGATATTTGAATTTATGAGAAGTAAAAAATCTAATGGTAATGTTAAATTTCAGGCCATAGGGTCCGAAACAAATTAATATACCATGTCTTATATATTTTCGATAGATGGTAGATATTGATTCATTTACACAATTTTTTTATTTTTCTATTGGGGTTTGAATGGAAAAATGGATACTTGGGTGTCGACGTCTCTATAATCCACTCATCTATATTATTCTGAAGTCAATCCTTAAATATGAATCATCCTTTAATTATTTCTGCTATTAATTGATTATTTGGGTAGTAATTTTGATGGTCTCTAAAATCGACATCTTTCAATTTTCTAATCCTTGTGAGCACAAAAATTATTATTATCCAAGGAAAAGTAAAATTTCCCATAAAATTTATTTAGATGTAAGGAATAAACTTTTCTTTAACTACCATCAGGATATGGGTTACAATGATGCTTCCTTGATGTTCAACATATCTTATGATTGGCATACAAACATGGATAAATATGATGGAGTTTTTTCTCCTAATTAATATTAGGGTAGATGTAAATGTTGTTTATGAATGAGAAATATATTGTTCCACCCATATATCAAGGAACATTGATTATCATGGGGAATCCATGTTGATCTATTAGGTTAAATAATATTTGAGATACACCTTATGAAAGGGTGAAAAAATTGAAAATTACCACATGCATGTGGGATATGGTCGTTCTTTGTAAGGAGGAAATTAACAATAGGATGTAGTAATTTCATAATTCGGAAAACATCCTTGAAAAAATTTTGTCATTGTTTTTGGAAGATCTCCATTTTCTCACTAGATCTAAGTGATTTTTCTTTAGTAGATATGAGCTTTTCATACTCAAGTGGATTATTGGAATAATAATTTTATTTACCCTTAACTTTCATAATGGAAATATTAATTGATGATGATGGGAGTCATAGTGTAGCCCCTTTTTTCAGGTTCATCCTCTGAACTTGGATGTACTATCTATCAACACTCGGTTTAGAGGAAATAATAGGGTTTATGAATCCTTATTTAGAGTTAGGTAGGGTATAACCATTCTCTTATTCACCAGTATTTGGTGTTGGGGAGAAGAAAACTAGTTGTTCCTAAGATGATTTCAATTGAGTGTTAACCCCTTCTAGCAGTGCACTCATTATAATCATAAATAGATTCTTCAAACCTAATTTATATCATAAGGATATAGATGATGATAAATTTGTTTTCAATAGAATAAGATCTTATTTGGTGGTATAGTTCATATTTTACCATTAGGCGGGACAGTCCCCTTTGGAATATTTAATTGGATGGGTTACATTAGACCATTTTTTCAGAGGGTTTCCATTGTAAAATTCTGTAGAATGGTGGATGTTGGACCCTTTAGCTAAATGGTTCCCCTTGAAACATTCAGTGGTAAAGTTCTCGTTTATCCATTTGTTGGGGTGGTTCCTATTATCTTAATGATGTGGGTATATAGCATATATGAGTCTAGATTGATATTGGAATCTATGGGGATTCCTCATTCTAAAAGTCTTTCATGTACTGATGGTAATGGATCTTCAAAGGCTTAGAATTATATGGTGCTATAGTATAATATTCATAGGTAATTGGTGTCATGACTTGTTGATTTATTCCTTCCATGATGATGGTAGGTGCCTAATTCACTAATTATCAGATCATCTATCTCTCAAACCTCTACACATGGTACATTTACCCATTCTTCCACCCATTCTGGGATAATGGAAAAAACATCATCCACATGTTTTTTGGGAGTTTCAAATAGTACTACACCATTTTCGATCATCTTTGACATTAGATATTTAATGATGAATCATTCCTAGATAATTAGATCTAGTATATGATGGTAAGGGTAACAGTTTTGGTGATCATTTAACCATGATTTATCTAGATGTGTGATTTTTTAAATAGGATCATGTTTCTCTATACTGAAGAAATATATTGCACAAGAATATAGTCTATATGGATGTAATAAATTTTATTCTTCATTCCATCATGGTCACACCAACTAAATTTTTTTTTGATGAGTGAGACTATATCTAATTATTCATTCCCTAAATTATGTATCTATACTGGTGTTTTATGATAATCTATTTCCTTGGTTTTAAAAATAGAATCTTCCAAATGTTTTTCAATGTTTTAAAACTCTATGAAACCACACAGATACTCCATGGGAGATGAGGAATATTGAAAACATGTCTTAATGATTCTCTATGTAGATATCCAATAGTTTCTCTTGGTGAACATGTGTTTCTAGGGAATGTTTCAAATCATTCCATATTGCAATAAAATACAAGAATCAATCATTCCCATGTTGTTTTCAATTATATTGGTCAATTATTTTAATCTTCATTTTAGAGATGAATTGGAATAAGAATTTCAAATGTAGATATTACCATCTTGAAATAGACCCAACTATGAGGTTATTATAGAAATAAAATATGGGAGATTATATGGTTTTCATAAGGAATTTGATTTTGGTTTCATCTTATTAAATGGGGGATTTTAATACACTTTCATGGGGTACAACTTCTTATTTTGATATACCAGTTCATGTTAGCCTTCAAGAGAATCCACCTATATAGTGATAGTATCCGGAAATTCCTAGAATACCATTAATGACCAAAAAATTCATTAATGAAACACCCTTTTTTGATGAATACATATCTTATTAAGTAATGTGGTTATTGAAAGCACATGCAGATCATTAGTTATTTGAGACTGTTATAAAATATAGATGGTTTGAATAAAAAAATATATCATATTTAATATTTATAATATAGAATTTGTATAGTGACCATTAATAATACTATATATTAATGGATATGATAAAGTATAACAGACACAAATAGGTGAAGTTATAGCCTGAACTTGAAGGATCATACCCTATGAAGCTCAATTAAAAAAGATTCCAATGGAGATATTATCACTAGGATTTTTCTATGACTAATCCCATGATAAAATTCAATAACTAAAACTAGTACAATACTATTTATGATATAAGTTCAACCTTATTGAGATCACGACCCAAACCATTTTTATTGAAATATTCTATGTATAACCCTCACAAACCTTACCCTTATGGAATATACTGGTGTAGACAGGGGTTATATATGTAGACCCTAGTACTTTTATTTTTATTGTTTTCCTTATCATATAATAATGAATAAGTTTCTCCCTTTTAATTATTACTTTATATATACAATTACATAAGAGTTGATGAAAATTAGATTATAATATGAAGAAACCAAAACTGCATTTTTTTTGAAAATACAGGTTTTTAAAACTATATTTTATAAAATAAATAATTTAAATTTAAATATTAAATTCATATAATATTATGTATTGATAATATTTATTTAAATTTTTTTTATATATTCTACACCCTTAGATAGGGATATAGATCACGACTCTCAGCTCTCGGTGGAGATGCCCTAACAAGGATGCAGATGTCCTCGGACTCACCCCTTCCCATCATCGGAAGGGGAGTGGTTCTTGCCCCATAGGCTTAGAAGGTTTGATCCTTAATCCCTTTCTCCAAAATTGATTTTTACCCTAATTTTCCATCTACATCACTAAGAGCGAAGGTTCCTAAGCTATTTTATAGTGCACATCAACTTTTGTTATCGCTATTGGAGTTCACATAAGCTTCAAGACTCATTTATCATAACCTAGTGATGCGTTTCACACATTTATGTCCTTTCATATATGATTTTTATTGCTTCATCTTTGAATCTAGGGGGTTAAAAGATCATGATATTAACAATCTTCTCAAAAAAATCCACTTATAGGTCCATTTTTACTTAGAGAAAGATCTGATTTGTGTGTGGTCTAATGCTCCAAGTAAGTGCCTCGGTTACAGGTTCTTTAACATTCACTGGTCTAATGACTTCTATATTAAATTGTATTCCTCTTCAAATGATATCTAGGATTCTATCCTAGAACATCCATTTCCATTCCAAAATCCTATAATCCTTTGGATTCTAGGGAATGCGGTTGGACATTTTATGTGTTCCAAAAGTAGAACACTTTCTACAAGTTATTCGATTAACCAATGGATATGTGTAGAGGTTGATGTCTCCAAGTCACTAGTGGAGAGGGTGTGGGTTGCTGTTGGTGAAGAATAAATGTAAAAAAAATTAGTGTTCTTCAAATCCTTGGATGATTATTGCAAGATGTGTAGGAATCTAGTTACTCTATATTCACATTTCTATTGTTGAGTAAGCTATGTGGGTGTCGATGCGAAGATGGTTAATATTGTGGAAATGAATCTGGTGGGTGGTAATGTTTAGGTTCCTAAACCCCATCTTCAGGAAGTGGGAAGACCTATAACCAATCTGGAGGTTTTGAAAAAATTTAACTATTGAAGAGTGATTTATTTTACCGAAAGTTGAATAATTAGGCTCCACTGAATATAGAGAAGGTAGAGGAAGCTTCCAGTGATGAGTCCAGGATCATTAGAATCATTTCACCACACTAGAAGGCATCCCCTAACCAAAGGGTGATGTATTTGGTGGTATTGGAGAAAGATAAAGGTTATAAGGTTCTGGTCTCTTAAAATCAAGGTACTATAGATGGTTTTCTATATCAAAAGAATGAATCCCATATGTGAAAGTACCAAATTAGAATCCCAATAAGAAACCAATTTGAAGGCTTGGATCAGGAGGGGATGGAACCCTATCAGGAAGGGTTCACAAAGGTTAATAATGGAATTGAGGGGAAATAAATTTATATAAAATCATTGGGAGATGAATATCCTTACTACTACTCTGATAAATATGCAGGTGGGATTCACAATAATGGTTTGTATTATTCGAAAAATAATAAGGGAAAGTAGACTAGGCTTCGTTTTGGGAACTACAATTTGACTAAACAGAATAAAAAAAGGGCGTAATGACTATTAATTCTTACTGAAACCTATGGAGACTTGGTCAAGTAAAAAAAATAAACCTAAAGAGATGTTCTTCATAACATTTGATTGTGATAAAGTAAATGGAAATTTCAAACAAAATATTATTTTCTTGGGTTAGGTTATGTCAAAGAGTGGTATAGATGGTTAGTAATAGGATACAAGGGTGAATAATGACAAAATCATGGACCCAATGGGTCTCTTATCCCATTCAGTGGAGGACATGATAGATTAATTTTTTATTATCAATTCGACAAAAGAGGAAGCAGAAAGAATGATGGAAATAGTGCTCCAAGTGGACACCAATTGCAATCAGGTTTCCTAGATTAACAAGAAGTAATGTATATTGATAAGTGCTTTAATTAATGGATGATGAATTATGATTAGTACATCCAAACATGGGAAAATATGGTGGGTATACTTGAAGACTTTTTAAGGGAATATCCTTGAAAAAAGGTAATTTCTTTATCCTAGAAATTATTTAGGGAAAAAGATTCCAATAGGCTCAAAAATATCTTTAAATATTATGTCATGTATTTTTATGGTTTTATTCATGGATGAAATATATGGTTTCTCACATATCCTCAAAAGTTTTTTGAAAAAAATATTAATTCTCAGTCAAATTTTTATATAATTTAATGATGTCCAATGTAATCTTTAGAAGGGTTTAAAAAAATTGTTATTTTCATAAAAAGAATTTCTTTCTAAAAAATAACACACTTATTTAAAATTATACATTCATATATAAAAAATAAGTAAAATAAATATTATTTTTCCAATAATCACATTTAAAATTTCAAATTCTATTTTTTCATAATTTTCTTATGTAGCCAAATTTTGGGGGGAAATTAAATACGCTATAAATATACAGCATGTATTATGACATCCTAATTACCCAAAAGTGATTTAATAACTCCATTAAAAATAATATCTAACTAATTACATATTTATAATTTTAAATAATGTGTTTTTGAATTTATTTTATTAATTTAATAAACATTTATTTAATCCTCAATATCCTATATACTATTTTAATGTTTTGAAATCAATTGTTTATGAACATGACTAACATCCACATCACCAATGTCACAATTTTAATTTATTAGGTCCATATATATATAAAATATTTATATCCACTCCATTTTAGAATAAACCCTGGAAAAACATTATATGGTTTTTTGTTTGCATGTTTTTTTATATATAGTCTAAAACATATGTTTAGAAGTTAATAAAGAAATACCTTCTCTTTTTCTATAAATACCCACCCACCCTCTAAATCCTATTCACTAAAAACCCAATGAGCAAGAATTTACATCCCTTATACCTCCCTAAATTAATCCATAGGTGTTCTTATTCTCTAAATAATATCCTCGATATATTTTACAAATGTCTTTTCAAGGTATGTGGATTCTCTCATTCTCCTATTTATTCTATAGAATTCATTAATTTATTAAATTTTATTTATAATTATTATTATTGGGATATGTTTTTAAAAATAAATTTATCATCATTATGATTCCTAGGTAATTAAATAACACCATTAAATCTCATCCAACCCTTATGTAATACATTACATACAACAATTATAATGTCAAAATTATCCAATGATTTTCAATGAAAAAATTTGTGTTGTTTATTCTAATACCCATTTCAACTCAAATTTATTTACCTATATTTCACTATAATTCATTGAATTTTTAATCCCATGTATGTAACCCTCACTTCATAATCATTGGATTAAATATTTTAAAATACGTCCTTATGTTGTATAGTCTATGTGGTATACATATACATGTACATGGTATGAAATTGATAAGTGGGGTGTGGAATTATATAGACATCCAATTCATTGGGTAATATTTTTATATCATGATATACAATGTATGGTTAATTAGAGGTGATAATAATCTCCTTATGATATGATTTATTGACTATTATCTTTAACATATGCTTATGATATCAGGATTTATATTGTTTCCACATTCCTATGTTTCCTTGATGTTATCATCTTATATCATTCTTTAATGATTATTTTTATGATTATAACCCATTTTACATCCCCCTAATATACCTCTTGACTCCCATGTACTGATTACATAATGTTATGATTGTATTATTCTCTTATTAGGATTTATATATCCCCACATTTTATGTATATCACAAGGTTATCCTGAGCTATTTTTTGAGGAGAGATGGAATTTTGCGATCAAGTTAAGGAGTTTTAAATAATGTATTTGTATACATTTTTGAATTTATTGTGCTATATTTTTAATTTAGCAAAGACAACAGGCCTTTGGATCTTCTAATTTTTTTCATGTTTATGTTATAAATCATAAAATGAGGTATATAAATGATATGGGTTATCATAATTATTATTAGATAAAGGGAAACTTATTTTTTTGGTATTATGATTAGAAAACATTAGTTAAATACATTGGGATAAGAAAAAAAATAGTAAATATATCCTCCCAAGACACACACTCAGCAATATTTTGCTAATTTTTTTTTTCACACTTTAAGGAATAATACCAATAAATGTGATCCAATTTTAACCATCCAAAAATAAAACAAATAAATGAAATATTTGATCACATACATACCCAAGTACCTTTTATGTTATGTTTTCTAGAAAATTTTTAAAC
Source organism: Viscum album (assembly GCA_963277665.1). Taxonomy (NCBI): domain Eukaryota; kingdom Viridiplantae; phylum Streptophyta; class Magnoliopsida; order Santalales; family Viscaceae; genus Viscum; species Viscum album. Next base: position 803,300,970 of record OY728119.1, on the reverse strand, counting down.
ACTCTAACATAATAACATTGATATATAAACAACTAGTTCATAAAAATATATATTATCTTCTGTATGATTCATCACATAAGAAACCATTTTGCAAAAAAAAATCATTTTATAGAATTTTTTATAACATGGTAAAACAAAACATAATAATGGTGAGCCCAAATTCTACATAAGGGTAATCTTAAGCATTAACAATTCAACTTCATCAATGAGCATAAGATGGGAATATGGGTATAATTACATAAAACAATTCCATTAACCAAACATAGGAGATTTAATACCCATAAAAATTGAACATAAATCTTGAGACATAGTGTAAATCTTTATCATAAGAGAATATTAATATAATTCAACAATCGTGAGTTATGTGAAAACAATCCTGGAGAAAGGGATACTTTATAACATGCTTCAAGAATAATAAATGTTGGTAACCTGGAACATTATATAATAAATAGGGAATTAACAAACTAGAAAATTAAAATATATAGTAGTAGTAACCTATTTCGGGTGAACATTATCCTCTAATATGATTAAAATAACTTTATAATCTTGTAAGAGTAACTTCTATTCAGTTAACCATGTCTCATTACCCAAAGCATTTTATTTCTATAATGGACTCAGTCATCATTGTTTTATAATATAACTACTTATCCTTAGCTAATAATGGATGCACCAATTAATCCTGAAAATATATTTTCATGTACCATATAATGATTAAAACAATTAGAATATTTCAATTCTCAAAAAAACATTGAACTTAGTTCATTTATTTATTTATTTCCCCATGGAAAAGAAATAGGTTCCCTAAAAATCACTTAAAAATAATCATAATTCATTCAAAGAAAGATTAATTATAGTATAATTAAAACATATACCTTTTTTATCACATAAAATTTTTAGATTTGTTGTTATTGAAGAATAGAAATACCATAAAAATACCATTAAAATCATTCTTGGGGAAATACGCTTTCCTCAATGAATATCAATTTTAAATACGAAAAAATCATAAAATATTTAAAAATAATTATTTGAAAATAAGATGGAATTGTATAATGGAATATTAAAATATAATAATGGTCATGATTGTAGGAGAAACTATTCATGATGTAAACATTAAAAATAAACCATCTTGTAAAATTTTTGTAAAGAGATTCAAAAGTGACCCATGAAAAAAATGATAAGTAATTCACTTTTAAAAATAGTTCAAATAAGGTATGATATCATGTAAAAAAACATTATGAAATCATTTCTGTTTATAAAATAAAGTTCTTTTAAACCTTTTAGAAAATATTCATATGAAACTGAAATATTTTATATCTAAAGGAAGATACAATATTTATATCACATACCAACAATTTTTTTGATTTTTCATTAATAAATTTGAGATAAAATGGATGATATCCATGTAAAATTAATTCATAAGTTGAGGAAAATAAAATATATATGGATTAATAAAACATCATTATATTATTTTCCTCAATGGAACCTTGATCCTAAATAACATTTAAAAGAAAGAAGATTTGTTACATTATGCCTTCACCACTTTAGTAACTTTTGAAATCAAAAATTATTGAAGAAATAATATGATATTGATATATAAATTGAATGAATTAAATTAATTAATATTCAAAAATTCATTCATGAGGTATTAAGTACACTATATAAGTAAACCATGGTGTAAGACATGAAACATGTCTCAAGAAAATGATATTGAGACAGAAAACCCTTTCCAACATTATAACATTTGAAGTGATAATTAATCCCTAAAGAGATTATGTAAAAATATTTAAATCCACATAAAAAATTCTAAATAAATAATAAACCCATTTATATATAAATTCACAAATAATCATATCATCAAATTCTAATTAAGTAGATGTATAACCCAATGAATGGAAATTGAGTTATGCAACCCCTTACCACATGGTAACTTTCAAGTCAAATACCCTTGAATGAATTAATTTGAATTGAAACTTCAAATACACTGAAATATAATTTATTCCTGATATAACATGTAAAATGGGAAATATATACACCATATAAAATAAATTATATTCATAATATTAAAATTTTCCTCAATGTAGTGAAATTGAGACGAAATCCCTTACCTTAGGTCCAGACCTTCCATGTATGTCTTTTAACACCTATCTAATAAACTCTTATCAATTGTTTTATTTATTAACATACTTTTTATATGATTAATATATTATACTTTAATTTTTTATTTCATTCATTTGAATGACAAATTTAATTACTTATTCTGTTATTTCTATGTATGGTGTTGTGAGGATGCTTGGTTCATAATCCCAGATCATCTTCATAAAGATGAACATGGTAAAAGATTTAGTTATTACAACATAACCAGAATAATAATGATAAAATAATTATAATTTTTTTACATCAACTGTAATTTAAAAACCAACCGTGAAAAATGGTTATGAGAACTACATTACAATCATAGAGATGACAGGTCATACATACACATGAGAAAGTTTTCCATTTTTCAATGAACATGATGTAATGAAGCTATGTATTAATTTATCTATTAAGAATAATTATTATATCCTAAATATAATATTATTTCTTTAAATTACATTATATATAGTATCTATGTTATTTGGTTATTATAAACAAATCACATCACTTTGTGGATATGATAATCCACACTTACGCGTAAACGATATTGTGATGTTTTCAATGGATGGAAAGGAAATAAAACTGAGGATATATTATTATCTGGGGATAATAATAATTTCAATACTATAATTTTTATATATAAAACAAATAAATGATTACAAACATCAATGAGAATAATTTATGGAAAATGAAAAACATCACTTCGTGGAGGTGGTAGTCCACATGTATGCACAGACAACATTTTTGTTCCCATAGAATAGAGTAATGAGTTGAAAAATGGTTGTACCATATCCATTATAACATTTCAGTATAGAGAAGATACTTATGTTATTATATCAACATGGGTTAAGAATATCTAAAGGAAATAGAAGATGATGTAAAACTAAAACATTTAGTTTAAAGTTGTATATCTTTTTCGGAGAACATAATTTTATTTACACCTTAAGCCCTATAAGGTCGGTATTATGCCCAAAAAAGACCTATATATCATAGGATGGTATATTAAGAAACTACACAGGTAGATATTGGTTGGAAAAAATATTATGGATATGAGAAGAGAGGGGGTGCTCTTTTGTAATTGAGGTAAGAGACACTCTTGGAATAATTAATGTATGAAGTTAATATAAATAAATTTAATGGAAAACCAGATTCAATATGGAATAATTATGAGATAAAATTCTTATAGTTTGAACTCCTCTCATAAAATTAAATTTTTAAAGGTATTTATTATTTTTTCAAACTTATCATTTAGTTTTAAAACATGTTTACCCTTTTGGAAATTACTATGATATCAAGATTTTTACTATTTAGGGTCTAATAAATTTACTATTGAAGGAAAATTAACCCATTAACGAATCATGGTTGATATTTTAAACTATATCCCATTTGATTTTCTCAATATATGAATCTTATTTTTTAAAAATATATGAAATTTTATATTATAATATGTGTATAACACATGTCAAATAGTTTTCAAATGATATGGATTAGAATATAAAGAGAATATGGTCTTAATATAATAACTCAATAAAAGTTATATAGCTTTGGATATCATTTCAAATCTTATATATTGGTTTATTCCCTAGGTTAACCAATTTTAACTATAACTATGTTAATGACTCTTTCAGTATTAATGAGTTATAATTTTACTTATATGGTAAAAATAGGCTCATAAACGTGTAAGGTATGGAATTTTATACCATTTATAATATTAATTTTACACTTTTTTGATTTTTGTTATTTTAAAATGATTTCATAAAATATATTCAACACAAAATACCATTACTACCATTTTATTAACTATTCATCATTAAAAATTAAAAGTAAATAACATTGATAAAACATTTCCATCATATTTAAAATTATCATTTATAACTGAACATATATTATTTTACTAGATATTTTAATTAAATATTTTTAAACATTTTTTATGAATGTTTTTACCTGATATATCTTTTCATCACCCATATAATGCACCTCATACAACTCCTGTATTCAAAATTCTCTCACCTGTTTCATCTCTGCCGCTCTTGATAGAGGGTTCATCAACACCTTCTGTGTCGACCGATGGCCACCTCTCCAGCTCGGATCCTTCTGTTGTGGCAGCTTCCGAACCAGTGCTCGTGAGTCAAACTCCAGCAGGTAGGGATACCTGAGTTGATCCCTCCATGAAGAAGGTTCTCCTCTATCCAAATCCTTCTAAATTTGATGGTCTACCCCCAATTTCAGAGATTCTGATAAGTGTTATTTTCTCAAAATCTAATATCGGATCCCACTCATTGTATTTTCTGCTAGATTCATTCAAATATTTTGTGGATTTCTACTATTGGATAAACATAGTGTGGTTTGGAGTGGACAAGCCTACCCTATCCTATTTTTAGAATTTTTTTCTATCTTGGGAACCATAGTCATCAACAAAGATTTATGTCCTTTATCAAAACGTATTTTTTTTGTTCTTGGCTCTCATGAAGATTTTGTAAAGGCATGTTCATAGAGTCCTCAATTAGTCGGCAAGTGGATATTTAATTAATTCTGGTGGCCTATGGAAGAACAATCCGAACGGGACACCCCCCAAATAGTAGTATGGATAAACATACAAGGACTTACCCTTCCCTTATAAAACATTGCTTTCCTTCACTATATAGCTATCACATGTTGTGGTTCGATGACAACTAAGAAAGATGAATGGAGAGAATTTTGTAAATGATTTTTTCTCAGTGAAATAAAGGCTGATTTCTCCCTCCCTTCATCTCTATTCATGTTCAAGGAAGCCAAAAAAGTGGTATTAAATGAGGTTCTAGTGAAACAATGGTAGGAAGTGTAAATTTTCCAGTGACCAGAAAATTGAAGTTTTCTAGAATTGTGTTTTGATGGAAGATTAAGAATGATCTTGGTGATCTAGTTCTAGTGTTGCAAATGACTTCACAAACATAGCTAAAATGAGATTCCTAGGCTCAGTCAATGTTTGGTCAATGCTCAGGTGCTATAGTACCCCCTTCCCAAAGAAGAAGGTAATGTTTTGGAACTAGCGACGATTCTGATGAGTTTTCAGTAGCTTCTCTGGCATTCCACATCATCGCCACATCATCAACACATCATCATCACATCATTATATGACCTCGACCATTGAAAGTATTTTGATCATATCTTGATCTCTTGGTATCTCATTTCGACGATCTAGAGTTGATTCAACCATTTCAGATCGTTCTTGATGCAACGATGATCTCTGTTTTTCTTGATTATTCTGCAAATTTTCAGAATTAAAATCCCATGAAGGAACCATCCATGGGAGGAAATCAAGGGGTTAGAAATGGATTCGAAATAAAACATTCTATAGATTGCAGGATATAGTCATACAAATTCTATGTTTGTGGCATGATGGGTCACATAAAGATGAATTATTGAAGGATGCTACAAGAAAAGGTTCAAAGTATCGACCAACAAAAATGAAATACAGACGGACCTATGAGAATCACCAGAGATGTTATTCTATGCTCCAAAGACAAAGAAGAGACACACTTTCATACATCTGGCTAAGACCTAGAATGGGTGGTTGATACCACAGCATCATACCATGTCATGCCGCATCGTTAGTATTTCATAACATATCCAGCTGGTGACTTTGTTGTGGTCAAGAATGTGAATACCATTTCAGTGGAGATTGTTGGCTTGGGTGATATCCATGTCAAGAAGATTGTTGGATACAAAATCACACTGATGAATTTTCATCATGTTCTAAATACTAAGATCAACCAATTATCAGGTATAGCCTTTGATTGACAGGGTTATGACAACATCTTCAGCAATGGAGCATGGAAGATGAGAAATGGATCCATCATGTTGACACAACCCTGTCGATCAAAGGCTATACCTGATAATTGGTTGATCTTAGTATTTAGAACATGATGAAAATTCATCAATGTGATTTTGTATCCAACAATCTTCTTGACATGGATATCACCCAAGATGTTCTCTTGAGGACACATATGTGGTATATTGTATAAAACGCATATGAAGATATGTGAAGACAACCTCAATATGGGGGAAGGAGAAATTTCATCCAATATATGGAATATAATACTTGTCCACATGAGTGAAAAAGCGTTATATACCCTAACAAAGAAGACATGCATCAGTATTGAAAAGGATGCATCACTTGATACATGTAAAAACTGCTTATATGGGAAGAAGCATAGAGTCTATTTCAATACTACTTCATCATGTAGATCAGAGTTTCTAGATCTATTGCAATCAGATGTATACAGACCCATGGAGGTGGATTCACTAGGAGGTAACAAATGTTTTATATATTTTATTGATGATTCATCACGAAGGGTGTGGGTTTTCTTCTTGAGTATGAAGGATAAAATACTGAACCTCTTCAATATTCTCTACACCATGGTAGAGCATGAAACTAGAAGGAAGATGAAGTGTCATTGTTTAAGAAACAAAGGAGAGTACACATCCAGGGAATTTGGTTCATATTGTAGGAGTCAGGGAATCCGACATGAGATCATGGTCCCTCTCACCCCAAAACACAATGAAGTTACATAAAGGATGAACATAACTATCATGGAGAGGGATAGAAGAATTATGATTTTGGCTAAGCTCCCTAATCCATTCTGGGGTGAAGCTGTTCAGTTTGCATGCTACCTCATCAACATATCACCATTGGTCCTGCTAAATTTTGAGATTCCCCAGAATAGATGGACTAATAAAAATTCCTCTTACACTCATTTATGAGTATTTTGATGTTTGGAATTTTCACATGTATCCAAGGAGATCGGGAAAAAGCTATATAGGAGATCTACTCCATGCATCTTCATCGGCCATGGAGATGAGGAGTTTGGATACAATAATTAGGACCTGAAGGAGAAGAAGGTGATCAGAATAATAGATTTTGTGTCCCATGAGATCTAAACAATCGCAGACATTCAAAATCATAGAATGTCTCGAAGAGAAACTGTTGAGGACTCAGTTCATGATTCAACACCTATAACAACACCACCAATAACTGAAGAGGAGGAAGCGCAAGAATGTAACAACCCAAAATTTTTAAATAGAAATTCCCTTATTTTATTTATATTAAAAAATCTCATTAAATCACAACATAATGAACAACTATGTGATAAGTGACCATTAAACATAATTTTTTCACTTCTGTGTTTGGAATTTCGAAAATCCGGCATACACAGTTGTGTTCAAGATGTTTTTTAGGGTCTAATAAATCAAAAACATTTTTTGGTGAATTGTATCCAACCCTAATGAATAGTAACATACCCTTACGAGTAGTGATATACCATAATTAATAGTAACCACACCTATGGCGGTATAAAAATAATATTCAAGTTGGAAGTATGATATACCTATATTTTAGAATGAGTTAATGAATGTTTTAAAACTGGTTTTGATAATAAATTATTATTTAAATAAATATTAAAATAATCATATTTAGAAAATTATTTTTGAAAAATGGGCCTCATTTTTGGATTCTACAAGTCGAAAAATGGTTAGGGTGAATTTTTGGGATTTTTCTTAAATACTTGAAATTTTGATGAATAGTGAAATACGATAATTCACAAAACAAGAAAAATACATTAATTATGAAGTCATGATGATGTTCTGCTGATGTAATCCCAATTGGTTCGTATTCACATGCTAAATTTACTATTTTTGGTCATGTAATCACCTCTATTCCTAGTCTTGGGGGATATTAATAAACAATTGGGAAAACCCTATCATCCCTCACTATAAATACCCCCTCTCCTTACCTCTTTTACGCACACCTCTAAAGCCTTTTTTCAAGACAAACTTCTGTCCAAATACCCTCCCAAGACCCTTCCCCAAGTCTAAGTCTTTCTTGTATATCCAAAAGACCAAAATCAAAGCCCCTAAGAGGAGTCTCAATGAGAGGAGATCAAAGTGTAAGATCCCTCTTTCGTTTTCAAGTGTTTTGTATTCATTTTCATTCTTTTCTTATACCATCTTCCCCTTCCCTCATCCAAAAGGCATGAAAGATTTAGAATCTCATATTTTATGGATTCTAATCATGTTTATGGAAAATTTCAAGCATCATACTTCTCCTCCTCTCCCTCACGTTCTAGAATTAAAACATCATCTGTGATGTGTTAAATTACCGACATCATGGATAATGTGTTTTCAAATTCTTTTATCATTTTGTTTCTGGTCAGGAGACCATTTTTGTTATGGTTGAACCAGATTATTATATATGTAATATATCTTATTTTAGGTTCTGTCCTCATACACTCATGATATAAAACAATAATACAAAACAAGTCAATTATAGGCAAAATCATTAAAATTAATTCAAGTGTTTATCATTAATGTTTAATGTAAAAGTTCCCTTTCACTCTAATTAACCAGTTGAATTTTGTAACCATGTAACCTAATGGATTTACAATAATTTTATATAACTTTAATTCTGGACAAAAAATTTCATTTTACAATTTATTTGAACCTAAATACAATTGAACCGATCACTAAAACAAATGAAACAAACGGACCCGAACAATGAAATCGAACTTCGTAATCAATCAAAATGGGTATAAATGAACATAAAAAGTTTATACTGACTCTTTTAATTTTATATAAGGTTCTGGAACTATTTATTAATAAACCTAATTTGACTATTCATTTCATTAATATCTAGTGGAGAACACCAACAGACCTAAGGTAAGGGATCCTCTCAATTTCACCCTTATTCAAGATTGTTCACTATGTTAGGACATGTTGTGTGTAATTATTAATTATGGGGAATGATTTTTCACCTCCCCAATAATGACCTATTTATTTATAAGTTATGATAATTCCCTTTCTTCTCTCAAAAATCCCCCCCCCCAAGTACTCCCGATACCATGCCGATAATCTGTAAAGAATTCTACCCGAACCTATTTTATTCTTTCGTGTTGTCTTATCTACCTTTATGACAAAATGATTTTACCTTATCTTTTCTTCTGCATGCTCTAAATTTTGTTTAAATGTTCCAAGTTTATTTATCAATGCTCTTTCATCACTTTATTTCAGGGATATGCTTGCTTTTAAGTGATTCACCCCTCATTAATTCTCGATAAGTGAACCCGTTTTTAGGGAACTTCACGAATTCTTTCCTATTATCAAGTGTACTCTATCCTCTATTTTAAGTCACTTTTGTATTTATTAGATATGTCTTCTTATTATTAAAACCCTCCTGGTTTACTTCTGGTTTTCTAAAAAAAATATTATGCCACTTTTCGTTTTAGGAGATATTCGTTGTTTTCTTAAACCGCAGTAAAATGTTTTGACTCAAAGATTCCTAAAAACTATTTTTACATGTTAGCACATCGGTTTGTTATATCATGTCATGATTTATGCCTTTATACATTATTAATGTCTATTTATGATACAATTACTTTCTTTCATGGACACATGTGTGTTACATCCCTTTTTATTATGCTACATGACGTGATTGTCTGCCCATTTCTTTCTTGGGTACTCATATGTTTATGTATGATTGATTATGTGAGATTATTTATATGGAAGGCATATACATGAATAATCTTAGATGGGTGCACCCATATATCTATCCAATGCATTGGGTAAAGTTAATCTCTCATGAAAGGATTATGGGAAAACAGTATGGGCAGTTAGCCATGGCTTGTGCTACTATGGGAAACGAGATTGGTCGTTAGCCTGGACTCATACTAAAGTCATGTTTAAATTAGCTACCACCACTCTATAGAACTATGCTTAAATAATTTCATTCTTATATGATTTCATGATTATTTTATTCCGTGTTTTTATGATCCCATGTTTATATGTTATGATTCCATATTTTCCATGCTTCCAATATTATTATGTCAAGCCTTCTAACTCATGTGCTTAAAGTTTATTCTTATTTTCTTTCCCTTACCAGGATTTTTAGCTCATCCCTTTGTTCATGTGTTCCCCAGGGTACCCTATGCAGATGTAAGGGCTCAATGGAAGTTAGGAGATCATTATGAAGATTAAATAAAGAAGTGTTTTTAGCCCCATGTATTGTGATATATGTACCGAGTCTTCCAAGAAACTAGACTTAATGATCCTTGGCATGTACTCTGATGACAAATTATGTTTAAAATCACGAAATGATATGTGTAAAAGGATAGGGTTGATATAAAGAAGACTCATTGGCAGTGGAAAAGGAGCCAATGGAGGATGATATTTAGCAGGGGAGACACAATCCTGTACATAGGAAGTATCAGAACCATCATACGAGCTAGGTGATGTTGTGCCTCCCAAACCTAATATTTCACAGGTTCGAAGATCTTCACGAGGAAGGATACCATTAAACAAATAGTTTGAGTTTGAATACCTATTGCTGGAAAATGATGGTGATCTAGAAGGATACTAGGAAGCAATGTCACATCCTGAAAAAACCCATGTGGATTCATGAAGTGGAGGATTAGATGGAGTCTTTGAAGAAAAACCAAACATATGATTTGGTGGAATTACCAAAAGGTGAAAAGGCACTAATGAACAAATGGTTGTATAGGCAGAAGAAGGAACACAGAAAAAGGGAGGTCTAGCAAAGTTCTTTGTTAGTTTTCAAGGTATTCATTTCAAAGAAAGGATTTGACATTGATGAGATCTTTTTTACCACGTGAATATGGCTTCACTCTGATTCATTTTCGGATTAGTGGATAGCTTGGACTTTGAGATTGAACAGATGGGCGTGAAGAGTCATTTTTATCATAGAGACCAATTATAGGAGATATAAATGAAGCAGCCTAATGGATTTGAGGATTATGGACAAGAAACCATTATTTTCAAATTGAATAAGAGCTTGTATGGATAGAAAGAGGCTCCCAGACAGTGGAACAAGAATTTTGACTCATTTATGCTGACTCATGGATACAACCGAACACAGTCAGATATGTGTGTCTATATCCAGAGATTTTAGGATGGTATCTTTGTTTATATTCTACATTATGTTGATGAAATGTTGATCATTGGGAAGGATGATGAGAATATTAGCTAGTTGAAGAAGGAGTTATACCAGTCTTCTGATATGAAAGACTTGGGTATAGCACATCAGATTTTGGGGATTCATATCATTCATGATAGATATATGATTTTGTTAAGGCTATCTCTGTATATGAAGGCTGAACATGTTCTGAAATTTTTCTACATGGACATAGCCAAACCTGTGAGATTTTAGCTTCTTGGCCATTTGAAGTTGATCAAGTGTTCATGCCTGTCGTCTATGGAAGAAACCTTGGTGATGTAGATGATATCATACTACTTAGTAGTTCGAATATTGATATATGCTATGGTGAGTTCGAGACCATACATTTCCCATACATTGGAAATCATGAGTAGATATCTCTCTAATTCCGGGAAGCAGCATTGAGATACAGTCAATTAAATTTTGAGGTATCTAAAAGGTACTTCAATGTTATTTTTGGGATATAGGGGATATGAACCTATCTTGGAAGGTTATTCATATGAAGACATGGACGGAGATCCTAAAAACATGAATTCTACATCAGGATGCATCTATACTTTTATAGGAGGAGTTTTATCAGGGTAGTCAAGGTTGCAAAAGTGTGTCACTTTATCCACAATGGTAGTAGAGTAAATTTCTGCTTCGGAAGCTGGATAAGAGATCTTGTGGATAAATTATTTTCTCCAGGAGCTCAAATTAATCTAGTAGGAGTACATGTATCATTGTAGTAGTCAAAGTTCATTGAAATTGACAAAAATATTCATGTACCATTCCTAGATGAAGCACATTGATATTCGTTATCATTGTATATGCGAAGTGATGGATCAATAGCTACTGTGACTTGTGAAGATCCACATGATGGTGAAAAAAACAGATATGTGGACAAAGGCTTTTTCTCAGGAGAATCTAGAACTTTATTGATGCTCCAGAGGATTGTAGATATAGGGGGAGAATTGATGAATATTCTCCATCACCCTTGGTTGGTGGGTGTTTCACTAACCACACCCACTATTGGAGGAATTCCCTTTTGCGGGATGCATATTTCACATGTGCGCCAACTATTGTTTTGGATTCCATTGAAGTTGTCAAAGGAGTTGGTGGCCACCATGTTTTATGTCCAATGTTTGTGGGAGGATTGGTGGGAGAGTTGTGTAAAATTTTACACCTCCCACCATTGATATTTACAGAGGCCAAGGGAGCTTCTATCATAGAGATCTAAGCTAGAGATCAATTCAAGCCAAGAGAAAAACATCCTTGACAGAGCCCGGACTACTTCATGTGTGATAGAGAGAGGTGTAGGGAGGGAGTTTTGTAAATTCTTTATTCTTGGTGAAATAAAGATTGATTTCTCCCCCCATTCTTCTCAATTCATGGTCAACTAACCACAACAGTACCCTCGGTGACTTTATTTGTAGGGATCAGTGCACTCATAGCCTCCAGGATGCAGGTACTATAATGATCTACATTGAATTGGACTAATCTAATCCCCTTCTAGACTACATTGTCCTCCGAGATAAAAATACAGGTTCTTAGTGGAAATGCCTATTCTTAATATACCTCGATCACTTTTCCAGATGTTTTCACATGTAGGGACATACCTTTACTATTTTCCAAAGTCAATAGTTCAGGCCCTCTGCTCAACCCCAATCTAATATTTGGAGGCTACCTGCTCCTGGGATCTAAAGTTCTAGGACTCATGTTGGGTGAAATGAATCCCCCTAGATTCTTGTCTACTCCCTAATACTCTTCAATGAGACCTTAATCCAAATGATCTGGATGTTTATTCTTAGTATGCTTATGAAGACATGGTTCAATGAACTTTTTCCCCAACCCCGAAGGTTCCATGCACTGATTTGGTTGTCTTCTGTCTGCCTTGTCATCTTCTGGACATCAGTTTTGTTTCAGGTCATTATTTGCTGGGTGGTTTGCAATTCATAGGAGAAATACATGAGGTGTGGTTCATGTATTGGGTTTCATAACAATTGGAGGTTACTGAATAATGACTTATGGTCTTGGGTTTCCAGCAAGACTCATCTCTACATGGAGTTGGATACCCTCAAGAATGATATTGAGAAGGTTGAGAGTTACCTTCGTGTCTATTGGTATGATGACCTATTTACCTCTATGGTTCTCATGAAGACCCATATTTATGAATATTTTTGAAAAATAATGCATTTCAAAGGAGTCGGCTAGGATCACATGGCTTGGGGTGGGAGATAAGAATACTACCTTTTTTAAGCATGTATGAGGGAAATGAAATGTTGTACTGCTCCAAATATTCTCCTTTATGATTTAACCTTTTACAAAGATCCTAAAATTATTTTAGGTATGGTTGTCTCCATTATTAGATACTTACTTGAGTAGTATATCCTTTAAACATAGAATCTATATCCAAGAGGCCATGCAGACATTTTGGATAGTATTATTCTTATATTTTATTTCAATATCAACAAATTCTTTGAAACCATTCCAGATGAGGGAGAAGTTTGGGAGTATATTTCTACACATAATCATGGAAGTGTACTAGGACCAAATGGATATGCAGGTGCCTTTTATTTTGATTCATGGGATCTCATTAAACAGGAACTCATTGATATCATGCATGATTTCTTCAGAGGGATGGTTTACCTAGAGTGGCATGTGCTACCACTCCCATTCAAATTCTGAAGGTTACAACATCCCTTATACAATATTTTCCAATAATCATGTGTAATATACCATATAAATTCCTTACCACTATTATCAAAAGAAGACTATAAAATTCCTTGTAGACTTGGATCTTGGAAGAACAACATGTTTTTATTCAAGGCAGGTCTTCTCAATCCACCATGGATATGGCACATGAGATGATAAGAGATATTAATAATATGGTTCTGGTATATAATATTGAAATCAAGGCTGATATAGACAAATCTTATGTTAGGGTTTAATGGTGATTCTTCATCAAATTTAAGTGGCGTTTTAGTTTCTTCGATTAGGTGATTGGGATTTTCATCAAGTGCATATACTCTCCTTGGTTTGTTGTCACTTTATGGGAAAACTATAGGTTTTTTCAATTATTCTAGAGCCTAAGGAAAAGGGATTTCCTATCCCCAAGTGTTTTTATCCTGGTTAATGATTCCCTCAGTAGATATCTGAAAAACTGTATAACGGAGGATCGTATCAGACCTTTTCAATGTAGACCGATTTCATCCAATCTCTCTAATTTATTCTTCACAGATAATCTGCACCTTTTTATCAATGGTAATTATTTATCTATCTAGGATCATAATAATGTTATTGACATTTATAGAATGTGGAGTGGTCAAATTATCTATTAGGCTAAAATAAGTATCCATTTTCTGTTCATGCCTAGAGAGAAGGGGTAATAGAATTGAAGAGAATCTTGGAAACCATAGAAAATATTTTCCTAAAGAGTATTTGGGAACCCCAATATCCTCAGGATGAATACATATTAATCTTATTTATGGTATGGTGAACAATAATTCTAGTCGTATTCTCAATTTGAAGAACTAGTTTATCACCTTTGATGTCCTCATCACACTTGTTAACAATTTACGTACATCCATTCTGATGCAATTATTATCGGCCATCATTATTCAAAAGACGATCTTAATAATAATTAAAAATACTTGTACCTACTATATATAGAATGCTCTTGATGAAGGAATGGTTCACTGGGATGTGTGGAATAGGATAGAAAGTGATACTGGGGGATATGGTATTGGTATTAGAAGCATCTCCGGGACCATGAACTGTTTACAAGAGAAACTTGCATGGGACTTTTTGGAGGGCAGGAGGGTAGATCATTATAGGAAAATTTCATGAAATAAAAAAGATAGGGAAAGTTTGGGAAACTCATGGAATTTGATATCTAGACTCTAGAACTCAATCTGACATCAAATTTCTTGTATCCATCAGCACTCAAGGTGGATTATAGGATGCAGAAGCATTAACCATTGGTTGGATAATTTGGTGAGGATTCCTCTGGGATTCCGTGAATCTGTGGCACTATGTATCTACATTCTCAAGGAAAATTTTTTCCCTTTTCAGATTAATGGAACACTCAATCATTAAAAATAAGATCTATTTCATGATATTTTGATCAACTCGTACAAAAACTTGTTTTTATGGAATCCTCAACTGGGGCTATCTAGACTAAGATTTGTAGACAATTGTTTTTGAAAATACTGGCCTTTATACATGGGGTGATTTTCTATAGTTTTAATAGATCCCCACTAAAATTAACTTCCTTATTTGGTGTATCTGTAATCGATCTCTCCAAACTAATGAGGGAGTGAAATGTAAGGGGATATCTCCCATCTCATGATGTAGTTGTTAGGGTAACCCAAAGGAATAGTTGTATTTTCACTTTTTTATGGGGAATATGCTTCCTATATTTTGAATATTTTTCATCATTTTAATAGCTGGATGTATTAGGAGTTGACCATCTCTAACTTCTATCAGAAGTTCTTTAACGGTGCAGATGATAATAATATTGAGAAGAGTGCTAGATTGGTTTTAATGGCTGTAGGATGTTGGATTATTTGAATATCCTGTAATGAGATACATTTTAAGGTGTTTCCCATTCAAGCCTGGCAATAATTGTCAGGGCCCAATCCCTCATGGTTGACCTGATTCCCCTTCTCAAGTAGTGGGATCACTCGCCCTCTCATCAGTTGCTCAAGGCTGGTATCCATTGAAATTTCATGGCTCCTAACCCGGTAATCCAAATGTGTTTGGTTAAATGGGTCCCTCAAATTTCTGTAATTATTTTAATCATTTATGGGCCTTGTTCTAATAGTTTTATGTAGGGAGGAGTGATCATCTGTGATCTGTTCAGATCAATCATTCTTGTTGTTAGTTTTTATCATTGCCAAGGAGACTCCCTCACTACTGAATCTTCTTCTATTCTTGTAGGGATCTAAGTGTAAAATTATCATGTTTTTATATTGAATTGGGTTGAAATAGACTCCTCTATATTACACAGATCTATTAGGGGAGATATCTCCTCTATGCTTTCGGGATTTTTTGTCCTCACTGTCCACCTCAAAATCTCCTTGTATTATTTTTTCATCCACATGATCTCTCCCACAATAATGCGTTAATCTTCAAAGAGATGATGCCTCGGTGATGCACTATTTTAGGCTCTTGTGACTATTTTGGGACTTGGCCCCTCTCCTTAATAAAATTTCTTAATATAGTATTGGAAATAGAATTAATTCCAAAATAAAATAAAAATGAAACAAAAGGTTCTGATTTTTGAATTTGGGATGATTATAGATGAAATTGGATCATCCAAAGAAATTAATGCACATTTTTCAATTAAATTTTAGCCTTATCACGTTATTTGTAACCGTAATTTACCCATTTTACATTTATCATGGTTAAAAAATTTAATATGGTTACTATTATTATTGAGAAAAATTAAAGATGAAGTTATTTCCAACTATAAATTATGAAAATTTAAAAATGTGTATTAAATTTTTTCAAACTAAATTCGAAGAATTTGTAGAATTTAGCATAAAATTAAACCTTTAATACTTAAAAAAATGATTTTCCAAAAAAATTTCTTTTTTTGTATAAACTGTTTTGATTCCAAATTAAAGTATAGTGTTGATTAAAATAAAATTTATGGTTTTATTTTTAATAAAAAAGAAACAAATTAAGTTTTTCAACAAATAAAAAATCTAATTTGACATGGTAACTACTTGAATGGAAAATACAGTTTTTGAAAAAAATTATTATTTTTAACTATTCATTAGAATATCATAAATTTGAAAAAATTATTAAAAAGTCATCCCAACCAAATTTTAAAATTACGAATTAACAATGATATCATTTTATATAAAATACAATTTCTATATTTTTATAAATTAATTATAATATTAAATAACAAATATTAATAAACCCAATTTTTGAAGAAAAAATAATTTTTAAGTATAAAATAACATTTCTGAAAAATTGAGTTTTTATTTCCTTATAATTAAAAAATACATTTTTATTGAGTCTGAACATTAGAAACACTTCATGATATGTTTAATACTATTAATATCCATTAAATTAACGTCCATGTTATGACTATAAAATTTAAATATTTATAATTCACAGTTAGTTTAAGATTGATGTTGTGTATTGTATACTCTATCAAACACAATTTTCTTTTAAAATATTCCGATATTATAAAATAATTATATAAAAATATGGTACAATATAGAGTGTTTTTTTACAAGAAACAGAATCCCATTTTAGATACTATAAAGTGATGTGGCTTTAGAACATTTTTTTAGGGGTAATAGCACCTAAAAAATGTAGATTTTGTGTTAACTAGATCTTCACCTAGTGAAAAAATAATAGGTTATACTGCATACTTGGTTTGACACTCTTAGAGGATATGCTTTGTTAAATTCACAATATTGTTATTAACCATTTTAAAGGGAACAAAAATTCCCATAAAATTATATGTTATGAAATAGAGAATGAATAATATCTATTGAAACCAACGAATTAAAAGGTTAAGGAATGTATGTAATTTTTGTGTTATTTATAAAATATTCATAGGTTTTCTTTTTTATGACTAATAGTTTAAAAATTTTCATCCATAATTTTTCCTTTATTTTAGTCAATGATTTGATATAGGAGAAACTGAGTCAACAACCATTGTGATGGATAATGGAATGACATCCAAAATGTGATTCTCAACCTGATGGGAGAAGGTGAAGAAACTTCATGATAATACTTTCTTAATTAAATAATGTTTTGAATAGAAATTTAGAGAAGGGGGGAAATCCACATCCCCATAATAACTAAAAAGTTACCATTCAGAACATTATATGAAAAGGACCTCTTACATTCGGTGGATCTTCTAATCCTTTAATTGTGGAAAAAATGGTCACCACTATTGAATGAAACTTCTAGATCCTTAAATGCTCTGATCAAGAGAAGGTCATACTAGTCATTTATCTTTTAGTGTTATAATCTAATAAATGGTGGAAATTAATGAAAAATATGAATCTTAAGGAGGTAATCAAAGCAATGGACTGGAATGAATTCTAGGAAATATTTTTTGATAAATATTTTCATCATACTATTTTACTTCAAATAAAGTGGGGATTTCTTATCCTTAAAAAGGATGAAGAATCCATTAAAGAATATGTGTAAAACTTAACAAGACTTACATGATATGTTTTTTGTCTTTTTCATTGACCCATTAAGTAAATTTGACAAATTATTTAGTAGAAAAAAGATGAATATATGAAGATATTTTTTTATTCATGACTTCGACAAAAATAAGTAAATTTTATGATGTTTCCAAAAATTTAGAACAGAGGATAGGGAGTCCCGATAGTGATTAGATGAGAATTAGATAATTTCTTTGAATTATGGTGGATTTATGGATAAATCATAGGGTGTAAAAAAGGTCTAACATCCCACTTATCAATACTTTATGAAAAATAATCCAGTTAATTTTGTGATGGCTAAAAGGAAATTATAAACGTTTTGGAAGGAAGGGAACCAAGCCAATGAATGCTGATATGAAAACCCAACAGATATTATGAAACAAAATAATTATACATTCAACCAACATCATATGGTCCAATGTTTAAATTATAAGTGATATGTTCACTATGAGAACAGATGTACTAGGCCAATGGTTTTTTATGATAACAGCTGGTAAAAACATTATAGGCTTCAAGAACAAGGGAGATATTTTTCCATAATATCTACTAACGTGGATCCTAAAAAAACATTGTGATAGGAATGCATGTAATTAATTCAATAAGAGGGAATGTACTATTTGATTTGGGTTTTATAAATTCTTTCATGCCACATAATTTTCGTATAAATATTCTAGCACTGCCTAAAAATATGGAAGTGGAGGTGAAATGAAAAATGGGAAAATTAGTTATTCTCATTTATAAAACTCCTCCCATATCTATATTTGTGGGTTTTACTTTCCAGTAACCCATGTGATACTACATTTAACATAATTAAATGTAATTCTTGGTATATATTGGTGTTCCATATATATATCCAACATAATGTTTCAAGTGAATTAAATCACTCTCCATATCGTGATTCACCCTATGATTCTATATGAGTTTAAGGTGGTTGTTGAATCCCATTTGGAATCATTATCTCTTGGATAAATATTATACCTTTATAAGAAATCAAATATATCTGAAATTATTGAAACTACGGAAAATATTATCCTCTATGGATTCCCCATTGTAATGGAATATACTAATGTGATTCCCAAATAATTTATTGGCATTCTTCCAAGCTATGAGGATGAGTTTATAGAGAACCAAATTTTTTCAGATATTATAACATGATGTTAATCATAATTATCCATCGAATTAAAACCAAGTATGGAAATGTTTTCCATGTTTATAAGATTGTGTATATAATTAGAAAAAATGAAACTAGAAATAAAAAATATATTTTATTAAATCTCTGTAATAATATTATAACTCTCATTGATCTCCTATAACTGTATATGATATAATTGGGAATAAATAGACAAAATAGATGAGGGAAAAATCCTAGTAAGAGAATAAACATGGGAATGACTTATAGCACATGAGTTAGTAGGGAATAACATGATTACATAAAAGCTATGACTCATAAATAGAAATATGGAATAATATCATATATAACATAGAATCATATGATCATGGAAATTTGAAAATTTGGCAGAAACATATAGCATGACATAAACATGAATTGAGGTAAACTTCTAAGACTATATCACATGGTGGAAAATTTCCCATAACTGATTAAGTTTACTCTCTAATATCATACATGATATCACATGAGTAAAAAATTACATAATTCATTAGAATGATATCTAGATTCACCCATCATAACATGTAAATTACTATATGTGTCACATAAATAAATATAACATATGGAATAATCATAAGGGTTTCCCATAGAAATAAATGTGTTTCATAATCATGTCATAAGGCATAAACAATGGATATATCATTATGGTATCCATGAAAGAATGTATATAATTAATATTTGAACATTAATAATATAAAATAACCATATATCATGTTAATGAATGTCCAACTAAAATTAAAAAATGTAAAAATAGTGGTTTAGTAACCTTTTAAATGTTTTGATTAAGCGATATTTTAAGAGATGGGGTTAATAGTCATTAAAAGCATTAAGAGAATATTAATTTACATAAAACTAGAGGTGAAATAAAATGGTTCTCCAAATAATAAGAATTATATTTTTTTAAATAATATTGTTTTTAAAACATTTCATTGAGTGGTACTTTAAAAGAGATAATGAAAATAGAGAAGTTTCCTTCAATCTAATTTTCGAAATGAATTAAGAATGAAGCCTTCAATACATATATATCCCCATAAAATAAAGATGAAATAAATGCAGTATATTTGGGTAGGATTTATATAAAGATTATATAAAAATAAAATAATAAAATTCAAGAGATATATTGAGGAAGTTAGGGAGATAATGTTAATTAAATGAAATATTGAGGTTCAGAAATATCCCTTACCTTATGTCAGAATGTGTTCTTTGGTTGTACTTAATGTCATATTAATTAAAATTATATTTTTTAATTACTTAATTAAGAACTTGTTATATATTTATTTGATTTATTATAATTTTATTAATTTCACTTATGACAATTTAAATTAGTTATAAAGTTCAATTTGGTCATTTTAGGAGCGCTCTTTTCATGGTTTCATGGTCAGTTCACTTGTGTAAAATTATAAAAGTTATTGTAAAATTGGAATAATTATCTCGAATTGAAATTATATAGTATTAATGAACTTAAATAAGTTTAAATTGTACCATATATCATTATTTTCTCAAATTAGGATGTTTCATTAAATAAAATGTTTATGAAAAAATTTAGTTTATTCTAGCATTTTTACAACAATCACAATCAATTATCATTTCATTTAATAGTATGTATATATATTAGTATGATAATATTAAATAAGTTACAATACAAAAAATTAAACTATTATATAACTATAATAATATTTTTATGACCGGACTTGAAGGTGGTAAGGAAAAAATGAAAAATCATTATCCACTGAGATTTTAGCCGCCATATTTTAGATAATAGTTTTGTTTATTGGAATAAAATGAGACGAGAAGAGTGATGGGCAGTAGATATTACATTATAAGTATAAAATTATAGTATTTAAATGTTACTATAGTTATTATGATTTTATTTATGATGAGTTTTGGAGAAGTTAGAAGAATAAATGAAACTAAAAGAAATGGTTTGATAATGTTACTTCCTGAATATATCCTCCTTGAAGGACCCCTTATGGAACATGGAATTGGTATTTTTAATGAGACCATATGCTCATGGATTTTGGGAAGAGTCTTGGTAAAGGTATAGTGAATATTATAGAAAATATAATTTCTTAGATGGTTTGAGGAGAAGTGGTTGTGAGGGGGTATATTTTGGTGGAGGAGAAGAGTGTTTTTTATTAATATTCATTAGTTAATTATTTTGGCTCAAGACTATCAATAGTGTATATTTTTATGAATAAATATAGTAAATGGTTTAGGAGAGTTTGAAAAAATGGGTTCATACATTATCCATGACTCAAAAAGTCTAGTATTTGGTTTATAATGTTAAATACCATAATTTAGAGTATTTCACTATTCACCAAAAATTCAACTATTTTAGAAAAATCCCAAATATTCCCCCTAAACATTTATCAACATGGGAACTCTAAAAATGTAATAAATTTTATGAAAATTTATTTTTAATTATGAAATAATTAATTCTTAAATGAAATTTTCAATTAACATTTTCATTTTACAAAAATACCCACACATAATTTATTAGTTTTTAAATATTTATTTTATTTTATCCTGATATAAATATATCATTTATTTATTTATAATATACCAAAATTTTATTTTATACTTTAATAGTTGAGGTTACTATTCTATTGGTTAGATTAATTTTTCTAATCATCAAATTACTATTCGAATGGTTTGATAATGGTCATTTGTGCTCCTTAATTTCTATAAATACTACTTATTTCATCCAATCTTAATTTATGGGAATAATGTAGTTATAGGTTCATCTATGTTATTTAGGTGTTTTTTGGCATAACAAGATGATTAAGTTGATAAAATTATGGTTCGTTACATTTTTCTCCCTTATGAAATTTTACCCTTAAAATTTGGTTTTACAATCTAATGTGAAAACATGTGATGGTTTTTCCCCTTCAGTGCTTCCTTTGGTTCCCATGTATCTTATTCATTCTAATGGTTTCTACATAGTACCTTCACCATGTGAGTGGTATTTTTGCATATAATCTTGTATCTATGGTCCAAAATAATCCCCATATTATCCTCATAAGAGATATCATTTTCCATATGTACCACCTCCAAGTTAAGTAAATCTGAGTGATTTGGTGTTTCTATCCTCAAACTGGATACATGGAATACATCATGTACTTGAGAAATGATAATTTCAAGGGATAGTTGATATGAAACATCTCTAAAATGGTTAATAATCTCAAATTTTCCGATATACCTAGGAAATAACATTCTTTTCATTCTGAATCTCATGACTCTCTTTCATGAAGATAGGTGGAGGAATGTCATATCCCCAATCTAGAATTATATCTCTCATCGACAATTATATGTATAGATATTCCATAGAAATTTTGTATCCCTAAATTTATATTTAATGGTGTTCACCTTTTCCACCATTTCATCAACCATTGCAGTTTCCATCACCTTATGTTCTCGAATTATATCCCATCCTGCCAATGTTCTGCATCATTTCCAATAAAGGGTTTCATATAGCGCCATTTATATGATTGAGTGGAAACTATTGTTTTAATAGAACTTGCGCAGTGAATGTTATTAGTCCCATCCTCATTTGAAATAAATTTATAATGATCTCAAAATTTCTTCTAGTGTTTGAAACTTCCACTCAGATTGGCTATCTGTTTGGGGGTGATAAGTTGTAATGAATTTTAACAGAGTATTTAGATTGTGTTGGAGACTTTCCCCGAACATGGAGATAAATCTCATATTATGATTGGATATAATTGATAATATTACTCCATATAACCTCACAAATTTTCTAATTTATATCTGTCCAATGTGGTCAATTGAGAATTCCCCAAAAATCATATTGAAGTGAGCAGTCTTCGTAAGATGATCCACAATGACCCGTATAGAATTATTTTCTCTGGATGTATTTAGATATCCAATGAAAATGTCCATAGTGATGTTTTCTTATTCTTATATAGGTATGGGTAATGGTTTTATAACCGATTTATATTTTTACCTTTCATCCTTCACTTTCTGACATACTAAACACTTTGATGTATATTCAGTTATCTCCTTCTTCATATAGTTCCACCAATAGTGATCTCGGAGATCTCAATACATCGTTATGCTAACTAGGTGGATAGAAAATGTTGAGTTATGGTCATCACTCAAAATATCCTTCTTTATCTCAGAATTTGATGATATACATAGTTGTGACCCAAATATTTTGA
This sequence comes from Viscum album, assembly GCA_963277665.1. NCBI lineage: Eukaryota > Viridiplantae > Streptophyta > Magnoliopsida > Santalales > Viscaceae > Viscum > Viscum album. Next base: position 803,277,327 of record OY728119.1, on the reverse strand, counting down.
ATCATTCCTCTTAAATTTTAAACTCTGGGGATTTCGCATTTATGATAGCTTTCACATTATTCTAAAGTTACACATCATTTCCTTGAGAATCTATTATCCTCTCTAGAATGTATGGTTGCTAAATCATTTGGTAAAGTAGTGATGATATATATTCCTTTATGATTCTCATTTAAATCCTTTAAAAGTATAATAATATTGTATCCTTCTCAATTTTCATCATTTATAATGTTACACGATCCTTTTTACATTGGGAATATTAAACATTGTTTTGTTTACTAGGATGGTATTGGATTGAGAATTCATTATCATTGATAAGCTCTAACCATCTTCGCTATTGAATATTAAGCTCCTTCTATTTGAATATATTTTTGAGGCCCTTATGATCAATGTATATCTCACACTTCTCCCCAAGGAGATAATACAACCAAATTTTCAACATGAAGATCCTAACCACCATCTTCAGATCATTTGTAGGATATTTATTCTCATGAACCTTTATCTACCTTGAGGCATAAGCTATTACATTGTAATTTTTCATCATTTCACAACCACATTTTTTCTTTGATGCATCACTGTATAACACAATGTGTTCCCCACATTATGGTATTTTATGTTCTAGTGTAGTGATAAGCCTATTTTTAATCTCTTGGATGGAGTCTTTTCATTCACTAGTCCAGAAGAAGTTCACTCCATTCTAATTTATCTTGGTTAGTTGGTTTGATAATCATGAGAAGATCCTAAACAATCATTAATAATACCAATCTAGACCAAGGAAAATACATATCTCTGTTATATATTATGTTTTGGGCCACTCCTCGATTTCCCTTATTTAAGAAGGGTCCATATATATTCCTTTACTAGGGATAACGAGCCCCATGAATGATACTTCTTCCATCCATAACTCATATTTCTAATAATTTTCATATAGTTTCTCCCTTCACAATGACTTTAGAACAATATTCAAATTATCCTCATGATCCTTCTAGATTTTGAAGTATATCATAATATCATCTATAAAGAATACAATAATTTTTTGAAGGTAATATCTAAATAATATATAAATTAAATACATTAAAATTGTTAGAGCATTAGTGAGTCTCTGGGGAATTCCTATGAACTCATAGTATCCATAACTCGTGAAAATGTTAGTATTGGTAATATTATCCTTTAACACCTTTAATTAAGGATATCTCAACCTATTTTTCACCTTCAATAATTACATGACCCCACATAGTTTATGATAAAGGATTCTCAATGAAATGAATAAGACTAGGGCTCCCCATGGTGAAGCACTCAGGTGTATAAAACCCTTCACCAGATCCTCTTGTAACTACTTTTTCAATTGCTCTATCTCAATGGTGTCCATCCACTAAGGATTTGATGATATGGGAATAAATCTAGGTATAAGATCAATTTATAAATAAACCTATCAGTTAGGAGTAAGAACAGGTAATTGTTTAAGGAACACATCATTGTAGTCTCAGCCTAATGGGCATATAATTCAGCAAGATCCTCTCTATTGCCTTAATCATTTGAGCTAGATTTGATTGCACATTATGAAATAACATCCACAATTGTGTTGATGATACTGAAGATATTTCCTCCTCCTATGTCAACTTGTAAATAACTGGGAGATTCCTTAGGATGGAAATATTGATCTCCCTTTTCTAATAGTTAATGTTGGATTTTTATAAAGATAGTCAATACATGCCAAATATAGAATCAAAATCCATTATAGTAAGATGAGATTTTATGGGTGGTTCAATCTATATACATTAACTGGGGTAGATTTATATACTTTAAATGAAATAATTTCCCCACTCAGAATTCTCAATGAAAAATCAACCTTCATATTTTTTATTTTTTATGTTAATAATTATACTAAACCTCATGATATGAATGAATGCAAAGAACTATAATCAAACAGTATATTCTGAATTATTTAAAGAATAACTGTAATTCATGTCACCACATCATTATCAACATCTACATTAGTAGAAGTGATATAATATCCTTTTCCTTTATACCATGATGTTAATTATTGTTGACTGACTTATTCAACCCTTGGATTGAAAAATTATCTCACAAACACCCATGTTCCTTGCAGTTGAAACATTACACTACAGGTTGAGTGTTGATCTGAACCTTCATTAATTTTTCTAAATCAGTGGGATTTTTCAAATCCATTTTGGAAATAATTATCCTAATGTCCCTATTTTCCACATTTACAGCATCACCTAGTTCCCTTTAGACACTTCTCGAGATGCTTCACCCAACACATTTGACACGTGGGATATTGGTTTTTGTTTCTTTCATGGGATTTATCTATTGTTCCTCCCATATTAAACTCAATTTTCCTCTTTTTTATCTCAAATCCAATGATAACATTAATAGTCTCCAATCTCCATCTCAAATATTAGGGAACATCGTAAAATCTCTTCCTTGTTGACAAAGTCATGATTTTCCAAGGCTTTTCATCGACTATGATTTGATCCGCTAATGAAGTGGCCCACCCAACTTTTAGTGTTCCTGAAAACTCTAGAGGCATTTCATGCAAGCCTTATAAAAGTTTCCTCATACACCCTAATAGGTTCATATTCCATTTTCTTCAATATAAGTAATTATCTCTCTATCTTATGATGGATAATTACGTGAAAATATTTATAGAAAAATATTTTCTTGAATCCTTACCAATACATTGAATTAATTTCCTCCTTTTCATTCTTTACTAGTTTCCAACACTTATTAGATTCCCCCAAAAATTTATATACCACTAATAAGACTTTCTATTCATTTGGGCATTGGATAACAAAGGATATCATCTCAATAGAGTTAATCCACTACTCCGCAATGAGTGGATCAAATGATTCACTAATGATATTAGGTATTGGTGGAATAAAGGTTTTAACATCAACATGATCTTTCTTATGTGAAATAGGATGTTATATATGATTCCATTTATTAATCAAAACATGAGCTAGTCGATCTAGTACTGTCATGAATTTCTGAGCTCCACTTACCATCAGATTTGGAAGTTCATTTGGGAAACCATATTATCGCCTATGTCATTGGTTTTTATCTTGAGTTATCCTATTTCAATTTATTAACTAAAAAATAGAAAAAATAACCTTCTGTTCATTTAACACTAATCAAATGATCATATTAAAATCAAACCATAAATTTGTATGGAATAATATATAAATGAAAATAATATCCTAACTTATGATTCCTTGAGATTTAATATAGGTTATTCATGATGATGGAATTATCTCTAGGTTTATTATTATATTTTTCTTATTCCTAATCCCCCAAAATAACTAGATCATTCTCTGATACATACTATAGAGACCCAATCCTTTAACACATATTATTAAATGATTATAAGCATAATTATCCATTAAAATACAAACCAAGTATTGAAAATTTTTGTGTATTTGGATACTAGTAACATTATTAGAAAGCATGAAAACAAACAAAAAACACATCTACGATTCAACCATATTAAAGATATCATATCTCCCATTGATCTCATATAATTATTTAGGATAACCGGGGGGAATTTGTAGATAATATAAATGAGATAAAATTACCAGAAAGGGAATAAATATGGGAATTAATCATATATCACGAGTTAAATAGACATAATAAATAACATAAAATTCATGTCTTATGAATAATCATGTAACAAACCATAATTTTTGAAATATATTTGTTTCCAAAAAATGTGTGTTATTTTATTCACAATAAAACCGTGTATTTTTATAATGAATTTAATATAAAAATAAATGTGATGATCTGAATTCAACCATTATATGACTGTTGGTAAATTATGACCATTGGACAATATGGCCGTTTATAATTATTCTTTTGATAATAATTTTAATGTTATATTAAGAGTTTATAGGTAAATGTTTTTCAAAGGATAATTGATACAGAAATATTATTCGATGGCTTCAACCTGTAGATTCATATCATTTGAAGCCTTTTTTTCATATCTTCTTAGGTTGGTTTCATCACTTGGATTCTCCCTTGATGAATACCAATCCATGCTTCAATAATTTAATATTCAAAAAAATCTCATATGAGATAATTTCATGTTAGTGGAGAATACCACTCGGTCGATGTTGGATGAGCACCCCATGAACTTTCCACCATAAGATAGCATTATCATAGGGTGTATGTGGGTCTAATAAGGGGGGTTTTGTCCCAAAAATAGTGTGTAATTATTTTTTAAATAAAAATTTTATTCAATCATTTTTGTATTAAGAATAATTTTTCTTAATAAAATTGAGGTAGAATTTGATAAATTGATTTTTCAGACAAAAATTGTACTTTCCAGAAATGTAAATAATTTTAATAAACTAAGATAATATGAATAATACTTATTTTAATAAAATATTGTGGTAAAGACACTATTATTTAAATATAACTAATAAAATAATTTTATTTCTTTAGTGTTTGAAATTTTACTGTGGAATTTCAATCCGCTATTGTTTTTAATAAATAAGGATTTTTATATTTAAAGGTTAGAATTATCATATTTAGAAAATTTTCATTAAAAAATAAATATCATTTTTAAAATCATGAGTAAAAAGTAGGTTTGGGTGAAATTATGAGAATTTTCTTAAATATATTATTTTTTTCATCAATAGTAAAAATACAATTTGAATTTTTCAGTATGTTACCGACATCATAATTATGTAATAGTGATGTAATAAATAATTAACCACTATCCAAGACAAATAATATATTATATTATAAATATCAAAAAAATTAATATATTTTAATCAATTTCAAAATATATAATTTACATTCCAAATTCAAACATGGAAACATTAATATTAAAAATGTTATTTTAGGAAAATATTAACATTACATTCCAAAATAAGTAATATAAACCGATGGTAGTCTCTTTTTGATTAAGATAACTTAATAGGGGTACCCAATTTCCAATAACATGTGAAAATACCACGTTAATCCCATGTTTTTTCATTTACCACTACATAGGTGTTCAAGGCCTTTATATAAAAATTTATAAACAAATCCCCCACATTTGTTTTAAATACCCACCCATTTCTCCATTTCATTTATCTCTCATTTAATAATCCTCTAATATCTGAGTTTTTACCTTCTAAAGAGTGCTCAAAAGGTTTTCTCAAGCCCTTATGGTCCCAATTCTCATGTTTTATGAACTACTCTTCATGGTATGGTAAATATCCACTTTTATTTTCCATTCGAGTTTCCTCTTTGTGCAGTATGTCTTTAAAATTTCAAAAATATATTATTATGTTCAATTTATTTAATCCCTTTAATATTTTTAGATTCATTTATGAATGTAATATATGGTTCCCCTCTCTTTTTACACATTTCTAAATCCATTTTATATACCTGTTATGTTACCTCTTTTACTTCTCAAAATGTTTCTCTTCTCCTCACGATATTCTCTTTTATTTTCATTATGTGAATTCCCAACCCTATTTAGTTTCTAGGTGTATTCACCAATATTTAAAAATGTTTTATTCTATTCTATAATTTACATACATAAAACATTTATTCGCTTTCCATGGGTTATAAATGACAAAAAGACATTGTCTTTAAGCTCTTTTTAAAACACCGTATTTTTTGTATGAAACTCGTTTCTTCTATTATCCACATTTTATTTATGAAATCTTTTTCTTATGATATATGTGGATCACATTAGTTAATATATATTTAGGTTTTTCATTGAAATCTCTCCAATCTATTGTGTAAATACTTTAATATCTCGATATGACATGTTTTACGATACCTTGGTGAATAACCTTGGTAATTTTTGTGACACCTCTTTAGAAAACCATGGTGTTATTATTATGAATGTCTCATTTAAATAATGTAAATAGTTATATAATTATCATATATATCTAGTATATATTTACTTATAATAATCAATAATGTTTTGGTGATAAGAAATGAAATGTACCGTTCATAGAGACAGTAGGATATATGTATGCATGAATGTTACTTTCATTTACATGTCGTATTTTAATATAATGAAACGTAAATTAAATAAATGTATAAGAATATAATGAATCAATTATCCTATATATTTCATATATGTTACATTGTTTTATTAAAACCATCCTTTCTACATTTATTATATAGTGAGAATTAATCACACTGTTTTAGGAGACGATAGTCTATACTATCTGAAATGATGTTTTCGTATTCCCACCAAATTTAAAGAATAAAGGTATGTTATATAAGAATTAAAGAAGCATAAATAAATTATATATATCATATATATTATATATAAATAGTTTGTCCATCATAATTCCAAACCATTGTAGGTGGTAATGGAATGTGTGTGCCAGTAATGGTAAACAACATAAAATAAAAACATATAAGTATATTGAGGATACATAAGTTATAATCTGAAAAAAATAGTTTATGGGTGGAGAATGAAAATAAAACTAAATACCTTGGGGAAGGAAGTTACCTTTTATTCAGGCAACTCATTATGATTTTCACCAGAGGGATTCCATGGTTTTAATTATGGACAAGTAAATATTTTAGGATTAGGTAATATAGGTTGAGGAGATATTTGGTATGATATTAGTAATGAAAAGTTTTCATGAGTAGTTTGAGGGAGGGGGAGGGTTGTGTGCCTTTTTATATTGGAGGAGTGACATTCATATAAATTTTTGAAAAGGGAATTCCACACATGTTTTTACTATAATAAGTGGCTCCAATAATGAACCCAATTATATAAAATGGATTATAGGGTCAAAATATGGACATTCAATGGTTTTTGGAAATTTTTATTGGTCATTTTTTGTTTTAATTTCAAGGTTTATTCAATAAGGACCCTATCCTTTTACACATAACATTACATGATTTTACACATAATTAATCATCAGATTACAAGACAAGGATTGTGAAGTCTAGTGTATTTGAAGAATAGGTACATAAACCTTAAAACATGAGACTAAAAAACACTTCTCTATTTAATCTTAATAAAGAGCTCCCAACTTCTACTCAGCCCTTAAATATTCTTAGGGTAACCTAGGGATTATATGAACAAAGGGATGAGCTAAAATCCCAGTAACATAATAAACATAAGAATAATGATTTAGAATAACAGTTAGAGACCATGATATAATGACATAAAATGGAATACAAAATCATAACATATAAACATGGGATCATATAATACAGAATTCTTAGTACTGAAGAAATATAAATCATTAAGGTAGCATGATTCAAGGATTATTGCACATAGAGGATCATAAGTCAAGGTTAATTACCAAGACCATTGAACATGGTAATAGGAGTCAATGCTAACTACGAAGACCGTTTCACATAACATCTCATGAGACTAAAATTCACCTAATTAATTGGAGTGCTATTTTGGAACACACATATTAACATGTTCATTAATATTAATTCCACATAAATAATCATACAAAATCAATTATACATAATGATAAGGGAACCCATGGAGAGAAATGGGTATCACATTCATGTCATAAAGCATAATGAATTGGTGTATCATAAAATTCTCTAAGAGAGAATATAATTAAATCATACATGGAAATTAATAAGGTAAAATATGCATATAACATGTTATGTTATGCCAAATATACATGAAAACATGTAAGAAAAGTATTTATTAAATTCATAGTATTAAGAAAATTTGGTGTGGTTTAAATAAAATTCTAAAGAGAATTTTAAATAAAAATTAGAATAATCTTTTATATAAAACCAGATGTGAAAAAAGATGGTTTTCATAATAAAAATACGCATTTTATAAAAACAGAGGTGTCTTAAAATAAATGGTAGAGGTCACATGAAATTGGGTAATAAAAATTGGGAAGTTCTCTTAAAACATGTTTACTTATTGGGAATTATAGAAGAGGGAATGATTTAAAAGAATACATATACCCCATAGATAATGAGGGATGGAACTTGAAACATGAGTTGGGAGTATATAAACAGTATGTAGAATTTGTATATAAAAATAAAAGACAACATCATTAGGGTAAAAATAATGATAAAGAAACCTGAAATAATAATGGTGGTTGAGGTAGAATCTCGTACATAATATCAGCATGGAATCAAGTGTACTTTGGAGGGATTAATGTGAGATAAATGGGATTATCATATTTTATAAATAATTAGGGTAGTATGGGGGGTGAAAAATTATACCCCATCATTAGGAATTCCACATAAAAGGGCGTAACATTTAATATTTTCTTGAATAAATGGGAAATATAGAGGAAACTTTACCTTAAGTATGATGGTGTTCTCCACTTGATATTAATGAACTGAATAATAAAATTAATTTCATTGATTAAAAATTACAGAACCTATTTTACATTTCAATTATTTATTATAACCTTTTTGAGTTCATTCATAACATATTTTATAGGTTATGAGGTTCAATTTCATTTTTCAGGTTAGTTTGTTTCCTTGGTTTTAATGATCACTTCAATTATGTACTTGTTCATACACTCATGAAATGTCTTGACCCATCCCCCAAGGCTTGTGTCCTGACTACCCTTACCCACCTTCCATAGTCTAGGGGTTGGATACTTGCACCAGAAAGGCATATCCCTAAAAAGGGGAGTCATTGCCTCCAAACATGTGCAGACACAGATAGGAAACACAATACACAAGTATAACATAATGGAAGAAGAAAGGTACGACCACAACTAAAACCTAAACTGAGTGTAATAGTATGTACTGAAATAAAAAGGGTCTCTAATACCATCCCAACTAAAATTTAAGTACTAAAAAAGGGTAAAATAACTCATAAGGCCTTCTGCTAAGTTTCCTACCTGAAGGGCTGGCATAGCTCGTCACTGCAGCTCTCCACGTCAACTGGTCACCTCCATGCACCTGAAAGTCCAAGCTCACCAAACCTCTGTATATGTTATCCATCGTCTTCACATGACACAACAATATGTGAGAGAATCTTGTTTAGGGGTGAGTATAACAATACATAGTAGGGACCCCGAGACCCCCGAACATCTCTCAGAATTCTACAATATAAATACCACAAAGTATGATCTCAATCACAGAGCATAGGGAAAGACTCATATCAAACTTGAAATATCATAAGTAAAAAAATATAGATGATTATTCGTAATGATAGATCATGTTATTCTATCATAGGGATCTGCTGCTGAACCACACTGTATTTGGCCCACATAGGATTGGTATGCACTAACCCACACAGGATCTAACCCACAATGTATTGGTATATGCTGACCCACGCAGGATCACTGAGCACTGACCCACATAGGATATGACCCCCATAGTAATGGTATGCACATAACCACATAGGATCACTGAGCACTGACCTAGGCATGATCAATGGGTACTGACCCCCACAACATCACCCTTCATTCTCTACCGCACAGTCATCCACTGGATTCCCGCACGAAGCACACTTGATTTCATGAGGATACTCTCCTCAAGAAATTGGTCATACCTCAACTACCATGAAGTCCCATGAAGAAGTAATTTGATGAATCTCCATGTCATAAGGGTTCCAATGCATCAGACATTGCATCAATCGGAAGCCCATTCTGTAAGTTTTAGGCATTTTAGTGTCGAGGTCCAGGTTAGATTTGCAGTCAATCCAACCCAAATGTTCTCCAACATTCTCCAAAACTCATGTGAAGTATCAAAAAAGGTCTCCCTTTCCATAAGGTTTCAGGCACCGCAGAAGGTACATGAAATGGATGTCTGGTTTAGGAGAAATTCCCATTTAAGCATAAATGGACTGAAAAAAGGGTCTGGGTCTGGGCCGACCCTGTCTGACAAAACCGACCCGGGCCGCTAGGAATGATCAAAAGGCAATGAGCTTGGCACATTTTGGTTGGGCTGGGTCTGGGCCACTAGGCCGCAGGTGCAGCCCAGCTCACCTGGCTGGGCGTTACCTACCTAGTCACAGAATCGCCCACCCTGCTAGCGGGGCTCAGGGGTCTGATCCCCTTACGAACGGCTCAGTTGTTCGGATCATCAAAGAAGCAGCACAAGATGTTGCTGCACCACCTGGATGGTCTACTCAGACCGGTCAACCGTAGGAACCACTGGGTGGGGTCCTCCCTCCACCACGAATCAAAATCGCAACCTTCCTCCATGGTGTGCTCCTGTGGTGCACCGCCCGACACCAATGTAGACAGCAATGGACGATCGCCCATTTCGTCTGCCGCAGCTCTGAGCTATGGCCCTCCTCCATGGTGTGCTTCCATAGTGCACCACCATCATCTACGCGGACAACACTGAATTACCGCCCTTGTCTTCTAAGGTACCTCTGAGTGCCGCCTCATCTTCATGACAAGCAGTTTTCGACCGCCGTCCCCCTCTGTCGTATGTGCCGCTGCGTCGACAGAGATTCCATGAGCCACCAGTGAAGTTCCATCGGTTCATCTCTCATGTGCCTACGGGCATCCTGGGGAAGTGCCAACATTGTTCTACCCTTAATTCCATTGTGTCACCATATCTTTTGGCCGCCCACGTACAACGCAAGCAACACTGAGATTGTTAGAGGGGTTGGGCCTTGTTTGTTCATCCCGCACCCTATGTATTATAATTATAACATGGAAAGGATTCAATATAATTAAATGAGATGGGACAATTTAATTCTAAAAACAAAACTCGTACCTTGAGCTCGTTGGAAGTCACTACGGATGAGGAAAGAATGTTCACACCCGAGGGTGTTGCAAATGAAGGAGACAGTTCGCGTCCCTTAGTGGTCAATATTGAATCCTCCAATAGTCTTCGAAGCCTCATTCATGGTTGGTGGGAGATTCCAAATCACTTCATCTGTGGTTCCACTTTTGTGTGCCAAAAAACACATGCCTGAGCTCCATTAAAAAAGATGAAAGATAGGATCAACCCACCACACAATTAAAGTGTATCATTAATGAATTTAATTAATTAACCTATTAATTCTCCCAAATTTGTAGCTTCACATCCAAGTGTAACCAGCCATTTAATGGTTTAACAACCCATCATCCCCACCACCACCACTCAACAGTTACAAGAATGAAATAAAATAACTTGTTGAGTTATTATTTTATTTCATTCCGATAAAGTCCAAAAATTATCATTTTCATCTGACAATTTCTGGTCAGTGTCATGCTTTCCATAATTGAATCATGGAACTGCAGATTAAATGGCTATCTATTATTTTTAATCCAAGCACTAGTTCAAAAGATATAATTATTCCCTAACAGGTTTTCTAAACATACCGTAAAAAAGTACAAAATTATGTTTCGTGCTCTGTTGGCCTTGGAATCCCAAGCCACCAATTTTCACAGATATTTAATAATTCTATTTAATTAAAAATAATTTAGTTTTTTGTTCTTTACATTATTCTATCCATGGGTCTTTTAGCCCTCCAAAGCTAAAACAAAATCTAGTGAAACAAATGGGGGTACTAAGAACGTATATGAGCCTCCTTCTCTCATGTGTTCTACTGGAGGTTCTCGTGTAGCCACCAAACTTGCACTAGAAGAATCAACTGCCCACATAGGAATTTCTCCTGTCAATACTCTATCTCCCCTGGAACACTATGAACGTCGTCCCACCTTCAATGTCCAGCTCACCCCAATTGAGAACGTGTGATGGATCATGTACGTACATCATCAACTGTGACATATGGAATACATTATACACCTGGTGCTTCTATGGGGGAAGATCAAGGCGGTACACCACCTCACCTACACTGTTGAGGATCTAGAAATGTCTAATGAACCTATGAGATAGCTTTTCCCCTCGGCCAAATCTTCACAATCCTCATCGGGGTGGGACCCATAAGAAGCCATGGTCTCCCTCCTCGAACTCCATGGGCCTCCGTCTCCTAATAGCATATGGATTCTACCAGCTCTATGTAGTCTCCATCTGCTCCTGCATGATTTTCACCTTCTCAGTGGTAGCCCATACCCACTATGGACCCATAAGTGCTTACTTCTTTGGGTTTGTCCAGCATAGATTCGATCTTCGCAGTCGCCCGTACAGGGCATCAAATGGTTCCATGACGATTGTGGAGTGATAATTATTGTTGTATGAAAACTACACTAATGGTAGGTGGTCCTCCCAATTGCAGCTAAAATAAATGATTCAAGCACGAAGCATGTCCTCAAGAATCTGTATTTTCTGCTCCGTCTGACCGTCTATCTGGGGATGAAAGGTGGTGCTCAAGCATAGTTGATTCCTGAATTCCTCATACAATCCCATCCACAAATGAGATGTAAAAAGAGTTTCATGATCTGAAACGATCGTTGATGCCTCCTCGTGAAGTTGTACAATCTCATGTATGTAGATGCTTCCGAATCCCTCTACTGATCCTGTCTATCATATGGGTAGGAAGTGGGCCGACTTGGTGAGTCGGCCAACAATAACCCAGATGGAATCTTGGCCTCTGGAAGTACGTGATTGACCTGTCATGAAGTATATGGAAATTCCATCCCACATTCACTCTGAAACCACAAGTTGATGAGTCAAGCTCGCTAGAATCCAGTGCTCAAACTTCACTTGCTGACATGTGAGGCACTGTGAAATGAACTCCACCACTTCTTTTGTCATCCTTGGCCACTAGTACTAACACTAGAGGCCTTGGTACATCTTTTACACACTTGGATGTACTACCAATGGGGATTTGTGGAACTTCTTCAACACCTCCTATTGTAGCATCAGTTGTATCATGGTGAATCCCCTAAAAAAGATGAGGTGCACCCCAACCTCGTAAAATCATTTAGAATCCCCTCCTGATGATATCTGAGCACGTCGGGCCTCGCAGTCAACGTCCTCAAGCTGTGCCTCCCTAACTCACTAAAGAAGTAGAGGAGTAATTGGCATAGGATGGAGGTATGATACTCCATCACTATCCATGAAGGATGTCTTCAACAAGGATAGGTGCTATATCGCTTCACTCAGCAACTGTAAACCAGACATCTTGTTGAGTGCATCTTCACAAAATTTCATTTCACAGGAGTGTAGACTTTCTCAAATTAACAATCCTGGAGGAACTCGATCAATCTTCGTAGTCTCAGGTTCAAGTCTTTCTATGAGAAGATATAAATGTGACTCGTATGATCAGAGTAGATGGTAAACTGTTAACCCATCATGTAGTGCTGCAACTTCTTCAAGGCAATGACCATTGCTGCTTACTCTATGTCATGGGGATCATTGTTCTACTCATAATGCCTTAGCTGTCATGAGCCGTAGGTGATCACTTCTCTCTCCTTCATCAGGACACATCCCAGTCTCTTCCCTGATGTGTCGCAGTATACTAAATACCCAATGCCTATTTCTAGTAGCCTCAAGAAGGGGGAACTTTTCAGTCTCCACCTCAACTCCTAGAAACACTGATGGCATCTCTCTGTACACAAGAAATGTTTTCCCTTCTTTTTCAAAGCTGACATGGGTGATACTACTATTGAAAATTTAGGTAAAAATCTTTAGTAGTACCTAGCCAATCCTAAGAAACTCCACACCTTGTTACACTCATTGGTGGATCCCAAGAAATCACTACCTCTATCTTCATTATATCCATTTCAACTCTAGCCTACGAGATAAAGTTTCCAAGAAAGTGGAACTACCATATCCAGAACTGGCCATTTGAGAGCTTAACATAAACCTGGTTCTCTCAGAGTGTATCCCGAAGTATCTATAGATGAGTAGCATTATCCTCCTTTGACGCAAAGTATTCCAAGATGTCTTCAATGAAGACTACCAGAAAGAAAATGAGGAAAGGTTGGAAGATCATATTCATGAGTACCATGAACACTTCTGGAGAGTTGTGGATGCTGAAAGGCATGACCATGAACATGTGATGGCCATACTGACATCGGAAGGTTGTCTTCTATACATCCACATCCCGTACCCTTAGTAGGTGATAGCCTGATATGAGGTCTATATTAGAAAACCACCGTCATCCCATCAGCAAGTGGAAGTGATCATCAATCCTTGGCAAAGGATTCATGTTCTTCATGGTCACATAATTCATGCACTAGTAGTCCACACAAAGCCTTAGAATCCAATATAACTTCTTGGTGAACTAAATAAAGGATACCCATGGAGAAAGACTATGCCTTATAAACCCCTTACCTTGAAAGTCTTCCAACTATACACTCAACTCATGAAGCTCTGCTGGAGCCATCTGATATACTATGGTTGATATCGGTGTCGTCCCGGTGTACAGTTTGATGTAGAAGTCTACCTATCTATGAGGAGGTAGTCACAAAACATCATTAGAAAAGGCAATAGAATAGTGGTCCACAGCTATAGGATAACTCGTGATCCTCTAATCATCTTCTCTGAGGGTAAGGCTAGCCAACTGATGATTGATTGGTTTCACCATCATCTGAGAAAGTCCATCCTGAGCTGCAAAGGTTTCATTCTCTCTAGTGAAGAATAACCAGGTCCCATCCTCGCGGTTACACCGCACATTGTGCCTAAAACGATTGATCTGAACATTGAGTGTGGATAACTAATCCATACCCAAGATGACATCATAAGGCCTCGACGCTGCTACTAAGAGATCTCAGCCGAAGCTCTCTCCTTTTAGAGTATGATTACACTACTAGAACCAGTGTGTAATCATTGAATCCTATCCCGTAAAAGTCTCTATTTGTAATGATCCAGCAAACGAATCCATCAGAATATCTAATCTCTAAATGAGGGTCGTGGAAATAAAAGAGTGAATTGAACCAATGTCTATAAGTACTACAAATATGGTAGAATAGACACAAATCATACTGCAAATCATATATGGAGAACCTTGATCGTAGGCCTCATCTGCCGGAAGCTTGTCTCATCCCTGTATGCTTTCTCCCTAAGGTCGGGGTGGACCTCCTAGAGGTGGCGGTCGTAGAACCTCAAATCGCCTCCCACCACCTATTGCTCAGCTAGCTCCTCTTCCACGTCTACCACCCTATGGACCTCCTCCATAAAATCTCATCCTCTACCTCAGTGGCCCCTTGACCATATGATGATAATCAGTATGGAGGGTCAGGCATTCGTAAGAAATGTGACCCTAACCGTCGCATGTGAAGCACATTCTGATCCTCTGCTCTCCCCCTATATCTCGTGAGATCCGCACATCCGACCCTATATCCTGGGGTCACTCTCTAGAAGGTCTGGCCCACATGGGAATCTATGCCATCTTCCAACTGCATGTTGCAGATGACTTAGCTACCTATCGTTAGGTGGTTTCTCTCACCGTCGGTGCATGCTCAGCTAAGAAGCTCTCCACCAATAGTGACCACTCAAGCACCCCAGCCTGCGTTTGGGATATTGAGTTTTATTATTGACGCTCTGATCTCTTGTCGGAGACCCTTATCAAAGGTCCGGGCCTTGAAGAAAGGGTGTCATACCATGTTGGTTGTGTAGTAAGAGAGGTCAGTGAATCTTGCTGAGAACTGAGCCACTATCAGGCTGCCCGAATGTAAGTACAGTAGCTTTGGGATACGTAATGAACAAAAAGCCGATAGTACAAACTCCACCCTAAAGAGGGTATCAATTTCAACTATGAAAGTGTTTCCTCCTCATGTGTCTAGAGTGTCAAGATCCACCATCTCCCTGTTGTTACTTGGAAGAGGCTACCATCTCGGATCACCATATAATCTGTTGGTGTCTCATCTAAGTGAAAAAACAATGCCACAATCTCTAACCAGTCCTCAGATGCACAAGGATCTGTCTCATATCGAAACCTCAGAGGCCTCTATCGCTGGAACTCATGCAACACGATCATTCGACATGCATAGTTTTCTAGTGGGGCTAGTGGAAAATGCTTCTTTATGAGTGGTGGTGTTTCCGGTACACCAACTGAAGGTTCCATCACCATAAGAGGGCCTTGAACCAAAGCCTCATCACTCAGTGGGACATCATCCTTTACTATCTCTAGAATCATGGATGGATGTCTAATCGGTGGCATACTAAAATGAAAATTGTGCACCATGGGTAATAAGTTATACTGAATGAGCTGACTCAAAAGAGATCAAAAGAAAAAAAATTCAAAAACACATATAATCAGTGTTTTCATGTATTGAGTCGGAAATCAGATCTCTTGGTCCTGGTGTGTGGATACGTCGACCTCCGAAAAAAACTGGACTCCTTGAACTGAAACCTAAACTCAAGACACATATCACTATTGTTCGATTGAAAACATAGACTCTTAGTTCTTCTGGTAGAACCGACCCCTTTTGATATAACTTCCTTAAGAGCTATCCCTTAGGTCCCATGTCGTGACTACCCCAATCTCATATTCCATAGGCCAGGGGTCCAATACTAGCACTGGAAAGGCATATCCCTAAAAATTGAAGGCATTTCCTCAAAACCTATACACACACACAGATGGGGCACACTTCACACAAGTATAACACAAAGGAAGAAGAAAGTTACAAACACAACTAAAACCTCAAATGAGTGTAATAGTTTGTACTGAAAGAAAATGGGGCAATATACAAGCCCACCAGAAATGGAAGTACATCAAAAATTTGAAAACAACTCCTAAGGTCATCTACCAAGGTTCCTACTGGATGGGAAGGTATAGCTCGTCACTGAAACTCTCCACGTCAACATGTAACCTTTGTGCACCTTCTAGTCCTGGCTCCCAAAACCTCGGTAAAAGTTTTCTTTCTTTTGCACAAGACACAATAAGGTGCGGGTGAAGCCCGTGTAGGGGAGATTATTACAAATACCCAGTAGGGACCCCGAGAACCCAGAAGGTATCTCATAATTCCACAAATGAAAAACCACAAAGTATGATCTCAATCACAAAGCACAAGGAAACACTCAGCTCAAACCAGGTATAACAAAAGTATAGAATTACAGATGATTAGTCATAAAGCATTATCATCATATTCTATCAAGGGGATTTGTTGTTATCCAACAAAGGATCTGACCGACATGGGATCGATAAGCGCTGACCCACATAGGATCGCTGAGTGCTGACCCACACAGGATCTGGCACACCCTAGATCGATATGCGCTGACCTACATAAGATCGGTGGGAGCAAACCCACATAGTATTTGACCCACCCATGATCAGATTGCGCTAGCCCACACAAGATCAATGAGAACTAACCCACAGTGGATCTGACCCACACAGGATCGATAGGTACTAGCCCCCACAACATCACACTTTGTTCTCCACCTCACATCCAACCACTAGATTCCCCCACAAAGCACGCTTGATTCCAGTATGATCCTCTCCTCAAGACATCGGTTGTACCTCAAATTCCAAGAATTCCCATGAGGAAGTATACTGATGAACCATCATGTCATACGGGTTCAAACACATTAGACGGTGCGTCAACTGGATACACAGTTTGTGAGTTATAGGCATTTTAGTGTCGAGGTCCTAGTTGGATTCGGGGTCGATCCAAACAAACAATTATCTAACTTTCTCCAAAACACAAGTGGAGTATCACGGATGTTCCACAACATCCTAAGGGTTTTTTCTCTGAAGACGATACGTCAAACGGATGTTCGGTTTAGGGGTTTTTCCCATTTAAGAGTAACTGGTCTTAAAAAGGGTTCGAGTTTGGTCGTGCCCGGTCGGACCGACCCGACCTGGACCGATGGGCCCGATCTGAATTGGATGGTCTCGGTTGTAACACCCCAAGCTTCCACAATACGCTTCTGTTTGAGTAATACAATAGTGTGTGTTATATGCAACTTCGAGTTCTAACACACCACAACCTATCAAACTAGTAGTTATGAATAGTAATACCCACTTTTTGAAATTTTATAAATTTTATTTTTAAAATGGACTTCAATTTTTGATTTGGAATATTGAAATTAGCTTAGGGTGAATTTTTGGTATTTTTCTAAAATCTTTCAATTTGGGATTAATAGTGAAAAACACTGGGTTATAGTTGAAAACCGGATTTTCATTTAGATATTTATTTATTTTATTTAAATTTATATTAGGTCAAAATAGATACATAATACCTATATAAGTTCAATGTAATTAATTGGAATCAGTTTATCATACTTTTAGATATATACAAATTTTATTGATCTTTTTACTGCGTTTTACCCACCTCCTAGAAGCATTTGCAAATTTACATAAAAGTTAATTTTACCGTTTCTTTGAGTTGAATTTTAAAAATCCGAGAGACACGGTTGATATTAGTAAGAAAAATTTTGTTCAATAAGATGAAAATAATTTTTTTGAATAGTAACTTTTTACTTTTATGTACCACAGTTTAAAATAATTAGGTTAATTTATGGTTAAAATGATATTATTATTAACGTAACACATGTCTTAATTCTATTGTATAAGTTTAATTCGACCAGAAACAACCTTAGTAATAAAATATGATCCATTAGGTCCACATGGATTAGATTAGGACATTTATTATTATTTAAATAAAATAAGAGTAAGAAGTGTTAAATTCAATGTTTAATAACTAAACCATTTTTAATATTGGGTTACACATAAGATAAATTAGACTATAAATATTCATTAGAAATATAAAAATATTTCCTACATAATGGTATTATATTTATATTTTTTACACTTTATATAATTAAATTTATTTATGACACAATGATAATGCAGTAATCACCGTATTAATGAATGATTAAAATAATTAATATTTTGAATATCCAAATAAATATAATTTGAGACTTTTTATGAATTCCACTAAATTTCATGGATAAGATGACATATTATGGCTGGTTAGATGAATTGTTTTTGAAGTAATAATTTTGTTATGAATTTAGCAAAAACAAAATACCAAATAGTGTCAAATTTGACATAAGAGAGTTTTTAAAACAAATCATATTTTAAAATTTGATATTTTATTCTTAAAAACTATGGTTTGGAAAGAATACTTATATAATGATAGGTGTATCATTAATTAACCACTTTGGTTTCTCTTGGAAGTATATAGTACGTTTATTAACTATATAATATAAAAATACAAAGAGACATGGTAAAAGCCAAACTATTTAACTAATAGTTAAATATAAAAGATAAGGTTAATATAGTGACCCAAACCTATCTAAAACCTATTGGTTGAAAGGTTTTCAATCCATATATTGCTTATCCCTTAAATAATTTATTTTGGGTCCATTAGAAACAAAAATGGATTTTGTTATAAAATAATATTTCTAGCTTTTCCTAAGTGCCCTTCCCCCCTCTTATAAAAGGTCACTCACCCTTCCCTCTAATTCACACCATCAAAGACATTTCGCTCATCCAAACCCTACCCAAATACCCTATCAACTATCCTCCATTCATCCTAGAGGCCTTCCTTTATTCATAAAGCCAACCTAAGGATCCCTTTTGATCAAATCAAAAGGAAGAACCCGAAGAATAGGTAAATAATTCATCACCTCTTTCAAGTTTCTTTCTTCTTCCACTTCCTCTTTCTTTGATGTTTCCATTATAAAATAATAACTCCAGTATATTATATATACTGTGATTTTATTATAAATTTGGTACAACCATATTCATTATTCTATTTATCCTTTGAATGACATGTCACCATAAGTGTGTACGTACGACTTACCGTCTCCATGTCATGGTGTAATTGTTATTCAATACATTATTATTTGGATGGGTATAATAATGATGTGTAATTGATTTAAATAATAAATATAACATGATAATGATTCTGTATATATGATATACCATCCAATTATATATTATTTTCATATTGGAATAATGTCATTGTTTCTCGTGCGTACGTACAGATTACTGTCTCCCCGAATGCGATAAGATTCATTCCCCATCGTATCCATTCAAGACAAATTTTTATTAGATGATTACAAATAATTTTTAAAGGCTTAATATCATTATGAATATTAATATGATAAATCTAATACATAATAACATTACTTACACAACAAAGCATATAAAGGAAAACAAATTACTTAAAATCCAAAACGACGATAATACTAAAATATTATTAACAAAGAAAAATTAAAAGATCATATATGACATCATATTAATGTTTATGATTCTTGCCTAATTTAATAACAATTATTTAACCATTATACAGGAGGTTAACCTACCTTTGAAAAAGGAAAACTACAAGGTAAGGGTTAATTTAATAATCTCCCTATTATCCAAGGTTGTTTTTATGTAAGTATCTGCTAGGACATATTTATTATCAACGTCCATGTTTCAAGAAAGAGTTTTCAAAGGAATCATTTAAGGGACATTTTTACTAAAACATAATTATAAATTTTTAAATATTTATTCTTCTAAATCATTCGCATTAATTTCATTTTTTTCAAAATGGTTATTAAGGATATATCAATATGGACATGAATGTTTTTAAAATGTTAATTTCTTTCTAAAGTTTCAAATTTGTATGGGACACTTTGATTCAAAAATGTATTTAAATTTATTACTTTCAAATTGTTTTGAATTTTATATGTTTTCATGAAAAATTAATATTTCTCTCAAAGAGTTTTAGAAATCATTTTCATCTATGTCAACATCCTTTGACGGATTTTAATGTGGTTTGAAGTTGATTTTTTATGATAAAAATCATCCATATTGTATTGAAGGTCTTGTGATATGTTTGAATTTGGATGTGTTATTTTTATACCATTCATGGTTTATGGATAAATTGTTGACATTTTTTATGCTAGTTTTAATACAAAAGTTTATGACATTTTTAATCCTTTTCATATGAGGAAGGTATTGGACATAGTGTGTGACAGGAGGAGCCCTCTATAGATCCTCCATGCCTAAGTAGGTCTCATGAGACAAACTAGTGTTTTAGCACAAGGCCTTCACTATGTGGTTATGAAATCTTGGAATTATGCATTCCATCATTATTAAAGTGGCTATTGATATTGCATGTGATTATTAGACTAGTAGAATATCTACATGAATAAGAAAATGGCATTATTTTATTTTTATCTTTGCCATATTATAATGAAGTTAAAGTTTAAAAATATTTTGTTTTAGTCTTATACATTGCCTTAAATGTTTATGCTTATTTATAAAAGTTTTCCCTATATTGTTATCCTTAATGAGCATCTGAGCTCACCCCTTTCAATGTTTCATTTTTCCCAAGATGCGAAAAAGTATATTATGAATGACATGTAAGGATATTCTATGGGATCTCAGTGTTTTTTATGGAAAAATGTTGTTGAACTTTTGCATTTTATGATGTAATGTATACTTTATGAATGTATCAAGTACTTCCAAGGCTACTAAACTAATCGATTTTTCAAGACATGATCTTTTGTGATCATGTCAATGATATGTAATAATGCACCAAATTTGGGCTTCTATGGTTGGGGTGTTACAGTTGGAATTAGAGGAAGTTTAGAACAAACCTTGGAATCTAGATTTAGATAAACTCTAATTAGAGCACATTTCCCTATGATAGACTTTGAGGATTATTATAGAAGAAATTCCTAGAATTTTGGTATTGTTGAGATTTTGTGTGTTTTCCAAGAAATATATCCCTGTATGGATACGAGCGGGTAGAGCCAGCTCTAGCACTGATGTACCTAAGGGTAAAACCCGTAAACACCGCCTTGATCTAGAGTCGAACAGGAACTGGTGCACAACAATGGGCCTTGTTTCACTCTTGGTTACGACACTCCAAGGTGATATGCTTAGGATAATTCTCATTTTCTTTAAAAAACATTATGATGGGTTTATGAGTATATACTTCCTCAAAGAAAACATTTTTATGATTATTTATTATATTAATAAACTATTCAATTTAGGTTAAGTGTTTTACATGTTTGGAATTATGTATTTTGGTGATAAATTAATCTATTTTATGACACTGTTTAGAAATGGAACCTAGTGGAAGTAATGGAAATCGTATCAATGGACACAATCCATGTAGGGATTTACCTCCTAATCAAGACAATTGTAGTGGTTCTGGTGATACTACTGATGCTGATCATCTTATCACCATACTGGGACAACTCACTCAGGTTATGAATAATAACCTTAACCTTATAAAGAACCCTGATCGACAGTATGGAGGATCAATGTTAGATCGCTTCATGAAGAAACAACCACCAACATTCAATTGGAGTAAAAATAAATTAGAATATGAGCAATGGATAAATTCTTTAGAGACAATATTCTATTCCTTGGGGAGTAGTGAAATGGAAAAAGATGTCCTAACAATTTACCGCCTTAATAGAGATACTGATCAATGGTGGTCATTGATTCAGAACACAAAGGAAGATGATGAAGTATCAAATATGAAATGGAAGGGATTTTAAAGTGATTTTCTGAGAAAAATACTTTCCTCATGACCATCAAGAAGATATGGAAAGGCAATTTTGGAGTCTGAGGAAAAATAAGGATGAGAACATTGCGAAGTAGGAGGCTAACATTACAAGGATAGCGAGGCATGATGCAGATTATAAACCTAACCCAAGAAGTAGGATTTATCATTTCATTTATGGGTTAAATCCATTTCTCCATCTAGAATTAGTCTCAAAGTCCTTTTGATTTTATGGTGATATTGTCTCATGTGCTATCAAGATTGAAAAATAATTCTATAAGCCATACGAAAGCAATGCAAGATAAAAAAGAGATCTTCCAAACACTCTAGAAATGAGTATCAGGGGAAGAATGGAAAAGTTGAATATCCATCCTGTAGTACATGTGGGAAGAAACACCCCAGTACTTGCTTGATGGGGATGAGAGTTTGTTACAATTGTGGTGAAAAAGGCCACCATGACCGTGATTGTAAGGGGAAGAAATAGGCTGTCTATGTTGAAGGATACAATTGTAGAGAAAGGGGGAATTATGTGAATGAATATCCTAAGAGTTAGGGGAACTAACCTCAAAAAAGGCCAAGGGATCAAGGCCAAGCTTATTCCATCACTACTGCTGATGTTGAAACTCCGAATGAAGTAGTGGCAAGTAATTTAATGGTTTCCTCAAGTTTAGTAAATGATTTATTTGATTATAGATCATCTCATTGTTTCAAATCATCCCAATTTGATAAGAAATTAAGATTTTTTTAATTTGATTTAACAAGGGAGTTTTCTGCCAAAACTCATAAGGGAAGTATAATTGCAACAATGTTTTGTGAACTAGTCCCCATTAGAGCATATAAATGTTCTTTATCTTCTGGTCTCATTGTCATACTCATGATCGAATTTTCTATAATCCTCGGTATGGATTGGATTTCAGACCGTGATGCAAAAAATTTATTGTAAGAACAAGGAGGTTACTATTTTCGATGATGATGATAAAAAACTCCTTATCTTTAGAAAAGAAATTTCACCACCTAATTCTTATCTAGATCCACCCCCAGTAGCTCAACTAAATTCAATTATTTGGGAGGAAGTGAATGAAATAACTATGGGTGAGGAAAGTAATGTTCAAATAGAAGATGTACCTATTATGAAAGAGTATGTTCATTTGTTTCCAAAATATTTACCTGGACATCCTCCAGAATGGGAAATTGAGATTTCCATTGATATAATTTTTGGTTCAAGGCCCATATCAAAGTCCCCTTATATAATGGTCTTTGTTGAATTAGAGGAACTATAGAAACAACTAGAGGAATTGAGTAATGAGGTATTTATTTCACCTATTGGTTCTCCATGGGGAGCCCTTGTCCTTTTTGTTAAGAAGAAAGATGGATCTATGAGGTCATGCATTGACTACCGGGATATCAATTCTACAACGATAATGAACAAGTATCCCATACCTCTCATTGATAATTTATTAGACCAACTTCATGGAGCTCAATACTTTTCAAATATTGTCCTTCGGTCTGGATATCATCAATTGTGGGTGAAGAAGGAAGACATTCCAAAGACATCATTTCAAACCAGGTATGGGCATTATGAGTTTACAGAAATTCCATTTGATTTAACAAATGCACCTGCTATTTTCATGGATCTAATGAACAATGTTTTCAGGGAATATTTTGATGAATTTGTAGTGGTATTTATTGATGATATATTGGTATATTCCAAATGTTATGATGATCATGAAAATCACTTACACATTATCCTCAAGACTCTTAGAAGACCTGAATTATATGGGAAGTTTTGAAAGTGTTAAATCTGGCATCAGAATATTTCTTTTCTGGGATATATTGTCTCAATCGATGGAATCTCCGATTATCCTCTAAAGACCAAGGAAATCCATGAATGGCCAACACCAACATGTATAGTTGAGGTATATAGTTTTATTGGTTTAGCTGGTTTTTAACGATGTTTCTTCTATAATTTTTCCCGTTTGGCTAACCCATTATCAAATCTCACAAGAAAAAGGGTTAAATTTGTTTGGAAAAAAGAGTGTGAATAATGTTTTGAAGAAATGAAGAGATGATTAGTCAATGATCCTATACTGAATCTACCATCGGGGAATGATGGGCTTGTTATTTATAGTGATGCTTAAATGAAAGGACTTGGTTTTGTCCTTATGCAGAATGATAATGTTATTGCCTATGAATCACTACAGCTAAAAATTCATGAGAAAAACTATCTAACTCATGATATTGAGTTAGAAGCTATAATCTTTGCTTAGATTATTTGGAGAAACTATCTCTATGGTAAAAAATGTGAGATATATACCGATCACAAGAGTTTGAAGTATATTTTCTCACAAAAGAACTCAACATGAGGCAAAGGCAGTGGCTTGAAATACTCAAGGATTATGAATTCACTTTACACTACCACCCGTGGAAGGAAAATAAGGAGGAATATGCTTTGATTAGAAAGGATCAGGGAGTTTTGAAATAGATAAGAGTTGAAAAGGATCCTATATACATGGATCTAGTAAAGATGGATATTGGAGTAACAATGGAAGGTTAAACATCAATATTTTTTCAAATGGTTTCCAAACCATATTTACTAGAAAATATTAAGAGTTCTAAGATCAGTGATGAAGAGTTTCAAAAGCAGATTAATGCTGTGAATGATGGGAGATTTAGTGACTTTGTATATGAAGTTGGAATTTTGAAATTTGGGAAGAGACTTTGTATTCCTGATATACTTGATCTAAAAAGGGAATTGTAGGATGATGCTCACATTTCCAATTTATATATACACCATGGCAGCACTAAGATGTATAGATATTTGAAGAAACATTTTTGGTGGGACAACATGAAGAGGGGGATTGCTGATTTTGTGTCAAGATGTATCGTTTTTCAATAAGTGAAAGCTGGAAGGAAACAACCTGGAGGAGTCATGCAACCTCTACCCATACCTAAGTGAAAATGGGATAATATTACGATGGACATTGTCATGGGACAACAAAGACTCATAGAAAGAACGATGCAATATGGGTCATTGTTTATCATCTTACCATATCAGTACATTTTCTTGCTATAAGAGAATATTTACCACTTGAACGATTGGAAAGACTATTTATTAAAGATGTAGTAAGACTTCATGGAGTACCACTATCAATTGTTTCTGATCGTGATCCACGTTTTACATCAAGATTCTTGAAAAGTCTTTAGAAATCCCTGGATACTGAACTTTGTTTGAGAACTTCCTACCACCCCCAAACTGATGGAAAATCAGAACAAACTATTCAAACCGTTGAATACATGTTGAGATCATGCTCAATTGAATTTCAAAGCATGTGGGATCAATATTTACCTATGGTATAATTTTTCTATAACAATAGCAATTATTAAAGTATTCAGATGGCACCATATGAAGTGTTATATAGAAAGAGATGTCGCACGACAACCTGTTGGGATGATGTTGGTGAAAGAAAACTCATAGGCCCAGAACTGGTGGAGGAATGGATGGAAAAGGTGAAGGTAATCCAAAAACACATCAAAGCAGCTCAAAGTATCCATAAGAGCAATGTCGATAACCGAAGGAAGGATATGGAATTTCAGGTAGGAGATAATATTTTCTTGAATTTATCTCCATAGAAGGGAGTTATATGTTTTAGTAAGAAGGGTAAATTTAGTCCCAAGTACATTGGACCTTTTGAAATTCTAGAACGAATTGGGGCTATAGCTTACCGTTTGGCAATGGCGCCAAGTCTTTCCAAAGTTCATGATGTGTTCCACATATCACTACTGAGAAAATACATGCCTGACCCAACACATGCACTTACCTATAAGGAATTAGAAATGGAACCCAATCTATCTTATTGCGAAGATCCTTTCATGGTTCTTGATACATGAGAACAAGTGTTGAGAAATTGGATGACTCGTCTAGTAAAAGTTCTATGGAGAAACCATAAGATGGAAGGGGAAATGTGGGAACCCGAGGAACTTATGATGAAGAACCACCTGTGTATTTTTATGTAGTAATGTTCTTGAAATTTCGAGGATGAAATTATTTGAAGTAGGGGAGAATGTAACACCCCAAGCTTCCATTGTACGCTTCTTATTTGAATAATACAATAGTGTGTGTTATACGCAACTTCGAGTTCTAACACACCACAACCAATCAAACTACCCATTATGAATAGTAATACCCACTTTTTGAAATTTTATAAATTTTATCATTCAAAATGGACGTCATTTTTTGGATTTGGAATATAAAAATAATCTAAGCGTGAATTTTTGGTATTTTTCTGAAAACATTCAATTTTTTATGAATAGTGAAAAACACTGAGTTATAGTTTAAAACCAAATTTTTATTTAGAAACTTATTTATTTTATTTAAATGTATATTAGTTCAAAATAGATACTTAATAACTATATATGTTCAATGTAATTCATTGTAGTCAGTTTATAATAATTTTAGATATATAAAAAGTTTATTGAACTTTTTACCGTCTTTTACCCACCTCCTAGGAGCATTTGCAAATTTACATAAAACATACTTTTACCACTTCTCTGAGATGAATTTCAGAAATCTAAAAGAAACAGTTGATATCAATAAGTAAAATGTGGTTCAATAAGATGAAAATAATTTTTGGTGAATAATATCATTTTACTTTTATTTACCATGGATAAAAGTAAATAGAGTAATTTTGGGTAAAATGATATTATTATTACCCTAAAAATGTCCTAATTATATTAGATAAGTGTAATTCGAACATAAAAAAACAATAGGAATAAAATATTATCCTTTAGGTCCACATGGATTTGATTAGGACATTTATTATTATTTAATTCAAAGAAGAGCTAAAAGTGTTAAATTCAATGTTTAATAACAAAACCATTTTTAATATAGGGTTACACATAATATAAATTAGACAACAAATATTCATTAGAAATATAAAAATATTTCCTATATAATGATATTATATTTATATTTTTTATACTTTAGATAACTAAATTTAGTTATGACACAATGATGATGCAGTAATTACCATATTAATGAATGATTAAAATAATTGATATTTTAAATATCCAAATAAATGTGATTTGAGACTTTTTATGAATTCCACTTATTTTCTAGGTTAGCATTACATATTAGGGTGGGTTAAATGAATTGTTTGAGAAGTAATAATGCTGTTATGAATTTAGAAAAAACAAAATACCAAATAGTTTCAAAATTGACATAAAAGTGCTTTTTAAAAAAATATTATATTATAAATTGATATTATATTCCTAAAAAGCAATGTCTCGGACAAAAGACATATATAATGATATTTGTGTCATTAATGAACACATTGGGGCTCCCATGTAAGTATATAGTATGTTTATTAAACATATAATATAAAAATACAAAGAGAGAGGGTAAATGCCAAACTATTTATCAAAGAGTTAAATCTAAAACATAAGGTTAATATAGAAACTGAAACCCATATAAAACCTATTAATTTAGTGGTTTTCGACCCATAAACACCTTATCCTTTAAATAATTCATTTTGGACTAATTAGAAACCGGAAATTATATTATTATAAAATAATATTTCTAGCTTTTCCTAAGGTTACCCTCACCCCTTTTATAAAAGGGCACTCCCCCTTCTCTCAAATTCACACCTTCAATTCCATTTGTCTCAGCCAAAACCTACCCAAATACCCTCTAAATTGTCCACAATTATTCCTAGAGGCCCTACTTTAGTCAGAAATCCATCGTAAGGAGTCGTTTTGATCAAATCAAAAGAAAGAACCCGAAGAAGAGGTAAATAATTCATTAACTCATTCAAGTTCCTTTCTTCTTCCACTTCCTCTTTCATTGTTGTTTCCATTCTAAAATAATAACACCAGTATATTCTATATACTATTATGTTATTATAAATATGGTACAACCATATTCATTGTTCTATTCATCCTTTAAATGACATGTCACCGTACGTGCGTACGTACAACTTACCGTCTCCACGTCGTGGTGTAATTGTTATTCAATACAATATTTTTTGTATGTGTATAATAATGATGTTTAATTGATGTAAATAATAAATATAACATGATAATTATTCTGTATATACTATATACCATCCAATTATAAATTATTTTAATATCAAAATAATGATATTGTCGCTCGTGCGTACATACAGATTACCATCTCCTTGAACGCGACGAGATTCATTACCGATCGTATCCATTCAAGACTAATTTTTTTAGATGATTAAAAATAATGTTTAAAGACTTAATATCATTCTGAATAGGAATATGATAAATCCTATCCATAACAAAATTTACTTACATAACAAATCATATAAAGGAAAATGAATCATTTAACACCCAAAACGATGATAATACTAAAACATTATTAACATAGAAATATTAAAATATCATATAAGAGATAATATTAATATATACGATTCATTCATAATTTAATAAAAATTATTTCACCATTATACAAGAGTTTAACCTACCTTCGACCAAGGAAAATTACAAGGTAAGGGTTAATTTCACAATCTCTTTTATATCTAAGGTTGTTTTTATATAAGGATATGCTATGACATATTTATTATCAATGTCCATGTTTCTTGAAAGAGTTTTAAAAGGGATTATTTTAAGGGACCTTTTGACTGAAACATCATTTTAAATGTTTAAATATTTATTCTTCTAAATCATTCTCATTAATTTTCATGTTTTTAAAATGGTTATTAAGGATATATCTATATGGAAATGAATATTGTTTAAATGTTAATTCCTTTACAAAGTTTAAATGTTTTATGGGAAACTTTGATTCAAAAATGTATTTAAATGTCTTCCTTTATAAATTGTGTGACTTTTAAATGTTTTCGTGAATAAGGTATATTTATCTCAAAGACTTTTAAAAATTATTTTCATCTATGTCAACATCCTTTAATGGATTTTAATCTTGTTTGAATTTGATTTATTATGATAAAAATATTCCATATTTTATTGAAGGTTTTGTGATATGTTTGACTGTGGATGTGTTATTTGTATACCATTCATGGTTTATGGATAAAGTATTGACATTTCATATTCTGGTTTTAATATGAATTTTTATGTTATGTTTAATCCCTTTCATATGAGGAATGAATTAGAATTAGTATGTGACTGGTGGAGCCCACTATAACTTCTCAATGCATCGGTAGGTCTCATGAGGCAAACTAGTGTCTTCGCACAAGGGCTTGACAAAATATTTTTTTGTAGTCTTGGGACAGGGCCTTGACTATGTGGTTATGAAAGTCTAGAATTATGCATTCTATCATTATGAAAGTGGAAATTGATATTTCATGTGATTATTATACTAGTATAATATCCATGTGGATTAAAAAAATTGCATAATTTGATTTTTATCTTTTCTATATTATGCTGATGTTTAAGTTTAAAAGGCTTTATTTTAGTCTTATACATCTCCATAAATGTATATGCTTATTTATAAAGGTTTCTGCTATATTTTTATCGTTACTCAGCATTTCAGCTCACCCCTTTCTATGTTTTATTGTTCCTAGGATGCAAAGAAGTATATTATGACAGGCCTGTAGGGATAGTATATGGGATTTCATTGTTGTCTTTGGAAACAAATGTTTTTGTAGTTTTCCATTTTATGATGTAATGTAAACCTTATGAATGTATATAGTACATCCAAGGATACTAAACTAATTGATCATTCGTGATTTGATCTTTTGTGATCATGCCAATGTACATAATAATGCACCAAATCTTGGCTTCTGGGGTCGGGGCATTACTTTGGTCCGGTTTGGTTGGTCTTGGTCTAGCCCACTAGGCCACAAGTTCGATCTAGCTCACTTAGCTAGGTGTGGCCTACCGAGCTGTGTAATCATCCAACCCACTAGTTGGGCGTGGGGGTCTGCTCCCCTCCTGAACAGGTTGGTCATTCAGGTACTCAAAGCTGCAGCACTAGATGGCATCGCACCACCTGGATGGTCTGCTCAGACTGGCCACCCGCAGGACATGTGGGTTGGAGTTCCGACATCTGCTACAGCTCAAAACTGTAGCCTTCCTCCAAGGTGCACTGCCGCGATACGCCACCCAACGTCAACGCGACTAGCGATGGTCGGCCGCCCCTTTTGTCCGTCGTGACCTGGTGTTGTGGCCCTTCTTCATGGTGTGTTGTTGCGGTGTGACGCCTTCATCTATGCATCTATAATTGACTGACCATCCTTGTCTACCGCAGAGCCTTTGGGCGCCGCCTCCTCTACGTGACCGGCAGTTTCCTGCCACAACTTCCCTTAGTCGTCGGCACCTCCACGATGACAGAAGTACCGCTGGCCACCGGTGAAGCTACAGTGGACTAATTTTATTCTCAAATATGCCTCATGGATTCTAGGGATGGTACCTATGCTACGTGGCCCTTGGTTCCACCGTGCTGCTATATCTTTCAATCTCCCAAATTGAACGCAACCAACACCGAGATCGGTGGAGGCTTCATGCCTTTTTCGTTGAGCCCACACCCTTCGCATAGAATTATAACATGGAATGGATTCAACATCATCAAATGAGATTGACCAATTTAAATCTTAAAAAAAACCCCTACCATGAGATCATTGGAAGTCGATGCGAACATGGAAGGAGTGTCCACATCCGATGGTGCTATTGATGAAGGTGAAGGTTCACAGCCTTTAGTGCTCATCGTTGAATCCTCCAATGGTCATTGATGCATCATTCTAGGTTGTAGGAAGACTTCGTGGAACTTTTTCAGTGGATCCTCTCTTGTGTTCCAAAAACCCATGCCCGATCTTCATTTAAATATATGAAAGATAGGATCAACCCACTGCACAATTAAAGAGGTTCATTAATGAATTGATTTAATGAACCTTTTAATTCTCCAAATGGTGTGGTTACACCACTATGTGTAATCATCTATTTAATAGTCAAAAAACCCTGCGGTCCCAAAACTTCCGCTCAACAATAACACGAAAGAAATAAAATATTTCATTGAGTTATTTTATTATTTTTTCTATAAATTCAAAAAATTAACATTTTCGTCTGACCCGAGACGGTCGATGTTATGCTTCTCATAAGAAAATCCTGGCACTCCGGATTTAACAGTACCCTTGGATTTTAAATTTGAGCACCAGTTCAAAAGATATAATTCATCACCCACACGTTTACTGAATGTACCATAAAAAGGATAAAATTCTATTCCAGGCTCTCCGAGCCAAGGATTCATGTGCCGTCAATTTTTGAAGACTCACAATAATTCCATTTAATTAAAAAACATTACATGTAATTTCTGGGTCTTGACATGCATAATGAAGGTGGTTGTCCAGAATTGAAGTTATATAACATTTTTTATCATCCATAATATTACATGGATATAAAATACATTTTGTTATTTGGGGTAAAGGTGAATCATTGTATAAAACATTAAAGTTATATGCTTGGATTAACTTGGTGATTTTGTTCCTAATTAACTTGTTTTGTATTATTATTCTATATAAAATGTTAAAAAGGATCCCATAACAAAAGATAAGATAAAATAAATATTTAATATTCTGGTTCAACGATAAATTTTTTTTCATCACCTAATTCGAATATGGTAATAGAAAATTGTAAACCGTCCTCCTTGAATGTGATTAATAAACACATATCATATGATGTTTTTTTATGTTTCAAATAATAGAAGGGGGAATGAGTGATTCCAATGAGTTATCCCATTAGCATATCAAAATTATAGTATATATATGTTACTGGTGTTATCATACCATTTGGATTAAGGGAGGTGAGAAAAGAAAAAAAATTAATGAAATTGGCAGAAAATAAAAGAATCGGAAAGGGGAATTTACCTCTTGAGATTATCTCCATTGAGAACCTCTTAAAGGGAGAGGATTTGGACTTTGGAGGAGACCAAGGGCTGCTGGACATGGGGGAAGATCATGGGAAGATATTTGGGTAGAATTTATGGAAGGTTCCAGGCTAGAGATATAGAGACCCGGCCTTTTCATAGATTACTTTTACATCATTTCAAAGACAAACAACATAATAGTATTACACATGGAGGATCCAGAGGTTTAGTGTCTTGTGAAAAATAGGACAACACATAAAAAGTACAACATCAAGCATAAAAATTCATTTAATCTCTTCTTCTATAGCTTCTTAGTAGCACTTGTCCTATCTTTAGTACATGTAGCCACCTGAGGATATACATAAAAAGGGGTGAGCTAAAAGCCCAGTAAGAGGATAGGTAAGAACAATATAGCATGGGGTGAGCATAATCATGACATAGGAAGAAGATTTTGAACATGAGAGGAGCATAAACAATAAACTTGAAATGTGGCAAAGCATAAAAATGAAACATCATGTCTTAGTGGTTAACTACCACACATACTTGTGAACAAAGCTAGCATCCTGTTCATGCATCATTTCACATTTACTCATGAGATTCATCACTTTCCCAATGCATTGGAGTGCTATATAATTCCGGGCGCACCCGTCACATTTAAACATTCATATTGCGCTATATAATTCCGGGCGCACCCATCACATCATAATATTATCATTATCATGCTTTCCACATAGAACAAATATCAAACATGTAAAAAAATAACCCATTGAAAGGAATGGGTTTCATCTCATAATAACACATTCATAAGCTTTGGGTTCCCAAAAGAAATATGGAACAACATACTTGATACAAGAACCATCAACCTTGAATGAGAGGTAAAATGTGAGATCTTGAAAGAAGATTTCTTTTGGAAAACATTTTGATGTACATAAAAACCAGTGACAAACATGTATATCCCAGAAAAGTAAAGGAAATGATGAACAAATGATCATTGAGGAGTAACCATATCAAAAATGGAGTGAAAGAGGGAGAACCCGAAGGAAGAAAATTGGGTTCAAGATTTCCCCTTACCTTGTACTCGAATGCCTCCTTCTCTTTAATGTCCTGTATAATGACATTATATTCATTAATTAGAAATTACAGAACCTTTTATAAATTAATAGGGTTCATTATGGTTTCATTATTTCATATTATGTTCCTTTGGATGACTTATAGAGTCTAAAAACATTGATCGGGGATGTTCGTTTTCATGGTTTTCTTGAGCGGTCCACTTGTATTCTTAATTTGATGTTTGGGTAGATCATGGGTAAACATCCAGAACTGATATTAAATTTAATTAATGATATTACAAAATCTTGAATGATTTTATAATGAGTTATATTAGATCCATGTGGATGAATCATTAGATAAGTTTTAAATGAAGATTATTTGGGTTAATTTGAGCGGTTTTTGGATCACAACCAACTCATTTTAACTTTTCACTTAGTAGTATGGCCATAGGTTATTTCCAGAACTTAAAATAGAACATAATACATATAAAAATTCTGGTTCAACCATAAAAATGGTTTCATGACCAGATTGAAGGTATAAATGAAAGAAGAGAGCATGTTGTTTTTGAAGGTGATAAATTATCTCCACATGAACAACGTTCTCTTTAATAAAATAAAAGGAAGGGGGAAAGGGTGTGGGGTGATATAATATAACATTAGAATCATAATATTACAGTATATATATAATACTGGATTTATAGAACAATTTGGTTGATGATAGATAGAGAGAGATCAAGAAAGGAACTTGAACTTGAAAGGAAATTAAAGGAGAAGAGAGAGAGAAATTACCTTTAGAATCCTCCTCTTGAGATCTTCTTTAAGGAAGCTAGGCTTGGTATTTTGATGAGACCAGAAGCTTTTGGACGTGGGGTATGAGCTAGGGAAGGTGTTTGGGAAGAATTTAGAGAAGTATTGGAGCTTGAGAGGTGTGAGGAAAAGAGGGAGTGAAGGGTGGCTTTTATAGTGGAGGGGAGAGGGGTTTCCTTAATATAAAATTGATTAGTTTATTAATTTCACCTAAGACAAGGAATAGTGAGTCTTGTATGAATATGAATAGTAAATTTGACTTGTTAATTTGGGATTTGGGTGCTTACATCACTAGTGATGTCAGGAATAGTGGTTTTTAATTAAAATGTATTTATATGATAAATTAATGTATTCTACTATTCATAAAAAATTCAAGTATCTCAGAAAAATCCCAAAATTTTACCCCAACCATTTTTCGACGTGTAGA
Organism: Viscum album; assembly: GCA_963277665.1. Lineage (NCBI taxonomy): Eukaryota > Viridiplantae > Streptophyta > Magnoliopsida > Santalales > Viscaceae > Viscum > Viscum album. The sequence goes on along the minus strand of OY728119.1, from coordinate 803,242,992 downwards.
TTCCAAAAATGAAGTCCATTTTTAAAAAATAATTTTTTAAATATTATTAATTTAATATTTAATGAAAATCATAATTTACTTAAAAAAATAGTTTTTAAAATTAAAACTGATTTTGCAGTTCTTTCACAAATTACTTAGGGTCTTATAAAATTATCTAAAAACTATTAGACATTGATTCAATAATTTATGAATATATTTCAGGAAAATAAATATTCTTTTAAATTAATTAATTAATTATAATTAATTATTTATGACTTATAAAATACCAAAAATGTTTACTAAGGTCAAATTGTCACTTTCTAAGATGTCTAAATTTAATTTTATTATTCATATGTAATGTTACTCTTATTTACTATTCATAGGGGTCATATTACTATTCATAAGGGTAGGTTACTATTCATAAGGGTAGGTTACTATTCACCAAAAATTATTTTTGTTTCATTAGACTCCAAAAACTGTCTTGAACACAACCGTGTATGTCGGATTTTTAAAATTCCAAATGTAGGGGTGACAAAATTATGTTTAAAGGTCACTTATCACTTAGTAGTTCATTATTTTGTGTTTTTATGACATAGATATAAGAAGGAAATTTTCCATTGAAAAACTTTGGGTCGTTACATTCTTCCCCCCTTAAGAAATTTTGCCCCCGAAATTTCACTTTACACAAACAGGTGAGGGTACTTCTCCTTTATTGCCTCTTCCAGTTCCCAGGTTGCTTCCCCAAAATTTTGGTTCCTCCACAACAATTTGACAAGGCGGGTTGTCTTGTTGCGTAGAACCTTATCACTTCGGTCCAAAATTTTTACCGGCTGCTCCTCATAGGAGAGATCATCTTCCAGCTGTACCACCTCTGAGTTAATACATGTGAGGGGTCTCAAATGTACTTCCTCAGTAGTGATACGTGAAACACATCATGAACTTGAGCCATATTTGGTGGAAGTGCCAAATGATAGGCCACGGATCCTATACGATCAAGGATCTCAAAGGGGCCAATGTACCTTAGGCTTAGGTTCCCTTTCTTCCCGAATCGCATGACTCTCTTCCATAGAGATAGTCGAAGGAAGACTTTATCTCCAACGTCGAACTCCAAGTCCCTTCGACGATTGTCAGCATAGCTTTTTTTCCGACTTTGAATAGCTTTGATATGTTTCTGGATGACTTGAACCTTCTCTGTCATCTCTTGAACATGATCGGGACCAAGTAGTTTTCGTTCTCCAACTTCATCCCAACAGGTTGGAGTTCTACATCGCTTCCCATAAAGAGCTTCATACGGATCCATCTGAATACTCGAGTGGAAGCTATTGTTGTATGATAACTCAACCAATGGAAGGTGCTAATCCCATCCACCTTTGTATTCAAGAGAGCAGGATCTTAGCATATCTTCAAGTGTCGGAATAGTCCTTTCAGACTAGCCATCAGTCTGGGGGTGATAGGCCGTGCTGAAATTTAATTCAGTACTCAAAGCATGTTGAAGGCTCCTCCAGAATTTAGAAGTGAACCTTGGATCACGGTCAGAGACAATCGAGAGTGGAACACTGTGCAATCTCACTACTTCCTTCACATATATCCTTGCAAGTTGTTCAAGTGAGAGGTCTTCCCGAATAGCGATAAAATGGGCAGTCTTGGTGAGTCGGTCAACCACAACCCATATCGCATTATTTCCTCTTGACGTCTTCGGGAGACCTGTGACAAAGTCCATAGTAACATTTTCCCATTTCCACATGGGTATAGGCAATGACTGCATCATACCTTTGGACTTTTGCCGCTCAGCTTTAACTTACTGACATACCAAGCACCTTGATATATATTCTGCAATCTCCTTCTTCATGTTATCCCACCAGAAGTGTTCTCGGAGATCACGATACATCTTGGTACTTCCAGGATGAATAGAGAATGTTGAGCTATGTGCATTATCAAATAGCTCCTTCTTTATTCCGGGTGATGATGGCACACAAAGCCGCGTTCCAAACCGAATCACACCATCATCGTCGATATGGAACTCTTGCAGCTTCCCTTCCATTACTGCATTCACCCTCTTTTGTATCTCCATATCATCCCTTTGTGCTTCCTTAATCTTCTGTTGGATGGATGGTTGCACAATCATTTGGGCAAGGTAGGATGTATCCCCTGCCCTTACGATTCCCAAATCCATCCTTTGCATATCCAAGAAGATATGGTCTTTCTCAATCCTCAACACGGATAGAGTAGTAGGTTCTTTCCTGCTTAAGGCATCAACTACCTTTTTCGCCTTTCTAGGATGATAGTGAATAGAGCAATCGTAATACTTGATTACATCTAACCATCTCCTTTGACACATGTTGAGCTCCTTTTGTGTGAATATATACTTTAGGCTCTTGTGGTCGGTGTATATTTCACACTTCTCACCATAAAGGTAGTGCCGCCGGATTTTCAAGGCAAAAATCACAGCTGCCAGCTCTAGATCATGTGTCGGGTAGTTGTGCTCATGGATCTTCAACTATCCTGAGGCAAAGGCTATCACATTATCATTTTGCATGAGTACACATCCCAATCCTTTCATTGAAGCATCATTGTATATCACAAAAAAATCTCCACTTTTCAGTAGTGTGAGTACAGGTGCAGTGATCAGCCTTCTCTTTAGCTCCTTGAAGCTTACCTCACATTCTTCCATCCATATATACTTTACCCCTTTCCTTTATAACTTAGTTAGCGGGCTTGACAATCGTGAGAAGTTTCTCACAAAACGTCGGTAGTATCCAGCTAATCCATGAAAACTACGGATTTATGTGACACTAGAGGGCCTGGGCCATTCTTCAATCACCTTTGTCTTTGAAGGGTCCACAAAAATTCCCTCGCTTGTGGTCACATGTCCCAAGAACATGACTTGATTCATCCAAAAGTCACACTTGCTGAACTTGGCGTACAACTTATCCTTTCTCAATGTCGCTAACACAAGTCTTAGATATTCTTCATGTTCCTCCTTGCTCTTGGAGTAGATGAGAATATCATCAATAAACACTACCACAAATTTGTCGAGGTAATGTCTAAAGACTCTATTCATCAAATCCATGAAGATTGCAGGGGCATTAGTAAGTCCGAAGGGCATCACCAAAAACTCATAGTGCCCATACCTTGTACGGAAGGCTGTCTTCAGAATATCTTCCTTCATCGCCTTTACTTGATGATATCCAGAACGAAGATCCACCTTTGAGAAGTATTGAGCTCCTCCTAAATGATCGAACAAGTCATCAATCCTTGGGAGAGGATACTTTTTCTTTATGGTGATCTTGTTGAGTTCCTGATAATCGATACACAACCGCATGGTACCATCCTTCTTCTTCACAAAGTGCACTGGCGCACCCCAAGGTGATGCACTAGGGCATATGAACCCTTTGTCCAGATGCTCTTGCATCTGCTTCTTTAACTCCTCCAGTTCGATAGGATCTATCCTATAGGGGCACTTCGAGATAGGAGTAGCTCCAGGTATGAGTTCAATTGAGAACTCTACCTCACGATCCGGGGGAATTCCTGGTAACTCTTCGGTAAATACATCGCCGTATTCCCTTACGATGGGCATTTCCTCAAGGTTGGAACTTTCCTTTGACTCAAAATTTTGGGCGAGGTATGCTTCTTCATAGGGAATCATCACCCACACCATTGAAGGATTTTTCAAAGGATATCCATGATCTTCCTTGCATTTGTAGAGGAGCATGGGATGGTTTGGAATATGAAAATATATTTCCTTTTCCCGACAGTTGATATGTGCTCTATATAACGAGTGCCAATCCATTCCCATTATAGCGTCTAATTCCACCAAGGGAAGTATTACGAGATTTTCCGGAAGAATCTTCCCACATACGTCAACAGGAGAAGAATCAAACACTTGGGTTTCAATGATTGCACCACATGGTGTTTTTACAGATATCTCTACATCAAGGTTTCGGGGCTTCGATTTTATAGTTCTAGCAAACTTGCAAGATATAAAGGAATGCGTAGAACCAGAATCAAATAAGTCTTTTGACATTCTTGAGTGAATAGGATGTGTACCTTGTACGACTTCATTATCATGTTCCACCTCCGCAGTAGTGATGGCATAAGCCTTCCCTTGTTCTTTTGGTTTTGGTGGTTGTTGGCGCTGATTACCCTCGAGAGCTCGAGGTTTAGTGCACTGGTTTGAATAGTGCCCTATCTCCTTACAGTTGTAGGATTGAACCACGAGTGGTTCTCTCCTTTCATCGGCTACATTATCCTTCCTTTTTATGTCTCTTCGACACTCATGAGCTTGATGTCCTTCTTTCCCACAGTTGAAGCATTTCCTCGTCCCATTGAGGCAGTTCCCATTGTGCAACTTCCCACAATTTTGGCAGGTGGGTCATTGTGTTTTCTTCCCATCTTTATCACTAGATCCACCAGCATGAAACTCCATCATTATTTTCTTATCACCATAGCCATGGGACCATTCACCAAACTCCATCTCTACCATGAGAGCACACCGAACAACATCTTCATAACTCCCAAAGTCCCGAATTGCAAGAGATTTTCGAAGATGTGGTTTTAATCCACTAAAGAATCTATCAATTTTGCTATAATTGTTGATAACAAAACCCTAAGCATACCTTGCGAGCCTTGTGAAATTTACTTCATAGGTTGTGACAAATTATCCTTCTTTTTTCTTGAGCTCTATGAATTCTCTGTCCATCGTCGTGCGAAGAGTTCGTGGGAAGTACTTATTAAGAAACATTATCTTAAAGTATTCCCATTCCATCTCTTCAATTTCATCCCTTGGCTTGGTGTTTTTAATAAAATCCCACCATTGATCAGCTTCTCCATCTAGACGATAAATGGATAGAGTCACCTTCTCCGTCTCGGAACGGTGAAGAACAGAAAAGATCATCTCCATGGAGTTGACCCACTGTTCCGCAACTAGTGGATCAGAAGATCCACAAAACGTCGGTGGTCATTGCCGCATAAAACATTCGATAGCTAGCTGCTCCCTCTTTGGTGAAGGAGGATGTTCCCCATTATTATGGTTTTTATTCATAACCCGGGATAATTAGGTAAGCATCGCCATGATTTTTTGAACTCCACCTCCAAAATCATTGGGGATGTCGTTCGGGAAATCGTTGCATTGGCCCTCGCAAGAGTTGTTGGCCTGATTTCTCCTGGTTGCGAACATTTTCTAAAATAGAAAAGGTTAGAACAAACATAAGTAAACAAGTCATGAATAACATAAACTTTTAAACAATTATACCAAAAACATAACATATGGGATCCCTAGGTAAATATCCTTGTGTGCATATTTGTACTTAGTCTCATGCTAGAGGTTTTCTTTAGGGTTCACCAATCCTAATTCCCAAATTAACTAAACCTTTCCTTTGATACCAACTATAGAGACCCGGACTTTTCATACATTAATATTACATCATTTCAAAGATAAACAACATAATATTGTTACACATGGAGGATCCAGAGGTTTAGTGTCTTGGGAAAACTAGGACAACAAATAACAAGTACAACATCAAGCATAAAAATTCATTTAATATCTTCTTCTATAGCTTCTTAGTAGCACTTGTCCTCTCCTTAGTACATGTAGCCACCTGAGGATATACATCAAAAGGGGTGAGCTAGAATCCCAGTAAGAGGATAGATAAGAACAATATAGCATGGGGTGAGCATAATCATGACATAGGAAGAAGATCTTGAACATGAGAGGAGCATAAACAATAAACTTGAAATGTGGAAAAGCATAAAAATGAAACATCCTGTCTTAGTGGTTAACTACCACACATACTTGTGAACAAAGCTAGCATCATGTTCACGAATCATTTCACATTTACTCATGAGATTCATCACTTTACCCAATGCATTGGAGCGCTATATAATTCTGGGCGCACCCGTCACATTTAAACATTCATATTGCGCTATATAATTCCGGGCGCACCCGTCACATCATAATATTATCATTATCATGCTTGCCACATAGAACACATATCAAACATGTACATAAATAACCCATGGAAAGGAATGGGTTTCATCTCACAATAACAGATTCATAATCTTTGGTTTCCCAAAAGAAATATGGAACACCATACTTGATACAAGAACCATCAACCTTGAATGAGAGGTAAAATGTGAGATCATGAAAAAAGATTTATTTTGGAAAACATTTTGATGGACATAAAAACCAGTGACAAACATGTATATCCCAGAAAAGTAAAGGAAATGATGAACAAATGATATTTGAGGACTAACCATATCAAAAATGGAGTGAAAGAGGGAGAACCCGAAGGAAGAAAATTGGGTTCGAGATTTCCCCTTACCTTGTACTCGAATGCCTCCTTCTCTGTAATTTCCTGTATAATGACATTATATTCATTAATTAGAAATTTCAGAACCTTTTATACATTAATAGGGTTCATTATGGTTTCATTATTTCATATTATGTTCATTTGGATGACTTATAGAGTTTAAAAACATTGATCTGGGATGTTCATTTTCATGGTTTTCTTGAGCGGTCCACTTGTATTCTTAATTTGATGTTTGGGTAGATCATGGGTAAACATCCAGAACTGATATTAAATGTAATTAATGATATTACAGAAGCTTTAATGATTTTATAATGAGTTATATTAGATCCATGTGGCTGAATCATTAGATAAGTTTTAAATGAAGATTATTTGGGTTAATTTGAGCGGTTTTTGGATCACAACCAACTCATTTTACCTTTTCACTTAGTAGTATGGCCATTGGTTATTTCCAGAACATAAAATAGAACATAATACATATAAACATTCTGGTTCAACCATAAAAATGGTTTCATGACCAGATTGAAGGTATAAATGAAAAAAGAGAGCATGTTGTTTTTGAAGGTGATAAATTATCTCCACATGAACAACGTTCTCTTTAATAAAATAAAAGGAAGGGGGAAAGGGTGTGGGGTGATATAATATAACATTAGAATCATAATATTACAGTATATATATAATACTATATTTACAGAACAATTTGGATGAATATAGATAGAGAGAGATCAAGAAAGGAACTTGAACTTGAAAGGAAATTAAAGGAGAAGAGAGAGAGAAATTACCTTTAGAATCCTCCTCTTGAGGTCTTTTTTAAGAAAGCTAGGCTTGGTCTTTTGATGAGACCAGAAGCTTTTGGACGTGGGGGATGAGCTATGGAAGGTGTTTGGGCAGAATTTAGAGAAGGATTGGAGCTTCAGAGGTGTGAGGAAAAGAGAGAGTGAAGGGTGGCTTTTATAGTGGAGGGGAAAGGGGTTTCCTTAATATAAAATTGATTAGTTTATTAATTTCACCTAAGACAAGGAATAGTGAGTCTTGGATGACTATGAATAGTAAATTTGACTTGTGAATTCGGGATTTGGGTGCTTACATCACTTGTGATGTCAGGAATAGTGGTTTTTAATTAAACTGTATTTATATGATAAATTAATGTATTCTACTATTCATCAAAAATTCATGTATCTTAGAAAAATCCCAAAATTTTACCCCAACCATTTTTTGAAGTGTAGAATCCAAAAATGAAGTCCATTTTTAAAAAATAATTTTCTAAATATTATTAATTTAATATTTAATTAAAATCATAATCTACTTAAAAAACAGTTTTTAAAATTAAAACTGATTTTGCAGTTCTTTCAAAAATTACTTAGGGTCTTATAAAATTATCTAAAAACTATTAGACATTGATTCAATAATTTATGAATATATTTCAGGAAAATAAATATTCTTTTAAATTAATTAAATAATTATAATTAATTATTTATGACTTATAAAATACCAAAAATGTTTACTAAGGTCAAATTGTCACTTTCTAAGATGTCTAAATTTTATTTTATTATTCATATGTAATGTTACTCATATTTACTATTCATAGGGGTCATATTACTATTCATAAGGGTAGGTTACTATTCATAAGGGTAGGTTACTATTCACCAAAAATTATTTTTGTTTCATTAGACTCCAAAAAGTTTCTTGAACACAACCGTGTATGTCGGATTTTTAAAATTCCAAACGTAGGGGTGACAAAATTATGTTTAAAGGTCACTTATCACTTAGTAGTTCATTATTTTGTGTTTTTATGACATAGATATAAGAAGGGAATTTTCCATTGAAAAACTTTGGGTCGTTACAAGAGAGGAGTGAAGAAAAGAGGGGAGTGTGGGTGGTTTTTATAGTGGAGGGGAGGAGGGTTTTCATAAAATTTTAACCATTAGTTTATTATTTTTTCATAAGACAATAAATAGTAGTCATTCTTCTGACCAAAAATTGTAATAAGTGCATGTTATTTCGAAACAATTTCCATTTAAATTGTACATGACTGAAGCATGATTTATAAATTCAGGTTTTAGCATTTATTGTGAATTATAATATTTAACTATTCATAAAAAATTCAAGTATTTTTGAAAAATCACAAAAAATAAACCTAACCATTTTTCGACATGTATAATCAAAAAATGAACTCCATTTTTTAGAAAAGATTCTAAATATGATTTATTTAATTTTTAATTAAAATTATAATTTACATAAAAATATACATATTTTATAATTATAACTAATTTTATAATGCTTTCTAAAATTACCTAAGGTCTTATAAATTTATCCCAAAACCATAAGGCATAGAATTTTTAATTAATGAACAAATTTTACAAAAATATATTTTCTTTTGAATTAAATAATTAATTGTAATTAATTATTTATTTCATACAAAAATACAAATACATTTACTATGGTCATATTATAACTTATAAGATCCCTAAATATAATTAATACATTCATGGGTGAGGTTACTATTCTTTTGGATGATTTACTATTCATAAGGGTCATATTACTATTTATAAAGGTAGGTTACTATTCATAAGGGTCATATTACTATTTATAGTATGTGAGGTCATTAATCACAATTTCATGTTGCTCGATGGCCTTGAGGTGGCCCGAAGGCCTTTGAGGTGGCTTGAAGGCCTTGAGGTAGCCTGAAATCATTACTAGCCCGAAGGCCTTGTGTGGCTTGAAGGCCTTGAATGACCAGAGGCCCAAAGCGATGGCCCGAATTCTCAAACAGATGAATAAATCATTCTGATACAATACCGAATAGTCCCTGCTATAGTACCGACTTTAATCTTGCTACACTACCCGAAAATAATGTCTGCACCCGGTTTTGAACTCAAGTCTCTTGGATGCACTTGCTGAGTCCTCACCAACTAAGCTGAGGCTCTTGTGATGCTTAGTTGTTAATTTTATTGTGATTTCATGTGATTATATGACATAATTATGAGAAGGTATTTTCCATTGACAAAACATTGGTTCTTTACATTGTCCCATGTTGAGTGAATTCTTCTCTCAATGATTTTAATTATTTTTAATTAATTTCAGTAATATTTTTTGGTAAAAAATATAATTATAACTCATTAAAATTTAAAAATTATTATTATTCTAAATATGGAATCATTTTTTCACAATTCCAATAAGAGAAGTGGAAGATATTAATTTAAATGTAATCCCGGAGACAATGCGACAAAGTGAGTTTCCCAAGTAAAATGTTCAAATATTTCATATGTTTTTATATTTAATTTCAATATAAAATTGATTAAAAATACCAAAATTTGATTAATATATGTAAATTATATTTAATTTAACTTTAAAACCAATCATACATGTAATTTAACATTATAAATAAATCAAATGATAAGGATATTTTGAATTGAAATTCAGTATTTTGACTATTCATCCAAAAATAAAACCTCACAAAAATACCAAACATATACCCTAACCTAATTTTCATGTTTCTATTTCAAAAATTAAGTTTATTCTGAAATAAAATTTTTATAAAAGTATGAAAAATTGGATTTAATGTAGGTTCTCCATTAAAAGGCTGTAAAAATGCCTTTAAAAAAATTTCAATTTTTATGAAAAATATTTTGTCTGCACTTATCTTAAGACTATCAAATCTATTATAAGATTATAAAAAATATTTGATTTAATAATATATATATATATAACATCAATATCACTCAATAATTATAATTAATTTAATTTATTGGGTTAATTATGCATTATGTGATGAAAATTATTTTCCTAAAAAAAATTTATTTTATATTCAATTAGTTCTTATATTCATTTCTAATTAATTTAACCAATGAATTCATTTTATAATAGTGTAAACAATAGATTTTTATAATTTATTAAATAATATTTATAACCTATAATTTAATATCTATGTTAAGTCTTATTATGTTAAATAATAGTTTTTTACTAATATATTATTGTTCAGTAAAACATTGTCTTGCATGTGACAAAAGCCATTGAAGAAACTCATTATTGCATTCAATGAATGATAAAATTTTTTTTAATGCATTTAAAGCTATATAATGGGTTAATTTTATTAAAATTGTAAATATATTTTAAATTCTCATGATATTAAATTTTTCTTATGCGCTTGGTGTTGTGTGTCATGCATGCTATCAAATACAATGTTGTTATTTTAGAATCTTAGGGCATTACATTCTCCCCATAATTATTAAGTTGTGTCCTACCAATTTAAAATTCATATTGGTAATATATTGTATGATATTACATATGATTAATTTTCACATCATGATAATAGTTTACAAAACATCCTCTAGATAAGAGAGAATGAGAAGTAAACAGGTCAAATTGAATAACATAAAACTAGGTCCCTATGTAGGTGAACATCTGAGGCCAGTGGAGATACATTCATGGAGTGAAATTATAACTATTTATAGGGAGTGATTGATTTCATCTATCCCAAACATGTGAATTATAAATGAAATGTTGAGGGCTTCAAAGTTAGAAATCTACGATGATTCAATAGACTATTTATTCAACCATACATAATGTATTATGAAAACTTTTGTTTTTTTATCGTTTTCCTAGTGTTGAGTAATTATTTTACATCCCAGGTATATATGAATATATACTTACTTGATTTATTTCTATACAATTTCCATCCATTTATTGTTCTTCAATCAATTTAAAATTCATCCATTACTTCACGAAGTGGATATCGAAAAAATTTACGTTGATTCCTGAACAAAAAAATTAATCTTTTAATGGATCTTAATGTCCATAAAATATTGAAAAGTACTATTTATCTATAATTACTCTCAAAATAAAATATTTTAATATTTTATTATATAAATAAAAAAAGTTATACTACATGTTCATCATTAATATTTATTCATTAAATTGTACAACAAAAAAACAATTACATATTAACAAAGACATTGTGTAGGTCAGTGGTTGGCATTAAACCCTTATTGTATGATTAGTTGTCACCAAACATACAATTTTTTCTTTTCAAAAGACATATTAATAAATATGATGGACATCCTTGAAATTTAGTTCTTGAATAAAATTTTAACTATGGTTTTTAATATAATTTCCATACATAATTACTTCATCCATTTATTTCCACATAGGTCATTAGTCAATGGATTATCCTTTATGATATGTAATTGACTCGGGTAACTCTGATGTTCCCCACATTTAATTAAACAAACCATAAATGGATATTTAGGATGATTTTTATTTCTTTCAATTCACATTTCCTCTTCAATAATTTTATTTATGTCCTTCTCTCCCACACATAAAAAATTTCTCCATTCCATTGAGACACTTTCTTGGGTGCCTCCTTCTACATTTCTAGAATGAATGAAATCCAACCTTCTTTTATCCATGGTTTGGTGGAGGGGCATGACCAATAATGACCAAAGAACAAATTTATTTCTAAAAAGAGAAGATATTACAGGAGTATAATGTATAGAATTGTATTACAACCCTTCTCGTAAAGAGGTAGAATATGAACGGGGAGATCATCAAGCCAAGTAATGTATTGATTTACTCCCTTATTAGAAAGTACTTCTACAAATGTATTAGCTTCACAATAAATATGATTTACAAAGTAGTTAATTTCATGATGAGAAAGGGTGGAATCCATCCAAAAAGTAGTATTCACCCACACAAGGTGCGTCACCCCATACCAAATTGCTTTCACAATGGTGGTTGAATCACATTCAATCCAGAGATTTTTCCAACTGTGTCTCTTTATGAAAGTAACAACACATATCATAACCATCATTTTGGACTCCATAAAAGATGTAATGCCACAGTTACTAAGAAACCGTCTGAGTATCAAACAAAGTTGATTCATGAAGATAGTGCCACAGCCTGTGGGGCCTGAATTTCCTTTGGAGGAACCATAAGCATTTACTTTAATCCTACCAGGAAAGGTATCATTCCGACACACATAAAAGGTGAGGCAGAGATGAAAAAATGCATAATCAATCTGAAGACATCACAGAATTGTGAACTATTCAATAGTGTTATTGTAGTGACCCTTTTGCCTCATTTTAGCATAACATATGGAAATAAGGCTCCACATCCAACTTGAATTATGATTGATTGAGTGATTGTTATGAATAATATCATTTCTGTAATACTAGATCACATGATGTATCTAAGAAACAACAATAAGGAAGAGGTTCTTAATTTTCCTATAATTTGACATCTCCTCACATCTCTTTAGTTGAGTGTGGATAGATTCAAGAATGAACCATTTGCAGTTAATGATGTCAAAAATATAGTTACAATGAGTAGAATCATTAGCATAAGAAAATAAAAAAAGATTAGTGACTTCTATGTGTTGATTACAGTGTCTACATTTAGAGAATATTTGAATACCAAATGAATGAACGCATTTGTCTATGGGAAATCTGTTGTGAGAAAGGTGCCAAATAATACTGAATATTGAATGTTTTATTCAGGGGTTTTCAAAGAGTTTTATCCAACTGAAATCACATTCAAATTTATAGAAATAATTTTTATCGTTTTTTTAATTAAGCATACCATTATGTGTAGGCTCTCAAATTAAAAATTACATAATGTTTTAGATATTTTAGTTGTTATGGACATTCATAATGTCTTTAGGTAGATGATCATTTTGAGAATTTAGCATATCACTAATTTAATAGTTTGTTCTCATAGGGGTTTACTGAGGATGAATCATAGATCATTGTGGGGGGGGGTGAGCCTAGTTATCAAAATTGAAATTTATGGAGGAATACCTTGTAACCATCCATCTGGAATTATTCATTATTCTAAGAAAAAATTGCTTAATTGATGGCCAAACAGAGAAGATAAGGAAATTAAAATTTATTTCCTTAAAGTTTTCAACGAAATCTATTTTTTAGAAAATCAACAGAATCAGAATTATTGAAAAGAATGTTCCAGTTGAGTATGTCTTGAAGGTCCTAATTATAGTATTAATGTTTTTTATGAAAATCCCACCCTATTCAATAGGTTTGTAATATGTCAACCCGGGGATGGTAACAATATTTCATTCCAACGTGCTACTAGTCCAAATGACATTTTTGACTGATATATTCATTTTTTTCATAATACCAACGGGACATTTATAGACCATCATGGATTAAACCATATTAGAAACAATAGTGGATTTGAAAAAAATATTCTACCTTCCATTGAGATGGATTTACCTTTCCAAGAAGATATTTGGTTCAAAACATAGTCAATTATTGCAAAAACATGTGAGGACTTGGGTCTGACCCAAAAAATTGGAACACCAAGATATGTAAAAGGGAAAAACCTTCTTTAATGCCTATATAACTTATAATAATATATTTCCTATTGGGAGTATCGTTTTTCCCAAATAAGATAGAATATTTGTTCCAAATGAAGGCTTGACCTAAAACAACTTCATAACGAGAGAGAACATTTTTGAGGATTTGAAAATTTCTCTTATCAGCTTTTAAAAAAGGATGATATCATCATCATATAAGAGTTGGGTGGGAGAATTCACATTCCTATAAACATGAATGGGATTGAGTATTTTTTTTGTTCCATAATATGAATGAGGAGGAGACTAAGATAATCTTCTAAAATGGAGAAAATAATGATAGATAAGCGGTCATCGTGCCTTACACATTTGGTGCATTTGAAGTAGCCCATGGGAGATCCATTGAACTTGATGGAAATTAATGCTGAATTATAAAGGGTTATCATTTTAGTAATAAAAGAATCATTAAATACAAATACTATAAAAACCTTGAACATGATGCTTCAGGTCATGGTATCAAAAGAATTATTAGTTTAAAGTTTAATAGAAATATTAAAACCTCTGATAAATTTATTCAGAGTGTTAGAACACTCTCAGGAAAGACAAATACAATTTTGTAGGGATCTACCCTTAAAAAATCCAAATTGGTTCTAGGAGAAAGTTTTTTCCATTTAATGTCTATTAGCATTGATTTTGGCGATGATTTTTTAAAGGGAGTAAATGAGTGGAATGGGTCTAAAATAGTGGATCTTATAAGCATTATCTGCTATAAAAATCAATGAATGAAATTGAGCATTAAGACCATGAGGGAGGACACCATGGGAGAAGAAATATTTTACCAATTTACAGACAACCAATTGGATAATGATTTAATAATATTGAATGAAACCATTATTAAAACCATTAGGACCCGAATAACTTTCAGGATTCAAACTAAAGAAATTGTATTTAATTTCAGGGTCAAGAGGTATACAAAGAATGAAAGTGTTATCCTCACAATTATCAACCTTCAAAGGGACCTAAGGTAGTATTTCTTTGTTATTTTTAGGACCATTAAAGATGGATTCAAAGTAAAAGACTATATGACTGGCAATATCATCCTCATTATCTAAGAGGCTGTCAAAATTTTTTAACAGAGATAGTGGTCTGCAGGCTTTTCTAACTATGTGAAGTGTGTTATAGAAAATTGTGTTTCTATCACCATTATATAACCATTTAATTTTAAATGTTTTTTCCTCATGTTCACTTTAATGGTGAGAAAAGTGTTTCGTTTTACTGACTGGTTGATTTCTTGAGTCAGATAAATGATGACATCAGAGCTAGTTTTGTTATTTTGAAGTTGTTTAAACTCATCCTGAAGAAGAAGAAGGTCATTTTGAATTTGTTTATCTGTATAACTAAACTAACAGTTGAGAATATATTTGTGGGATATTAACTTAATAGACCAAGAAAAGGAATCATTGCAGTGTGACATAGAGTACAATTTTTTTGACGATATTAGTGCATTCAGCATGATAAAATCACATGTTGTTGAACCAAAAATCTAACGAGGGTTTCATATTTTTGTTTGAGACATTGACTGGAATGAGATGGTGGTCAGAGTGAAACTTGTGGAGGATGGTAATTGAGATAGTACCCATTTATCTAAAGCAGAGACATTTGTGAAGGCTCTATTAAACATCGAGGCAACCACCTTATCTTAATGCCTTCTATACCAATTTTAATTGGAACCAGTATGATTAATTTCAACATGGTTTTTGTCTCCAATGGAAGTCTTAAATTTTCTTGTTGAAATAAAATCATAATATGGACCAATTTCATCACTTGATTTAAGAATAGAATTACAGTCCCCAATCAAATACCAAGGAGTATTAATATTAGTTCCTAAATAGTCAACGTCATTCCAAAGGGGTCTTATATATTGATATCTATTCTGTTCATAAACACAAGATAATAAATAATTATTCCATCAATTATAAAGTCACGAGTAAATGATTTCTAAGTAACATTAAAAACATTAACAATTTGTAGAGAATATTACGAGAAAACCCTTAAGGATTTGACATTAGAAGAATTTTTGGTTGCAACTAAAAAATAATAAGAATTCTTTTAGATTTGAGAGTACTTTGAGGAAAAATTAGTTTTGGGTTCTATATTCGCTAAAAACATTGGGAGATGAGTGTTAATCATTCTTTCAAAAACTATAAACATGTCGGAGATGGAAATACCCAGACAATTCCAAAAAATTATCTTCATTTTAACATAGTTTTGGAGCTATAGCTCCCCCTATTTTTCCTGATCCATTTTACCTGGGATATCTTCTTGGGTTGGAATCTATTTCTGCTTACATATAAGAGAAGCAAAGGGGTTGTTTGTTAATACTGCCTTAAAATTATCATTGGGAGATTCATACCAAGAGGTAGTCATAGGTGAATCTACAGAATTCATAATAGTAATATTAGTACGATCCATATATTGAGTAATAATCAGATTTTTATATTTCAGAACAATATCCTTTCTATTAACAGTTTGAGATACCCCAACTTAATGACTGATACAATTGGAAAAAAGAGTACCTAAGCCTATTGAATCCATATGTGTTTTTTCACCCATTTTTTGTTTGAAGGTGAAAACAATTGGATTCATGGTGTAGTCAAACGTAACTCCTTCTGGATGACCAGTTCGGTATTTAGTGAGGAAACACTTGAAATTAAAGTGTGTTGTGGGTTCTTTGTGCCATCAGTAAACTATTTGTTTCCATTGTCAAAGCAAGATTATAAATTACTATGGTTACCTTCATTAGTTTTAAATTCTATTAAGACTATTTACTACGTACTAGTTCATATAAAACAGGGGAAAAGATGGTATTTTCAAAACCATGAGATGCAGGGGGTCATTTAGTGTAGGAAGTACTATTAATATGTGATTTCTATTCCTCATTATGTGCAGAGATGAAAATCTTATGTTTTTTTATTAGACTTTCAATCACTATCATATTCTTGAATAATCATGGAAATTTTATAAATGTTTATTATCAAATGTATTAGGGGGGATGTTTCATATAGAATGGGCAGTATTGTCAAAAGTTTTATTTTGTTCCTCACCCATTGAGAATTTTAGGGATTCAGCATTCGAGTCATTCATATCCATAGTGTGTAACTTTTGAGGATGCGATGTACACTCCAGCATAATATGAGGAGTTCAGGAAGGGTCAAAATACTTCACCAGTTTGTTAGGGAAGCTAAGGTTTGAGTATGATGTTGTCGATTTAGTATCTTTTGGGGATTTTTAATAAATTCCATAACAATTATTTCAATTTCATTAGTTATACATTGGTCATCAATTTTATTTTCCTGTTCTTCCCCTAAATCATCCCACAATTTCTTCACTTCCAACCCTAATAGATTCATGGTGTTGGATTTGATAACCCACTTTCAGTGTTCTTATTACATGTTTCAGGATTATTAATGGTAGGCCCTCTATATTTGTTTTGTTTTTTAGTCTCAGTCCATTCAATATCACTTGGTTGGGAGGCCTGTTTTGGAATTACCCTACAATTTATTATTGTGTGTCCTATGATTTTACAATACACACAAAAATGGGGCATTCTATCATATTCAATCCTCACATAAGCCCTATAATCATTAGCATTAAAGGAAATGGTGTGTAGTAGTTTAGTTTCTGGGTTCACTTCCACCATTACACTATAAAATAATCCTAACTCACCAGTTATTGTTCTATGATCTATCTTTAGTGGGTACCAATACAAGAAAATAATTCATTTTTGATCTTCAGGATCCAAAAGAACAATTGAGATTATGAAATATAACTGATACCACTTCTATAATGTTCTTATGAGTGTTCAGATTAAATGAAAAATACCATTCATAGTTACGTAGTGGTCCAAGTTTGACTTGTAAATTAACTAATCTACATACACGATCTAAGTCTTCCTGCAAAGTGATATGTTTATGGAAATAAACCTTACCCAATGAGACGAGTTTCCTATTGGATAATCCCCAAAAGTGAGCAATGAGAGGCTTTAGATCAAAATACATCTAGGGTTTTTTACCCTTTATGTATGCAATTCAACCCATTATAGAGATCTTACACATTTGAGTCTGCTGTTAAATCACTTCGGGATCAGCCTCCACGGAAAATACTCCATCATCCATTTTTGATGAACATAGGAGGCTTCTTCAGTGCTGATTTAGGTAGTTTTGATCCCTTCAATTCCTTAAAAAAGAGATCCCCTTGGATTTAGTATTCGACACCTGCCCGAATCAACCTCCTCAAGGTTTTTTTCCTCTTTTGTTTGAGTATTAGTGGAGTCAAAAGAGTGCACTCATTTTGGATCTAAATAAGTCATGGATCAATTAATTTAGCAAGGATACATCTTAACATTGCCAATTTTTATAGCATCAGGATTGAGGTCCGAGGGATCATTGAGCCATTTGGAGAGATGCCCCATATCAAATTTTTTCTGTCCTCACCCCTTTTTCATGCCATGGTCTCCACCACATGAGTTCTTAGAAAACTCCATCTTTCTCTTCTTAGGTGATTTTGAATGTTTGATACGGTATATGTTGTAAATCATATTTTTGGAAACTAATTAGGAATAAACATATTATCTTTCACTCCTATCAACCTTCCATTTTGTTTCCCATTTTCAACACCTTGTCCTTCATGTTCAATGTTAACATGACTCATTCATGTTTCATCCATTGACTAAAAATAGAAAGCGCAGTGTGGATAGAAATAGTCATAGTGAGAAAAGTGTATGATAATTTGTAGGATATCTAAATCATGATACCTTATTATCAATCTTAAACACATTTTCCTTAATTTAGTTTAACCATTTTTATTATCTATTAAAATATTTCATAATGTTTTGTAAAGAAAATGTGAATTATCATTAGAATAACACCGAGGAGTTTCAAACTAGGTGGAAATTAAGGCCAATTATCATGTACAAATTTATGCACGAGTTAGGACCAACACACCTTGTCATTGCTGTTACCCATGGGTACATCTGTTCCAGAACCACATCCACTTGTAGTATGCATAGAGAGATGTATTTCAAGAAAGACCCACATAATCTCTATGTTACCAAAATTATAGGATATGCCTCTATAATTATGTTCAAATTAAACCTTACAGATAAGTTATCTAATCTATTTATTTATTAGTTGAGTTATTGTGGTTCCTATTAAACTTTCTTTGATACCCAGTGTAGCAACCCGACCCTTGTAAGCTCAGAGTCAGTGTTTATTTACCATTACATTGGAATGGTTATATGTAATAAAATCTTAAAGGACTAAATAGTTTAGTAGTCTTGGTAAACCAGATAAACACATGTTACTTATATTACAAATCAATACACTAATTTCAATATAATTGTTTCTTTCTTCGATAATAAATTTATTCCATCGAGTGTATCCATGCATATCATTTGTAGTACATAGCTTGGATTCCTAGGGAATGGAAACAAAATAAGGGTGACATAAAAAGATCAGTAAGAGTAATGTAGAGTAGATATAATTATAAATTAATGAGAATATTCAATATGGAAAGGTAATAACTAAATACACATTTCATATAATCAATAAACTAAGAATTAAATGGATAAAAAATATGGAAAGATAAATAACTGGAAACACATTCCATTCAAATAACTAGAAATGCAAAAATCAAGATAGCATGCTAAATAACTGAAACAATTGTAATTTAATCAATTAAATGAGAATGAAATGCATCCAAAGATATGTCAATGAAATATATCAATGATGAATAATAATTAATCAAAATGAAGGCAATGCTTAATTATTCGACATTATGTTTGAGGCGCATGAAAACCTACACTAGAAATTCCTTTCCCAATAGAGTTTAAAACAATATGTTGAAACATTTTTAATTTGAAAAAACTAATTTTTCTCATGAGAATCGATCGATTCATTTATAATCTATATAAATTCTGGGCCCCACCCATCACTCCCTATCCAAATCATTCCTCTTATTGAGTAATCGAAGTAATTAAAAACAATATGCCTTATCAAATATATGTATGGAATAAATAATATGTATTTATCAATATTTCCTCATATAATCTAATAAATGTCAATGTTGACAACATATTTATATTGATATACATATTAGGAAATATCTATGATAAATTATATATATAATTAGGGAAAATTTATTTTCAAATTATCATAAGAAATTTAATATTTCTTGGAGACTAAAAAAGGAATCAAGGAAGTGAATGTGAATACTATCGTTGGAAGTATTAGTAATAAACCATTGGAAGGAAGAATAAATATGGTATCAACACAGCATATCCCAAGTAGTGTAGAAATAAAGTGTTGTTTTCCTTGATGAATATAAATTCTGTAAAATATATTTTCAAAATATTCTTGAGGAAAATTTCTATTTTATTTTGAAAAATATTTTTAAAGTAATTTTATTTGAAATTAATTTTAAAAAATATTTTATATTGAAATTAAAATTTAAAGCATGAAAATTAAGCTTTTAAGAGATGAAGGTGAGTAAATACTTACATGTAGTATGAGGAAAAAAGAACATTATGTTTTCTTGGTAGAGGATAGAAAAATGCCATTTCTGGAAAGTGACTAGAATATTCCTTAAAAAACATTAGTAAAATAAAATAAGGATTAAAATTTATTTAATAAAGCATTTTCAAATGGTTAAAAAAATTTGAAATACTTTTTATATAACATTTATTTTAGAATAAAACAGGTTCTTTGATTAAAGAGAGAAATAATATGGGGTTTTCTGAAAAATTATTTCTACAATATTTTGAATACTAAAGAGTGAAAATATGTATTAGTTATTGAAAATGTTAATGAATAAATAGAGGATAAAATGAAATGGTTTTTTAGAAATTGATCATATAATTTCATTCAAGGGGAATTCAAGTGTATATAATCACTAATAAAATGAATGTTTGAAGAAACCCATTGAATAGACCATAACATTGACGTTAGACTCAACCAATGAATTGATTATGTGTGTCAAATGTAAATACACATAAAATTAGTGAAAATACAAAAAATATATTAAAATATGATTAAAAATATAATCTTAAATATCAATGAAAATGTGGAATTAATATAACCAAAATAAATATATTGGGTTATTAAATTATTTTCCTCTTGGTAATGTTCAACTCAAATCCCCTTAGATGAAATATTTCATATTGAAACTAAAAATATCATAGAGAATGAATGAATCATGATATTATATTACAAATAATCTGTATTTACACCATATAAAATAAATTAGGTTCACAAAAAAATTTATGTCTCAAGTAAATGTAGTATTGTTGAATGTTCATTAAAATTATTCTTTAAGAAAAAAATATTTAACCATTCCAAAGTTTCCCACACCACTTTGAAACTTTTGAATCATAACACTCATGAAAGAAAAACATTAAATTAATGTTTCAAAAACGATTATTATAAAATAATTCCTGATATAATATATCAAAAGTGGCATTATATACACCACATAAAGAAGTAAGTGGTGAAAAATAACATTTATCTCACAAATGCAATAAAGTGAGGTGAAAATCCCTTACCTTGTTTTTATTTTAGAGTGAACATACATTAACATATTGTATAATGGTTTCAATATAGGTAATAACATTTAAATAGACCATATTTATATCTATAATATAATATATTAACTTCTTATAATATCTTATTACCTGTTTGTTAATAATATTTTATTATATTCACTATTTTGGGTGTTAATTTCTGATTTTTTTGAGTATATTTCAAATTGTTATTTGTTATAATTCTTAGACCGATCATGATTTTATCATCTTCATAATTTAAATGATGATTTATTTATTATATATATCCATTAAATATTTATTTTTAATAATACATAAGGATTAAGGATAAGAAATGAAATGCATTATTCTAGAAGACGGTAGGTCGTACGTTTATATGAACGCTACATTAATTTCTTTAATGTATTTTAAATGAATGAAAAGTAAATAATACATATATTTGTAAATATAAATATATATTATGAATCCAATATAATATATATGTAATATATGTTACATAGGGTTTTTATAACCATCCTATATAAATTTTACGAATAGGGTGAACGAATCACATCGCTTTGAGGATACGTTAGTTGACACTTCCATAGAAAATGTTATCGTATTCCGAAAAAATAGAATAAATAAAGGTATTTTATATAATAATTATATAACAATAAATATTTTATAAATATAATATATGTCATTTATAAATGATGTGACCCTCATAATTCCCAACCCTGAGAGGTGATAAAGGGAAAAACGAACAAAATTATTTCATGAGGCGGTAGTGCATCATACACATAAATGGTATGTTCATCGCCCATTATATGTAAGTGTGTGTAAGTGCTGTAAAAAACCATATAAAACGATATAATTATATTTATGATATTTATTATATTATATGTGGATGTTATAATAAGAAATTTTGGGTGTAGAATGAAAAAAACTAATGATCTTGGTGAAGGACGTCAACTCTTATTCAGGTAACTCCGTACGGTTTGCACCAAAAGGCTTTCGTGGATTGATTTATGAAAAAAAGAGGATTATATTAATATGGGAGGTATTTTTAAGATCTATTTTGAAATATATTGGTCAATAAAAAGTTTCTTTATAGTTTTTATAAAGAGGAATGTGGGTGTGCCTTTTTATTGTGGAGGAGAAGTGACATTAATGTAAATTTTTGAAAACGGGATTCCAACCATGTTTTTTATATGACAGGTGGCTCCATTAATAAAAACAATTATAGAAAGTGGTGGATAGGGTGAAAATAATGACATAAAATTGATTTTGGAAAAGTTTTTTAGTTATTTTTTCCCTTAAGATTAAGGTTTATCCCCTTATTAAGCTAATGTTTCTCTTATTCATTATAATTAATTTTAGTTACATTAAATAATAATTTTGGTCAAAAATAAATTTAAATTAATATAAATTAAAAATTACGATGATTACGAATATGGAATCCATTTTTTAAAATTTAAAACACATAATTTGTATGAATATTTTTAAATTTAATCACACAAATGGGACGAGAAAAAATGTTTTCAAAGTAATATATTAAAAAAGTTTGCTATGTTTTTATATTCAATTTAAAAGTAAAATTGTTTAAAATGGACTGAATTTTAATAATAGATTTAAAATTGATGTAATTAAACGTTAAACATAGTCAATAACATAATATATCATTATAATTAAATCTGATGAAAAGTAGGAATTCAATTAAAATTCAGTATTTTTCAGTATTTTTCAAAAAATTAAACCTCACAGAAAAATTATAATATTCAACTTAAAATAATTTTGATGTTTTTATTTAATAAATGAAGTTTATTTCCAAATATAAAATTTATAAAATTGAAAAAAATTGGCTTTAAAATAGTTTCTCCCTAAAAACGTGGAAAAAGTGCCTTTAGAAAAACATAGATTTTTATGAGAAATATTTGATTTGATTTAATATTATGACTATCAAATATATTAAATGAATGTAAAAAATATTTTATTGAATATATAATTTATATATTTAATTAATATCACTCAATAATTTCAATTAATTTAATTTATTAGGATAAAAATTCTTTATGGGCACAAAAATTGTTTTCTATAATTACATTTCCTTTATATTAAATTGGTTATTATATTCAACTCTAATTAATTTATAAAAAATGAATTAATTTTTTATTTTTGTTCCTTATATTTTAATAAGTTAGTTAATATAATTCATAGACTATATTTTAACAGCTATGTTTAGTCTTATTATATTAAATAGTAATGTTTTATTAATATATTTTTCTTCTGTGAAACTCGGTCATACGTGTAACGCAAGTCATTGAAGAAACTTTTTATTATGTGAGACATATGATAACTCAATATCATGTACATTTTAGTCCATATTATCACTTATTTTAATTAAAATTGTTAAAATATTATAATGTTTTAGGATATTATGTTCCCTTAAACAATGAGTATTGCGTGTCAAACACCCTATCGAATACAATGTTCTTATTTTTTAATTTCATGGTGATTCATTTTTTGTTTGGACCTATCTATTTTTTAATTCATTCTTTTGTTATGGTAATTAGAAAATAATAACGATATGTCTTATGAAGTGTTGATTCTATTGTAAAAATGTTTGGTTAATGTTTTGGTGTACCCTTATTTAATCTAATTCTCTTGATACTTGTTTTGTTTGGGAAAAGTGGATTTTTTTTAAAAAAAATCTTGTTTTAAATGTGTACATAGGGCATATTTTTAAAATGTATTTAGTTTTTTGAACTTTTATAGAAATGTATATCTTTTATCCTAAAATATTGTTTCCGACGCTTTCTTCGGGGCGCACGCATCCATCCGTCTGCGAAGGATGACGCGCTACATTATTGCCCCGCATTCCCGCTTTCTAAAGGCGGGCATTGTTCAGGTACGTCTGCTCCTTGATCGAAACAGGATGATGGGGTGTCCATTCTTCCTTCTACGGATTACTCCTCAGAACTCATCACCTAGTCTGGGTCTCCCACATAGATTTAATATGTTGTCTGTGATACTTTTCCCAGTTCCATGTTTCCATGGACGCCGATTAATTATAGTGCTTCTGTCGGGACATTCCAAAGGGTCCGGTCGGGGCAGCAACCTTCAGTCAGGGGAGTAGTCATGTCAGGGAATCAGTAGTGTGTCTGGATGCTGGGGAACTGGCATGTCTGTCTATTATCTCTGGTCACAGGGCTTCTCGAGGGCGTGCAAGCCCGAGGCATCCCACATCGAGCGCGGGGAATTATATGCCCTAGACATATATCTGAGGTTTTACTTAGCTTCCTGTGTTTAGCACAGGGTATGTCGTGATTTTAACATCCAGCGGAGACGGTTAAACCAAAGGCGTGTCTTCCGAGGTTTTCCTCAGGCATCTCATGTTTATCACAAGGTAGGCCGTGTGTTTAACGTCTTACAGAGACAGTTACGCCAAAGGCATGTCATCCATGGTTTTCCTCATGTATCTCATGTTTATCACGAGGTAGGCCACGATTTTAACATCTTGCAGAGACGGTTATGCAAAAGGCGTGTCATTCGAGGTTTTCCTCAGGCATCTCATGTTTATCATGAGGTAGATCATGAGTTTAACGTCTTACGAAGATGGAATGAGGCTAATCAGAACGTCTCATAGAGACGTATTAGATTTGTACATCCCTAGGGGGGAATACCTAGAAGATGAATATATTAGGATGCCCAATGAGGACAGATCCGAGGTGGTGCGCTCCAAGGAGGGGGGATGTCACACCGTAATGGCTGATCTGAACACCACTGAGGGCGGATCAGGGGAAGTGTGCCCCAGGATGGGGGACACCATGGATTACCATTGGTTGGGATTGAACCTCTTGGAGGTTTCCTACGTACCCTGTGTAAGGACAGGGATCAAAACCCACGTAGTTCAAAGGGGTGATGAATCGAGGTGTACACAGAGGTCAACGACCCAAAGACATGTTGGGGCATACACGTGGATAGCGGCCCATGTACTGCTCGGAGCAGCGAGGAAGTGGATGGCATGATCCCACCGGGATGTGGCGGCCTGGGTAAGAATCAGGGCAGATGATGGAAGGATGAATGAAGTGGAGGGGGAATGAAATGGGACCATCATAAGGGTGACGGTGAAGTTGGGCTTGAGCCTCGAAGAGACCTCCTACGTATCCCCATGGCAGGGAATCAAAGTCCACGTAGTTTGGGATGGAGCCGGTGAACCGACATGAAGGTGGACCTGGGTCTGATAGATGTCATCATCTAACAAACGTGAAGGTGGTCCTTGGTCCAGTGCGTCAGCAAACTGACGCGATGGTGTACCTTGGTCCAGATGGTGTGGGGCTTACACACTAGGATGCTAGGGTGCGGATGAACTGACGTGAAGAAGGTCCGGGTGACCAAGGGTGGTGGGCTTGAACCTCTGGGAGGCTTCCTACGTACCATGCCTTGACATGGATCAAAGACCACGTAGTTCAGGTTGGATTCCGGATGGCCGATGTGAATGAGGAGGACCAGGGGGGTCCTATGGATGGTGGGCTTGGACCTCAGGAAGTCTTCCTACGTACCATTCCATGACATGGATCAAAGACCATGTAGTTCAGAGGATGGAAATCGTCAGTGAACTGACGTGAAGGTGGAACTTGGTCCAATGAGGGATGGGCTTGAACCTCGGGGAGGCTTCCTACGTACCATGCCTTGACATGGATCAAAGTCCTCGTAGTTCAAATGGTTTCATCAGTGAACCGACGTGAAAGTAGACCCAGGGCTCCACTAGTGGTGGGCTTGAACCTCGTGAAGGCTTCTTACGTACCATGCCTTGAAATGGATCAAAGACCACATAGTTCAGAGGATGGGTGTCAGCGAACCGACGTGCGAAAGGAGGGACCTTGGTCCAAAGAGGGATGGGCTTGAACCTCAGGGAGGCTTCCTACATACCATGCCCTGACATGGATCAAGGTCCACGTAGTTCGGGTGGTCACAATGGCTTGACATCGAACTGGCATGTAGTTTAACGTCATGCGGGATGAGGATGAACTCAACGTGAATAAATTATGGGTGGGCTTCAACCTCATGGAGGCTTACTACATACCATGCCTTGACATGGATCAAAGACCACGTAGTTCAAATGGGTGTGCAGTTTAATGTCATGCTGGACGGGGGAATACAGTTTAACGTCACACTGGATGAGGGATGGAGTTTAACGTCATGCTGGATGAGGGCATATAGTTTATTGTCATTCTGTACGAAGGTATTTCCATGGTCTATGCTTACTCTAAGACCACGTGAGTCAAGATCGGTGTGAGAAACAAGAGGTAGCAAGGACCTGACGATCACGTCGCAAAGGGTGCGTCCGTGAGAAGTGAAGAGGGGCTTACAAGTTAGGCAGCCCATTAGTGCTGGGACTTACTCCAGGATGGAGGCCCAAAGTGCGGCAAAGCGCAGTGAAAGAGGGATTTGGGACCAATGATGGGGGGTGCCTCATTCCCTACCACGCCCTCCCCTGACATTGATAATGGGGAAGTACAGAGATGCAGGGGTGCAACCATCCATTGGGGAACTAGGGTCGCCCATATCCTGAGAACATATGCCGCTCCAATAAGGAGGATATCATACCTCGTGGGGGGAGTGATTCCATTCCCGTGTAGACAAGTGGTGTAATTAATGTTCAAGCTGGGGGGACCCTTCTTGCGAGGCAGGAGGTCGGATCACAGTTTAACGTCATGTGTTGAGGACGTGGTGCTTGGTAGTTTAACATCCTACAGCTCGGACGAGGTGGGTTCACTCCACACCCCTAGGACTTACATAACTGTTACCCTTTGCTCCTTGGGGGAGGGAAGGTACCAGTAATTCCATTAGATGAGAGGGTTGTAGATCGAATAATCGAGGGGTCCACGTTAGCATGGCTATACGAAGAAGCAATAGCCGCTAGCGTGCCTATGCGAAGAATCATTAGGCGACACAACGCTATGAGTGGTATTGTCCGTGGGACTTTGAAATCACATCGTGCATACCTGGAGGGTCGCACGGTAATGGTAATTTCCAAGCAAAGGAGTGTGCTTCGCAAAGCGGAGTTCCTTGGCCTTAGCATGGGGAAAAGGTGTGAGTGGAGGGTGCTTTGTGAAGTAGAACAGTATTCACAGAGTACTTCCTCGCGAAGAGGGGGTACCTCGCGAAGCAGGGTGCTGCAAGGCATTGTGCTTCGCAATTTGTAGCAATCTCGCCTTAGCATGGGGATCACTAATACTGGATGGGTGTTTCGTGAAGCATAAATGCTCCGCGGCTGCCCAGGTTCCCTTGGGAATCCCCCTCCTTCGCGAATGCACTTGAGCTTCGCTAAAGGCATCTATCTCGGAAGAGGGGCTCAAAATGAGACAAAGCGAAGGCGTCACATGAAGTAGAAGTACATCGCGGAGCTCATGATTCCCGGGGAAAAGGGTGCTTCGCAATTCGGGAGAGGAGAATCCAAAAGGTCGGCTTGTCCATCTTCTTGGACTCAGGGGGAACCCAATATTTATAGGCAAGGTGCGCCACAAAGCAGAACACATGTGGCGCGAAGGGGCGGTGGTTGCTTCACGGAGGGGTCACGAACTTCAAATTCGTTCGTGGAGAGGTACCGCCTCCAGTCCTTCGCGGCACGCACGCGAACATCAAATTCGTTCGCGGAGAGGTACTGCCTCTGGTCCTTCGCAGGGCGCTCGCGAACATCAAATTCGTTCGCGGAGAGGTACCGCCTCCAGTCCTTCACGGCATGCTCGCGAACATCAAATTCGTTCGTGGAGAGGTACCGCCTCCGGTCCTTCGTGGTGCGCTCGCGAACATCAAATTCATTCGCGGAGTGGTACCACCTTTGGAGCTTCACGGGCCCGCGATGATCAGGGTGCTTTGCGTCGGTGCTTCGCGAGGCAGCGTGCGGGCCTTCTTTTTCGTCCCTTCCTTTCGTGCAATATTTTGGCGCCAAAAAATGCCCCCCTCAAACTTGGAGCCACGGAAGGTTGAAGGGTCGAAGTCTGAGGGAAAATCGCCAAAATTGTAGGTGGTTCGTGATGCGGCTTCGCGCAGAGGGCCCGTGGTGGTGACCGCGGCCACTGATCCGGATGCGCCGCGATGCTCCGTGCGGGCGTGGCACGCCGCGATGCTCTGGGGTCGCCGCCTATAAATAGGGGGTTGACCTCTTTTGTCTTCACGTGATTTTCTGGTCTTCTTGTGCTCTCGATTTCACAAAGCTCTGCGTAATTTGTGCCTTCTCTCTGCGAATCAAGCATCGCAGCGAACCACGGGTCTCCTACTCCGCGACCGCGCCAAGCAAATTCCTGTTTGCCGGCCTAGGTCAGAATCTACAGCTTGGTCTCGTGACCACCCTTCGCGAGCCGGATTCGCAATCCATCTTCGCGATCTATTCTGGAAAAAATTATTTTCTGACTGTTGGAACCGAAATGGCCCATCGAGAAGCTGTATTGGGGGTGCTTGTAGATGCAGCCCGCCGAGATGAGATGGCCAACTGTCCAGGCCTTGGGGAGATGGTCCGAAGCCACTCAGACCGCGTTTCTTTGATAGATCTACTATCGGAGGGTCAGAAGAATTATCCGCAGTGTATGAAGCTGCCATTGTAAGGCTTCGAGTTGAGGGATGGCATCTTCATCCCTGAGGCGAGTAGGGACGAACCAGTTTGCTGGTTTAGGAGCACGTCATGTCAGCACCAATGGTTCAGGGTGGCCGATGGTCATGTGAGGGAGGACTTCACACCCGTTACCACCGACTGTCTCTACAACCACGTGAAAAACATTGACGGGAAGCCACTGCAACCAGAAATGTCCCCTCCTCTCTACCGTACCATGCTGAAGGAGGATTTGAAGGATTCGAAGAAAGGATGGTCCGATGAGTGGGACCTGCTCCAGGGCGGCAACGTTACTGATGACTGGGCCTGGGCCTACTGGATAGGCGCATCATGCGTGGAGTTCGGGGCTGAGCTGAGGAGAGTGGGTTTATATGAGGCGGCATGGGCATCCCAATTCCACATTTACCAACTGAAGCAACTGATGCCGGAATTGCTGAGCAGATGGTCATCTAAAACCAATACCTTTCACCTGCACCATGGGGAGGTGGGCATCAGCCTGTGGGATGTCCACCATATTTCTAGGGTTCCGATCTTAGGGGCAATGTATGATGAGTTCCTCCCCATCATGAGCGTGTGGGAGGATATAGAGCAAATACCGTGACTGGCGGCAGTGCTGATGGCACTCGTCCCTGGAGAGGACAAGGAGGCAGTGGGGGATGTCCACTTTAAGAGATGGTTCAAGTGCTTCTTGAATTTACCAGAGAATCAAGAGTTCCCTTCGAGGACTCGAACTTGTCTAAGGGCAGCCCAACGGGGTAAGGGGCACTTGTATTGGCGGGTCTTGGAGGACAACCAATGGAAGACTTGGGGTTTTAGTGTCAGAACTGAACAACAGCCTATAGTCAAGCAGGAGGCATTCATCGCGGCACTCATATGCGGTTGGATCTTACCGGTGAGGGATACAAGTATGGGGGTGCGTCCCAGCTCGTTTATTATGGCGTCCATGTTGGCCATGGGGAAGCAGGTCAATCTGGGGATTCCAATGCTCACCAAGCTGTACAGAATGCTGCGGCACATTAGCGAGGGTAAGAAGCCGCCAAGGATATGCGGGCCCTTCCACCTCCTTTATGGGTGGATTGTGGTGCACATTAGGGGGATCTATTAATATACAAACCCTATTTCGCCGCCAGGATCAAACTTCCGCACCTCCATCCTGAATGCGGTCTGGAGCTTCCCGTTCAAACTAACAATGCCGATGGTGCTGAATCGGGTGTGGAGGGCGGATGAGTTTAATTTTCACCCCTTCCAATTGCCGACGGGGATACTTACTGACGACGAGTGGGGAACGGAAGAGCACCAGGCTTACCTCCTGGCCTTTTGAGGTGGAGTTTTGGTGGTACGAGTGGATCGTGAGCCACTCTGCGAGCCGTACACCCCGCATCAGTTTGCGAGGAAGTTCCGGTGCCTCTAGCGGCTGACCCCGCAGGTCTACTGGGAGGTGCGTCACGAGGAGCACCCATGTGTGATGAGGAAGATGTGGCTCATGTTCACACGGGAAGATGGGAAGATGCGAATTGCATTTCCTCCATCCACCGCCGCTTTCAGATTGGTGAGGGAGTATGACATTAGTTGGGAAGCTTCTTACCCAGGGGAGATGCTGAAGCAGCCAACTATACGGGTTGGTGATGGTGGGCCTCCTTTATCTCGAGGTCGGGGTCGGAGAGCAGCTAGGGCCTCTCACGGTGGCGGGGCTTCCAGGGCGGCGAGACCCGCACCGGCCGAGGGTGTAGCAGCAGCGGCAGATCTAGTGATTCCGGAAGAGTAGGACCATACAGAGGGGCAGCCACTGAAGAGATTTCACAAGATATCCACTCAGGCTCCGGGGAAGCGGCTACGTTATATCGACATGGCAGAGGATGCCGTTTTCCCAGAAGCCTGGGACATTTGGGATGTCAACCGGCAATTCCTCATCCTACCCAAGATATGTGCGCACTTGAATTTCCTTGGGATGGAGTTACCGAGAATAGGCCCAGTCCGGGATGGTTTCATGGCGTCTCCGATGGAGGCAGAGCAATACATGGACGAGCTGGAGGATTACGTTCACTCCAGTGGTGTCCCTCGTGCAATGACAGACCGGGTGAGGTTACTGCTGAATCGAACGGTCCCCCCACAGTTGTCAGCTACCGATCTAAGGGAGCGTTTCCCCCAGCTTGAAGAATCAGAGGACTCCTCTCAGGAGGATGAGGCTGGAGGAGGGAGCCCGTTGGAGGAGGGCGAGGTCAGAGATCAAGGCTCAGATTCCGACAATTTCGCAGAGGCTCTCGAGGTAGCATTTTGAGATTCCATCCTCATGTTCCGTTCTTGAGTCATTATGGAATTCTCACTGACATTTGAGCCATGCAGGAGGAACTTGTTCACATGCCTCGTTCTCGCCCCTCGGCGGGTGATGATGTAGGACCTTCAGAACCCGCGCCTATGGTTGCGTCCAGTTCCACGTCTGGTGGGACCAGGGCACCCGAGGTGGCTCCTCCAGAATCTACAGACCTTCTAACAGTATACGGAGGGCCTCGCCTCGAGGTCCCGTCAGTATCGGCTCAAGAGCAGCACCAGGAGTTCGATCTCCGTAAGTTTCCTGTACCTGTTTCCTTGTCTCCATATGTAGACTATGCCAACAAACGTTTATGTCCATCTCTATCGTACAGTTCTCCGACTAGCGTGGGCTGCTGCGGCAAGACTAGTTGGGATGTCCGGTAGCGTCCCTCCTAGGGGCATGCCGGTGATGGTGGCGATAGTCCTCCCATCTCCCCGAGCTGCAACACACATCATCACCGGCGGGACCACCAACAGGGTCGTGCCCGAGGTCATTGAGGTGGACTCCGATGAAGAGGATCATCCGTCCGGTCCCACTACTGTCGTGCCTGCCCTGGAACTAGATGTCGCGCCAAATTCAACTCCAGATGCAGATCCCGTAGAGGACTTCCGGCAGGCGTATCCTGCGTACGAGCCTACCAATCACGCAGACTGGGACGAAATGACCTCCGACGAGGAAGACAATAGCATAGTATACCGCCGGTCGTGGAAGCTAATCACACGCTTCATCAAGGACACCTCCCAAGCGCTATGGCTGGACAAAATGGACAGACACCGCTCACGGTTGCGTGAACTATGCGTTCGGGGAGTGGATGCCCAACGTCCTCACGCGCTCATCCGAGATCTTATTACTGAGAAGATCCGGGAGCATGATCGTGGGCTCATCGTGGGATGGCAGTGGAGGAAGGAGACAAACATCAAAATGCTCCAGGAGGCTGAAAGCGAGGTCCAACAGCTGCAGACCCAGGCAGATGAGCACTCAACCTCTCTTAATGTGAAATCTTAGCTGATCTCCCGGTTGAAGGCCCAACTGGCAGAGGTAGAGGAGCTTATGAGGCAGGCTTCTGGAAAGATGGCTGCCATTCAGGCTGAGGTAGAGAGGTCCAGAGCCAAGGCTGAC
The DNA here is from genome assembly GCA_963277665.1 of Viscum album. Classification (NCBI taxonomy): domain Eukaryota; kingdom Viridiplantae; phylum Streptophyta; class Magnoliopsida; order Santalales; family Viscaceae; genus Viscum; species Viscum album. Next base: position 803,210,787 of record OY728119.1, on the reverse strand, counting down.
GAACTGCGCCACACCACTGCTAAGGATGAGCGGGAGTTGAATCAGCGGGAGAAAGCCTTGGACGCCACAATCCGACGGGTGGCAGAGCTGCAACGCTCTTTTGACAGGGTCAACCCTTCCATGGGGGGAGTCGACCCCTGGGTACTGTAACAAACTAAAAAACCTTTATTGTTACTTTATTACTTCAAAATCTTCCTTCTTTGTTTTGAATGTCGTAGTGCGCATGATTTACACTGTTTGAATCACCTCGTTACATCCCTACAATGTTTGCAGGACATTCAACGATAATTCCCCAAGCCCACGTAGGTAGTTCCCGATTTGAGAAACAGGAGATAGTTTCATTCTCATCCCACCTAACATAGGATTAGAGATCATGCTCCGGGCATCCGGGATTTGGATTACTAGTCCGGATTTCTGAAATATGGGAGAGGCCTGATCGGAGGAGGAACTTTTCAGAACAGCTGAATTACCGTTTCTTCATCGTGCCCTCATGCACGAATGGTGAAACACTAGGGGCACTGGAATCAGTCCGAACAGATGGAAATGGGAAGCATGAATTACGATGCCCAAGATTCGGAGCACTGTGGGGATGGCGTGACAATAAAGGACAACTGTTAACCATGGAGGAGAAGCGGTGTCCTTACTACGTTAGCCTGTAATGGGGACCAAAATGAGGGTCTACCGTTGACCATGTTCGAAACACAGGACCATGTCACAAATATTGTCGGTCAATCTTTCGGGACATTGACCCAGGACAGTTGGCTGACCATAGGTCAGACATCCATACTATTAGGGGGTCATTCCAAATATGACCAGTCTTCCGGAACGTTGGCCCAGGACGGTAGGTGAGCCGATGCGGCATGAGACCAGGCCGTTAGGAGGTCCCGTCAGACATGAAAGGGGACGAGGGTCTGAAAAAGGGGCACACAAAGCGTGGAATATGGAGTGATGGTTTGTCTGAACAAAATCCAACACTTAGGTAGTTACACCACCATGGTGGGATTATGCCAGAACGGAACGTTGGATTGGTCATGGATCCTTCCTTCTTTGGGACAGGGCCTCTCTAGCGAGCGGTCCGACTAGGGGCTGGAAAGGGGATGGATGGGATTGATGATTTCTGTGGGCTGGACCCTAGGAAAAATACCAGGGTGTCTCTACGTATCCCATGAGGATGGGAATCAATCCATACGTAGTTCTGGAAGCGTATTTTAACTTCATGCAGGACGAGTGAATAAGCCCGGCCGTGTTGGTACACATCCTACCAAAACTACTAAGCCCACATGAGTGATGCTCGGTGTCAGAAACAAATAGTGGTGGGACGTTCCTGACATAGAAAATGGAAAGTTATGGTGGAAAGACACTAGGTGAATACTGACCCCATGATACTAACATGCCCATGTGGCGCACTTAGATGTGCGAAGAGATAGATCCGAATATGCTGGAATTCCACTTGAACATGAGGAAGTGTAAAATGTGTTAACCGTGTCGCTCGAGAGTTGGATCATAATGAAGGTGGCGTGACATTAGAGGATAACTGTTAACCATGGGGGAAACACAGCGTCCATATCGCGTTATCCTAGAATGGAGACAAAAAATGAGGGTTGACCAGTGACCATGTTCGAAATATGGGACCATGTCACAAATGATGTCAAATACCTTTAGGGACGTTGGCCCGAAATGATTGGAGGGACCTTAGGTCCAGAATCCATGGATCTCCCTTAAGCCTAGTATCCATGTCGTCCAAGTGTCCTTTTGGATTTGGAAGATGATGAGGATCCAAATAGTGAGCTCATGAAGTTTGGTCATGGGACGATGGGAATGTCCCCGTGAAAATTCCACACTTCAGGCTTTGTCAAAACACATCGGAGTATGACAATAAGACGTATTAGATAGAGGGAGGAAACATAAGAGGAACATGGTGGAGTAACTCAAACACCTGGCATGAATTGGAATAGGGGGTGTGTGCGGTGCGGTGAACAACTGACGTGAATGAGGACACAATCCCATTTCACACCGCACGACCTCCTTGGGAGAGGTTTTTGGTCAAGGGAATGAAAGTGAAAGTTAGGCTGGTCCGGTGGGGAAGTGCCCGGGCGCTCTTATGTATCTCATGAGGATGAGAATCAAGCCATACGTAGTTCTGAAGGGTTTCTTTTAATGTCATGCGTGACAAGGAATAGGAGGGCTAACTCTCAGAATGGGGTGCACATGGTGCGGCTATTGCAAACCCGGCGTGAATGAGGACATAATCCCACACTACATCATGCGGTCCCGTAGTCAGGGTCCCAATGGTAGGACTAGAGAGGCGAATTAGCTGAACTCAAGATAGATCCAAAGACAGGAGGTCTGGGCATTCCTATGTATCCCATTAGTATGGGAATCAAGCTGAACGTAGTTCTAGATGGATCTTAGACCATAAATGGGTAAAGGGAGAAGGGGGCACATGGAAACAAAACCTGATGTGAATGAGGACTTAAGCCCTACTTACCATGCGTTCTCTGGGGAAATGCTCGAGTCGAGGGACCGAACACAGAGGTTAGGCTGGGCCCGTGGGGAAGTGCTCGTGCGCTCCTACGTATCTCATGAGGATGAGAATCAAGCCATACGTAGTTCTGAAGGGTGACATGGTAAGATACTAGTGCCAGAGGAAAAGGGGAGTGCAGGCATGGCCCTTGCACTAAAAGAAGTGGAATTTGATAAATCTTGTTTTTCCTTTAAGGTGAGTGGTTTTTTTGTGAAGAGACATGCCTAGAGTAGTTGGTCGTGGTGTTGCCACAAGAATCAAGCCGTGATAGGCGTTGACAAATGGCATGGCACGTGACCAATACCCAACGTGATGTCCTCTACAATGAGTTCATCACAATACAGTGTCGTTTTTCGTCGTTCGGCCAGGACGATAATGTCACAGTTTAGGGTCATGTGATAGGACCAAGCGTACATTTTATCATCATGCAGCACAGACGTAACAGAGGCGATGCTAGGTGGGGAATGTGCGCAGTGTTATAAAACAAAATTGATGGAGTCCTGATCCCACATCACACTATATGCCACTCCGAAAGGGAGACCTTAGGACGAGGGGCCTATATAGAGGCAAGAGGTGAAAAGAGGGAGGGAGTGACTAGCTCCATAAATGGGATGAACCCGAAGACAACGAATCCGGGTGGTCCTACGTATCCCATGAGGATGGGAATCATGCTGATCGTAGTTCTAGATGGATCTTAGTTTATGGTCTTAGAGCTCGGACCATGAATGGTGACAACTTCCAAAGTTAGCGCAGAAGTCAACCCGATCTCTAAGCCCACGTGAGTTAAACTCAGTGTGGGAAACAAGGGGGGGATCCTCGTCGCAATACTTGGGGTGTCCATCAAAGGGGAGTCAGAAGAGAGCCTCAAAGGACACCATTGACATGACTTGTTTCCCCAACGCGCAGACGTGCATGGAGGAAAAGTACCAAGAGTTCCGAGACTCTACTTGGACATGATGAAGTGATAAAGGGTGTGATTCGTGTACCCAACATTTTGGGCTTAATGGGTTGGCTTGGCGATAGGGGATAACCGTTAACCATGGTGGAAACGCAGCGTCCATATCGCGTTAGCATGAGGTGGGAACACCAAACGAGCATCGACCGCTGACCATATTCGCAACGCGAGATTTTCTCAATTTGTTGTCTGAAACCCTCGGGGGTGTTGGCCCGTAACGGTAGGAGAGCCCATGGGCGTAGAATCCAGGCCGTTCATGGGGGTCCCTCCAGGTGTGAAAGATGATGGAAGCCCTGATGCAGAGATACACAAAGCCTGGAAAGCGGGTGCGAACGTGTCCGAGTAAAGCTTGGCATTCCAGGTAATAAACTAGTGTACCCTTAGGCACATTGATGAACTGCCGAAAGGGCCGACGAAACAGCTCGAGAATGAGAGGTACATGGCGTGGTCGTTAGAAGACCGACATAAATGAGGACATGATCCCATACCACACCATATACACCCCTCTTGGAGGAAGGGTTGGCCAAGGAGCCAAGGTGGGATGAAGATTCTCAAAAGATGGGGTTGGACCCGAAGCCTAGACACTCAGGTGATCCTAAATATCCAATGAGGATGGGAATCAAGCCACACGTAGTTCTCCAGATGTAGTTTAACGTCATACGAGACGAGGAGGGGAGTAATATACCCCCAAACAAGGGAGGTGGACGGTACGGAGAATAAACCGACATGAATGAGGACATAGTCCCACACCACACCACACACTACTATAAGAGAGAACCTGGGCCGGGGCCCGAAAAGGCCAAGGGGACAGAGTCTGGGCCTCGTGAGGGAAGGCGTATGGCATGGTACATGATCCTGACGTGAATGAGGACATAATCCCAAACCACACCGTACACCCCGGGTAAGAGGTTGGGCGAAGGGGCCTGAGAAGGCCATGGGGCCTAAGGTCAAGCATCGGTCAGGAAGGCCTGACTGGTTTGCAGTTTAACATCTTACGTGAGGATGGGGAAAGAGATAACTGTATCTAATCCGGGGGTGTGTATGACATGGAAAGTAACCTGACGTGAATGAGGACATAATCCTACACCACGCCATACATTCCTTATGAGATAATCGGGGCTGTGAGCCCGACCGCTGGCACCACCCGGAGGAATGTTTGTCACTTTGGGATGGGGCAGAACGAATCACTGAACTCGATGTTTGGGACATCTCGGGGTGGACCTGAGGATCCAAGACACTATTGACCATGTTCGAAACACATCATTCCTATGGTGACCTGATATGGGAGCAACAAATGAGCATCGACTGTTGAAAAAATTTGCAACGCGGGACTTGTATCGGCTTGTTGCTTGAAAACCCTCGGGGGCATCGGCCCGTATCTGTAGAAGAGACCTTGGGAGTAGTTTCCAGTCCATTCTTGGGGGTCCCTCTGGGTATGCAAAAATGATGTAATCCCAGTCAAGGAGTGGGTGAAGTACAGATGTATCCATCCACGAAAGAGGAAAACATCTCCAGGGGAACGTGCAGCCGGGTCGAGGCTTGCTCGATGTGAGTTGGGGCAAAAGTGTGCACCCTACAATATGTCGTGACCTGAGGGGAAGATTTTGGCTTTGGGCTGGGCCAATGGAAGAAATGCCCGGGCATTTTTACGTATCCCATTAGGATGGGAATCAAGCCATACGTAGTTCTTGAAGGCCATGTAGTTTAATGTCATGCGGTGAGGACGTGGGAGGATAGAAGAACGTTAGTGGGAACATGGTGCAACCCTTACAATCCTTGTATGAGCGGGGCTAAGAAATCCTACTCCTCTCTACGCAAGGATCCTCCAAGGAAACTATTCCAAGGGGGGATAGTGGAAGAGAAAAGCTTGGGTCTAGTCTCAAGACGAGGCGTCCGAACATTCCTACGTATCCCATTAATATGGGAATCAAGCCACACGTAGTTCTCGAAGTGCGGTTTAGAATGGTTATGGACGTGAAATGTGTCTCAAATGGGTTTATGTATGGTACGGAGGGTAACCCAATGTGGATGAGGATGTAATCCCACACCACACCATATAATCCCATTAGAGAGCCAGAGTCGACGCAGGCCAAGGGGCCAGAGGCTGAGCCTCGATCAGGAAGGCCTGACTGGCTTGTAGTTTAACGTCTTACTGTAAGGATGGGGGTTTGGGGCCCATGGAGGCCAAGGGCCCTGAGGCTGAGCCTCGGTCAGGAAGGCCTGACATCTTGCAGTATGGACGGGGGAAGATCTTAGTTTAAGGTCATAGAGCTCGGACCATTTTGCAGTTTATCATCCTGCAGGACAGCGGTGTAGTTTATGGTCGTGCAGGACCATACAGTTTAAGGTCATGTTGGACCATGACGTGCAGTTTAAGGTCGTGCGGGACCCTGTAGGATAAGGCGAAGTACCACTTGAGGAACCTGGCATTGGTTGGAGGAGTTATGCGCTCACCATCCGTGGTCACCAAGGAGTATGCCCCGTTGGGGGTAAACCTTATGGATGATATAAGGCCCTTCCCATTTGGGTTCTAGCTTGGGTGGTTTCCTACCAGGGATCATTGGTGCTCGAAGGGCCAGTACTAGGTCTCCCTGTAGAAAAGAACGGAGGCGAACCTTCTTGTTGAAGGCCCTCGCTATCTTATCCTGATGTCTTTCCTGATTGTGCAGGGCCCGAAGCCGGTTCTCGTCCAGTGCTTCTAATTTAGCTAGACGGATTTCGGCCACCTCATCTGATGCCTGGTGATCATAGACTACAGTGCGTAATAATGGAAGCTGGATCTCAATGGGTAGGATGGCCTCAGCCCCATACACCAGGGAATATGGGGTCACCTAGGTAGAGTTGCGAGTCGTCGTCCGATAAGCCCAGAGGGCGTTGGGGAGCTTTTACGGCCAAATTTTCTTGTTCTGAACAACCATCTTCTACAGAATGTTAGAGAGGGTTTTGTTGAATGCCTCGATCTGTCCGGTTGCCTACGCATGGTAGCGGGAGGTATGGTTCAAACATATTTTGTACTTGGTGTACAATTTCTTCAGTTCAGCTCCTCCAAAGTTGGTGCTATTATCGGTGAGGACGGTGTGAGGGACCCCAATCCGGTGGATAATATTGGAGCTCACAAAGTCGACGATGGAACGGGCCTTGACCTCTTTGAGTGGACCTACCTCTACCCACTTGGAAAAAAAAATCTGTAGCAGTCGGGATGATCCTACACTGGCGAGCTTTTGCCGGTGGATATGGTCCCACTACATCAAGTCCCCATACCGCAAATGGCTAAGAGTACTTGGTGGGGTGGAGGGGCTCCGGTGGCCGATGCAAGATGTTGGCGTGAACTTGGCACGCGTGGCATCTCTTGTCATGCCCAATACAATCATGGATCATAAAGGGCCAGAAGTATCCCAACCTCCAAATTTGATGGGATAGCTCTGGCCCAGCTTGATGGGCGCCACAGGAACTAGCATGAACCTCTTGCATAACTTGAGGAATCTCTACTCCTTGAATGTAACGGAGGAGGACACCATCAAATCTCCTCTTATAAAGGATCTGTTCAAAATTGGGGCCGCTCTGGAGAGTAAATTGCAGCGCGCGGTGTCGGATTTGCTCGCGCTCGGCCCGGTCATCCGAGAGGTGACCATTTTGGAGATACTCAACAGAAGGTTCCCTCCAGTCTGGAGTGGCTTCAACCATTGTGTCTGACGAACCCGGGACCCCTGACGTAGAGGGTCCGGCAGTGAGATGACTTATCAGCAGGCCATCATCGTCCTCTTGGGTGACGGGGGCAATGAATCTCCGGTGTGCCACATGTATGATCAAATCATCTAGCTCTGGTTCTGCGAGCGACGTGGCCAAGCCATCCAAGGAGTCTTCTTGACCATTCTGTGACTGTTGGACATGGGTAATCTCTAGTCGAGAAGAGAACTGGGCCATTAGGCGGAGGGTGTACTCCAGCAACGGTGCAATCTCCAACTTCCGGACGACATAGTCGCCATTTACCTATTTGATTACCAGCTCAGAATCTCTTTTCACATGTAGATGGGGCACGCCGATCTCAAGGGCCAATTCGAGGCCGGTGATGAGAGCCTGGTACTCTGCCTCATTGTTCGTACAACCTTCTCACAACAGGAACGAGTTTGGCAGGACGGCTTGCACAGAGGTAATGAAGACAATACCCAGGCCCACTATGTTGAGCTTGTGATCATTGAGCCTCCTACCGGTGGGGCTCCGGGAGGCACCGTCGAAATGCATTTTACAACACGGGATTGCATGATCAACTGAGAGGATCGTCTCATCTGGAAAATCCAGGTCCAAGGATTGATCCGCAGAGGTTGGATGGGCAGCTAAACGTTCTTCCAACACCTGTCCCTTAATGGCCTTCTGAGGTACGAACCAGATATCAAACTGCTAGTGAATCACCGCCCACCATGCTAGTCGGCCAGCCAGTATGGGGCGGTTCAGGATGTACTTCAGTGGGTATATCTAGGAGACCAATTGTACCTCATGGTGCTGCAGGTAATGCCGCAACATCTGTACGGCGAAGACGAGCGCAAGGCAGCTCTTTTCGATAGGGGAGTATCTGACCTCCGTATCGAGAAGCATGCGGCTGAGATAGTAGAGACTGTTCTCAGTACCCTCATTATTCTTCTGGGCGAGCAGTGCACCGAGGGATCTTTCCAGGGTGGTCATGTAAAGGACCAACGGCTTTCCGGAGACGGGTGGCATCAAAACCGGAGGTTGGAGAAGATAATGCTTTATTTCCTCGAAGGCGGTCCGACACTCTTCATCCTATTTGTAGGTGGCACCATTCTTCATATGTCGGGAAAAGGGCTTACACTAGCCGGCCAGATTCACGATTAATCGGCGTATATAGGCTAAGTGGCCATGGAGGCCTCAAAGTTCCCGAATGTTGCTCGGGGGAGGCATTTTGATGATGGCATTGATCTTCTCTGGGTCGATCTCAATGCCTCAGTATCTAAGAACAAAGCCCAAAAACTTCCCAGAGGTGACCCCGAAGGCACACTTCAACGGGTTCATCTTCAGGTGACGGGAACGGTGGAAACCGAAAACCTTCTCAAGGTCTTTGAGATGGTCCTGGCGCTGACATGATTTGACCACTAGGTCATCTGTGTATCATTCCACCAGTGTCCTGAGAATCGGCTTGAATATGTGATGCACGGCCCTCTGATAAGTGGTACCTATATTTTTCAAGCCAAAGGGCATAACCTGGTAGAAAAAGGTACCTTGGGGAGCCCTGAAGGTAGTGGACTCCATGTCTTTGGGGGCCACCCGGATCTGGTTGTACCCGGAATACCCATCCATGAAAGAGAGAGCTTAGAACCCGGCCGTGGAATCAATCAATACCCCCATCACTGGTAGTGGGAAGTCATCCTTTGGGCAGTGGCGATTAAGGTCGCGGAAGTCGATGTAGACTCTGATCTGCCCATTCTTCTTCCAGACTGGCATAATGTTGGCAAGCCACATGGGGTACTGGACATCCTTAACGAAGTTGGATTTGATAAGCTTGTCAACATCGGCCTCAACCATAGCACCATGAGAAGGGTGCATCTTCCTGGGAGGCTGCTTAAACCCGCGATGGTTTGCTGGGAGGCCCAGATGGTGAACGACTACCTGGGGATCTAGTCCTGGCATCTCGTTGTAACTCCCGGAAAACACGTCACGATGTTGTTTGAGAAAGTCTACGTACTGCTGCCGCTTCTCGAGGGACATGGCTGCACTAATCAATGTGGGTTTCTGATATACCTCGCTACCAAGGTTCACCTGTACCAGTTCATCAACCGTGGTAGAGACACCTTCCTCAAAGGTGGGGGGAGCATCCTCTAGGTCTTCCTCTCCACCCGTGGGGGGATTTCCCATGACGGGAAATACTTCTGGGCTATCAAAACCTGAGGGGCAGCTGGTGCCGTATTGGGTAGCTGTGGTCATCATATAAGGAGACTCACTCTCCATTGAGACCATAGTAATGAAGTCAGTCAACCATATCACATCTGGCCTTCAGCCTAAGGGGCCACGTTTGATGAAATCAAAGCAGTGGTGACGTGTCGGCCTGAGTCGGTTGATTCCAGCGCAGGGGAATAGACACGTATGACGTACTTCCATTGTCATAAGCTTGACATTCTGGTACCATACAGGGGTAATAGGTTCCGGGATCACCTGAGCCTGGTCGGTGTAGGAGTACGAGGTGATTTTCCACCGTCACTTGGACATGGGAACACACCTTCCATGCATACCCAAAACAACAAAACTTTTCCCCATGTCGGGGGTCGTGGCCTCCAATCAGTGGATCGGGAGGATGTAGGCGTCATCCATGCTTGCCCAGGGATCACTTGTGACCGGGGCGGGTTCATCCTCACTTAATAGGATTTTCTTATCCACACTCTTGTAATAATCATCATCCAGATAGCGGGCCTCACAAGCGGCGAAAGGAGACGCATCTCCATGGAGCACGCCTACTCGACCGTTGAGTGAGTATTTGAGGCACTGGTGATACGACGAAGAGACTGCTGCATGCAGATGGAGAAATGGCCTACCCATCAACGCATTGTAGGCAGTGTCCTGAGAGATGACCATGAACTCGGTGCTGGCGATTAAGCCACCGAACTGAGTCTTCAGGCGGATCTTGCGGACTGGGGTTTACTCGGTCCTGTCGTACCCCTGGATTCTGAGGTCAGAGGGAGTTAAATCACCTTCAGACATACCCATCTTTCGCAATGTCCGAGTCGGAATTAGGTTGATTCCGGAACCCGGGTCAACGAGGCAGCGGTGGACTTCCACACCATGGAAGTGGCCAGTGATGTACAGCGGGCGAATATGCCCCTATATAGGATGATCCTCATCTTCACCGGAGAACGAGATAACCGCATGACATTCGGCATTCTCAATTGTCTCGGCATGGAAGGCTTCTACAGCCGCTACCTCCGTCTCAAACTGGAGGGGGCTCCTTAGGGCCTCGACAAGTGCCTCTCGCATTTCAGATGACAGGAGAAGGGCCTCAAGGAAAGAATGCTTTGTCCGAATTCTGTCCAAGTGCTTCAAGACATCATAATTTCGTGCCAAATGCGAAGCTCTGCTTACAGGAGGTCGTTCGACAGTTGGGGGCATAGCGGGTCCTGCCGGTTGAACAGGTGGTTGTCTAGTGCTGGGTACATCCTTCTACCTAATAATTGAAGCCTGGAGAGTAGTCGTCGGAATAGGGTCGGACAACGAAGACTGGCCTATAGCAGGGTAATACTGATTGTGATACGAACGAGGTAGCTCTCCCTGATCTAGTAGCACAAACAACGGTGGAGGTGGAGCTAAGGGCGTTAGATGGGGTTGCGTGTGATGAGCTCTGCGCTGGGCCTACTGTCTGGTCTCAGTAGCATGCGAGGCTTGGCTGAATGTGCCCGCTAAAGTGCCTTGACAACCGGCACGGTTGTGGTTCCACTGACGTTGACGTCGTCTTGGGACGTTGGGGAGGCTCGCTTGGCGTTCCCCTTCGTCTGGAGTCATATAAGACTTTACCAGCACCATGGTGTTAACCGAAGCATACCCCTGGTTATCGCTCGACGAGTCATCCCCCACCAGGAGGATTCTGGGAGGAATCCCCATTCTAGGGGGCATAAATTCTTCGAGAGTGTGGGATGACGAAGACACCAGTAGAGCGCATTGTTTCTTCTTGCGTCGTCGCTGCATGCCTTTTTGGGAAGCAGTCGACTGTGAAGGCGATGTAGAGGTACTGGCGACTTCTTCTGAACGTTCATGCTGCTTCAGGCACGCCCGAATGATACCATGGGCACTGACGATGGTTTTTCGAGCCATCCAGTCATCGTATTTACGGGATCCGCGGCTGGGAACCAGCAACCACTCGCCTTCGTTGTCGCTACCAATCTCTGACCCTACAAAGTCACCCGCCACTTGTGTTGGTGCTGGGCCCAACCTGACTATGTTGTTGTTGACCTGGTCTTCAAGCCAATCTTTAAACACATACCATTTCTTGAGGGTGTGTCCCAGAATCTGATGATAAGGACAGTAGTTGGGTTGATCGGTGAGATTCACCTATGCCGGCCTTCGGTACTCGGGTAGGCGCACAATCCCTTGCTCTAGAGAACTTCGGAAGTAGCCAGGGACCTGATTTTCGTTGAACGAATAAGTATGGTTCCTTCTTTCCAAATAGGGGTCCCTGGGGCTTGGCCCTGATGAGGGGCTGGAGGGGCCTGTCAAGGAGGCGATGCCTGATTGTCTCGCCTAGGTGGAGGTGGCGCATTGCACGGGGGAACCTGTCGATTTTGAGGCGGTCGCTGCTGGGCAGAAGCCTGTGCTTGAGGTGGAGGACCTCTGCGGGGTTGCGGGGATGGTGACACTGGCAGTAATTCCAGCTGCCCAGGGGATTCTATTTGGGCCACTGCTGTAACACCCCGAGATTTTATGAAAAATATTATTTTAATTTCATTAATGTCTTGTGTTGTATTCTACACAAAGATTACCTTGCGCTATACGCAACACCGTATTAGCTTGCAGTATACACAACACTATTCTTGGACCGTGTTACACACAATTTTAATAATAGCTATTCTACGCAACATTGAGTATATATATATATATATATACTAAATGTATAAATGAAATATGGTTGGATTCCGTTATACGAAACAATAAAGGATTCTTTCACAACACGCAACCCTGACTTGGCTGGCATTACACGCAATCACGACCTTCCTCGATAGCGTGTGTTGTACGCAATACCGGGTTTTAATAAACAATGTTATATTATTATAATATTGTCATGAACTAGCTGTTATGAATATTATTAACTAAATTTTGAATTTTATAACATTATTATTCATCTTACACATTTCTAGAACATGGTATAAGAACAAAATAAATTTTTCGGGTAAAATAAGTATTTTTAAAAAAATGCAGTTTTGCCGCCTTTGGATGGCGCACCCACATTAAATCTGGTTTTTGACATGTTTATATGTTCAATTTGACAAAATAATATTCTTCTTTTGAATCAGGATATAAAAATTTACATTAGATAAAGTTTTGATATTTTTCCGATAACTTTCATATTTTAATGAATAGTAAAAACACGCTATATTTTAATTAAAAACAACTTTTTTCATCGTAATATCTTATGTGGTTAAATTATAATATTTAATGGTTTTAAAGTATAAATAGAATATATTTTTACCATTTAATATAATGTATGTCATTAGCATTGATTTTACCTTGAATTCGTAGGTTAAATCAATTCAATCTTTTGCAATGTTTTAAACAAAAACCCGTTTTTATTCGACAACGGGATTTATTTTAATTTAATTTCTGCATCTTCTGTGTATGGAATTTTAAAAAATGGATTCCATATTTTGAATCAGTGGGTCTAAATTGTGTTAATAAGCTACTTTTTATTTTTGGGAATTATGAATAGTAACTACGGTAAATTTTATTTACCATAGTTAAAGGTAAATCGGGTAATTAAGGGTAAATATAATATTTTAAAATTACCCTAACAAATGTCAAAATACTATTGGATGACTAAACGTCGACCCATATCACCTAAGGGTCGGATTAGAATCATTTAATGGACATTTTTCCATGAAAATAACTTAATTATTATTAAAACCAAAGAAAGTGACAACATGTCACTCTCTTAAATTTTATAAGTATATTAATTTTAATTTAGTGATAAACTTCATGAAACTTATAAAATGAATTTTCTCCAGAACGATAATGAAATTATCTACATCATATAAATTTATTTATAATTTTTAGGGATTAAATAATTATCATTAATTATGACACAATAGTGATGCAGAAATTGTTTATATAGTGAAAAATAAAAAATATTGTTTTTTTAAACTAATAGTGACCATAAAATGCACAAATACCTAACCAAAACTTATTTTCCATGTAAATGTAAACCATAATTATCCAATGGTCGAATATTTGACCATTTGGAGCCTTATAAAAGCGATTATGACCCTTATATTATTTTATTTTAAATGATGCCAAAGTTGTCACCTTCATAATTTAATAAATATAACAATTTAAATATTGTGATTTTAAGATGATAAATTATAGTAAAAGTATTATTGTGAAAGGTAATATATTTATCTTCATCATAGGATTTTATTTTAAATTTTTATACAACAAATAAGTATATTAAATAATTATACAAAAATGATGTAGTAATTATTTTATTAAGAGATAAACCAAATAAATGGTTTTAAAAATAATAAAATATATATTATATGAACTATTTAATGTGATACACTAATTTTATAGATACATATGACCTTTTATTAATATATTAAAGCTTTTAGTTTGAACATATCTTCTGTATATATTTTATTTAAATTCAAATAAATGAATAGTGTCAAAATTGACACTATTGTTATTTTACAAAAATAACATATTATAAAATTTTTCAAAAATCACAAAAATATTTAAAAATTATAAATTTATATTTATATGGTATATAATGTTATAAAGTAAACAATTATGGAAAATTCACAACGAATAAGTAATTATTTGTTATAATTTAAAATTTAGAATTTTATTACCACAAATAAACTTAAATAGATTAAATAAGGATAAATCAAAATGATAAGGTTTAAAATAAGATCCAAACATGTCTAAATTTGATTGGTTGATGAGATTAAAACCCTATCTCATATAATCTTCTAATATGAGTCATTTTTGGAGGTTTTTAAGTGGGGTTAGATTTATTATAAATTAATATTTTTAAGAATTCCTAAGGTGGCCCTCTCCTCCCTTATAAAAGGACACCTCCTCCCCCTCCTCCTCACACCAATTTGAGCACTCAAGCTCGTCCAACACCTGCCAAAATCCCTTCTCAACTTCCCTAGAATAATCCTAGAGGTCCTGGTCTTCTTCAAAGACCAATATTAGTTCCCTAAGTGGAGGATTCAAAGAGGCGTTTCAAAGAAGAGGTAATATCCATTACCGATATTTTCAATTTCTTTCTTCTTCAACTTCTTCTTATTTAGTTGTTTCATGATAAAGTAATAACATCAGTATTACATACATACTGATATGTTATTATAAATATGAAACAACCCTAATTCACCTTCTATCCATCCTACGGAAAAATGAAATCACCGCGCGTGCGTACGTACGGAATACCGTCTCCACGCCGTGGTGTAATCTATTTTCCGCCGCCACCATAATAGGATGGGTATAATGGTGTAATGAGTAACTATATATTATTATTATAAAGTGATATTGATACTGAAATATTATACATACACTTCAACACAATTCCATGACCATTGAACGATATCATCACTCGTGCGTACGTACGGACTACCATCTCCACGACGTGATGAGATTCATTCTCAATGATTAACCATTCATGAATGATTATAAAGTATATATAATAAGAACTAATTAAATATATGACCTAATAATGATACTGTAATTATTTATATTTATATGTATGTCATCTACTTAATTCCATTCAATTCAATAAGGAAACGAAAACAGCGTTCATGCGTACGTACGGACTACCGTCTCCATGAACGGTGTATTTCTTTCCATTTAATGATTTATTATATATGTATATTCTGAATATATATATATATATACAAATAATGTTTTATATTCTGGAATTATGTAATCATGATCTAAGTAATCATATGAATAATTACAAGTTAAAAACACGAACGACAAATGAGACGATTTTACCCAAAACGCTACTTTAACATGAATTTACAAAAGAACGGGTAATATAAAGTCATAAGTGGACCATATATGATATAATAGAAACGAATATGATTCTGGAACAACTCAATAACATGATTTAAATCATTATACAGGAGGTTTGGACACTTACAAAGCAAGTCGGACCTAAGGTAAGGGAAAATATCAGAATCTCATTTTTATCCGAGATTGTTTATTCGTAAGTATTTACTGGGGTGTATTTTATCATCCACATCCATGTTCCCTCAATATGTAATATTATTTTCATCCACCTACAATTTTTTAAATCCATTTTTACCCTTCAGTGATTTTTTAGTAATATATATGTAAGGAATCTTTTTTCATTATTCGTACGAGCTACTTTTTGACTTTTCCAACAAAAGTACGAAGAATGTTTTTTTTAACTTATACGGCATGAATGGATATTTAAAAAATTATTTCCAAAAATCTTCCTTTACAAGTTTTCATGTTTATTTTTAATCAACTTCTTTTATTTTAAAGTCGTATGACATGTTATGAAAGGAAAAATGTTTTTGAAGAAGAAAGGATATTTTCCTCAAGAATGGAGTTCAAGTGTTTTATCAAAATTATTTTCCATCTAAGATAATAAAGGGTTATGTTTTTATCCCTATTATTACATTGATTTGATCATGTTGTGATGGAATTATTTTTATGAATTCCTTTATCTTATATGAATTGATTTATGATGTCATGATGTTTCAAGAATCCCATTTTTGTTACATGTGTTATGCGATGATGTATGTTTTATGATTATGTGGCACACATAAGAAAGGATTCATTATAAGATGGGTGGGGCATATATCTCCCTCCAATGCATTGGGTAAAGATTTTATATCTCATGAGATAGACATGGCTGGAATGGTAGGTTATACCGGTTCAGTGAAACAGGACTGAAATGAGGGCTACTCGATTCAGAAAGGGACTTTGTCCACTAAGATAGTCTTGGCAATGAGTCTTGACTAACAAGAAATGATTCTCTATGATTATGTGTGAATGCCACGAAGTTTCATGTTTTAAGTTATGATTATTGTGATTACATTTCACTGCCATGATTTATCCCATGTTATGAAATTATTCTCTCTTTTGCAGGTTATGATTTCCAAAATGTTATGTTCTTATGAATATGATGTGATTGATATTTCTTTTGTTTACCCTTACTGAGCATTTGAGCTCACCCTTTTATGTTTTCTTTTCCCCAGGATATAAAGAAAGGTTTTAGGTATAAAAAAGGAAGATCTTTATGGGAGATGTTGAAGATCTTTCACCACGATTAGAAGATTATAGTCCGAGTTTCCAAAGACACTAAACTATTACGGTCCTTGTGTGTGTGTTTTTGTAATGTACTAAGTATTCCGCAAAAGTAATGTAAAGTCCATGTACGTCAAGCTTCGGGTCTCTACAGTTGGTATCAGAGGGAGGTTTAGTCAACCTTTGGAAACTAGGATGCGAAAACGTTAGTGAGATCCCTAGAGATATTTCTAAGGTATGTTTAGGGATGCCCCTAAGGATAAGTATACGTATAGGATATAGTCCTAGAATTATGGTAACGATATTATATTAAACCAAAGATGTTAGATATTTAAGTTACTCCCCCTTTATTATGATTTTTGCCTCTCACACTATTCTTTTTGGGTTTTAGAAAATGGCTGGAAACATGGTGATTCACGATAATGGAGGATATGATGGGCAATGGAATGATATTCTTCATGAGCAACCAAATGAAATGGGATTTGGAAGTCCAAACATCATTATTATGCCGAATCAGCAATCTCATAATATGATCAATAAAGTAAAATTTGGTAAGTTTCCTGACTCGGCTAATAAGAGAATGATGGAGTTTCATGATGATCATAGAGGAAAGAAAGTTCAATTTCCCCTATGTAAATCATGTGGGAAGAGGCATCAAGGAGAATGTTTCAAAGGAACTGGAAGATGCTTTGGGTGTGGAAAAGAAGGACACAAAGCAATTAAGTGCAAAGGAAAAGGTTCAGTTAACACCATGGATGAGGACAATGGTATTGCTACGACATCAACAATGGTTAAATGTTTTAAATGTGGAATGTATGGGCATTATGCAAACCAATGCCCTAAGGGAAAGTCTCATGAAGATAATCAGTATGGTCGTATGGGAAGTATTTATGTTGATGATGATGAAGAGACTACAAATGATATGTGAGATGAAAGAATTGTTGAAGCTCGGTCAATGGTTTAAGAATGTAGTGGAATGATTACATGTTTATCATGTGTAATGTTGTATAAGAAATCTCATGGTACTATGGAATAAAGAGGCATATAAGGATTGTTACACTGTTTTCTTTCCTTGAGTTATGAAAGTACCACTATCCATGAAAGGTTATTCAGATATTTTTGGAATTTAGATGATATGCGCATAATGAAGGAATAATAAGATAATGAGGTGTTTGATTGTATTCATGAGCTCATGACTGATATAAGGAGAAGGTTATATCATGGTTTGAGTATATAGAATTTTTGGATTTTGGTATGTGTAAAGAGTTAACTTTTAACTGCATTCATGTTTTCACTAAGGTTCAATGGGTATTCAAGAGAATACATGATTAAGGACTTTGAATGTTTGGAATGTGACCAACAAAACATATCTTATGATATATGGGGATCAACGATGGTATTAAATCTCTGGTAATCGTTTTCACTATGTTATGAGAGTGGACTACAGTATTATGGATAAGCCTAAAGATTAGAATGGATTATGTTGGAAATAAGTTAGGATAAAACGTTTTTCAATATTATTGATGGGATGTTATATTAATATAGCATTAGAAGAAGGACAACCTACAGGACGGGCGACAACCTATCGCTTCGGACGAGGCTGTGGGAATCGAACCCACAACCGAAGTGCGACTAGCCTTTATCGCCTACCACTGGCCTACAGGAAGTCCCGGTTTAGTAGAAACTAGTTTTATTATATATTAAGTAGTATGATATATGAAGTATAAGTCCATTTTAGGAACCATATATGATTAATGTCACTATATATCGACTTATGTATATAATTTTTTCTAACCTTTTGTTTGAGACAGATGGAATGACCTGTCATTCTATCACATGATTTGCTAACACTTCACGAATAACAAATTCAACTTCATTTATTTAAGAGATGAAGTGGAAATTGTTAAAGGCACGAACAACAGTGAGATTGTACCAAAATAATGTAAGTATTTATTCTAATTCAAACTCTTCAACTTTAGGGAAATGATCTTGAAAACCAAAAATGTTGTCTTAGTGCTCTTATATCTGATGAATCAGATGGTACCTTAGATCATCACAAATTTATGGCTTTGTGATTGCTAGCTTTTCCATAGCCATGTTCTCTACCACTCTCCATCAGAACATGATGGTTAGATTTCCCTTCCATATCTATATTTTCACCTATGTGGAAACCCAGTAATTAGTTTATTTGGGTAACCGTTACGTTTCATACTTTTGTTTTTAAAGATAAGTTTTGGTATTCCTTTTTCCGATGTGGGTTTCTATCAAAGAAACATTCAAATAGTAAACCATTTATAACCCCGACGAATTTCGAGGGCGAAATTCATTTTAAGGGGGATAGAATGTAACACCCCGAGATTTTATGAAAAATATTATTTTAATTTCATTAATGTCTTATGTTGTATTCTACACAAAGATTACCTTGCGCTATACACAACACCGTATTAGCTTGCAGTATACGCAACACTATTCTTGGACCGTGTTACACACAATTTTGATAATAGTTATTCTACGCAACATTGAGTATATATATATATATATTAAATGTATAAATGAAATATGGTTGGATTCCGTTATACGAAACAACAAAGGATTCTTTCACGACACGCAACCCTGACTTGGCTTGCATTACACGCAATCGCGACCTTCCTCGATAGCGTGTGTTGTACGCAATACCGGGTTTTAATAAACAATGTTATATTATTATAATATTGTCATGAACTAGACTTTATGAATATTATTAACTAAATTTTTAATTTTATAACATTATTATTCATCGTACACATTTCTAGAACATGGTATAAGAACAAATTAAATTTTTCGGGTAAAATAAGTATTTTTCAAAAAATACAGTTTTGCCGCCTTTGGATGGCGCACCCACTTTAAATCTGGTTTTTGACATGTTTATATGTTCAATTTGAAAAAATAATATTCATCTTTTGAATCAGGATATAAAAATTTACATTAGTTAAAGTTTTGATATTTTTCCGATAACTTTCATATTTTAATGAATAGTAAAAACACGCTATATTTTAATTAAAAACAACTTTTTTCATCGTAATATCTTATGTGGATAAATTATAATATTGAATGGTTTTAAAGTATAAATAGAATATATTTTTACCATTTAATATAATGTATGTCATTAGCATTGATTTTACCTTGAATTCGTAGGTTAAATCAATTCAATCTTTTGCAATGTTTTAAACCAAAACCCGTTTTTATTTGACAACGGGATTAATTTTAATTTAATTTCTGCAACTTCGATGTATGGAATTTTAAAAAATGGATTCCATATTTTGAATCAGTGGGTCCAAATTATGTTAATAAGATACTTTTTATTTTTGGGAATTATGAATAGTAACTACGGTAAATTTTATTTACCATAGTTAAAGGTAAATCGTGTAATTAAGGGTAAATATAATATTTTAAAATTACCCTAACAAATGTCAAAATCCTATTGGATGGCTAAAAGTCGACCCATATCACCTAAGGGTCGGATTAGAATCATTTAATGGACATTTGTCCATGAAAATAACTTAATTATTATTAAAACCAAAGAAAGTGACAACATGTCACTCTCTTAAATTTTATAAGTATATTAATTTTAATTTAGTGATAAACTTCATGAAACTTCGAACATGAATAGTCTCCAAAAAGATAATGAAATTATCTACATCATATAAATTTATTTATAATTTTTAGGGATTAAATAATTATCATTAATTATGACACAATAGTGATGCAGAAATTGTTTATCTAGTGAAAAATCAAGAATATTGTTTTGTTTAAACTAATAGTGACCATACAATGCACAAATACCTAACCAAAACTTATTGTCCATGTAAATGTAAACGATAATCATCCAATGGTCGAGTATGTGACCATTTTGAGCCTTATAAAAGCGATTATGACCCTTATATTATTTTATTTTAAATGATTCCAAAGTTGTCACCTTCATAATTTAATAAATATAACAATTTAAATATTGTGATTTTAAGATGATAAATTCGAGTAAAAGTATTATTGGGAAAGGTAATATATTTATCTTCATCATAGGATTTTATTTTAAATTTTTATACAACAAATAAGTATATTAAATAATTATACAAAAATGATGTAGTAATTATTTTATTAAGAGATAAACCAAATAAATGGTTTTAAAAATAATAAAATAAATATTATATGAACTATTTAATGTGATAAACTAATTTTATAGATACATATTACCTTTTATTAATATATTAAAGCTTTTAGTTCGAAAATATCTTCTGTATATATTTTATTTAAATTCAAATAAATGAATAGTGTCAAAATTGACACTATTGTTATTTTACAAAAATAACATATTATAAATTTTTTTAAAAATCACAAAAATATTTAAAAATTATAAATTTATATTTATATGGTCTATAATGTTATAAAGTAAACAATTATGGGAAATTCACAACGAATAAGTAATTATTTGTTATAATTTAAAATTTAGAATTTTATTACCACAAATAAACTTAAATAAATTAAATAAGGATAAATCAAAATGATAAGGTTTAAAATAAGATCCAAACATGTCTAAATTTAATTGGTTGATGATATTACAACCCTATCTCATATAATATTCTAATATGAGTCATTTTTGGAGGTTTTTAAGTGGGGTTAGATTTATTATAAATTAATATTTTTAAGAATTCCTAAGGTGCCCCTCTCCTCCCTTATAAAAGGACACCTCCTCCCCCTCCTCCTCACACCAATTTGAGCACTCAATCTCGGACAACCCCTGCCAAAATCCCTTCTCCACTTCCCTAGAATAATCCTAGAGGTCCTGGTCTTCTTCAAAGACCAATATTAGTTCCCTAAGTAGAGGATTCAAAGAGGCGTTTCAAAGAAGAGGTAATATCCATTACCGATCTTTTCAATTTCTTTCTTCTTCAACTTCTTCTTATTTAGTTGTTTCATGATAAAGTAATAACATCAGTATTACATACATACGGATATGTTATTATAAATATTAAACAACCCTAATTCACCTTCTATCAATCCTACGGAAAAATGAAATCACCGCGCGTGCGTACGTACGGAATACCGTCTCCACGCCGTGGTGTAATCTATTTTCCGCCGCCACCTTAATAGGATTGGTATAATGGTGTAATGAGTAACTATATATGATTATTATAAAGTTATATTGATACTTAAATAGTATACATACACTTCAACACAATTCCACGACCATGGGAACGATATCATCGCTCGTGCGTACGTACGGACTACCGTCTCCACGACGTGATGAGATTCATTCTCAATGATTAACCATTCATGAATGATTATAAAGTATATATAATAAGTACTAATGAAATATATGACCTAATAATGACACTGGAATTATTTATATTTATATGTATGTCATCTACTTAATTCCATTCAATTCAATAAGGAAACGAAAACAGCGTTCATGCGTACGTACGGACTACCGTCTCCATGAACGGTGTATTTCTTTCCATTTAATGATTTATTATATATGTATATTCTGAATATATATATATATATATATATATAAATCATGTTTTATATTCTGGAATTATGTAATCATGATCTAAGTAATCATATGAATAATTACAAGTTAAAAACACGAACGACAAATGAGATGATTTTACCCAAAACGCTAATTTAACATAAATTTACAAAAGAACGGGTAATATAAAGTCATAAGTGGACCATATATGATATAATAGAAACGAATATGATTCTGGAACAACTCAATAACATGATTTAAATCATTATACAGGAGTTTCGGACACTTACAAAGCAAGTCGGACCTAAGGTAAGGGAAAATATCAGAATCTCATTTTTATCCGAGATTGTTTATTCGTAAGTATTTACTGGGGTGTATTTTATCATCCACATCCATGTTCCCTCAATATTTAATATTATTTACATCCACCTACAATTTTTTAAATCCATTTTTACCCTTCGGTGAGTTTTTAGTAATATATATGAAAGGAATCTTTTGTCATTCTTCGTACGAGGTACTTTTTGACTTTTCCAACAAAAGTACGAAGAATGTTTTTTTTAACTTATACGGCATGAATGGATTTTTAGAACATTATTTCCAAAAAGCTTCCTTTACAAGTTTTAAAGTTTATTTTTAATCAACTTCTTTTATTTTAAAGTCGTATGACATGTTATGAAAGGAAAAATGTTTTTGAAGAAGAAATGATATTTTCCTCAAGAATGGAGTTCAAGTGTTTTATACAAATTATTTTCCATCTAAGATAATAAAGGGTTCTGTTTTTATCCCTATTATTACATTGATTTGATCATGTTGTGATGGAATTATTTTTATGAATTCCTTTATCTTATATGAATTGATTTATGATGTCATGATGTTTCAAGAATCCCATTTTTGTTACATGTATTATGCGATGATGAATGTTTTATGATTATGTGGCACACATAAGAAAGGATTCATTATAAGATGTGTGGGACCTATATCTCCCTCCAATGAATTGGGTAAAGATTTTATATCTCATGAGATAGACATGGCTGGAATGGTAGGTTATACCGGTTCAGTGAAACAGGACTGAAACGAGGGTTACTCGATTCAGAAAGGGACTTTGTCCACTAAGATAGTCTTGGCAATGAGTCTTGACTAACAAGAAATGATTCTCTATGATTATGTGTGAATGCCACAAAGTTTCATGTTTTATGTTATGATTATTGTGATTACATTTCACTGCCATGATTTATCCCATGTTATGAAATTATGCTCTCTTTTGCAGGTTATGATTTCCAAAATGTTATGTTCTTATGAATATGATGTGATTGATATTTCTTTTGTTTACCCTTACTGAGCATTTGAGCTCACCCTTTTATGTTTTCTTTTCCCCAGGATATAAATAAAGGTTTTAGGTATAAAAAAGGAAGATCTTTATGGGAGATGTTGAAGATCTTTCACCACGATTAGAAGATTATAGTCCGAGTTTCCAAAGACACTAAACTATTACGGTCCTTGTGTGTGTGTTTTTGTAATGTACTAAGTATTCCGCAAAAGTAATGTAAAGTCCATGTACGTCAAGCTTCGGGTCTCTACAGTTGGTATCAGAGGGAGGTTTAGTCAACCTTTGGAAACTAGGATGCGAAAACGTTAGGGAGATCCCTAGAGATATTTCTAAGGTATATCTAGGGATGCCCCTAAGGATAAGTATACGTATAGGATATAGTCCTAGAACTATGGTAACGATATTAGATTAAACCAAAGATGTTAGATATTTAAGTTACTCCCCCTTTATTATGATTTTTGCCTCTCACACTATTCTTTTTGGGTTTTAGAAAATGGATGGAAACAAGGTGATTCACGATAATGGAGGATATGATGGGCAATGGAATGATATTCTTCATGAGCAACCAAATGAAATGGGATTTGGAAGTCCAAACATCATTATTATGCCGAATCAGCAATCTCATAATATGATCAATAAAGTAAAATTTGGTAAGTTTCCTGACTCGGCTAATAAGAGAAAGATGGAGTTTCATGATGATCATAGAGGAAAGAAAGTTCAATTTCCCCTATGTAAATCATGTGGGAAGAGGCATCAAGGAGAATGTTTCAAGGGAACTGGAAGATGCTTTGGGTGTGGAAAGGAAGGACACAAAGCAATTAAGTGCAAAGGAAAAGGTTCAGTTAACACCATGGATGAGGACAATGGTATTGCTACGACATCAACAACGGTTAAATGTTTTAAATGTGGAATGTATGGGCATTATGCAAACCAATGCCCTAAGGGAAAGTCTCATGAAGATAATCAGTAAGGTCGTATGGGAAGTATTTATGTTGATGATGATGAAGAGACTACAAATGATATGTGAGATGAAAGAATTGTTGAAGCTCGGTCAATGGTTTAAGAATGTAGTGGAATGATTACATGTTTATCATGTGTAATGTTGTATAAGAAATCTCATGGTACTATGGAATAAAGAGACATCTAAGGATTGTTACACTGTTGTCTTTCCTTGAGTTATGAAAGTACCACTATCCATGAAAGGTTATTCAGATATTTTTGGAATTTAGATGATATGCGCATAATGAAGGAATAATAAGATAATGAGGTGTTTGATTGTATTCATGAGCTCATGACTGATATAAGGAGAAGGTTATATCATGGTTTGAGTATATAGAATTTTTGGATTTTGGTATGTGGAAAGAGTTAACTTTTAACTGCATTCATGTTTTCACTAAGGTTCAATGGGTATTCAAGAGAATACATGATTAAGGACTTTGAATGTTTGGAATGTGACCAACAAAACATAACTTATGATATATGGGGATCAACGATGGTATTAAATCTCTGGTAATCGTTTTCACTATGTTATGAGAGTGGACTACAGTATTATGGATAAGCCTAAAGATTAGAATGGATTATGTTGGACATAAGTTAGGATAAAACGTTTTTCAATATTATTGATGGGATGTTATATTAATATAGCTTTAGAAGAAGGACAACCTGCAGGACGGGCGACAACCTATCGCTTCGGACGAGGCTGTCGGAATCGAACCCACAACCGAAGTGCGACTAGCCTTTATCGCCTACCACTGGCCTACAGGAAGTCCCTGTTTAGTAGAAACTAGTTTTATTATATATTAAGTAGTATGATATATGAAGTATAAGTCCATTTTAGGAACCATATATGATTAATGTCACTATATATCGACTTATGTATATAATTTTTGCTAACCTTTTGTTTGAGACAGATGGAATGACCTGTCATTCTATCACATGATCTGCTAACACTTCACGAATTACAAATTCAACTTCATTTATTTAAGAGATGAAGTGGAAATTGTTAAAGGCACGAACAACAGTGAGATTGTACCAAAATAAAGTAAGTATTTATTCTAATTCAAACTCTTCAACTTTAGGGAAATGATCTTGAAACCAAAAATGTTGTCTTAGTGCTCTTATATATGATGAATCAGATGGTACCTTAGATCATCACAAATTTATGGCTTTGTGATTGCTAGCTTTTCCATAGCCATGTTCTCTACCACTCTCCATCAGAACATGATGGTTAGATTTCTCTTCCATATCTATATTTTCACCTATGTGGAAACCCAGTAATTAGTTTATTTGGGTAACCGTTACGTTTCATACTTTTGTTTTTAAAGATAAGTTTTGGTATTCCTTTTTACGATGTGGGTTTCTATCAAAGAAACTTTCAAATAGTAAACCATTTATAACCCCGACGAATTTCGAGGGCGAAATTCATTTTAAGGGGGGTAGAATGTAACACCCCGAGATTTTATGAAAAATATTATTTTAATTTCATTAATGTCTTATGTTGTATTCTACACAAATATTACCTTGCTCTATACACAACACCGTATTAGCTTGCAGTATACGCAACACTATTCTTGGACCGTGTTACACACAATTTTGATAATAGTTATTCTACGCAACATTGAGTATATATATATATATATTAAATGTATAAATGAAATATGGTTAGATTCCGTTATACGAAACAACAAAGGATTCTTTCACGACACGCAACCCTGACTTGGCTTGCATTACAGGCAATCGCGACCTTCCTCAATAGCGTGTGTTGTACGCAATACCGGGTTTTAATAAACAATGTTATATTATTATAATATTGTCATGAACTAGCCTTTATGAATATTATTAACTAAATTTTGAATTTTATAACATTATTATTAATCTTACACATTTCTAGAACATGGTATAAGAACAAAATAAATTTTTCGGGTAAAATAAGTATTTTTCAAAAAATACAGTTTTGCCGCCTTTGGATGGCGCACCCACATTAAATCTGGTTTTTGACATGTTTATATGTTCAATTTGACAAAATAATATTCATCTTTTGAATCAGGATATAAAAATTTACATTAGATAATGTTTTGATATTTTTCCGATAACTTTCATATTTTAATGAATAGTAAAAACACGCTATATTTTAATTAAAAACAACTTTTTTCATCGTAATATCTTATGTGGTTAAATTATAATATTGAATGGTTTTAAAGTATAAATAGAATATATTTTTACCATTTAATATAATTTATGTCATTATCATTGATTTTACCTTGAATTCGTAGGTTAAATCAATTCAATCTTTTGCAATGTTTTAAACCAAAACCCGTTTTTATTCGACAACGGGATTAATTTTAATTTAATTTCTGCAACTTCGATGTATGGAATTTTAAAAAATGGATTCCATATTTTGAATCAGTGGGTCCAAATTATGTTAATAAGATACTTTTTATTTTTGGGAATTATGAATAGTAACTACGGTAAATTTTATTTACCATAGTTAAAGGTAAATCGTGTAATTAAGGGTAAATATAATATTTTAAAATTACCCTAACAAATGTAAAAATCCTATTGGATGACTAAAAGTAGACCCATATCACCTAAGGGTCGGATTAGAATCATTTAATGGACATTTGTCCATGAAAATAACTTAATTATTATTAAAACCAAAAAAAGTGACAACATGTCACTCTCTTAAGTTTTATAAGTATATTAATTTAAATTTAGTGATAAACTTCATGAAACTTCGAACATGAATAGTCTCCAAAAAGATAATGAAATTATCTACATCATATAAATTTATTTATAATTTTTAGGGATTAAATAATTATCATTAATTATGACACAATAGTGATGCAGAAATTGTTTATCTAGTGAAAAATCAAGAATATTGTTTTTTTAAACTAATAGTGAGCATAAAATGCACAAATACCTAACCAAAACTTATTGGACATGTAAATGTCAACCATAAGCATCCAATGGTCGAATATTTGACCATTTGGAGCCTTATAAAAGCGATTATGACCCTTATATTATTTTATTTTAAATGATTCCAAAGTTGTCACCTTCATAATTTAATAAATATAACAATTTAAATATTGTGATTTTAAGATGATAAATTCGAGTAAAAGTATTATTGTGAAAGGTAATATATTTATCTTCATCATAAGATTTTATTTTAAATTTTTATACAACAAATAAGTATATTAAATAATTATACAAAAATGATGTAGTAATTATTTTATTAAGAGATAAACCAAATAAATGGTTTTAAAAATAATAAAATAAATATTATATGAACTATTTAATGTGATAAACTAATTTTATAGATACATATTACCTTTTATTAATATATTAAAGCTTTTAGTTCTAAAATATCTTCTGTATATATTTTATTTAAATTCAAATAAATGAATAGTGTCAAAATTTACACTATTGTTATTTTACAAAAATAACATATTATAAAAATTTTTAAATATCACAAAAATATTTAAAAATTATAAATTTATATTTATATGGTCTATAATGTTATAAAGTAAACAATTATGGAAAATGCACAACGAATAAGTAATTATTTGTTATAATTTAAAATTTAGAATTTTATTACCACAAATAAACTTAAGTAAATTAAATAAGGATAAATCAAAATGATAAGGTTTAAAATAAGATCCAAACATGTCTAAATTTAATTGGTTGATGAGATTACAACCCTATCTCATATAATCTTCTAATATGAGTCATTTTTGGAGGTTTTTAAGTGGGGTTAGATTTATTATAAATTAATATTTTTAAGAATCCCTAAGGTGCCCCTCTCCTCCCTTATAAAAGGACACCTCCTCCCCCTCCTCCTCACACCAATTTGAGCACTCAAGCTCGGCCAAACCCTGCCAAAATCCCTTCTCCACTTCCCTAGAATAATCCTAGAGGTCCTGGTCTTCTTCAAAGACCAATATTAGTTCCCTAAGTGGAGGATTCAAAGAGGCGTTTCAAAGAAGAGGTAATATCCATTACCGATCTTTTCAATTTCGTTCTTCTTCAACTTCTTCTTATTTAGTTGTTTCATGATAAAGTAATAACATCAGTATTAAATACATACTGATATGTTATTATAAATATTAAACAACCCTAATTCACCTTCTATCCATCCTACGGAAAAATGAAATCACCGCGCGTGAGTAGGTACGGAATACCGTCTCCACGCCGTGGTGTAATCTATTTTCCGCCGCCACCTTAATAGGATGGGTATAATGGTGTAATGAGTAACTATATATGATTATTATAAAGTTATATTGATACTGAAATAGTATACATACACTTCAACACAATTCCACGACCATGGGAACGATATCATCGCTCGTGCGTACGTACGGACTACCGTCTCCACGACGTGATGAGATTCATTCTCAATGATTAACCATTCACGAATGATTATAAAGTATATATAATAAGTACTAATGAAATATATGACCTAATAATGATACTGGAATTATTTATATTTATATGTATGTCATCTACTTAATTCCATTCAATTCAATAAGGAAACGAAAACAACGTTCATGCGTACGTACGGACTACCGTCTCCATGAACGGTGTATTTCTTTCCATTTAATGATTTATTATATATGTATATTCTGAATATATATATATATATATATACAAATAATGTTTTATATTCTGGAATTATGTAATCATGATCTAAGTAATCATATGAATAATTACAAGTTAAAAACACGAACGACAAATGAGATGATTTTACCCAAAACGCTACTTTAACATGAATTTACAAAAGAACAGGTAATATAAAGTCATAAGTGGACCATATATGATATAATAGAAACGAATATGATTCTGGAACAACTCAATAACATGATTTAAATCATTATACAGGAGTTTCGGACACTTACAAAGCAAGTCGGACCTAAGGTAAGGGAAAATATCAGAATCTCATTTTTATCCGAGATTGTTTATTCGTAAGTATTTACTGGGGTGTATTTTATCATCCACATCCATGTTCCCTCAATATTTAATATTATTTACATCCACCTACAATTTTTTAAATCCATTTTTACCCTTCGGTGAGTTTTTAGTAATATATATGAAAGGAATCTTTTGTCATTCTTCGTACGAGGTACTTTTTGACTTTTCCAACAAAAGTACGAAGAATGTTTTTTTTATCTTATACGGCATGAATAGATTTTTAGAACATTATTTCCAAAAAGCTTCCTTTACAAGTTTTCAAGTTTATTTTTAATCAACTTCTTTTATTTTAAATTCGTATGACATGTTATGAAAGGAAAAATGTTTTTGAAGAAGAAAGTATATTTTCCTCAAGAATGGAGTTCAAGTGTTTTATCAAAATTATTTTCTATCTAAGATAATAAAGGGTTATGTTTATATCCCTATTATTACATTGATTTGATCATGTTGTGATGGAATTATTTTTATGAATTCCTTTATCTTATATGAATTGATTTATGATGTCATGATGTTTCAAGAATCCCATTTTTGTTACATGTGTTATGCGATGATGTATGTTTTATGATTATGTGGAACACATAAGAAAGGATTCATTATAAGATGGGTGGGACCTATATCTCCCTCCAATTCATTGGGTAAAGATTTTATATCTCATGAGATAGACATGGCTGGAATGGTAGGTTATACCGGTTCAGTGAAACAGGACTGAAACGAGGCTTACTCGATTCAGAAAGGGACTTTTTCCACTAAGATAGTCTTGGAAATGAGTATTGACTAACAAGAAATGATTCTCTATGATTATGTGTGAATGCCACAAAGTTTCATGTTTTAAGTTATGATTATTGTGATTACATTTCACTGCCATGATTTATCCCATGTTATGAAAATATGCTCTCTTTTGCAGGTTATGATTTCCAAAATGTTATGTTCTTATGAATATAATGAGATTGATATTTCTTTTGTTTACCCTTACTGAGCATTTGAGCTCACCCTTTTATGTTTTCTTTTCCCCAGGATATAAAGAAATGTTTTAGGTAAAAAAAGGAAGATCTTTATGGGAGATGTTGAAGATCTTTCACCACGATTAGAAGATTATAGTCCGAGTTTCCAAAGACACTAAACTATTACGGTCCTTGTGTGTGTGTTTTTGTAATGTACTAAGTATTCCGCAAAAGTAATGTAAAGTCCATGTATGTCAAGCTTCGGGTCTCTACAACTGCGGCGGGTTCAACTCTGGTAGTCCTCCTGGCTGGGATCATAGGGGGCAATAAACGTGCCTGACTAGCCTATTGCAGAGCCTCCTCAAGGCGTTGTCCCTTATCTGAGAAATCTCGCGACCCTCCAGGGTAGTTCTGGGTAATCAGGGAGGGTACTATCTCCATTTTATCATTCCCTACACACATCGTCGGTAATTTCTCCGGAGTCAGTGGCATATCGAGGGAGTACGTAATTCCCTTCCACGGGGCGATGAAATCTGTGACTTTCTCATTAGGCCTTTGCTTGCACTTGAAGAGGTCTGAAATACTGGTCTTCCGCGTGGTGGAGCTGAACTGGAATAGGAACTGCCGGTGGAGATCCTCCCAACCGGTCAACAATCCGATAAGGAGCTAGCTGTACCAGACGAATGTGGGACCTTACAACGTTTTCATGAAACATCGGAGCTTGGCGCATTCTTGCTGGGCCGGGGTCCCCAACATGGGGCCACACCTGGAAGAAAAATGAGACAAGTGTTGCGGCGGGTCCCCTGTCCCATTGAAGGGCGAGAAAGTGGGGTTCCCAAAACCCGGGGGTGCGGGCATATCATCCACCCATGCAGGATACGGCTTGCCATCCGGTGGAACCGCCACCTACCGTGTTTCCATAGCTTCGAGGCGGGCTATGAGTGCCGCTATAAGATCATCCGGGTGGGGGTCCCTGTTTGGACGTGGGTCCCTAATCACAAACGCATTACCAGGTTCTTCAACCCGGTAGATGGCTTCAGAGGTTTGTGGATCGACTGGCGGAACGGCCTGTGGGGTGACAGGGGGAACCCGGACTGGATTCTTCAGATTGACCCGTCGTTCAGGAGGGTTTGTCGAGACGTATCACACCCTCTTGCCGTAAGATCTGGCTTCTGCCCTGTCTGTGGAAGTAGCATGATCATGGTTTCTCGGAGGCATCTCACCGGGGGGGAATTGTTCCTGCTCCTGCTGCGCCGGCTTGGGATTACCATATTCGGGTCGCCGCTCTGCAGTGCGTTTGGGCAAGAGTTCGTCAACCAACCTCTTCTGCTCAGCAAGTTGCTGGCGTAACGTGGCCTTCTTGGGATCTTCGTCCGCTTGCTGCACAGAGGTAGACAGGTCGGAGTGCTTGACAGTTCCAACGTGCTCTTTACCCTTGCCGGCATTTCGACCGAGTACTAGCGACTCAGTGGGTACAGGGAGGCCTAGAAGTTTCCTCTGCTGACGAGTAACCCTCCCTGATGGGTCCAGCAGTGGCGGTACACCCTCGGGGGGTAAGTCTCCATCAAGGAATTCAAGCTCGTCTTCTTTGTCCACTACGTCAGCCATGTGGACCACGACCCCTCTCTAGGGAATGTCTTAAATGTCGCATAACGAATCGGTCTGCCATCAGATAGGGTCGAAGAGGAGAGTAGCATAGTGTCCCCAACCACGGACTTGCACATGGGGGTAGCTTCCCTGAAGACCATACAGAGTACTTTGAAACACTGAACACATTTCTGTTGGAGGGTGCTATGACGGCCTAGTGACTCAGGGTGCCGGGCCACAAGGAGTGCGGCCGAATCGATCAGGCGGCATTGCTTGCCGATTTCTTCAAAGTGCTATCGACTTCTGGGGTACGTCACCTGCTCGTAACGAAGGAGGAAGTGTGTCTCCCACATGGTTCGACAAAAGAACCCCACTTCTTCAGGGGTAAGGGACTTTGGTGCATAAATGTTCAGCGCTGCCGTCGGCCATAACTTCTCCGGGAAGTGATCCGCTGCAAGAATGCTCCAGAAGCTCCTGGGTTCGGACTCGGGGTCTGGCCCTGTATTCCCCCACTTGTCAACCGGGGGTGGCTGAGGGACCGGTAGCGGTACTGAGGCGGACCTCTGGGCTTGTAAACTCAGTGGCGGAGAATATAGCGAACGAGCTGACTGGCCGCCAAATTCTGGGCCATCCTCTGAAGAGTGAGGTGACCTGTCCACGATATCGCGATACGATGGGCTGACAGCCACATCTTCTGGCACAAGAGTCGTGGCTACCGGCGATAGGTCATGTCGTTTCTCTACCACTGTTGGTCCCCAAAATAGCTCTCTGTGATCTCTGGTAGAGGTAGAGGTCACTTCTGGTGACAATGGTGGTGATTGCACGGTCGAGACCTGCAGAATTTACACGATTTCTTCCTCCTGGATGTACCTGCGGAGAGAGGTGGGAATCTGGTGGACCTCGCATTTCGGGAGAATGAGGCTAACGCGCCTGGTTCCTGCCCCAGTCCTTGATACGGAGGAGCGGGGAGAAGGTTCCATCGCTGAGTCACATTCTACTTCAGAATCTGAGAAACGGGCTGGTTTGATCTCCACCCGGCCCCCCAGGATTCTTCCTATGTCGGAAACGACCCGCTCTTCTACCTCGGGGTGGCTCTTCGGGACAAGGTTGATTCTCAACATGTAGTCTCGGGGTGGCTCTGGCGTCGTGGTGGAGAGGGCCCCCGCTCGAGGTGGACGGGGTGCGAGGGACAATAGGGAAAATTTCTAAGGGTACCTGGGGAGGACCTCCATGGAATGTGCGGGAAGAGAGAGGTTGACCTTCAATCCCCAAGTTGTCGGGGCGAGGACCTTCGCCAGTTGCAGAGAGGACGTAGGGAGGACCCCCACGTTTTAGAAGGATCATATGGACAGTGCCTTCAGATCAGTGGTCGAGGGCAGGAGGATGGACTCCATACCCTGTATAGTGGGCGTGGGAGAGGTTTCTACACCGGGTGTCACTGCCATGGGGCAGGCCTTCCTTCGAGATGGGGGTAGCACGTGGCATACCTCTATGACAAGGTTCAGAGAGGGGAAAGCCCAAGATCTGTGGAATGGTGGTACGGAGAGGACCTCCGTATGGAGTGACGTTACCGCGGATTGGTTCACGGTAATCATCGCCAAGGCCTGGGACCCCGAGAGTCAAACCAGCCTGCCCGTGGGGCGGCTGAGGCCTTGATCCTGGTCGGGTGAAGGAGTGCCCCTGCTCAATGTAATCAAGAAGT
Organism: Viscum album; assembly: GCA_963277665.1. Classification (NCBI taxonomy): domain Eukaryota; kingdom Viridiplantae; phylum Streptophyta; class Magnoliopsida; order Santalales; family Viscaceae; genus Viscum; species Viscum album. The sequence goes on along the minus strand of OY728119.1, from coordinate 803,177,297 downwards.
CCATGATGTGCGTCGGCGGTGGCTTGGGCCATGGTAGTTGTTGACGTCAATGTATCTGGGCGAGCGTCCTCAGCCCGAGCCCGACGCTGACTTCGGGTCAAACGAGCTGGCGCAGGTGGTGCAAGGGCATGGCCTGCCTACTCTTCCTACGAAGCCGGACGGTCGCGCTGACACGGCCGAATGAGAGCCCTTTCCTGGATCCCTTGGATCGGGACTCTGAGTGGGCCAAGCCGGACGTCACCCGTCTCATTAGCGTAAGGCGAGGATTCTTCAAGGCATTCCGGGGACAGGCTCCCGAAACGATTGAACGTTGGGGTGGGGAGAAAGGGCTCCCTGCGTGGCCTGTTAGGGCGGTGATGACGGTGGGGCCTGGATGCCTCCAGGTCCAGGTGGGCCATATCTCGAGCTGGGATGACCCCTTCCTCCTTGTACCAGCGTATAAGGTTGTTGATCACCCTTCCCTGGATGATCTCTGATGAGGAGAGGGGACGTGGGCGCCCCATATTCGTGGATGTAGAGGTCGTCGTGGTGGTAGCAGAGCCATGCAGGGTGGTTGTGCCGGTGTTTCCCCTGCCCCTGCATAGGCGAGCTGGCGGTGATCGTGTCTCCGTAACAGCAACCCGGTTCCTGAGAAATGAAAGGATCAACTCATCAGCACTACAAGGAAAAGTATTGACAACCAGTGCCCCAATGTCCTTCCATTCTCCACGTCTGTAAGAAGGATCCACGCCAACACGTTGCAGAACAGAGTTCCCCATGTTCTACTACCCCAACATCCGGGGAGATTCACGTCAGGCCTGCCATTTGCTTGGTGGGACCCGGCGCCAGATATCTGGATCCGGTGACACATCAATATACTGGTGTCTCAAATGCTACTAATCTCCACATTGAGGAGAATAATTTCACGTCGGGTTCACCATTTCTGTTTCCGTAGCTTTTGCCGGGGCGCGCGCATCCGTCCGTCTGTGGAGGAGGACGCGCTGCATTGTTTCCCTGCATTCCCGCTTTCCAAAGGCGGGCGGCATTCATTCCTTGTTCAGGTACGTCTGCTCCTTGATCGAAACGTGATGATGGGATGTCGGTTCTTCCTTCTGCGGATTCCTCCTCAGAACTCGTCACCTAGTCCAAGTCTCCCTCATAGATTTAATACGTTGTTCGTGAAACTATTCCCAATGCCATGTTTCCATGGATGCCGGTTAATTACATTGCTTCTTTCGGGACATTCCAAAGGATCCGGTCAGGGCAGCAACCTTCAGTCGGGGGAGTAGTCACGTCGGGGCATCAGTAGCATGTCTGGATGCTGGGGAACTGGCATGTCTGTCTATTATCCCTGGTCACAGGGCTTCTCAAGGGCGTGGAAGCCCGAGGCATCCCACATCGAGCGTGGTGAATTATATTCCCTAGACATATATATGAGGTTTTCCTGAGCATCTTGTGTTTAACACAGGGTATGCCACAATTTTAACGTCCAGTGGATACGGTTACACCAAAGGCATGTCTTCCAAGGTCTTCCTCAGGCATCTCATGTTTATCACGAGGTATGCCGCGATTTTAACGTCTTGCGGAGACGGTTACTCCAAAGGCGTGTCATCTGACGTTTTCCTTAGGCATCTCATGTTTATCACGAGGTAGGCCATGAGTTTAACGTCTTGCGGAGGCGGTTACGCCAAAGGCATGTCATCCGAGGTTTTCCTCAGGCATCTCATGTTTATCATGAGGTAGATCGTGAGTTTAACATCTTACAAAGATGGAATGAGGTTGATCAGAATGTCCCATAGAGACAGATCAGATTTGTACATCCCTAGGGGGGAATACCTAGAAGATGGATAGATTAGGATGCCCAATGAGGACAGATCTGAGGTGGTGCGCTCCTAGGAGGGGGGATGTCACACCGTAATGGCTGATGTGAACACCACTAAGGGCGGATCAGGGGAAGTGTGCCCCAGGATGGGGGACACCATGGATTACCATTGGTTGGGATTGAACCTCTTGGAGTTTTCCTACATACCCTTTGTAGAGGACAGGGATCAAAACCCACGTAGCTCGAAGGGGTGATGAATCAGGGTGTACACAGAGGAAACGACCCGAAGACATGTTGGGGCTTACACGTGGATAGCTGCCCATGTACTGCTTGGAGCAGCAAGGAAGTGGATGGCATGATACCACCGGGATGTGGTGGCCCAGGTAAGAATCAGGGCGGATGATGGAAGGATGAATGAAGTGGAGGGGGAATGAAATGGGACCATCGCAAGGGCGACAGTGAAGTTGGGCTTGAGCCTCGAAGAGACCTCCGACGTATCCCCATGGCAGGGAATCAAAGTCCACGTAGTTTGGGATGGTGCTGGTGAACCGACTTGAAGGTGGACCTTGGTCCGATGGATGTCGTCACCGATCCAACGTGAAGGTTGGCCTTGGTCAGGTGCGTCAGTGAACCGACGCGATGGTGGACCTTGGTCCAGATGGTGTGGGGCTTACACACTATGCTGGCCGGGTCGGGATGAACTGATGTGAAGAAGGTCGGGGTGACCAAGGGTGGTGGGATTGAACCTCTGGGAGGCTTCCTACGTACCATGCATTGACATGGATCAAATAACACGTAGTTCAGTTGGACGCCGGAAGGATGACGTGAATGAGGAGGACCAGTGGGGTCCTAGTGATGGTGGGCTTGGACCTCAGGGAGGCTTCCTACGTACCATGCCTTGGCATGGATCAAAGACCACGTAGTTCAGAGGATGGAAATCGTCAGCGAACCGACGTGAAGGAGGACCCTTGTCTAATGAGGGATAGGCTTGATCCTCGAGGAGGCTTCCTACATTCCATGCCTTGACATGGATCGAAGACCTCATAGTTCAAATGGTTTCATCGGTGAACCGACGTGAAAGTAGACCCTGGGGTCCACTAGTGGTGGGCTTGAACCTCATCAAGGTTTCCTATGTACCATTCCTTGATATGGATCAAAGACCGCGTAGTTCAGAGGATGGGTGTCGGCAAACCGACGTGCGGAAGGAAGGACCTTGGTCTAAAGGGGAATGGTCTTGAACCTCAGGGAGGCTTCCTACGTACCATGCCTTGACATGGATCAAAGTCCATGTAGTTCAGGTGGTCACAACAGCTTGCCATCGGACTGGGATGCAGTTTAACGCCATGCATGATGAGGATGAACTCGATGTGAATAAATGATGGGTGGGATTGAACCTCGTGGAGGATTCCTACGTACCATGCCTTGACATGGATCAAAGACCACGTAGTTCAAATGGGTGTTCAGTTTAATTTCATGTTGGACGCGGGAATACAGTTTAACGTCATGCTGGACAAGGGATGCAGTTTAAATTCATGCTGGATGAGGGCATACAGTTTAATGTCATGTTGGACGAGGATATTTCCATGGCCGATGCTTACTCTGAGCCGACATGATTCATGCATGGTGTGATAAACAAGAGGTAGCAAGGACCTGAAGATCACGTCGCGAAGGGTGCATCCGTGAGAAGTGAAGAGGGGCTTACGCGTTAGGCTGTCCATTAGTGTTGGGACTTACTACAGGATGGAGGCCCAAAGTGCAGAAAAGCGCAGAGAAAGAGAGATTTGGGACCAATGATGGGGGTGCCTTGTTCCCTACCGCGCCCTCCCCTGACCTTGGTAATGGGGAAGTATGGAGATGCAGGGGTGCAACCATCCGTTGGGGAACTAGGGTCACCCTTCTCCTGAGAACATACGCTGCTCCAATAAAGAGGATATCATCCCTTGTGGGGGGAGTGATTCCATTCCTGTGGAGATGAGTGGCATAAAGAATGTTCGAGCTGGGGGGACACTTCTTGTGAGGAACGAGGTCAGGTCATATTTTAACGTCATGTGTTGAGGACGTGGTTCTTGGCAGTTTAACGTCCTGCAGCTCGGACGAGGTGGGTTTACTCCACACCCCTAGGACATACATAACTGGTACCATTTTCTTGTAACACCCCAGGTAAATAAAGAATATGACATTTCATATTTATCCATATTTGTGAATAAAATATTTAAATGACTTTAAAGGGGACTCTATGCTCGATGGCGTACCCAACACGCAACAACGAGTTTCTTGGAAATCTTACGTTGCACTCTAATAATAAAATAATATTATTTTAAATGGTAGTTAACATGTAGCCGTTGTATTGGCGGGAATGGATATAAATAACTAAAATTTGATTATATATGTTTTTAAATGTTTTTACATTTATCCAATAAAAGATAAAGGCTTAAAATACAGATAGAATTCAATTTTAGGCGTATATGCCCTAGTTTTCACTAAAGGTTCACTTATCGCCATTTGATGGTGAAATGTCATTAAATATAGTTTTGATCACTCTTATATATTCTTTTGGACCAAATAAAACTCTTCTTTAGAATTGGGAAATTAAATTTTACTTTGTGTAAATTTTTGGTATTTTTCTGATAAAGTTCATTTTTTTTAATGAATAGTGTAAAATGTTGTATTTTAATCCAAAACCTCTTTTTAATATAATTTATTTATATGATTAGATTATCTTTTAAATTGGTTTTAAAGTGAAATTAGAAAATATTTTTACCATTAAATCCAATATTGGTCGTTGGAATCAATTTTACTTTGAAATCGGACTTAAACTAGTGTCAATCTTTTGATACTTATTGTTTCATAAAAACACGCTATTTTCTCTGACAGCAGGAATTAATTATTAAATTAATTAATGTGACTTATATGTTTTGAATTTTGTAAAATAGACTTCATTTTTGAATTCGGAATATCAAATATAGCTTAGGGTGAATTTTTTGTAATTTTCTGAAAAACTACAATTTTTGATGAATAGTGAAACCACTAAGTGGTACTTATAAAGACTGATTTTCCGTTTAAATGAAAGTTTGCAATCATTGTGTTTTGAATTTCAAAAATCCGACATAAATGGTTGTCATTAAGAAGTAAAATGTGGTTCAATGGGATAAAAATAAGTTTTTGGTGAATAGTAACTTATTATGTTTTTAATCGCGATTAGTGGTAATTAGTGTAGTTTAAGGTATAAATAATGCTTTAATAATATGAAATGACCTAGACACATGTCCCAAACTTATTGGTTGTGTCATGGCCGACCAAGACAAGCCATGGGTCAACTTGGGGACCCCATGGAGACATTTTGGTTGGGAAATGACATAAATAACTTTTTATTTAATGTAAAAGTAAAAATGACACAAAATGATATGTTTTACTTAAATAATTTTTAAGTGGGGTTATACAAGTCATCTTTTGGATTATAAATATTCATTGGAAATATAAAAAGATTTACTACATAATAGTATTTTTTTTATAATTTTTAGACATTAAATAAATTAAATTATTTATGACATAATAATGATGCAGTGATGACATCATTATTTGATGATTTAAATAAAATGGAAAGATAATGTAAAATCTATGAACTACACATGGCCAAAACCACTTGGATGACTGTATTTCGAACCCTTATCACCTTATCCACAAATTATATCAATGTGGGACCTTTTAAAACCGAAACATCTTTTCAAATAAAGTAATATTTCTTACATTCCAAAAGTGCCCCTCCTCTCCTCTTATAAAAGGCCCACACCTCTACCTCATTTCACACACTCCTCAAGCCTTTGGCTCGGCCCACCCCTGCCCATTTACTCTCTCCACATCCCTCTGCTCATCCTAGAGGATTTCCTTTGGGCAGAATCCTTTCAAAGGAACCCTTTAGGCTCAAATCAAAAGGAGTTACACTTTTAAAGGTAATTCATTCTCTCTTGTTCATTTGTTTTATTTTGCTTCTCCAACCCTCTAAACTATTTTTATTTACTTCTTTTGTAACAAAAACAGTATCTTCAATATACTAGGATGTTTCTATAAGATTTATTTGAGATACACTCTCACACAACTACATCAAATGGTTAAGGAACATAAGGTTTCCGTGGATGGCGAAATTCTGCCTCCCGAAACGATGATTGTTCAATACTCATTTAACACCTTCAAAGGTGGCCATTATGATGTCACTATTTTTATATATGATATATAATATGTTTATGTTTTCTTTAAGCTTCTGTATTTTTCATTTTTGGCATACCTTCAGGGTTTCAATTATGGGTAAACACGATATCTTCATTTAAGGAAGTGCGGACTACCGCCCCCTCAAAGTGATGTGATTCGTTAATGCCATATGTGGGACGTGTAAAGGATGTATTTAAAGTTATTATATATGATTTTATACTGGAATTATAATATACCTCTATATCATTATTATTTCCTTCCATTAAAGTATGAGATATAAATGAAAGTAGCGTTCATGCGTACGTACGGCTTACCATCTCCATGAACGGTGCATTTCATTTCTTATCCCCAAATGTAATGTCCTATTAAAAGTACATTTATATAATGGATATATATAATTAATGATATATCTAAATGATGAATATAATTCTGGAATTAAAATATACAAACCTCTCATTTAGTTTTAATTCCATTAATATGACAATGAAATGAAAGTAGCGTTCATGCGTACGTACGGCTTACCGTCTCCATGAACGGTGGATTTCATTTATTACCTCTAAATGATTATGTAATGTTATAAATACATGTATATGCTGGATATATATGATACATATTATATCCAAATCATGAATTTATGTCTGGATATAATGAACCTTTGACCACACGAACAACATGTAATTGTAAGAAGTCCACTTTCGACTTAAGAACCAAATATCGACAAAACAAACATGATTAACTTAAATGATTAAATAATGTTTATAACATGGTAATAAGTGATATAAAAGGAATAATGAAAATTAAAAAGGTTCTTAAGGAAGTATAAATTAACTCAAGTTTATTATTCAGGAGATTAATGAACGATCGAGTCAAGTCGGACCCGAGGTAAGGGATCCTACAACTCTCTTTCTTTTTAAGTACACTCTTTTATGTCATTTCTTTTAAGCTCATCTTTATTATGATTGGGATGGTCTTTTATATTAATCCTACTGTAATTTTTATGTTCATGTGATGAGAGACCCTATTCTCTCTCATCAATCCATTTTGGAAGTTTTGAGTGGCGCCGTTAGGCTGCCGAACTTTCGTAAGAGATCTAACCTCTCTCTTTCTTTTGAAGTACTCTCCTTTATGTCACTTCTTTTAGGATCCTCTTTGTAATGTTGGGGGGATGTTATTTTATATTACCCTTGATTTACATTTTATTGTAATGTGATGAGATACCCTATTTTATCTCATCAATCCATATTCGGAAGTTTTATGTGGCGCCGTTAGGCTGCCGAGTTTTTGTAAAGGATTTTTCATCTCACTTTTATTCCCATGAGATTTATGCTACATTTGCCCCAAATTCCATTGAGTGGTGTATGTAATTACAATTATTCTACTCTTTGTGTAATATAATTTCGTTTATGAGTATTTACATCAATGATCTATTGTCCTTCTTTCATGGGGTGTATGTTTTGAAAGATACCCAAGTCGGTAAGGGAACCTTTCACCCTCCTCTTTTTTTTAAAAGACTTCTTTTGTTGGGTATTTTAATTTACATATTGTTATGTTGGGATATTTTCTCATATATCCTTATTGATGTAAATTTTATGTCCAAGTGATGAGATACACTTTTTATCTCTCATCAACTCATTTTGATGTGATGCCGTTAGGCTGTCAAGGGAACTTTTAACCCAATTTCGATTTCTTTGGGTTCAACATGTAGTCATTGAATATGTCATCCATTGAATATGTGTGAATGACCTTTTATTGTTTTACACTTAATATCCACTTATATTGGGTGTATTTATATTTGTCACACATATTTTTGAGATTGATTTGTCCTTAATTTAAGGATACCTTCTTTATAAGGGATTTCATCACATTTGACATTTCTATTGAGGGTTCATTACTGTTATGCACCAATTCACTCTTATATGTTGTATATACTACCCTTTGGAGTATTATATCATGAATCCTTTTATTCTCATGATATTATAACGTTCGGATTAAATGTTATTCCGCTATTATTTGTATTCAAGAGTCTCTCATTTTGTTAAAAACTCTTTAACCAAAATATCATTTTAAATGTTTTAAAGATTTATTATTCTAAATCTTTATCTTTAATGTCCATGTTTTCAAAATGGTTTTCAGTATTTATTTATATGGAAATTAATGTTTTAAAATTATAATTCCATTAAAAGCTTCAAAGTGTTATGGGACACTTTGATTCAAAAATCTCTTTTAAATGGTTTTTGAAAATGGATTGATTAATTCAATATCTGGGAATTATTTATTGTGATTGAAAATGAAATATTGTTATTAAAATATTTATATTTTCCATATTTTATGTGTAATAATGGTACTTGGACATTATGACGGGTGGTGCCGTGAATACCAGGACGGGTTGTTACGTTATAACCTCCAATGCATTGGGTATGGAAGTCGGCCGTATGGCTATTCCATTAAGTATGTATGGAAATTGGTCGTATGGCTATTCCATTAAGTGATATGTGTGGAAGTCGACCATATGGTTATTCCACTTAAGTATGTTTATGTCCCATGTTACCTTTATATATGTTATGTGTTCTTTATATGGGTTTTATGGTAATCCTTTGGTTACAAAAAGGTAAGTAATGATACTTTTTTTTCAGTGAATAGTTTTTACTACTTCATGAAGGTGAAAAGTATTACATTGATAAAGTATTCATGGTTTACTTGTTGTTTTGAAAAACTAATAGTTTTCATTCTTTGTGTATCCCTTACTGAGCTTCTTTTGCTCATCCCAAGTTTTTTGAAATGTTTTTCATAGGACATAGCATGGAATATTGTCAAGGATGGGATCAAGGGAAAGTCATTCTACCTAAAACATGGAACTACAAATGTTTCTTTTAAAGAGTTTTTATTTTATAGAAATTTAGTAAAAGCAACTACTTTTTAATCTTTTGAGATGTAATAGTTATGTCCTAATTTTCTAAAACTCTAAACCTGAAAAGATCCACAATGTGAATTACTCATTTAATTCAATATTAAGTAAGCTTTAAGGATGGGGCCTTATAGTTGGTATCAAAGGTCGGTTTAGATAACTTTAGAGGTTAGGGTGTTCTTTAAGCATAAGTGACATTACCATAATGGTTAGGATTTCAGAAAGAGTCCTAGTTTTAGATAAAGTGAATGAGTAAGTGTATCTTAGTGTTTACCTTCCTCATTAGTACATGATGGTTTTGTTGATATACTCACACTGACATTTCTATTTTTAGTGAATGGATGGATCTAGCAGGAACCAAAGAGACAACAGGTTTGAAGGAAACTGTGGTGGTTCTCTGATTAAGATACTAGTTAAAATGGAGGATTCAATGAGGAAACTCGTGGTTGTTCTAAACCAAATATCAAGGAGTCATGATCAACCACTTCAACCTTGGTGAGTTCTCTAATGCATCATGTACGAGATGGCCAACTCGATGTGGAAATTCAGGTAATAATTATTAAGGTAACCATTAGGGTTTATATGATACTTAATTTTTAGGTAATTATGGGTTACTCTATGATATGATGGAAAATGAAAGGAATGAGATAAACTTGAGGTTAAAATATGTTATGATTATTCTTGAAGATTTTATCTCATTTTGGGGAATGTTTTAAGAATTATATAGTTTTGGAAAAAGGACAACACGCAGACCGTGTGACAACCCGTCGCGTCGGACAAAGCTGCAGGAATTGAACCCACAACCAATGTGCGATTGGTATTTATCGCCTACCACTGGACTACGTGAAGTCCCTGGTTAGTTTGACTGATTCTTTCTGGTTATATGATTTTATGAATTAAGAGTAAGATGATTTTGGGTTATTTATGAAAATGATTAACCTATCATGGAGGATATGTGATTAGGTTAATTACCTTTTCAATACGGGACATTAGGAGCAATTGATGTTGTTTGGAGATAAATGTAACGATTTAGCTTGGAAGACTATGTGACTAAATCATTAAAATTTTTGGGTTTCAATCTTATATTTGTTTACTTTGATGAATTTTATGGACAAATTGATTATAGAATGGTCCTTTTTGAACTTTGGGTTTTGTTGGACAAATTTTGGAGATTAAGAATATATTTTCTTTTTATAAAGGGTTATCCTTTTCTGGATTATCTGGTCTTGTACTAGCCTTTTTGGTTTTGGTTTTGCTTAAAGTCTAAAGACATGGGAAGTATATAGTTCTATTTTGTGTATTAGGTGATTCTCTAGAAGTTGATTATAGTACTCTTAATGTGAACAAGTCTTCTTAAATACTCGTCTTTTGGAGAAAATATGAGTTTGTGTAAGGAATCTAATAAAAGTTCAAAGTCAATATGATAAGTGATTATGTTTCCTTATGAATAAATTCCTTAATAAAAAGTAACTTAAAAAAAATGTTGTCTATTAACTTTTCCTACTGGGGAATCGAATACCATTTAACCCATCACAAGTTTGTGATTTTCTCGTGGTTAACTTTCTCCTAAACATGTTTTCTATCACTCTCCATCAGAACATGACCCTTTGTTTTTTGCTCCATGTCCATATTTTCATACTTGGAATCCTAGTATGGGTTAACTCGGGTGACCTTTGTACTTATCTTTCTTTATTTTAAAGTGATTGTTTTACCGACCCTTGTTCCGATGTGGGACTTTAAAGGATGTTTCCAAGCCCAATTTTAAAATTGCGAGGATGAAATTCCCAAAAGGGGGGAAGGATGTAACACCCCAGGTAAATAAAGAATATGAAATTTCATATTTATCCATATTTGTGAATAAAATATTTAAATGACATTAAAGGGGACTCTATGCTCGATGGCGTACCCAACATGCAACAACGTGTTTCTTGGGAATCTTACGTTGCACTCTAATAATAAAATAATATTATTTTAAATGGTAGTTAACATGTAGCCGTTGTATTGGCGGGAATGGATATAAATAAATAAAATATGATTATATATGTTTTTTAATGTTTTTAAATTTATCCAATAAAAGATAAAGGCTTAAAATACAGAAAGAATTCAATTTTAGGCATATATGTCCTAGTTTTCACTAAAGGTTCACTTATCGCCCTTTGATGGCGAACTGTCATTAAATATAGTTTTGATCACTCTTATACATTATTTTGGACCATATAAAACTCTTCTTTATAATCGGGAAATTAAATTTTACTTTGTGTAAATTTTTGGTATTTTTCTGATAAAGTTCATTTTTTTTAATGAATAGTGTAAAATGTTGTATTTTAATCCAAAACCTCTTTTTAATATAATTTATTTATATGATTAGATTATCTTTTGAATTGGTTTTAAAGTGAAATGAGAAAATATTTTTACCATTAAATCCAATAGTGGTCGTTGGAATCAATTTCACTTTGAAATCGGACTTAAACTAGTGTCAATCTTTTGATACTTATTGTTTCATAAAAACACGCTATTTGCTCTGACAGCGGGAATTAATTATTAATTTAATTAATGTTACTTATATGTTTTGAATTTTTTAAAATAGACTTCATTTTTGAATTCGGAATATCAAATATAGCTTAGGGTGAATTTTTGGTAATTTTCTGAAAAACTTCAATTTTTGATGAATAGTGAAACCACTAAGTGGTACTTATAAAGACTGATTTTCCGTTTAAATGAAATTTTGCAATCATTGTGTTTTGAATTTCAAAAATCCGACATAAATGGTTGTCATTAAGAAGTAATATGTGGTTCAATGGGATAAAAATAATTTTTTGGTGAATAGTAACTTATTAAGTTTTTTATCGCGATTAGTGGTAATTAGTGCAGTTTAAGGTATAAATAATGCTTTAATAATATGAAATGACCTAGACACATGTCCCAACCTTATTGGTTGTGTCATGGCCGACCAATACAAGCCATGGGTCAACTTGGGGACCCCATGGAGACATTTTGGTTGGGAAATGACATAAATAAATTTTTATTTAATGTAAAAGTAAAAATGACACAAACATGATATGTTTTACTTAAATAATTTTTAAGTGGGGTTATACAAGTCATCTTTTGGATTATAAATAGTCATTGGAAATATAAAAATATTTCCTACATAATAGTAATTTTTTTTATAATTTTTAGACATTAAATAAATTACATTATTTATGACATAATAATGATGTAGTGATGACATCATTATTTGACGATTTAAATAAAATGGAACGATAATGTAAAATCTATGAACTACACATGGAAAAAACCAATTGGATGACTGGATTTCGAACCCTTATCACCTTATCCACAAATTATATCAATGTGGGACCTTTTAAAACAGAAACACCTTTTCAAATAAAGTAATATTTCTTACATTCCAAAAGTGCCCCTCCTCTCCTCTTATAAAAGGCCCACAACTCTACCTCATTTCACACACTCCTCAAGCCTTTGGCTCGGCCAACCCCAGCCCATTTACTCTCTCCACATCCCTCTACTCATCCTAGAGGATTCCCATTGCGAATAATCCTTTCAAAGGAAGCCTTTAGGCTCAAATCAAAAGGAGTTACACTTTTAAAGGTAATTCATTCTCTCTTGTTCATTTGTTTTATTTTGCTTCTCCAACCCTCTAAACTATTTTTATTTACTTATTTTGTAACAACACCAGTATCTTCAATATACTAGGATGTTGTTATAAGATTTATTTGAGCTACACTCTCACACAACTACATCAAATGGTTAAGGAACATACGGTTTCTGTGGATGGCGAAATTCTGCCTCCCGAAACAATGATTGTTCAATACTCATTTAACACCTTCAAAGGTGGACATTATGATGTCACTATTTTTATATATGATATATAATATGTTTATGTTTTCTTTATGCTTCTGTATTTTTCATTTTTGTCATACCTTCATGGTTTCCATTATGGGTAAACACGATATCTTCATTTAAGGAAGTGCGGACTACCGCCCCCTCAAAGTGATGTGATTCGTTAATGCCATATGTGGGACGTGTAAAGGATGGATTTAAAGTTATTATATATGATTTTATACTGGAATTATAATATACCTCTATATCATTATTATTTCTTTCCATTAAAGTATGAGATATAAATGAAAGTAGCGTTCATGCGTACGTACGGCTTACCATATCCATGAACGGTGCATTTCATTTCTTATCCCCAAATGTAATGTCCTATTAAAAGTACATGTATATAATGGATATATATAATTAATGATATATCTAAATGAGGAATATAATTCTGGAATTAAAATATACATACCACTCATTTAGTTTTAATTCCATTAATATGACAAAGAAATGAAAGTAGCGTTCATGCGTACGTACGGATTACCGTCTCCATGAACGGTGCATTTCATTTCTTACCTCTAAATGATTATGTAATGTTATAAATACATGTATATGCTGGATATATATGATACATATTATATCCAAATCAGGAATGTCTTTCTGGATATAAAGAACCTTTGACCACACGAAAAACATGTAATTGTAAGAAGTCCACTTTCGACTTAAGAACCAAATATCGACAAAACAAACATGATTAACTTAAATGATTAAATAATGTTTATAACATGGTAATAAGTGATATAAAAGGAATAATGAACTTTAAAAAGGTTCTTAAGGAAGTATAAATTAACTCAAGTTTATTATTCAGGAGATAAAAGAACGATCGAGTCAAGTCGGACCCGAGGTAAGGGATCCTACAACTCTCTTTCTTTTTAAGTACACTATTTTATGTCATTTCTTTTAAGCTCATCTTTATTATGATTGGGATGTTCTTTTATATTAATCCTACTGTAATTTTTATGTTCATTTGATGAGAGACCCTATTCTCTCTCATCAATCCATTTTGGAAGTTTTGAGTGGCGTCGTTAGGCTGCCGAACTTTCGTAAGAGATCTAACCACTCTCTTTCTTTTGAAGTACTCTCCTTTATGTCACTTCTTTTAGGTTCCGCTTTGTAATGTTGGGGGGATGTTATTTTATATTACCCTTGCTGTACATTTTATTGTAATGTGATGAGATACCCTATTTTATCTCATCAATCCATATTCGGAAGTTTTATGTGGCGCCATTAGGCTGCTGAGTTTTTGTAAGGGATTTTTCATCTCACTTTTATTCCCATGAGATTTATGCTACATTTGCCCCAAATTCCATTGAGTGGTGTATGTAATGCCAATTATTATACTCTTTGTGTAATATAATTTCGTTTATGAGTATTTACATCAATGATCTATTGTCCTTCTTTCATGGGGTGTATGTTTTGAAAGATACCCAAGTCGGTAAGGGAACCTTTTACCCTCCTATTTTTTTAAAAGACTTCTTTTGTTGGGTCTTTTAATTTACATATTGTTATGTTGGGATATTTTATCATATATCCTTATTGATGTAAATTTTATGTCCAAGTGATGAGATACACTTTTTATCTCTCATCAACTCATTTTGATGTGATGCCGTTAGGCTGTCAAGGGAACTTTTAACCCAATTTCGATTTCTTTGGGTTCAACATGTAGTCATTGAATATGTCATCCATTGAATATGTGTGAATGACCTTTTATTGTTTTACACTTAATATCCACTTATATTGGGTGTGTTTATATTTGTCACACATATTTTTGAGATTGATTTGTCCTTAATTTAAGGATACCTTCTTTATAAGGGATTTCATCACATTTGACATTTCTATTGAGGGTTCATTACTGTTATGAACCAATTCACTCTTATATGGTGTATATACTGTCCTTTGGAGTATTATATCATGAATCCTTTTATTCTCATGATATTATAAAGTTCGGATTAAATGTTATTCCGCTATTATTTGTATTCAAGAGTCTCTCATTTTGTTAAAAACTCTTTAACCAAAATATCATTTTAAATGTTTTAAAGATTTATTATTCTAAATCTTTATCTTTAATGTCCATGTTTTCAAAATGGATTTCAGTATTTATTTATATGGACATTAATGTTTTAAAATTATAATTCCATTAAAAGCTTCAAAGTGTTATGGGACACTTTGATTCAAAAATCTATTTTAAATGGTTTTTGAAAATGGATTGATTAATTCAATATCTGGGAATTATTTATTGTGATTGAAAATGAAATATTGTTATTAAAATATTTATATTTTCCATATTTTATGTGTAATAATGGTACTTGGACATTATGATGGGTGGTGTCGTGAATACCAGGACGGGTGGTTACGTTATAACCTCCAATGCATTGGGTATGGAAGTCGGCCGTATGGATATTCCATTAAGTATGTATAGAAATTGGTCGTATGGATATTCTATTAAGTGATATGTGTGGAAGTCGACCGTATGGTTATTCCACTTAAGTATGTTTATGTCCCAAGTTACCTTTATATATGTTATGTGTTCTTTATATGGGTTTTATGGTAATCCTTTGGTTACAAAAAGGTAAGTAATGATACTTTTTTTTCAGTGAAAAGTTTTTACTACTTCATGAAGGTGAAAAGTATTACATTGATAAAGTATTCATGGTTTACTTGTTGTTTTGAAAAACTAACAGTTTTCATTCTTTGTGTATCCCTTACTGAGCTTCTTATGCTCATCCCAAGTTTTTTGAAATGTTTTTCACAGGACATAGCATGGAATAGGGTCAAGGATGGGATCAAGGGAAAGTCATGCTACCTAAAACATGGAACTACAAATGTTTCTTTTAAAGAGTTTTTATTTTATGGAAATTTAGTAGAAGCAAATACTTTGTAATCTTTTGAGATGTAATAGTTATGTCCTAATTTTTTAAAACTCTAAACCTGAAAAGATCCTCAATGTGAATTACTCATTTAATTCTATATTAAGTAAGCTTTAAGGCTGGGGCCTTATATTTCTCCTTGGGGGAGGGAAGATACCAGTAAGTCCATGAGATGGGAGGGTTGTAGAGCTAACCATCGAGGGGTCCACGTTAGCATGGTTATGCTAAGAAGGAATGGCGATTAGGGAGCCTATGCGAAGAAGGATTAGGGGAAGCAACGTTACGAGTGTTATTGTCTGTGGGACTTTGAAATCACATCGTGCATACCTGGAGGGTTGCATGGGAAGGGGAATTGCCAAGGAAAGGAGTATGCTTTGCGAAGTGGAGTGCCTTGGCCTTAGCACGGGGCAAAGGTGTGAGTGGAGGGTGCTTTGCGAAGTAGAACAGTATTCGTGGAGTACTTCCTCATGAAGAGGGGGTACCTCAGGAAGCAGGGTGCTGCGAGGCAGTGTGGTTCGAGATGTGTAGCAATCCTACCTTAGCATGGGGATCACTAATACAGGATGGGTGTTTTGCGAAGCATAAATGCTCCACGGCTACCCGGGTTCCCTTGGGAATCCCCCTCCTTCGCGAATGCCCTTGAGCTTCGTGAAGGGCATCCCTCTCGGAAGAGGGGCTCAAAATGAGACAAACCGAAGGCGTCACGCGAAGTAGAAGTACCTCGCGGAGCTCATGATTCCCAGGGCAAAGGGTGATTCACGATTCGGGAGAGGAGAAGGCTAAAGGTTGGATTGTCCGTCTTCTTGGACTCAGTGGGAGCCCAGTATTTATAGGCAAGGGGCGTCGTGAAGCAGAATGCACGCAGCGCGAAGGGGCGGAAGTTTTTTCGTGGCGGGCTCGCGAACGTCAAATTAGTTCGAAGAGAGGTACCACCTATGGTCCTTCGTGGCATGCGCACAAACGTCAAATTCGTTCGTGGAGAGGTACCACCTCCGGTCCTTCGCGGTGCGCTCGCGAACGTCAAATTCGTTCGCGGAGAGGTACCGCCTCCAGTCCTTCCCGGCGCACTCGCGAACGTCAAATTCGTTCGCGGAGAGGTACCGCCTCCGGTCCTTTGCGGCGCGCTCGCGAACGTCAAATTCATTCGCGGAGAGGTAGCGCCTCCGGAGCTTCATGGGCCCGTGAACCTCATGGTGGTTTGCATCGGTGCTTCGCGAGGCAGCGCGCGAGCCTTCTTTTTTGTCCCTTCCATTCGTGCAATATTTTGGCGCAAACAAATATGAAAATCACTTATCTCTTAAAATCTGTTTATTATTAATTTTAAATTATTTTGACTCTCTATGATTGTACTTTAAGGAGGGGTGTTCTAAAATATAAAACAATAAGTTTTAAAAAAAATTAAAGGGATATTTCTTTATAAAAAACTAATAACATAAAAAAATATGACTGTGTTATTTATTATTATGAAATCCTATGGTTTTTAAAATTATATTTTATTGTTTTCATGGTTCTTATCCCTTAATGGATGTTTAAACTATGGTTTATTTTAATTCATTAAATGTGGTATGTATTTGTAGATGTAAAGTTTATTTATGTGAATGTTTTTAATTTAGGAAGTATGTATTTTATCTGGTAATTGAAATTTTATAGGGATTTATTTTATTTTTCTAAAAAAATTTAAAATGTTTAATAATTATGTTGGATTTTCTATAGTGTGAATATTTCATTCAATTTTTTTTGAATGTCTTCTTTGTGATCATATAATATTATTGTTGTAATCCCCTAATCATAAATTATAATACTATAATTTATTTGGTAAAAATAATTGGGATGGGTTCATGTTTTGTGATATTTAACATATGCATCCAAAAATTTATTGATAAATAGTATGATTTTTATCTTTAGAGGTGTGTTTTTTAGTTAATTAAGATGTTATTTATTTTGTGAATTTATTCTGTGACCATTTAGATTGATTTTGGTATAATTGGATAATATATACTTGGTTGGATATTTTGAAGGATGAGGACCAACCATTTTGGAGTTTTCCGTTTCTCTCATGATAAGAGGAGTCAAGGTTTATGTTCTGGTTTGTGGGTGAATATCTATTTTGGAATTCGTTACTAATGAGTTTTCATTAGTTATGTATTTGATCTAGATTTCATTTAGGGTATTCATTGGTTTCTATGGTGGTTAAACTTTTATGAGGGGTTTTTCTTGGGATTTCCATGCATCATTGTTTTAATGATATCTACATGTTAAATTTTAAATTCTATATTTTATGTTAGAGTTATGAATGAGGTTTCGTTTGATGGATTAAACATGGAGGAGCCTTGGGAAAATGTATGGGAAACTTATATGAGTGGATTGTTACCAGTTGGACCAAGGTTCTACTAGTTTTCATAATATCTATCAGGGTCACCTTGATCTGGTTATCCATAATTTGGGACCATGTTACTCTCGGATCCAATCTCATGAATATAGGTTAAAACCAGGTTGTTCCTAGTTCAGGCATATTTATAATGTTTTCTTTGGTTATAATGTGAGTTAATGGACTTGGAGACTTAGTTTCACGGTCTTTTTGATGGATATTTTGTGTCACACTTTCATTGTGGAATTTTAGCTAGTTTTTGAATGGTTATTCTGGTGGCTGGATAATTAATTGTTTCCCTTTGATTATTTTATAGTAGTATGGTTGTCATGGTGATTTTTTTCCACTTACGTGTGTTTATCCTCAATTCTACAATTTTCGATGAATTCCAAATTGTAGGGATAGCTATTTTCATGCTATATTTCCTTTGAACATGTTATTGAATGGCCATAAGTTTTGAAATTTTTATGGATGTTTAATGTTGATTAATGATTAATTCTACTAATTTTGATGGATTGTGTGTTGTGAGGTACTCCTACCTCTCGTAATAGAGAGTTTATATTTCCCCTTTTATAGCTTTATACTTTTATTGAAGACATACTTGTAGTAAAATTGGTATGGTAAGATAATTGTGAAACGCTTTGTGTCGCTATTGTGGTATGTTTTAGGTTTTCTTGGGGTAATTTTAATTTTTGGGAGTTTTGGTTTAGAAATTTGGATTTTTTGGGAATTTTATCTTTGTTGTGTAGTCAGTATACAAGGTTAAGGGGAAACTATTAAGAAAGCATTACACATGGGTTTTGTAGTTATATTTTTTATTGTGCAATTCTTATGAATAGGTAGCACATAGTTAGGTTCCAACCATGCATAATACAATAGAAACTATATAGGACATTTTGTGATTCATGTGTTGGAACAAAAATTGTGTAGAGTTTGGGAAAACCATGTATGGAAAATAGACAAAATCATATAGTTTTATCGAAGGTGTTTATCACGGTTAGATCATGGTTTTGAAAACTGTGTGGCCAGATCACATGATTTATATAGTTTCCTTTTAGTGGGTCCTATATAGTTAGAAAATGTTTTAGTAAACCATGTGCCAAAACCACACAACCTTCCCAGTTCCATTAAAGAATTAAATTACATGAATTTCCATATATATTCTAAATATTTTATCCTCATTTTTCCTATATTATTTAGCCAAGCCTTGGGTTCTCGCAAGGGAGATCTCACTCAATTCCTCTTACATTTAGAGTCTATCCTCCATAGATTTTAAGAGGATTTTTTGAGTTAAAAAATTAATTTTCTTTAGTTCTCCCCATATCATCTCCCCTAAAACCTTTATTTATTGGTTTATTATTCTCCCATAAATGCTAGTCCTTATTTTTGTTACACCATATGATTTTATATTTCTTTTTATATAAATTTAATTTCTTCACCATCTCATGATACATGTAACATCTAGTTTAAAAGAATGAAAAAATGTAAATATTTTATTATAATATTGTTTTATAATTTTTTAAATTATTATATCACAATTATTTTAATTATAATTTTTTTGTATTTTAAATAAATATTTTTTATTAAATAGTTATAAGTATCAATTTTTGAAAAACTATTATTCATTTTCTAAAAATACAAAAATTTATAATTTAAATTGTATTTTGGATTTTTTATTAATGATATATAAGAAAATTTTAATTTAAAATAATATAGGTAATGTAATTTGGATCATTATTTTATAAAATTTTGATATAAGTTAGTTTTTAAACTTAAAATACAATTTTTTGGAAAATAGTTTTCCATCACATTTTTAGTGTTTATATTTAAATTAATTTCTTTAAATTATACGAATTGAATTTAGTAATAATTTTTCCATATTTGGAATAAAAAGATAATTTTTTTAATGTTTTCTCTCTTATATATATAGAAAATATGAATATTAAAAGTGGTAAAATGTTTCACCTCTGTAAAGGGTAAATCAAGAAATTAAGTTTAAAGAATAATGTGATAAGACATAAAATTAATTCAAACACATTCATGTTTTATAGTTCTAATTATAATTATTCCATGATAATACAAAATTTTAGAATATGACCTTTTATTCTATTTAGCTTTGATTTTGACCTTTATAATATTTAAGTAAAAGATAAATTCTGAAATGTCACTTTCTTACATTTAATATCAATGCTATTTTTTGAAATGGATAAAAATAACTTACATTGTGTTCTAAATGGTTATTTTAAAAATTAATGATGTTTTTATCATGTAATTTTATTTTATATTTTTATAGATGAAAAAATACCTTAAAATCTTACATAACACTGATATGGTGCATGTGGAAGCAATAGAGAAAATCATGTCAAAAATTTTAAAAACTATAAAATTAATTTGATTGGATTAGTTATAGATCACAACATATTTTATAGGTAAATATAAAGTATTTTCCATTTTTTGAATGATTTTATTTTTAATTTCATATTTTTATTTATGTCCTTAATGTAAAATTAAATGAATAGAATCAACAAAACAGTGATATTTTCTGAAAATAATATTTTATTAAATTATTGAAAAATATTAAAATATCCAACATGGACACTATGGATAATAAATGGTCTAAAATTTCAACCCTTGTAAAATTATGATCCATTTTTCATCTTATAAGTGAAGTTATAAGCCTTGGATTTTGAAATATTTGTTACCATGGTTAAGGTTAATAATGGTTAAAGATGGGGTTAATAAAACACATATGGGTTAGAATGATATCTAAAACCTTATAAATTTGATAATAAGATTATATTCAGAAAATATAAACTGTATATTTTTAATCTATGTAATTTTTAACCCCTTTTCCATGAATGTGACTTTCTTGTATTTTGATATTTTGAAAAATTACAAGAGTACCGCTCCCCTTACTTATAATAGGAACCACTTCTCTCTTTAATTTACACCATATTGAGACATATATCTTAAAAAACCCTTGAATAATTATATTATCCACTTACCCATAAATGAATTTGGGGTTATAACATTCTTAAAATCCCATTTCAAGGATCTATAAAAAGGAATCTAAATGAAGACTAACAAAGAAGAGGTAATCATCATTATCAACTCCTTCAAATTTAATTATTATTAAACTTCATCTAAATATATTTTACTTATATAAAATAATAATTATAGTGTCATAAAAATATTTATATGATATCATTATTATTGGAAATCTATTTTACACGTCTTTCTCATCCTATGAATAGTGATAACGTCACTCCTGTGTATGTATGCCTTAAAGTCTTCACATAGAAATGTAATTTGATTATCATCACTACATTACATGTATGGTTACAATGAAAAACTAATGAATATATATAATATTTATGAAATTTTTATTCCTATTAAATTATAATATTATATCAACTTTCTTACCTTCCAATAATTCGGAAAATGATAACATTTCTTGTGCGTAACTGTGTACCACCACCACCACAAAACGATGTGAGTCATTTTTCATTTTGTTTTACATTGATGGTAATAAGGATGGGTTTATTGAATATATAAAATATATATTATTTAAAAATAATAATTTAAAGGCTAATTATTCATTATCTTTATTTCATTCTATCTATCATGAAATGAAAAAATGTTCATAATTATACATGATATACCATCTCTATAAATGATGTAATTCATTTTTCTATCTATAACTCTTCATGATGACTGAAATTATATATATATAATGAATATTTTTTGATATTTTTATCATTATGAAATTTACAAAGATGATTTAACTATAATCAAATACATGTACCATAACTATTGAACCAAACTTTTCGTGAAAAAATGAAGCAGTTTACCCCTAAATTAAGGATCATCATAAAAGTCTATTAAAAAGGGTAATAATTTGTTATAAATTTATAATATATGATAATAGAAATATTTGTATGGTTTCGGTATTTAGTTATAAAAAATATAAATGTATTATATAGAAATTAAAATACACTTTTCATCAATGATGAACTTGAGGTAAGGGATTGTTCCTCCATTTTCATTCCATCGAGACATTATTAGTATGATGAACTTATTTAATTTTATATGGTGTATATAAAAAATATTTTACGTATTTAATTTAATTATATATTTATCCATGATTATTAATGTTTTAATTCATGTTTACTCTTTCAAGGGGATTAAATTTAAATGTTTAGAAAGAGGTAAGTATTTATTTTACAATCTCATTTTTTGGATTACTTTTATTTTTGTTGAAGAAATCCTATAATAGATTGTTTATAAACAGTATATATTTTCTTATCCTATGTATATTTAATTATTTTTAATGTTTTATTGCAACTTTTTCTCTGTTTGGAACTTGAATCAAGAAAATAAAATTTTAATATTAAACCGGATTCTATTTATCATTTTGATCGCTTATATTTTTCTTCAATTTCTAAATTTTTTTAAAAGGTAACTTTTATTTACCAAAATCATTTATGCTAGATATTTTAAGATATACAAGAATTTTTAAAATGATTAAAATGAATCATTCCAATGTTTTACAAAAGGTTTTTACATATTTCCTTTCTACAAGCCAATTGAAATGTTTTATTATTAATGTATATGCAATTAACAGACTTTACCACCACCATAACCATTTTATGATGTTTAGTTTCTTATACATGTTTTCAATGTATATAAATGTAAATTTTTTTAATAAAATCTTATTTTATCATTTTCATTTCAATTACTTGTATTCTACAAAATTATATAAATTTATTATAAAACCTATTTTTCTGATAAATTGGTGACCATGTTTTATCGCTTATTAATTTTATGTCATTAATAATTTTATGAAACAATATATTTATTGTGGTCATATTTGATTGGAAAATAAATTTCTCTTAAATATACATATTCTTTGTATCATGGATATTTTTATTTCCTAAACTATAGACCTTTTCAGAATAGGTGTTTTATTATGATAGTTATATGATTAACTGGGAAAATATTGATACTTTATATCCTTTACTCAATATGAATATTTGTGGATAAGTTATATTATCTATGAATTAAATTGGCCATTAAATATATGAGGAATTCATTGTACATGTAGTAATATATGGGTCCAAGAATTAAATAGATCTTCAATGCATTGAAATACCTCTTTATAAAAACTATTTAACTGTCTTTATTCAATGGGTTTTGGATTTATACCTACTGATCAATTGAAATTTATTAAGAGAAGCCTTTTATGGTAAGGATATAATGATATATGAGATCATGATGTAAAAAAAATCATTTCCTTCATTAATAATTGATTAAATATTATCCATGTGATTATTGTATTATTTTTATCCACTGACACATTTTTATTCCCATGTTATTGATTAAATGATATTTTTTCATTTATTCACCTTTCTATTTTTATTATGCCTTATTTTGTCATGATAGATTCTACTGTTCATAACCCTTATTGATCATCTGAGTTCACCATTTATTTTTTTCCCTTTTCTCTGTATATGAAGAAGGATATTATGAATAATATCAAGGATTAAATAATGTTTCTTGTTATATGAATTTTATATTTCCAATGTAATAATAAAATAATGTATATGTATGGTTATTAAGAACTTATAAATTAATCTATCTTGAATTTTTAGATCTGATCTATCTTGTACAAATGTAATTGAAAAGACACTAGCTTTGGGTTACTAGAGTTGGGGTTTCTACTGTTGGTATCAAATCATATTTTGTAGAAACCTTGAGAACAATAGTTTAAATTAATATATTTAACATGATAATTAAGATAATACCTTATAGGATTTGAATTTTTTTACAATTATAGGGATTTTTATTTTATTCATCTTTATACATGGTGATTATTAGTTGACTTTAGGTGTTTAATTATTTAGTTATGGGACCAAGTATAATAAATAGTATAAACACTTGTATATAACATAGGTATTTACATGTTCAAAAATCCAATACAAGTGGTGTGGGAACAAATCAGATCATTTCCATATTAGGTATGTTGAATCGAGTTATGATGAATAAATTTTTTCATATAGTGAAACATATTATTCCATGATGTGATTTTATTTTGTTGGATCGCTTCATGAAACAGAATCTAATATATTTTAATGGAATTAAAAATACATTAGTAGCTGAAAAATTAATTAAGTCTCACAAAAATATATTCCTATGTTTGGGATGTAATAAAATATTAAAATTTTTTTCTATAAGTGTGTTTTTTAGGGGGGAAACTAATCAATAATGGTCATTGATCTAGAAAACTAAAGTGGTTTCATAAATATAAATCATTGAATTGAAAAAAGTTAAAGTTCTATTCTTTGAGAAAAACATCCCTCATGAACAATGAGTAGAAAAGGAGTGGAATATTATAACATTAATGGATAATGGAGAATAAATTGTGTAAGATTATGAAGATAGCTTTAAAATATTGATCAAGCCTGATTCATACTGCATATATAATCCAGAAAGTAATATTAAATATTTATATGATAGGATAATGTAAATTATCATAATGGAATTAGTTTCACACACATTTTTTTCATATGATGATGTAATATCATGTGTTATTAAAATAGATAAGGAATTTTCTAAATCCTATGTTTTTTGGGAAAATCAATAGAATATGAGGTCTACTAATCAAAAAAAATTTGAAATGTTAAATAAGAATACATGAATTACGAAATTTCCTTCATATTAATATGGTGGAAAGAATCATCCTATAAAATTCTTGAACATCATGTAAGTTTGTTATAAGTATAGGCATAAGGTTCATCTATAAAAAGGTTTTAAGGAAAGTAAAAAACCATTATTTTCGAGTGATTTAATTATAAAGAGATATGGAATTACTCAAATCAGTTACCCAAGCATCAAGGGAATTCACTATAGAATATGTAAAGGGGAAAATGAATAATATATTGAATTACTGTTGACAAAGATTAATTTATTAATTATGTGGTGAAAGGAACAATTATCATCCACTATATAAAGGGATTTATTTATTTGATTCAGTTTCTAAAGACAATTTTATATATGATGAATTATCTATGGGTATAATATAACCACATTAATGAGTAGATTTTGAGTTGGCGGTGAAAACTAAAAATAGTTGGACGATCATAGCTAAAATCTATATATCCTCTCTAATATAAATTTGTGGTAATTTGGTTCAAAAAAATCATTGTATTCTTCTTCAAGTTGAATTATATCTAATTTTGTTCATGGACTGGCCTCTTAGTATAAATCCCACATCATTGGTCAATAAATTGAAGTTTTATTTGATATTCTGAGTCAAAATATGATCGTAGTTTTATTTGATGATGAACCCAAACTCCAAATGAAAATTACATCCTTCATATGGGGTTTACTACTTATTAGTGGTGGATATCTATGTTAGATGGTTGGAGAGAAATTTAAAACTAGAGATATTCTTATTTTATTAGAGTTTTTATGTGTTTTTCATAGAGTTTCCGAGTCTTCCCATGAATCATAGTGTTGGGATTTAAATAATCCTCCAACCTTGTGAAACACATATATTAATGACTCCATATTTAATGACCCCTATTGAGTTGCATGAATTCAATAAGTAGAACCAAGATAATCTTAATAAGGGATTCATTTGACCCAATGCTTCACCATGGGGTGCACTTGTTCTTTTTGTTAAGACGAAAGATTGGTTAATGCTTCATTATATTGATGATTGGGAACTTATCACTAAAAAGAATATGTATCCTCTATCCCAAATCGATGATCTATTTTATTAATTATGTGGTACTCAATATTTTTCAAATATTGATAATCAATCTGGATATTATAAGCTAATAATAAGTAATGAGGATATAACCAAGACAACCTTCCATACAATGTATAGTCATTATGAATTTATAGCTATTAAATTTTTAAACACAAATTCTCTTAATATATTCATAGATTTATTGAATAGAGTACTTATATATTACCATCATTAGTTATTTGTAGACTTTATAGACAAAATTATTATATATTCAAACAGTAATAAAGATCATGATGAACAATTTAGAATTCTTTAGAAGAACATCAAATGTAAAGGTTTTATTCTAATTTTGTCAAGGGTGATTTTTGGATTTAGAAATTATCCTTTTATCCATATAATCTCATGTGAGGGTGTATCGATGGATCCTTCAAATATAGATATTTTTGAGTAGTGTCCTAGACCAACAATGGAAACCATGATCCATAGATTTCGTAGATTGGGTGAAAATTACTAACTATTTCTGATATTTTTATCATCAATATCTAATCCGTGAAAAAAATTAAATTGAAAGGGGGTTAAGAAATTATGGATAGATGAGTTTTAATATAATTTCAATGGAACAAAGATAAAATTGGTCAACAAACATGTTCTTACAATACCTTATAGTTTAGATGGGTTTGTGATATATAGTGATGAATTAATGAATGTATTATGATGTTTTCTCATGTGTAATGATATGGTGATAGTTTATTCCTATATACAAATGAAAATTCTTCTGAAAAATTACCTAAATCATGATTGGTAACTTGAAGCTAAAATTTATTCATTGAAGATATAAATGAATTACCTATATATTAAAAAAATTATATATATACACTTCATAAAATAATAAATTATAAATTTACATTGATATAATTAAATATGTTATAGATATTATGGTTAGAGTTAATAAAACATTATAAATATTATATATATTAGGACCCTATGAAGGAGAACATGGTTTATGATTCTCTAAGTCAGAAATATCATGCTAGTTTTTCCATGATAATGAAAGAAACTGATCAAATATTTATTTTCTATAGAAGTTTGATCTTGAAATATTATGAAAATGGGACAAATATTATCTTCATGAAATTAATTTTTGATCATCTATTCATGAGAGGACTAATAAGACATTGAAAAAAGACATGTAATGATATAATAATGTGAGGAATTTCCCCATGTTAAACCATAACTATTTTAGAATGATAATGCTTAGAAACTCGGGGTATGTCCCACCAATATCGATGATCAGGGACTTATTGGATGAAGCTCATAATTCATCATCGTATATTCTTCTTTGAAGTTAAAAGATGTGTCAAAATATGAAAGAATATTTTTAGTGGGATAACATATAAATGGATATTTTAGAGTATGTGTCTTGATTCATGTTGTATTAATAATTTATGTCTAATATAATGACATCAAATTAGATTTTACAACCCTTACCAATACTATAATAAAAATCCGAAAAAATTACTATGGATTTACATATTAGAATCCCTAAAACCTATAATGGGAAAATACTAGTTGGGTTATAGTCGATCATATTATAAAATCAACACATTTTATCTCTATTATATAATATTTATATCTTGATCAACTTACTCGGTTATACATTATGGAAATAATGAGATTACATCGAGTACTGCCTTGAATAATAATTGATATGGATTCATGATTAATCTCAATGTTTTTGAGAAGCCTCAGGAGACTATGGATTTAGAGTAGAGTATTAGTACTTTTAATCATACTTAGATAGATGTTCTGTCAGATAGTACCATTCAAACTCTATAAGACCTGTTTATAGATTTCTCTTTGGATTTCAATGGTGTTTGGGGTCAATATCATTCTTTGTGCCTATTTTTTTTACAATAATACCTTCCACATGAGATTTAATAATTATACTTATGAATCATTATATGTATGGAAGTTATAAAATCAAAAATTTGTGGTGATGTTAGTGAAATAAATCTATTGATTCCAGATATATATAAGGAAGTTACAATGAAGGTTGGATCCATTTAATAACACATAAGGGCAGCTCAGATTTTTTAAAAAATGATTTACTAAAAATCATTGTTGATATCTTGAGTTAGAAGGTGGTGTAATTTTATTCCTATGAATATGTCAATGGAATAAAGTTATGATATTTTGAAATAATACCAATATGAACTCTATATATGTCGGTCCCTTTGAATTTTTTTAATATTAGTATGGTAAGTTATCACATAGAGCTTCCCCAAAATCTCCCTCAAAATCGGGATATCTTCCAAATATATTTCTTGATGAAGTATATACTTTATCCTCAAAATATACTAAACTCATAGACTATACCATTGGAAAAATAACTATCTTATGAGGAACAACTAGTACATATTCTGGATTATAAAGTTAAAGTGTTAGGAAAAAAGACTACTCACTGTATAAATGTTGTGTGGTGAAGTCATAAAATTGGGGATGAAATGGGGAACCTGAGGATGTGATAATGAAAAATTATCCTTAGTTTTTTATATTAATGTGATATAATTTCTAGGATGAAAATATTATAAGGCGGTAGAATGTAAAACCCCAAGATTTTATATTTTTAATTAAATAAATATATTTTATTCAATAGCTTGTGATACATGGAAATATAATTTTAAACAAACCATGAAAAAATATTGAAATATTATTATGATAAATTATTATTATATTTTAATTATTCATTTCACTATATGGTTATATATAATTTTATTGGTTTATTTATAAAATTTTTTTTGTGAATAGTGAAAAATACCTATTTTTGTAAAACAGTTATTAGTTTTCATGAAAATAATTAATTTAGATGTTACATTATATTTTTATTTGGTACTAAATTTATATAAGATCAATTTTATTTAATATAATTTAATTAATTCTGTTATAATTATCATTTTATGTAATTTTTATGTAAGTCTATTTTTTGGCTTGAAAATGCAATTATTTGGAAATTTTTTTTTGTCTCATTTTGTGAGTTTTTTTTATGTAATTTCTCCAAATTATAGGAATTTAATTTGGTAAAATGAATTAAATATTTGAAATTATAAAATTCAAAATTTATAAAAGTTCTATTTTATTTTTACATTTTATGAATAGACATATTGGTAAATGATATCACATCAATAAAGGGTAAATCAAGAAATTAAGGTTAAGAAATTTTCAAATAAGGCTTCAAATTCATAAAAAATAATTATTTTATTTCATTAGACAATTCTATTTTAACCGTATTAATCCAAACTTCATAAAATTTTCCTTTTTTATTTAAAATTGAGTACAACCTTCAAAATATTTTTGTAAATGATAAAGTACAAAATGTCACTTTCTTGATTATAATAAATGTAATATTTTTTGATCGAGATAAAAATAATTTATATTCTGTCATAAGTATTAATTTTAAAAATTAATTATTTTTTGTCTTGCTGATTTATTTTTACTTTTTATAGATGATATAATTAATTTAATGATTACACACACTGACACACTATTTGTGCAATAGGTAGAAAAATCACATAAACATTTTTAAAAAATCTTAAGGTATTATTTTTTTGATGACATATAGTTACCCAAAAAATTTATAGATTAATATTAAATATTAGGTATTTTTGAAATCTTTAAATTTAATTTTAATTTTTTTCTTCATTTCTATAAACTTAAATTAAATGAATAGTGACAAAAATGACATTAATTATATTTTCTTAAAATAATATTTTATAAAATTGTATGAAAAATATAAAAATACTTATATAAGAAAATGGGGTAATATATGGGATAAAATTTTATCTCTTTTAAATCTATGATCCATTTGTAACATCATAAGAAAAATTATAACTCTTTAATGTTGAAATATTTATTATTGTGATTAAGGATAAAAATGGTTAACATTGTGGTTAAGAAAAAATATAAGGATTAAAATGATATATAGACCTATATAAATTATATTGAATGATTTTAATAGAACTATATTCGACTTATATTTTGACTCATGTAATTTTGGATCCAATTTTCCATGATTGTGAATTTATATTATTTTTATATTTTGAAAAACTACCAAAGAGCACATCCCCTCACATATAAAAGGACACAAATTCTCTGTACACTTTACATCGCATTGAACAATCTATATAAAATAAACCCTACCTAATTATCTTATAAGAATTCATATATAGGAATTATATGTTAGTTTCTTCTTAAAATTCCATTCTAAGTATATTTAAGTTGGAATCGAAATGAAATCCACCAAAGAAGAGGTAATCATATTTACGTAATCTTTCAAAAAAAAATTCTTCTAGTAATTTATATAAATCTATTATAAAATCATAAATTATTATATTTATTATTATAAAAATCATAATGTGTTATTGTGATTATGTTAAAACTATTATCTACCTCTTTTACATCCTATGAAATGAGAAAACATCACCTGTACGTACATACAACTTACCATCTTCATGAAGCAGTGTAATATTCTTAATCACTAAATTACTAAAATGATTATAAAGATGAAAATAATAAATATATATGATATTTAAGAATTTATTAATCTTCTGAAATTCTAATATCATATCTACTTTCTGACCTTCTAGTCTGTTGCAAAACAATAAAGTCACTGGTGCGTAGATGTGGACTACCACCTCCACAATGCAATGTGATTAATTTTTCATTCCAATTTACATGGATGATAATAATGATAGATTTAATTAATATATAAAATATATATGATATAATATTGATCCTATAAAGGTCAATTATTATTCACATATCCATGAAAAATTGAAAATAGTGTACATGTGTTCGTATAGCTTTCAATCTCCATGAATGGTGTCGTTAATTTTTATATATAAAACAATTTATGGATGAATCAATATATATATATATATAATGAATATTTATGAAATATATTTAATTATTAACATTATATAGATTATAATATATACTAAATGTATAAGGACCAGAACTAATGAACCAAAATTCTCATGAAATATGAAGAAACTTTCATCAAAAATAATGTTTATAATAAAATATTGTTGTAAATTGGATGATAAGATTTTATAAATGGATAATATATAATATAATAAAAAGTTATATAGTTATTTTATGTTTTTATAACAAATATAAATTTATTAAACATGATTAAGAAATACTTATAGGGAATGCCAAACTTTAGGAAAAGGATTTTATCTCAATTTTCACTCTATTGAGACATATTTAGTATTTGAACATTTTTACACTTATTTGTTGAATATATTTTCTATTTTTGTCTTTAAAATGAATATATAATTATTAATTGTGATTAATTTTTCAAATCAAGTTTACTCTTTCAAGGAGTTTCAAATTAAATGTTACCCAAGTGGTATGGATTTTTTTGGAATATGATTTTTTGGATTACCATTAATTTAATTGAACGGATTAAATAATATATCCTTTATAAAATACATCTTTTATTGATCCAATATATATTTAAGTATTATTTATGTATTATTTTTACTTTTCCTCTATATGGAACAATAATTAAGAAATACATTTCTTAAAATAAATCCCTATCTTATTTCTCTTTTAGATTGGGTATATTTTTATTCGATGTCCGTATTTTTCAAAATTGTATTATAAAAATCCTCTATATTTTCTAAAACGATTTATTAAAGAAATTTTATTTTATATTTTAATTTTTATTATGTTTTAAATAATATTTATAATTATTTTTGAGATATTTATTTTTTTGCTTTCTTTACAAAAAGTCCACATGAATTCTTCCTTTTTAATGTATATTGTGTAAATAAACATTCCCAACACCATAATTATTTTATGATTTTAAGAAAAATCTATATGTTTTCAATGGTTTAGAAAATAAAACACATTATAGAAAAAATATTTTATTATTTCGTTAATATTTCATTTTATTCTTCAAGATATAGTAATTTATTATGAAACCTATATATCTGATGAACAGAGGGTCATATTTTATCACTTATTTGTTTTATAGTCATTACGTTATCTAGAAACATTAAATTTATTATGATAAAAGTTAATTAGATTTTAAAATTATATTAAATATCCATATTCCTTTTAAAATAGATATTTTTATTTTCTAAACAATAAACCTTTTTTTAAAATTTATTTATTTTGAATGTTATTTTATTGACTAGGGAAATATTAATATTATCTATTATTTACTCAACATAGATATTAGTGGAAAAGAAATATTGTTTATAAATTAAATTTATCATTCAATATAAGAGGAAAACATTAGATATACAGTGATGGGTGGGTATGGAATTATATATCCCCTAGATGCATCAACATGTCTCATGAGACATACCAGTTGGATAACCTTTTTAAATTGGTTTTTAGTCTATACATACCCATTGGTTAAACTATCATGGAACACGTATATTAGTGTAAGTATATCATGATAACTGAGTCTACATGCCCAATATTAATAATCTCAATCCATGAGAATTTATTTTTTTGTCCATGAGATTACTCTATTAATATTGTTTATGGATTCAATTTCAAAATCAATTTATTAAATTAATGGAATGTGTTTATATTGATTATTCCTTATTTACTTATAATTTATTCTATTTTACATAACCCTTACTAGTCATCTAAGAACTCCCTTTGTTTGGTTTCCTTTACCCAATATGTGAAAAAGCATATTAAGAATAATAGAAATGATTAGAGAATTTTTCTTATTCTATGTAGTTTATATTTCTAATGAAATATGTAAATCATGTATGAATCTAGTTCTTTAAGACTAACAAACTAATTGATTAGGGGAGGTGAGATCTATTTTATCATATACTAATGTAATTAAGAATACATTGGCTCTAAGATACTAGATTTTTGGGTTTTATAGGGTTTTATGAGATTAGGGTATAGGGAAGTTCAAATTTGAGGGTTATGGGTGTTTATGACTTGTAGATGGCTCCTCTATTCATGGTTAAAAAAATATATCAATGAAAACTAATTTTGAATTTATTTTGGATTTATAGGACTTTCTATTTTTTGAAATACATTTTTTTACAATCCATGAAATTCTTTAGGCTTCTAAATTTTACTCAATCCAAATAAAACATTTATGTGATACCCATGATAAGTTTTATAACTTATTTTTAGTGGTTTTCATAGATACAATAAAGATGTTATAATTATTAATTTTTAAAATATAATGAAAATATTTGTGCACAGAAAGTGTTTACTTGAATCTTCTAAGTGTATTTTCAATGGTTTGTTTGGGGTTTCAAAAGGGGTGTTTCTAAAAAGGGAGTATGTTTGGACCTTATTAACTAGTTTTCAAAACATGATGTCTTCATGGTGTTTTATGATGTTTTCAAAATAAATTTGTGTTTCTAAAATATTTAAAATGATGTATTTTTACTTAGTATACCAAATTAGTGATCAGAAAATGTTTTTATAATTCTATTTTTGAAAAGGGGGAAATATATTGAATTATGATTGGATTTTAAAGATATATTTGGATCATTATGAAAATATTTATTCCTTAACATTAACATATCATAGGTTTTTTATCCCATATTGTATTGTGTTTCATTTTTTGAATTATTCCCATGTGGGACTGATATGTGATGTTTGAATAGATAAAAATGGTTGTTTCTTGTAAGGGTATTGGATGTGAGGTGATATTTTTCATTATGTTTTACTATAAATTATGTGATTATTATATGTATTTCATTTTTTTCACACATCAACTTGTGGTATATCAGGTTAAGCATAGGTAGACAAGAAAATTTTCTTGATGAGTGTAAAAATAGTATAGTTTTTTTGGCTGAATATGGATTGTAGCTCAGTTAGACCGAGTGAGAAAGAGGCATGGATTTGTGAACATGTTCAACTTTAATAATTCCTAGAATTTTTTTGTTCATATAATGTATCTATTGTCCCATAATACATATCGTTTGTCATTCATGTAAGATTCTAATGAGTATACATTTATTCATAGTTTCCATTGTGGATTATTACCCTGTTTTTATCCCCTCACTCATTATTTGATTATATAGAACCATTTCTTGATCATTTATTTTTATTATGTACCATTGATGTATTGGGGACTATTGTGTTTTTTAATCTTATTTATAGTTTTGTTTTACATTTTTTCTGAATAAAAAAAATTTGGAATGTGATATTTTAAAGAATAAATTTTTGTTTATCATATGAATGGAATTAAGGAATGATTTTAAAAAAAAGAAGAAATGTTTATTTTGGTTTCAATAAATTATAAAATTATTTTTCCATGGTTTGAATGTTTATTAAATTTAAGTAGCTGTTACAGCTTTTTATATCTAAAACAGGGTTGATGTTTGGTAAAAATAATAAATATGTTAGTTTTTCCCTCACAGTATTTCATTAGAACAAATATACATTCAATTTTAATTTCAAACTAGAATTTTAGTAATGTTTCATTTAAAAAATTTCATAAACTCTTTGGTGAATTATTATTTAAAATGTTTAGATCATACTTTATATACAAAACAATGTGTGTCTAGCTCTAAAGATTTATCTTAGGTGCCCAAGATTTTGATATAATTCTTTGAGGCTTGTGTTAGTCCATTTATGGACATATTGGTTTGTAGTAGTTACAAGGGATCACATAGAGTAAATATGGTAGTTTTTTAGGATTGTATTTTATTTAAAGAATCCTAAGTATCGATTATGTTGGACCATTATCTCTTTAGTTGAAGTTTCCTAATTTTACTTTATGTGATGTATATACTTAGGTTTTATGTCATCAAAGTGATGTTTAGTTATTTAAATTGATTATGTATCATATTAGAATAATAAATTTTATTAATAATTTTTATTTTGGATATTTATTTCTTTTATGGCATGTTTGATTTTAATTATTTAAAATTAATTTATTGAATTTTTATTGTGTTCCAGTGTTGTGATACCCTATATTGGATTCTTGGTAAATTTTCTAATACATGATTTATTTTTATTGTGATTGAAAACTATTTTCCATGTGTTATTTGTTGATATGAAAACATTATTTTCTATTCCATGGGGATCAGGAACACCCTTCGGTCATTATGGCACGATAGACTGAATGATGTGGTGGGTCATCTCATCCTAGTTCATTATAGTTGTATTGATCGTAATATTCAATTTTTACTCACCACCTGTTGATTTATTTAACGATAATCAACATGAATAACTATAAGATCTATATTATTTCTCTACTAGATTAGATTACACATTGGTCAATTCCATGAAAATTATTATGTTCTACTAAGGGTTACCTCCTAATGAAAGTAAGAGGGTAAGTTGGGGTTGCGTACTATTATGTTCACCTAAGATTGGATGAATCCATTTTAGGTTTTTTGTAAGATATGTATGGTACTATCCAGTTTATAAACTAGTGATTTTTCTATGATGATTAGTTAATATTGATAATTTATTAGGGTATCCCTTTATTTTTCTAGTTTTAAATCCAATGGACAATGAATTTTTTGTGTGGTGCTATATATATTGGTTTTTTTGAATTTCTTTGGTGTTTTATTCATACCTAGATGTCATTTTTATGATATTATTTATTTTTTTGTGATGTTTCTTACATTTCCAACGATTTAAAAGGGTAATATTTAAAAAATTAAATTATTTAATTCTTTATTTCATTAAAAATGATTTACAAAATGGTTTAGAAAGTGTGATTAAAAATTAAGGGGAGGTATATTTCATAAAAAGTAATTTGAGAACATTTTTTGGAATGAGTAAAGGGATTTGGGATTATATTCATGTAGATTTAAATTCTCCTATGATTGGAAAACATTACTTTAGGTGTTTGATAAGAGAGATCTAGTACTTTTTTGTTATAACCATGTGAGTTTTCCATGATGAGTAGTTTTTGTTAAGAATTTATTATGAGGTCCTTATATTTTTCTCATTTTCATTCCCATATATCTCAATATGATTGTGTAGCACCATTTAAATTGGTTTATTTATTACGTTGTGACTCATTTATACCTTGGGGAATTTTAGGGATATGCATTATTTGTTTATAACTTTTATTACTATTCAAACGTTTTAAAATTAATAATTTTGAAAAGGAAAATAAAATTGTTTTGAATATTATTCAAAAGAATTTAAAAAATTGTTTAAAAAGTATGAATTAATAGGAATTGTGGTTTATTTTATAAAAACAATTTTTATAGTTTTTTTGGAAAGAGGAAATGGATGTTTTTCATAAATTAAAAAATAGATCCTATTTCCATGATTTATTTTTTTACTAAATGCACCAGGTTCCACCATTTCATATTCAAATAAGTGGTGTTTATAAAAATTATTAAGGCATATAATTTGGTTTTATTATACCCATATAATGATGACCTATTTTTTATTTTTTTAACTATCATTAATTAAATATATCTTGAAAGGAATTGAAAAAAACTCAAGGTTTTTCTCACACCCTTCATAAATCGATGTGTGTATTTATCTCTGATGTTTTCTTTCATGTGATAAATATATGATATTTCTTTACATATGTTTGATTTTGTCTAGGGATGGATGGTAGGGGATGTGGTGAGTGACTATGGGTCACAAGAAGAAGGCTGGTATTGCTTTATGTTTAGATTTTTTATTATTATTTTAGATGTTAAGTATTTGTTTTGTCTGTATGTATATTTATATTTGTTTATTTTGTTTATATGATGTTAAATTTTTATTTAAATCTTATGTTGATGTGGTTTATAAGTTATTTTCATTATTATTATTGTGTATTCCTCTATATGGTTGTTTTATTTTTATTGAGTGTATTTATTGTGTTTTAATGGATGTATAAGGTATGGTTTCCACATATTTAATTTTAGGTGATTTTTTATTGATTGTTCTATAAATATTATGAGGGTTCAATCATTCCCAAGTGTGTTTCATTGATACCCAAGCATTAGTTTCTAGCTCACAGGGATCGAAAACACCCTTTGGGCCAAATGGTAGGTCAATTTAAGTGATATATTGATTCATCCTAGGTATTTTGGTTACAAATAGTGTCAAATAATGGTTTTTTAAAGGACAAGGTTCTTAAAAATCCGTCCTTTTATTGGGGATGTTGGGTGGCACGGAGATTGGAATGATGAGACTTGAGAGGTAGTTATGGGGAGATTCTACCAAGCACTTTCTCATTCATATCATTGAGTTTCCTTTTGTATTTGGGTTTTAAAAATTTCATTGGATATCATCATTGATTATTCTTGATATATTTTGATCTGAGATGGTGATATTTTTATCCCCATTGATTATATCAATGATTTTGTTGATATCATTTAGTTATGTGGTGAAGGAGTATGAAGAGTGAAAGATTCATCATTATCAAAAATGGTCTGGAAAACCATACGAATCATGTGTGGATGGTTTTGAGGGAATCAGAGAGCCAATTGAATAATGGGTGCATAGTTTTCCAACCTTGGGGGCCAAACTGATCATAGTTTTGTACACCTCTAAAATTTATTTCTTGGCTCCCTTAGATTCTGAATTGATTTCAATGTTTATTAATATTGGTGTGAGATTAATTAAGGGAGTTTTATAGTAAAATGATGTTATTGGGAAATTTTTTCATTGAAGAATTTTGCCTTTTGTTTTGGTTTTGGTTTTTAGAAAACTAATTTTTCATATTTAAAAAGAGATATAATGGGTGACTTTTTAATAAAACCAATCTTTATGATTGAATTTAATAAATATTTATTTCTAATGAAATATTTTTGAATGTGATTAGTCTTCCTATTTAATTTTGAATTTAAATATTTATTTATAATTGAAATTGGTTTTTATAATGTTTTTTTATATTTTAAGACATGATGTTATGTCCATTTGAAATATTTTGTGGATATCGTGGGATTTTTTGAATGCAGTTGATTTCATTATTTAATCTTAGAATGGTTTTTGAATTGAATCTAGAATTTATAGAAAATATTTAAAATAAAATTTTATTTTAATAGGGAGGTTTTAAAATGAAAGAATGATTTATGATAATATTTGGTTTTATAATGGAACCCCTAGATCATTTATAAAATAAAGGGGACTTTTTTTATGTTTATTTAATTTTCATTATGTTTAATGTTTCAACACATGTGTGTGTATTTTTAAAATGAATTCCTTGACTCTTTTTAAAATCTGTGGATTTAAAATAAAGGAATTTTTCATTTTTCTAATTGAATTTTTACATTTGAAAAGAGTTTTGTGTTTCTTCCTAATAATATGTTCCTTTTAAAAATTGTTTTGAGAATATTTATTAAATTTTATGGTTTAAAGAAAATAATATTTTTAAGAAATGATTTATTATAAGTTTTTCCTTATAAAATTTATATATTTGGGTCTATTCAATGGTGTGTATTGAATCTATTTGATTAAATTTTTGAAATTTTAATGGGTTAGACTAATGTTCCATACTACTTAGTTATTCTCCCCATAATGGTCTTGAGAGAATATGTAAATATCGTTAACTAAGATAAGAAATATGCTGCATCCAAATATAATTTTTGTATAAATTTTAGAACTTTTGACTCTACCCAACCTTGAATGTAGTGGTGGAGCCATAACCTTATTTTCTTTAGGACATCATAGGTCATTATCCTCCCTTACATAGTGATAAAGATCCTATTTAGGTGATAAAGTAGTTGTGTCATTTTCATAAATCTTATACGATTAATTACCTAAAGTATTCATGGGCGTAACCTGAATATAGGAGATTATTTTTATTACCCTTTATATTTAGAATAGATTAATGAAATTCAGGTTATTTATAAGGGATTATTGAAAAATCATATTATAATACACTTTAATTCACAATTTATTACATAAAGGTACACATTATTCAATCCCCAAGGATTTTGAGGCCTAGTGTCTTTGGGAAATTAGGTTCACATCACAATAACATGAACCATGTGAATGATAACACCATTTAAAACCCCATAACATGCCCTAAAAATCATTTTATTTTCAAATACTACATGGGATAACCTTGTTATGTATATAAGAAAGGAGTGGTCTATAAAGACCAGTAATGGAATAACCAAATATTAATATGATTAAATTAATAAATGTTATTAAATAAGAATATAAGTTGTGATAATCATAAACATGATTGTTGAAGGATGCTATAATTTTGTAATATAAAAGGAAACATTGAAATGTGTAAACAACATAAAACATGACATCATAAACATTATTCAAGTTAAACAATGAGGAAGTATTTCTTATTATTTTTATGATAACCACACATGCACCATAAATTGTACCTTAGGAGCTAAAAACAATACCCAATGCATTAGAGGGATACACAATTTTGATCCCACCAGTCACATTCTTATCACGTACATTCATAAGTGTTCCACATAGATCATACCACATGATAATTTCATTCCTAACATTTAATCCCACGATTAAGGAGTTTAGGTTATATACATAGAAATTACTTAAAAATTAAGTATTAGTACATCTACGTGAATACCCTTGAGTGTAAATGGTGATGAGTATTAACTACACATATTCTTGGCATAGAGAATCACATGATAATTTTTGGAGCATAATATAGTTATATAATGATTCATGGAGGGGTCTAATGAGAGATAAAATAATATATAATCACTTATAAATCATAATTATAGTAAGAGGGATGTTTTAAAATAGATCCCAACATGAAAAATTAGAAATAAAAAATATATAATATAAATAGGGTTGGTGAATAAATAGAACAATGAGAGGACAACTTACCTTTATAGGGAACTTATAAAAGGTTGATGAAAGATTCTTATGAGATTTTAGGCAACCTTTGGAGGTCATTAGTGAGGGAAAGGAAGATTAAATTCATGATCCCATGTTTTTTAGTGAAAATGAATGGGAGTTTTGGTGGGTTTTGATATCCAAATAGAGGGAAATTATTTATTTGTTTCTAATCAAAGGTTTTGGATTCTATATAACAAAATAATCAAACCCACAAACATTTCAATGGTTTTCTCCAATGGTTTCTATAATTTATTAATTTTTAAAAATATTTTATTGGTCTAAGAAACTAACTGACTAATATAATAACATTTTTTATGTGGAAGTGGGTCGTTTTCATAAATAATTAATTTTTAAACAATAAGATATAATACAAATTTGGGAGGATTAATTGATGTTTCATAAAATTTATCAAATTACATAAAAACAATTATTTTAAAGGGGAAAAATATTTTTGGTCATGGATACTCTTTATTGTATTTCTTATATCACGTTTGGGATTTTATTATGTCTTAATTCACACAGTATATTTATACCATATTTAATATTTACACCATATTTTTACTATCTCATAAAATTAAAAAAAATATCTCTTCATATGAACATGATAATTTCAAAAATAATATTTATTTTATCCAAATAATTCCTCAAATATTAAAATAAACACTTTTAAATCAAGAAAACGAAATTTATTGAACAATGTGGACTTTAATGATGAAAACATATTCTGACTATTATAAATGTTAAATTCCACATTATAAAACTATATCATCATTTATATTAAAATAAATATTTTTTAGTAAGGTTATATAAATAAAATAAAATATTTTTAAAAAATTATTGAGTAAATCAAAAAAGATTCCTGATTCAAATTATATATTTATAAAAAATACAGTTTGTGTGTCATCATATAAAAATATAATATTTTTTTAAACTCGTTATTTAATTATTGATAAAGTAATAATAAAATAATAAATGTAACAATTATTTTATTATATAAAAAATTAAAATTAATACGATTATAGTCAATATATATAAATACTAATTAAACCAGCGTATTCGATAAGTGTAAGGTGGGTGATGGTGATAATATATTAGGGGGATTAGTAAAAATGGTTTGGGTAGTGATCTTAATATGCTTGAACTTCTCCCATAAATATTTTTTCTCATGATTTAGTTTTTAAATCATGGAAGTTTTGGTCAATGGAAAATCTTTATGATTTTGTCTCCATCAGAATCATTGGTAAATGGGCTTCATAGGATTTGATCCTACTAGTCTAGGAAAAAACATCTTCAGTTTGGATCAATTTTACTTTATCATAACCCTAAATATATGATAATATTAATGGTCGATGTAAAAATACTATATTATCAAAGGTTATGATATTTAATATAATTTTAAATTTGAAATGGTATAAATTATAATTGTAAAAAAATAACAAAAGTTGTGTTCATGTTTTCTATAACATCATTATAGAATAAGGAAATTATTCTTGTGAAAATGGAATTTTATTTATAAAACCAAATTTAATTAAATTAATCCCCATTTAAATATTTTACACTTGAAATTTTATTTCATAACCTAAAATAGTTGATGGATCTTTTTTTCAATTCCTCATACGGTTCATATGTTGCTTCCTCAAACTTATGGTTCTATTAGAGAACATTAACTCAGTGAGTTTTCCTGTTTCAAATATCATGGTCTCTATTATCAATGATCTTCAATGTCTTACCCTTGTATGAAATATCATTCTAAAATGGTATAATATCTTGATTTAGTACATGTGAGCGGACTGATATATTCTTAATCGGTATACATGGAACCCATCATGTTCTTGAGATAGGTTAGGTTGGAGTTCTAGTATATTTTCCAAAGATCCAATCTGATCAATGATATAAAAGGGGAAAATATATCTTCAAATAAGCATTACCTTGTTTTAAAATTTTATGACTTTCTTCCATAGTGATATTGGATTTAACACTTTATCCTCATCCTTATACTATAAACCATGTCGAATTTTTTTTGTATATAATTTCAATCAATGTTTTATGGATGTTATATGATATTTAATGGTTTTATCCTTACCTATCATCTCAAGGACAAGGTCAGTTCAAATCATCCTCCACTTTCCAACTTCATCCCAACATGTCGGAGTATAACATCGCTTCCCATATGTAGCCTCATAATGTTACATTTGAATTCTAGAAAGAAAATTGTTGATATATAAGAACTCCACTAGGATAAAGTGTTTTTCCCAAAATCATTGTAAATTTATTGAACATGATCTCATCATATCCTATATAATTTTAGTGGTACCCTCAGAATAAATATCCATATGAGCTGGATAAGAAATACTTAAACTCTAATCTATATTGAGTTCTTGTAAAAGGCATATCCTAGATCTTGAGGTAAACCTAGGATCTTTATTAGGTAAAATTATTATTGGAAATATATATAGTCTTAAAAATTTTATTATGTATATCTTATAATTTTTTTCAATAAATAAATCATCCTTGATAATAAAGAAATACACTAATGTTGTATAGTGATTGACTAAAACAGAGATGGAATTATTTCTTTTAGATGTACTAGGGATTGTTATAGTTACATACATATTTATATGTTCCAATTTCCATAAAATTGTGTAAAAATGTTTCATCATACCCATATAATTATAGTATTCATCCTTGAAATGTTGGTATACCAAGCATCGGGTTACAGATTCTCCAGTATACCTATTCATGTTATCTCATAAGATGTTTTTATTAATATATATAATCATTATATTGATTCTTAGATGAATAAAGAATGAAGATATACACACATCATAAAAAATTTCCCCTTTTAAGTTCTTGTTTTGATGGGACACATATCTGATAACCAAACCTTATAACTTCATATTTAGAAATGCAGAACTCTGAAGTAATTTCTACATTTTTCCGTAGCACATCATCTTCATCTAGGAAACCTTGATCGTATAAATAATGGATGGTTAAATGTTATTCGAGAATGGTCTAAATATTTTTTTTAAAATCATCTACCTCCATTTCAGGTCCATTATTATTTGATCCCTTACAGTCCTCATTATGTATTGGGAAATGGGATACATTCTACTCATAGCATTATCCACATTGTTCAACATCACATGATTCTAATGGATTGAAAAATAATAATTATTAATCATCTCTGAACTCATTCATGGGTTCATTTTTTTTCCCATTTTTGTGAATATATACTCGAGGATTTATAATGGATATATATGTGTTAGTTCTCCTCATAGAGATATTTCCACCAAATAATCAATGTAAAGATAACCACTTCCAATTATAGAGCATGTTTTTTATAGTGAACCGATATTTTCGTAGACAAATATTACATGTATTTAGATAAATATTCATTACATAACATAATTCTTTACACCAGAATCATATTGGTCTAGTGCCTTTATAAACCAGAAAAAATAAAAAACTAATTCATAAAATTTATATATCGTCTACAACTTTTTTATTCATAGCTAACACTATTATTAGACATATCATACATAATAAATATCATCATTACCTTGGGAAAGAAAACATAAGAAAGGGTGAGCTCAGATTTTCAATAATAATAAACATTGGAGATATTAATCAATGATCATATAAAATCATCGAATAATAATCCGGGTATAAGATCATGACCACAACAAAAAAAAAACATTATACTCAATTTCCTAATAAATTAAACATGATTTATGGAATAATACATTATCATTTAAAAGTATAAAGATCATAATAGTGAAAAAACATTATAAATCAATCATGTACCATAATCGCATGTTATAAACTAGTGTCGCCAACATAGGTATACAAACCATTTCATAATGTAATGTGTAACTACAATGACCATCTGATTAAGAATCCACATTTGTTTCACATAGCCGATCAAGCATATTAACTTGATTCCCATATCGAATCAAGAACATCGATCTATTTCCCATAATAAATTAAGCATAAAGACTTGTTTACCATAATTATCTAATGAGATATGATATTTTATCTAAATAATTGTAGGTATATATATCCAACCCATTAAATATTTAAACAAATACATATATATTCCAAAATATCATAAAACATTCTTCATATAAAACATATGAAAATAAATGGGTTTCATAAACATTTCATTATAGCATAACCCATGGAAATGGGTTTCATAAACAATTTTCATCTTAATCAAAATCCATCTGTAGAATGAATAAGGATTTTATCCATAGATCAAAACCCTAGTATCTTATAAATATAATTAAGGTTTTTTAATTAATTAATAGATATACTATTAAAATATCATTAAAAACATCTTGAGGAAAACTCCCTTTCAAATTAAAAATTCAATTTTCAAAATCTAAAAAATGTTAAAATATAATGTAACTATTTTCATTGAAAATAACCATTAAAAATGTATTGGAGGAATAATATCATTTTGGTTTCATGATTTTGGGAAATTCAATTCAATCCATATAAGCTAAAAACATTCCTTTCACAGTTTTTCATACAGTAAAAAATTAACTCATTCTGAAATATCACAAGATGATTCCTTGTAAAAAAATTCAACAAAAAGTAATATTAGGTTAAAAATGAATATAAAAAACATAGTGTAATCTTAAAATCGTTTTTTAAAAGCTTTTAATACAAATATGGAAATCAAAGAAAATCTAATTTAGACTAAAGAGATAAATAAATACAGTTTTTCCGAAAATACACTCTTGTGATCTCTGGAATACTTAACGTTACGAAAATGAAAGGAAAACATAAAATATCATGAAATAAAAAGAGGGTAATAAAATTAAATTATTTAATCAAATAAGGATAATATAATTTCTTCAACATAAATTCAAGTGGAAACAATCCTGATTAATGTAATATAAGAACATAAAATCCTTACCACATTGGTTACATATGAATTGTAAGCCCCTTGAAGGAAATAAATTTTCATTGATATGTATATCCTCATAAAATTAACAATATTTGTTATAAAATAAATTCATTATTATTATATACACCAAATAAACTAAATAAACAGTATATATGGAATGTGTCCCACCAAAATAAAAGTGAGACGAAAAATCCTTACCTCAAGTCATGAATTTCTTAATTCATGTAAAAGATCATTTATAATAAATATGTATTTATTATAGTATTATTAAATAATAATATCATTATCTAAAATACCAATTATGATTTATATATTTCACCTTATCTCCTATTTATCAAATTTTTTATTATTAAATTCACCGTTATTTGTGATAACTGCTTCATTTTCCAAGCATGTTTTGA
The DNA here is from genome assembly GCA_963277665.1 of Viscum album. Lineage (NCBI taxonomy): Eukaryota > Viridiplantae > Streptophyta > Magnoliopsida > Santalales > Viscaceae > Viscum > Viscum album. Next base: position 803,132,390 of record OY728119.1, on the reverse strand, counting down.
TTTTGCAGTCTCGATCCTTATAATTTGATCATAGTTAGATAATTTAAATAATTTTAATCATGTTATAAACATAATATATATTAACTATATACATATTTATAATCATTAATAAAATTAGATAAAGAAAAAGTAATTATTATTTTTATGGAGATGATAAGTGCAATGAATGCATGAATGCTCGTTCCATTTTTTGACTAATGGAATGAGAAATGGTAAATAATAATTATCTTCTAAAAAACCATTATGAAGTCATATATATCATATATATTCGTAAATTTTTCCCTCATCACCATCCAAATAAAATATAATGAAAAATGAATCGTACCACTTTGTGGAGGTGGTAGTCCACACGTACGTATGAGCGAGGTATTCATTTCCCCAATGATTATGGTAAAAATTTAGTGATGATATTATCGTTAAAAAAGAATAATTGTGAAATAAATATAATATATAAAAAAATAAAATCATTATATCCATCTATGAAATATGGTGATTAAAAATGAATTGGATTGCTTCGTGGAGATGGGATGTTTTACGTATGCCTGAGTGATACATTGACTTCTAATTTGATAGGAAAGAATGTGTATACTAAATTTTTCATAAACACAACAACATTTCAGAATATTTAGGATATTGATGTTATTATTTTATTATAAATATCATATATGTATAATAGGTAAAGAATAGTAGAATATAATTTTATTGGTTAAGGCGGTTAGCTCTTCTTTGAAATGAATCCTTTAGTTCTCCTCTAAAGGGAACTAGGCTTGGTTTCTTTGGAATACCATCACCACTATAATTTTTTATAAATATTTAGAAGATAAATTGAAAAATGTTTTTATATAGGAGGATCAGTGGTTTTGAAATACGTGAAGGATGAGGTTCCCAATATAATTGAGGAGAGGGGAACTTCTTGGAATTTCATAAATAATTAAAATATAATACCACTATTGTAGAGGAAAATTATTCCAAATGGAAATTTATTTTAAAATTAAGACACTATAGAGTTCTAATACCATCAAAAAGTAAATTTTATGAAATTTTTATGTAATTTTATACCATATATATTTTCTTTACCATGGCATAATTAATTTAAATTTTAACTATGGAAACAAACTTTTTAATGTTAAATGTTGTAATTTTTTACTTATAAAGTAAATTTTTTCTCTAAAGTAGAAAATTTATGAAATTTAATACCATATAATATTGAAAAAGTTTTTACTAAATTTTTTTAAGATTTTAAAATAATTTAAAAAAATATTATTTTTATAAAATATCATTATTATCAATTTTGAAAACCTTTATTTAACATAGTGTTAAATAAATCAAGACAATGGGTAATTTCCAATATAATCCTTTAATACATCCCTAAAATTTAAAATAGATATTAAAATTTTATGGTAACCATTAATTAAAAAAATATTTTTTTGTTTTTGTTTTAAATTTAGTTAGTTTATTTTCCTCTTAATTAAACAAATGCAGCAACAACATTATGCATACATTTAAGGTTTTTATTTAGTATGTATAATTTATAAACAATTTAAAATCCATAAAATACGTTTATTATTATCAAAACATACATCTATATTCATTAAATACGTATTTTAACTTATATTTATGTCATCAAAACTTATTTAATATGTTATTTTGTATTTTCCAACCTTGTGTATGCATTATACACGAATTTCCCTAAGACACTGGTTATATAACTACAAAATTAGTGTCTAACCATTAAAATCATATATAATACTTAATATTAAATAAAACAATTTATCAAATACTTATTCCATCATAAATAGTATCTTTAGGGTTCCATGTTGGACTTTTCCTGCATTGAGCAAGCTCTACATCAACACTAAAAATTGATTTTCATATTTATAGTGAAATAAATTGTAATTAATATTTTTACAAGTTACATGTATATGATATATTGATTATTTTACCATATATGATTCATTCTATACGTTAATTATATTTTTTATATTTTTTTTATATCTTGGTGATATCATAAAATATATTGTATTTCATAAAAACTGTATTTTTAATTATTCACTAAAAAATCAACATAAACATAAAAATTTAATATAATAATCATATGATAAATTTGAAATTATAACTCCAAAAATAAATTCCAATTAATAAATTTTAATTTCTATAAATTATATAAATTAATTTTTTTAAAAAAAATTAAATCATAAAAAAATAGATTTCACAAGAATGCCTATTTAAGAATAAAAAAACTTTTTATACAAAATAAAAACATAAAATTGATTCAAATTAACATAATTGGATTATTAATACTATAATAGACCTAATTTTACTTTTAAACCACTTTGAAAACTAATTTTTAGTTTTAAAATGTTTGAAAAAAATACATTTTTCAATAAAATTCAATATTTTCACAATTCATTGAAAAATAATTCTTTTCAGATAAAATACAATGAATTATCCTATAAAAATTTATATATGTTTATTAAAAAATGGTTTTATCTTTTAAATAATATAAATAAAATTTCCTGAAATTCGTTATAATTGTTTTACCAATAAATAAATAAAATTATTTTTAAAGAAGATGTATTTCTAGTGAAAAAAATAACTTTACTGAAACATAAGTGATTACTCTCATAGAATTTATCAATATATTCATAGTTATAAGGATATATATATTTCAAAAAAATTTTAATCACATATATGACCTCAAATTTAATTTCTTTTATATAAGTGTCACATTAAATTCTAATATTGTAATAGTGTATCATAGTTATTCTAAACTTGGTGTGGCATGTAATGCAAGATATCAAAAAAGAAATTTATTTAATGTGATTTTTTTTAAAATATCAGGGTTTTAAATTATCCCCCACCCCACCCCCATTTAATAAATTTCATCCTCTAAATTTTAACTTATGCTAAAAAATAAATGGTTTTATATTTGAAATGAACTTTGTTAAACACACACATCATAAAAAGGGTTAATAAAACTTCCTCGTAAAAAAGAAAAGGGAAGTATGATAGTCACTACAAAACATGTTTTCAAAATAGGATAACTGTAGTGGGAAGTTAAAATATGGCCAATTAAGAGAAAACTACTGCCTAAGGACTAATTGAGAGTGACAAAAAACATTGTTTGGAGAAGGATAACAACCACAATACCATGATTCAGTTAGGGGTTAGGAGACCATTAATTCATCATAATTGAAGGATATATGAATTCTTTTTTTAATATCATTTTTCAAGAGATGAGGCATTATGGTGCAATCTAAATCGAGAACAAAAGTTAATATAATTACTTGAAATCTATACTTCTATTCTTCAATATATTTCCACCATAATCTAATTTTTCTCTCTAAATGGTGAGTATTTGTGACAGATTTTTTTGTTTGTGAAGAATTAAAATCAACTAATAATGGATCACATAATCCACAAAATGATAGTAACATCTTCCTCCTATATTTATGCATTAACCAATACAAAAATTGTTTGTATATGATAATTCTCAAAATTAGTAGGCCATCATATGATGAAACACATGATTAAACTCCAATGTTTCAATAATTACACCCAAAGTTTACCATATATCATTCAATAAATAAATAACCTTAAAATTATTAAAAAACATTCTAGAATATTATGGAAACCTATATATTGGAATGATTTTCTCTCATATTATTCCCCAATAATTTAACATTTATTTCTAAATAAAATTAAATCACTCTTAATGTCTCATAGAAAAAATATATATATTCAAATTCTGTAATCATCTTTATGACCATAAAGCCACATTAAAGTCATATATACATAAATAAATATAATTCAACCCATATTTATCAAAAAAATCTCAGAATTTTCTTTTTTATATTATTCATATAACTTTCTCTAAATAGTTAACATCTTTCAGAATAACATGGACCAAAAAATTGGTTTTCAATACCATGGTTATATAAAAAATAAAACTTATGTTACCAAAATAAAAAAAATATATTTATCTATCAAATTATTCAAAAAAAGTCATACTAACCAAATAATAAATTAGGATAGTGGTAGGTATTACACCCCTCTGTTATATGGTTTTTGGTTCAAGCCCCATTAACATGATGGATGTGACAGGTTATCCTTTTCAAAACACAATAGTAATAGAATTCTTATAAAACCCCTAAAAATATTTCATAAATCCTTAAAAATAACCTTAATCATCAAAGATAATATAATACCTAAATTTTATCAATGAAATTAAACTTATCAAAAGGTAATTTTACTTCAATTAATACTTTATGTTGAACATAAGGGCAATATATACCATAAACAAATGAAACATCTCCAAAAATTTCATTGGTTAAATTATAATAACATCACATTAAACCTCAGAAGGTGTTTCTCATTAGTTGAACTTATGATAAGAATTAAACTCATAAACCCATAGTGGTGTAAATGACTCTTAATTTAATCTTACTTGAAGACCTATATACTTTCAAAAATTAATATTATCATTACATTTTTCATGATTCGTATAATTAAAATATAATTAGTATAATTATTTAATCCTAATACATAAACACTTTAATAAATTCACTTCAAATATTAGAATAACATAGGTCCTTCCTTGTTCTAGGAGTTAAAATTTAGAAGAGGTAATGGACTCAGATAATGACCTAGTTCCCCACATATAATACATTGAATTCCTTGAATATTAATTGATCTATTCTCTTTACATCAACATAGAAATCATATTAAAATTTATTAGAGATATTATTATAGGATCTTTTTTCCACATTTTTGATAGAAAGAAAATTTAGCTTTCCTTCCTCCAATATTTTTTACATTTGAACTTCTATAAAAGTCAATTTTACTCTAATTTGGCTTGTTATGAAAATCACATATTTTTTATGCTATAAATAATATATCATGATATATTATTGGTCATAATTATAAGGTTTTCCCTTCAAGTTACCATCATATAAAATTTAACAGGAGGATAATAATTTCATTGTCCATCATATTCATTATTGGCATGATTTCCTCTAGATCTATCCATTTACTAAAACCAAAAATCAATGTGTAAGTGTAAACTAAAATACATAGAGCCATATTTCAAATAATCAGGACATATAATTCAATGTATATCTAAAATATGAAACCATATTATAAATATATATAACCTTAAATATTCCTATTTTATCCCTGGTCATTAATAAAGAATTTAGGATATTATATTATACTTATACTTATACCAATGTTTCTAACTAGTTTTTTTCATCCTAGTTTCCAAAGGGTTAATAAAACTTTCTATAAGACCAACTACAATGGCCTATAATTTTCATACATAAATATTACATCTATTTAGATGAATACTAATTACATAACAACCTTTTTCTCCCCATAATTATATAGGTATAGTGCATTTGGAATCATGGACAGTTAAACAACTGTTTCATAAATTCTATACATAATCACCCACTTATTTCTTCATAAATAAAACCATTATTAGACATATCAGACTTAATAACTTTCTTCTTTACCTTGTTAAAGAATATATAAGAAAGGGTGATCTCAAATAATCAGTAACAATAAGCAGGGAGATATCAATCAATGATTACATGAAATCATAAGATAATCATAAGTATATAATATCTTGTCCATAACATTAAAAGTTTCTACCAAGTCTAAAAAATATCACAAACATGATTTATGGCATAAAATATTATCATTTCAAAATACAATGATCATAAGAGTGAAAAATCATAAAAATCATCCATGAACCATAATCTCATGTCATAAAGTAATGGCACAAACCTAGGTATAAAAATAATTTCATAATTTTAGGGTTAACATCCAAGAAAAATAGATGAGGTATCAATACATGTTTCACATTGCATATTAAGATCATCGACTTATTTCCAATAACATATCAAGTACTTCGACTTGTTTATATTATCAGATCAAGCACATCAAATTTTTTACCATAAATATCACTAGAGATATAATACTTTACCCAATGAATTATAGGTATATATTTACTACCCCTAAAATAATTAAAATGATACATGTGTGTTATAAACGATCATGAACCATTCATCATATCAAAACCCTTGAAAAGAAATGGGTTTCATAAATATTTCATCTTGGAAAAATGAATCAAAATTGGTTTTGTCAAAAATATTCATCATAATCATAATCCATACGATGAAATAATAAAAATGGTATGCCTATATAATAACCCCAATAATGAAAATTTAGAATCAATTATAGTTTTTTATGAAAAGAGATTCAATTAAAATTTCATTAAAACCTTCTAGAGAAAAACAAACTTTCAAATTTAAAAATCTTTTCTCAAAATATAAAAGCAGAACATGTAAAAAAATATTTTTTTAAATAAATTAGTAATATTGTAATGGAATCTTCAAACAATTGAGTATTAATTATCGCATAAATTTATTTTCATTGTGTATTAGTTTAAAAACCTTACTTTCACATTTTTGTGTTTAAAAAGTCAAAAATTACCTCATTTAGAAATTAACTAGAAGATTCATTGTAAATTATTTTATATAAAATAAACCAATGTTATTATTTACAGAAAACAATCATATTATAATCTTATAATATTTTTTCAAAACATTTTTTGAAAATATGTATAAGGAAGAAAAATTATTTTAGACCAAGGAGGGAAATAAAATGATTTTTTCTTAAAACATGCTTTTGATCTCTTAAATAATTAAATTTACTATAATGAAAGGAAAAAATATCATATAAATAAATAAATAATGAGGGTAGAATTTATTGTTTTAATTATATATGTATAATATTATTCATCAACATACATTTAAGTATAAAAAATCCTGATTAAAATATGATAGAAATATAAATCCCTTACCAGTTTGGTAACATTTGAATTTTAATCCAAATGAAATGAAAAATAATTATATGGATATGTAAATTACAATAGAATTTACAAGAATTATTATAAGATACATTAATGGGACATATAAAAATCACATAAAATAATAGTGGTGAACATAGTATGTGTCCCATATAAATAAAAGTGAGACGAGAATCTCTTACCTCAAGTCTCTCAATTCCATATTCACACCCAAACCTCCTGTATAATAAATATGAATCTTTAATAAAATTATTCTATAATTATATTAATTTCTATCATATAATGTTTTATTTATTTATGACATAATATCACAAATTAATTAATATTTTATTAATTAAAATCACTATTCTGGGTGATAAATACTTCATTTTACAAGCATTTTCTGGTTGGGCCATTCTGATCCTTATACTTTTATCATTGTTCCATAATTTGAAAAAAAATATTAGTGATGGAATAAAAACCATATATCTTCATTATATACATATTTATAAATATTCATAAAAATTTTAGATAGAAAAATGAATTACACTGTGATTGGAGATAGTAGGTCGTATGTACAAATGAACGTTGTTTACATTTTTTAACTAACGGAATGAATGAAAGGTAAATTATTATTCACCTTTAAAGAATCATTATTATATCATATATATCGTAAATATTTATAAAATATATCTCCATTTACAATCAACTAACATATAAATGAAAAATGAATCGCATCACTTCATAGAGATGGTAGTCCACATGTACACATAAATAACATTTCTGTTTCCCAAAGGATTTTACTATAAGAATATAAGACTGAAGTATAATCCCATGATTTTGGGTCAGGCGGTTTTTAGAGAGTTTTTGAATTTTTTTCAATTACTGGATGGTCTATTTTAAAAACTAAGCATCAGAATGAAATTTTGACAGTTGGAACCCTAAAATCTGTTTTTTTCTACTTAGGTAAAGCCCCAAGAATTTTATTGGGTGTCTTGGTGACTTTTTGAAGCACTAGGGCTCGTTAATTACATGTTTTGTAAGTCTAAATAGGGAACATGGTTTCTCTTAAACCATGTGGCCCCTATATGTAACTGTGTATCCACTTGATGGTGTGGTAGTGGTGGTACACATGGGCTACACACAGTTTTTTTGGAGGCAGTAACCTCACAATATTCACCGCACATTTTGTACAAAATTTGGAAAATTGTGTCGGAAAAACTATGTGGTATGTTATATTTTAGAAAATAAAATAAATTAAATAAAAAAATTAAAATAAAAACTAAACACTCACCTCTCCTCAACTATGTGTCTCACAAAGAACCACCCATCCCCTCTTCCAAGGAATATGTATGACCCCCTTCATGGCTCCTCTTCAGTTTGATGAAATCCACTAGATATTCTCTCTTTTTCTCTTTAATTCCTTGAGGTAAAACCCGGAGATCCTTCCCCTCTTTCTTTTAGGCCAATATTTGGTCCCCCCATAACCCTTAGCTCTTCGGCAAAAACCCTAGGGATTGGTTTTTTTTATTTTTATTTTTATTATAGTTCTATGGTATGTGGTGGATCTCCTGATACCCCTTTAAGAAAGTTTGGATATCCAAAAACAATGACGAGGTGGGTTGGTTTAATTTTTCTAGTTTCTATTATCCATGGAAATGGGTTTCATCCATTTATTTGTTTTACCTTTTTAATGTAAAGACTTAATGGGATTTTCAGTCGCTTATGTAATCTATAGAGAGTATGGTTACTCAGTGGAGACTTACACTCGTATACATTGGTATTAATATATTTTATTATATATATCTTCTTATACCTTTCTCCCTGGTCGAGGGTAATACCTGAATTTTATTAAGGAGTATAAATATAATAATGTATTTTCATGTATTTGTGCAAGAGAATTGAGTTAAATTTTCAATTATTGAGAGTTCTGTTTGGATTGGTCTACTTATTGAGGTTGGATCCCTATCATTTATTGTAAATTTAAGAATTCATTATCTTACTGGTTAATCAATCGTTGAAAAATTGAATTGTGTTTTTTAATGAACACCTAAATTACTAAATATGATTTTTTATTGAAACAAAGGAATAATTAAATAATAACAACCCTCTAAAGGTGGTATGTTATCTTCAAGCCAAAAATTATTGATTAGTTGTTTATGAATGATTGGATTAATACTTGGTAGTTTTCCCTATGATTTTATTACATAGTGTTATGTAATTCGGGTTTATAACCTGGCCCTTAATGGAGTTAGGAAATTGAAGTTTTCCCTCATTAACATTTATAGAACAATTGAACCTTCTATGTTTTATTATATTCTCTTGTAATTTGAATTTAGATTACTTGAACCACCCAAGGGATGTGTTCTCATGCTTTCATAGATGTAGGAATCTTAATTTTATTTTAGGGGTAGGATTTGTTTTCCCCCCTTGGAAAGTTATTCCATAACATTATGGTTTATATGAACTTGAACTTGGTAAGTGGTTATTTAGAAAATGTAAATTTTGATTAATGGGTGGTTATACCCATGTTGTATGAATAATTTTAAATTATAATAACTTGGTGGGTATACCCATGTGGAATGTTTGCATGTAATTTGATATGAATGATCGATAATGAGTGGTTGTACACATTAAATGACCTTAATGGGTTAATTGTTAAATGGTTTAATGATTGGTAAAGTCATTTGGGTGGTTTGAATTATTTAAAGGGTTAATTAATATAATGGAAATGTGAGTGGGTAAACTCATGTTATATGTATATTTTGAATTCGAATGGAATCAATGACTGAGTAAACTTCTTGGTTTATTTTATAACGAATTGGGATACCTAAGTGGGTATACTCATGAGATGTATTTTTTTATAAAATGGGATTAATGAGTGGGTATTCTCATTGTATGAATTTAATGTTAATGCTTACACATGAGTGGGTAGAAAATTTTGTTGTTTAATGTTAAATGAAATTAAATTGACGAATGGTGGTATATATTCAATAGACAGCTCTCTATGGATCTTGTACACAATAGTGGATGCCTTGGGTTGAGTATGCAACTTGGGTCTTTCTTTTTCAGAATTCCTTGGGTCTCTCTACCCCTCTGATCTCAATTTATTGGACTCACATTGGACATGTATGGTATGACATGCTCCTTGGACTCTAACCAGTGCCAAATCATGTTTCCAGTGACTTGCTCTTGGGACTCAATGAGGATGCCTTGGTCTTTGACACCTTGGATTCGGAAAATCGTGGTTTGAATCTTTGACGTATGATATGACAGTGAGGTATATGATACATTTGGATATATTTCTTGATCATGGTAAATTTTTACATTTGTGATTATACGTCTCGTCCATGAATGTTTTGACTCTTCAGGCTGTATAAAAATGATGTTATTCTATGTTATTTGTTATATAAGGAATGTTCATGGAAGTTTGACATGTTTGGAAGATAGAAAGGTTGTGTTATTTTTTAGTTCATTATTAGAATCTTCCTTGTTATATGATCTTGACAATTTTTTAGGGATCCCTTAGGGTATTTTTAATTTTTTTTCATTTAGAAATTCATATTACATTGAAATATTTACTTTTATTTACTTCTTGGATTATTACCTATACACATAAATAAATTATATTTCACAAATTGTATTGGGATAGATATTGTAGGTGATGTCCTACTGGGATTTTATTTAACACCCTTCTCATGTTCCATTTGCACCCATATAGACATTCTTGTTATAGAGATATAGACCTTTTCTTTTGTTTTTTTCTTATACATGACGAGGTAGGAGAACATGACTTGGTTGGAGCTCAGGATCCTCATGGATATCACCTTTAGGCCTTTTAGTTCTTTTCCATAATTTATTCATATATTTTGAAGCATGTTTTGTATTTACTACTTAATATTATTAATCATCATATATCTTTGTTGATTTATATAAATAGCCATCAGCCATATCTAATATTTAGTTGATATTTTATTTTTGTTCTGCTAATTTTTCATTTACTTATAATGATTCTGTTGTTATCTAATTTTTGTTATAAGATAAACTATTGTGATTCTCTGAATATGAGGATATACTCTCCCCAATGAACTACCTTGACACCCACACTATTAGTAGGTGGCCTCTAGCATATGTGGAGACACTCTTGAGGCCATGTAGGGACCAGTCCCACTACAGGTTTAGTAGTAAGTTAAGCCTGGATGTTACAAAGCGGTATAAGAGGGTATTATTTTACTTTGTCTTTCTATTTTGTGGTGGTATATATGAGACTAATAATGTTTCAATTCTTAGTTAATATACATGATTGGGATTGATCACCCCATGTATAGGAATTGACCAAGTTTCCATCATTGGTATTTATTTTTCCTAATGCATGATATAAAAATTGATTATTATTTCACCTTGGGTGAATGGAGTATTTTTTCTGATGCTTATTGATTATGATAATTTTTTAAATTCTCCCATGGACTAGATAGTCATGGATATGTCAAGAAATGAATCATTTTAGGCACTTATAATTTCAAATTCCATGAAATGTAGTTGAATTAGTAGGTTTCCTGGTAATTTTGGTTGTGTGCCTTGAGTGTAATTTTGTACCTTTCATTTTCTTTAGAATTCCTATTATACAACGTGGTTGGGTGTTTTGTTTCTTCTTGTTGGATCACTTCCATAAAAATATTTCATGATTTTTATTTTTAATATTCAATTATAATGTTTTATTGCAGGCTTCAGCATGTACTACTTGTGATGGAATGTTATTATTTTTTCTATATGTGGGTTATGCATGGGCTAAAAATTATTTAATGTTTTTACGATGAGAGATAATTTCTTTTGTAAGGTGTATGGGTGGATTATAACTATGAAATAGTAACCCTTGTATTCTAACCATTGTAAAACACTGTTAATGTTTTAATGCTAATTGATTTTATTTTGATTAAATGAGAGCCACCTACCATTGGTATAGTGTATAGCGAGTTTTTTGATTGGTAGATGGGCACCCATATGACTAAGACTTTGTATAACCATTGTATTGTTTGATATGGTCATAAATAATAAATATGATATGTTTTTAACACTAGTGTAGTGTTTAGCATTAAAAATGATCAACATAACCTATGTAGGCCGGTTGGGACATGTTTTTCTGAGATTAATAGTTATGGATGTTTAGGCATTATATAGTTAAACAACTGCTATTAGGTTACTTTTTGAAGAACTTGGGTTTGTTTAATTGGACCCTCAAGGGCCGCCACATCTAATAAACGGAATTTATTTAATAAATTTTCAAATTATGATTAGATTTAAAAAAGTGTTTCATGTTTAAAAAGTATTTATGCTGAGACATTTGTTATTCATCCCTTGGGGCATTGGTTAAAATCATGTACCTAGTGTTTTGTTTTAAAATGGTACTTAATGTTTTGATTTAATTATTTTAGATATTTAATGTTTTAAATGTGAATTAGTGTAAAGGTAACAATATTGATAATGGATCCTTAAGTGGTGTCCATTATTTAATCCTTCATTTTATGGTAGTTTCAATGTTTTCTGTGGAATTCCTTGTAATGGAGGCCTAATTTTTATCTGTAGGCTACTTATTTTTAGAAATGTCTTAAATTAAATTCTTTTGATCCTTGTGAAATATATTTTATGTGACCTAGGGATAGAGTTGATTCTTATGCTGCGTAATGGGCTATCCTGTGGTAGGTATCACCCTTATAGATTGAAATGCCTTTCTTTTTTTATGTGACATTTCTGATGTTTGGGGTACTTTGAGTGTCATAGTCCCTAGTAGGAATTTTAGTTTTTAAAAGGACACCCTTGTTCTGATGGGTGGTTGTTTCATATTGACTCTTGATATTGGAATGTGAATTGATGAATGCTCGATTCAATAGGTTAGATATTCCTCGGGCACTATCAGTTGATTTTGAGGTCTTGTAATCCTCTCTTTAAATGTGTTATGGATGACTCGGTACATCTTCATCTGAGTTAATGGTTGTATGAGATAATGTTCTTTTGAGCCAATATCTATACGAGGAATATGATACTAGATTGGATAGGTAGTATAAGATATGGATAATACTCGAAATTTTCCATTATCTCTTGTAAACTCAGGGTAATATGTGTTGGTATACATTGTACCAATCATGTGTTAAGTAATCTAACCAACTAATTGAGTTTGGTGAAACCTTTGAGACATATGTTGTTTAGTAGGTTCTCAGGTCAACTTAGAAGTAGGGTGACCTGAGCGTTATGGAATAAAGTTCACCCCCCTACTCAAGAAGACTATTTGGGACTCGGGTTCATTGACACATCGATGGGTTTGATTTCAGATTTCATGCCATATACTTTGAAGTGATTATAATTGATTGAGGAATGTCTCATGTGTTTTTAAGGTGTACATGAACAATAAGGATTGTGAGTGTCTGGTATCTCCTTCTTTTTGAAGTCTTGGAAACTCATAGGGTGGGGATTTTCACATAGATTTTGGTTTATATTTCAATGCTTTCTTGGAAGCGCAACATCGATGATGTTTGGGGTATATGAAACTATTTGGAAAAATCATTAGTGGTGGAAGGGTTTTTGTGGTAAAGTTTGAAAGATCATTAATGACTCAGGTGGTGTAGGAATTATAGTTCAGTTGATGATGCATCAGTAGGGTGATGCTGATCTTCTTATAAAGATTCGACCAGTAGTGGTTCGACTAGTCTTCTTGGTATCCTTCGGTTTCCTCTTAGTGTACTCTTCTAAAAGAGACAAACATGACACCTATCTTGATGTCATCTTAGATACACCAAGAGATAATCCTTCTTATTCAACACTATGTATTAAAATCTATAGGGATGTTTGGTGATCTTTTTCTATGTTATATGATAGATTAATATTTCATTTTAGGATTGATTAGTTCATATGGGATACTTGGGTTCCCATGTAGTAACACCTTGGATGAGATCTGAAACACTTGTCATTTTTTATAACGTGACTACCAGTCGGATGCCACTTTGGGCAAGTCGATGTTATAATGTTGACATTTTGGCCTTTTACCAATGTCTTACTTTTAATGTGCATTATGTACTACCTTGGGTTAGTTCCATGGACTCCAGTTCAATGAATCCAAGGTGACCCTAGAATTATATTCGGGCTTAGAGGTGTGTTTAAAACTGCAAAAAATCTATTGTTCTGGATTTGGGTTACACCATTATTCATGATGGAGAACAATAATTTCAAATAGTGTAGTGATGTATTAATTTAAGAATGTCACCAGATGTTACGTAAGGAAATCTTTTTACATTCCTTTTTCAACTATCATATTCCTTAGGGGAGGGCATTGCATTTTAGTCTTAAATGTTCCAACCATTTAAATTGGGATGCTATGAGATAAGTCAATTAGAGTGGCTCAATATATTATCCCTCCATATCAATATATATGGTTGGTGATGAAACAATTTTAAATGAACGTATCTAGTTTAAGGTGAGTTTGGTATAAGGGTTGATAATTCCTTTCGGGGAAAGCATGTGCATCCAATTTTTTGGACAGATGAGATTTGACCATTCCCTTTTGGTGAGGTCTCTATTATGGCCTCAGATGCAATTGGGTTCTCCCAGATGAGAAAATAATGTGAGAAGCATCACTAGAATGAAAATTATGTGTCATCTTTGGAAATTGCATTATTATAGGAGTTGTGGGTAGAAATTGGTTAAAAATACTAAGAACCATGATGGGGAGCACCAATGAGATTTTTTTAAAGATATGATGATGAGATTTTGTCTCTTGTTAAGTGGGATCATGTATTCTTTATTTTGATGTTTCAATTGGGAATCGATCATTTCCCCTGGTTTTTCCATTTTATGTTTCGTATGCTTATTTGGTTATTTAAGGTGCATTTAGAATTCAGAAACACAACATGACCATTCAAATGATACTTCAAGACCCCTATAGGGTGGGTTATGTTTCTTTTATTCCCAAAGGATTCTATCGGAAGGGAAGTTCCATCGCGAGGAGACTGTAGAGTCCCTTGTTTTTGCACCAGGTGGTTTACTGAGGGTTCTTGACTTTTTTTAAATTACTGTAAGGGATATATTACAAATCAGGTTGGGATTGATATTATAAGAATTGTAACACATCAATGTGTTGTTTTTGGACCTGGGTAATGAACTGAGAAGTTTCTCTGGTGTATCGACGAGTTTTGGAAGTGTTGGGGGATAGGAATTATATGTTTTGGAAGTCTATAGAGGGTGTATGGATTTTTTGAAATGATTTGGCCCCCAGAAGTAACCGTACAACAACTTGTAGGTGGGGTAGTGAAACAACGCACTGGATCCACATGACTTTACAAACTATGTGCCTCTCCCACATAGTTTTCTTTTGGAGGGAGTAACCTCACACTATTCTCTTCCTTGTTTGTGTACGGTTTGGAAAACCATGGGGGATAAATTGTGTGGTATGATATGTTTTAGGAAATTAATTAAATTAAATTAAAAGAAATTAAAATAAAAACTAAACACTCACCTCTCCTCCTCCATGTGGCTCAAGACACACCACCCATCTCCTCTAGCATGTACGCGTGACCCCCTCCATAGATCCACTTAGGTTTTGAGGAAATCCACTATATATTTACCCATTTTCTCTCTGATTATTCATCGTAATACCCAACTGTCCATATCTACTTACATTATAACTGATCTTCATTATTTTTGTCTTCCAGATCCGTTTGTCTGAAACCTTAAGGGTATTATTGTTTGGGTTTTTTGTTTTCATCCGGATTTAGGGTATTAAGTTGCTCTTCCAGAACCCATTCATGAATGTGATGACATTCTCCACTAGAGGAGAGGAGGATCGGTTCATTTTGTCTTGTTTTTTATATCTGAGGTATGGGTTTTCCCCTATATTTTGCTCTTTTATTTTAAATTTAGCGCCTTTAGGTGATTTTGAGTCCATTATGTAATCTGTAGAGGGTTTGGTGACTTAGTATAGACGTGTACTCATATACATAGGTGTATATATATATATATTCCATGTATTTATTCGCACAGGGTGAGGGGAATACATTCATTATATTAAGGGCTATATATATAAAAATTATAATAGTGTATGAGCATGAAAGTGTGGAGAAGCTTCAAGTTAAATTGTTAATTTTTCAGCATTCGTTTTTTCTTGGTCTACTTCTTGAGGTATGATCCATATCATTGCACTTTAATTTAAGAATGAATTAGTTTCCTACATAATTATTCTTTGAAAAAATTAATTCGAATTTTTGAATAAACTACATAATTATGAAAAAATATTTTTTTGAGAAATAATGTCATGTTTTTATAATAAAACCCCTCCATCCAAGGTTCAATATCTTCAAGCCAATATGTATTAATTAGTTTTTTTAATTCATGATTGGCTTAATGAATGGTATTTTTCCTTATTATTTGATGATATAGTGTGATGTAAGAAATGTTTAGTACATGGCCCTTAATGGAGTTTGGATATGGATTTTTTCCTTTATGAACATTTATGGACCAATTTCACTATCTAAGTGTCATATTATTCCCTTGTAATTTAAATTTCCCTTGATTGAACCACCCAAGGGGTATGTTCTCATGATTTTCTAGATTTAGGCTTCCTAATTTGAATACAATAGAGTTGTATTGAGGGCTAAGAGAATTTTTCCTCCCTTGACATGTGATTCCATTGAGTTAATGGCTTATATGAACATGAATTTAATAATGGTTATTTAGAAAAAGTAAATTTTGATGAATGGGTGGGTATACCCGTGTGGTATGAATGATTATAAATGTAAATAAATGGGTGAGTATACCCATATGAATTGTTTTAATTTAATTTTATACAAATGATATATAATGAGTGGATATACTCATTAAATGACATTAATGGGATAAGCATTAAGTGGTTAAATGAGTGGGAATATTCATTTGGGTGGTTTGAATTTTTGAAATTGTTAAATAAACAACAATGTAAATGTGAGGCAGTTAAATAATTTTATATTTATATTTTGAATGTGAATGGTAACAATGAGTGGCTATACTCATTAGTTTCTTTTATTATGAATTGGGATACATGAGTGTGTGTACTCATCAAATTTATTTGGTTATCAAATGGGAGTAATGAGTTGGTATTCTCATTTTATTAATTTAATGTTAATGGTTAACATTGGTGGATAGACTCATATAGTGTCCAAATTTAAATGATATTAAATGGATGAATGATTGTATAGATTCCATGGACGGATCACCATAGAACTTGAATGCAGAAGTGGATGCCTTGGGTTGAGTATACCCCTTGGGTATTTATTTCATGGGATGCCTTAATATTTTATACCCCGTCAATCAAAATTTCTTGTACTGGAATAGGGAATTTTTTATGATAAGCTTATAAGACTCTAACCAGTGCCTAAATGAGTGTCCATCGAGATGCTCCTGGGACTCGCCAAGGATTACATGGTCTTTGACACATTGGATCCAACCCTTCGTGGTCTGACTCTTTAACATACGACAGAAAAATGATGTATATGATACATTTGGTTATACAAATTGGCCATGGTAAATTGTGACATGTGTGATTATATGGTTCAGTTGTGAATGTTTTGACACTTTACGTTGAATTGAATGTCTGTGATTATAATGTATTTGGGATATACTACAAGGTCATAGTGGTTTGACATTTTTGGATGAAGATATGGTCATGTAATTTATTTGTTCATTAATTAATGTTGTCTTGTCATTGGAGCATGACCATTTCTATAGAGACACCTAAGATGATTTTTTAGAGAATTCGGTTTAGCAGTTCATATTCATTGAACATCCTTAATTTCATTTTGGCTTACTTGTTTACATACACAGTCCATTAAATTATATTTCACAAATTGGATTGGGTTGGAGACTGGAGGTTCTAGCCTACTGATATGATATCTTACACCCTACTTGGCTACCATTGGAACATAAGTACACCTACTTTTTATAGAGATATGGAACTTTTATTGTTCTGTTTTTCTTGTGCCAGATGAGTTAGATGAATAGGACTAAATTAGAGCTCTATATTCTCGTGGAGATCACCATTAATATTTTTAGTTATTTTATTCACATTATTCTTATATTGAAAATCATTTCAACTATTTACTTTTTTAGATTATGTATCATCAATTGTGATTCATGCTTTGTATAAACTAGTATTGGTCATATTTAATATTTTGTTGATATTTTATTTGTCTTATACTACTTTTTTATTGTCGTATACTAGTTATGTTGTTATCTAAATTTAGATATATAATAAAATTTTGTTCTACTCTGAGTATGAGGGTATAGTCTTCCCACTAAGTTACCTTCACACCCTCGCTGTTATTTGGTAGTCTTGGGCATGTGGGGATATGTTCTTGAGGCATAGTAGCGACCTACCCGACTTTCGATTTAGTGGTAAAAAGGTTGGGAAGTTAAAAATGTTATAGTCATTCCAAAAGTATAATTATCTCATAAATAACATATATAAAAACTAAAACTATCATAATAACCATCAATAAAAGATGTTGATGGAAAATTAATTGTATCTATACATGGTGATGGTAAGTCATATGTACACTTGAGCTTTACTTTATCTTCTTTTTTGATGGGAAAGAGGGTCTATAATGGATTTTTCGTAATAATAAAAATATTTAGGAATATTTTGGATATATAAGTTTTTATAATATGATAAATATCATATATTCATAGAATTTAATGAAGAGTGCAAAAGAAAGTGAACGATTAAGACAATTACCTCTTCTTGGAAGAAACTCCTTTATATCTTTAATAAAGGGCTCTCGGGTTGGTAATTTAGGAAGAAATAACCTATTTAATTTGGATAGTAAAGTTTATAATATAAATTTTTATATATTTTTTCATCTCTAAGGGTCTAATTTGTGTAAATAAGTAAACGTGGATGTGACCTTTTTATAATTTAGGTGAGGGAACTTTTCAAATTTCATAAAAAATTTAAAATATAATAAAACTATTCTAGATCCCAATGATTAAAAATGTACATGGATTGAAGGATAATATAGAATAGGGTATTAATCCCCTAAACCAATATAATTTTGGAATTTTTTATGTCATTTCAAACATTACTATATTCATTAACCCTTGGTTAACCAATTTTACTTTTAAGTACGGTAAAAAACATTTCAATATTGAAGGTTGTAATTGTTTACTTATAAGGTGAAAATTTTCTCATAAATTGATAATTTATGATATTTTAGAAAATATAATGTCATATTGTTTTTAATTTTAATATTTTTAGGTTATTAAAATATTTAATAAAATATTAATTTGATAATATATCATTATTATCACTTTGACACTATTCATTTAATTTAACTAGAATACACCATGAAATGGTAAATTTTGAATATATTCCTTTAAAACATTCATAAAGTTTCATATACATATATAAATTCATGTGAATTAATAATTATTTCAAATTATATTAGTTTTAGTACATTTTAAAAAAAATTATTTTATTTTTCTATTTATTAAATAAATTTTCTGTCTATGGTGTACAATAATTTTAGGTTATTATTTACTACATGAATCTATAAATATAAAAACATCATGAAAATTATTTTAATATCCTCAAAATCCCTATTTATATTCGTTAAATATGTTTTTTAACTTATATCTATTTCATAAAAATATATTTAATATGTATTTTGACTTTTTTTGCCACACACAAGCATTGCACTAGAATGTGGATAATAAAATTTTTATATAACTAAAAAATCATGAATAACCATAAAAATATTTTAAAATTAAAATAATTTAACAAAGGACTTATTCAATCTTAGACACCATCTTTAGGGTACCAAATTTGACTTTTATAGTGTTGTGCAAGCTCTATGTTGACACTGAAAATGATTTTCAAATTTATCATTTAATAATATATATTTTATATTTTTTGGAACAAAATTTTTAATATATTTTTAGTATTTTATCATAAAATATTCATTCCAAAAGTCTTGTAAATTATTTTATACTATGTTTATTTCTTGGTGATATCATAAAAGATACCATATTTCATAAAAACTATATTTTCACTATTCACTAAAAAATTTAACTTATATATATATATATATAATCCTATGCTAAATTTGACTTTATAAATCAAAAAAATAAATTCAAATCTATAATATTTATTGATAATAAGTGATATAAATTAATTTTAATGTAAATCTATAAAACGCAAGGAAAATTGAATTTTAGAAAAATTAATATTTTGGTGTATAAATTATTTTATACCAAATTCAACTATACAATTGATTATAATGGAAATAATTGTATTATTTATAATATAATTGAAATATATTTACTTTGAAACCAATTTAAAAACAAAATATTACTTTTTTAATGTTTGAAACAAAAATATAGTTTTAAATAAAATACAATGTTTTTTAATATTCACTAAAAAATCAATCTGTTTAGAAAAATCCTCAAAATTCACCATTAAGAAATTTTGATATTTTTATGTAAGAAATCTTATTATTTTTATTATATAAAATTTATAGATAATCTAGAAAATAATTATAATATTTTTTAATAAGAAAATAAATTCATCTTTGAAGAAGGCGTATTTATATAGAATAAAACAAACATTTATCAAAATTGAGTTATTAATTACTAAGAATTTATCCATATATTAATATTTTATAGGATATATATTTATTCATTTAATAAATTATATAATAATATTCACACTCACTAATTTACCAACAAGGGTATAACTGTCACATTAAATTATAATATTTTAATAGTGTATCAATGGTCGCATTAACTCTATTTATTTGTAATGCAAGAAATAGAAGAAATAAAATTATTTAAATCGAAATATTTTATAAATTATAGGGGTGTTACATGTTGGGTGGTTCTGTTCATGAATCTGTAATTGGTAAGAGACATAAGCTATCAATTTATCATCTTGTATGAGTATACAATAAAAATCCCTTTCAAGATGCATCATTATAGATCACAAATAATTCACCATTGGGGGATAATGTCAAAACAGGTGTAGTGATCGGACTCTTGTTTAAATCATTATATCCCTCCTCGTATTCATCATTCCAGAAAAACCATATTCTCTTCTGAGTAATTTCAGTTAGTAGTCTCAATAGTCTTGAAGATTTTCTCAAAAATCAATGATAGTCCCCACCTAATTCAAGAAAATTACATATTTCCATCACATATGTTTCTATGATCTATCCTTGAATTGAATATTTATTGTAGGATCCATAGATATCCATTTTTGGTGATAACATGCCCCATTAATTCAACTTTATATATAAAAAATTTATAATTATTTCACCTTGCATATAAATTTTATTTCTAGAGGGTCCATAGTATAGTGTGTATACACTCCACTTATTTTTCGTTGCTTTTGGGGTTGATAAGAATATAATATATATTGAATACCTCAATTTTTTGAGGTAATTGCTAAAGACTCAATTTATCGTATCCATGAAGAGATATAGAGTATTAGTGAGTCCAAATGGCTTCAGTAAGAATTCATAGTACCCATTCCATGTATGAAAATTAGTCTTGGGGGTATCTTCCTTCACATTTACATGATATTATTCCAACGAAATATCCACTTTTAGAAGTATTGTGATCTATGTAACTGATCAAAAAAGTCATAGATCCATGGAAGAGGATACATTTTCTTTATTTTGATTTTTTGAGATCATGATAAGAAATATATAGGCGTATTAACCCATCCTTATTTTTAATAAAAAAGAATGGTGCACCCCATAGTGAAGCGCTTCAGTGTATAAACCCTTTACCTATATTTTCCTATATTTTCATCTTTAGATATTAAATTTCAATAGTGTTAATTTTATATAGAGCCTTGAATATTGAAAAATATCTAGGTATAAGATTCTATTTATAACTAATCCTCTTTTATAGGAGGATGACCAGACAATTATTTGGGAAACACATCAGAAAAGTCCCTTAAATTAGGCATGTCATGGGGGATGATAAATTCGTTAGTATCAATAATTTTTTAAAGATACACTTACACATATGGATATAATATCCATTATTAATATTATGATATAAAAAGTGATTAATCATTCTCCTTATACTTGTATATAATCAGGGTGAATTATGAAATGGATAGCAATTTACTTATCTCAAATATTTTTATGGGTTCTTTAGAAGTGTTTCCTAATAAAATTCATGTTGCCCACCATTTTAGTGATATTATTTTATAGTTTATTACATTTGTATCTAAAACCACCTAATTGATCCCACTTTTATAATGATATGTGGGCACACATTCCGAAGAAAAGCAGTCATTGGAGTTTCTAACCAATGATGTTGAAAAACTCACATTGGTCAAGGGGATGTGAGGTCGAGAACATCACACCCTTTTGTGGGGAAATATTTCCTATTATAATTCTCTATTATAGATTTAAAATATGTTCATGAATCTTCCCCTAATCCCAATACATAACTGGTTACCTTAAAAAAATTATTGGGTGTTAAATCCCTATTCATGAAGCAAGTCCTTACGCCAGTGACACCATATATATGTATATGAGGTCATCCATATTCTTACCCATTATTTTGTAACAATTGGGGATTACATTTATATAGAAATCTTACGACCGAGGAATTTGGATTTTATTACTATATAGGGTAAATTTCTATTTTATAATAGGTATTGAACCTTCAGTATGCATCTTTCATATCATATGAAAAACATGAATCAATAACATGTAGTTTGTATTTGGCCATTATGCATAGTTTAACATCATGAATAAATTATATTAATGAAGAAATTTAAGAATTTGATAGGGATGTCAATCCATAAGAAGAAATCATATGTACCCTATTCATAATAGAAATTAGAGTCCTTGTAGTTCAATTATTATAGGTTTCTTCATTGTAAAAGTTGTAATGACAGAGGTTTGAGTGGGACATATGCATATAAGGATACCCTGATACACCTCCTTATATGTAAGGACCTCTAAGTAAAGATAAAATTTAATCTATCATAAACCTGAATAAGGAACTATGCTAGGGAATTATCCCCATGATGATTGCAAAAACATTAGTGATCATTATGCCCATGTGAGTCATGCTTAGTGTGATAAACAAGAGATACTGAAAGAATGTACAAATCTCATGATAGAATAATATTGAACTTGTGTGTGTCTTCCACACTGAGGTCACCCTAATTTTATCATGGGGCTTACAAAATAAGGTCACCCTTATATTTGCTTCATTGGTATTATACCCTTTCAAAAAAATTGAAAATATAAATGGGGGATAAAACATATAAGGATGCCCATAAATGGTATATTTTTATTAGGCTAATATAATGATTTTTGTAAGTCCCCAATCCCATGTGAGTCTTAACCAGTGTGACAAAAAAATGGAATGTGATTAGATACACTACATATAGGTGGGGGACATACACATTGAATCATCCATGATGATTGAACGGGGTTTACACACTAGGGTTACCCATATGGAATATGATTAAAAACCTTTTTAAGTATATGTCCCCACAAGTAAATATGATATATTCTTTTTTTATATGGAACTAGGGCCTTGGGAAGGTATCCAATGTTTTCTTAATATAATAGGAATCATTGAACTCGTAGTTCACATAACATTCACCCACTGATGATAAAGGAATTGTGGTTGGGTTCATAGACATCTTAACCCTATTAGTATGGGAGTATTGGATCATATTAAAATAAATATGGCCTTTATCTATGAAGAAGGGATAAAGGGAACTTAAATGAACCCATGGGGGATTCATGATATCATGTGATACAAGTGAATAAAGGGTGGGATCATACTTCATGTGATCCATTTGGATTCATGTATTTCATGTGATATCATTAGATTTGTGAAAATTGAAAAGGGGTGTGAGTAAATGTACCATACATAAAGGTTTTTAATCTATGGAGACATGGCAATGCATAGGGTATGATATCACCTAATGGTTGGGTAGTTATATGCTTCTAAAAAAGGTATGGTGGTCTTGCACATTACATGATCTCTTTTGATTCATGCTTTTCACATGACCCCTTTGGAATCATGAGAATGAAAAATAACCTGAGGTTCATGCCATAATGTAATTTGCGAGGGGTCAGGTGATCATATGGCCTAGTCTCATGACTTAGAGGTCATCTAGATATCATATGATTTTCTCTTGATTAATATATTTTCTCATGATTTATCTTTGTCACATGATAAATAGGTTGTCTCACAATCTAGCATTGTGAAACTCATTCTCCTTCAATTTTCTATTGGTCATTGATTAGGCTTCTTCAAGAAGAAGTGATTTTTGTTCATATGATCACTTCAATTTGAAATGTTTTCTCCCATGTGGTTCATGTTTTTTTATTCTAGGGGGTATTTTTATTTTCATATATACACATGAATCTATACTTCTTTACGTGGTGATAAATATGACTACCATTTCATAAATAGGTTTATGGACCATCTATATAAAATGATAATTTCTTATGTTCTTCCCGATATTGATTTTTGTATCATAAGTGGATTCATTCCCTCATTGCATGAAAAACGGTGATTGTGTGTTCATTATGTCATTACCAGACTCTTAAATCATGTAATCCTTTCATATTAATTGATTATCATGGAATCTATCTAGATATTTATAAGGTACGTCATGTGATGTTTAAGAAAGACATGTCCAAGGGTCTTTATGTGATCAGGCTTACTTTTCCAAGGGCCTTCACATGATCTGGTTGACCTGTCCTAGGTTTTTTGCATGATCAGGCTGACATGTCTATATTCCTTCACATGATCTAGCAGAAATTTCCAAGCGATTTCACATTAACAATATGACATGTAAAACACTATGTTTTCAAAATAGAAAACCATGTTTGATAGCGTATGTGATACGTAAAAAGGAACCCAAACAAACATCCTTATTTAAATATGACCATTTTAACATTTAATTTATGGTTTAGATATTATTATGATTAAATATTTTATGAAATAAATAAATATATATATACTATATATATTGATAAATTCTTAGTAAATATTAAATCAATTTTTTCTACTATCATTTCCTTCTTCAAAATATGTTTCGTCAAAAAAATTATTTATTTTTCTATATATTATAATTATTACTTAGAACATTTCTGAAATGAATTTGATAAAAACCTCATTTTTATATAATCATATGAAAATTAACTTAGGGAGAGAATTTCAGTGTTTTTTTAAATATAGATATTTTTAGAGTAGTGAAAAACGACATTTTTCCATAAAATTGTAATTTCCATTGATAAATTAATTAATTTAAAAGTTTAATTATTATTTATATTTTCTTTGAAGGAAACATATGTTTTATTTGATTATATTCCATTTAATTAATTAAATTGAAATTTTCTTTATTTTAGATTTTATTGTAAGTTTATTATTAGGATTAAAAACACATTCCTCTAAAAACTGTTTTAAAAGGAATAAAGTTTCTCCATTATAATTAATTAAAAAATATAATAATAATAATTGATTTAAATTACCTATTTATATTATATATCTATCATTAATAAATTAAATACATAAAATTAATATTACTAGTTATAAAGTTAAAGAAAAATCATCTTTTCCTTGAAAAATAATATTTCCAGAAATCTACTTTTCATCATGCTTATAGGTTTTATAATAAATTAAATTATTACACCTTTAAAAACTAACTTTATTAAAATTTAATCATTATTTATAATAATAATAATTAATATTAGGTAATTAGGAAAAATAAATTAATTTTAAGTGTTGTAAATATTTTTTACCACAACAAAAGGAAAATAAGTAATTAAGGCTAAAAGTAATTTATCAAAGACTAAAAACAATGTAACCTTAAAAGTACTGATATTTATATTTAGTTTTCATTAAAATAATAATTATCTTAATTTATTATTATTTTCACTTTATAAATGATTATGTCGTCATTTTAATAAACATTATACTTTGATATGATAAAACACAAATTGTATTTTAGGTAATATATAATTTCAATTAGGACATTCCATATGATGAATGAATGGATTTTTGAAATAATTCATATTTTAATAATGTATTCTTATTAAATTATGATGGTAAAATTAATTGATAATATAATTTTGATGATTACAAATGAAATTTCTATAATGGTTGGAAAACTATTATTATCAAAAAAACACAACATTTCTGAATAAATGTCAATTATGTTTTAAAAGTAAAAATTGTTTTTTTTATAAAATAAATATTATTTTTGGAATCATCATGTTGAAATTATCTAATGGATAAATTTTCATAATTTTCTAGGACAAGTGAATTTTAGGATAAAAATTAAATACTGTATAGATATACTATGTGTATTATAATATCATAATAACCCTATATTTTTGAAATAATTGGTATAAAATGGATCCATGAAAACATATATGTTTAAAATTTAAAATAATTTTATTTTTAGGTAATTTTATTAATTTTATAAAGCCTTTATGAATCCTCCAAAACCTATAATATATTTAATGTTTTTAATCTCATTTCTTTAATAACATGACACACTTCCACATCATCATGAGTAATATTTTAATAATTTAGGCCTATTTCCTAATAAAATAATCAAAACCACACACCTTTATCAGAAACCATGGTAAAAAACCTGGTTAAATTTCGGGTTTTTTATTATTATTTTATTCAGAGTCCAAAACCAATGTTTTGGAAATAATAAAGAACTACCATATCTTTTCCTATATAAACCAACCCAATATTGAATTTATATTCACTCAATAAACATTGAGCACATAATGTATCTACCCTCCAATCTCTATAGTCTTCCCAAGGTTTGATAATCCCTCCTGAATCTCCTCTAAAGAATTTGGAATCACCCATCAATGTATGAGATCATACACTCTTATTTTTATTCAAGAACCTCTTTTATCCCTTGCCTCTTAAATTCCATTTGTTCATGTTTAGGGTATTTTGTTCTAAATACATATTTATAAAAAAATTATTTCCTTGTAATGAGAGTCGCCTTTTACTCCCATTAATCCCTCCCATGAACCTTTATGAACACTCATTACCATACAGAAATTTAGTAAGGGATCCTCTGAATCTCATATTTATTCAAGTTTCATCATTATATGATGTATTTTATCTTTAATTTCTTATAACGGGATATATTATTAAATAACACCTCATTTTCACTTTTATTTCTAACTGATTAGATACAACTTTCACTATCATTAATTCCATCCATGAACATTTATACATTGTAGTTATACAACCAAAATTTCACCACAATTTTTTATGCCAAATAATTAAGTAGTGAATAACTGTACCAATTCCTAATCAATGGTTTTAAAATACATTCACTTATAATTGTTTGATTTTCTAATTACATGTATTTTTTTCCACACATTTTATTTTCAATAAACTGTGATGATAAATGATACCATGTTTGATGATCAATAGGGAACACTTAGGCATGAGAATTAAATGAATGTGATAAGTAATCCTAGGATTATATAACACTCCAATGAATGATTAATGTGTTTTTCTCACAAAAAATTATATAATGGATTGTAGAGTGAACATAATATAGTATAGAAATTTTTTCATCTTGGTGTCTTGGTAGTTAGCCTTTACTTATGTTTATGATGTATTGTATTATGTTTCTCCACATTTCCCATGATTCCATTATGTTATCATGCTATATCATTACTCATAATTTATGTTTATGATTAAAACCCATTTTATGTATCATTGATATGCCTATTTCCTAACATGAAACACTTTATTCATGTTATGTTATGTTTATTCCTTTACTTTATTTTATATCTCACCCCTTTCTTATTTATGACCCCAGTTTATCCCATACAGTTTTATGTTTGATGGAATATTATGATAATATTAATGAAATTTTTTAAAATGGTTATGTATTCCCTATTTTAAGTTGTTATGTAATGGAAATAATTATAGAGGACACTAGAATTATCAATCATCTAGCTTATATTATATGTAGTATGTTGTAATAAATCATTATTTATTTATAATAAATTGAAGGGTTGTCATATTACATGTACAAATGCCATATTGTAATCATTTAAAGATGTCTAGGGGATTTTTCATGATCAATATGACATGTATAAAGGCATTATCATAATAAAGCTAACATGTCTATGTTCTTTTGTGTGATCTATCTAACATGGAAAAATACTTTCATGTAATAAATATGATATTTCCAAGGAATTTATCATGACCAATTAACTGATCATCTGAACCGCATGATCCATTCATGTGTAAAACAGTGTAACATTCATCATGTAAGGATACTTTCAATTATAGATTTTATCATATGATCCATCCAATAATTTTCAAGTGTTTATTTACTAAAGAATCAGGTCATCATGATCAAATTTCCAAATGAAATAATATAATCAAGCATACATGTAAAAGTTCTATCAAGTTATCAATAAAACTACCCATACATGCCATGTGAGACCTTCATGTGAAAAATAGATTAATAATAATCCCATCATTTATAAATTTTATCGCATGATCCCTTTGGTAATTTTCCATATGTTTTCCCACTTGGTATCATTTGATCAAAATATCATGTCCCGGGGACTTTCTATAATCAATTCAACTTGTCCAAGGCCTTTCACATGATTAATGGAATCATCACACAAGCCCCATAATCCCTTCACTTTAAAAATAGTGTGAATTTCATCAAGTATGGATCCCATAATTGACAAATTCTTTAACAAAATCCATTCAATGATTTTCAAGAGTTTTTCAACCATGATCTAAAATTACTAAGCTGACATATCAAAATTTATTATTTTGATCATGTCTATTTGTCAAAATGTTTTCATCTAATCATTAAATTAATCATGCAGGCCACACACACCCTTCACATGACTCAGTTGTCATGGAATTGAATAATTATTTGAAAAGGTAATGTTTTTTTACCATTTATGGATTATGTGTCAACACACAGCCCTTTTCATGGAAAATAATATCTATTTATCTTTGGTGCATCCCATGATGCTTCATTAGTTATGCAATCACGATTATCTAAGAGGGTCATGAGATCACGTGACCCAGGTGTTTAGTCCACATATACTATTTCTTTATTCTTTTCCCATTGGGGTAAATTAAATCTTATTCTCTATGTATTTTTAACTATAATTTTCCAAATCTCATTTGGAGAGAATAAAAAATCCCCCCTCCCACATAAGTGAAGTCTCTAGCAAGGTGAAAAGACTCTGGTATGAGGAATTAAATGTCCACATTAGTTCATTGGGAATCCACTGGTCAGTCTCCCATGAATATCATGGTCTTCTGAGAGACCATTTGTATTCCTTAAGATTCCCTACAAATGGGAGGTAGAAGGGATGCAAATTTCACTTGGGACATGGACGGTTTGGATAGCACTCAAATGTTTTCCTTTTTGTGATTGATTCACTAGATTGTGTCATGTAACCCTATAATGAGAATAGTTCATTTGATCCAATCATGTGACTTTATTTCATAATTACCCTTTCTAGAAAATTAATTCAACAAATACACTAACTATGTAGTTGTAATTTATTTAAATCATTTCATTCATCCTTGGTCATAGGGCTACTTCATGTGATGTACATAAAAATAATGTTGTCACATAATGTTTTATGTGATTCATGTGATCTGTTTATGGTCACACTATCCATATTATCATCTAATGCTCATGAGATAATGAGACTTTGAATGGATCGGGTGACCATGAGACTCATAATGGATCATGAGGTCGTAAGATTTAGAACATATCAAGGGATCCCTATGATTCAATCCAATTCATCTTATATTTCATTAATTAAACTCCTTTTTACATATGTAAACTCTATTATAATGAATTATTTTCTAATGAATTGGTTCAAATATCCTAGAGATCATGGACTTCATCTATCATGGCTGGTTGGAGGGATATTATCATTGAGAATCACAATATTAATCCTCGGTGTCGAGCCTTGTTAGGGAATAAAGTTCTAAGGGATCTTATTTAGATAAATATTCAAAACTCTCATATTTCACATATAAATAATCTATATAACATTCATATTCTATATTCTATCATTATATATTTACCGAACTACAATCATTTAACATTTTTATTTTCATCCTTCATCGATTGTATCTAGGTTGTTGGCTCTGATCATAACCAAAACATTTAAGCACCATTAAAGGGGTAATCCTATATATTGAATAACTCTTATCTAATCCAATATGGTCATGAAATCTCTAATAACTAATTTTACTAGAGTTACTCAAATATACCAATCTCCTCCTTGGACAATCAAAAAGGTGGTAGAGTTAAAAATTGTATTTTCACTCTGACAACAACTTTTTCTATGAGATGACATGAATTATGGGTTAGATAGATCTTTATAAAAAATTGATCATCTTTATTTCATCCACCTCTTCAAGGAAATAAGTACATCTCAATTCAACATGTACCATCAACTATAAATTCTTAGATAATTTATCATTCAGTGGATTATCAATACAAACTCTTTTCACTTGACCCATGGAAATGCAGGAATAAACCTATGGGGAATCCATCAACTTGATAAATACATCCTTTTGGGGGATATTTGACAAATTCCAACCTTCCATTAATGTTTTTTACACCAATCACACTACCACTTTATCATAGGACATGATCACCACAATGAGATTGATGATTAAAAATGATCTAAGCCTATATTCAATAATCTCCTTCAATGACTAGATAGTGTCATTATTTATCAATTCAAGCCTCATCCAACTATGACATATCTTCATTATTCCCATTCTTGATAGGTTTGGGATAGCATGGGATCTAAATGGGCCATTATTGAGTAATTTTAGTACACTTTATGGGGATATAAGATAGAACTTGTTGTGACTTAAAGTTTCTAGTTGGTGGTTCTCTTTTCCATGTTCATAAATGGATAGATTTTCCCTATTAAGGATGAATGTATGGCTGACTATTAAAAGGGAGACCCATCAAACAAGTTGTGTCAACCCTTGACCACCTCTATCAATATGTCATCCACATAAAGCAGGGTAATAAACCTTACCAAAATAGTGGATCCTTATAGATCTATTTTGATAGATATGTGAGTTATTACGATGTTATTGGTACTAAAATACATTTAAAATCCATTATTATTTGTTCCTAATCAGGATACTAAATTTCTATTGGGTTGAAGCAATGTATTTAGATGTCTATGAGATCATTAACATATTGAGAAAGCATAAATTTATTAATTCAATTCCATAGCCTGCACCTTTTAGGATGATCATTGATCATGGTAGTGTTTACCTTGATGAGAGGTCATATAAATTTTCATTTTGATATGGCCTTACTGTGTCACATTTCAATGAACTATTCAATGAAAATCCAGACACCCCTTATAGTTCTCATTATTTCTGATGTATATAGAATGTGTATTCTCTTCCTTTTGAATTTGTTTGAGGGGATTAAAATCCCAAAATTATTCATTAATTCTATCTAATTTTTTTTTCATGGTTACTATTGGAAGAAAAAAAATTTCCACCTATTGATGGTCCTACTTAGGTATCTCAATACTATGCCTAATATGAGAAGTAATCTTACTAGTTTGGTGTGTTAATTCAAATAGATTTATGGGAAGACACACCCTAGGCCACTTTAAAACCCCCGATCATGTAATCAATGAAATTTGTTCAAGACTTAATAGGACCTTAAAATAAATTTTCACATCATACAAAAAAGTCCTCTAATTATGAGGCATATCATGATGGGGAAACCAACCCCTCAATACTGATTGCATATGACATGCTGATCAAAGGAGGGTTAGAATATATCATTGGAAAAGGGAAAATAATCCATGAATCTCTTTTTACTTTTCCTTTAGTTGGGTTGGGGATTCCATTTATGGATTTGATACCTAAACATACCCAAACCATTTTTCCTCATCAGGACTCACCCCATGAAATGTTCATCAGAGGTAGCATAAAATAAAAACTTATTTGGAACCAGATTCATTTGTTAATTATCAAAACTCCTTTGGAGGAAACGTTTTTTCAAGGGGAGATCCACTTCACAATTTTATATATCCATGGGGTAGTAATATTATATTATCAAATATTATATGAAATCTCACTATGGATCATACTGGTGCAACAACTATCTATCCATTTATGAGAGAGAGCTAGATGGAATTAATAATAATGTTCTTCTAGTTTGATCTAGGCAGTATTCTTCAGATATGTTACATAAAAAAAAATTATATCCTCCTAGCTTCATGTTCATATGAGAAACATGGACATAAAATTGTATAACAATATGCATTCATAGAAAATTCAAAGGATGATTTCTCAAAGTCATCCACTTTAATAGATTATACTCAGAAAGGGGATTTGGGACCATCTTCCTTGGTAAAATCACTTCATCCACTAGTGATGGAGGAGGAAATGGAGCAGGTTATACATTAGAATTAAATTAATACCTCCCACCAGACTCTGTCCAATTTGGAGAACAAAATATACCAATGTTTACAAAGATTTTACTACATTTTCTCTAAGGAATCTGGCAATAGACTCTAGACTATAGAGATTCCTCTTTTCATTTATACACTATCAATATTTCGATCCTCAAAATGTATTGTCTTTTTTCATGAATTATACCTTTTATCATACACATGACTCTATGGAGGATTAATATCATACTAATAATTAAATACGTCATGCTCCCCATACTAATGATAAAACCTAAAATATGAACTCAAACACCATAATCATAATAGACCCTCTTTTGATAAAGACTCACATATAAAAAATATCATAAAAACCATTATTAATGTTATGTTTTAAGCCTTTTTTAATCATTTATTTCAAATGGAGGACCTAATCCTGATGTGTCTTGGAGAGATAATGATTGTTATATTTTTTCCTAGGTTAATAGACAAAGTGAGCATAATTATATTTTTTCTAGGGAATGATAATAGTCCCTATAATATTTTCATCTTTTATTTTTAGCTTTTGTTTTTTCCTAAACTATTGAGGCAAAAGCATAGTTGGAATAGAATAAAATTTTTCTTAGGAATCCCTTTATGTGTTTTTAGCCTAACATGTTTTATGCCTTTTCTATTTCATGATTTCTCAATGTCTTCCGATATCACACAATAAATGTGTACTGCCAGCAGAAACAAACATTTTTACTGGGGTTCAATTTATGGGTTTTCATCTTGGGTAGTGTTCTACCTATTTAAATTTGATTCTTAAGGTATTATAATCCATACCAATGGGATGAAATAATTTTTGGACAAAATTCCTGGACCTTATTTTTCTTTAGTATTGGTTTTTATAGATCAGACCATTTTCATTGATGTTTAGGGTCATATAGCTTAAATCTTATTTTTTTTTTAATTTTTGAGTCTTCATATTAGATATTAATTGATTGTATTTTATGGTTATATAGATCCAACCATATTTTTCATAGTGTAGAGTCATATAACTCAGACCATCTATTTCTATAGATTAGGTTCATATATCTTAGACCTTATTTGTCATTCAGATGCTTAAGACATGATAGATGAATATTGGGGAAGGGATTTAGGCACCCTACATCCATATTGATATTCTTATGAGTGAATATTCATTAAGGTATATAATACCCTGAATTATTAATGGAGATATAAAGGATAAATATTCATTAAGGTTATAACACCTTGAATTCCTTATTTCAGGGTCCTTAGTAAATAGTGACATCTATTTAGGGATTTAAAATACACTTGTATAGCTTAATTATGGGTAGTATAAATCAGATCCAGAAAAGTTTGAAAATTTTTTATGAGATGGGGAAGATGCAGAAAGGATGATCATTGAACACTCTAAGGTGTCAAGTTCCACAATGATGTTTCATGGTCTCCTGAGGATCATAGGTCCTTTATTGAAAGGAAAAAAACTTCTATTCTATGGGTCAACATACCTTATTTTATATCCCTTGCCTGATTACATGTATGTAAAGCAGAGGGATACCCACTCCTTCCAAAGGGTAATAGGAGGTTTGTGATTATTCAAAAACTCAATCCATTAAGTAGGATATGTATAGAAGGCTATAAAAAATAATTCTAGAACCTGGGGGTAGTATTTTTTGTGTTGATAAAGCTTGGTCCCTATACAATATATTTAGGATCACATGATAGAGGCAAAAAGTGGTTCAAGAATTATGTACCACATTCTTCCGTTGATAATGGGAATAATATACAGTTAAATAAAAATATGGATTTTCAATCCACATTAATATTTTGGGTTAAAGTATTTGTAAATCATGGACTTGAAATATCTGAGTCAGTGAGGAATGAAGATTGGGCGGTATGAGTCAAAACTAGCATAACAAAAAATCAGAAAAATAGATCATATATTTATCCAGGTTCTTTCTTCCCAGACCAAATCGTATACTATGTGAAAACTCTAAGGTGTTGTGTTATTCAAGTGTGAATCCAAGTAGGGTCCTTTTAAAACATTTGGTTCCTTTCACCAATACACTATATGGATGAACTAAGAGGAATAACTCAATACTATGTTGTTCTAGGAGAAGTATAACATCTCAATGAATTTGTTTCTATTGGATCAGACTTCAAAGACATATAGATTATTTGTGGAAATTTTAACATTCAAGTAGGATATTAGCACCCAAAAATTAATTTCACTAAGTAATTAACATGTTATCATGATTATGGGATGTCATAAATAATCACTCTAACTTTTTCTTGTTCCAAAGTGGTCCAACGATCATGGATCAACATTCCTTTAGGTCAAAATAAGAATCCTATGAGATTTTTACCTTTTTATGAATACCCTATGTATTTATTAAACTCTAAATATGAAGACCTTTGAGATAAGAGACTTGAATTTATCTTATAATACCCTTTTTGGGTTTTTATCCTTAATGGATTTGTGTCACTGAAAATAGAAATTTACAGTCTTGAAATTTTGACCATGGGATGAAAGAGTTTAACATCATATAGCTTTAACCAAGGTGTACACTATTTGAGGTCATGGTACTTGTACCTAGTATCTATGGATTGTTTCAAAACAACCTAATTAAGAATCAACATGTCTAGATTACTCCAACACACTTTTGAGAATGAGATGGGAATATTGTCAATCATGGATCAAGGATCTTGAATCATGAATAAAGGTAAGGGATAGTCATACCAAGGATGATCTTAAAACACACTATGATTATGAGATTCACTATAATGTTATTAATACTCAAAAATATTATAAGGCTCTTATTATAAGGCTTGTATATATTTAGTTGGTGAGTCCAAGGCCCTTATATTGATCAAACTCTTATATGGTTAAAAGAGTGATGATTTATTCTTTCCCAAAACTATGAAAGGTTTACGTAAATATGACATTGTCAAGCTATTATGTGATCCTTATAGATTGAGTTTCTCATTATGATGATAGAAGCGCCCAAATATTTGGTTGACCAAGGTCTGGCTCTTGTGGTACTTTAATAAGGAGTGATGATGAATAATGGTATATATAGACTCTAAATTCATTTAGTGGGGATGGACTTATCATTAAATGTAATTACTTGCGATGATGTATCAATTTTTTTTTGAAAAACTTCATTTAATCATGACACCATCATCGCAGTTTAACATCATGTGGTAAGGAATTAATTATCCAATAGTTTATTTTCATTTGACCAGGATGTCTTCCTTATAGATTAATGTGATATGGCGAGGGTGTGGGAACCAACATGGAATTATGAAACATTTCTTAAAGGACACCCTAAATGGGTTAGGGGAATCCAAATAAGGGAATAATTTTTGTCCTAGAATAGGATTAAAGGTGGGTAGCCATATAATGTGGTCTTCTTACATATCACAAATATGATTTATTAAAATAAATTCCAAATACAGATATGATTCATGTGTAGGTGAAGAAAGATTATACAACATGATCATAGTTAAATAATTTATGGTCTTTCAAGGTGGAAAAGAGTTAGGCGCATATGAAATATTCATGGTTGAGATTGCCTAGGTTTCCCTGTCCATTTTATAAGTGAAGTAATCATTCCACAGTCACTTATTTTAAATAGATACCACTATGTAAATCTAGATCATTGGTGAAAGGGGGATGGGAATTTTTTATTTGACATTTTTTCTAGGACTAGGTCTGGACGATCCTAGGTTCCCCTACATATCCAATGACAACATGAATCAATCCACACATAGTTTTCATATGGACCTCTATATAGATCAAAATAATATATGTATAGGAGAAATTATTATTATTCCAAACACAATATTTGTGAGGCTTCCTCTTAATTGATCTATATCACATGTAGGAAAGGAGAATTAGGCCATACCTTAGTGGATGGATATCCAGGAAATGATGTACCATTGTAATGGTTCTGCGACTATAGTAGGAGGGGAATTTCTTTTTCTTTAAAATTTGGGGATGGGATAGATGATGGGTTCTTTTAGTATCACTACATATCCTATCTGTATAGAAATCAATACATACATAGTTTCTTATAATTTAATAGTCCCTTTATAAAGATCATCCTTATATGTAGGGTATAGGGGAATGTTCCTATTGTAGGAGAAGTCACCCGCTATCACTCATGTGTACAATCTCTAACCAATAGTGACATCATCAAGGAGAAGGTCTCTCATATTGGGAGATTATTTCACTGATGTGGGTATCATTAAATTCATGAGGCCAAAAACGGTTTACAATGTTCAACATGGATCAAGAACAAGGGAAGGTTGTAATGGAGGAAAACTATGTCTTCTCCTAGCAAAACATACATGTGTTTCAATATGTATCATGATAGGTCTGGAATCAATCCATACATAGTTCTTATAAGGGGAGGTTACCTATATAGATTATAGTCATCTGTAGAGAAGCGTGTATTATTATTTTTAATTATTGCGAGTGAGCCCAGGATAAGGGTACCTAAGCACTGCTATGTATCCTTAAGGGTCATAAATCATGACATACATAGTTCTAACAAAGACTCAATTCACAAATCTAGCTTGTATACATAGAGGTGTATTTTTTATCTCCTCTTGGTGAGACATGACATCATAGTCAGCTAATAGATCCTTAGTATAGGTCAATATAGTTCATAGGGAAAGGAAATTTACATATTATTTATAGTTATGGGGATGAAATATTCAACCATGTCAGAGACATAAAGATAATGGGACACAAACACTAGCATGTATCTCAATCTCAGATAGGTATTGGGTCCCATAGGGTGGCCTACACTAAGAGTTTTTAGTTCTTGTAGGATTATCCAAATACGGTTTCTGAGTGGAATTACATGCTCATGTAATTTGGGTCTTCATAAGAGATACATACTCCAAAATGAAATGGTATCGGAGTACAATGTTATAATATTTATTTGATAATGGATGTGATGCTCATATGGGTAAAAAATATGGTATCTAGATCCCCTTGAATAGTTTGGTTATGGGAAGCGTAAATAATAACCCAAGAAGTTCAATAATAGGTAAAGACAAGTGGGTAGAGGTCAACCATTAATAGTGGTGGAAGAACATATCGCAAGAAGTTGGGAAAATAACTCTTGAATTTATGGGGGACCCCTTAAAGGAAGAAACAACCCTAGGCATAGGGACATAGGCATTGGGTTATTCACTAGTGAATCCTAGTGGGTCCCTTTATATGAATTAGTCCTTGTTACATATATGGTATAGAGGAGGGAAAAGAGCACATGGGCGTGAGGTCCATGAGATTCTATGAGAAGTGTATCAAATTAAATAATTTTTTTATATAACATATATATAATAGTTTTGAATGTGGTTCATGTAGAATGTAATATTCAATATGGGATCAAGAAAGATAAAGGTTACACTAATATATATTGAACAATTTTTTTGGGTGAAGGGATAGAACATGTTATATTTTAGTACACAATCAACAATGGAATGATATCCTTAGCATGAAGACCCCATGTATAATGGTTCAACATCATCAAAAAGGTATTTGATTGCACTTATTTGAAAAAAAATAAACTTCTATAATGTTGGTTCAGGAGACTTTCCATGTTCTCTAATCTCACATGATTCATGCTTGGTATGAGAAGCAATATACAATTGGGTAGATGAATGATCTGTGCGAAAGTGCATGGTGGGGAATAGGTAGTGGAATTCACATTTCAATATGAGTCAGAATCCCCATAAATAACTTGTTATCATTTATAAATATAGTTAAAAGTAACAAATATCTATTATTTGGATAAAATAAATTATTTGGGTGTCACTACGTGTCCCATTAATATTTTAATAAAGCCACATATAGTTCTAATATATGGTCTTTATGTAGATATGGCTCTAAAATTTGAATGAGGGATTTTATTTTCTCTAAGTGTTTTGGTTGGGACCAAGATTAGAGGATATGGGTGCCATGAAATATCTTACTTATATAGGAGTCATGTTATATGTAGTTATTTTAGAGAAAACTCCCTACACTAGTCAAGACAAAAATCTTAGAGAGAAAAAATTACGTCTTTCCTAGACCTTTGTATTATTCCAGTCATGGGACACATGTGTTTTTTCACTATAAGAAGTTAAATGTCTTGTGGGATAGACTATATGTCATGATACTTAACATTATCTTACTTTTATGTTTTTGTATAGTTTAATTTCATGTGACCTGGACATAGGTTTTTATCTATTTATGTTCATGAAATGTGGACCTCAATGTTATTCAGTTTAAAGTATTTCTACTATGATGTTGGTATGAAATCGTAAAAACACTGATACATTATTGATTACAGTTGGTCTTGATAAATGGATAAAATAACCCATTTAATTAAAAAAATATATCATGTTTTTTTGAATTTTTTTGTATTAATGTGACACCATTAGAGGAAAATATTATTGAGTTAAGGGTGACCTTTACTTTGGGACCGAAACATCCCATAAGAATAATATCTAAGTCATTTATTTAATGACCAACTATTCCTAATGGGGTCCCATCATATTAGTCATCCCCTATTACTAAATTTTTTCTTGGAGAACCAAAAGTATGTGGGCTCAAGGTTCCCAAAATTCAATGGGAATATGCACTCATGACATAAGGAAATTCAGATAATAAAAGGGAGAATAAAGCTTGTTTGGTTGAAAAGTGGTATTACAAAGAGATTTATAAACTCAAAGATGTTTGGTCATCAAAGGAGATACACACCCCAAACTTAATGTGTATAAGAATATGATGTAGTAATAATACATTCAAAATGGGTATGATATACTGCTGGGAAACATCAACAGTATCTTAATCTTCATGAAAAGTTTGGTTTTGGGAGGTCTAAATCCTAACCCAAGAATATCTAGTCAATGGGATGTTGAGACTAGTCGGTATGGGTCATCCATTTGTAATGGTTGAAGCCCATATCACACGTAGTCATCAAAATATTTCATATATTTAAGAGAACCTCCCCTATGGGACCAGAACATACCCTAGGAACAATCACATAGATATTAATTTATTCCCCATTGAAACCTAGTGGAGTGAATTTAGATCTTCCAGTCCATATAAAAAATATTCAATAGAGGATAATGACTAGTACATGGGATCAAATTCCATGGGGTTCCATGAGAAGTGTATCGACTCAAGGAATTGGTTTCTATTAACTCCGATATGGAATATATGACGTGGGTTAATGGAGAATGTAATAGTCAAGAAATGTTGGAACACCCTAAAGGTTATAAAAATGAGAATTGAATTCATTTTTAGGGTAAGGGATAAATCATGTGATTATTAAGTACATTTTCATGAGAGGGATGACCTATTAAACATGAACAACTCATGTTGTCCAGCTTAATGTCATGTGATAGAGATGATGTCATGAAATATAATGTCATGTGATTAGGATGTGTTTTCTTATTTATGATTAAACCACATATCAATCATACTATTCATAGAATATTTCTAGGTTATCTAATCTGAAATGAGTCATGCTTGGAATTATAAACAAGAGATGACTGACAAGTTGATTACACTT
The DNA here is from genome assembly GCA_963277665.1 of Viscum album. NCBI lineage: Eukaryota > Viridiplantae > Streptophyta > Magnoliopsida > Santalales > Viscaceae > Viscum > Viscum album. The sequence goes on along the minus strand of OY728119.1, from coordinate 803,092,479 downwards.
CACAACAGTGCATGATAGGAAACAATGTGGAGATTTAATTATTTTAATGTGAAATGGAATATCATAATATGTCAAAATAGTATGTAGGGGTGTGATTTGGGTGATGGATAGGCCTATGATAGAAGATCTAGTCATCATTATGTACCCCATGAATATGGGATCAATCCCCATGTAGTTCTTATATAGAAAACTCCTTGCATAAGTTTGAACAATATATAGGGAGATGATATTTTTTCCTATATATTAATGTTATTTCCATCATTGGATATTTGAGAGTCACTAAATATCATGTGGTAATAGGAATCAATCCACACATCATTCTCACATATGATCCCTTGTGCAGATATAACTCTCGCATTGAGTTGTGGCACCTTATTTTTTGTATAGATGAAACTCATGTAGGATAAGTTGTCATTAAAGAGGTATCCTAGATCAAAAAAAAGGAAACCTAATATAGGTAAGGTTTTGGTTCTATGATGAAGGTGGGACCACAAGGATCATGTAATGGGTTGTTGATAAAAACATAGTATGAGATGGTAAACCAGTACACTGAAAGGTCTTTGTGTAGATTTGGATAATGTATTAGAAGAGGAGGTAGGTCTAAAAAGTTTACCACATGTTGTTTAGTATAAAATAATGTGACTATAACATGGGTTCCCTTAAATAATAAGGTTATAGTATGTGGAATATGGATGTCTTATAGTTTAAATCCATGTATCTATGACTTAAGTGGTTGCATAATTTAAAATAATGTGGGAAGGACCTATTCCACATAGTTTAACATCATGAGATGAGGGTATCAAATGGAATGTAGTTTAAATAATTGCTTTGAGGACTTATTATTTGTAGTTTAACATCATGTGGTAAGAATTATGAATTATATGTTTTATAATTTCGTTCGTCCAAGAAAATGATCATGTATTTTAACGTCATGTGGTAACATATTGAATGCTTTATAGTTTAAATTCCTTCTACCATGTTTTGTTCCATATAGATTAATATCATGAAATAAGGACATAAAATTATAAGGAATTTAATTACATACTTATAGGAATGTATCTCATGGTAGAAGTCATATAAATTATTTCATAATAAACATTTCATTGGTGTGGGTGTAAAGTGATACTCATCCATTATGGCCACTGAGTATGCCACGTTAAAATAGACCTTAGGTATATTGTTAGGCCCTACCCACTTGGGTTCTAACTTTGGGGGTTTACTCCCTAGTATCATTAGGGTTATTATTACTATTATCTATTCTCCTCAAAGGATTTAGTATAAGAGAATATTTTTATTAAAGAATCATGCCATCTGATTTTGATAGACTTTGAGTTTATGATATGTATTAATCCTTTTCTCATTGAGTAATTCTCACTCATCCAGCTGCTCCTGTGACTGCTCATCATATAAGAGTAATCAATAGAAAGCTATTTGGGGTGAGGTAAACTGGAATTCCATGGGTAAAACTATATCTATTCCATAATCAATTGAGTATGGGGTCACTTACTTGGAAGTGAAGATTGTGGTATGATAGTCTAATAAAGAATTTATGAGTTTATCTGGAAAATACATCTAGTCTTTGTCTGCAATTTCTTCTATTATATTATAAAAATACTTATTGAAGGCCTGTATACATTTAATTAGCATGTCCTGATGGATAGATAAATGGTTGGACTCGATGTTCTAATCTCAATTTATTCCCTTTAACATCAAATAATAGAAGTTTATTTTTTTCTCATTCAACCGCATGTGAGGTATACCAAATGGGTAATTATATTTGACGTCGTGAAGTTAATGATACTATTCATACCAAATTCATTAATGGTGTAGCCTTGGGAAATTTTGAATTTTTTTATAGTGGTAAGGATGTAATTAAACTTTTTAGTCATAGTTGGGGTATGTGTACCCATGACATCTATTCCCATACAGAAGACAATGAGGCGTTTTTAGATTTGTGCCGAAAATATAGAGGACATGGGTTGAATTTTTCTTGGATTTGGCATGTGTGACACTTCATAGTGAACTCTATAGAGTCATGTATTATTTTCTTATAGGTGTATCCAAGTCTCCTAATTTGGTGGGAGAGCATAGTTTTGTAATTTTGGGTACCACATGAGCCTGCATGGACTTCTTTCAGGATGGTAGAGGTCCCTCCCTTTAGAATAAGTGTGAGGAGGACTCCATCAAAGACTCACTTATATAGGGATTTCAATTCATTCATCCCAACCCAAAGGTAAAAGTTCACTTCCTGACATCCAATCTATTTCCATTTGGGTTGATCTGATAAAAGGGTCTCATTTTAGAGGTAATCCATTCTAGGACTAATCCATCGATGAATGGATTTTGGCTTATCATGCTTTGGGGTGGAATTGATCTGATTAATTTCCTCCATCTCATAGATGATTATTGGTGAGTCAAAACTTAATCTTGTGATGAAAAATACTTCATTATCCTGATCAGTATTTTCCATGAATATGGTTTCATTTGGTAGTTCATTAGCACATTAATACTATGATCGAAGCATATGACACATCATATGTCCAAAATATAACTCTTCCATTAGTCCTCTCATAAAACCGATGAGGGGTCCAATTTATAATTATAAATATAATATTCCTTGTTGAACATTTTTATTATTTTCTTTGAATAAACATTGACTTTTAGATAAGTTATATTTAATTATAAGCAAATCTCTAGGCCTCTAATAAGAGCTTAGTGTTTCACCTCATTATTATTGCATACTTCAAATACTGAGATGTAGTAAGAAAAAACCTCCTTGTCCGATGAGACAAACACAATCCCTAAACCAAATCAGTTGAGCTTTAGGGAATTCCATTTTCATTCCAATATAACTTTTATATGTCCCATAAAAATACATATCATGTATTTGAGGTTCCGTGGACATAGAAAACTTCTTCGTCTAGTAATTTTGTGTCCATTGGAATTTTTTGTAGGGTAGGATATGCTACTATGAAATTATCAAGCGCCTTCTTTTTTTTTCTATCCTTTATGAAATTAATTTAATATAAAATCATTATAAAATAATCTCACATCGAGATAAATACCTAGTTAGAATAATCTGACTACGAAATTACATGATCATGTTTATATGAGAGATGAAGTGGAATTCATGAAGTTTCAAGCAATGCTTCATCTTTTAATGTATAGATCAGTGTGAGGGAGTTATTCTTGATATCATAATATTGAGTTACAGAATCTAGAATCATTAAATATGGATAGTAGAGACTATTTTCATTCTTTGAATTATTCTTTTGTGTAAGTAGTTCACTAAATGAACAATCAATGGAGACCACATATCGTATGAGTGGATTTCCTTCAACAAATGGAAGTAATACCAATTTATGTAACAAGTATGGAATATTGTTCCCCAAATATTCATTAAAATACATATACCACATATAGGTGACTCTTTTTTCATCATCTTAGTAATGGGGACATAAAATTTATCCAATTAATCTATGAAATTCCTAATATAAGTGACATTACCTTGGATCCCTCTCAATTATTTAATATTTTGAGGAGGTATAATCTTCATAAATTCACTATTATTTTCTATATCAACATTTATTACATGATATCATACCATAAAGTCAAATAATTATATTAAAGTTACCCCAAAAGAACACATTAGAGGATTCATCTTCAAACTCAATTGTTGTAGTTTGTCAAAAATTGTTTACGGTCCAATGAGGTTATCAAATTTTTGTCAAGATATAACCACTAGTTTTTCAAAATGGGTCTCCAAAATTCTTCCCAAGAAGTATCTTAATATATAAAACTTGGGTTTTTAATAAGTAGTGTTTTTGTTCATTAATATGAAGGGAATCACCCTATAGAAAAATATTCCTTTGGGCACTCTGAAGGTAGTGGATTCATCATATTAAGGATCCATCTTGATTTTTTGTACCCGAAATACCCATATATAATGAAATGGTATTAAAATACAATATTTACATCAATCAAATATTTCTATGATTTTAGTAGGAATTCATCCTTTAAGAAGTTTTTATTAAGGTCTCTATGATTAATACAGACCCTAATCTTTGCATTCTTTTTCATAAAGGGAATGATATTGTTAATCCATTTTTGGTAAATCAACTCTCATAAAATTTTTATTTGATCAATTAATCAACATCAGACTGAACCATGGTAGTGTAATAGGGGTGCCTTCTCTTGGATACATATTTGAAACCTCCGTGGTCATCTCTCAGGCATAAATGAGGAGTATACACATGAGGGTCCAACATAGAAATATCTATATAATTACAAGTGATCATGTATCAATTTACATTTGTAATGTTAAAATACATATCATAATTCTCTAGAAGAATTGAGGAACTAATCAATGTAGGTTTACATTCTTCTTCATTTCCAAAATTTACCTACCTGAGCTCATCTATGGTATTAGAGAAACCTTCATCATATATGGTATGGAAGTACATAAGGTCACCATCATACTATTCCATATCTTTGTTAGTCGGGGAATCTACTATCATGGTGGATAATTTGGGGTAATCTCTATCACTATCATTGTACAACAATCCAAGAAAAGAAACATTCAAATCCTGCACTACCATAATCATTGTTGGGGGATTCTATGGATTCTTGTATTCCTTTAAACTGCTACCAGGGGTAGAATAGGAATTGAAATTGTGATTTATAAGGATTTTTTATGAGGATTAGAAATTGTTATTAGTAATACATGGGAAAGACTTAGTTCAAAAAGATCATTAGTATGAATTGATTTTGATGGTCCAATGTCAACTGGCATTACCATTATTTCATAGACATGGTCCAGTGATGTTTGTGGGTTTGAATGGCCTTGTAGTACTAAATCTACTGCATTAATGAGGTTTAAAGGTAGTATGCATTCACTTATGTACATGCTCCATGGATTTTTAGGGGTGGTTCCCAAGATGTTAGGATTAAAAACCACATTGTGAACCTCTATCATTCATGGTTTTCCTTCCCTCTTGTAGAAACCTTCATCAACATATCAATATTAAAAACATTCTACAGGGTAACTTTCTTCATATATTATTATAACATTTCCTTTGATGGGGAATTTCAGTCATTAATGAGATTTTTATGGCATTGAGACGCAGCTATAAAGACAAGGTCTTTTGAGAAAGACGTTGAACATTGTGTCTTATTGTACAATCATGAACTCATTATTAGATGTAAGATACCAAAATTATGAGTTGAGAAGGATCTTTTTTAGGTTACATTTATCAATTTTTCATACACTTTAATGGTTAGCTTCATTGATGTCAAATAAACCTCATTATAACCCTAATTTTAGAGGGTATTGACTAGGATGAGGTTGATCCTTGAACTATTTTCAACTAGATCTTATTAGATGTTGAAATTATTGATCTTTCATAAAACATATAGGGTTGTGATATATCCCCTGATATATTCTTATCAATCTTCCACTATGAATGATATGGTGGTATGATATTCTATTGGGGTAGTTTCCACCTGTTAAACATTGGTTGGGGAAAATTCTATATCATGCTCTTAGGGAATATGGAGGGACTTGATAAAAACCTCTATGAGTTATTTTTAAAATAGAGACCATCTAGGATGGATAGTTTGGCTAGGACAGATGCCAACTATTTTATAATGTCATATTTTTATGAAAAATTCTTGTGCTACATAGCATTGGGTTTTTATTTTTCATTGGTATTAGGATCTAGAGTATATGAGGCAGATAGGACTAGTGTTTGAGTATAAGTAAAGGTAACTTCTGTTGTTATTGAAATGTGTTAAAAAAATCTATGCCTTCATTGGGGTTAATCATACAGTTGTACCCAACCATCTCTTCATCTAATACTATTTGGTTTGAATTACCACTAAAATAATATATGTCATCTTCAGGCTATTGTTGGTCTAACTTATATTCTCACCCATAGATCTCAGCCACATATATGGATTCTATAGGTTTGTGGTTGTGATATAGGTTTTGGTCATAATTTCATCATCCCCTATGCCCTCAGATTTTGTGGCCCCAACCTTTGGCACCTCAGTCAGGTAAAGGGATCTCATATTCAAGGGGATATTAATCATTATATAAAGGGTATTATATCTTAATAAAATTAAGAGATATGAAATTTATCTATTCATCTAATGATGATTATATTTAGTGGGATGGTTCATATAATCTAGATACTAAAGTAATTAGACATACTAGAGTCAGAGAATGTGTGGTCATTGGATGATACTATTTTCCTTACCCTTTGAAACTTTTTAAAATTATATCTACCTCTGGGAGGATAATTCAATATACACTAATTGTATATTCTAATCATGATCGATTTATGAAGATACACTCTCAGTTTTGTGTGATATCAGTCAATTATCATTAAATCCATCTAGTTATTAATCTTCTGTTTATTCCTAGATAATACTTATTTCCAGTCACAATCTCTTTATAGTTGGGTGGTTGTCAAATAGGTCACTAATACTGGGGATATTCCTATTACTTACTTTCCATAATCAACCAAGACACAGGGGGTTTATTGGAATACAATTTGGTCCTTGATGGTGGTTGGTTCTGAATTCCACTTCAAGCCACAAACGACCAACATTGGGAGAACCAAAGCCACCATCTGACTCGACAAAGAATTCCAAGACCACCGAGGAAGGTGTGTGAAAGTTTAGATATGCGCGTTAACGAATAAAATTTGTGAACAAGAAAATTTCATGCCAAATTCAGCATCATTGAATTCCCTTCCATGGAGGCCACTCAAACAGCAAATTTAGGTGCACCTAAGATGTCAACATTGCATGCAAGATACCCAATATGCGTGCAAGAGTATTGTGAAAATAATGTGACATTAATAATGGAACTCCATAAGGGCCCCTCAAATGACTATGTATGATGTTTTAATGATGTATATGTTGCATGTAGAACACCTCATCTATGCATAACCCTCTTGCGTGCCAGATATGATGTCAAACTGCACCTTGCAAGCTCGATCATTATGGATAATGATGGAGCTACTGGAATAAATCTTCCATGCGAAAAAACATCCACAACATCACCAAATATTTTTATATAAGAAGAATGTAAATCCCACCCTTATTTAGGGTGATCCTCCAGAAGTAAAAATTCCGCTCTTTTGTGGGTAACATCGATCTTCTTTGACATCACAAAAGGACAGAACCCTCAAGGTAGAGATCTTTCATGGCTGGTTCTCTGGGGATCCTACCTTGAGTGGGACCACCTTTGTTTTAATCCTCTCACAACTTTGTTAAATAATATTTGGATGCACTCAAATTCTCTTCTTGTGTTCACCCTCAACCTTGCGTGTAAACCAGTCTTTCATAGACCCCTAATCTTGCGTGCAGGCCTCCAATTTTTGGTGCACCCATACTCTGAACTCTATGGAATACCTTTTTATAAAATCACCATGATTGAGAACCTATTTAACAAAACCCCCATGCCTTGAATTCACCTCCCACATCCAACAGCCTGAAGGCCTTCAGTTTAATTTATTTTAAACAAGGGCTATTTTAAGGGAAGAAGGGGGAACCCTAATAGACATCATCGACAAAGGACATATCACAACCTCAAGGTCATGCAAGACAAACCAAACTGACACCATGGAGATACCCTTCCCTAGAAATTTAAAATTATAAATAAATCCATCGTTGGAAGGTTAAACTGTTAGCAAGTGTCATGTGTCAATGCACTGGCCCGATCCTATGGTTGATGTCATACCCTCTCAAATATCAAAATCTGAAAAGAACTACTATGATGAACAGTATCTTTGGAACTTCCTCTGGAGCCTAATCTATGTGGTTGAGTCTGGGTGCATCACCATACCAACAGACCTCACAAAAGGAACCTTTCCACCATTCTGAAATCACATCTCTATAACACCTCAATTAATGACCATCATGTACAAGACACACTTACCTCCACATTACACCCCCACCAGTGGAGTCACATATGACTGGAAGACAAACCAAAGGGCATGAGTTCAAGCCATTGTCACCTAGGACTAGTTGGACCAAACCCGCACCATGGGAAAGCCACCAATGAAAGATTCTGGGTCGTTCTGGAACAGAAACACCGCCATGGAAATGAATATGCTTCAATAAGAACCTCAGGTGAACCCTCACCATGTTCTGAATCCTCAGAGTAATAAGAATGATTGCATAAATGGGCAAAAAAGAACCGACGAGGTTGACCAGGATAACCAAATCCAAATCCACTGACTGATTTGAAACAAAACCTAGCAATACTAGATTCACCCAGTTAAGACAAATCACCCGTACCAAAGCCCATACCCACCCAAGGATGCATGATTTATGGTTATGTAATCCCAAGGGGTAAGTAATGAGTCCCCCACATCTATACTTTATGACATAAAAATTCCTAACACTAATTTACTTAGCATGTGACATTAAACTATAGTATTAACCCTTGTAATTCACACAGGTTTCCCCATGTAGAATCATCCTGGGATTCTATCATCCCCCCTACATGGGATGAAACTCCTCCCCGGGGGACAAAAATCCAATGTCTAAGAAGCATCCATTCTTAATTCCCACATACCCTTCCTAGGATGATCCATGTATGAATCATAGGGAATGACGTCCTCCTCACATGGAAAGAGATCCTCCTCACATGGAATTAAATCCGCCTTTAGTAGATTCCATGCGTAATCCCCACACCATCTCTTGTTGGTAAATTTTCACTACACAAGCATTAGGTTTATATCATTATCTAGTATCTCAAACTGAGAATGACTCACATGGGCTAAGAGGTTAGTAGAGATCATGATACCCATCTACCTCCATCAATGGGAATCCTTCTTCGAGTAAGCCCTAGTATCCAACTTCCATGGGAATCATCCTGAGTGTTTTTCCTAACAACCAATCATGTTCCCCTCAAATAGGAAGCTTCAATGCCGAATCCCCAACCAAATATAAAATTTTCGTGCATAAGACCCAATACATCTTTATGAATTATGTGGTATTTGATTTTCAACCAACTTGGATACGTAGGAAGCCCTCTTGAGGTACAAACCTAGTGTCTCATTAATTCCATACATTCCATCCAATCCCATCACTCAATCCACATCCACCCTGATTTTCCTTAGCATGCCACATGCCAGTACAATCATTCCACCCACATGGGACACTTTCACTAGAAATCCCCATCCATAACATCGATTTTTTTTGTGACAACCAAGAAGATTCCATGAATAATCGCCACAAAATCCAACCAATTTAAATCCTCTTGTGAATGGAGTCACACATGTGTAAGCCCCATCTCATCCCTCATCAACACATATTTAATGACCTGAAAATCCTTTCCACATGATGTTAAACTACATGGACCATTCCTATTACATGACCATAAAATAAAGTTTCAAACAACACGGGCTTTGATCATAGTATTTTACGTAGGGTATATAGGAAAACATTATGAGATTTCATCTTAGGTTCCCCCCTAAGGGTGAACCTCCATGATCCACCTCAAAGATTTTCCAGTTCAACCTTCATGGTTTTACTTCTTCACTTTATGGGACACACCACCTTGATTCACCTCCATGGGTGTTTTGATCCATCCATATGGTTAACCTTTTAGGTGTTCCCTCCCCCTAGGTTTTAACCTTCCTGATCCACATCTGATGGTGTCCATATCAACCTTAATAGTGTGACACATTCCCTTTATGGGAAAACCACCTCAATCTACCTCCAAGGGTGTTCAGATTCATGCATTTTTTAAACCACATAGGTGTTCCCTCTAAAGGACACACCTACTTGATTTGCCTGCACATGGAATTCTGAAAAACCGCATCTCTATATACACAAGATTTTAATCTATCTTTCTCTCTCATACCACTATCTTATGATCAATATGGGATACCTGAGATGAAACCCATGTAAGATATGTGCCTATGACATCAGTTACTGTTAAGTCAAAAGTTCCCTTTTGGCTTTTACATCGTGCATTTTCTCTATTGAAAGTACCAACTTCCTCTGGAAGTTTATGAGATGGACAGAATGCATCACCTTCTATAGAAACATTTAGAAAATGCGCCGCTTGTTTCACAGACATAGATAACTTCCTATCGTACACAGCGAAGTTAATATTCATATCCTTGTCAAAAGAAACGGTTTTGTAGAATTGACACACTTCGTCAAACAGAACTGGATCTTGAGTATCAAGCTTTTCCACACAGAGATGTTCCCATCCTTGAAACAAAATAATCCTCTTGATTGTAGAATCGTACGCATCAAAGAATTCTCGTGATACTAACCTTTCTCTGTGAAAGTCTTTCTCTGTAAAGGTCTTTGAAGACATATCAGCGGGAGTGTTGGCAGAAGACTGAGACATAAAGATGATGCCGATTGAGAAGATCGTACGATTGAATATAGCCGGTTGAGCAGAGCTTCGCCTCAAATCTTGGACAAACGATGTGGGTTTGGGGAGGGGAGGGGGGTATTTATAGGCAAAAAGATATGACGGTTGATCTTCTACGGTCAGGATTAAAGAAAAGCAGATCAACGGTTAGAAATAAAATAAAAACAAAAAAAAAAACTGAAAAAGAATACCTGTCGAAGATCGTAAGGTGATTGCTGGTTTTGGTGACATTACGATGGAAAACAATCTCAAAACTATCATCGGTCGATTCAAAAATTATTGAATGATACGATGGAAAAGAATTTCAATACTATCATCGGTCGATTCAAAAATTATTGAAAGGTACGATGGAAAAGAAATTCAATAGTATCATCGGTCGATTCAAAAATTATTGAAAGGTACGATGGAAAAGAAATTCAATAGTATCATCGGTCGATTCAAAAAAAATTTGAATGGTACGATGGAAAAGAAATTCAATAGTATCATCGGTCGATTCAAAAAAAATTTGAATGGTACGATGGAAAAGAATTTGAATACTATCATCGGTCGATTCAAAAAAAATTTGAATGGTACGATGGAAAAGAATTTGAATACGATAAACAGAAAAATTAAAAAAGGTCAATACGATAAACAGAAATATTGAAATAGTCAATACGATAAACAGAAATATTGAAATAGAGTAAATATTTAAGGATCAGAAACATAAAGACATAAAGACATGTCCTCCCCCTTTCTACGAGGAGTTTCTTACTATAAGGAGAGATTTAAAACAAGAAGTAGATATGAATGATTATTTTATTGTAATCATTCCTAGCTTCTGTTTTATAAATTCAAATCTATCGGAAGGTAAAGGTTTTGTAAAAATATCAGCAAGTTGTTCTTGCGTTCCGATGAATTGTAAAACAATATCTCCTTTTTGTGTGTGATCCCTAAGAAAGTGATGCCTAACATCTATGTGTTTTGCACGAGAGTGATGTGCTGGGTTTTTACTAAGAGCTATGGCACTTGTATTATCACAAAGAATTTGAGTTTTGGAGAAACTCAAACCATAGTCAGTGAGTGTGTGCTGCATCCACAAAACTTGAGCACAGCAACTTCCAGCTGCTACATATTCAGCTTCAGCAGTGGAGAGTGCTACCGAGTGTTGTTTCTTGCAAGACCAAGAAACCAAAGAATCTCCTAAGAAATGACATGTTCCAGATGTACTTTTTCTATCCATTCTACAACCACCAAAGTCAGCATCTGAAAAGCTTTTTAAAACAAATTCATTTCCAGAAGAGTAAAATAGTCCTAAATCCATAGTGTCTTTTAAATACCGAAAGATTCTCTTTACGGCTTTTAAGTGAGACTCTTTTGGATTAGATTGATATCTTGCACATAAGCATACAGAAAACATCAAGTCGGGTCGACTAGCTGTCAAGTATAGCAAACTCCCTATCATACCTCTAAAAATCGTTTGATCTACTGGTTTCCCAGTTTCATCAAGATCAAGAGAATTTGAGGTACCAATTGGGGTGCTAATACTTTTAGTTTTGTCAAATCCATACTTTTTGAGTAAGTCTTTAATATACTTATGTTGAGATATATAAGTTCCTTCTGGTTTTTGAGAAATTTGAAAACCTAAAAAGAATGTTAACTCACCCATCATACTCATTTCAAACTCAGATTTCATTAAATTTGCAAAAGAATCAGTTAAAGATTTCTGAGTTGATCCAAATATGATGTCATCAACATAGATTTGGACAATCAAAACATCTTTGTTTTCCATTTTTATAAAAAGAGTTGGATCAGCTGTACCTTTTCTATAATTGTTTTGTAAAAGAAATCCTGTAAGTCTATCATACCATGCTCTAGGAGCTTGTTTAAGACCATATAGAGCCTTGGTAAGTTTAAAAACATGATCAGGATGTTTTGGATCTTGAAAACCAGGAGGTTGTTCAACAAAAACTTCTTCTTGAACAAAACCATTTAAAAAAGCACATTTGACATCCATTTGAAATAGTTTGAAATTGAAATATGCTGCGAAGGCTAATAGAATTCGAATAGATTCAAGTCTAGCTACAGGAGCATATGTTTCCTCATAGTCTATTCCCTCTTGTTGATTATAGCCTTTAGCAACAAGTCTTGCTTTATTCCTTACAATGATTCCATTTTCATCACACTTGTTTCTGAAAACCCATTTTACACCAATTACAGTTGTTTCTTTAGGTCTTTCAACTAAAGTCCAGACTTGATTCCTTTCAAATTCATTTAGTTCATCCTGCATAGCTTTGATCCAATCATCATCACCTAAGGCCTCACTTGGACTTTTAGGTTCAAATTGGGAAAGAAAAGCAAGATGTTCTATTTCATTTCTTAAGGAATTTCTGGTCCTTACAGGTTGATTTATATCACCAATGATGTTATCACTGGGATGATTCCTAAGAAACAATTGATTTGGGTTTTGTAAAACCTGTTCATCAACATATGGTAGAAAATCTTCTGTGGTAAATGTTTCAGAAATACTTTCTTGAACATTTTCCTTATCAGAATGTTCTTCTAATATAGGTTGATAAATATTTTTGGAAAACACATCCGAGGATGTAGGATTGGGTTGGTTGAAAACAAAAGGGTTAGTTTCATCAAATTTTACATGTACTGTTTCTTCAACAGTACAAGTGTTTTTATTGAAAACTCTATAAGCCTTAGAGGTTGTGGAATAGCCTAGAAAGATTCCTTCATCAGATTTTGGTGCAAATTTGTGTAGATTGTCTTTTGTGTTCAGAATGAATACTTTGCATCCAAAAACTTTGAAGTAAGAAACTTTAGGTTTTCGGCCAGTCCATAACTCATAAGGAGTTTTATTAAGAAAAGGTCTAGTTAAAACACGATTTATAGTATAACAGGCAGTACTAACAGCTTCAGCCCAAAAGTGCTTAGCAATTGAGTATTCACTCAACATGGTTCGAGTCATTTCCTGAAGAATACGATTTCTTCTTTCAACAACCCCATTTTGCTGAGGAGTTCTTGGTGCTGAGAAATTGTGAGTAATACCTTTCTTACTACAAAAAGTTTCAAAATCTGAATTTTGAAATTCACCACCATGATCACTATGAATAGTTATCAATGGTAGGTTTTTCTCATTTTTAACTTGGGCTCTAAAAGTTTTGAAATATAAAAAGGCTTCAGATTTCTTTGTGAGAAAATAGACCCATGTAAATCTAGTAAAGTCATCAACTAAAACAAATACATAGTATTTGCCTCCAATGCTTCCAGATTGTGAAGGACCAAACAAATCCATATGCACAAGCTGTAAAGCATTAGAAGTTGAAACTTCATTAATTGATTTAAAGCTAGTTTTATGTTGCTTGCCATATTGACAAGGATCACAGACTTTTGAAGAATCATATCTAAGATCCGGTAGTCCTTTTACAAGTCCTTTCTTTGAGAGTTTTCTTAGGTTTCTCAAATTACAGTGTCCTAGTCTCCTATGCCATAGCCATGATTGGTCTTCTATTACACTTAAGCAAGGTAAGTTTTGGTTCCTAAGGTCTTCTAAGTTAATAGTGTAAACATTCTCTTGCCTATGGGCAGATAGAATGAATTCATCCTTGGAATTGTGAACTAGACACTTATCATTTCTAAAATTCACAAGGTAACCTTCATCACATAATTGACTTATGCTGATGAGATTGTGCCTAAGACCTTTTACAAATAAAACATTTGAAATAAGAACTTTTCCAAGAAAAACAATATTACCTATACCAACAATCTTTCCTTGAGCATTATCTCCGAAGGTAACCTTTCCACCTTTTGTTTTGATAACCTTTTCAAAGAAATCTTTGTTTCCAGTCATATGTCGAGAACAACCACTATCCATGTACCAAATGTTCTTATTGGTACACTTCTGATTCTCCTGAAAAAGAAACAATTAGATTTTTGGAATCCAAACTTGTTTGGATCCAGAAGAGTTAGATAAAAGAATTTTAGGAATCCACATTTGTTTTGCAAAATGAGCTTTATGAAATCCTAAGGATTGAGTTTTGTTAAGAGAACAATCTCTTCTCCAATGTCCACCACATTGACACTTGGAACAGAAAATGGTTTTTTGAGGAACAAAATAGTTATTACTAAAAACAGGTTTGGAATAAGTATAACCAAGACCAGAACGATTTCTCAATGGTCTAATTTGAGAATACATCCTATCAAAGTTTTCTTTTCCATGAGTGAAGTTTGACAAACACTTTTTCAAGGATAAAATCTCTGACTTTAGTTTTAAAACCAAATTCTTGTTTTCTAAAACATTTGAATTTGAACTAGAGTTAGATTCTAATATATCTTTCTTTGAAATAGCAGTTTCAAGATCCTTAGAAAGTTTATCCTTTTCAGATTTGACTTTCTCAAGGGTTTTCAGAATGCTTTCAAAATCAGCAGTTTTCTCATCAAGATCTTTAGAAAGATCTGATACCTCTTTAGTCAAAACAGAAATTCTAGAATTTGCTTTTTCGAATCTCTTTTTGAGTTTAGAATTTTCATTTTCAAGTAACTTAGCAAATCTAGAAACTTCTTCAAAAGAAGGTAATGTATCATCTTCTGATGATGAGGGTTCATCATTTGAAGATTCATAATATCTATTATCAGCATAATTTGCATTTAAAGAGACATTTGTAACAGCTTCAGCATTATGTACCTTAGCCATGAGACAATGATTTTCAATTGGTAGTCTGGCTAGAAGTCCAATATTCCTTTGTCCTGACGTCTCATTATCTGAAGAATCATCTGAGGAATCACTACCACTTGCACTCCATGTATCGTTAGCTTTCAAGACCTTCTTTGTCTTATAAAACTTTTTCTTGTTTCTTTCAGAGTGTTTCTCTTTTCTATCTCTCCTCTTTAGTAAAGGACAATCAGGCCTTATATGTCCTGCTTTCTTGCACTCATAACAAGTTACCTCAGAATCTTTCCTATCTTTCCTGTCTTTCTTTTTGAATCTATATTGAAAATCTTTCTTTCCAACAATCTTGTTCATCCTCCGAGCAAGATTAGCTAACTCATTATCTGAAAGATTATATTCACTTGAATCAGATACAACTTTCTTGGATTTAGACCTCGTAACCCTTTCAGGTGTTTTGGCTTTAGATGCAAAAGCTACACTTCCATTCCCATTCTTCTTCTTATTGAAATCAGCATCTCTCTTCATTCTTGTCTCATGCTGTAGAAGAGTTCCAAAGAGTTCATCAAGAGTAATCTGGGAAACTTTTCTATTTTCATCAATAGCTGTTCTTTTTGACTCCCATTCATTTGGCATGATATCTATAATCTTGTCCACAAGAGCTTCATCATCAAGACCCTTTTCTCCCATAGATTGTAAGCTGTTGACAATTGTCATAAACCTCTGTTGCACTTTACATACTGGCTCTCCATAAGGAAAAACAAAACCATGATACTCTGCTCGAAGCATTGCTCTCCTTGTTTCTATAACTTTGGATGTACCAAAATGAGTGACTTCTAATTTCTTCCAAATACAGTTGGCTGCTTCACATGAAGATATCTGACTATATATATTCCTGGTCATAGAGCATAATAAAGTATTGCGTACCTTGTAATTCAGTTGATATTCTTGCTTCTCTTGATTGGTAAAAGTACTAACTTCTTTGTCAGGTATTTTGTAACCTCCAGTAAGCATAATAAAATTGTCTACACCAGTATTGATGACGAAAGTCTTCATACGATCTCTCCAATATTCGTAATCATTCCCATCAAAGATTGGTGGTCTAGAAGGATTCAGATTATCTATTGATCCGATATTCATTCCTGCCATCTATAACAAAAACAACTTTTCCACTCCACACGTTAGTGTAGTAAGTATTTAAGATAAGAAATAGAGCTAGTAATACAAATCAGTGGAAAACCTCCTCTGATACCAATTGTTGTCATCAGTGATAAAGTGGATGATGGAAAACAGAAAGAAAAGGCGAAAGGCAAACAGCTAGTTGTTGAATCAAGCAAATCACATGAACTAGAATCGTACGATGATGATACTGATTCAGAGCACACAATCTCTCTCAAAAAGAGTGATTACATTGTTCATGTTTTGAGGAGAATGGAGAAAACTATTCCTTATTTTCCAAGGCTGGAAGGAAAGATTGACTTTATTACTGAAAATCAGAGAAAGAAGTTTGGATCCGTGAAAGAGTTAAGGAAGAAAGTCTTGTCTGTAGAAGCCGATTTGAAAGTTCTTTCTGAAAGCTCAGTTGTTCACAGGAAGGCATGTAATAAGATGACTAAGTGGTCGTACAAAACAGAGAGCTCAATCAATGACCATGAAGTTGCTATTGAAGATATAAGGAGACTTTCAAATGATCTTGCAATTGCTTTCAATAAGCTTGATAAAGAAACGGTTGAAAGGCTGAATCTTTTATCTTCTCAAAGAACCGATGTTCCTTCAGTAAAAGACTTGCAAGAAAGGATGAATGTTTTCCAATCAGAAGTTTCGAAGGTTTCATCTTTCAAAGATGAAATGGTGTTTCTGAAGAAACAAAATTCTGAATTGTCTAAGGACAACAAAACTTTGCAAAGCAGAATTGATACCCTTGAAGAGGTAATCAGAGTTCAGGAGGAAACCATCAAAAATCAAGATCAGATTTTTGCGGATCAACAGGAGCTTCTCAAAACTCAGGGTGAATCAATTTCTGAAGACAAGAAGGAGATCAAGAAGATGAAAGCCGTGCTTCATGAGCTGATAAAGAAGGAGAAGGAAAGAGAGAAATGATTGTTGTATTTGTTTCTTTTGAAACTTTGTGTTGTAATAACTCTTATAATTCTCTCTTTTATCCAATTGTCTTGTTTTACTTTACTAATCCTTTCAGACAATTCGAGAATACTCCTTTCTTTTTGTAAATCACAAAGGGGGAGAATATTTACAAAGTTTGTTTTTACAAAGGGGGAGAATGCAATACAATGCTCTTAAGGAAAATCTATGAATACAATCCTTAGGAAAGTCAATACCTAAGGGGGAGTTAGTTGTATTCAAATTCTTATTCAGAAGAGTTTTCAATAACTCAGGGGGAGATAAGTATTTCTTGTTTCATTTACTTTGTGTGTTTGTGCTTTCCAAAAAGGGGGAGATTGTTAAGTCAAAAGTTCCCTTTTGGCTTTTACATCGTGTTTTGGAAATCACAAATATATTCTGTCTTGTTTTGGAAATCTCGAATGTATTATATCATATGTTTGTAAAATAACAAATTGTCTTTTATTATGTTTATCGTATCGTACGATGTTGATCGTATCGACCAAAACGTATCGTACTGACTCTGTCAAACGTATCGTACTGACTCTGTCGATCGTATCGTACTAACTACTATTCAGATAATCATTATTTGTTTTGGTACTTTGTCAAAAATACTCTCTCTGCATATGAATCATACTCATGTTTTACTTTTCTATATATCTCTTGTCCTAACAAAACGATGTCGTTGAGTTAGTTATATACTAATCAAAACGATGTCGTGCTTTCTGTTTCAAGATGACCGTTGGAGGCAATATGACCGTTGGAACCCGAGGCCTATAAATAGGAGGTCATTTGAAGCTGAGAAGACAACGATGAGCAAAGAGATTGAATAAAGAGATTGTGAACTACGAAGATTCTAGAGAGAGAGACTCTGACTTCTCTCATCAGCTTTGTGCGTCCGATCATCGTATCGAGGGCTTTCAAGTGATTGAAAGACAGAGGTGCCGATTACCTACAAAATCGAGGGCTGCCGGGGATAGGCAGACAGACGAGCCGATCATCGTATCGAGGGCTGCCAGGGATAGGCAGACAGACGAGCCGATCATCGTATCGAGGGCTGCCAGGGATAGGCAGACAGACGTGCCGATAATCGTATCGAGGGCTCACCAAGGTGTTGGTGAGACAGACCTTTTATCCTAGGTGAAAGGATAACCCTTCTCTTTGGGTTAAAAGAATTGTATTACTTTTACATTTCCGCTGTTTGTTTTAGAAAGGGATTGTATTGTTTCCTTTCTTCTTTTACATATTCAATTGTAATTGTTTCAATTACAATTGTTCTATTACATATTGTATCAATTGGTTCTATACGCTTTAAGGTAGAATCAATCATATTTGTATTACTCTGATTATTGTGTTCATCTTGAATACAATTGTTTTACTTTACAATAGTATTACAATATATCTTACCTTTTACTTTCAATACAATTGTGGGTGTTTGTATTTGTATTAGTTTAAGTTCATTTAAACTAATCTCTTTGTTACTAAAACTCAAAGTTTTTAAACCTACAATTCACCCCCCCTCTTGTATTGTTCCATCTAATAGACTTTTATATCTACTATTCGATCCAACAGTTACCACATGCATAAAATGATATTCTTATGGTGAAGACCTTGAAAGATATTCCTTTAGAATTAGAAACCTCATATCCAACATGGGATGCATTGGGTTTTGTTCCTTATATGCCTCCAAGATAGGCCGTTATATGTAGAAGAATACATTTGACCAATATTCTTAGCATCATGAAATACCAACAAATCCCAACGTGACTACCTTGTTGACCAAAGGCTTACACCTTTCCAAGTCCCATTGGAATTTCCAGATATTAGTATCATGATAAATAGGTATCTATAATATATATGGCACTGAGAATGAGTTCTAACAACATCACTTAACTTTATGAGGGAGACCCAGACTAGTCGATGTGTTCTAAGGAGAAATCCATAGACTGAGGAACTGATATCCCATCAACCCATTTCGATTGAGGAGAATAGCTCACTGATAAAAGGGATGAATGTCACCCACCACTAGAATGTAGAAATGAGGGGAAATAGAATGAGACATCATCATACATCAGCACATGGAGGTGGATGTACCCTAGTTAATATTTTGTAAATAGAAATTTTTATCCTGAAATGAATGTTTTCTCCTTCAACCATGTGGATTTACCATATTGGTCATGAAATTATGGATTGTAATCAAATGCTTCAGAGCTTGGGACACCATAGAAATTTTGAACCTGATGTTAATATATTCTCTTCAACACGAGGATGAGTAGAGTTTGAGATATTATCGAATTATAATGTCACTTGATTGAGCTATCTGGAGCCATGACCCACCAATCAAATAATGGGAATGACATGAAACTCACTAGAAATTGTTGAAGTTAAAAATTGGGAAATTCGGTTTGTGACATTTTTAGCATGGATCTCTCTCTACATCCATGGAAACCATCCACCCAACACCTGTAAGCACAGGGGTAGTAGAAATGTGAATGTGACATCCCTGTATGAATCCAAATCTACAAAAAAATTCATCCACGACTGAATACTGAGTGCCCACAGCCCATCTCACCCTTATAGATTATTTTGAGGAGGGTGATGGACACGCTCATACATCGGTAAAAGTAGGATAGGGTTATTCATATTTAGAACATCACTATTCATACATTAAAATTACATAACTTTTTTGTAATACTTAATAAAACTATACAAACAGATGCCAAAATATCGTAATATTCTAGTGCCTTTGGAAGTGTTAAACTAAAACACATATAGATTAGTGAGATACATTATCTCCCACAATGTTCTTCTTGACATGAAACGTTCTTAGAAAAATAAAACTTAATACATATATTCATATTCTGGGGAAGTAAACATAAAAAGGGCTGAGTTCAAATTCTACGTAAGGGTAAAAAAGGGAGATATGTAAGCATGATCATGAGAATATTTGTATTAGAACATGATCAGGAAAATAGAAGATCATACCTTATATATCATTGATCATATACATGAATCAAGGCATAAATATTGGTAGTTCATAAGGCATGAAATTTAAGGAAATAAACAATATAAGTCGAGAAACATAAAATTTGGATAAAACATGGAATTGTTGTAGAAAAATAAGCATATATATTTATTTCCATAGTGTTAGGTAATTTCTGCTGAGACCATCTTAGTGGACAAAGTCCTTTACTGAACTGGATTTACACCCCATTCTATCCCTGAATTACTAAACCAGGATCACCCCTCATTCCATCAATGTTTAGTTAACTTTGTTAATTTCCCATTCCCACCCTCTAATACTGATCTGAGTTCATTTCTTATTTCATCGATGTCTATATTAGAAGATAAAAATCTCTACCATATTCATTGGAGGGAGATATTGGTCTCACCCCTCTAATAATGAAATAATGCATATATGTGCCACAAAATCATAAACAATCATATCATAACCCATGGAATGAAATGGATTTTATAACCATATACACATTTTATTAAATTTAAAAAATATAGTTTTTATAATCATTTCATCCTAAACATGACATGTGAATTGAAATTTGTTTCAAACTCATGTAACCCGTGAAAGAGAAATGGGTTTCATCAACATCAAGCCATCAAAATATAATCCATTCAGAGAAATAATATGAATTTAAACATTGAATAAATTCCATATAAAATAATGAGTAACACCAATGGATGTTATCTTATATCAGAAATAATTATTGAAGATACTTTGAAAACATTTCTTGGGGAAAATATCCAATCTGTATTGAAAAATATTTTTAAAACACAAAACCCTTTTAAAAAACTTTATATTTCAAAATTGAATTTAAAAAATATAAAGGTAGAATTTAAAACCATAAAACGTTTTTAAAATCCTTTTTCCTCGAACATGTCTTCAAATATTGTTTGAAAACATTTTTGAAATCATTTTTGAAAACATGGTCTTTGAAAACCTAAAAATGTTATCCTAAGTAACAAAGAGTTGAAAATGGTACTAATATATAGATATTACTTGAATAAATAGATTTAAATAAACTCATGAGTGTTATTTAGAGATGGATCATAATATTTCATCAAAGTAAGCATAAATATAAACAATCTCGAAAAGATATGAGATTGTCATAATAAACTCTTATAACAGGGTAACTTCTGATCATACTCCCCATATAAGAAAAGGAAATTACATCAAGCTTAAAATATCATTATAGAAATTAAATTAATTTTATAAAATGTAAAATGTATGTACATACACCTTGAAATAGAATTTATTTTCATAACAATATATGAGTCTCAAAGAAGGAAAATAGAGAGAAACTTGTTTTTCCGATTTGGTAACTTTGGAAACATAAACCCCATGAAAGAAAGATCATGAAATGGAAAAGTGAGTAGCCATATATTTAACTATAATATAAATAGGATTAAATCCTTTTCAGTACATACACCACACAAATGTAAAGAGTGGAGAACATAGCATGTATCCAATAGAAATAAAAAGTGATATGAAATCCCCTTACCTTGTGTCTTGCATCTCATCATACTTGTTAAAACCCCTAGTATAATAAATAAAAATTTATTATAAATATTTTAAATTGATAAATTATTATATCTAACAGCATATATGGTTTTATTATGACCTTATATTACTTTCTATTTAACAATCATGTGTTAAGGTGTCACATCGGGTAATATTAGGTATATTCCTTGCATGTGTCTTAATTTGATATATCATTAGTATTTTTACATTATATAATGATTTAAAGAATTTAAAACATGATATAAATATAATTTATATATTTAATATGAGTATTATAATAATCTATATAATTTATAAGTATGAAACGGAATACCACATTAATGGAGACGGTAGGTCGTACATACACATGAATGCAATTTTTGTTTAACTATCATGTTGAGAAAAAGAAAGTAAAAGACATATATGTATATTTATATGCATATGCATATAATTATTATAGTAGATTTATTGTATTTTATATATCTTTTATATTCACTATAACCATCCCCAATACAATCCATGTAGTGAATGAATGAATCCTGTTGCTTTGGGGGGGCGATAGTCTATATTTCCTCAAATCAAATTATCATATTAACACCAAATGAAAAGTAAAAAAAGATATATCTTTTAAAAATAATAAAAAAATTAAATAATTATTAAATATGATATTTAAAATATATAAATATATTTTACATCATAATTTCCACCATGATAGACAGTAAGGAAAATTGAACAATCAATGTTTAGTGAGGTGGTAGTTCGTCGTGCACTTGAACAGTATGTTCGTTACCAGTTAAATGGAAATGTGTGTAAGTATAGGTATGAATATTAGCATAAAAATATCCTATTATAATGATTATTTTGTTTTTTTTATACAATAATATAATAATTATTGTGTATGGGTGGAGAATGAAAATAAAATAAAGGACTTGGGAGAAGATGTTACCTATTAATTGAGTAACTCCTTTTGGTTCGTGAAAAAAGGCTTTATTAGATATATTTATAACCAAGGGGAGGATTAAAGGATGAATATAGGGATTTTTTGAAGTGTATTGGGAATATAATTTCTTTACCCAAGTCATTTGAGAGGTGTGAAGAAGAGGTATATGTGTTTTCCATTTATAGGGAAGGAGGAGCGACACTCTTGTAAATATTTGAAGATGGAATTCCACCCATGTTTTATATGTTGAAATTTGTTCCAATAATAGTCCAAAACCAATAAAAGGGAATATAGGGTCTAAATATTATTGTGAAATGGATTTTGGACATGTGTATAAGTCTTTTTGAGCCTTGACGTTATGGTTTAGTCCCTTATTAATATTAATTTAACCATAATTGATGTAATTAAATTTAATCGCTTTCACTAATAGTTTTTTGAAAAACTATGTTGAAATTATTATAAATTATAAATTATTCCAATTCCTAATATGGAATAAATTTTTTCAAATTCATTCATAGAAGTGGAAGAAATAAATTTAAAATCAATCTCGTAGTCGAGCCGAAAATACTGGGTTTTAATGTAAAAATGATCAATTTTTTTATGTTTTTATATACAATTTTAGTGTGAAATTGGTTATAATTACCCACATTTAATTAACTGATAAAAGAATAAAATAATAAAAAAATTTAAACCAAATTAAAATATAATTTAAACATATAAATAAATTCGATGGAAATGTAGTTTTGAATTATAATCTGGTATTTTTTATAACTCATCCAAAAATGAAGTTTCTGAAAAAAAATAAAAACAATTCACCCTAAGATAATTTATAAATTCTAAATTATAATATACATTTTTATCAGAATAAATATATAAATTTTCCTAAAATTAATTTTATTTTTTCATGGAAGGACATTAAAAGTAGTCCATTTAATAAAATATAATTTTTAAAGATAAAAGGACTTTACCAAAGACCATTAAATTAATTATTAATATGTTTTATTTATACAGAAATATATATAAATTATTTGAAAATCATTTATTACTATTCATATAACTATGATTAACGGCTTGGTTATAATTATCTCATTTAAATAATTATATCAATAAAATTAGGTTTCGTAGAAACATTGGTCTTTCATGTAATGTACATCAAGCATGTGTTTCATGTACTGTGCATCGAGCTAGTGTCATGTAATGTATGCCAATTCGGATCCATGTGCTAGAAATGATTTTCTAATGTCATTACAAGACATAAATGAAAATTTAATTTATTCAAAAGAATGGTCCACAAAAACTCAGGGTGTTACATTCTACCCCGATTAAAATAAATTTCGCACTCAAAATTCCTCACTCAGGTAAAAAATGATGATACTTCGACTTTAACAATTCCTAAATTTCCCACATAGCTTCATATAACTATTGATTTTTCTACAAAACATTTATTTGGTGGGTGGTATTGTATCGTAGAAAGTTGACTGATTGGTCTAAAATCTCTAGAGGTTTCTCCTCATAAGAAATTTCATTCTCTAGTATTATGACCTATGAGTTCTATACAAGTGAAGGGTTAGGTATGTACTTCCTCAGGGGAGATACATAGAACACATCATGTACTTGAGAGATATTTAGAGGAAGTTCCAAGTGATAGGATCTGGTCTTGATATGATTAATAATGTCAAAGGTACTGATATACATAGGGTTTAGTGTCCCTTTCTTCCTGAATATCGTAATATACTTCCAGGGTGAAATTTGTAGAAATAATTTATCACCAATATCAAATTCTATGTCACATCAGTGGTTATTATCATAACTTTTCTACTTACATTGAGAATTCTTCATATGTTGTAGTGTGTTTCTAACCTTCTCACGCATTTCTTCAGTGATCTCAGGTCATAATAGCATTCTTTCTCCAAACTCATCCCAACATGTTGGAGAAATGCATTTCTTCCCATATAGGCCTTCATAAGGTTCTATTTTAAATAATTAGTGATGGATATTGTTCTAAGAAATATCAACTAGAGGATTTTGTTGACCCCAACCACCTTTTAATTCTAGATAACAAAATATCAACATATCCTCTAGAATTTTAATTGTTCTCTCAAACTGACCATCTAACGGAGGATGATAATAAGTGATGAAACTCAATTTTTAATCAAGTACATACTGAATACATAACCAGAACATTGAGGTAAAACACATAATCTGATCTGAAACAATGATGTATGGTGGTTCATGCAGCCATAACACATCCTTAATGTATATCCCAAAAATTCAATCCAGAGATATTTCTTCTCTGACAATGATTAATTTTGCTGACATCCTAAGGTGATCAACTACCACCCATATAGAATTAAATTATTTAGAGGTTTTGGGTGGTCCACTGATGAAATCAATAGTGATATTATCCCATTTCCATTATGGTATGTGTAATGTTTGAAACATACCATTAAAAAATTTCCTTTCATCTTTAACTTGTTATCATACCAAGAAACAAGATACAAACTCTATGATATCTCTCTTCATTCCATCCCACAAGAAGTATTCTTTAATGACCCTATACATCTTCATACATCTTGGAAGAATAGAGAATTATTAATTTTGTCATTACTCTAATAGTTCTTTCTTTAAATATAGTATGGATGGAACACATACACATTTTGTGAAACTTATCATTCCATACAAATCAAGGCTAAAATTAAGAACTTTTCGGAATTTATTTTTAGGCCCTCCATCTTCCTTCTTCACCTCCTTAATAATCACCTGGATAGAAGATTAAACATTCATTTGAGAAAGATAATATTTTCCCCTTCCATTATTGTTTCAATACCCATCTGTTTCCAATATGTAAATATTGGATCTTTTCTGATCCTCATTATGTATAGGCTAGGGTGATCATTCTGAATCAAAGTAACATCCACCTTGTTCACGTTTTCCTTGGCAGTAATGTATTGAGCAGACATAATATTTTATCATCTCTAACTAACTTTTCTGGTGTATGTTCAACTCTTTCTCTGTGAATATATATTTCATAATTTTGTTATCATTATATATATCACACTTTTCTCTATAAAGACAATTAATCCCTATCTTTAATTAAATATTACCGCTGCTAACTACAAATCATGAGTTGGGTAATTATTCTCATGAATCTTCAACTGCTGGGAGGCATAAGCGATAACCATGTTATTCTATTTAAGAAAAAATCCCAGTACATTCTTGGATTAATCTCTAAATATTACAAACCCTTCTCCTCTACAGGGTAGTGTAAGCATATGTTCACTGACTATCCTTCTCTTCAGTTCCCTGGAATTTTCCTCACATTGATCTGTCCAGAGGAACTTCACACCCTTCTGAGTTATCTTGGTCAGAGGATTAGATAGTTGGGTGAAATTCTCCACAAACTATTGATAATATCATGTTAAACCAATAAATCTACGTATCTCAGTCCGAATGGTTGGTTTAGGCTAGCATTTTATATCCTCCATCATTGATGGATATACTATTATTCTATCACTTGAGATTATGTAAACCAAAAATGAAGCCTTTTTCATCCAAAATTCATACTTTGTTAATTTTTCATATAGATTATCCTTCCTTATAGTCTTTAATTCCATTCTCAAGTGATGTTCATGTTCTTCAGTTCTCATTTAAAAGATAAGAATATCATCTAAAAGGCTACCACAAAATAATAAAGGTAATCTCTAAAGTCACTATTCATTAAATCCATTAAGATATCAGGGTCATTAGTAAGAAAATAAGGCATCACTATATATTCATAGTTTCCATTCATTGTATAGAATGTCTTATTAGGTATATCCTATTTCTTGACCATCAATTGATGATATCCATGATGAAGGTCAGTCTTGGAAAATTATTGATCTCTACACAATTGATCAAAAAAGTCCTAAATATGGGGGAGAGAATACTATTTTTGGTCATTATTTTTTTCAAATATTGATAATAAATGAAGAACCACATTGATCGATCTTTCTTTTTATAAAAAAGAATAGGTACACCCCAAGGTGACACAATTGGCCAAATTAATCCCTTATCAAGGTTTTCTTGTAGGGGATTCTTCAATTCCTATAACTCAATCAGAGCCAATCTTTATGGAGTCATTGAAATTGATTGGGAACAAGGTATGAGTTCTGTTGAGAACTCAACATCATGTTTTGGTGTAAGACAAGGAAATTATTATGGAAATATATCAAAAAAATCCACCACTATAGGAATATCATCGTAGTCAATTGTTTCCCCAACTATTTGAGACAAAACCCCCTTTTTAATGTGAATTAAGACCCATACACTGGTTGTAATCTTCACAAGAAGTTCATAAATATCATCACATTGATGGAAAATCATAGGATGGTCTGAAATATCAAATGTAACTCCCCTTCCATGATAATTGATGTTAAATTTATGCAGATAAATTAAATAAATTCTTAATATGACATCAAATTCATCCAAAGGAAGAATGAAAAGATTTTCGGGAAGCACATTCCCACAA
This sequence comes from Viscum album, assembly GCA_963277665.1. Classification (NCBI taxonomy): domain Eukaryota; kingdom Viridiplantae; phylum Streptophyta; class Magnoliopsida; order Santalales; family Viscaceae; genus Viscum; species Viscum album. Next base: position 803,065,342 of record OY728119.1, on the reverse strand, counting down.
ACTTCAACCGAAGAGGAATTGTAGACTTGATATTCAATCATCCTAACAATATGAATTTTCACTACTAATTCCACATATAATTATTTTAGTTGAATCATAACACCCATAACAAATTCTTTAGATATAATGAAGTGGGTAGATCCAAAAAAATATGGCATTAGTAGTTCTATATTGGATTGTAAGTGTACCTTTCATCATGTCTTTATCTCACCATTCATCATAAATAGTGATATCAGGATATTTTCCATTGTCCCTCAGTATAAGAGGTTGTTGATGTCGATCATAATCACCAAAACAAGGGTTTAAGAAGATTTTATCATAATTTCCGTTATCATAAAACTTATAGTACTGAAACTTGTGAGGTGTAACGTCCCATACCCAAAAAGCCACCCGAACAGTTCTAAACGGGCCGGGTGTTACTACCTTAGGTGCACCTCCTTGAGTGCCAAATGTTTCCGACTAGAATTTAGGGTGTAATATGTATTGTGGGGAGGTTATACCCTCAGAAAGAAAGAAAATTATGGTACTAGTCAAGGAATAATATAAAATAGTGTCTCTATAGACTCAAACTAGACCAGCATAGGAGAAGAAAAATCAATAGCACTAAACAGTGGAAGCAATAAAATAAACAAATTCATTGGAATGTAAACAATACAGCATGCCATAAAACACTTGTAAAAACTGATGAAATAATAAATCATGCATCCAAAAAAATCAAACACATCAATATGTAATGGGACCCATGACTAACCAATAGTAGCAGCAAGATAATGTATGCTTGGTGATACAGAAATGAAGGCTAAAAAAGTATACTACTACAAGGCATGCCCTCAAGGTCCATAATAGTCTCCATGCCAACAACACTACAATCCTTCTCTTAAAGTTGATCCTTTACCTTTATGTAAATACATAAAGTCTACACACGTGCTGAAGGGCCCATGTAGGGTGTGATATGAATCTCAGTTGGATACCACCCAATGTTGCATACCTAATATAATTTTTTATGTAGGAATGCATTTATAAGAAACGTAAGCAGTATGATTCACAAAGAAAACACAACCTCCACTATTGTTCAGAAGCCACCATGGAGTGTCACCTGCTTTGGCCAACACCAGAATCTCAATCACATAACCTGGCACCAAGTGCCTACTAACACCGCATGTCTGGAGTACCAACATCCTGAAGTCACACCCAAGAAATAGTAACCCAACACCATTTTCCTATTGACACCTCTTGTCTCAAGTATCGACGTCTCATATGAATTCCCATGAAATAGTAATCCAGCAACATGTTCCTCCTAACACCTTGTGTCTCAACTACCGACATCCTGTAGCCATGCCCAAACAATCTGATGGCTCCTCACCTTCCATGTGGCTTCCAACATATGCACCCTAACCATAATCCCATAACTGAAAAAATGGGTTCCTCTACCCACATGAGTAGTCAAAACCACCTCATCATGGAATCATCTATGTGAACATGACCCAATGTTGAAGGTGAATATTAATCACCAAATACAGAATCCTAGCCACAACATCTCTCACACCTCGTGTCCCTACAATCATGTCGCTCAATTATGATGGTCTCTCCATCCAAGTAACCTAGTCCATGCCCCACATGATATTTACACTACCTCAAGCTGATGTCCAGGACCCCTAATACCCTAGTCAGAACCACCCAATGTAATCCAGGACATGCCCAACCTATGATCAATATCACTCAAGAATATCTAGGCCAAACCCAACACAACGACAAGGGTTCCACCATATGCAATACCATGTATCAAATATATAATCACAATGAAATACTTTAAACATGAAAGAAAAACAAAAAATTTGAATTGAACTAGTTAGGTGTTGTCCCATACCAACATTAAGGTCATTAATGCCTCTAACAATTCATATCATGCTTTAATAAATTAATCTCATTAGTTTAATAAAAACTAAATCATTTAAAACTATTTTGGAACCACCAGAAAAAATGCCCCAAATGATAAATAACCTCTTTCCTGGCCTCACTCTAGAAATTCAGGTATAGGGCATGCCCAACAGTATCCCAAAGGTCTAACAACCAACTTAATATGAAATGGCAATTAATACAGGGTCTCTCTAAAAATACAAAAAGATACACCAAGGGTCGCGCCACCCAAATGACCAAAAAACACAAAATGATATATGCACCACCAACCTCATACACGTATAATGATCCTCCTCCAGTAACAACCTCAAATTATATCTAGAATGACATAGATCTACAAAATAAAGAAAACACTAAAGTTCCTATAACTTGATCAGGAATAGAAATCTAGACAAACAGATCAAGAAGAATAAATGAATTACAGAGGGGGTTCTAATGAATTAAATGGTGATCGAACTGGGTTTAAGATGAAGATCCAGGAGGATATTGAATTCTTGGATATCTGGTTCATGAAACCTGGTGAATCTCAATGCTCTATACCTCAAAATGAAGTAACATCCAATTTTAAGTGAAAAAAAAAGAAAAATCATGGTATGTTCTTAGGACTACATGTCGTGGGGGTCTTTAACTGTCCCAAATATGGCTGGCCTACTTTGCTGACTTGCCGATATGACTACATGACATGTATCTAGGGGTATACGATGTATAGTGCTCTACCAGACCGACATTCCCAATAGGCCATGTATATCCCCATTCATGGCCCCTCTACATGGCGTGTACAAATAGTACAAAATGTGTACTTTATAAAATAATTTTACCTAGACAACAGTCTTACATGCCTTGTATGGCCTTCACACACGACTAAATTACACGGATTATACACAGATGTACATGGCGTGTACCTAAGAAATTTACAGAACTGGCCAGTTTAGTCAAAAACATAGCCAGTGATACCTGTTTTCTCAAAAATAGACCAAAAATGAAAAAAGATACATATAAATTAAAGTAAGAATTGGGTTCTTACAAACACCCCCCCATAAAGATATTTGCCTCCAAATTTCACTTCTAAAGGTGGAGTAGAATGATCAAGAGACTCTAGCCCAAAATCTCAAATCAAACAAAGTTCATGCGACCTATTTCTTAAATCCATGGTCCTCCCATGATGCATCGTCACCCCTGCACCTCATCATGTGATCTTTTGTCATTGTCGACACCCAAACAAATCCCACACCACATTAGTGTTCACCTATAGGAGTTTTGGAATCCTAGGGATTCTCTAAACGAACCACGATCCTAGAACCTCAAGTAACCTGCATCCTCTATGCCTCGATGCCCATGACACCTCATGTAACATGCATCCTTGATTCCATGATGCACATTGAACCCCAAGTAACATGTATCCTCGAGGCCCCTTATTCCATGCATCTCATACTTATATGTAAATATATCATGCACCTGAAATGGTAAAAATCCCACTAACCAATATTGGTTTAGTCCACATATATCATGTGAACATCGTGCAATCAAATAGACATTCTTCAATAGGCCATGCCAAAAAGAACAATTAAAGAAACTACGACCACGCCTGCAACATACCTCTTAATGTCATTAGCTTACCATCATGCTCATCCCATGGCAGCTTCAGAGCATGCACCTGACCAGACACACTACTGCCGGAAGCCTATCCTCTATATGGTGTTGCCCCATTCACTGACCACTAACCCCTCATATGGGTCCCACTATATCTTCCACATCCACAATGTGCATCTGAACCTCATATACCATCACCTGGTACCAAAAATTATCCGACCAAGTGCACAACTGTCTATCCTGGTCCCTACAATCTAGTTGTGTGAGAATATTGCCTGCAAAACCACTCAAGATGCTCGACCTTTCTACATGTTTGACACTCCTTTCGAGGATTTTTTCACTATGTCCGTACATGCTATGGCTACCCAAACTGAAAGAAAACCAATATTGAACTTCCACGAGGTATCCTAGTGGAGTCCTTGGCATACCCGCCCTAATGGAACTCATCTTGACCTCACATCCTTCTAACTGAACCATGACCTAAAGTTTCCACCCAGCTCATGTGGGATTTGTCTTTCAGGTTTCCCTTGTTTAGGAGTGCCTAATTCACCACCTCTGAGAACGAGGCCAACTTCAAGATGTTTACATGCACCCGTATAGCATGTTGTAAGCCATATTCAAAGAAACTCACCCTATAGGGGTCATCGCTCACCATACCCAGTGAAAATATAGACAACATAGTGAAAGTAGTTTCATAGTCCTTGACGTACATGTCACCCTGCTGAAGGCCCAAGAAATACCGAGATCTCTCTTCCCTTAGTTTCTCTAGGAAAAAGTGCTCGAAAAACCATTTCTCAATGTTCTTCCATGCTAGTCCCTCATACCTGCAATCCTGAACCTACAGATCCCACCAGCGCTTTGTCAGTCCTCTCACTATGTATGTTTCGAGCTTGACCCTCTTCCCTAGAGGCATCTCGAACGACTCAAAGATAATCTGCATGCTCTCTATATAGTTCATAACCTCCTATGGACTACCCTCACCCTAATAAAGTCGAAGTTTCTATGACTGTAACTCTTACATCAGATATGCCATATAGGGATCTGTACCCTGCAAGCCTCTATCGATCCCCTATAAAACATGTACTAGGTTAGTCTGGAGCTGGTCGTCCAGCCACGACCCAAACAATGCCACACCCAACATCTGGTCTATCTGCACTGTATCCTAAACCTGATTGTGCTATTACCGCACTATAACGTCACCCACCTGATGCCCCATCGAGGAGTAAAGTAAGAACCCACTAAATACCATCAATGGTCAGACATCCCATATATATATAACACTATATTCAATGTAGATTGGAAAAGCAGTAAAAGGAAGTTCATAACAATTTTCCTTACTCTCCCCCACCGCATCACAAGCCCATGGAATTGCGTCCACAATTCATCTTTATCGTCCCTCAACAGAGCCATGTATCAACAACACCTTAGTCCATACATTCCCTGACAACCTTCGTTTCCTAAAACCGATGACTGAGTCACCAATACTACTAGTCAAACTTCTTCAAACTGATGTCCAAGATTCCCAATCCTGGTGAGAAATCAACCCCTTTGTCATAGAACATTCCTTCTCTTATTAGATCTATTCCCAAATACCCTACCACATGAAATTATAAAAATATATAAATCATGGAATAACACATTGCAATAATTTAGAAATTATATTTGGAAATTCACTTATTAAAATTTCAAAAGCATACAAAGTATGGAAATTGATATTATTCACATGTTATTATCACTTCACAAGGCATAAGTGTAGTTATGAAATTGAAATACCTTAAAAATGTTCCTATCGAAATCCAAGAAAACAAAAAATTTCATATTGTCCAAGGTCTGATTTCTCTCTTATCCCACTGAGTTAATGGTTACATAACACAACGAATAATCATTACATCCCAAGTGATCCACCAAGGTGGAAACCATATAAACTGTAATATGAGAAAAAACAAATAGTAATTCCCACCTAAGGCAACTCAATCTTTCCCTCATACATGGGGCTATAGGCACCCAAGAACAAGTTCAAAATCAAGTTCCAACAACAACCTATCTCTAGTCTACCATAAAGAAAATAGTAATTCATAAAAAAGAAAAATAAGTTGTTTCAATCTCAATAGTATCCAGTTAATAGATGTTACTAAATACATATCAAGAACAGACTCCTCTGATACCACATTGTAACATTTCGGACCTGAACATCCAATCGAACATTGCTAAACGGGACAGGCATTACAAATTTAGGAGCACCTCACAGAATGGAAAAGGTTTCTGACACAAAGTGAGGGTTTAATAGATATATTGCGGTCGCTATACCATCTAGAAGGAGGAAAATAATGGCACTGGTTTGATCATAACATAAAATAGTGACACTAAAAACTCGAACCAGACCCACATAGAGGAAGCACAATCAATGGCCATAAATAATTGAAGCAATAAAGATAAAAAAATGCAGTGAAAAGTAATCAATATAGCATTCCAGAAAACACTTGTAACAACTAATGAAACTTTAAAGCATGCATCTAAATAGGTCATACACATCAATAATAAATGGCACCCATGGATAACCAATAGTAGCTTTAAAACAATGTAAGCATGTTGATACATAAATGAATGAAAACAAATTAAAATCCAACTAGGCATGACCTCGAGGTCCATACCAATATCCATGCCAACAACTCTACAATATAGCTCCTAAAGTTGATACTTTACCAGTACTAAAATACATATATTCTACACGCATTTATAAGGCCTGTATAGGGTGTGAGACGAAACTCAGTAGGATACCACCCAATGGTGGTAAACTAATATAAGTGTTTAAGCAGTCATGAATCTATAAGAAAATTAAGCAGTATGATGCACAAAGTAAACACAATCTCCACTAGTGCTCAGCGGCCACAATGGAGTGTCAACTTCTTTGGTCATCATCGAAATCTCATTCACATAACCTGTCACCAAGTGCCTTGTGATATTGTGTGTCTCAAGTACCGACATCCTGAAGGCACGCCCATGGAATAGTTACTCAGTGCCATGTGCCTCATGAAACCTCATGTCTCATGTACTAACCTCTCATAGGCATGCCCAAGAAATAGTAACCTGACACCTCTTGTCTCAACTACCGACGTCCCGCAGGCATGCCTAAACAATATGAAGTATCCTCACCTTCGACGTGGCTTCTTGAACTAGTACCCCCAACCATAATCACCTAACTACAACTACAGGGGAGTCAAACATCATGTGAGGTCAAAAACAACTCATCATAGAGTCATCTATGTGCACACAGCCCAAAGTACCGGGTGAGCGGTAATCACCAAATATAGAACCCTATCCCCAACGTCTCTGAGACCTCGTGTACCTACGACCATGTCTCTCAAGTCTGATGGTCTATCCATCCATGTAACCCAGGCCATACCCCACATGACACTCACACTGTATCAAGATGAATCTTATGATTCCCAATCATGTGATCAAACCTACCCAATGTAATAAAGGCCAAGCCTAACTTGTGATCAATGTCACTCAAGATTATCTAGGCCATTCCCTACACAACCCCAAGTGTTCCAGAATATGAAATAAAACATATCACATATATAATCACAATGAAATAGGAAAGACAAACTGAATAGTTGAATTGAAATATCCAGGTGTTGTACTATACCATCACTGAGTTCTTGAATGCCTCTAACAATTCATATCATGATTTAACAAATTAAACATATCAGTTTAATAGAAAAAATCATTTTAAACCATTTTGGCACCCAGTTTAATGTACCCTAAATGAGCAACGACCACACCCCTAGCCTTGCTCAACCAATTCAGGTATATGGATTTCCCAACGGGATCCCATGGGCCTAAAAAAATTTAATATACAATAGTAATTAAAATAGGGTCTTGCTCAAAAATTCCTTATACACACCAAAGCCTGCACCACCCAAATGAAAACAAAAACACAAAAAGAGGTATGCACCACCTACCTCATTCTCATATGATGATCCTCCTTTGGTAACAACCTCTAATTTATTATATAATGACATATATCTATAAAACATTCAAAAAATATCAATGTATTATAAATTGATAAAGAACATAAATTAAGGAAAATGGCTCAAAAGGAATCAAGGACATACTGAGGGGTTCCAATGAATCAAATGATATTTGAAATGGGTTTACGATGAAGATTCGAGAAAAGATTGAAGTCCCAAAAGGTTGGTTCATGAAACATGGTGACTCCCACTGCTCTCTTCCTCAAAATGAAGCTGTTTCCCATTGTAAGAGAAAAAAATAGAAAACACAGTATGTAATTAGGACTGCATGCCATGTGGGTTATTTACTGATTCCAAAGATAGTTGGCCTACTTTGGGGACTTCCCGACATGACTACATGGAATTCACCTAGGGGTACATGGTGTATACTTCTCTACCCAGAAAACATCCACAACGCTCCATGTATATCCCTATACACATCCCCTCTACACGGCGTGTACAAATAGTACACGATGTGTACATACTAAAATCATTATACCTGACCAATAGGCCTACACGACATATATAGCCTACACACACTGCTACAATACAAGGAGTGTACTTAAAAGTACATGGTGTACCTTGGAAATTTCTAAAACATCACTGTTTATTCCAGCACATCGGCAGTGTTACTTATTTTCTCCAAATTAGCCCAAAAAAGAAAAAAAGAAACTCTCACCTTAATGTAAGAATAAGGTTATTAAAAGAGGGGAATTATATATAGCATTTCCCCATTAAAAATGTTATAAAAAGTCTTCCTATAACTTCCAAAATCTATTTCCCACTGACCATCCTTTCTGAACATAAGAAAATTACTCAACCCATAAGAAAAATCCCACCATCTTTCTTTTATTTTCAAACCCATGAGATTGATACGTGACTCCAATACATTTCAACCTTGAATTCACAACACAAAATATCTTCATAGCAGCTAAATTATCTTTCTGAAAACACCGTCATGATACCTGGATTTAGTCTACTAGAGAACCTATCAACTTTAATTTTAGGTTGGATGATAATTTCAGAAGCATACCATAAAAGTCTAGTAAAATTATCCTCATAGGTACCAATAGAATAATTATCCATTTTCTTAATCTCAAGTAACTCTTTCTCTATCTAGGTTTAGATAATTATGGGATCGTAATTATTGAAGAATAATTTCTTCAAATAATCCAAATCCATGTATTCAATCTAATCTTATTGACTCTTATTCATGATTCATGTCCACCACTGATTTGTTATACCTTCCAACTGATAGGCAACCATAATAACTTTATTATTCTCCAAACACTGAATAATGGAGAATATATTTTCAGTAGTACTAATTCATTGTTCCGAAACACATCGATCAGAAGACCCTATAAAAGAAGGTGGATGTTTCCTCATTAAAGACTCAAATGAATTTTATTACATACATTGCTCATATGGAATTCCACCATGATTCATTTCTTAAAAAATCTTTGTGAGCATAGTAATGATGTTTCCATTCCAACTCACACAGATTTCGGTTTATTAGGAGTACAATCATTGCATTTTTCATCAAAATGACCATTAACACGGTTCATTTAGGTTCTATTTATTTACTAAAACTAAAATAATAGAGTGATAAATATTTATCATAATGAGGAACCACATAATCATGAAAATTCACTTATCAGATGTCTAATTTAGAAAAACATAATTAATATATGAGACATTAGTTTTATCCAATATTATTCATAACCAATTTATATGTAAATATTTTATAATGGTTTGTGAAGAGTTTGTGAAATCCTAAATCATATCCCCTGGGAGTGTCAAACAAGGTGTGTAGAAAGTCCCATTGTCTTGTACCAGATTACCCCAAGTCAAGCCTCGAACATCTTATTAGAGATGTTATCCTTAGGAACATATCTATAATATCCACATGCACTTGTAATATTTAGATAAGGACTTGTATCAAGGAAACCACTCTCTCAATCCTTCACCAAAATTCTAGGGCATTTTCTTATATTTTTAATTATCCTTAGACTTATCCCTAGACATTACCTTGGGGTTCTTACTAACGTTTTCTCATAATAAAATCCAAATGTAAACTAATTTTTTTTATAATACTAACTTTAGATACCCTCATTTTCATTCATTAACATTTCCTAAATTTTGATGAATACTGATAATATTATACAAAAATATTCCAAAAGATCGTACTAGTCTAGTGCCTTTGGAAACATGAAACATAAACACTAATACATGTGTGAGATAAATTATCTCACACTAGGTTCTTCTTGACTAGCACCCTTCTTAGACACATAAAACATAATACATATCTTCATAACATGGGGAAGGAATCATAAAAATGGGTGATCTCAAATGATCAGTAAGAGAAAACAAGGGAGCTATATAAGCATAATCATTAGCATAAGGGTATAAGAACGTGATGAGGAAAAAAAAGATCATACCCTACATATTAAAGATCATTTTCATAAATCATAGAATAAATAATGGATGTTCATAAGGCATGAATCTTAAGGAATTAAATAACATAATCACTAAAGACATAACGTAGGAATAAAACATGGAATTTTGACATAAACATAATCATATATGATGATTTCCATATTAGTCAAGGATATCTTCAAAGACCATCTTAGTGGACAAATTCCTTTTCTAAACTGAGTTCTCACCCTGTTCCATCCCGGTACTACTGAACCAAGTTCACCTCTTATTTTAGACTAATATTAATGAATTGAGTTCATTTCTCATTCAAAACTATTATATTGAAAAATGTTTATTTATCATTTAATCCATGTATATATCATGGGATATATATCATTAACCAATGCATCAAAGGGAGATATAGGTTCCACCCATCTCACAATGAAATCATATATACATGTTCCACAAAATCATAAGCAATCATATTATAACACATGAAATGAAATGGGATTTATAGACATTTATTCATATCATTAATTGTGTTAAAAGATAGGTTTCATAATCATTTCATCATAAACATAACCCATGAAAATAATTGGGTTTCAAAAGCATATAACCTAGGAAACAAAAATGGGGTTCATTAACATCATTCAATCAAAACATAAAACATTCAGAAATTGAAAATGAACAGAAAACTGAATAATTTCAATAGAAAGGCATGATTAAGAACAATTGATGTTATCATATATGGTAAATAACTGTGAAGGATCTTTTAAAAATATTTCTTGAGTAAAATATACCTTTTTAATTGAAAATGATTTTTAAAACATAAAACAATTTTGAAAACTTTTTTCTTTGAAAATATATTTGAAAACATATAATGAAATAATTTAAAACCCTAAAACAATTTTAAAATCATTTTTCTTATAAAATGCCCTTAAAATATATTTTGAAATCATTTTTGAAAACATGGTTTTTGAATACAATAGATTTCCAACATGAAGGAGACACAATCATATTTTAATTAAAAATATTATACTAACGACCAAAGAGTCGTAAAATGGTACTAATACAGAGATATATATTGATTAAACATTAAATAAATAAACTCATTACTATTATTGAGTGATTGATTATAATATTTCATCAAAGGAATAATAAACATAAACAATCTCAAAAGGAGATGAGATTGTCTCAATATAATCTTATAACTTGTTAAGTTTGAATAATACTCTCCTTATAAGAAAATTAAATTACATGAAAATTAAAATATCATGAAATAAATTAAATTCATTATATATCATGTAAACAATAATTATATACACCTCTTAAGTGAATTTTGGTGCATAAAAAAACATGTTTCCCAAATAAGGAAAATTGAGACAAAAATGTTTTATCGATTTGGAAAATTTTGAATCATAAACACCATAAAATAAATATAATAAAATGGAAATTTTAATCCCTATAAATTATGTATATTAAACATAGAATACAATCATAGGTAATTACATAAACCACACAAAAGTAAATAGTGGCGAACATAGAATGCATCTCACTAAAATAAAAAGTGAGATGAAATCCCATTACCATATGTCTTGACTCTCGTCGTACTCATTAAAACAACATGTACAATAAATGTAAATTTATTTTGAATATTTTGCAGAAACAAATTCTTATATATAATACCATATATGGTTTGATTACAACCTTATATTACTTTCTTGTTAACAATCCTATGTTAATATATCACTTTAGGTAATATTCTCTTTATTCTTTGCATGTGTCTTCATTTATTATATGTTTGTTATTAATACATTATATCATGACTTACATAGTTCAATAAATGATATAAATATCATCTATATATGGTATAGGTATATTATAATAATCTATAAATTATATAACTATTAAATTGAATACACCATTCATGGAGACAGTAGGTCATACGTACACATGAATGTTATTTCTGTTTAATTGTCTTGTTGAGTGAAAGAAATTAAAAGAAATATATGTATCTATATATGTATATATATATAATTAATAAATTTATTTATGATAATATATATATATATATATCTTATATATTCACTAAAACCATCCTTAAAACAATCCATATAGCGTGTGAATGAATCATATCGCTTTGAAGGGAATGTAGTCCACACTTCATCAAAAGAAATAAGTGTATTGACACTAGATGAAAAGTAATTAGATATGAGTAATAAAAGGAATACTGAAACATTAATAAAAAATAAATATAATATATAATATATATAAATAGAGTTTCCATCATAATTTCCACTATGAAATACGGTAAGGAATATTGAACAAACAACATTTAATGAAGTGGGAGTTTTCTATACACATAAACTGTATGTTCCTTACCTATTAGATGGAGGTTTGTGTAAGTGTAGCTCGAAACCTTTACATAAAAAAAATACTATTATATTTAGGATACATGTTTTTTTATAGAAATGTAAGAAATATAGTGAAGGGGATGGAGAAGGAAAATAAATGAAATGACTTGAGAGAACATGTTACCACTTAATTGGGTAACTCCTTTTGGTCAGTGCCAAAAGGCTTACTTGGATAGTTTTATGACCACGGGGGTGATAGAAGGAGAAATTGAGGGATTTTTGATGTCTATTGGTCAGATATTTTTCTATCCTATGTGTTTTTATATGATTAATGAAGAAGGAAAGGTTGTGGCCTTTCATATGGAAGGAAGAGTGACACTCTTGTAAATATTTGAAGAGTGAATTCCACCCATGTTATTCATTTTGAAAGTGGATAAAATAATGATCCAAATATATTAAATGGGATTTTATGGTATAAATATGTCCATCGCATAGATATTATACAATCTTATAGGTTTTTTGAGCCTTAAGGTTATGGTTTACTCCCTTATTAAGATAAAATTAACCTTAATTGATGTAATTAATTTTATTCACATTCCCGAATATTTTGGGAAAAAAACTATGTGGAAATGTTTATAAATTATAAATTATTATAATTATAAATATTTAATCCATTTTTACAAATTTCAATCAAATAATTGGAAGAAATTAATTTAAAATTAATCCTACAGTCTGGGGGACAATGCGTGTTTTTAATGTAACAATGATCAAAAGTTCGCTATGTTTTTATATCCAATTTCAATGTGAAATTTGTTGCAACTAACCTTATTGTATTAATTGATAAAAATATAATCTAATTAAACATTCAAAAAAATTAAAATATAATTTAACCTTATTAATAAATTATATTAAAAAACATTTTTGAATTAAAATCAGTTATATTTTCACTATTCATCTAAAAATGAAGTTTCTCAGAGAAATCCAAAAAAATATGCCTAAGCCAATATAGAAATTATAAACTAAAAAATGTATTTTATTTTTAAAAATTAAATTTCTAAATTTTTCTAAAATTAGTTTTATTATTTTTCACAAAAAGACATTAAAAACTATTCATTCAAAAAAATAGTATTTTAACAAATAAAAGGGATTTTCCAAAAATCAAATCATTCATTATTTATATGTTTTATTTATATAAAAAACTAAAAACAGTATTTTAAAATAATTTATTATTATATATATAACTACGTTTAACATCTAGGTTTCAATTATCTCATTTAAATATTTATAATAATAAAATGATGTTTCATAAAAACATCAGTGTTCTATGTAATGTACTCCAAGTCATTTTTACATGTAATGTATGCCGATATCGTGTCATGTAAAGTATTCTATATTTGTTATTTATGAATGTAATGTTTTACTTAATGCATTGAGAGACATAAATAAAAATTTAATATATTCAAAAAAGGTCCATAAAAACATGGGGTGTTATTATTCACATATGTAAGATGACCCTCCAGGACCTGGAGGCTTCTCCTCCTCATAGATACTACCACCCTCAGGGTCCACATAGGGATCCATGGTTCCCCACTCCAAAAATGAACCATTTCAGGATCCTCTTCCTGGAACGATCCTAATACTTGTCCCATATGCTGAGGAGGTGGGAAATTCTCATGTCATTGTGGTTATGACTACCGCTCAGGATTGACCAAGGAGGGCTCCAACAAGGCCATGTCACTACTAGAAGTAACCCATATTCTAAGAAAAAACTAGGTGGATTATTACCCTAATCTACCATCCCCTTCTTGAATGACTTGACACCAACATCGGTCATATGTTCAAGAGAATGCATGACAAGGGGAATCATCTTCCATAGATCTAGTAGATCCTTCCACCACTAGAACATCTGATAGTACCCTAAAATTGATGATTAGGGGACCATCATCCCCCCATTGGGATTGAGACCGCAACTGTCATATAGAAATTCTCAATTTACTCTACCAATCATTAGCACCACCAATAACCATTAAAGGTGAGCACATGATTACGAGATTCATTATAGAGCCCCTCATTCCATATCCTTCCATAGTAATGGTCCTCCATGCTATCACATGAAACATGGAGGTCCTCCCCATGTTCCTAGCATCAATAAAATCGACGGTCCTCCCCACATAATCACCATGTAGTATTTATGTCCTCTGTGTACCTATGGTTCCTGACATGGATGTCCTCCCTCTATCACAAACTATACTCCAGAAGGTCCTCCTCACATCGTTCCTTGAATAAAAAAGGCCCTCCTCATAGTAGTACTTATCAATGTGAAGGTCCTCCCCACTTCATCAGTGAAAAACATGGAATCCCTCACCATGCTATAACTACTATAAAAAACGGAGGTCCTCCTCTTGTTATAGCCGACCAGAGTGGAGGCCCTCCCCACTCCTCAAATCTCCAATATAGAGGTCCTCCCCATTGTGTCATCAGTTCAAGTGGAGGTCCTCCCCACTCTGGCATTGATCAATGTGAATTTCCTCCTCAAATTTCATCTTGCTAATACAGAGATCCTACGCATGAAATTTCTAACAATCAATATAGAGGTCCTACCCATGGTCCTAATAAAAAAAGTAGAGGTCTCCCTACTATGTTAGTAGAAAGAGTGAAGGTCCTCCCCACTACAAAAACAACCATAGTGGAGGTTCTCCCCATAACTATAATATAAATAGTGGATGTATTTTCTAATCCAACAACATTTTATGAAGATTTCATCCCAACTTTGTAGACAGTGTAGGTTCTGGGCGCAACAGAAGCGTGTTGGTGGGTATACCCAACTTTAATTTTAGCATTAACAATGATCAATCTGAGATCCTTCACGATAATAAAATTTCATATCTTTGGAATATAATGAATAATGAAAAAGAAATAGGTCAGTCCTGGAACCATAGATAGTATCATCATATGTTGGTTATAATTAATTTAATTAATTGACAAGAATTCCCTTGATGGAATTGTTTCTTCGTTGATGTTTCTAGTCACAATATGATGTGATTCATCGTTACATCGTAGAATATAAGTGTAGGATTCCTCTAGTAGTGATACCCACGTGATTCACATATATATGGATGTTGCCAAAGGGATCTTCGGGTTCTAGCATGGAAGAGCCTTCGCTTGTGATGTCTGCCTTCGATCACCTTGATCCGGTTGAGGTGGATCTCTCTCTCATAGCATGAGAATGATCTTTGTGGAAAAGGAATTCTCTCTTGGCTTGAGAGCGTTTCCAAATTATTTGTGCACTAAAAATTGGCTAAGCTAATGAGAAATATATATTTGGGATTTTTAATTACATAGAATAATAAAATGATTTAATTACCCTAAATCATTTATTCATTTCATTTACTTCTTACTAATACCCCATGTATAATAATAACAGCTAGATATTTTTATTACTTGACATGCACCCAAAGAATTACATCTAATATTATTTAATTAAATAAATAATATTATTTCTTACAAATTCCCAAAAAATACACGGCGTGTATATTTAATATACATGGAGGGTACTTTTATTTTCCCATTTTTCATTTTTTCCACCACCACATTTATTAGACCTTGAATAATGGCTAATTATTTCTAAAATAAATAACATTTCATTACTCGCTAAAAAATATATTATTTCACCCACAATATATTCTCTTGAAGAACTAGTGTTGAAATAAATTCGATCAGCCACCTTTAAATAATTATTAAACCACAGTCAGAAATAATCTTTATTTAACTTGTTAAATTAATATTTAACTTATATACTTGGACACACTTAGTGTGTGACCCTCTAAGCCTTTTTCTCCATTGCATTAGATGGAGCCTACCTAAAGTCCAAGGATTTCATCTAGAAACATTCCAAGGAACCCATAGAGAAAGAAGTTAACACCATAATGATGTGTCACCTCCTATGAATTCTTACCATGTAATATAATCCCTTTGTCTTGATACCCAAATCAAGCGGGTTTCATGCTAGTGTCATCAACCCATGTGCTCGATTATTCGTTCTTTGACTTTATAGAATTGAACTCTCCCATTCCTCACCATGCCCATGAATTTATTTAGGCTATATCAATTCCATAAAAGGGCCAGAGATATCTACTTTCGTTATGGAATGGAAGGGAAAAATCATTTCTCGCATTATCTATTAATGTAGTTTCGCTCATGACGTGCACAACATATCCAACCTTGCTTCTAACAATGTGTCATAACATTTTTAATCAATAAATCTAAGTTTGTGAGTTGTAATAACCATTAATAATAATCTTAAAGACTAAGGACCAATACACACGTCTGCAGATAGTAACATCCAATGAAACTATGAAATGTGGATTTTATATTAGAATGTCTCATTATTATAATATCCTCCATGATTTTACCAAGGGATCACCCAATGAGAATGTACCTCAATGTTTTATGGGTCTCCACCCCTAATGGCATGTATTATTTGTGTCCCTAAAATAACATCATTCGTCCATTGAACATATATTCAAGCACAGTGTTATGGAACTTCTGGGTTCTCATCATAGAAGGGATCCCATATGACCCTTTAATGTAGTAGCCATCCTTAAGACATTATCACATGCATTGGCACACAAAAGAACAATCAAGATGTGATAATGTATTTATTAAAAAATATAGTAAAAATTAGTTGGTTCATGGCCACCAACTCCAATAGACTCCCACTTGGACTGGAGCCAATGGCAAAAAGACTTTAACCTTCTAGCTCTCACATGATATCCATGATTCTACCGAGGTGGGCCTTTAGTAATGGGGTCTTCCTGATTCTGTTCCGTGGACACTTCTCTCACTACAACTTCACACCTTTGATAAAAATCACTCAAGAGGTTATACTTCTGGAGTATGTGCTTTTTCAATTAATGTGAACTTGGTTCTTTTGCAAGAGCCACCACTTCAGTATTATCACAATGCAATGTGATAGGATCTTTACTGTTTGGCACTACATCAAGATCCTAGAAAATGTTCTGAATCCAGACGCATTCTTTGGCTGCATCAGAAGCCTCTATATATTTGGACTCTACAGCAAAATCGGTGACAACTGGCTGCATTGAACTCTTCCAACTCACAGGTCCTCCATTGAGACATAAAACATATCCAGATTGAGATTTCAGATCATTTTGATCTATTTGAAAACCATCATTAGCATACCCTCTGATGACAAGCTTCTCATCTTCTTCATACACCATGAACATATCCTCGATTCTTCTGAGATACATAAGGATAGTCTTAACAGTAGTATAATGTTGTTCTCCTAAAACTGCTTGATATCTGCCTACCATGCTCAGTGTATAGGTAACATCAATCTTGGTATATAACATGTCATACATGATGTATCCTATAGTCGAATCGTATGGGAACATACTCATTCTATCTCTCTCTTTTCATATATGAGGACACGTTTTCTTATAAAGATATAGGCCATGTGAAACTGGAACTAATCCCTATTGGATTGTTCCATTCTAAATCTCTTTAGAATCTAGTCAATGTATGTACCCTAATGTAGTCCAAGAATCCTCTTGGATCTATCACGAATGATCATGATCCCTAGAATGTATGTTGTTTCACCTATGTCCCTCATGGATAAACACTTGTTCAACCAATCCTTAAGTGACTGTAATATGGGTACATCTTTTCCAATAAGAAATATGTCTTCAACAAATACTACTAGGATAACGATCACATTCCCATTAATCCTCTTATAAACACATGTATCATATTGATTCTTAATAAAACAAAATTCCTTAATGGATTCATCAAATCAAATGTTCCATGACCTGGATACTTTCTTTAATCCATAAATGGATTTCTACATCTTGAAAAACCATTTTGCTTCACATGGTGTCACAATCCCTTCTGGTTGTGTCATATAGACATTTTCCCGAAGGTTCCTATTATGGAATGTTGTTTTGACATCCATTTTCTAAATCTCGTAGTCATGGTAATATGCTATGGAAAGTATGATTCCTATGGATTTTAACATGGTAACTGGAAAGAAGGTTTCATCATAGTCAATTCCTTGACGTTGTCTGAATCCTTTATCCACTAGCATTTATTAATATGTGTTGACGCTCCTTTCCATCACAGAGTCTAAACTAATAAAAAGTGAAATGCTTTATCATAAATTGATTAATACTTTGAAGAAAACATCAAAAATTGACAAAGTCATGGACAATAGTTCTTTTCCATTTGGGTCACGCAAGTTCCCTCATAGTCGCGCATGTACACTTGTGCTCCGCATAATGGTCGCGCGGGTGACTTGCGCACCCTATTTGAAATTTCTCCCAGGGTATCTCTATCCAATAAATACCCCTATGGGCCCCCCATTTCAAGAACGGAAAATTCTAGAACCTCAGATTTGAGCTCCCGGTTCCCTAGTCTCTTTTCAAAGCTTCCAATCACTTCTAAGGTAATTTCATACCTAGAACGAAAGATCTAAAGAGGGGGAAGAAGGTCTAAGTGTTTAAATTAATCAACACTTCCACACCTAGGTGGCCAGCCCTTAGGGGAAATGGCCACACTTGTGCGCCGCCCTACTCCTTCCACATAACTTGTGCACTTCTCTTCTAGAATTTTCCAGGGATAGTATAAAAGGCTTGAGCCAATCCTTTCCCAAATTATACCCTAAGGATTGGCCAGTGCGCAAGTACCCATGTTTCGTGCAAGTATACTTGTGCGACCAGGACTTGTGTGCCCATACAGTACTTGCGTGCCCATGTAGTACTTGCACGCCCCTCTTTTTTTTGGGTGCCCTTCCTGCCCATTTCACCCCTCTTACACCTATCCACCTCTCCTCTTCAAGATTAAGCCATCAGAACTCTCTCCATTGCCATTTATGGCATGATTTCCTTCTTCGCTTCCTTATATGAAATGAATTCTATGGAACATCTCTCAAAACCAAGTGATTTACACAACCTTATATCACTAAATTTATATATTGCATTCATTCAACCTCATCCTTTAAGATGAGAGAATCCTTCACCTGGACCTCCTTTTTAAGAGTAATCCCCAATCCAAATTTTCATTAATTTGGGCATCCTCATTTGGATTAAGCCCCACTTCCTCATTAATTTGGGCCTCCTTTTCAAGAGTATGCCCCAAGTCCCCTAATCTGGGAATCCTCCTTAGGAGTAAGCCCTAGTCATAATTCCCTTAACCTGGGCTTCCTTTTCAACAGTAAGCCCCAGTCTCAATGCTTCCACGAATCTGGGCAGCCTCTTTAGGAGTAAAGACCCGACCATAATTCTCTTAACCCGGGATTCCTTTTCAAAAGTAATCCCCAGTCTCAAATATGGGCATCCTATTTAAGAGTAAGCCCCAATTACCTTAATTTTTCAAGTCCCTTAACCTGGGTCTCCTTCTCAGGAGTAATCCCAAGTCTTAATTTCTCTTAACCGGTCCCAATTTACTTTGAATCTGGGTTTCCTTATCAGGAGTAAAACCCAATCATAATTCCTCTCCTAACATGGGAATCTTCACTATGAGTAACCCAAAGATTAGAGTATCTAAATATCTGTAAAGCATGTATACCTTTATGGACCCTGTTCCAGTATTTCTTCCTCGAAGTAAATCTTAATCTTCATCTCTTTGGGAAGTCATACATACATAAGCCCCACATCATTTCTTATGATTGCATCTTTCATGGAACAATTGTCTGGTTTTACCAATACCTCTTGTTTCTCACACTGAGCATGACTCACGTGATCATAGAGAGTAAAAGTAATTATGAAATCCTTCTTTGAGCCATCAATCATAAACATCATACTCCCTTACTTGAACTACGTGGGTTCTAATTCCTTTTCTAGACAAAGGATATGTAGGCTTCCCATCAGCGAGTACGATACCAACTCTGAAATAACCCATTTCCATCTGAATGACAATAAACTTCAAGTGCCCCACTGAGTGTCTTTAAAACCAGTATGGTCATCATAATGACCAAGAGACTTTTATTTATTGAAGGATATCATTGACTAAGAATCTCTAACAAATACAGATGATTCTCTATCGATGAAGAACCTTGAATACATATAAAAGATTCTCTAAATTTCCTACATATTTAATCATTGATTGTCAGATCTAATGGATAGCCCATTTTATACTTGGTAATGCAATAAGGATTCACGAACACAACTTAAATATATAAAGAGAGTCCTGGAGTAGACAATAATTCCCCTAAAAAAGGTGTGATGAGTCCGACCTTCCATCCTCTTGACCAATGAAAATTCCTAAGCCTCATCAGTCCACAACTAATATGTGCCTACCTTTGGAAAGTAGGTCCAAATGGATATGGAATCATTTGATTTTTTCGGGACTACGCACAAACCCATTAATAAAAAAATTGGAATACTTGAACCATCCATCAATGAGGTCATCCCCAATTCTGCTGGAAAAAAAAATGTTGAACCTGACGTGAATCCTTAACCAAGTTAAAGTGATGTTTTACCTATTTGTTAGGCCCCTATTTAAACTCAATGAGAGGGCCAACAAAGAAATCAATAAAATATTTGCTCATTCAAAAAATGTATCCGCCGAACATATCTTGATTATGTTTGTTATATCAAACAAGAACTCTTTTCCAAGATCTTCTGCATTACAAGAATGTCTTTTCTTAAGTCCACGATTGTGAAAACCTCTACTGTGAATGCATCTATTGCTGCTCCTATTGGATCATCGTCTGTTCTGAGGACGACAGCACCTACTCAGCTTCTTCAACGTGGGGTATCGAATTCACTGGTTAAGGAGTACCATAAACACGGTACCATTCCAACTTTGGAGGCTGCTTGACAAGCCCTCCAAGTGAACAACTCACCCTGGTCGTCCGGACAATGACCACCAGTGATCAAGAAGCATGCGGTGCTAACCAACGTCTCCAACCATTTCGGGTCGTTATCCCCGTAACACAATCACCATTCACTCCCGTATTCTGGGGAGGTGAATGAGAAGGTCCCTCAGGTCCTTAATTCAAGGAGACAGGAGTCCTTCCCGAGGGATCCCATCAACAATCGCGGCCAGACTCGTGTGGCAGGGTGCCCTAAACATGATGAGGGTGTCATCTCCAGGTGTTCGGCTCAGGTTCCTTGAACCCGAGTAGGCAAGATGAACTACCAAAGGCAAAAAATGGTTAACAATGAGTAGGTTATTATCTCTGTTGTTTCCGGAGAAGTCCACCAACCTAACTTGGTGGCAAGAAACAAACGGGCACACACACCCGTCCTTTTTAATTCCGCTATATAACAAACTCTTCTGGAAGCATCACAACAATACCGCCAGGAAATTCCAGTGGAGTACTATAGACAAGAACATACAACTGTTTATAAGTCAACGGCTAGTCAGCAGGCTCATCTGACTACATGTGATGGAGCCCGCCAACCCAATGTGATGACAACTAGTAAACAGGTTCATACACCTACACACACTCATCAATCCTGCCAGTAGCCTCGTCTGTAAATGTTTAAGGAAGCTCATCAACCACATTCGGAGGAGTGAAATCAGAAGGAACATACACCTACTAGTATTGATCAAGCCTTCCAACAGTCTCGTTTGGTAGAATTTGGAGAGGTCTATCGGAAAGCTCTGGTGATAAACAAGAGGCAGCCTCAACTCTCTGCCCCCACACTTGAGTACTGTCAGGATTCACTGACAGGAAAAGGAGGACAAGAGCAGGAACACACACCTACTCCAAGCATGGAATGGACGTATATCCCAGTTCTAGCAGCTGAGGTCACCAAGAATATTCTATCAATGGTGAAAGAGTAGAAGAAAATCCCTGCCCATATCCTGGATGCCTGTAATGATATTATAACAAATTCAGCAGCATCTAATGGAAAGAAACATATATTTATCGCTACCAGTGGAGTGATACATCAACAGTTCACTCCGGAACAAACACACACATCTGTTCCAGTCCAAGAGGGTTGTGGGGCGTACTCCCCCATATCATACGGAAAACCAATTCCGGAACATACACCTAGTTTGAGCAGAGATAATCAGCCTAACCTGATCATTTCTCCTGAGCAGGCACATACACCTGAAAAATTGAGTAAGAAGGCGTCTAAGAAAAAGACCTGCCCAGCACAGTCAATAAATCAAGGTCCAATCTGAAACAAGGCCTTACTCGATGCTGGAGTTCTTGTTTCACTCAAACAACTCTCTGTTGAAACTCATGATTCTGCTCTCTTGGTTCCCAATAGTGGTAACATTAATTCTGAAGTTCTGCATCAGATACTTCCTCATTAAGGCTTGCTTCATGAAAATTCGGTTGATCTCAATGTTTTATCTTCAGGTGAGAGCCACAAGAACCCTCTGTGTGGTCAGAAGGCCAAGGAGAAAAATGTTTCATCTTTTGTTGTAACCCACCATGGTGGTCCTCCCTGTGATGATGAATTTCGCTGTGAAAGTCCTCTCCACAGTAGTGATTCACATTGTTGGAAAATTCTCCAACAGACAATGTAGTGACAAGAAATCCCTCTTATCTTGAGGCACTTGAAAATGTGAATCCAGTGATGTCTGATGCTTTATAATTAGAAGGTGAAATACTTTCTCAACCAGAAGATAGATCAGGGTGTAGGTCATTCTCCAAAGCACCCCTAAGTCAGTGATTTATCTACCAATCTTGACCAGAAGATATCCTAGGGAGTATATCATTCTCCAATTATTTATCTACCAATATTGTTGAATCAGATGAATCAATAAGGAATCACCATCTCTGGTCTAATCATGTAGAAGAATATTCATTTAATGATAAAGATGAAGTACTGAATATGAGAAAACAACTAGAAAAAGGTGAAGTACCAGTCATGTTTTGGCCTTCGACCAACTCTTAGTATGATATTCCAGAGATGTTGACAGAAGATGGAATTCATGATATTTGTGTCAACATATAGAAAACTCATTGTCAGTTGAAAAATAAAATATTATCTTATTATTAATATGAAAATCATGTCAAGATAATAGAAGGGTTATAATGCCAAATTGATTTGGCATCTCTCTCAGTTTCTCGGTATCTGAAGCCTGAAAAAAAGTAGAGAGCCCTTCACCGTTCATGACTTGGCGCACTAAGATGATTGCACCAGTTAATTGCCAATTCCACATCTGGTATTCATATTAGGGGATGGGGTGTTCATGGAGAACTACATTTCACTGTTCTCTCCAGTCAGCAAAGCCCAACGAAAATGGTCTCATGCAATGTTATTGCCCATGGCCGGCCACAGTCAATGGGTTTTGTTTGTAATCAAAAGCTTTCCCAAGAATAGGCTTCAACTAGTTCCTCTCAAAATAAAGCATAAAAAGAAAAAGTTTTTGAATTACTCCTACATAAACCAGACGAGAATATTGAATAGGCCTCTTGTTTGGAGCAAGCACATCATCAAGTGACAGAAGTGTCAGAAATCATCCAATGGTCTTTTGAGCTGGGTGATAAAAGTGGATGTAGGTTGATGCATCCAGCTAATTTCTGGACTAAGGACTGAAATATCATGAGAGATTTCAAAAAACTCTTAGATATATCATGTCAAGAACCACCCCATCTTGCCATACTGGGGACTCTTTTAACCCAACCCTCAGAATAAATAAATAGGATTCAAGGAGTTGAGAAAAGACAGTAGGAACAGCCCCAGTCCACCGGACTGGGGACTTTTTCAAATCCTCAATCCCTCCCCCAGAGAAATTCAGTCATCTATCGATTGGGGAAGAATCCTCAAGAGGAACGAAGAACCAAATTATCATGAAATTCCCTCCAAATTACGGTTCATCAATAAGTTCTTAACGGATAGAATCAACAAAAGGAAATGTCTCAGCAAGGACATCGAAGAATAAAATATCGCATAAATTCAAATAGAAGGGATGTAATGCATTATGCATCAATCAATGTCATTAATGACATAGTTGTTGACCCACCAGATGAGGCTCACTCGGAGGGATCAGATGAAGAGGTTCCTATTGAAGAAGTTGTATGCACAGACACAAGTGAAGAAGGTGTGCGTACACGAAATCAAATGATTACTCAGAACCAAGGTAATCCTTCAAGTAACCCACTTCCCCCTCTCTGAAAGGGATTCAACAAGGGGAAAGGAAAGAATAAGGTTACATACCCTTCCTATGGAGAAGTCCAATCGCTCTCACCAGAGAAAAGATATGCACAACAAGAGGAAGAAATGAAGGAATTGAGGAGGATGAATGCAGAACTACTTCAGGGTAGTATTCTTCCTAAGAGTGATGGAGTTAGTCAGTCAAATGAATTTGTTGTATCTACTGAGAAGGATCAAGAAAGTACTCCTTTATCAGTACACCCTCACAGGTCTAATCCTATGGGTCAAGTCCAACAACAATTGACAGTGTGTAACACCCCGAGCTTCCACGATATGCTTCTCATTCAATAATGCAATTGCTTGCATTATACGCAACTTCGAGTTCTAAAACACCGCGACTAATCAAAGTAGCCGTTATGAATAGTAATAAACAATTTTTAAAATTATAGAAATTTTATATTTCAAAATGGACTTCATTTTTGGATTCGGAATATCGATATTATCCTATGTTGAATTTTTGGTATTTTTCTGAGAACTTCTAATTTTTTATGAATAGTGAAAAATACTTAAAACAACATTTTAATCAAAATAATTTATTGTGATAAATTATACTATTTAGTGTTTTTAAGGTATAATTAGAATATATTTTTACCATTTTATCCAATGGTGGTCATTAGAATTAATTTAACATTGAAATTGGATATAAACAATTGCCAATCTTTTTATATAAATTGTTTCTTAAAAACACGCTATTTGTCGTAACAGCGGGAATTAATTATAAAATTAATTAATGAAATTTATATGTTTGGAATTTGTTAAAATAGACATCATTTTTGAATTCGGAATATCAATTATAGCTTAGGGTGAAATTTTGGCCTTTTTCTGAAAAACTTCAATTTTTGATGAATAGTGAAACCACTAAGTGGTAGTTAAATAACTGATTTTTCGTTTAAATGAAATATTACCACTTCTGTGATTTGATTTTCAAAAATCCGACATACATGGTTGTCATTAAGAAGTAAAATGTGGTTCAATGAGATTAAAATAATTTTTTGGTGAATAGTAACTTTTAAGTTCTTAATCGCGATTAGAGGTAATTAGTGTAGTTTAAGGTACAAATAATGCTTTAATAATATGAGATGAGCATGAAACTTGTCCTACTCCTATTGGATGAGACATGGACGACCAAGACACCCCATGGGTCAACTTGGGGACCCCATGGAGCCACTTTAGTTGGAAAATGAAATTAATATATATTTATTTAATGTTAAAATTAAATTGACACAAACATGAGTTTTTTTACTAAAACAATTTTTAAGTGGGGTACAAGTCCAAATTTTGACTATAAATATTCATTAGAAAGATAAAACGATTTCCTACATCATAGTAGTTTTTTTATAATTTCTAGACATTAAATAAATTAAATTATTTATGACATCATTATGATGCAGCGATGACCTCATTATTTAATGATTTTAATAAAATGAAAAGATAATGTAAAATCCAAGGCTTACACTTGTCCAAAGACTATTGGATGGGTAGATTTCGAACCCTTATCACCTTAGCCACGAATTATATAAGTGTGGGACCTTTAGAATCCGAAAAGCATTATGTAATAATGTAACATTTCAATCTTTCCCAAAGAGCCCCTCCTCTCCACTTATAAAAGGCCCCCACCTCTCCCACCTTATTCACACTTTCAAGCCATTTGGATCGGCCAAACACTGCCCAAATACTCTCCCAACTTCCACCTCTTACTCCTAGAAGCCTCACTTTGGGAAGAACTCTTCCCAAGGAAGCCTTTGGCTCAAATCAAAAAGAGTTACCCGATTTTGAGGAGGTTAAAGAACGGTTGAGTCAAGTCGGACACGAGGTAAGGGAATTTCTTAACCCAACTTCCATTCTTTGGGTTAATCTCCTACTTTTAAATTATGTCATGATATTATTATGTATTATCTAGTATTTTTACTTTATTTATGTGTGTACTTATAGTGAATAGACATAATAGATCTATTTTATTTTAAAAATGATCTTTTTAAGGACTCCGTCTCAATATACTTCCATTGAGGCATATTTGGTTTTATACACAACATTCTTTTATACGGTGTATAAACCCCTTTGAATTTTACATTTATTCAAAAGGTTTTATTTTATGATTATTTGATTTATAAATGATTTCAAAAAAAAGATATTTCTCTCAAATATATGAAAATCCAGTGCAAATGTATACGTATTTAACGCAAGCTTAAAAATGTTTTCAGAAAACCTGACTCTCGAGTGTGGTAGACAGGAAGGGATTGGGCGTGGACCCATCATGGCCTGTAATTAGTCGAGCAGTCTCAGAATTAGTTATTTTGTTTTCAAAAGCTTGCATAATGTTTTCAAAAAAACACTGGAGTATATTTTAGCAATTTTAAACGCAAGTATCTTCGAATAAGATTGCATCGGTAGGTCTCATGAGACAACTAGACGTGGAATTGGCCGAGGCCCTTTCCCAATTTGATTTATGGTTTTGGACGAGGCCTTAATCATTTTTGACGTCTTGGCCGAGGCCTTGAAAAAATGTTTCAGAATGTCTGGCATTATACATTCCCTCATTATGAAAGTGGTTATTGATATTTCATGTGATTATTCGACCAGTAGAATATCAATGTGAAGAAGTGAATGGCATTATCTCATTTTACTTTTGCCATATTATTTTAATGTTCAAGTTTAAAAGGCTTTTATTTTAGTTATACATTGCCTTAAATTTTTATGTTTATTTATGAAAGCTTCCGCAATATTATTATCCTTACTGAGCATTTGAGCTCACCCCTTTCAATGTTTTAATATTTTCTAGGATGTGAAGAAGTATTTTATGAATGACCTGCAGGGATAGTCAGAAGAGAATATGAGTGTGGACTATGGAGACTTTTTTATTGTAGTTTTTCACTTTATGATGTAATGTAACGTTTATGAATGTATCTAGTGTTTCCAAGGCTACTAAACTAATCGGTCTTTCGAGACTTGATCTTTTTTGATCATGCCAATGTTACGAAGTAATGCACCGACTCTGGGTAGCTGGGGTCGGGGCGTTACAGTTGGTATCAGAGTTAGTTTAGTACTAACCTTGGAAGCTAGATTTAGATAAACTCTGATTAGAGCACATATCCCAAAGATAGACTTTGAGGATTAGTATAGAAGAACTTCCTAGAATTTTGGTATTATAGAATGTTATGAGTTTCCGAGCAATACATCCATGTCTAGATACGAGCAGGTAGAGGCGGCTCTGGCACAGATGTACCTAGGGGTAAAACCCGAAAACACCGCTTTGAGATAGACTCGAACGGGAACTGGTGCACGACAACGGTCCTTGCTTCACTCTTGGTTACGACACTCTCGGGGGATATGCTTTGGATAATTCACATTTTCTTTACAAACCACTATGAAGGGTTATGAGTATATACTTCCTCAAAGAAAACATTTTATAGATTATATCCATAAATAGTTCAATTTATATTAAGTATCGTACAAGTATGTAATTATGTATTTTGATTCATAAACTAATATAGTTTATTCCATTGATTAGAAATGGCGCATAGTGGAAGGAAAGGAAACTGTATCAATGCACGCACTCCGTGTAGGGATTGCCCTCCTGCGCAAGATAATTATTGTGGATCTGGAGATACAACTGGTGCTGATCAACTTACTACCATACTGGGAAAACTCACGCAGGTTATGAATAATAACCTTACTCGTATGGAGCACCCTGATCCGCAACGTGGAGGATCAATGTTAGACCGCTTCATGAGGCAACAACCACCAACCTTCAATGGGAGTACAAATCCTATAGTAGCCGAGCAATGGATAAATTCCTTAGAGAAAATATTCCATGCCTTGGGGAGTAGTGAAAGGGAGAAGGTTGTAATGGCAGTTTACCGCCTCACTGGAGATGCCGATCAGTGGTGGTCGCTGATTCAAAACACAAAGGAAGATGATGACGTATCGAATATGGAATGGAGGGAGTTAAAATAGATTTTCTTATAAAAATACTTTCCTCGTGACCATCGAGCAGATATGGAAAGGCAATTTCTGAGTCTGAGGCAGAAGGAGGATGAGAATGTCGCAAAGTATGAGGCCAACTTTACAAGGTTAGCGAGGCATGCTGCCGATTATATACGTAACCCAAGGAGTAAGATTGATCGTTTACTTGATGGGCTAAATCCATTTGTCCGTCGATCATTAGTATCAAAATCCTTCTCATCATACGAAGATATTGTCTCGTGTGCTATCAAGACAGAAAAGGAATTCTCTAAGTCTTATGACAACAAAGTAAAGCAAGAGAAGAAGAGAACCGTGGAACAAGAGACAGATAAAGGGAAAAAGGGAAAGAAGGATTTTCCATTATGTGATAATTGTGGGAAGAATCACCCTGGTACGTGCCTAAAAGGAATGGGAGTTTGTTATAAATGTGGAGAAAAGGGTCACCAGGCTCGTGATTGCAAGGGAAAGAAAGAGGTTGTTAAAGTTGAATGCTACAATTGTAGGGAAATGGGGCATTATGGAAATTAATGTCCTATGCGTCAAGGAAACTTACCTCAGAAAAAGGCCAAGGGATCAAGGCCAATCTTATGCTGTGACTACAGTTGAAGCAGAATAATTAATGTATTGGTGCTTTTGGACTCAAGGATTATATTCTGGTTATTCGAATAATGTGATATATATATATAAGGATTATACTGCAGTACTTGTTGATTTCAGAAAGGTTTTATTATGATGAAGGTAATTATATTTTAAGTATGTGACAATAAGAGAAAATTTACATTGTTTGGGAAATCTGATAAATTGATTTTGGAATTAAGAGACCTTTTAGAGAATGTCTGGACAGAGGTATATTGGATAATTATAAAGGTTGGAGTGGATTAAGTTGATCTTTGGATAGTATTGTTTATGGTTAAAAAATTTATGAAGATTATTTTCGGAATATTATGATACTATAGTTTTAGGAAAAGGACAACCTGCAGGGTGGGGTATAACCCGTCGCGTCGGACAAAGCTGCAGGAATCGAACCCACAACCATAGTGCGATAGGCCTTTATTTCCTACCACTAGCCTACAGGAAGTCCCTGGTTATTACAAAATAATTTTACTAATCTAAATGGCATGTGTTAACATTTGGAACCATATCCAATTAAGATAAATAGAATATTTTTGAGTTCCGTTACCATTTGGAGTAAAAGTTGGGTTTCTGGTAAAAATTTATTAACGAATGAAAGTATACATAACAAGTATGTATATTCCCTTACATTCTTAGTAAATCTCCTAAATAAATTCCTCAACATTATAAAAGGTAACTTAAAACAAAAATGTTGACGGTTAACTTTTCCAACTGGGGATTCAATGACCGTTTAACCAATCACAAGTTTGTGATTTTCTTGTAGTTAAACTTTCTCCTAATCCTGTTTTCTATAACTCTCCATCAGACCTTGATGGTTCGTTTCTCCTCCATATCCATATTTTCATAGAATCCTAGAATGGGCTATATCGGGTGACCTTTGTACTTATCTTGCTTTCTTTTAATGTTATATATTTATTAACCTTATTTCCGATGTGGGTTTTCCTCAAAGGTATTTTCTCTTTTCAACATTTTATTTTCAAAGAAAAATTTCAAATTGCGAGGACGCAATTTATTGAAGGAGGGGGAGAATGTAACACCCCGAGCTTCCACGATACGCTTCTCATTCAATAATGCAATAGCTTGCATTGTACGCAACTTCGAGTTCTAAAACACCGCGACTAATCAAAGTAGCCGTTATGAATACTAATAACCACTTTTTAAAATTATAGAAATTTTATATTTCAAAATGGACTTCATTTTTGGATTCGGAATATCGAAATTAGCCTATGTTGAATTTTTGGTATTTTTCAGAGAACTTCTAATTTTTTATGAATAGTGAAAAATAATTAAAACAACTTTTTATCAAAATAATTTATTGTGATAAATTATACTATTTAGTGGTTTTAATGTATAATTAGAATATATTTTTACCATTTTATCCAATGGTGGTCATTAGAATTAATTTATCATTGAAATTGGACATAAACAATTGCCAGTCTTTTGATATAAATTGTTTCTTAAAAACACGCTATTTTTCGTAACAACGGGAATTAATTATAAAATTAATTAATGAAACTTATATTTTTGGAATTTTGTAAAATAGACATCATTTTTGAATTCGGAATATCAATTATATCTTAGGGTGAAATTTTGGCCTTGTTCTGAAAAACTTCAATTTTTGATGAATAGTGAAACCACTAAGTGGTAGTTAAATAACTGATTTTTCATTTAAATGAAATATTACCACTTCTGTGATTTGATTTTCAAAAATCTGACATACATGGTTGTCATTAAGAAGTAAAATTTGGTTCAATGAGATTAAAATAATTTTTTGGTGAATAGTAACTTTTATGTTCTTAATCGCGATTAGAGGTAATTAGTGTAGTTTAAGGTACACATAATGTTTTAATAATATGAGATGAGCATGAAACTTTTCCTACTCCTATTGGATGAGTAATGGCCGACCGAGACAACACATGGGTCAACTTGGGGACCCCATGGAGCCACTTTAGTTGGAAAATGACATTAATATATATTTATTTAATGATAAAATTAAATTGACACAAACATG
The DNA here is from genome assembly GCA_963277665.1 of Viscum album. Taxonomy (NCBI): domain Eukaryota; kingdom Viridiplantae; phylum Streptophyta; class Magnoliopsida; order Santalales; family Viscaceae; genus Viscum; species Viscum album. The sequence continues at coordinate 803,034,309 of OY728119.1, read as the reverse complement.
AGTTTGTTTACTAAAACAGTTTTTAAGTGGGGCTACACAAGTCCAAATTTTGACTATAAATATTCATTAGAAAGATAAAACGATTTCCTACATCATAGTATTGTTTTTATAATTTTTAGACATTAAATAAATGAAATTATTTATGACATAATTATGATGCAGTGATGACCTCATTATTTAACGATTTTAATAAAATGAAAAGATCATGAAAAATCCAAGGCTTACACTTTTCCAAAGACTATTGGATGGGTAGATTTCAAACCCTTATCACCTTAGCCACGAATTATTTAAGTGTGGGACCTTTATAATCCGAGAAGAATTGTGTAATAATGTAACATTTCAATCTTTCCAATAGAGCCCCTCCTCTCCACTTATAAAAGGCCCCCACCTCTCCCACCTTATTCACACTTTCAATCCATTTGGATCGGCCAAAATATTCCCAAATACTCTCCCAAATTCCCCCTCTTACTCTTAGAAGCCTCACTTTGGTATGAACTCTTCCCAAGGAAGCCTTTGGCTCAAATCAAAAAGAGTTACCCGCTTTTGAGGAGGTTAAAGAACGGTTGAGTCAAGTCGGACACGAGGTAAGGGAATTTCTTAACCCAACTTCCATTCTTTGGGTTAATATCCTACTTTTAAATTATGTCATGATATTATTATGTCTTATATAGTATTTGTACTTTATTTATGTGTGTACTTATAGTGAATACACATAATAGATCTATTTTATTTTAAAAATGATCTTTTTAAGGACTCCGTCGCAATCTACTTCCATTGAGGCATATTTGGTTTTATACACAACATTATTTTATACGGTGTATAAACCCCTTTGACTTTTACATTTATTCAAAAGGGTTTATTTTATGATTATTTTATTTATAAATGATTTCAAAAAAAAGATATTTCTCTCAAATATATGAAAATCCAGTGCAAATGTATACGTATTTAACGCAAGCTTAAAAATGTTTTCAGAAAACCTGACTCTCGAGTGTGGTAGACAGGAAGGGACTGGGCGTGGACCAATCATGGCTTGTAATTACTTGAGCAGTCTCAGAATTAGTTATTTTTTTTTCAAAATCTTGCATAATGTTTTCAGAAAAACACTAGAGTATATTTAAGCAATTTTAAACGTAAGTATCTTCGAAAAGATTGCATCGGTAGGTCTCATGAGACAACTAGATGTGGAATTGGCCGAGGCCCTTTCCCAATTTGATTTATGGTTTTGGCCGAGGCCTTAATCATTTTAGACGTCTTGGCCGAGGCCTTGAAAAAATGTTTCAGAATGTCTGGCATTATACATTCCCTCATTATGAAAGTGGTTATTGATATTTCATGTGATTATTCGACCAGTAGAGTATCCATGTGAAGAAGTGAATGGAATTATCTCATTTTACTTTTGCCATATTATTTTGATGTTCAAGTTTAAAAGGCTTTTGTTTTAGTTATACATTGCTTTAAATTTTTTTGTTTATTTATGAAAGCCTCCGCAATATTGTTATCCTTACTGAGCATTTGAGCTCACCCCTTTCAATGTTTTAATATTTTCCAGGATGTGAAGAAGTATTTTATGAATGACCTGCAGGGATAGTCAGAAGAGGATATGAGTTTGGACTATGGAGACTTTTTTATTGTAGTTTTTCACTTTATGATGTAATGTAATGTTTATTAATATATCAAGTGTTTCCAAGGCTACTAAACTAATCGGTCTTTCGAGACTTGATCTTTTGTGATCAAGACAATGTTACGAAGTAATGCACCGACTCTTGGTAGCTGGGGTCGGGGCATTACACAGTGCTACCATTGGTTGTAGGATGAGCTTCCACATCTGTACCAGCTCCAGTCATTGCACCTATTCAGTTCCAAGATCAACCGGAAGTTTCTCAAAAGTTAATAACTACTATTGAGTCATTAACAGCTCATTTGGAAGCTATGGAGGAAAAGTGTGCTCCGGTTCAACGAGATAAGAGAGCTTACCCTAAATGGGTTGATGAAATTCCTCCCCCATCAAAGTTTACAAGTACCACATTCCCAATCATTAATGTTTCGGGAGACCCAGAGAAACAATTAACACATTTATTTTCTCATTGCGATCCTATGATGGGAACCCTTCAGCAACAAGAAGTAGTTAAGCTCAGGTGTTTTGTACAGTCATTACAAGGACCTACTTTTTTTTGATACACAAGCTTAAAATCCCAGTCAATTACCAGATCGGAGGATCTTCGTCAACAATTTCTTATTCAATTCAGATCAATGTTTCCAATGACAACAGTTTTTGATCTTACAAATAGTAAGAAAAGGGAGAATGAAAGGGTCTTATATTTCATTGCTCGTAGGAAGGGATTAACATATTCCCTAAGCTTAGCACTCACTCTAGAGGAATTATTTTCAATCTGTGTGGAAACTTTACGTGATTATTTATGCACACCGCTGATCCCTGTGAAATACACAGGAGGGTTTCGAGACCTTACTTCAATCGCTCAACAGATTGAAGATTCTCTTATAAAGACTAAGGATAATGCTCGTGTAATTCCATCAGCTCCAGGAAGGAGGATGGGTAATGTTGAGACTACTACAGTTATGAATAAACAAGCACCTATACCTACTTCTACTTCAAAACCATCATCTTCTTGAAGGGATACACCTCCTGAGTGCCAACAACAGAGGCCATTTTTTCAAGATGATCAGAGAGATCAGAGACAAAAACAATATGAGGATTTGAAAATCTAATTGTACTCTTTCCAAAATTAACAGGGTCCTGGTTATTTCATTTCAGATCTGGAAAATAATTTGGTTCAATTTCCAAGGCCTAAGAGGCCAAATAAGGAAAGATATGAAGACCGTCCCAACTATTGCCCATTTCACAAAATGTTGGGGCATCCAATTCAGGAGTGTTTTGTTTTCAAGGACCTCCTTCAAAAAATGGTTGATTTGGGACCAGTCAAACTGAAAGGTTCTTCAGCTCAGGTAGCATGTGTTACCACTACATTTATAGAGGAGGAAAGTGAGTGGAAATAAGTTAAGAACAAAAATGCACAAAAATATGATGATTGGATGGTCAGAAAGATGATCAACCTAACTCTTGCTATTTTGAGAACACAATTAAAGAAACCAAATGTGCCTTCCTCCATGAATGCCGCAGAAAAAACCTCTTCATCAGAGAGAAAATTCTCAATGAAACGGCATAATTCAAAGAAAGAAGAAGAATCAGAAGAGGATGAGTATGTGTCAATGCCTAAGTTGTCTTTGACTCTAGAAGATTTCATGCCATCTACATCAAATCCATGGGCACTGCCCCAACAAACAGCATATCCTAAATAGGCTAATCAGGCAAAGTCTTCATCGGATGAAAAGTTGATCTTCGGTTTTGTTAATATGATTCAATTAACAGATCTGTATGCTAGTCACAGTTTCGATTTTGATGAGCCCGAGTTCCCTGTATCAATCAGACGAATCAGAGGAATTTCCAGAGGCTCAGGATACAGGGGAAGACATGGATCTTTTAGAGGCCACTATTAAAATTCTACCCCTGCTAGAACTCTGTGTGTGGTAGAAACTCATGGTATAGCCCTTCAACGATCTCAACAAGAACAAGAAAGTTATTCCACACAAGGCAGACTCAGTCCTGGAACAATTATTCTGGAAGATCAGTTGAATGTTCAATCTTCTTCCTATCAGTAGGTAAATAGACCTAATCTCTCTAATCTCCCAAAGCCAGGAATTACCAACTCCTATCCTGGTATAAGATGCATCAACTTCCAAAGCATCAATTTCCAAGGCAACTGCTAAACCAAATGTTCCTGTTAGGAAACGCAGACCTTTGGATCAAAAGTATGATGTATTGAAACAATTATCCCAAATACCGGACATGTTATCAATTCTAGATGCTTTGAATTTATCAAAGGATCTTCGGGAGGCACTCATCGAGGCTTTGTCGAGTCCTCAAGAGTTTGAGACTGAAATTGATGTAGCTGAAGTCTACCATGTAGGGAATAATTCTGCAGAATGTCATGCAGTAATATCTTTTACTAATGAAGATGAATTTGATGTAGTGCATGGAAATATTAGACCTATGTACATATCTGTCAAGGTCCATGGTGTAGACATCCGAAGAGATTTCATTAATAATGGTTCAGGTGTCAACCTCATGCCCATTCATACACTTCGTCGATTGGGCCTCATAGAATCTGATATATCACCTTCAACTATGATGTTACAACAATATGATAAAAATGAACAAGAACCACTAGGCGAGATTACACTCAGAACTCGGTTTGGAGATCTTGTATCCAATTCAGATTTCATGGTTGTTGATCAAGACTCAGCCTTCAACATCTTGTTTGGAAAACCCTGGCAACATCAACATGCGGCTATCCCTTCATCGTACCATCAATGTCTCAAATATTGTTTCAATGGTCATGTTGGGAAATTTTATTGTCATAAGTCCTCATTCAAGACATGTTAATCTCAATATATTGAGGCGGAATTCTACCACATGAAGGGGAAGGAGGAATCCACAAAAAAGTAGATTACCAAAGTTAATGCTCCACATGGTTTGGAAAAGATTCTAGTAAACACATTAGCACATGTGAGTATAGATTATGTGGTGCATATCAGTAAAATTGACAGGATATACCCAAATCAAAATACTCTTATGGAAACTTCCATAATGTTAATTACGGTAATCAAGCCAGACAACCTGGGATAAAGTGGTGATCCACCAAGAAATGATGAAAGCTCAAATGGAGATTTCTTCATTTCATCTGCTAAAATCCAGCAAGTCTATACTTTTTCAACCAGACCATAAGAAGTTATATCAATGTTAGAGGTGAATAGTGATGTTGATTCTCAATCCATCATCTCCTCTTTATTACCCAAAGAAGACCCTTCATCAAAAATTGGGTTGGAAATGGAAGATTCTTCTTCAAGATGTGAAAATTTTAACGTCTCTTCTAATCATGAAAATTTTTCTTCATCATCTACTATGAAAGTATAAACAGAATAAATAATACATGTGGAAGAAGAAGACGATGATCTCAGGGATGCTCCTCCATCATTTGAAGAGGGTATCTCTACCACCGTGGATGAACTCAGAGTAATAAATCTAGGTACAAATGAAGATCCACGCCCCACTTTAATTAGTGCGGTTACGACTCCTGAAGATCAAGAGATGCATATTTCCTTTTTAAAGAAAAATCGAGATATATTTTCTTGGAACTATAAATAGATGTCAGGGCTTCATTCTGATGTTGCCACTCATCATTTGGGTTTTCCAGAAGAACATCGAGGATTCAAACAAGCTACTAGAAGAACACACCCAACCTATGCTTCCAAAATTGAGGTTGAAGTGGATAATATTATCAAAGCTAAATTAGTCAGAGAATTTCAATATCCCATGTGGTTGGCTAATATTGTCCTAGTGAAAATGAAGAATGTAAAAATTAGAGTTTGCATTGATTTCAGGGATCTTAATCGGCATTATTCTAAGAATGATTTTCCAGTTCTGATTAACGAACTATTAATTGATGCAACAGATAGATTTGAAGCACTCTCCTTCATGGATGGAAATTCTAGATATAATAAAATCCTAATTTCTCTAGAAGATGAGGAATCTACAGCCTTCAGATCCCCTCAGGGTGTGTTTTGCTATCGGGTAATGACCTTCGGCCTAAAGAATGCAGGCAGAACATATCAGTGTGCCATGCATCGTATCTTCAAACCCTTTTTAGGGATGTTCATTGAATGTTATGTGGACAAATTGGTGGCCAAATCCAGGAAACTTCCTAACAAATTTTCTGATTTGGAATTCATATTCCGCAAACTTTGGCAACATAATTTGAAGATGAACCCCTTGAAATGTGCTTTTGGGGTAACCTCCAGAAAATTTCTCAGCTTTGTTGTACGCCATTGTGGTATCGAAGTTGATCCTATGAAGGCAAAGTCAATCCTTGGTATGTAACCTCCTCATAATCTGAACAAATTGAGAGGACTTCAAAGACATTTATCCTATATTCGGCGTTTCATCGCCAATTTGGCAGGAAAAAGTTTACCCTTAACCAAATTGATGAATAAGGGAGTCACTTACCAGTGGACTAAAGAATGTCAAGAAGCATTCGATATTCTCAAGAACTATCTCTTGAGTCCACCGGTGTCAATTCCACCTGTTGAAAGAATACCATTTATCCTCAATGTGACATCTCTAGAGCGATGATTGGGTGCCTTTATTGCTCAGAAGAATGATGCTGGGAATGAAAACATCCTCTACTATCTCAGTCGGACTATGCTTGAAGAAGAAAACTGATACTCAAGTGTAGAGAAGTGCTGCCTAGCATTAATATTTGCAATTAAAAAGTTGAGACACTACCTGAAACATCACGAGGTCCAATTGGCATCTCGCAATAACCTGCTCAAATTCATCCTTAGTCATCCAATGCTTACAGGGCATCTGGCAAGGTGGGCAGTTATCTCACAGCAATTTGATATTCAATATGTGTCTCAAAAGCTAATAAAGGGCCAAGATCTGGCTGATTTATTTGCTGAACAACCTTCAATGGAAGACACATCTTCAGATATTAAACTCCCTGATGAAGAATTCTTCCCTATTCAAGAAAGTATCCAAATGTATGAAATTTACATTTATGGTGCTTCCAGAAGTCCAACAGGGAGGAAAATGTAAAATCCTAAATTGAACAAAGTTGGATTAGGAATTGTGCTCATTTTTCCTGAAAAGGCAGTGTTACCTTATTTATTCTCATTGTTGGGAGGCGGTACAAATAATGAAGCAGTATACCAAGCCCTCATCGTAGGATTGGAGTTGACGCTTCAAGAACTAGTGAATCACTTAATGGTGAAAGGTGCTTCAGACCTGGTAATCAAACAAGTCAATGGTGATTATTCCATGAAAAAAGAAGAACTAATCCTTTTGTATTATTATGTCATATAATTAATGGTGGAATTCCCTTTAGAACCAATATTTTCTTATGTCCCAAGATCAGAAAATGCCCAAGCTGATGCACTAGATAATATAGCCACAACTCTGGTAGATCCAAATCGGGATGAGACAACCATCAGTATTTCCCACCGTCATACAATTTCACCTTATGTTCAAACCAGAACAAAGGAAATTAATGAAATTAGTCCCATCTATGAACCATACGTTCATACTACGGAATGGATGACACCTATCAGGGAATGCCTTCAAAATGGAACACTTCCACCTGATAGAGCCGGGAAAGAACAAATCCGGCAACGTGTGGTCATTTTTACTCTTTATGACAGGCCAGATCACCTAGATAAAATTCTCTACAAGCTTGGTTTTGATGGAGTTCTATTTCATTGCATTGATGGTGAAGAGACAATGGTTGTCATGAAAGAAGTGCATGCAGGATTTTGTGTTTCCCACCAGTCTGGACACAGACTGTCTGATCAAATTTGAAGGCATGGATACTTTTGGCCTTCAATGATACAGGATTGTATAGATTTAACAAAGAAGATCAATTCATGTCATGTACATGCCAACTTCATTCATCAACCCCCAAATTTGCTTCATAATACTAAATACTCATGGCCATTTGCCACATGGGGAATGGATGTGGTGGGACCTTATCCTTCAGCTACAGCCAAGCAGTTTACGTATATTCTTACTACTACTAACTTATTTTCCAAATAGGAAGAGGCAATAACTCTCGAAGAAGTAAGTTATTATTGCACTTTTAGCTTCATCAAGTCTAACATCATTACCAGATTTGGTGTCCCTCATACCATATGGACGGACAATGGCATCAACTTCTTTCATCCGAGGTGAAGAAGTTGTATCAAGAATACAACATCAAATCCAATCATTCATCTCGGTATCATGCTGCGGCTAATGGCCAGATAGAATCCTTTAACAAGACTCCTTAAAACATACTCCAAAAGATGGTGGATAAAGATAAGAAGTCATGACCTGATAAACTCTTTCATGCTTTATGGGATTATCGAACTACCACCCACACTGCAACGTGGTCAACTCCATATTCATTGGTATATTGAAAGGAATTAGTATTGCCAATTGAGGTTCAATTACCCTCGTTAGTGTATCCATTTTTGATCAGTCATCTACAGATGAACAATCTCAAAAGTGATTTAATGAATTGGAACGGTTAGATGAGAAATGATTGTGCACCATGCACCACTTGGAAGTCTATCAGATTCTAATTGCATGAGCTTTCAATAAAAAAGTTCTTCTTCATTCATTAGTTCAGGGAGAATTGGTATTAGTTCTCATAACACCAAGGATACTAGGAAAGTAACCTCCCAAGATTGAGCCAAAATGGGAAGGACCTTATTCAATACATAAGGTCTACTCCAATGAAGCTTATTCTTTAATCTCAATGGATGAAGAACTCATCACTACTCCAAAAAATGCCATATTTCTAAATAAATATTTTGTATGAACACAAAATACACCAACGGTCCATGCATATGACTTTAAACTATTGGCACTTATGTCCAACATGACGTTAAATAGTGATGTCCTAACTACATGATGTTAAACTGTACAGAAGTCCCTTACTTCCGATAAGACGTTAAACTGCATAACCCATGGTCCATGCATATGACCTTAAACTATTTTCACTTTCGTCCAACTCGACGTTAAACTGTTTCCCCTTTCATCATCCTATATGATGTTAAACTATATAGAAATGGTCCATGTATATGACCTTAAACTATTCACACCATAGTCCAACACAACGTTAAACTGTATCATCCCTTTTTCGTACAACATGACGTTAAACTATGATAAAGTCCCTAATACGTTCAAAATGACGTTAAACTATTTCCTATTTTTTCCATACTGCATTACATTAAACTGCACAGTCCCCTTTTTCGTCCAACATGACGTTAAACTGTGAAAAAGTCTCTAATACGTCCAACATGACATTATACTGTGTCCTCTTTTGTCCTCACTGCATGACATTAAACTGCACAGTCCCCTTTTTTGTCCAACATGACATTAAAATGCATTGTCCCCATCTTCCTAACTACATGACGTTAAACTGTACAGATATCCATTAATACGTCCTACATGATGTTAAACTATATTTTTTCCCTGCTAAACAACACTAAACTGTGCAGCACCAATAGTCCTAACTGCAAGACTTTAAACTGCATAGTCCCTTGATGTGTCCTACATGACATTAAACTGTGCATCGTTAAGGTTATTTCTACCTCTTTTTTCTCACACCGAGTATGAATCATGTGACCTTATAGAAAAATTCAACTATAACACCCTCTTTGGACCTCTAACCACTCGTAATTCCCAACACCATTTTTTAGGTCGTTGTCCCCAAGAACAACTTGATCACTAATTCATTCAATAATTGTACTATGCGAACTTTGATCCTCACCTTCTAGGCTGGGTACATAGGTAGCCTCCCAAGGTTCAATCCTAAAACCAATCTCTTCACATTGGTTCGCCCCCATCTCATATTATGTTGATTTGTAAATCTGCTCCCCGAATCAATATCTTTACATTGGTTCACCTTCATCCTTTCTATACTATGTTAAAATGTACAAAACTTTTGTCCTATACGACAATAAACTACAATATTCTTTGATACCCTCACCTGAGAGGGAATCATTATTTACATTGATTTTCAATCATGTTATATTCCAAAGACTATGTGCATACATGGCAATGCCTAAACTTTTTATCTTGGGTTAAACCATCATTGCACTAAATTCCCCTTTCACCCTTCACATGTATGAACCAAATTTGTACATAGGGTATATCTAGAACTACGTGGGCTTGATTCCCATCTTTAAAGGATACTTAGGAACGTTCGAGTGTCCCTCGAATCCAGCCCCAAGTCTTTTGGTCCTAACCCTAAATTCCACTTTTAGTCCCCTGGCTGAAAAGTCCCCGTGATAACACACATTGTGGATTTCTTATAATGGTTTGAGTTCTATGACCCTAAACCACGATATCTTATACTCTCGTCCCACATGATGTTAAATTGTATTTCAAGAACTACGTATTGCTTGTTTCCCATCCTTATGGGATACATAGTGAACTCCAATATTTCAATTCAGGATCTAGCCACAACATGATTATGGTTATCATTGATCTGTGTATCTCTACATATATTGGGAAATACCCATAATTATGTGTCATAATCCTAACCTTAAATATTTTCAGAACTTCATAACACTTCTCTTGACTTCTAGTCACAAAAATGTCAAATTTCTGAGAGTTCTTTTGCCTGACTATGCAGCACGTTCCCTTAGGTGGCCTTGCATAAATAGTCTACATAACAAACTTGTCATTCAAAAGATACAATTATTTGATTATGCATCCAATTCCCTTAGGCGGCCCTTCATAATTCAACCCCCTAATGGGTTGTTAAATAATGGTAACTTCCTTATTGGGAATAAAAGCTCTATTGTCCTTATTGGTCTTATCAAAAATATGTAAGGAACCGCAAAATGTATACATCCTTAGCATATTTGTTTTAGGTCCATTTTCATGATTGGAAAGTATTCAAGTCTATTGTTTATATTTCCCTAGCCTATGATTGGGTCAGAACTTCATTGGAGTGACATTCATTCAGTTCTTGGATAGTCTTGTTTGAAAATATCTTCTCCATATTCAAGTACCTCTCTCCATATAGAAAATTCTATGCGTTGGAAAATTTGAATCCTCATAAACTTCCACTGTCCTTTTAGCAGTAGAGAAGTAAATTTCTAAGAGTTCTTTTTCCTGACTATGCAGCACGTGCCCTTAAGGCGGCCATGCATAAGTAGTCTAAATAAGGGACTAGTCAGCCAAAAGATACCATTATTTGACTATGCAGCCAATGCCATTAGGTAGCCCTGCATAATTCAACCCCCTAACGATTTTGTTAAATAATGGTAACTTCATTAATGGGAACTACTTATTCTAATTCCTTTTAGCCATTTTTCATATCATTCCTCAGATTCAAAATTTCTTATGTCATCATTTACATATTTTCCCTCATACTAGAACATGGTAATATTTTTTCAGATAAATTATCAAGGAATTGATTCAATGTTAATTTGTTTCGTCAAAGCTATTTCGACCATAAACATTAGACTTTTTATGTCTGACGTGCATGACTGTAAACTGCCCACAAAAGACAAGGGAAATCTGAACAAAAGTCACACTCCATCTCACTAAACATACATTATGTATGATTTAGGTAATATTGAGAAATTAAAAGATTTAATGTTTCTAGGGTTATTTATAATAATCCTAGTAAAAATCAATCTATGCTTACTAGAGCCATTGTCTTAGGTAAAAATTTAAAGCATGTATCAAATAATACAAGAACAAATGATTGAAGATAAAGTGTCTTTCATTGATGAACAAGAGTTATAAGGACATCCACAGTCTGGAGCCTCTTCTCTTTTTCAAGAATTACAAAATACTTTCAACATAACACATCATTTGATTTACGGTATCCTGAGCTTCATTAGCAACCACCTGTAATTCATTCATTCAACTGGATATAATAAGAGATGTAGTAATACCAGCTATTCTTGGAACAATTGTAAAATAATTTTCTTGAGTGTTGTTTGAGAATATTTTATGCTGATCAAACAGTGACTCTATTTCTGTCCAAGAGACATGGAAGATGGATACATGGATTTGAGAATGGAGCATTGGAAGTAAAAGTCCATTTGGAGAGAGTACTCTTTTCAGATATTGTTTTTAATGTCATGATAGTCTTATCTCCATCAACCGGCAGCATAAAACATATCAGCCCATGGTTTTCTATTTTCAAATCTGCAAGGAAATGGCATGAAGGAAAAAACGTGAAAGATCACACCGTTTTTGTTTCTCTTAATGCATAGCATAACTGAAATGGAGAAGTAGCAGTGCAGCTGCATCTCTGAAGAATAGTTCTTTGCATCTGGAACATTGACTCCATGCAGATGACCATTACCGTACAGAGGTAGGTAGATGCTCTGTGGGAAGTTAAGATGATATTTCTTCAAGTACATAGCCAAATATGCGAGAGTGTTGTTGAAAATATCATAGTAATCATGGCCAACAATGTTCATCATATCATCTATCCGTTTTCTAGCTAGTTCGTCAGTCATTCCGATTCTCTTAGGATCCATTGAATCTGTTCCAAATTTGAATAAATAACTCTTAAATCAGTTGATTTTTCATAAAATATTTTAAGGAATTCGAAAAAATGGAAAAGGCATTAAAGAGTGAAAGTCAAATCTTGGCATGCAAGTATGGATGTGTCATGCAAGTATAATGTGCCTCACAGGTTTTTGGCATGCAAGTATAACCGCGCAAGTACAAATACTGTGACAGCAGTGTGATAGTGAATAAATAGCGGGAAAAAATAGCAACTTGCACAGCGAAGACAACTTGCATGGCGAGAGCTTGAAATTATGAGATTTAGTGCTTTGCACGGAGAATGACCACATATTTATAGCCCAGGTTGAAACCATGTGTGCCTAAATCCATCGCACCTAAAGCCAACGTGCTCAACACTTGTGCACCGCCTTTTTATTGGTTTTCTTATTTTCCTCAGAGTCACATCCTCATTTCTTTCAGATCCAACTCTGAGGGGGGACTTTTTCTGACACTCCATTCTGCCACCGAGTCTAAACGAATAAAAAGGGAAATGCCTTAGCATAAATTTATTCATCCTTTGAAGAAAACATCAAAAAGTGACAAAGGCATGAACAAGGGTTATTTTCCATTTGGGTCATGCAAGTTCCCTCATAGTCACGCAAGTAGACTTGCGTGCCGCATAATGGTCGCGCAGGTGACTTGTGCGCCCTCTTTGAAATTTCGCCCAGGGTCTCTCTAGCCTGTAAATACCTTTGTGCCCCCCCTATTTCGAGAACAGAAAAATTCCAGAACCTCAGATTTCAGCTCCCAGCACCCTAGTCTCTTCTAAATGCTTCTGAACACTTCTAAGGTAATTTCTTACCTAGAACGAAAGATCTAAATAGGGGGAGGAAGGTCTAAGTGTTGAAATTCATCAACACTTGTGCACCTAGGTGGCCAGTGCTTAGGGGAAATGGCCACACTTGTGCGCTGGCCTACTCCTTCCACATAACTTGTGTGCTTCTCTTTTGAATGTTTCAAGGGTTAGTATAAAAGTATTGAGCCAAGCCTCGCCCAAATTCTACCCTAAGGATTGGTCGGCATGCAAGTACCCATGTGTCGCGCAAGTATACTTGCACGACCAGGACTTGCGCACCCATGTAGTACTTGCGCACCCATGCAGTACGTGCGCGTCCCTCCCTTTTTGGGTGCCCTTCCTGCCCATTTCACCCCTCTTACAGCTATCCACCTCTCCTCTTCAGGATTAATCCTTCAAAACTCTCTCCAAAGCCATCTATGGCATGATTTCCTTGTTGGCTTCCTTATCTGAAACGAATTGTGTGGAACAACTCTCAACACCTAGTGATTTACACATCTTTACATCACTAAAGTTAGAGATTTCATTCATTCAACCTCATCCTTAAAGATGAGAGAATCCTTAACCTGGGCCTCCTTTTCAAGAGTAAGCCCCAGTCCCAATTTTCATTAATTTGGGCATCCTCCATAGCAGTAAGCCCCAAATCCTCATTAATTTTGGAATCCTTTTCAGGAGTAATCCCAAAGTCCCCTAATCTGGGCATCCTCCTTAGGAGTAATCCCCAGTCATAATTCCCTTAACCTGGGTTTCCTTTTCAAGAGTAAGCCCTAGTCTCAAAGTTTCCAAGAATCTGGGCATCCTCTTTAAGAGTAAAGCCCCAGACATAATTATCTTAACCCGGGCTTCCTTTTGAGGAGTAAACCTCAGTCTCAAATATGGGCATCCTCTTTAAGAGTTAGCCCCAAGTCCCTTGATTTTTCAAGTCCCTTAACCTGGGTCTCCTTCTCAGGAGTAAGCCCCAGTCTTAATTTCTCTTAACCAGCCAGAATTTACTTTTGATCTGGGCTTTCTTCTCAGGAGTGAAACCCAATCATAAGTCCTCTCCTAACTTAGGCATCTTCTTTAGGAGTAAGCCCCAAGATTATAGAATCCAAATATTTGTAAAGAGCATATACCTTTATAGACCCTGTTCCTGGATTTCTTCCCTAAAGTAAATCTTAATCTTCATCTGTTTGGGTAGTCATACATACATAACCCCCACATCATTTCTTATGATTGCATATTTCATGGCACAATTGTCTGGTTATACCAATACCTCTTGTTCCTCACACCGAGCATGACTCGCATGAGCTTATAGTGTAAAAGTAATCATGATATCTTTCTTTGAGCCATAAATCATAAACATCATACTCCCTTACTCGAACTACATGGGTTCTGATTCCTTTTCTAAAAAAAGGATACGTAGGTAGCCCATCTGTGGTTATGATCCCAACTCTGAAATAACCCATGTCCTTCTGAATGACAAAAAACTTCAAGTGCCCCCCTGAGTGGATTTAAAAGCAGTATGGTCATCATAATGACCAAGAGTCTTTTATGTATTGAAGGATACCGTTGACTAAGAATCTATAACAAATATAGATGATTATGTATAGATGAAGAACCTCAAATATATATAAAATATTCTCTAAATTTCCAACATATTTAATCATTGATTTTCATATCTAAAGGAAAGATCATTTTATACTTGGTAATGTAATAAGGATTCACGAACATAACTTAAATCTATAAAGAGAGTCCTGGAGTAGACAATAATTCCCCTCGAAAAGGTGTGATGAGTCGGACCTCCCATCCTCTTGACCAATGCAGATTCCTAATCCTCATCAGTCCACCACTAATGAGCACCTACCTTTGGAAAGTATGTCTAAATGGATATGGAATCATTGGATGTTTCTGGTTCTACGAACAAACCCATTAGAAACCGTTTGGAATATTTGAACCTTTAATCAACAAGGTCATCCGCAATTATAGACAAAACAATATGTGATAACATGACCTTCCATGTCCAGTGTTATCTTAAATACCCATTTGAATCCAAAAGTCTTTACATAAACTAGCTCATCGACCATAACCATGACTTTGTTCTGATACATGGAATCCATCTCGGAATTCATAGCTTTTATCCATCATGAAACTTTTGAGATTTCTACAGCTTTTTTGTAGGAGTGAGGTTCATCATTGTCCAACAATAATGACTCACCATCCTCGGTCACTAGGAAACCAAATCTTTCCTATTACCTTACCACTTTCTTGATCTTACATATTACATTTGTTTCAGGAATCTCTTCCATGAAGACCCATGGAACTTGATCCTGTACCAACTCTTGTGTAACTTGAGCATCAACTTAGTTTAATTCAATCTTGCTCTAACTATAATTTTTAAGTATGTTCTCCCTCTCAAGAAAGATAGCATGACTGGGGATAGTCACATTCTTGTCTGAAGGGTTATATAAGAAATATCCTCTCATTTCCTTGGGATATCCTATAAAGATACACTTTGTGCCCCAGGGTGCTAGTTTGTTGTTTAAGAAGGCCTTAACAAATGCCTCGCATCCCCATACAAATTTGTGTGAAAAAATAGGTTTCTTTCCATTCCATAACTCGGAAGGAATTCCATTTTCTTCCTTGGTTGGTACTCAGTTTAACATGTATGTTGCAGTCTGTAATGCACATCCCCAAAATGATAATGGAAGATCTGCATGACTCATCATCGACCTCACCATGTCTAGCAAGGTGTGGTTCTTCCTTTAGCTAACACCATTCCACTGTGGTGTATAAGGAGGACTGAGCTGAGACAGAATACTATACTCCAGCAGAATATTGATGAACTCTTGGTTCAGATATTCTCCACCTCGATCCGATAAAATCTTATTTATCTTCTCACCAAGCTAATTCTCTACTTCATTCTTGAATTCATTAAATTTATCTAAGGATTCCGACTTATAACTTATTAAGTAGACATAGACATGTATAATCAAATCAATAGTAAATGTAATAACGTAAGAATATACACCTCTAGCTTCTACTTGAAATGGTCCACACACATCCTTGTGCAAAAATCCTAGAATCTTTGTGGCCCTTTAACCCTATTCACTTAAAGGAGGCTTGGATAATTTTTCTTGTAAACAAGTGTGATATCTATCAAGTGGTTTCAGCATAGTAGAGTCTAAATAACCATCTAGTATGATCTTTGTCAAGTGCTTCACATTTACATGACTGAGATGATGATGCCACAATTGGGTGATGTATTAGTCATGTGAGTTTGTTTTGTTTTCTATTTCCAACACTTGGTTTTCATAATTTAATACGTACAAACCATTATTTAAATGTTCCATACCATAACATGTGTTGTTCTTATAAAAGGGAAAACCCTTATTTAGAAACATGAAAATAAATCCATCGATATCCTAACAAGATACAGAAATGTTGTTCTTGGTTACACTAGGCACATAATAACAGTTATGTAAAACCAAAATCATCCTAGTTGGCAATGAGAGGTGGAAATTCCCAATGGCTAATATAGTCAGCCTCACGTTATTGGAAGCTGAAAGATCCACCTCTCCCATATCAATCATTCTAAATCCAATTGGTTCCTACATTTGAATATATATGTGATCCCCATAGGATGTATCTAATAACCAATGCATAGAAATGGAAAGATTACACTCGATAACGAACGCACATTTAACATCCCCACACTTCTAGGTGCAGTTCCTCTTCCAGTGGCCTTGCTTGCCACATGAAAAACATACTTGCACCCATTCCTTCCCCAACCACTAGATCTTCGGCTTCTTGGAAGGACGGAACTCGGGGGGATTCAGACCGTTTATAAGTTGCTGGCCCTTTTGCCTTGTATTTCCTTTTCTTAATCACCATATGGGCTACGGGATTTTCATTCCCCATGTTCTTATCTACCTGGAGAATTATGGTCAGATGTTCTAATAGACTCTTCTTATTATTTCTCATGTTGTAGTTGTCAATAAAGCTAGAGAAGGTGTTGGGCAGTGATGATAGGATGAGATCTATACGCAACTCCTCCGGGAACGTAATCCCTAAAATGTTCAGGCATTCAATGAAGCCAATGAGCATGAATACATGAGTCTCAATAGGTGCAGACTCTCTAAGCTTAGTTGTAATCAAATCATTAGAGATCTCATATCTCTCTTCTCTTTCCTTCTCTTGGTATAGATCCTTAAGGAGAGACATCATCCTATACAGATCCATGTTTTCATGATGCTTAAAGAGCCCATTAGACATGGCTGACAACATAAAACACTGGACATTTTTGGAATCATCCATGTGTTTTATATAGAGATATAGTTCCTCATCAATGGCCTCTTTTCCAGGCGCAACAGGAAAAGGATCTTCCAGAACATTGAATTTCATCTTGTGGCGAAGGATGACGCATAAAGGCCTCTGCCACTCTTGGAAATTCATGCCGATGAGAAGGTTTTCCTTCTCGAATATTGTTCACTATGATATGTTTGAATTCAGTTTTCTTTTAATTTATAAAAATTAAGATGAGAAAAGTTTTATTACTTTATTATGATAAAACTGAGACAAAAAATTAATTAATTCTTGTTAGTCTCGCATTATTTTAAATAAATCCAATATCCCTCATCATTGACTTCATAATATTCTGTTGCCTGAATATTCTAGTGGTAAGGATCTATATTACCCATCACATTACCCCAACTAGGGTTGTTCAAGTATCTTTAAGGGTTTTAGGTAGGCATTCTAAATTCCAAATGCATTAACTTGTATCTCCTTGATCCACTGAGTGGACTCCCACATACTGAAATCATTTTATTTTTGAATTTCTTCAACCTTGGCCTCTTGGTCACCCCAAGTCCTACTGTGGCATTCAAACCTGGATGCGAACCAAGTAAATCAAATCCAAAACCAGGAGTTAGAATTCCATGATAAGTTAAATCACCCCAACTTGGGTTGGTCAAGAACTTTGAACTATGGTTCAATTCTATCCAAGATTGTGGAAGGCTATACCGACTTAATATTTCAGTGAGGGATTTTATCTTTATACATAAATTTCCATTTTATTATCTTTCATTAAATTCCTATTAATTTTCAGTGGGATATACTTAAGTGATTAATCATGTCGAAGATAATATTTTACACATAATCTGGTATTATTTTAGTTTCATCTTGCATGTTTTTCTAATTCATTAATTGCATGATCATGAACAAACTCCCACTATAAATAAACCATGCAACTGATAAAAATAAAATAAATGGTATGATCAGGATCTTGTAATATTGGTTAGTTTATCATGAAGTTGATAAACTAACCCAAGACCTGGGGTAAAACACCTTGAACCTTTTGGGTTCGTGTTTACAAATTTCCACTTGTCCACATTTATATCTCCTTGGATTGGTTTCACCTTGCTCCTATCTGGAGCTACCTCCACCAGCTTGGGAGCTCCATCCATTACATATTCTTTTATCTCACATGCAGGTGAGGGGAAAAAAGGTTTTACATAAAGGAAACCTTGGGTACACAGGCCCCACATATTAATGAGGAGAAGGCTCATAGGCCAACAAATTTAATTTAAATAAATAAATTAAATGAAACCATTCACATACAAAGGTCTTGGCCTAGATCATGATCATCCATACATGAAACCATATTTATGCATAAAAAAACTAGCATTCAATTCTTTAATCATTCTTGTTTTAGATAAATCACGCTCTAATAAATTAATTATCTTCAATTAATTAATCCTTTTATCTTAAACCCCTTTCTAAATTTACTTGAGATTATCATCCATCATAATTTTAAACAAATAAATTCATTTAAAATTATCTTTTTATGTAACTTGTACCTTGGAGGTAACTCGGTGAATTCTCATTCATAACTACCAAATGAGTAGAAATTAACATTACACGTATGTTAAATTAAATAGATACATATAAAACACATATCACATGTTGTTTTTGATGGTCCATATATCCAACATATGATGATCCTATCATTTGATCCAAGACTCCCCTCTTCATTTTTTGTTCATCATAAAATTCTGAAGATCTAGTGTTTTATTGTTGTGACAGATCAAAGATTGATCATTTTTAACGTTAGAATTAATGTTGGGAAAAGATAAGGTTAGGATCTATGGACCATCTAATCTGTTATATGTGGTATAAAAGATAGAGTTTGATCTCGCTATCGTTTTATTTCTTTAGTAGTTCATAGATCATAATAGGCTTATTAATGAGTTCCGTATGGATTGGCACATGTATTATGAATCTCCTTGATACGATCTTGTCCCTCCAACTTTAGGGTAGCAGGTGAAACTAAATTCTTTCTTGGCCACATTCTCCCAATGTATCCTTATTATCCCACACATCACAAAAGACCAGAGACTGGTGTTTATGGAAATTTACCATGGTATGTTTCACTGAATCCTCATGAGTAGAGTGAAAATATTTCTTGGGATCTTGGTTAATATTCCCCACAACACACTAAATGAGCCACTAATCCTACTTACTATATTAATGATCACGTTAGTGCATTAGTGGTCAAGAATCTTCATCAGGATAGAAACCCCATCTAAGATGAGATTGCTTCTCTCAATTCTCTCCTTGATTCCCTTGATACATGATTGGTGTTAATCCTCCATGATGGTAAGTCATATGTGGTAGGGGTAGATGACATATGAGCACCCCTAGACTTTGAAAATCCTCCATTTCCCCCCTTAAATGGGATGGGTGACCCATTGTAGCATTTGGCCTACATTATCTCATGGTGCATGCACATATTGAGAAATCCATAGTAGTAGGAAGTAGCCAACTTCTGATGCTTTGTTCAGACATGGGAAAGGACTATGTTCATTGGTACTTCTAGTTACCCAGTGGTTCCATCATTGGTTGGGATGACTTATGTAGATAATTTCTCTACTAGTTCAACTACACCACGCACAAGACAAGAATTGTTGACCTCTTCATGTGAAAGTAACTACTAGAAGAGCATTTCATAAACATTGTCACCTAGTGGAATGGACTCATGTATTCACTTCATATTCCAATAACCCAAGAGAAGCTATTAAAGGTTATTTTTGGGGAATATTAACATTTAACTAGTCCCCACCCTCACCACATAGAACATCCATGGTAGATTTTAGGATTTATCAGATAATGACCGATGTATGGTGGAAGCCTTACAACACTCCATCTATGTACATTCACTTCCACATCCTAATCATTAACCAAAAACTACCAAGGAATAGACTGCTTCCACAGTACAAGTAGAGGCCCCAGAGACTTTAGAATAGCTACCTCTACTAGCAGAGCACCGCTGAGTGATACCGAATTAGGTTCAGCCTCACCCAATGCATAATTGGAAGGCACCATCTCATTAAGCGTATCCTCCTAGTGGAGATAAAATATATGCATACCCTCGTCTGGCCCTATCCCCTCATTAGGTCAAGGCTCTTAGAGCTCCCTTCCCAAATTGGAGAAACCAAACCTACTCCTTTAGGGATGCATAGGTTCTCCAACAATTTCTGAATTTCAATGCAACATGTGGTTCTAAAGGTTCTTGAGTGAAAGAGTCCCCATGAGGCCAATCTCACTAATCTCTCAAACTACTCCCCAACCACAAGATCCTTGGACATACCATCAACCAATGATACATGTTCAAGTATTGGCTTGAAGACCAAGTGGAAAATAGTGTGGTCATGTTGGGAAATGGTCTAGCACGGGTGGAACATATCTCTGCTGAGATCGATAGAAACAGTGAGGGTTCTAGAAAATGAAAGATGGTTTCCAACTATGAGACACGAATTTATAATGACTAGTTGGATTGTAGTTTAGTCTATCTTTCCCACAATTGCATCTGTGGCCAGTTAGGTTGGCCTGAATCTCTTGAATTCATTATTCCTTTTCAAGATACCACTTATTCATCCACATTTCATCCTTATACGTCTTAGAAGAGTAGGCACCAATAATTCAAGGGAAAGAAAAGTCCCCTGCCGGTACCAAATACTTCCCGCAATCTTGGAGATTTCATTCCCATGAAGATAGAAATCACAACCACATTTCATCTATAATGGGAATAATTTTTTATGATAATCAGGAGTATTCCTTTATGAATACCACAGTTATAGTAGTTCCCTTCATGGAGACTGATGACAAGGAGTATTATGAAGGATCTCTAAGTGCCATTGGCCGACACTATTGAAGAGGATGTCGAAGGCATGGAAACAATTTTAATTCTCCGGAAGGTGAGTCAATACAAGTTGCGCATGATATTGAAACCAAATAGTTGGTTCTACGTAGAGCTCAATAGACACAGTCCCCCCATCCCACTCTGACTGACTCATTACCATAGATAACCATGCTAATTGATGAGTAATAATATCTCCCAATACATCATGATCATTCATGTCCATCTAAATCTAGGAATCATACCGCCTAAAGTAATCTTGTAGTGGTTCTAAGCAGTTTATTTGATAAGAAACAAAACATTTCTAGCACCAGTAAAACATTAGTGGTTCATCTTATATTTCCCATAATCCCTCCTTCAAATAGTATTTCCATGTGAAAAAATGTGCGTTTAGCATGGAAACACGTTGTGAAGAAGCACCTCTCTAGTATTTTTGTAAATATCTTGATCTTTGAGGCCCTTCGCCTGTCATAAGAGACGTATGAGTCCCCCACAAAATATTTAAGGATCCCCCAATAGTTCTAAATAGAGGTAGCATCTATAAATACCATCTATAATATGGAAATGGAGTGACAATAATTCCATGCCACCATCTCATTCTCTGAAAAATATTAAGTCTCCTTTTTGCAGGGGCGCATCTACCCATTGTACATCACTGGTGTAGTGACCCAAGCATGACATACATGGACATTACATTACATTTGTGGAATACTTAATACAAAAAACAAACACCCAAGGACCATAATAGTTTAGTGTCTTTGTAAACTCATAACAAAATCTTCTAATAATGGTGAAAGATATTCAAAAAAACCCATAAAGATCTTCCCCTTTTGTTTTCTTACCTCAATATTTTCTTTATATCCTGGAGAAAAGAAAACATAAAAAGGGGGAGCTTAAATTCTCAGTAAGGGTAAGAATGGAGAAAATAAAACAAACCATATACAGTGGAATGTAAAAATATGAACATAATTTTTAAACATCAAAATCTAGAGTTGTGAAATAAATCTTCGCAGAACCAAAGCCATAGATAATAAAGCAACATTAATCATGATAAAATAGAAAAGGAATAAAACATGTAATTGTAGAAAACCATTAAACACATGTTATGATTTCCATAGTAGCTAAGGCATTGTTTCCATGACCATCATAGTGGAAAAAGTCCATTTCTGAACCGGGTTTACATGTCGTTCCAACCCTATATTACTGAACCAGATTCTACATGTCATTCCATCCATGTCAATCTCAAGAGATATAAATCTATTCCCAATGAATTGAAGGGATATATAGGTCCCAAAAATCTTATATTAAAAACATTCTTATGTGTCCACAATACAATCATAAATCATTCATCATAACCCAAAGAATAAAATGGGATTCATAAACATCATCCAATCCTATCATAATCCATATAAAACAAATGGATATCATTTCTTCATAAAAAAAATAAAACCATGTAAATAATAGATACATAATAATTGAAACATAATCATACTAAATAATTTCATATTAGAGGGGAATTAGTTTTGGTAAAACAATTGAAATGAATTCTTGAGGAAAATATTATTTCTTCTTCAAATTCCTTTTCCTTTCACAAAATTCCATTTAATTTTAAAAGAAAAGGATTTTGTTCAAAATAATCATGAAATTGTGTAGAGGAATCTTCATGAAAATAAGTTTTTTTGAAACCGTAAAAATCTGTTCATGTCGTATAAGTTAAAAAAATATACTTTTACATTTGTTGAAAAAGTCAAAAAGTACCTCGTACGGTAAACACAAGAGAGATTCCTTCCATACTCTGTGGTAAAAAAGGGTACACATGACTTTAATCATACATGGAATAATAGTAAACATTTTATGAAAATATTTTATGAAAAAATGGACAAGGATGATAAGCATAATCCCAGTAAATACTTATGAATAAACAATATCATATAAGAACGAGATTGGAATAATTATCTGTTACCTTATTTTTAATTTCTTTCGTATGTGTCCGAGACTCCTCTTCCTCGATGTGTCTCTTTTAAACTTATTCTTAGGGCACTAGAGTTAGTCTTTTGAGAAGAATAACACCTCTATAATGTAATAAGAGGGGATGAAAAGAGGAATTGATAGGGTTTGGCTGAGCTTTAAGGATTAATATTGAGTGAATAGGTGAGGGAAGGGGTGCCCTTTCATAAAAGAGGAGAGGGGTACATTTGGAAACCTCCAAAATATTAATTTCTAATAATCTCAAACCCCACATAAAAACTTCAAAAGTGGCTCATATTATCATATGAGGTAATATAAGTTTGTAATATCATCATCCAATCATTTTTAGAAATGTTTTGATTTTATTTTTAACCTTATCATTTTGATTTATAATTATTTAATCTATTTAATTTTATTTGTGATAATAATATTATAATTTTTAAATTGTTATAAATATTTACTTATGTGTCGTTAATTTTCCATAATTAGATACATTATTACATTATAGACTATATAATTTTAAATTTTAAATTATTAAATGATTTTGTGATTTTTAAACAATTTAATAATATGTTATTTTTATAAAATATCAATAGTGTCAATTTTGACACTATTCAATTATTTAAATTTAAATAAAATCCACCTAGGAAATATATTCGAACATAAATATTTAATATATTAATAGCATGTCATATTCATCTAAAAAATTCATGGATCACATTTTTTTTTCATATAATATTTACTTTAATATTTTTAAAACCATTTATTTGATATTTCTATTAATAAAATAATTACTACAACATTTTTGTATAATTATTTAATATACTTATTTGTTTCATAAACATTAAAAATAAAATACCATGATGCATATAAATCTAATATCTTCCATAAGAATACTTTTACTCGAATTTATCATCTTAAAATCACTACATTTAAATTGTTTTATTTATTAAAGTATGGAGGTGACAACTTTGAAATCATTTATAATAAAATAATATAAGTGCCATAATCACATTTATAAGGCTCCAAATGGTCCACAAGTTGACCCTTGGATGATTAGGGTATAGATATACTCGATCAATAATGTTTGGGAAAGTTTATGGTCTTTTTTATGGGTATTATTATTTTAATAAAAACTATATTACTCATTTTTCACTAAATAAATAATTTCTCCATCATTAATGTATAAGCTATTAAAGTAATTGTATATTTATTAAAAATTACAAATAAATTACCATAATAAATAAAAACATTTTAGAATTAAAATGAGTATTTATAATCGAATTTATATTCTGTATAACCTTATATTAAAAATACTGTAATTATTAAAGTTTGAGTGACACATATTTCACTTCCCTTTAAATAAAATAAATTAAAGGTCTTAATCTCATCTAAGTGGGATATAATAGATTCCATTTCAACCCTAGTATTTTTCAAGAGAATTATAATCAACCAATTATATTAGGAAAAGTTTTAGGGTAATTTTATTATATTGTTGTTACCCTTAATTACTCGATTTAACTTTAACTATGGTAAGTAACATTTACCAGAGTTACTATTCATAATGCCCAAGAATAAAAAGTATCCTATTAACATAATTTGGACCTACTGATTCAAAATACGGAATCCATTTTTTCCAAATTTAATATACATAATTTTTATTATTTATTTTAAAATTAATCCCACTATTGAGAAAACGGGTTTTAAAAGATAAAACATTACAAAAGGTTGAAATGTTTTTACCAATGAATTCAATGTAAAATTAATGATAATGACATATAATATATTAAATGGTAAAAATAAATTCTATTTATAGTTTAAAACCATTCAATATTATAATTTAACCATATAAATTATCTTGATGAAAATGATTGTTTTTAATTAAAATTTAGCGTATTTTTACTATTCAACAAAATATGAAAGTTAACAGCAAATTATTGAAAAATTATCCAAAGTTAATTTGTATCTCCGTATTGAAATAAATAATTATATTTAATAAAATTTAACTTATAAAAATGTCAAAAATATATTTAAAGTGGGTGTGCAATCGAAAGGTGGAAAAACTACATTTTTTTTAAAAATACTTCTTTTATACCAAAAAATTGATTTTGTTCTCATACCATGTTCTAGAAAATATTTAAGATGAATTATAATGTTATAAAATTAAAACTTTGGCTAATAATATTCATAACGGATAGTTCATAATAATATTATAACAATATATCATTGTTTAGTAGAACTCACTATTGCGTACAACACACGCTACTAAGGAAGGTCGCCCTTGCGTGCAACACAAGGCAAGAATAGGGATTTCGTATACTATAAGCTAATACGGTGTTGTGTATATCACAAGATAATCTTGGTGTAGCATACAACATAATACATCAAATAAATTAAAAATATTATTTCTCATAAAATCTCATGGTGTTAAAATTGGTCATATCAATGACCTATAGATCTACCGCTGCTTAGTGAACCTAGGTTCTGGGCTCAATCTCATCCCAATTCCGATTCTCCCCACGATGGAACTAACTAAATCATACTTGAACCCATCTTATCTAATGATAAAGGTTTATTATAAGACCGAGAAGAGTCTACATACAAGAATCTATTCAAATAACTAGTTTGGTGGTTTTCTAAAAACACTGAGTTAATGGTTGTCTCGTAGGACACTTCCTACAATGAATTGATGGGTAAGCTCTAACTCCATATGCATGCATCCTTTTTTTCATCATATCACCAATGCCTCAATTACTCCCTCAATGGTTATGTAAGAATACTCCAAGGTGATGCCTCTCCCTTTAACTACTATGAAACTCACTATCTAGATGATTGTTATTATAAGATCAAGGTAAATCATATTCAAACAAATGAGGTTGAACACAAAAAAATTTAAAACAACTCGTAGATAGACATGGATGATACTATCATCCTTTTGATTCATCGGTATGAGGCAATGGAAAAAAACATAAGAAAATTATTTTTCATATTTAGGAGGAAAGGGTTTCATGTCTCCAAGTATAGGGAAATGTGAAATATTACCTTATACTACTACATTGACCCGGTTTGGGTGATACCAAAACCCTTTTCTCAATTTAGTACTAAGATGTTCATTATTTGGATACATCTATAAGTTGGACTCGCATGTTCTACTGAGTTGGGTTAAACTGACACAATTTGACCTACCACCATTACATTGACATCAAACATGGAACTCATATTTGAATTCCTCATGGGATTGGAATGATAGTTTCTACCACTATAGAATCATTAGAGAAAGAGTTCCCCAATCATGATTCTGTATCTTCCCAATCTATCAATAATGTTCCCACATAATCATTTATCCTGAATGAGACATACATTTCCACCAATTCCCCTAGTTTATTAGATGAAGCAGATATGTAATATGCTCCAACTGAATTTGAAGAGTTTGTCTCCACCATCGTCAATGAGCTAGTTCAGGTGAACCTTTGTATTGAGGTAGATCTAAGGCTAACTCTGATCAATTCAGTCATTCCGGTGGAGGAATAACAACAATACATGGATTTACAGAAGAAACACTACGATGACTTTTCCTAGATCTATAAAGAGATTCCAGTACAAGACCCTTGGTTTATCATATATTGTCTTGGTATCCCGGTGAGTCATCATAGATTCAAGCAGGCTCAATGAAAAATAAACCCCTTTCATGGTTCCATGGTTGAGGCCAAATTTGATAATCTTATCAAATTTATCTTCATAAAGGATGTTCAGTACCCCATGTGTCTAGACAACCTCATCCCATGTAGGAATAAGAATGAACATGTCAGAGTCTATATCGACTTATGGGAACTCAAACACCAGTATCTGATGAATTATTTTCCGCTTCTCATGAAAGGGTTATTGAATGATGTCGTAGCCAGGTTCCAGGCTCTCTCATCCATAGATGGATATTATGAGTAAAACTAGATCTAGATGGCCCTAGATGATGATGATTCTACTAACTTCAGAGCAGTGCATGAAACCTTCGAATATTAGGTAATTTCTATCAGTTTGAAAAATGAAGGACCTACATTTCAGTGTGCCATACATCACATTTTCAAATTTATCCTTAGGACGCTAGTATAATTAGTCATCGATGACTTATTGGTTAAGTCCCACCAGCATAAGAACAATATCAAAGATCTTGAGAAAGTGTTTGGTTTCCTCTATTCCTATTATCTGAAGATGAACCCCTTGAAGTGTGACTTTGAGGTTACCTATTGTAAGTTTATTTATTTCTTTTTCAGATACATATGAATCGATATTAACCCATATAAGATCAAATCCATTAGCCAGATGCATCCTTTGAGAAACATTTGGGTGATTTGAGCCCTTTTAGGCCTCTTAGCCTATATACACAGATTCATCTTGAATCTCTCTACAAACTTTAATCCCTTTCCTAGGCTCATGAAGAAACTTATTTTCTACCATTGGGATAAGGAGTGGTAGAATTAATTTGAAGAAATGAAGCAGTATGTATTGTAGACTCTAGTTTTGAGGTTTCCCATATTTGGGAAGCCTTGAGTGCAATACATGACCACCCTGGAGCGATCCCTCAATGCCCTTCTCTCCCAGAAAAACAATAAAGGGAGAGAGAACAACTGATATTATCTTAATCACACGCTCCTCAAAATTAAGTCCAGATACTCTCATATTCAGAAGATATGTGTCACGCTAGTATTCATAGAAAAAATAATTACAACATAATTTTCAGCATCACGAGATACAGTAGGTGTCCCACGTGGATATAAAAAATTATAGATAGAATTTCCTAATGTAGTTAAGATGGTTATCACATTGGGAAGTAATAATTCAGTAGTTTAACATCAAGTTAATCTTATAGATCATCATCAAGGTTCAAGCATTGAAATTATTTCTATCCTCTCATCTATCTCCTGAATAAGAACCTCTGTATATTGATTTTCTAGATGGGCACATCCTTTTGGTGGGTCAGGTTTTTCCATGCTTGAAAATTCATTTTTATGGTGCCTCCTAGATCCCAATTGGTATAACTATCAATGATCTCTAGCTCAATAGAGTTGTCCTAGTGTTCATCTTCATCTCTCATACAAAGTCTTTCCTTCCCTATTCATTTTGGAAATTATAAGGTTGTACTAATAATGAGGTAGAGTATCAAACCTTCATTATTGGTCTCAAGTTGACCCAAGAGATTTATGTTTCACACATTAATGTGAATTGAGACTATGAGTTAGTCATTAAATAGATGAATGGTTATTATATCATCAGGAACCCTAATCATGTTCCATTTCAAGAGCACACACACTAGCTGATGGCCCATGTCCCTTCAAAGACAGAGGTGACTCATGATCCTTGGTCATAGAATAGTTATGTCGATACCCTGAAAATCCTAGATTCCAATCTTATAGTTCATAACCAAGATGACCAGTTCATACATGTGGTGCACTGAAGTTTCATCACCCTCATCAAACTAGATAATGATGAAATCGAATAGGTATACCACCTGATTGTCGATACTTCAACATCAGGACCTTTAGATCCCCCCACAATAGAATAAATCTATTATTAGATTGATCCCTTCATTGATTATCTACAACATTGTGTTTTCAATTTAGAAATAGACAAACGTATGTGAATCCATTGTCACATAGTAGTGTTCACCCTCTAAAATGGACCCAAACTCGAGTAAACTCTCTATATATGTGGTTTTGATGGAATAATAATATGTTTCATTCATGTAGATGAGATTCCACTCATTATGTAGGAATTTAATTTTGGTTCATATAGTGTCCATTAGGAAGGGTTAAAACTCTCTCACCAGATTTGAAGGTTGGGATAATTATTTCTAACCATGGTCTATGAATACATTTAGTTCTCCAAGAGGATTCATGAGTGACATATCCATTCCAATTTTGTGCATCGAACGCTGGATACCCTCAATACTACCAACTATTCATGGACTTTTTGAGTCTAGTGACCCGATTTCATGGGACCTTATCTATGAAAATTAGATCACTAGTGTATGTTCATTATAACGGTGACATATTTCTTCTCTAAGTGGTAATAAGTTATTTCACTTAAAGAAGTCAAGGCCTGATTAGTGGTCGAAATCATGAGTTTTAATATCATCCACTGATTTGGTGTCTCGTAAGTCATTCTTATAGAAAACAATACCAACTTATAGGTTACTATGATGAATAAGTTGTATACCAATTACAGAATCTGGTCCAACCACACATCTCACTTCAATTCATAGGAAAATAGAAAAATTGAGACATTAAAAAAACCCTCTCCTATATTTTTCTGAATTTAATTGGATTGAATAAGAAAATATGGGTATAGAATCTCCCCAACACTCTATGGGCCTTTTAGAAAATGAGTTGAAGTTATACTAATTTGACTCCATATTCCCTAGTGTACGGAACCAAGGTATTCATGCTCATCAAGATTCAGTTTCCATCACACTAAATAGATCTCTATGACTAGTATAACCTATATAGAATTGAAAATTTTTGTCCATATATGCTATAAACCCTCTAACAGAAAAGGCTTTAGTCCTTGAACAATCTTAAAAGGCACTAGAAAAATATAGTGAAAATGTTCAATAATGAGGATCACCTCTGCTCCTTCCTCCAGGGTGACACAGTGTCCGCTCTTATAACACTGATGATACATGATAGAATGACACAAAAGTTGGAGCTCATGTGGGAAGGAATTTAAGTAATATATAAGGTATATCCCGATGTTTCATACTCTTTGATCACTATGGATAGATAGTGAATCACTCCTCTAACAGAAAACTAATTTTCTCAAGTAGTACATCACATGGGGAACATATAGTCTAATTTGTACAATTGCAAACTGTATAGGCTTAGTCTAAGCCTTCGAACATTAAAATGTATTCCCGTTTTCTTCAAGATGTGTTTTATGGTGGTTGGCATCCTAGGAACTTCTTCACACCTGGTTTTTTTGCTCCAACACCATGCACACATTGCTCTAAATAAATTCCCCTCTTAGTCTTGAACTCTATGACATTAAACTAAGAGCCCCGATCCAATAATCATGAATGTAAACTATGTGAATACTTTCTTGGATATGGGTGGGGTGGAATTTTTCCCATTTTGATTTCATTCACATTAGGTTTGTCACTCCAACATTCCACTTTACCCATGATGATAAGCCCTTCCCCCATGGTCCAAACACTATGACCTTAAACAATGACCCCATTTTCCCTAAGAAATGACCATAATTTTTTTCCTTAGGTTCAATAATTATGAATATTAACTATTTTAATCCCCTATAGTTTGATTTGAGTGACTTTAAACTATATGGTGTTAGTTTTCTAGTTGCATGTTGTTAAACTATGTAAAAACCATTGTCCCAATAACAAAAATTTAAAATTGGCATTTGGTCCATGATCTATAACCATAAACTAAAAGTTCAAGTCCATTAATCATGACTTTAAACTATGTGAAAGTATTCAATGGGAGTGTGTTCAATGATATTGGACCTCCTTAGTCCTCATTCACATCAGGATATAGTTATCAGTCCATGAATTTCCCCCTTTGGATGATTCCCCCCCATCCTTGAAACACACTACTAAATTATACAAATGATGTCTTAGATTCATGATGTTAAACTATATAATGTCCATAATACTATTTTTAGGGTGATAAATTGCACAACACTATAATTTTTCCACTCTAGAGGACATCACTCTCAGCATCGATCATCTACCATGCCATATTTAAGAACTAGTTATGGATTGATTTCTGTCCTCATGGAATACATAATGATGATTGAATTTTTACATCATGGTCTTGCCACCCCAAAAAAAAAATTCCGCCTTTTTATGTGAGGATCTGACCTTTATAGGGAGATTTCAATCAAGAACTACGTATTTTTTTATTATTTCCCTTACTAGATACGTAGTGATGGCCAAAGATTTTTCATTGGGCCTAGACACCAATTCAACAACCCACATTCTTCCTTATGACCCATTTTGTTGGGAAAAAATCCCTCAAGGTAACATTGATGTATTTTTTGGGTTGATTTTTTTTGTTGACAAAGAAGGTTTTCATGAAGAAATTGTCGATTTACCAAGAAGTTGTTGACAATCCATGTTGACAAAGAACGATTAAAACAAAAAGGACGATCTGGAGGCAGTACAAAAGAGCAGTACAAGGTGGCTCCATTTCCCAGTGTTTCCCAAATTTTTGGGGCCCAAAATTTGGAGTTTGATGAGCATCGCAAAAATAGGATTTCCATGAAGATCATAATTAAATATGGAAATGAAATGAATTTTGCGAAGAGAGGCTTCATGATTTGGATTTCGCGAAGATCAGAAAAATGGAGGCGGTGATGCTTCAAGATTACGTCAAAGCTTTGCAAATGACAGAGTTGAAGCGCATCATAGTGGTGAAGGGCTTTGTGAGGGAGCTTTGAGGAGAAAGTGCGAAATAATGTTGACGGTGATGCTCCACGATTACGACGAGCTTCGCGATCCAAAACTTGCCAAGGTGCATCGCGATTTAGAAATAATTCCGGTGGAAACTTTGGAGCTTCGCGATTTTAGATGACGTGGCGTTGACTTCACGCAGAAAGTTCGAGGGTCGGTCTAATCGCCTATAAATACAGGCCGACCCCCTTGAGAGAAGAAGTGAGAATTTTCAGAGAAGATCATTTGCTCTCGCTTTGCAATGGTGGTTCGCGGAGCCAGTGTGCTTCACGAAAGAGGAGCTTCACGGCGGCTATTGTAGCTCCGCGAAACCTGCGAGCTCCGCATTGTCTTAGTAAGCTTCGTGAGGGACGTTGCTTTGTGACGGCTTGAGCTTCGGGAAAGTGCTTCACGAATAGGAAGGGGCTTCGTGAAGGATTGTTTGAGCTTCGCGAAATTGGGAGCTTCACGAAGTAGGGTGCTTCACGAAGGTGTTTCTAAAAGGAATTGCCCAGTGTTCAGATGCAAATAGGTATTCATCAGTGGATGAAAGTTGGACTTCAACAGACCATCTATCAATAGTTGAGGATGCATTCATTAGTGATAATGAAGAGACCTACAGGTCTATAAGCTGTGAGTGGATCCCTTCTAAGTGTAGTGAGCATAGGAGGAGGAAAAAGGTGATCCTCTCCATCGGCAGTGAGCCAGAGAGAGTGAAACCGGGAGTGACCCTTGGGAAAGCCATGAGATGACCTTAAACATTGTAAAGAAAGTGAGCATGGGCATAAAAGTGATCATGCCCGAACCATGTATCCACATCTAGTAAAAAATAGTGGAATTTGGTACGACCAACAACTTGTCGGCGTATGCTCCTTGGACGTAGCCCAGTGAGGGTGAACCAAGTAAAAATCTCGATGTCTTCCTACATAGTTACCTGCATTACATTTAAAGCATCATCATCAGATAAAGAAGGAAATAAGTGATCACAGTAACCACAGAAGTGCAAACAAAGTGACTCTTGTAATAAAGAGGTCAAGATCCAGTGGGGTAGGAAAAATTTTGAAAATAATATCCATACCCTAAATCACCCCCCCTCTTTGGGTATATAGGCCACTATTGGTCCTAACAATTGGTATCCGAGGGAGGTTGTTGTTATCAGAATTGTTTTCTCTAACGTGGTGGAGTCGACCTGTGTGGTTAACAAATCAATCCGTTTTAATCACAGTGTGCCATGGAAAAGGGAAAACCATCAAAGAAGAAGCAGAACCCATGTGGTATTTCTCAGTGTGGAAGTGTGTAGGGAAAAATTGTGATTCAATTAAAAGAATCAAACAGCTTACTGAAGGAAGGTATGTATGAATCTAATAAGGAAAAGATTGATTCACTCAAGCATGATGCAGGAATGAGTGAAGTACATGAACTTCAAATTGATATTGAGACAAATGATGATGAATAAGAAATAATTGAAGGAAGAATAGATATGAAAGCTGAGATAGAGGCTACTCTTAAAGAGATATATGTTTGGAGAGCCGAAACCAAGAAAGCTA
This sequence comes from Viscum album, assembly GCA_963277665.1. Taxonomy (NCBI): domain Eukaryota; kingdom Viridiplantae; phylum Streptophyta; class Magnoliopsida; order Santalales; family Viscaceae; genus Viscum; species Viscum album. Next base: position 803,001,231 of record OY728119.1, on the reverse strand, counting down.
ACAATGTGGTTCACGATGCCAAACTCTATATGTAGTAGAAGGAAGAAGAGAAGTCTGATTTGATGGATAAAATTGAGAAAATCAAGTTATCAGCACAAGAGAATTCAGAATCAGTTGGTGAGTATAATATTAAGATTTAAGAACAGAAAATGGAGATCGATGTCTAGAATATAACTGAAAGATCAAGTCAAGTTCATTGAAGAACCTGATATTCCAAGTGATGTTGGAAACACTGATGAAATTAAATATAAAGATATTCTGATCCAAGCAATGAGAACTGTGATCAACAATCTAAGTGTCTTGAATCAAAGGCTTATTGATGAAGCTACTGATATGAGGGAGAAAAATGATTCTAAATATGAAGAATTGAGAAAGAGGTCTGAAAAGGTGGAAAAATCAAAAGCTGGTGACAAGGAGAAGAATCTGAACTCATATGAGATTTTGAATTTGAAATCTAAAAATGAGGATTTAACTACAGAGCTATCCGAACTACTTATGAAAAATAAAATTCTACAACAAGAGAATGCATGTGGTTCTGATTTCGTTTCTCAAGAATGATTGAAATTAAAAAAGCAGAGTGACATGGTAGAAAATCTCACACGAGAACTAGAAAATGTGATGAGTTGCGAAAATAATATCAGAAGAGAACTCAATGCCCAACTGGAATCAAGTTATATAAATATTAATATGTTAGAAGAAGAGCTAGAGTCAGTGAATAAAAAAGTGTAGAAATCCAATACTATAGGAAAACCGAAGATGAAGGATGCACTACACTTACTATTCAATTATCCTTCAGAAGGTTATGATAAGATGAAAAGGAAGTATGAGATTTATGAAGAGAAACAAAAAAAATATTTTCTCAGCTCAGAGACCATATAATTTTGGAAATCCCGTTATTGGATTTGATGAGTCCCCTCCCGTGAATGACAGAAAGAGAGCCGTGAACAACTCCAGAAATGGAGAAAATCATTTAGGTGCTGGAGATAGGCCTAAGAGGATAGCTACAAGAAGAAGTGATGACATGTGCTATTTCTGCAGGATTCATGGCCACACATCATGCTTTTGTTCAGAGGCTCTGGAATACATTTTAGGCTGTGAAAACAGAATCTGTAATAAATTAGAGAATAAGAATAAGAATCATGGGAAATCCGAGAGAAGAGTCTTTCAGAGTAAAGCACTTATTAGATGTTATTACTGTGGAAGAATGGGACATACCATGAGTATGTGTCAGGAAGCTCAGGAGCACAATGTTAGAAGAAGAACTCAAGATGCATCAACATCTCAACAGAGAAATGATTAAATAAGGTATGCCTTTGGTGTAAAATGATTTATATGTTCTGATCATGGGAATTTGGCAAGACAATGTAGCAAGAAGAAAGCAGGAAAGGAAAAGGAACTCCAAAAAAGATTCTCAACTCCAGGTGTGCATTATAAAAAATTATGCACTAGAAGAAAAAGTGAACAGCTCTCGTGGAGAGAATGTGAACAAACTCGGAAGATTAAGAGGAGATCTACTTCAGCTGTGAGTAAGAAGAATGGACGTCCAATGGAGGACTCACCACCAGTGAAAAAGAGTGTGGAAACTCAGAAATCTGATAAAAGAATGATGAACAAATAATGTATTGAAAAATTCTCATGTCGTATTCCAAAGCGAGAAGTGGAGGAAAGAGAACAATCCTTGCAATAGAGAAAGAGGCAAGGGAAGATGGAAAGAAAAGAGATTCCTACTCAGAGAAATAATCAAGGAAAATGGAATTTTGGGGGAACATCAAAGAAGGAAATGTGTACTAGTGGGTTTAAACCCCAAATGGTGAGAAAGGCCAAGCTTGCAGAATCTACATATCAGAAAAAGGCTCAACATATAGGTAATGAATGCTTAGTCATATGTCCAGAGTAGTTAAAGATGGCTATGAAGCTAGAAGAAGCAAGGAAAGAGTGTGATGCTCTACAAGAAATAATCAAAGGGTTGACCCATCAGGATTAACCACAATCCTCTTCTTGAGGATTCAAGAAGAAACCCCTCTCCCTAAGTGTATAAATATTGTTAACTGACTATTCAAGTGTTTCATGTTTTAGGGAGATACGATCCAAGGGGAAGTGGCATCTAAATATGCAAAGTGGAGAAGTGATGTGCTCCAATTTTTTAATTGGCTCGGATCAGGTACAACAGTTGAAGAAGAAAGGGAGAAACATATCACAATATAAAGTGATTGTGTTATTAACTTTATCTCTTGTTTCCTACACCGAGTTCCAACTCAGTAGGCTTAGATATTTCGTTAATGGATCAATTCCAAGTGAAATATGAGAATAGAAGATGCCGTAGGAGAAGAATTGTTATGAGTCTAAACAGTGGGACTAACCCCAGGAAGTGTTTCATAACATAGGGGGAGCATTCAATAACAAAATATGATACAAGATCCATCAATGAAATAATTGGATGACTCGGCTCAGGTGTTTCCTATTGGGGGAAGAAAGAAGCATAGGGAGAAGTAGAAATAACCTTGAATTTCAAGATTATTTACTTTTCTCTAACAATGTGGTATCAGATGACTGCTTTCTGGATACCAAGAAGCTGCGAGAGAAAATAAAAGGTGTTTCAACAAAAATCTGAGAGAATATGTTCAAAGAAATTAAGTCATTGGACAGTGACACAAAGAAAAGTAGCTGAAAGAAATAAATCCACTAAAAAATGAGTCAGTGAAAAACTTCCTGATGAAAGTGTTGAGGAAGAAAGCAACACATGGAGAGAAGAGGTGGGTGAAACTGATTCAGAATAAGACACTGATGATGAACAAGAAAGTGTCAAGTATGTTTCTACAAGGAAGCCAAAGAGCTGAGCTGAAATTGATAGGCAGAATATCATTGGTGATCAGTCAGCTCCAGTTCAGACTCGGAGAATTAAATCATTACAACAAACATCGTTTTTGTCTCTGCTGGAGCCGAAATGTTTTTTCCGATGCAACTGAAGACGAAAACTGGGTTCAGGCTATGAATGAAGAGCTTGATCAGACTGAGAAGAACCAGATATGAGAGATTGTTTCGAGGCCAGCAGATAAGAATGTCATCGGGACTAAATGGGTCTATCGCAACAAGATGAATGAAGATGGAAATGTGATTCAAAACAAAGCATGGCTAGTGTGCAAGGGATACTCCCAGATAGAGGTAATATATGTAGATGAGACATTTGCACTGGTTTCAAGGCTGGAGACAATCAGATTATTTTTGGCCATAGTAGTGCAAAGAAACTTCAAAGTGTTCCAGATGGATTTAAAAGTTGTATTCTTGAATGGGGTCCTGGAAGAAGAGGTGTATATTGAGGAGCCAGATGGTTTTCTCATTCATGAGGATGAGAACAAAGTTTGCAGGATGGAGAAGGCATTGTATGGGCTGAAACAAGCACCAAGGTCATGGTACTCAAGACTTGATCAGTACTTAAAGAATCTTGGTTTTCAGCATGGGGGAGTTGATTACAATCTTCATTTCAGCAATGAAAGCAATCAAAGGATGATGGTGTTGGTTTATGTCGATGACATAATATTTGGCAGATCAGATAAAGCTCAGTGAAGATAGTTTTCCGAATTCATGACAAATGAGTTTGAAATGTCAATGATTGGAGAGCTAACGTTTTTCCTTGGACTACAGGTGACACAAGGAAGGAATGAAACATTCATTTCTCAATCTAAATATGCCAAGGAGGTCCTGGGAAGATTTGTAATGGAAAATTCCAAGGCAATGAAGACTCCGGTTGCTACCCAGATGAAATTATCAAAATATGAGGATGGGAAGGCAGTTAATATCACAGAATACAAGAAAATCATTGGACGTCTGTTGTACTTAACCGAAACAAGGCCTGATATTGTCTTCACCACATGCCAAGCAGCGAGATCTCAGAGTAATCCCAAGGAAATCCACATGCTTGCAGTCAAAAGAATACTTTTGTATATCCAGGGCACGGTGGATTTCGTCTTGACATATACTGATAAATCTCAGATAGAGTTATTGGGATATACTGATGCAGACTGGGCCGGTTCAGCAGATGATAGAAAATTAATGTCATGTGGTGCATTCTATCTTGGTGGATTGTGTATTTCTTGGCTAAGCAAGAAGCAAGATTTCATTTCGTTGAGCACCGCAGAAGCTGAGTATATTGCGGCCACTCAAGCATGCACACAGTTATTGTGGATGAAGAAGCATCTTGAAGATATGGGAGTTGAAGTGATGTCTCCAATCGGAATTCAGTGTGATAACTCAAGTGATATCAATCGTAGCAAAAATCCCATCAATCACTCAAGGACAACGAACATTGAGATAAAGTATCATTTTATCAAGGATAAGGTTGACTAGGGAATCGTGAAGTTGGAGTATGTGCCTACAGAGTTACAGGTTGTAGACATTCTGACAAAGGCCTTACCCAAGGAAGCTTTTGAGAGGCATCGACTGGCTCTGGGAGTTCAGTCGATTCGCCGCACTTGAAATGGTGTGGTTGTGGAACCACCCCCCTCTCCCCGAGGTATGATGTGTTTTTCCCTAATGTGCTGATATGTGTTCTCTACTCTGTTACAGACGGAAAAGGAGTGACCTTTGTGTTCGTTGACAAAGGGGGAGAAAATAGTGATTGTTCAAGGGGGAGACAATGTGGTGATTTGATAAATCATGAATGATATGGGGAGAAGCTGACAAGTGGAGCATCCATATAGGGGGAGTTGAAGCTAGTTGAACGTGATTAGCCAGATCCTAGCATGGCCAACACATGAAATAGGGCTAAAGAGGTGTTGATGATGTGAGCAGAAAGGGGGAGCGTATAAAATCTGACGATGCTAGAAGTGATCGATCAAAGAATAGATATCACGATAGTTGAGGATTGTGATAAAATAAGAAATGTGATGTTGGAATGGTGAAAGAAGGTTTCCAGCTATCACTAATTGGTATCAGTGTGGTTCAACAATTGGTATCAATTTAAGAATTGGTATCAGGTTGGAATCGACAATTGGTGTTTGACATGAAGTGATTCATTGATGAACATTTCATACTACTCTTGTTTCTCACGCCGAGCATTTCTCATGTGGGATTAGAGTACGTGTTAAGTGAATCCATGAACACTATCAGAATCGCAAGAGGCGAATGGTGGTAGCGGTTGGAAGAAGGCTCAGTGAGGTATCAACGTGCAGAAAATCATTCTGAGAAGAGTTATGAAGAATTGTCAACAAACCCAAAGGGGGAGATTGTTGGGAAAAAATATCTCAAGGTATCATTGAAGTATTTTTGGGTTGATTGTGTTTGTTGACAAAGAAGGTTTCCATGAAGAAATTGTCGAGTTCCCAAGAAGTTGTTGACAATCCATGTTGACAAAGAACGATGACAAAGGAAAGGACGATCTAGAGGCTGTACAAAAGAGTTGTATAAGGTGGCGCCGTTTCCCAGTGTTTCCCAAATTTTTGGGGCCCAAAATTTGGAGTTTGATGAGCATCGCAAAAATAGGATTTCCATGAAGATCATAATTAAATATGGAAATGAAATGAATTTCGCGAAGAGAGGCTTCATGATTTGGATTTCGCGAAGATCAGAAAAATGGAGGCGGTGATGCTTCGTGATTACATCAAGGCTTTGCGAATAAAAAAGTTGAAGCGCATCACGGCAGTGAAGGGCTTTGTGAGGGAGCTTCACGGCAAAAGTGTGAAATAATTTTTATGGTGATGCTCTGTGATTACGATGAGCTCCGCGATCCGAAACTTGCCGAGGTGCATCACGATTTAGACAGAATTCCGGAGGAAACTTTGGAGCATTGCGATTTTAGATGACGTGGCGTTGAATTCACGCAGAAAGTTCGAGGGTCGGTGTAATCACCTATAAATAGAGGCCAACCCCCTCGATAGAAGAAGATAGAATTTTCAGAGAATATCATTTGCTCTCGTTTTGCAAAGGTGGTTCGTGAAGCCAGTGTGCTTCGCGAAAGAGGAGGTTCGCGGTGGCTATTGTAGCTCCGTGAAACCTGCAAGCTCTGCATTGTATTAGTAAGCTTCATGAGGGACGTTGCTTTGTGACGGCTTGAGCTTCGCGAAAGTTCTTCGCGAAAAGGCAGGAGCTTCGCGAAGTCTTGTTTGAGCTTCCTGAAATTGGGAGGTTCGCGAAGTTGGGTGCTTTGCGAAGGTGTTTCCAAAAGGAATTGCCTAGTGTTCAAAGGAAAAGAGGTATTCATCAGTAGATCAATGTTGGACTTCAACAGAGCATCTATCAACAGTTGAGGATGCATTCATTAGTGACAATGAAGAGACCTACAGGTCTATAAACTGTGAGTGGATCCCTTCCAAGTGCAGTGAGCATAGGAGGAGGAAAAAGGTGATCCTCTCCACCGGTAGTGAGCCAGAGAGAGAGAAATACGGAGTGACCCTTGGGAAATCCAAGAGCTGACCCTAAAATGTGTAAAGGCAGTGAGCCTGGGCATAGAAGTGATCATGCCCGAACCATGTATCCACATCTAGTGAAGAATAGTCGAATTTGGTACGACCAGCAACTTGTCGGTGTATACTCCTTGGACGTAACCCAGTGAGGGTGAACCAAGTAGAAATCTCTGTGTCTTCCTACTTACTTCCCTGCATTACATTTAAAGAATCATCATCAGATAAAGAAGGAAATAAGTGATCACAGTAACCACACAAGTGAAAACAAAGTGACTCTTGTAATAATGAGGTCAAGATCCAGTGGGGTAGGAAGAATTTTGAAAATAATATCCATACCCTGATTCACCCCCCTCTCAAGGTATATAGGCCCCTATTGGTCCTAACACATTTGCAGCACACATGCCCCTTGGTCCTCATTCACCTAGTTTATTTATTCTACCCATGAAATTTGGGTGTCTATAGTTCCAATCTAAAAAGTATCATTGGTGATTTATAGTGTGGTGTTGGCCCCCCTTGGCCCTCATTTACTTTAGGTTTGTTATAACACCATGCAAAAAATACCCATTTGAGATGTTCCGCCCATTATGGTTTGAACTGGATGACCTTTAATTGGGATTTAATTTCCTTAATGAATGAAATTAAATGACAATCCTAACCTAACCAAATTAGGGATCCGTACAGATAATTTTTGGAATCTCCATATTTTATCCAGAGAATATGTCTCCCAGTAGTTTTGTTCTCACACCACATTGAATTCTAGAAACTACATGTTCCTTGATTCTCATTCTCATGGGATACATACTGATTCCCAAAAAAATTCTATGTGTTCAGCTAAAGGTTCATTAAACATTCGATCCATTTTCCTTAGCTATACTCACACCGTCGCGACTGTAAACTACATGTGATTCACCTAAGGAATGTGTTATATGGTGTTGAGTCCCTTTTTCTCCATTCACGTTAGGTTGTCATGACACCACACTACACATATCCTCTGAAGACACTTATTATTGGTCCAAAATCTATGGACTTAATCTAAATTCCTATAGTCCAACCAACATGACTCTAAATTGTCTTCCATGGTCCATATGACATTAAATATATTCAAAACCTATATTTTACTCACCACTACACTTCCATTAACACTAAGAATTTTTCTCAATTTTGATGTATAACGTATTTTAAATATAGATGGACCCCTTAATGGTATTAGTCTCAATCCATTTTGTGTCACCTCCGATATTGGTCGAATTCCCTAATGAATTTCTGGCAGTAAACATCAGATCTTGTGTTTCATATTGGTCAACAATTGATCCTGCATTTTCATTCCGTATTCTTGACTGTTTTGGTTGTGGTCCCTATGTTTTCAACATGGTCAAAAGTCAATCCCTACTAATCGGTCACCCCTTTATCAGGATCTTGAATGTCTCATATTATCTCCTTTACACTCCCTTATTTTGTTGTGGAATTCCAAACCCTTTGTTTCCCCACTAATGTGCTCTTCCACATGTCCGAAGAACCCCTTATCATCCCTTTTTCCCACACCAAGCATGAAATACTTGTGATTAGGTGTCCTAGTAAGGTATAAAATGATGTGGTTGGGCCACATAAAGGGTGCCTTGGTTTGAATTTTATGATGTTAAACTAATAACCATGCATTCTAAAAACTATGACCTTAAACTAAAATTCATAGTCAAAGAATCATGATTGTAAACTATGTTTGATCCTTCTTGTCAATGTTTGGTGTGTAATTTTTCCTCCTTGGTACACACCCATTTAAGGCTTGTCACTCCATAATGCCACATATGCCCGCTTTGGTATGAATCATTCTGTTGGTCCAAAATATATGGCCTTAAACTAGAAATTTGTGCCTAATAATGACTTTAATATATATACAAATCCTCAAGGGATGTGGTGTGGGCTTCCATGTTCCTCAATCTCATTGATATCCAAATATTTCCAAGTACTTGTGTGGAATTTAATCCTCTTTTATCTCATTCATGTTGGGTTTACTTCATATGTGTCACAAAAGTAGAATAGATATGTACATTTCTATGGTCACATCTCTACAATATTAAACTAAGAGAATAGGTTCCAGGTAGGATGACCATAAACTATGTACAACATCCTAGTAAAAAGGGATTAAATTATATGATGTGTCCTGATCGCACAATCATAAAATCTAAATTTTTTTATCTGTACCACATGACATTAAACTACATGTCTAACATCCTCACCATATGACATAAAACTACATGTCTATTATCCTAATTGGCATGATGTAAAAATTAAAAACATATTAATCCCCATATTGATAGTTCCTCTTCCCCCATGTTGGTCAGCAAACACATTGTTCACATTCCCATATATCTCTCGGCTTCCAAGATAGCACTACCCTAGAATATGGGATTGATCTTTGTTAAGAACACTTATCTTACATAATCATGTTCTAATCCATTGTGAAATAATTACAATAGTGTTGAATACCATTTGAAAATCCCACCACTCCATTCCCACACTTCACATGCTCCTAATTTTGATCCTCTCCCTATTCCATGTCTGAAGGGACCCCATAATAGTTTGGTCTCATGCCATTTTGGCTCCCCTACCATCTTGGTCCAAAATCCCAAAAGTCATTGGATGACATTCTATGACAGGATCCATGTTTTGAACTTGGTCAGCATTGAACAATTTCTTCCCCATTCTAGGAAAATGTAATGGATTTTTTTTTTTGAAAATAGTCCATAATTACATGTATCGCCATGCCACTCTCCTTGTCTAAAAAATTTTGGGCATCATGATTCACACTTCTCATTCCCCTTTATTCAGGTACATTACAATACCCTTCCATTATCACGTTCATGCATTATAGATCATTGGAAAATAAATTCATTTGTTTTAATAGCCTTTTCGTTCAGCCATGGCCCCTCGCATCTTGAACACTATCAATGGTCACTCAACAATAGAAGACCCCGAGTGTTCGATGATTATCTGAAACTATCATAAAAATGAAAAATCATGTGGTAATCCCTTTTTCCTCACATCAGGCATGACCAAGGTGAGATTTGGTATTGGTCATTATATGTCTCACAAATATGATCGAAGTGACATAATTAAAGCAAGAAAGTAAAAATATTTCCATACCCAAAGGAAATATTCAATGTAAGTAAGTGATTTATGAAAGTAGTAGGGTATATACACATGTTTAATCCTCTCAAGACCGTTTAAAAAAATTCCCCAATAGCTCCACTCTAGTGATTGGATGTTGGTGGTCCACAAACAATAATGTGGCCTCTGGAGCCTTCTTCCACCTCTTGAGATCTATTTCCTCCTCATCAAAAATTAAGCGAAAATATTTATCTATTAGATATGATCGGTCCCACTCGGTATGGAGATTGGAAACTTGATGTGCCTCATTTATTATCTTTCTCCCAAGGATTGTCTAGTTGATCCCTTAGTTGAATGATGACTACCGATTGAGTTTTGATGAAGGAAGTACACTAGTTCATTTGTTATTCTAGGAATAGGATCACCTTGTTGACCTCCATTAGATTTTTAATTATTTTGGACTTTTCCGAAATCCAAGAAACATCTATGCATTGGATTCCTTCCTCCATCCACTTGGAAATAATGTTGCACACCATCCCAAGAAGACCTCAATCATCCAACCCTCCAGTGCATTAATTATGAAACCATGGGAGAAGTGAACCCATATAGCCCAGTAACTGTTATTTAAAATTATGGTAAATAAAGAATCGGACTCACCTCCATTCCTTATGCTAGATGATGCATTTCACGTCATCCTCCTCAGATTCCGAATCATCCATCTCTTCAGGAGGTGCAAGACCATACACAAAAAAGATCGTGAGCTATTCAACAGTACGATCCTCCTCCAGCATCCTCTCAGATGCGACGAACTTTATATTAGGTGGTTGATCATCATCACTTGCCCCACCTCAACAACATTATCTCTTAGAGCCATGAGTTCTACCCAACCAGTGACATCAATCATAGCCTCAACTAACTATTCACTCGGGACCGTGGTTAGGTTATCTTGGACAAATGGCTCCTCACATACTAGCATAACTATTAGTAAAGGACCCGTGGATTCTTGGTCCCTGATTTCATTCTGTGCACACTTTACCTTAAGAACTATTCTAGAAAATAACATTTTATTCTACCTGAAAAACAAATAAGAGGTTTAACTCTATGAATGAAAATAATTATAGGATATGGGAATCGATAGATTGAGATCATTAGTCATAATAGGGACTTCCACTGTAGAATACCCTTCAACTAAAGGTATTACGATGACTAGTCAGGCTCCTCTTTTGTTGATCAAGTAGGAGCTACATAAAATAATAATAAATGTTAACATAAAGGCTCTATAAATTCAAGTTGAGGATTAAGGATTAGATATTTTCTCTGGACATTAAGAAGATGAATTTCAATGATGATCCCTCTTGAGTGCTCCTCTTCTCTTATAGTAGGTTTTATCATTTGAACGCATGGGTGTTCTCTTGCAGATAATCAGTAGGACATAAGGCTCTAAAGATGTTTCCCTGGACTCTTTGAACTCAACTGTCCAACCAGCCACAAGCCTCAGGTGCAAGCGCCAAAACATGATCCTCCACACCTATTGGAGAACATAAATTCACCCCATTATGGGTCCCTTTCCATTGATTGGGATTCTCCTATATGAGATATGTTTTATTTATAGAGACCAGATACTGAAAATATGAAGGGTAAAGGAAGATAAGTTAACTTATGACTTACCTTGACGAATTAATCTAGTTCTTACACATAGACTATTGATCTCACCACTCTTCTGGGGACTCCCTTGATGAGAAATTGTTCCCCTAGGATTCCATGTCATCAGAATCCTATGCTTCTTCATCGATTGATTCCTCTTCTCTTGAATCATCTACTGGTGGTGTCTCTATAGGATCCACATCACCACCAAACAACACATACACCAGGGTGTATGTCATGATGGATACCCCTCATTGGAATGTGAAGTAGTCCAAGGATTACAAGTATGTATACCTCTCATGGTATTCTACATTTTACATGACTCGTGCAATACCAACCTCTAGATTCACGACTCCTCTTTTGAGTCATCTTCTTCAAGAAATCCTCTAGTGACATCAATGTATATAGAATCCTCCAGGGGTCCATAGTGATGGAAAGATGAAATAGATATCTTTTGTAGTAAATAAATCAACTTATTCCCAGGATCCTCCTTTTTTAGCCCCCAAAACGGCTTCAGGGATACATTTTCTCCAATAGGTAGGGGGGAAACTGTACATTGTGATGTCCCCACTGTCGCAGTTCTAGCCTAAGCCATCCAAGATGATTTACCTATTTCTTGGATAGTTTCTCTCCTATTGGATCAATGAGTTGGATCCTCTATTTCCTATTATATCACCTGAATATTCTTATGTAGGATCACCTATGGATATGGCTCCACCGAATATATAAAATATTCAATCGAAAAACTAGAATCAATGTTTTTTAGAAACTACACAATTATTTTATAAGATCCCATCGTTACTAGAATGAACCCCATTTGGAAAAGGATATAGTGTTTCCGCTCTTCACAGGGCCCCATGTAGAGTCTCTTCTCTACATGTTGACACCACCCAAACTACCTGTTGAAATGTGACAGTGTGTGCGAATCACAGTAAACATTTTCATCAATCTGAGAAACCAACACCACACCTATGATGATTTATAAATACTCCATGTTCTCCCATGATCCTTGAAAGTTGTACACCATTAGAAAAAATGGAGTATGGAAATGGTGGAAGTTGATATTTTTGTGGTTTTCTATACGAAGTGTGATCCTGTCATCATCAAATGTCAGGGTCAGACTCTAGTAATGTTTATAAAATATGGGTGCAGACTTGTGTTCAAAGTAATGATAGAATTCATGGATTCATACCCCCCGAGATGAGCAATAATCAAAACATGAAAGAAATATAATGGTCCACAGATCCTCATGGATTTTTTTCTTTGAAACACGACCCAATATGCGGTATATTTTTGCTAGAATAGGTTCCTCCTGTTTGACTCTTTTATCAGTGACTAGGATCAATTCCATCACCAGCATCCCCATATGTATTCCTATTCTTGTATCCATTATAATCAGAAGCCTCCCACTAAAGAATGTGGCAAGGAATTCATTATAGAGAAACAATGGGTCCCAGCCTCTAAGCATGTTGTGCCCCCATGTCTTATTGTTTCCATATTCCAAGACCAGCCAGTATGATCCCGCCATTCCCCACTATGATGAGAATAGAATCTATTTCCCGTGACTCATCATCCTCCCTCTTAGGTCTGTATTGAGGAATAATTTGATCCCTACCTTAAATAGGGTATCCTTCTGGAAAATGGGTGTAAAATTTAGCTTCTCCTTAACTACCTCCAAAATTTGTTACACTATAAAAGGAGTCTACCCACTATTCCACCAAGTATTGTATGGAGGAAGAAAATCATAATATCAGAATCCCTCAGGTGTAATTTCTCTGATATAGTGGATTTCCTATAGGCTAATGTTGACTTCCCCTTGTTAAAGGTGGAATGTGTTTTTATCTAGGGATTATTGACTAAGGAGATATGGAACTAACTCATGTTGATGGTAAGAATGGAATTATGAAATTTATACTACTTCATAAAGCCTGATTTTGAAAAACTATGCCCCATATTACCAGCATGTGTAGAACACCCTATAATCTTACACCCACTCACTAGTGAAATTTTTATCTAACCTCAAGACCCAATCTGTCTACAATCCTAAGATGTCGTCCCTCATACTACTATGATAAGTAGTGGTGTAATGGTAAAGGAACTGATCTACTTCTGGCTAATCCCCTATGACAGTCCAAGTCCTCTCATTTAGTGCATAGACAATGATGTACCTTTTTTCAATCATATCTTGACCATGGATAGAGAAGTTCTAGAGTTTGAGATCATATTATTGTGTGAACCATGATCATTGTGCATCAACCCTAAATGTCAAATTGTTCACTTTTTTCAATATCTTAAATTTTCACAATGGGATAAAATCACTGAGAGGATAATATTTCTCTGATTACATCATCATTCCTATAAGAATTTGGTGTTCTAATAAAATCCTCATGGATTGAAGTATATGGGGGACTCCAATGATTTCATCTCATTGAGTAGTAGTTGCATCTTCAATCTGAGTAGCTTTATGTTCATCATCCATCTTGAAGGAGTCCAAAAATAATAGTAGAATAATCACATAAGATTTCTGAATTAGTGTTCCAGGCATGGTGTTTCATGTAAGATCGAGAAGTGTTCATGCAATATGCTCATATTCTCATAAATTCCAATTCACACAAGAAGCAAAAGTTGCGTGAAAGAATTGGTCGAACTCATTTTTTCACATAGGAAGGGGAGACCAATGTGCATGAGAGTGAAGGAATTATCACAAGGAAAGTCAAAGGTACTTTATAAGGTCCCCATCAATTTACTTATAGGCGTGGAATAGAGATTCCTCATGTGTATAAGAATATTATGTACAAAATGATATATATATTGTTTTCACCTATAGGAATCAACCCATGTCTTTAGCATTTCTCTCGGAACCTAAACATCGAGTCCCCTTTTAGTATAGATATTGAGAGGTCATTTTTTGGCTCCAAATTCCGATTGAATCTACAAATAGACAACTTTGGGAGAATAAAATCTATCACCCAACTCAATGGAGTATTCCAACAGCACCAAGGAAGGTGAACGCAATGTTCTGAGGTGTGTGAACAAGATTTTAATCTCATGAAAAAAACTTTTACACCCAATAACATTCCAATATGTCCCCTTTTGTGGATTACAATCAATTGGATAAGGTAGATGTGAAAAATATGTCAACGTTGCGTGGACGACACCCGATTTGAACGCAAGACTCTTGCATGTCCAATGAGTTGTAAATTAGGGTCCTTCCATGTGAACCCCTTAAACATATATGGAATTCACACGCAAGATGTCTATGATGCATGTAAGAAACCCCGTTTGTGAGAAACCCTCTTACATGCTAAATATGGAATCAAAACACACATTTTATGATTTATTTATATGACTAATGACATAGTTGTGAGGAATTAATATTTTGTGATCAAAATATTTTGCACTATCACTGAATATTTCATCTATAAGAATAAGTACACCCCCACCCCACCCTTTTTTAGGTGATCTGATAAAAGTAAAGTCTCCAATCTGATGTGCATAAGATCTATCTTGTGCAACTAATAAAGGATGGAAACCTCAAGGTAGATATCTTGTGCAACAAGTTCTATGTGGTTCCTCTTTTGAGTTGGCCCATAGTTTTGTAATCCTCACCCAACTTCATTCAACACAAGTCAGGTTTACACAATGTCTATTCTTGCGAGTACAGTAAAACATACATGTAAACTACTCTAGTGTGGACCCATGATCTAGAGCCTATGCCTCTAATTTTTTTTCACACCCCTTATTTTAAGCTCCATGGATTTCCTTTTAATCATAGCACCATGTCCAAGCACCTCTTTCATGCAACCCCCATGCCTTTCAACCAAATCTTCCACACAAACCTCCAAACATACACGCAATGATTTCATTTTCCCTCACAAGGTTTCCCCTATGCCCCTATGGAACGCGTATCCAAACCTTTTTCTTCTCAAAATAGGTATGATAATTACTTTTCCTTCTCAGAATAAGCACCCTAACATAAGATTCGTGTCTGAACACTCCTCCATTCCATTACACCTTGGAATTTATGAATCCATGCCCTATCCTAGGATGCATGAGCTATATTTACGTAAGCCCAATAGTTAATGAGTGAGTGTCCTAGGTCCACGCTACATGAAGAAAAAATTCATAGCACAAATATCCTCATGAAATTATGTTAAACTATAAAATTAACCCATGAAATGAACATGAGATTATTCATATAGTAGAATCATGGTGTTCTATATTTTACCCATCTATGGTATGAAACCCCACCTTGGAGATGAAACTCCCATGCAAGGGAAACTTCCATTCATAAACCCCACACACCCTTCCTAGGATACTCCATGTACGAATCATTTGTAATGAGATCATACTCATATGTATTTAAATCCTTCTGGAAAATCTTCCATGTGTAATCCCCACACCATATCTCATTGGTGCATCCTTTGAGACATGAGTGTTGGGTCTACTTATCCCTCTTGTTTCTTACACTGAGATTTACTCGCATAATACTAGAGGATATTAGTGACCATAAAACCCATCGACCAACATCTGTGGAAATACCTCATAGAGTAATCCTCAACATCCACCTTCTATGGTCATCCTCCTAAGTGTAATACCATACAACCAATCATTTTCACATCGAACATGCATCTTCCTTGTGTAACACAAAATAAACAGGAAGCTTCTATGCATAATCCCTAATTCCCATTTATAATCAATGTGTTCTTTAATTTCAAACCAAATACGATACATAGTAATCCTCCATGAGGTCCAAACCTTATTTTTCATCCATTCCATCCATCGCATTGATTAAATCCACACCCAACACTCAATCCCCATCCACCCTAATTTTCTTTGGGTCGCCACATTCTGGTCTGATCATGCCACCCACTTGGGACACTATCACTTGTAATCCCCATCCACAACATATTTTTTTCTTGCAGCACTTGGGAAGCTTCCATGTGTTATCCCCACACAATCCAATGAAGATAAATCCTCTTGTGAAGGGAATCTCCCATTCATTATCCCTGTCACATTATTCATCGATGTGTCTTTCACAACACTAGTGTCTTTACCACATGACGTTAAACCGTATTGACTGGTCCAGTCACACGACACTATACTGTGGCATCAAACTACATGGGTTTTTATCCTCGCCTCACATGTATGGTATAAAAGACACCTCTAGGTGTTTTAATACGAACCAATGGTAATCCTTAGTGACCCCTCGTAAAAGTGAACCTCTATGATCCACATCCAAGGGTTTCAAGATCAAAATTCAGGGTGTGACATCTTCCCTTATTGGGACACACCACTTGGATCCATCCCTAAGACTGTTCTAATCCATCCATATGGTAAACCATTTAGGTGATCCCTACACCTAAGGGTGAACCTCCTTGATTCACCTCCAACAGTGTCGCAATCAGCCGTTATGATGTTCCATATTCCCTTTATGGGAAACACCTCCTAGATCCACAGCTAATGTTGTTATGATCCGTCCATTTTTAATTCCTTTTAGGTGTTCCCGCCTAGGAGAACTCCTCCTCGATCCGCCTCCATGGTGCATTTTGATGAACCTCATCTCCATCTTCACATGACGTTAAACTCATTACATGTCGCATATTGCTACCTCAGGCTAAACATGGGATTATTGGGGTGGAAGTCTTGGATGATATGCCGATATGGTTTCCATTACCCCATGATAAACATGGTATTACTGATGGGAAATACATGGAAGATATGACTTTTCCAATATATACATCATGACCAACATGGTATGACATGTTTTCTATTGCTAAGATGCCTACATGAGATTCACTTCCATGATGATGAATACAGGTGACCAATGTTCCTAACATCCATACATGCTAGGGATTCTCAGTATGACTACTCTCTTGACCAAAGGTTTCTTCCCAACCAAAACCCCTTGTAATTTCTAGACCGAATCAGTGTAATTAACTATCATCCCCAAAGTGATGACATTGAGAATGAATTGCATAAATATGAATTTACTCTATGAGGGGTTCCTAGACTAGGTGATGAGTTCAAAGGATAAATCCATTGAAGGTGGAACCAAAATAACATTATCTTATTTTTATTAAGGAGTATACATCACAGATGAAAGAAATGAATGTCACCCGCCTTTGGAACGTGGGAATGCATGGAAACAAAATGTCACTCCACTGCGCATTAATATGCGGTGACAGATTTGCCCTAGAGATATCTTCTGAGATAAGGGTATAAGAAATAACTTATGAAAAACAGAATAGTCATGGTGATTAATGAGGCTAGCCTCTCTAGGATTCCTAGTCTTAGGTAGATTGAGAATATCTTTTCTATGGATGTTCAGAAATTACAAAAAACCTGATCATTTCAAAATAAATATACTTTGATCTTCCATTAATTAAATTTCAATTGGACCTGATAACTATTTACCTTTGTTTGAGGGATTTATTGATTCTTCTACTACTCGGAAGGAAGGTTCAAGTGATTTAAGGCCTTTCAGGGTGTTCTAGAAAGAACCACTGCTAGTATGATTGTAAAAGTGGTAGATTCTTCTTTTACAAATCATTTTCATTTTATTTTCAGTGTGCATTAACATTTTCCCCTAGTTATTCAATTGGAATATTCAAGGAAATATTTCATTAATATGTTCTTGTTAAATACACATGGTTATTTCATTAGGATTAATGGTGTTTTCAACTCATCATGGAGTTTCTTATCGCAAATCTCCAACAATTACTTTTGTAAGAGTGGGATGATGAGTTATTATGTTAGACCTTTACATCTTGTGAAAAGGTAAAATACCCTCTCATTATTTCAATTTTTCAATTTTTTTGCTGAAATATATTCATTTTCCCTAGTGTAGAGATAAATTA
Source organism: Viscum album (assembly GCA_963277665.1). Classification (NCBI taxonomy): domain Eukaryota; kingdom Viridiplantae; phylum Streptophyta; class Magnoliopsida; order Santalales; family Viscaceae; genus Viscum; species Viscum album. Next base: position 802,983,224 of record OY728119.1, on the reverse strand, counting down.
ATAGATGAATCAATTAATAGTTTCATACTAACAAAGTATGGATCCTACCATAAGGATATTATACTAAATGAAATGTAACCCCACCAGAGTCTAAATAATGAATCTCATTTTTTTCACTTTCTGGACACACATATCCATCATAGGTCACCATCAGGACACAAAGATCATGATATGTGGTTTTGGGAGGTGGGGAAATCATCCACCCATTGTGGAAGATGAATTTTTTTGTGGGGTGAATTTTTAACCATATAGTATTTTTAATATTGGGAGGGGGAAAAGTGTCATTCACCCATTCAGGAAATGGATTCCTTTCAGGATATACAAGGGTACACTTCTCCTCTATCACTTCTATCGGAGAATCTAGGGACTCAATGGTGTGGTGGAGTTATAGAGGTAGTTCTATCTAGACCACCACTTTTGAATTAGCACAAAGTGATGTTTTTTTAGTTTTCATCACTTATAACCTATTCATTTTCAATTTCTATTGGGGAAAGATGATCACCCTGATAAGTAGGAGGTTGGAATTGTAAAGGAAAAAAAATATTTCATCCCCAAATTTCTCATTTATGAAAATCATTTTTCTAGATCAGAATTGTTACTAATGTTTAGATTCCTTAATTTAAAGTAAATTTTATCCCTCTAATGGGTGAGAATATGGAAATACTTTTTCAATTGATGTTCATACTCAGTGGGAGTATTTTCCATGACAAATTTCTTTTTAATCTATTTGATGTTTTTTATCTTCTTCTCATATTGTTCTAATCAGTCTAACATAGAATGGATTTTCAGCCTTCTTAGTGGTGAGTGGAATGCAGCCCTGCATTTCCCTTTATCATTAATAAAATGACATGGAGAAGGTGGTAACTCATCATTCAGAGGTCCCACGTTTTGGTTCATCATTTGATTCTATATTTGTTCATCCTTAGTTTGTGCATCTACATCACCCACCTCTCAAAGTTTCAATTTCTTACTTTTTTTCCCTCAGTTTTAATTTCATGGTTAATATATTTTGATATATTTATGGTGATGAAGTTCACTTAGGAATGCCATCTGATAATATTCACCTCATCATTTACTAAATAGTATGGTAGATTCATCCCACCAATTTCCCCTTCGAGAGTTACATGGGGATCCTAACCCTGGCTCTTGGTCTGTTGGGTCATCATGGCTTATAACCATTGATGGGTTTGACTGCCTTTTATAGAAGTCACCCAAATTTAGGTTTTTGTATAGGGACCTTGAAGGTGTTTCCATCCATGATTGTTGATTTGTCATAATTTGTAGGGGTATGTCGCATGGTTGACGGAATTACTGGGGTAATATCCATATTTAGTTGCTACCTGGAATGGAGATGACAAATATCATCATTATATATGATAAAAACACCTCCATACTTATGTCCTTGGGTTGCTTTTAGGCCTCCATTTCATCCATTAAATCCCATTATAGATGATCTGATAATTCTTTGGATGGTTGTTGAGATAAATATGCCTCTATACCTATGATCTAGGGTTTTATTGAGTCCACAAAAAAAATTCTTTGGTTCCCTCCTAGGGTTTGATGCCCCTAAGGTTGAAGGAGGTGGTAAAAATGTCCCTAATCTTGTGAGTTGGGTTTTCATTGAGATGGATTCCATAGAATATTTCATTTTTATCATCGTTATTTGGTGTTATTTTATCCACCCATGGGTTGGTTATAGTTCCTTCTCATAATGGGAATGAATCATTATAGGAAGGTATCTTGTAGTCTAAGACTTAAACTATATTTTTTGATATGTTTTCCCTTTTTTCAATAGGTCCCTCTTAAGATTCCATTAACATCCCTCACCCTCTACTCTCAACACCTTTTTTTGATAAAGGAGAGCATAATTGGATTGACCAACTGGCCTGTACATTATTGGATCCAATGATCTCCCATGTGGATATGACGTTGTTGGATAACAAAACAATATACCATTGTTTTCCCAGGGATGGGGTGAATTGTAATGCTACACAGTTGACACATTCTAGAATATAGACATTTGACAGGGCTTCAATGATTATTCATCAGAGATTTATGTTATATAGGAAAGAATAATGTATAATTTTACATTCCCATTAAGATATTGGGTCTTGGGAGATAGAGAAACCAACTAGGTCTAGTTGATAGTATGGTTTCTTTATGTCCTAGTAGTGAACATCATATTAATGATAAGGAAGGTGTCCAGTCTATAAACAATTAAAAGTATCCCACATGCTCTAGCATAAGTAATGCATGGACTTCTCATTTATCTTATTTATGAATTTATAATAAGAATTAGAAATTTTCTAAAACATAGTTGGAATTTTATTTTCATCTAGATACTTCTATATATCCATGTTATCCTCTTCATAATCATTTGAATATTCCTCCACATAGTCATACCATAAAGGTATCTTATCAGGGTCACATACTAACCAAGATGTGGTGTTTCTCATGGTTTATGTCGTACTATATAACATTTACTCTTGTGTTTCAAGAATATATTAATATTAATGTGCCTTAAAAAGATAAGTATTTCCATATCTAAATGATATATCATTGTGGGTAGTTTTTCCATATATGATTTTAGGGGTAGGGCCCTAATAATAAAAATCTATACTACCACAAGGTGAACCATCATGCTTTTTATTACGTTATTCTTTTGAAAAAGCATCAGTGTACCCTTGAGGTGCGATATATATGAGTTATATAGCCTCAATAACACTTTCATTGAGTATAATTGGATTATAAGACTCGTTATGCATCATGAAGGAAATATTCTGACATTTCATTTAGGGTTTAGAAGAATTATGATACTATTTTGTGGTGACCACCCAAGTATGTTGAGGAACCTCTCTTAAAATGGGAATATGATCCCACCTCTAAGAAGTAGAAATGCATTCTAATGTGCTTACTTATTATCTATGGGAATATGAATCTACATTTGGTGGATTTCTATAATAAAATAGACAACATGTGTTTATGTGGGTGTATTGTTGGAACCAAGGGTGTGATTTATTGGAAATAATGTCTAGTTTGTATTTTTTTTCAATTAACACTTGGATAATCAAGGAGGTTTCATGGAAAGTGAGGAAATAGTAGAAGATTACTATATTATTGAATTTGGTGTCATTTCCCAATGAATCTAATTTTCTTGTGCTCAAAATCACCAGGAAGAGGCTAGCATCATGAAAGGTCGTTTGGTAGAATCAAATATTCATAAAAATGGAAAAGGTATGGGTTTTGTGAAGATTGGGTTTCATGAAGGGGATCTTGTCCAATTCAAAATGAGTTTAATGTGTTCTCCTCGTTTTTGAGAAGTGGATCAATGTGAATTTGTTATTCTTTTATGGTAATATCATCAACCATGATAGATATCACTAGAGATTTGCAAATGGAGGAGCTTCGTGAAGATGTTTCTAGAGGTCAGTAAAAAATGTTCTGGAAGCATGGGATCTTCAATATTGTCTGATCTCATCAATATGTGGCTACCCCCACTTCATTTAATGAAAATGTTAATCAAATAAAATACACAATATCCTTGATTTCTAGAAGGTTGGGTTCTCTGTAAATTTGGATTTCTATGTGACCTTCATCATTGCGTAAAAAGTAGTTAATTCATGATTAATTCCAATGATTCTGTGTAGTGGGTGTTTCATGATGACTTGGAATTATGTGATGAATTAGTGAGATTTGTTAAGTACGTTTTCTTTATAAATTTTGTGAGCTTCATGAATGTTGTGAGCTTCACGATGGAGCTACACGAACATCTATTCTGAATATTAGGTTTAAGTGAACAATGCTTTCAATTTGCATCAACTCGAACCTATGGTGCAATAAGAGTCTTGTACTAGTTAATGTAAAAGGCATAAATTCAAATCTACTAAATTTACCTAAATTTTAATAAATAGATCAATACTTTAGCCAATTCATTGATCTACGGGGAGTTAGAAGAAGTGTTCTGAGGGATCTGATGTGTTATCCCTAAAATATTTTAAAGGAAGTATGATTGGCATAGAGTGAAAATTTCTAATCTTATATACTATAAAACTAGTAAATATTAGTGTATTTATGTATGATGATAACACTGTTGTAATATTATCTTGTTACTAGACCTTAGTGGTGAACCAAGTAAAACTGTTGTGTTGTTTCTTTGAATGTGATTGTTTGTTTTCTTCAATTTCAAATCAGATAGGTTTGATAGGTTCATAACAACATTGGAAAAAGATCCATCACATTATGAGAAATATTAGACACGTAGATTCAACCCTATCCTATTATGGTGTCACATGGTCCTTCAAGTGGTATCATAGAATACAGGTTGCAGGAGATAAGTCAGTCCTCTATTGTTTTCATAGAGAATTCAGTAATTTTTAGTGGTGTACCCATATTTTATGGAATAAAAATACATATTTAGAAGAACATGAAGAGATAATATCTAATATGTATTGTATTGGAATTTATGTTTTCCACTTCAGAAGTTACAAAGGTCAGTGATGCAACAAGACCAACTATGAATAAAATAGATAGAAAAATGGTTGATGTAGATGTCGATGCACAAAATTCCCTAACTGCGGCTCTATATGATCAAATATATGTAAATTTGATGAGTTTTATTTTATATGAGATTATTTTCGAGAACTAGAGAATATATACAAAGGGGATTATAATGTAGAAGTGGTCAAACTCCAAGTGTTTCAAAATATGTTTGATGATTTAAATATGTATCCTGATGAAAATGAGGAGATATTTTTTAATCAAATTACTGATATTGTTGAAGATATTAGAGGCCTTGGAGAAGAAATTAACTATATTTAAGCAATGAATAAAATATTAAGAAGGATTATATATCTATATAATGTAAAATCCCAAACCTTGAAGAAACAGATCTATCTAAAATTTCACTTGATGATCTGCTAAGTATTTGGGTGGCTTATGAAATGAGAATCAGACCAGAAAATGAACCGACATGATTATGTAGTGAAATGGCATTAAAATACATGTAAAAACATGTGGTTTTAGAGGTAAAGTTGATGAGGATAATGAGTAATATGAACCTATTTCCCTTTATTTAATAAATTCATGTGAGGAAAGGGATATTTGAATGAAAACATTCTATGTAATGTTTTAAATGTAGTAGATTTGGTCACATTGCATCTCGGTGCTCATGGATGTTTGATGAGGAAGAAATTGTAGCTAAAAACATTAAGAATCTTAGGAAAAGGTTTCCTTAAATGGGATCCTAAAAATTATGAAATAATTTAAATATGAAGATTTTATTATCTAAAGAATAATTGGATGATAATAATTTTTTGAGGATAAGGAACCAGAGTTTAAATCTAGAACCCGATCATCAATGATTTTTATAATTGAAATGTTAGAACCTTCAAAAGATAAATCTAGAGATGTTTTGTTGATTTTTGTTGTACATATAAATGTGGAACTTAATTATGATCTTTTTATTCTTTAAAAAATTATAATAGAAACAAAAAGTATAATTTCATTCTAGAAGAGTCGTCAAAATATGTTAATCGGCTTGAAGATAAAATTGATCGGCTGGAATAAGTTGTAAAAGAATAGTCAAAAACTATTGAATGATCAAAATATTTAGTAAAAATTAAGCCTGTGATTTAAGAATAGGAAATGTTTATTAAGGAACATATATCCCTACTAGAGGAGAAGTCCAAGAAAATTGAAGGTCTTGAAGAAGAAGATATTACTCTAAGGAGTAAACATGAAACTGAATGAAATTGAAGAGAAATAGAGAAGAGAATATAGTTTAGAAGATTCTTAGATAAAGAGATATTAGAGAGAGATAATTGTGGGTCTGAATGTGTAGAGAAATATTTTAATGGACAAATATCCACATGCAAGGTAAAAAGTGTAATTGGTTTTGATGAAAAAGTGTTAATGTCTGGAAAGAAGATGAGGAAACATAAAGAGAAGAAGAAAGTTTCATATTTCAAAAATACAACTGAAGTCCTAACAAATAAAACATGATATCAAAATAAAATAAGACTTGAAAACAATCCAAAAGTATCCCAAAATGATCACCAATCAAATAATTTTCCAAAATAAATGAACGTGAGAAAGAATATAAGTGAGAAGCCATGTACTCTTATGAAATATCACTTCTATGGTTATTTGGACCATAACGTGTCGTAATTCAAAGTGAAAAGAAGCTATATAACTAGGGAGGAGCTTGGAAGTCAACATAGTAGAATAAACCCATATTCTTCATCTTATAGATGAAATAGTTTTAATGGATACTATTTCCATTTTTCTAATTATGGTCACAAATCTATTGACAGTATATAGAAAAATTGCATGATTGTTACCTACAAAACTCAGAGAAAAGTCCATACCCACCAAAAATATGATGTTTCTCTTTAAAATAGTTAATCTACTATAGAATAATAATATGAGTATGAATAAATAATTCACATGGAAAACATAATAGAAATACCATGATTATCTTCCACTCCATCCAATATTTCATGCAAGAAAATGAAGAAAATCGAGAAATTCAATCATGAATAAACTTCTCTCAATGCTATGAAAAATAGTAGCACCTTGATTCTTGATAGTGAATACTCAAAAAATATAATAGGGAATTCAAATTAATTAAATAATGTTAATAAAAGATTTGATGGAACTATAAGGTTTAGTAATTATAATGCTTTATAGATTAAAGGTTGTGGAAGTACAGAACTGAATATTGACAAATAGAGGAAAACTAATGTTCTTCATGTAGATGGATTATATCACATTATACTGTGATTTTGTCACATATGTGAATTTGTACTAATATATGCATTTAATAAAAAGGGTTTCACTTTCTGAGGAAAGACATGGAATTCAATCATGGATGGATGTAGAATAGATGGAAACTTATATCAAGTTGATAGAAGAGAGAACATTTTCTACTTTTCTGTTAAAGAACAAAACAACATTTGGAATCAAAGACAGGTTCCCATTAATAGAAACAACATGAAAAAGATATCTAAGAAAATGATTGTCATGTATATCCTCATTTTAATTCATGAACGTTAAAATGCATATGATTCTTCCGTATGATGAATGTTGTTCTGAAGTTCATATTGGCTAAAGAAGAAAAGGTCATCAAATCTTCTTAATATCATCCAAAAACATGTTTGTGGTCCAATAAATATGGATGGAACATATGGAGAGATTTAATTCAAAAAATTTCTTGATGATTATAGAATAATGTATTGTGTAATGATAATACATAGGAAAGAACAAGTGCTTGATTATAGAAAAGTCATCATCTAATAGATATGATTGATATATGATGTACAATCAATGTCCTATGATATGATAATAGAGGGTAATACACATCCATTTAGTTTGAAAATTACTTAGAGAAACATGGAATAATTAATTAGGTGGCTATGGTGATAACCCCACAAAAAATGGAGTCATTGGGAACATAAATCAAAAGGTGAACAATATGACCAGAAATATGATAATTGAGAGTCATATTTATCTTTATTACTAGAGAGTGGTTTTTCAAGTAGAAATGTATACTCAAAATTGAAAAGGGATTTGTATGGGAGAAACCAAGACATAATTTGAGTTGTGGTATGGATATAATTCCTATTTAAAGTATTTTCATGTTTTTCGAAGTAAATATTTGATCTAAAACAAAGATAGAAATAACGGAAATTATAGAGACAATGTCGATGAAAGAATATTCCATGGATATTAACTGAATAGTAATGCCTAAAAATATGTCAATAAGAATCATGGATGAATTTTGGAAAGTAGTGATGTTAAGATCCATGAATATAAAACCAAAAATATCTTGAGGATATCTTATGCTAATATGATATAAGATTACCATGAAAGTGGAAATGGAAGAGATGAAAATATAGAAGTTTAAGAAGACATGGAAATCATTTAGGGGTCACAAAATGATGATAAACTAAATTTATAATCAAAATAGGAGACCGTTGATGATGAAACTTCATATGAACCTCAAAGGATAAATAGAAGAGAAAAAACTAATCAATACAACATCATTAGGGATTGGACGACACCAACAACGATAAAGAGAATAAGGATTGAGGTAAATTCTTCCTTCCTATCAACTGTGGAACCAACCTCATTTAGAAAAGAAGTGAATGATGATTCATGGGTTAAATCCATGAATGAAGAACTAGAACAGATTTATAAGAACTAGAAATGGGATCTTGTTAAGAGAACTGAAAATAAAAACATGATTAGAAAAGAGTGGGACTTTAAAAACAAATTCGATGAGAATGGAAATATGGTAAAAACAAGGCACTATTATTTTGTAAATGTTGTGCATATATTGAAGGAATTTTTGTTAAAGAAACATTTTCTCCAGTAGCGATACTGGAGTCGATCAAGAATTTCCTTTCTATAGAAATACAAGGTGGATACAATTTTTATTAGATAAATGTCAACATGGATTTCTTAAATAGTGTTCATGAAGAAGAAGTATACATTGTAAAACTGATGGTATTATTTATTAGAAATGATAATGAAAAGGATTTCATATTAAAGGGGGCTCTCTATGGTCTAAATCAGGCACCACGTGCATGCTATTCTCGAATGGATACTTCTCTGAAGAAGCTTTAATCCAATGCTGTAGGTGTACATCATAATATATATGTGAATAATTCATAGGAATATTTGTTTTTTGTGCTTGTGTACATGGATAATATTTTATTTGGTGAATGAATCTAGTGATCAATAGAAGAATTTTCAAATCAAAAGAATTCCTAAGTTGAAATGTCTATGATTGGTGAACTCACATAGTTCTTAGGGATGTTGGTGATTCAAATATAGCATTACAGTTTCATTTCTCGGGAAAATTATGAGATAGAGTTATTTAAGAAATTAAATATACATGAATCCAAACCAATTCCAAATTTGATTTCTATTAGGACAAAACATCGAATGAATGAGGATGAGAATTTTGGTGATCCCACCATGTAAAACAGAATCATCAAAATCTTATTATACATAACTAACACATGGCTAGATATTGTCTTTGATAAATTATTAATGGTCTTTTTTCAATTTAATCGAAAGGAATAACATATTCAGACGGTAAAAATAATCTTGAGGTACATTTAATTTAATCAAAATTAGGGATTATACTGTATTATAAGATGATATAATGAACTATCAACATTTTCTAATGGTGAATGTGATAAAGATATAGTGGAAATATTTCCCATATGTGTTGAATTATTCATTATTGGCAAGAAATTCATGGGATTGTTGATTAAGAAACATGAAAACACTTATCTTAGTATTACAGAAGTAGATTATATCTCTCCTAAAAATTAATGCAGTCAAAAATTGTTGATAAAGAAACAACTGATTGATATTGGTGATGAGGTGAAATAGACCGTAGTGATTCACAATGATAACAATATCATGATCAACCTTATGAATAATCTTATTCATAATTCTCATACAAAAGATTTTGAAATCAGATAACACTTCATCAATGAAAAAGTGGATCAAGGAGTAATTAAAATGGATCATGTTGGAATTGATAACTCTATGGATAATATTATGACCAATCCATTAACATCACATGTGTTCAAGAAATATTGGTTTAACCTCAATTTTAAGCCACCTCCTAGTGCATGAGGAGCTTATGGTTTCTCCCCTATTCATATTGTTGTTAAACATTTTAATATATTTGTGGAAATGATGTTGGTTTATGATAGAGATTATATATAGGGGGAGTGTGATTTTTAACAATATATGTAAAAATTAGGTTCTATGTGTTTATTAGAAAGTGGTTATAATGGATAAATTAAATGGTATAGATGTTTTACTTGGTTCTAAAAACAATTCAATACACTAGTGACATGATGAGAATTTAGTGTTATGAGGAAATATGCAGATATGATAATTCATTGTTAAGAAGAAATAGTCTGAGCATAGACATCTTTAAGAATTCCAAAACACAATATTCCAATTCATAAATTCCACCCTTTCTCAACACCAATATTTTTTAATGTATACTTAGAGTGTTGGATTTTTTTTTTGTTTCTCACATATCAGGTTTTGATAGTGGCTAGTGATTTATTGGATTTATCTGTCGATTTCCAATAATCCCAAAGGGGATGATTGATGAAATCAAGGTTTTTATTTTCTAGAAATGGATTCTAGTTTTTGATTGTTCTCAATAAATTCTTGGATAATTTGTTAGTTGGTAAGGAATGTGGTATTACATTACAAGATGACTGTTGTATTGAAGGTGGCTGCATTTCTTAATGTTTTCTACAAAACATTGGGCCCATACTATGGAGGAAGAGGCTAGCATTGAGAAAAATTGTTTTATGGAATAAACTCTTGATAAAAATAGTAATGGAATGGGTTTTGTGGAGACTAGGTTTCGTAAAGGTGAGGTTGGAGAATGTATAATGAGTGGATAGTGTTCTCTATGATTAAAAGAAGCGTAGAATCACGAATTTCTGATGCATTGAGGGTAATCTTCATGAATATGATAAATCTCACCACATCTTCATCAATAATGGATCTTCCTAAATATGTTTTTCAAGGATGAAGAAAAATGTTCAGGAGGTGTGGGAGCTTCCCAAATGGCCAAGACTATATATATCAGGCTACCCCACTTCATTTCATGATGAAAATAATCATGAAAAATATGAAATATCTTGGATTTTTCAAAGGTTGGGAGCTCTTTGAATCTATATTTCTATGATATCTTGAGCGTTCTAAAAATACTAGTAAAGTGCTGATATATTCTAATGCTTTTGAGAAATGTGTGCTTCATGATGACTGGGAATTTTGTGATGAATCAATGTGTTTCATGAGAGTATATTTCCTCATGAATGTTATGATCTTCATGAAGGATCTCCACAAATAGTTGTTTTGAATATCATGTTTAAGTGAATAGTTATTTCAAAGTGCATAAACTCAGGTCTATGGTGTAAGAATATTCTTCAGCTAGCTAGGAAAAAATACATAAATTTAAATCTATTAAAGTGACTATCAATTTGATAAACTGAGTAATACATCACCCAAGACAATGAGATAAGTGGAGTCAAAGGAATTGTTCAAAGGGAAACAGTGTGATATCCCAAAATATTTTAATGGAAGCATTCCTAGAATAGTGTAATTGTGTATAAAATTCTATATTCCAAAACTAGTAAAGTTTATAGGATTTAGTTATGACTGAAAAATTATCAGTATATGCTTCTTGGACTAGGCCTTAGTGGTTAACCAACTAAAATTGATGTCATATCTCTTTCCAATGGTTGTTTGTTTTCATCACATTACCATCGTAAATATTTAACTAGTTCATATCATCATCAGAAGAAGATCCATCACTTTATAAGAAATATTTTACACCCTAAAAAACCCCTCCCATATCAAGTTGTTATGGGGTTTTTGGGTTTTATTCTAGTAAAAATATTCATTCCCAGTTGGATTATGAAAATGGAACATTGGAATTGGAGACGGTATATGGGCATCCTCCTGTATAGCCTCTAAAAGATGTTGGAGTAGTCTTTCATTGGGGGTAGTAATATGTGTATAGATCTTGTAAGCTTCTATAATATTCCATGTAGCTTCATTATCAAGTATATGATCATTCCTTGAGGTAACATTTAAATTGGGTTGATGGTCCTCAATTAAAATAAGAGTATGATCTCATGCATGTGCCTCACACATTATCAGAATATGTCGATAATACTCCTAGATAGGAGTAAGAATATGAACATTATATTGATCATCTATCTATTCAAGTTTATCTTGTTGATATATTTCTCTGGAATTTGTGATATGAATTTGTTCACATACCTGTATCATTGCTCGAATATGTTGGTCATGTTCCTCCTCACAATCAGAATATAGTGTCATTTTAGAAGGGTGTATACTGGTATATAGTCCATCACATTCTTGATCACTCAGAGATATCAGTTTATGTATTAAATTAATTTGGGGATATATTCCTACAATTTTCCTTCATATTCTACTGGAATATTCCAAGGGTATTCATTAGTGGGGTTAATGATATGTGTCTCCCCATTCTCACTGTTGGGATATGTGGTTATACTATGTCTTTACGAGAAGGTATATGAGCATGTTCACAATATTCCACTGGAATATCATTGTGTGTTTCATCTATGGAAGCAGGGATATGATCCCACTCCTCTTGGTCTAGAGCTTTCTATACCCATGTATATTACATTGGATCCTGGGTATGAGCATCATAGGTGGTGATTTGTAAGATGGTTTCCTCAACCGGAAACTAAGGGGCATTGGTGGGATAACACGTATGGTGGTAGTTGATAAGATCCCTACTCAGAGGATCCCAAACAAGTATGGAACATTATCCATATCCTTGATAAACCTTTCTAAGGTAATGAAGATGTTGATGGTCATGCCCTGTGGATATACTCCCAAAGTGGTTGGCAATGGAGACATGAATTTTTAGTTTTGTTGCACCCTTCCCTAACTATGGTGGGATTGCACGATTTAGTGCCTAGAGACCCTTGGGGGTGGCCTCAAGGGTCAGTATCATACTATCTATCATTTTGTTTTACCCATTGTTTTATGAATTGGGTGGGTGATGTTGTCTCATGTCCCATAGAGATCGTTACCATAGTTGAAGTCTCGTAAGGTTTACTTGACGATGTCATAGATTAAGGTCATGGTGAATATTGTGAGTATGGTTTCTATAATAATAAGGAAAACAATAAAATGTGTCACCAATAAGTAGGGAATTGTGAGTATAAAACATTCATCAACTGCTATGCATATTGAATCAGTTTTTTTATTTTCATTGTCAGTTTGGCCATTTACCCTTCATATAATATAAAAAACTAAATGGTATGGCCCATGGTAAACCCAATTATATTTAATTATTTAATGATTTATGTCAGGTTCACCATATTTTAATAGGAGACGTATATAAAAATATCCTGACATGTGGAAACCAAATTATATTCTATGGAATGATTCTTTAATGGTTTGCCATTTTTTTCCAAAACAAATGCATGTTAACATTTAGTCTAATAATATTTTTGTACGGTTTAAAAGTTCTATCTGTAAAAAAAACTCCCAATAGCTCCCACATCCATATGATTCATGAGAATAATTTCCAAAGAAAAGTTTTCATTGGTGTTTCTTACTAATAATGATTTTTAAGTCACATTGGTCGAGAGGATGGGAGGTTTTTTTCATCAAACCATTTTTGGTGAAATTATTTCCTAATATGGATAACTATTATAAATTTAAAATATGTTAATGATTCTTTCTGAAATCATGATATGGGACTGGTTTTATTAACTAAACAGTCGGGTGTTAAATCCATGTACAGTCAGTACAAAATTATATTAATGAAACCACATGTATATATCAAAGGTTCTACATCATAAAACCCATTATTTCTTAATAATGATATATTTATTGAATTTTTAAGCCATATGACTGAGTATAATGAATTTTACTACCATACAAGGAGGTAATTGGTGTTCTGGTATCGGGATTGAACCTATAAGAGGTTTCCTTCATATCCAATGGAAAACCGGATTCAAAACCCATGTAGTTAGTATATAACCTTGTCATTCAGTTTACCCCCATATAGAAATAATGTATTTGAGCTCATTTAAGAATTGGATAGGGAACTATAGACATAGAAAGGAATCCTACATATCCTATTTATAACATGAACCAGATACCATGAAGTTTAGTTGTTATGAGTGTCTGCATCAAAGAGAGTGTTATGATAGAAGTTTCAGTAGGACTTGTGAATATAAGTATTCTAGGATTTTTCTCAACAAGAGTATGTAACTCTTAGTGAAGAGAATATATAATCTTACATACACCTAAATTAGGGAAAATACAAGGGACTTATCTCTATTCTAATAGAACAATTTTCATTGACCTCTAATCCCAAATGATCCATGCTCAGTGTGAGAGGAAATTGATAGAGAATGATTAGACTCATCAACTGAGAGTTTAAGATTAAACATGTATGAGGATTACACCTTGAGGTCTCCCTAATATTTGGATGGGGCCTACACACTGAATTCAACCTGATGTTTTCTTCTTCAAGATTATGGCTTTTTATGAAAAGGAAAATATTGTTTGGGATTACAACATGTGAGGATTCCCATAATGGGGGATTTTTATCATGCTAATGGAATGATCGATGCATGTCACATAGTCCATGAGATTCATGATTGATATGAGAAAAAATTGATAGAAATTGATTAGATGAATTGTATATAGGTATGAGGGTTTTTCATTAAAGAATCCCTAATGTTTGAGTAGGGATTACATATTAAGGATTCCTTGGTGGAATTTGATTAAAAATATTTTAAAGGATATAACACCACAATTAAGGATATGATACTCATGATTGATGTGGAACTTTGGCCTTAAGAATGCATCATATGAATCTTGATCATAACATGAATAATAGGACTCATATTCTACATACCCTTCACCCACTGATGATAATGGAATCTTGGTTGGGTTTATATATATCTTAATGCTATTATTTAGCAAGTATTATGTGGTATTTAAAAGAAAATTTCCTTTATGGAAGGATAAGTGATTAGGGGAGATTAATTAAAACCTCAAGGGAATCATGAATTCATGTAATTAATGTGAATCAAGGGTGGTATTATGCATCATTTGATAGATTTAGATTCACATGCTTTATGTGATCTCTTTTCAGCTGTGTGAACGAGTAGGGATGCAAGGACATGCACATTGCGCGATGGTCTTGAAGCCATGAGTATACACCAAGGAATAGGGTGTGTAATCGGATAAAGGTGGGGTATTCAAGGGATTCTCATAATGGAAATTTTTTCTATCACTTCCTATGATCCATTTGGATTCATACGCTTTACGTGGTCCCTTTAGAGTCACACAAATGGACAATGTGTGATTTTATTTCCATCGAATAATTGGTGAGGATACATGTAATCATATGGAAAGGTTTCATGACTGAGATTACATCTTAGGATCATATGATCATCACCATATTAAAAGTTTGTCTCATAGATTATTCCCATTTCATGATCAATATGTCATATCACTATTGACCCTCACTCAACTCATTCTCCTTTTATTTTCTATAACTTACTCACTGGTATTCGTCAAGTATAAGGACATTTTGATCACATGATCACTATGCTCTGGAAAGTTCTCTAATTTTTCCAACTTTTAATCTTTAATAGGTGTTTTTATAGGCATATCTTTCCCTATATTTATTCTTTTTTATGTGGTGATCAATATGAGTACCTCATATTAATTTTAAAGATGGAATGTCTACATTAGTCGACAACATTTTATGAGATTTTGGGATAGATTCATGCCTAATCAATGCCATCCTTCCATCATTATGTGATAAATAATGGTTGTGTGATCGTTCTTTCATTACCATACTTATTGATCACATTAGAATTTATCATAATCTGATTATCATGGTGTCAATTGTGAGACATTGAGGGCATTTCATGTTGTTAAAGAAGGAAATATCCAACAGCTTTTTCATGATCATGATGACACATCTATAAGAATTCATGTGATTATGATGACATGTCCAAGGATCTTCTCATGACTAGGCTTACATGTTCTAGGATCATCTCATGATTAGTCTTACTTGTATAATGGCCCGCGTGTAATTGGGTGGACATATCTAAGGTCTTCTTATGTGCTCATGAATACATGAAAAAAGTCCTTGGTGTAATCAAGGAAACATGTCCAAGGGATTCTATATGATTGAGATGACATTTACAAAGGCCTTCACGTAATCAAGTTGATATTTCTAATGGATTTTATGTAATCAATAAAATGAAAAAAAGAATTGTGTGTTCCCTTCATGTGAAAAAATAATATTGCTTTCATCATATTGGGATCTCTTCATTTATGTCTTTTATTGCGTGAACTCTTCAGTGATTATAATTAATTTTCTTCGCCAAGGTGTCACATGATCAGTCTGGTATGTCCAAAGGACATTTCATTATTTTTACGACATGCACAAGGGATTTTCTGTGATCAATGAATTGATCACATGAACTGAATTATCCCTTCAAATGAAAAATAGTGTAACACCCATCACATAAGTATCCCATAATTTCATATTTTATCACCTGATACCTTTGGTGATTGTAAAAAACTATTTCCACCATGGTGTCATGTGATGAAGCTGATATGTCCAACGTCCTTCATGTAATAAAGCCTACATGTCTAAGGGACTTTGTGTGATCATTTAAATGATCTTAAGAACTGTTTGATCCCTTAATGAGAAAAAAACATAACTTACACCATGTAAGGATACCACTATTTACATATTTTTTCACATGATCCCTTCGGTGATTCAAAAGTGATTTTATATAAGTGAATCTTTTGATCAAGTAGACATGTCCAAATGAATTTGTGTGGATAAAATGAAAAAGGCCAAGTGATTTCACATGGTCAATGAACAGATCACATTAACCTCATAAGACCTTCACATTGCCCAATTATCATGGAATTTATTACAATATTGTCAATGGGGGTGTCATGTGACCATTGATGGATCATGCATCAACACACTACCCTTATCCTATAAAACTTATCTAGTTCCCTTTAGGGTATCTTATGGATCTTCATGGGTTATGAGATCATGAGTCTCTAAGACGGTCATGTGATCACATAACTTAGGTGGTAAATCCGAATATACTATTTCATTATTATTCCCCATTTGTGGGAAAATGATACTTGCACTTTGGAAATTTTTAACTCCAGTTTTCTAATAATCATTTTGTAAGAGTCAACAACAAGTAAATAAAATATATTCTTAAAATAGCATCGAATACTACAAATGGGAGTATGAAATTTTTTATTGGGATGTTCATACCACAAAGTTTGTTAGGGGATGAGTTATTTTTTTAGATTGCAATTATTGATCCATTTACCATCCACATCGATAACTTGAATTATATATTTTTAGGTAGTGTTTGAATAGATCTTATAAAAATTTCTGATATAAAAGAATATGTAGATTAAGAATAAAATTGTATGTTTATTGTCCTTGAATTAATATCTATCATAATTTTCACCACATCATTATTGGGGTCCACCTTAACAGCTGTGAATGCATAAGCTCTCCCTTTCTCTCTAGGATTTGGAGGTTTTTGGAATCGGTTATCATTCATAACCCTTGTCTTACTACATTGATTCTCATAGTGTCCTTTTTTATACAATTAAAAAATTTTATTGTAGGATGGGGGTTGAATAAAGAATATCTTTCTTCCCTCGCATTGGTCAGTTTCTCCCATTAGAAATCACTAGTAATTCCCCTTTACATCCCACACTTAAACCATTTTCCCCTTTAGGAAATTTCTAGGATTCATCTTCCCATACTTTTGAAAAGTCGTATGTTTATCTTCCTTAACCAATGATATTTATCCATCATACTAATTGAATTAAAATCCATCCTATTCTTCTTCTATCTTGACTTGTGAGACCCTTTAAATTAACTGATATAAATTTAAACATTTATTAAACATAATAAATTTATTAATAGTAATAAAATTATTAAATTAATTAGGATTTTTGTATTCTGAAATTTATTCTACCAAATAAGAGGTCAAGTTTACTTTCAAAGGAGATAAAATATACAAATTAGTTTCATGAATGTATTATGAAGTTCACCTCATATTTCCCATTATATTTTTCATACTTTTTGAGTTCAAGTAATTACCTCCCCATTTTCAATAATATATTGTGAGAAAAAATATTTATCAAAAAAATCATTAAATTCTTCCACTCCAACACATTGATCTCTTCCCCAGGCATCATATTTTTCATCAACATACACCACTGACCATTTAAGCCTTCTATATAATAAAAAATCATCTAAAAAACCTCTTTTTAAAATAAATCAATGTTAGGGAATATCATTTCAATGGATTTTATCCATTATTCAGTGGTTACAAGATCCAAACATCAAATAATGTTAGAGGAATTTTCCACAAAAAGGGATCAATTGAAACTTTATATTTCTTTGGCAGTGTTTCTTTTCGCCATGATTCATGTTCATTTTTATAACTAATGTTAATTGAGAAATTATTATCATTAATTTCCTAACTACTACTACAATCGGGTTGGGAATCTCATTTGGGAAGTTATCGCATTACGTATAACATTGGTTATAGACTTGGTTCCTTCTATTTCCATCCACTAACCAAAATAAATGGAAAATTATGGACATAAAATTTTATACAATTAAAAACTTAAATAGTAAACCATGAACATTAAACTCATGATTCATAAATGACATATATTATTTAACCTATGAATTTCAAGATTTTAATCTAAGCTATCCGTGGTCATCTATCTAATATATAATCTTATGGGTATTTTTTTCTTTCAATAATGGTATGTTAGTATATTGTGAGTTATTTGATGAATATCCCCTAGGAGTGTCAAAATAGTTGTGAATCAAGGCCTCTTTTTCAAACACCCAGTGGTGATTGAGTCAATCCCAATGTGCGTTTTCCAAGGTTATTACCCTTAGGAACAACTGTAATAGAGCCACATCCACTTGTAATATCATGACAGGGTTGTATTTTTTTAAAAACATGTTACTCTATACTTTACCAAAATTTCAGTATTTTCTACTATGTTTGGTCTTATCCCTATGGTTTTCACATGGGTTTTCTAATCCTAATCCCCAAAAATAACCAGACGCGACATTGATGCAAACTAGGACAAGCCATATTTTAATTCTCATTAATTAATAATTTATAGCATTAAGGTATAAATAATACATTCCCTAAAGATCATAAGGGCTAGTGTATTTGATAAATGATATAAATATAACAACAAATTGAAACATTGGTACACCAACGGGACTTTCAAACCCCATAACATGCCTGTAAAATCCTTTGATCTTATAATACTGTAAAGGATAACTTTGGGGTGAACATAAAAAAGTGATGATATATAAACACCAATAAAGTATTAATCAATAAATAACATGATTAAAGTAATACATGTTAGTGAATATGAATATCAAGGTGACATAAAAGGGGTGATAATCATAAATATTCTCATCAAAGCATGACATAAGTTGATAACATAAATTCATCATAGGAATGTGGTAACAACATAAAACATGACTTCATAAAAATTAAGTCAAGGATAACCATAATGTAAACCTAATATAGTATTATTAGGATATCCTCTCATAAACTATTCTTGTTATCTCATGATATAAAAACATTACACAATGAAATGGATAATTTCGGTCTCAACTGTCACATTCATATCATATATATGAAAAAGTGTTCCACAACGATCATAAGAACAAAATTAAATTCTTCAATTTTAATCAAATGATTAAGGAACATGGGATACATTCAAGGAAGTCACCAACCAATGAAGGATAGGTAAATATTGCTGAATACCCCTTAGTGAAAATGCATATGGGTATTCAATACACAAATGTTTGGCATGAAAAATCGTAGGATTATTTTGGCATCCTAATGAGGGTATATAAAGATTCATGGAATGGATTAATGAGAGTGAAGTGGGTACCTGATCACTTGTACATCATATGGATATTATTATGGATGTTTAAAAACATATAACATCATTATAAATTGGAAATAAAATGTCATCATATAATGAATGTTCTGGAATTAAGAGGAGAAGGAGAGGATCTCTTACCTTTAGAGGGATCTACTAGAATCTTGGTAGGAGCATATTAAGATATTTGAAAACGATGGGAGGGATATAATGAGGTAAGGGTAGACTTTATTCATTCTAAAATGGTTATTAGTGAATATAAATGGGATTTTGGGTGGGGTTTTTATAGAAATGTAGAGGGAATTCATTATTAACTTGAAAACCTAGGTTTTTGATTCCATATAATAAAATAATCAAAACCAAAAACATTAACATGATTTTTGACCTGGTTTTTTTCAAAGAAGAGTTTTTTAAATATTTCATATTGATAGGAACATGGATCCTAAAAATGATAATCTTTGTGATGTATTAGTGAGTCATGCTAAAAAATAATTAATTTTGAAAACATAAAATATAATATAGGATTTTGATGATTTTGTATGGGTTTAAAAATTAATCAAATAACATGAAATGTATTATTTTAATGTTGAAAAATATCGTTGGTTGTGGATACTCATTATAGTATTTATAACATCACTTTTGTCCTTTTATGATGTCACAATATATACCATATATTTATACCATATTAAAAATTCACCCAAAAAATCGATTGTCGTAAATTTTTTTAGAAAAATTCAACATTGGATATTTTAGATGTGTTAATTTCATAAATAATACTTATTTATATTGCAATGATTACCTAAATACGAAAATTTATTCTTTTATGTCAAAAATAAGTTTTTTTTTAAAAAAATACGACTTTTTATGATGATAACAGTTTCTCATCCTTATAAAAATTACATATTGTGTCATAAAATTATATTATCATTTATATTTAACAATAATATTGTTTAAGAAGAATATAGTTTAATAATAATATTTTATCAAAATGAAATTTAATTAAAAAAAAATTGAATTCATCAGAAATAGTGTCTTGGTTTACACTATATATTTTCCAAAAATACAATTTGTGTTTCATCATATCAAAATCTAATTTTTATCAAACACATTATTTAATCATTTATAAGTTAATAATAATAATTATGAATATACACATTATTTTATTTAAAATATAAATATAAAAATTCATACTTTTAAGGTCTAGATATATAACCCCTCATTACACTAGTGTATTCCATAATGGTAAGTTGTGCAATGGTAATACTTTTTTGGGGTGGTTCGGTGATTATGGTACATTGTGTGATATCAATAATCATGAACTTATCCCATAAATGGTTTCAATCATGATTTATTTATTTAATATCTTATTGGTCCAGGTTAAGGTAATAGCTGAGTGATTCCATCTCCCTTATAAGCTCTAATAAATTATATTTTTAGGGTATGATCTTATTGTTCAAGGCCACCACTTCTTCTATATGTTTCAATTAGACTTTTTCATAACCATTAAGATATAATAATCCTAATGTTCTCTATACAGCGGCTATATTATCCGCAGTTATGATGATTAAAATACTTTTAAATATAAAATGGTATAAGTTATAATGGTAAAAATAAAAAAATTAGTGAATATATTTTGTATAATATCATTACATAATAAAGAATTTACTTATTTAAAATGGTGATTTTATTTTCAAAGCATTGGGTCATTATATGTTGCATTACATGATGATTTTTTGATTCCATTATTATGAGGTGTTGATTATTATGGTTTTTCATGCCTCAATATTGGATCAGGTCTCTTGAGTATTGTGTGTGGAACTGTCTATGATTAGTTATTGATTTATTAGAAATGGGGAATCTTTGGTGTGTGTTTATGGTGACTACGATAGATGTTTCACTAGTTTATATTATACACAAGCTGGTGTTCAGTTAGATATTATTGGGTTTACCATTAGATAGTGATCATTTTATGGGGTTTTATATCTCTCCTTATACATAGTTTTTTGACCAGTGAGATCCCATGTCATTTCTCATTTAGGAATCTTTTTTATTGAGTTATCTTCTCTATTTTAGTGGGATATGATATATCGGATTGGGTTAATTTTCCTTTTGATGATGTTCCTTGGGTTGTGCCTCCATTAATTTTTTTTTGCTTATTATCAAATGATAATTTCAGTTTATGAAGGATTATAATTCACCTTAGGTTTTTTATGGTAGTTTGGATTTCATGGTTTCACTCTTGGGAGTTTTTATCCAATATCACACTACTTGAAAGGGGTTTTAAATAAGTGGGAGGCCTATAGTTGGTCTTCATCTCAATATAGATCCATATGTAATTGGTATGAGAAAAATTATTTTTGGTGATATCTTTTGATGTTTTAGTACATTCTTATAGGGCTGAGGATTTTAAGGTTTTATAATTCACTATTCTCACTAAACCTCATTTAACATTATTGACCCTCCCAAATCCTATATCGGTGTTATGTTTTTTATTTTTCTTTTGATTCTACCTATTTCATTGAATTTATATGGGAACAAATTTGTATAATAGAGATAATTATGCCACCCAAATTGTTTTATTATTGTATATTCTATATAATTTTTAGGTGATTTAAATTTATGGAATTCTCATACTTGAAATGTTTAATTTTTATATTTTTTTCTATAGGTAATAGTTATCTCATAGTTAGGGTAAACAATATGGGTTACCTTTTTATAGTGTTGCAGTTTTTAGTAGTGGTTTTTTCATGTTGGGTGCATGGTTCATCAAAATATGTACTGTAACACCCCTAGTTTTAGGTACATTACCCTTTTATTTTGTTATATTTTTTTGAGTCTATATAATTAGCAGTTTGAATTTCATGAGTTTTTTTAGGGTTCTAATATTTTTTGGAAGGTATTTTAAGGTTCAAGGGATACCATCCACTTTTCCAAAGAAATTGTGTGAGATGGATGTTTTGGGATAATAGTCGTTCATAGTTCATGCTTGGTTTTTTTCTAACCATGTGGCACAACTATGTGGCCCCTTGGATATTTCTAGTAGTAATGCATAAATTGGTCATAATTTTTCAAACCCATGTAGCACTATAATGTGTCACTCTAGTTGTTGTCTAGAGGTATATATAGGGTTGCAACATGGTTTTTTAAACCACGCATCCTAACCATGTTGTGTGAATTTAATGGTCCTAAAATGAATTTCTAACATGGTTTTACACCATAAAACTCTAATTTTATTCCCATTATATCATGATATAGAACTCCTCTCCTATTTTTGGAATATTTGAATATGTATTTTTATTCTAAAGAATGTTTTTATGAATACAAGTGTGTTTGATCTTCAAAAATCACAATATTTCCCCATTTTTTTCTATTTATATCCTATCGTCTTCTCTCACATGGATCATTAGATATAATTAATTATGAATATATCTATCATATATGATGTGTTTTAATGATATATTGTTGGTATTTAATGCAATTAATGTGTTGTTAGACTAAATATAGTGGTTTCTTGGTTCCATAAATTGTTATCATCATTTATTGAGAGGTGGGTGGCTTTTCTCTCATCACCACTTGTTCTAGAACATAAAATTCTAGTTTAATTGACATATTTTCATTTTATTAAACACAAATCAATTAATTGTTCCTAAAGTAACCCCTTTTATAGATTAATTTAGAAAATATTTATTTAAATGGATTTTGGAAAAAACTTGTTTATAATGTAAAATTGTGGTTTTGAAATTAATGTTTTGTCTGTGCAAGAAATGTTCTCAATAAAATGTTTAAAAAGGAATAATTTTTTTTTATGGAATGGAATTTTATGGAATTTGGCCTTGTAGTACATGGTCTCTTGTGTTTATATTTCATTATATGGGTCGTTTCTGAAATAAACATGGTGATTAGCGTCGAAGGTATAATAGTACATGGTATTTATTACCATTTAATGAATTTTTGGAAAAGTGATTTTTCATGAGTATAGAACTATAATTCAGCATGAATATGTATGTGATATAGATGCATGGATTTTTATTCCATGATTATGGAATGAAATTAAAAATTGATTAGTTCAATTATTTATGATGTGACTATTTCACTTGGGAAAACTATTTTGAGATTCTCACCCTCTATTTAATTATTCCTCTATTAAAAATTACATTTTATAAAATATGATAACAGGTTCTTGTCCAAGTGGAATATATTGTGATGTATTTGAGGATTTCTTACTGAGTGTTATACTCACCTTCTACTTGGAAATTTTTTGTGTTTATATATATTTTTTACAGGGAAACATGAAAGGGAAAGGTATCATACTTATCTGGGGATGTATCTCGATATTGTGGGAATGACATGTGAATTTGGAGCATGGTGCTAGTCTAAGTAATTATCGGGGTGATTCCACTTTGGTTTCATAGGGTTGTGTTCTTTTTATTTCATTTTTGTCATTGTCTCCTATTTCTATTGTTTCTAAAATATTATAGTTTACTTAGTTTTAAATTTGAGTTGTAATGTTTATTCTCGTGCATTATATAGATGGTTTAGTTTTTTAATTTTTTCCATGATAGATTATTTAGTTCCTATAGAGAAATTCATTCCCCAATGTTCTCTTAATAAATTGTAATTTTATGATATCCTTTAGGGTCTTGGATATGTCATGTATGGTTAATGGAACCTCTATATTATCTCTAGACAATGAGTTTTGGTGGGAAGTTACAAATGGCATCATTCTTGGCCAACCTATCTATTTTATTGGATGATAGTGAGGATATAATAGTGTTAGAACTCGAAATGTATATCATAAAAAGATATAAATAATATATTTATTCTAAAACTCATGTTATTAGGGTGGAACAAGTTTAAAAATGTATAATACACTTCAGTGTGTGTTTTCAAATCATCATTGTGGGTTTATCTAATGTGTGTAGTATATCATGAACTAGTATTGATACTTTCCACTAGGACTGAATTTTTTATAATGTGTTTTCTGATTTCCATAAAATGATTATATTGATTGTTTAATTTCATAACTTGAAAATTTATAAGCCTTAATTTTATAGTGATTGATGACTAAATTGTGTTTTGTTATGGTTATAGAGAATGGAACCAATTATACACGAGAGAAATCCATAGGAAGAGGTTATAGAAAATGTGGTTTCTCTTAGGCCATAGGTGAACCAATAGATTGTACAGTGTATTGTTTAGGATTCTCAATCCATTAAAAAAATAAATGAACATAGAGAACATTGAAAAGTGGATCATTCTATTTAATTTTATAAATAGAATCCACCAATCATTCACATAGATTTCAAACTAAAAAATAATAACTATGTATTAACTGAATGAATCAAAATTTTAATTTACTTTGTATATCGACTAATATAAAGGTCAATTTAACAGCCTATATATCAGAATATTTTCATGATAATAGTGGGATTTAGCTTCCCATGATAAATTCGACCAATGAATTATGTGGGAGGACATTAAGGAATTTTTCAACAAAAAATTATATCCTCACAAATCCAAGACAGTAATAACGAAATATTTATTCATCCGGAATAAATAAAATTTATTACTGATGGATTATAAAGTTATTTTTATGAGCTTCAATCAATTTTATCTTGAAGTAGTTTCTAGTGTGTCATTTAATTTACACATATTTGAGTCTATATTATGACATGAAACTAATGTGAATATATGTTTCCACTATTTTATGGATTATAAATAGGTGTTTAACTGAGAGACAATTGTAGAAAGATATATCTTGTAAAATCTAACTCGAGTTAGTATGTTTTTATCTATATGTATATGTGGGTAGTATAATTATATGAATATATTGATGAGGGACAGATAATTTCAAGGTCATGTATAAAATCAGACAACTAAATCAATTAAATTTCCTTTATGACCAAATACCTAGCCTTTATATTTTCGAAGCAGATCATTCAATCATATGAAGTAATATTTCATTTACTCAACAAATGCATGTCACAACTATAATAAGACATGATATCTCCATAATTATTTGTATATAACTCCAAATATATTTTTCAGGAATTTATGTCAAGTCTCTCAGAAATATTATTCCTCTACTCGATGATCTAATCAAAATAATTGATATACAAAAATTAGAATGATCCAGGGTGATTCTAGGAACACCATCACTCCTCAGATAATGAAATATCACCATAGATGAAAATATTAAAGAGTAAAAATTAATAATATTTATGATTCTAACTATATGAATATGAAGGATTAATCTAGTCCTTATATATTGTGTTTAATGATTATCTTAAATTACACTCTTATGACATATTTTTTTGATACTAGAGTGTCCGACTCTTTTACTGATTCTCATGTTCTGGATCATATGGGAATCCATTTTCAAATGATACCTCAGGTCTTGAAACTTGAAACACCTCTCATCAAATTTGAGTATCAAGCCTTTTAGTGTTCAGCATGTTTAATAATAATCAATGAGGCCACATTTTTTTGGGATTTCATTTTTCTTGATATGGGCATATGTGACCTGATTTTGGGAATGAATATGTTGAAGCCGTTCAGGGCCCACATAAAATATTATTCTTATAAGGTTTG
This sequence comes from Viscum album, assembly GCA_963277665.1. NCBI lineage: Eukaryota > Viridiplantae > Streptophyta > Magnoliopsida > Santalales > Viscaceae > Viscum > Viscum album. Next base: position 802,957,070 of record OY728119.1, on the reverse strand, counting down.
TATTAAATCATCACACAATGTTATGAATCTATTTAAGGGATATTTGGATAAAAATTCAAGTAGATAAAGAACTGTGGTACTAGTCATAAGCAATACAACATACCAGTTGGTAGAAGTTACATTGAACACTTCTTATGCGATCAAACATCAATATTTTCCAACCATAGTTGACCAATCATTGTATTTCTTTCTTGAAACTTTTTATGGGTTCCCACCCAAAAGATATGTAGAATTTACGTTTGATCATATCATAGTGAAAATTTATATTCCTCTGTTATCTTTTATCTCTGAATCAAACTTCTGGGGTTGCAAAATTCTTCTTACTATAATTGGATTTGATTATATATTATTCATTAAGTATATAATTATTTCATGATCTAATAAAATAGTCACATTATTACTAAGAATATATGATTAATATTTTTTTCAAAAAAATATAAAAACATTATTTCCATGATTTTGAGTAGAATTCAATGTTCTTAAAGCATATGAAAAGACATGGTGTATTACATAATTTATTTGAGACAACACTTATGTAACAACATGGTTTGAATCATTAAAAAATTTATTAAAGGGGTACTCCTAATCTTCTTTATCCATAACTAGTGGTGTGGTTTGTTTTTAATTAAATTCAACAAAATATTTCCTATTATTTTTATCAAAATTAAATGCATAATATTTTAAAAGAAATATGTGTAGTGGTTGAGAAATAAAAATAAATCCTTGATGAGATTTCTATATAACCCTCTATACCCAAGAACAGACCTCACATGTTTCACATAGGTTAGGTAAACAAATTCATTGATAAATTTAATTTTAGATTTCTCAACCTCAATCACATGTAGTGAAATTAAATGTATGAGAACAATGCCTCTTTCAACCATGAAGTGAAACTTTTTAAAATTAAAAACAGTATCCATCTCTATAAATATTTTCATTACCTTATATAAAATTATCAAACAGTGATTAAAATAATATTAAAACCTATTAAATTCATCCATAAATACTACAAGGTAGTCCTCTATAAATTAAGAGAAAGTATTTAATATGAATCTTTGAAATACACCTGGTTAAGTGAAAATCCAAATAAAATCATATCATATGAAAAGGTAAGATATGTTCATGTGATCTTTTTATTTTACTGGTCGTTATTTTCAATGGGTACTTGAAATTATCTTAAAAATCCATCTAGAAAATAGTAATGAGAATTATATGACAGCCTTTCTAGCATTCGGTCAAAAAATGTAGTGGGAAAATTACCTTTTATTATGACCCAATTAAATTTTCTATAGTCTATAAAAACTCCCCAAATATTTTGGAATCACATAGGAATTAGTTTTTTTCTCATTCTTTACTGTGGCCGATCATGTTTTCTTAGGTACTATGTAAATGGGTTTGACCCATTTGGACTTGGAAATTTGGTAGATAGTAACTAATGAAAACATTTTTTCAATCAAATTTTCAACAACATAAATAATAGTTTCATTTAAAATCTTTCGAGATGTCCAAATAGACTCTTCATCTCATTCAGGAAAAATTCAAATTTTGTATTAGCCTCGAGATATCTCTTAAATTCAATCATATCACTCTCACATTTTTTCTCAAAAGTTTTATGAGTTTTTTATTGATTAAGATACTAGTTATTATAAATTATTACTAATATATTTGTTTCCTCCATTAAAAACCCATGCATTAAATATGTGGTTATAGTATTTAATTATACATTTGGGTACTACACTAAATTGGAATTGAATTTTTCATACTTACCATTATGGCCTAAATTTCATAAATAGAAGAAAAAACATCATTACCGTACTCATGGAATAAATAATCTAAACCATAAAATAATTCATATGTTACATCATCTTTAGATGGTTATAAATTTATTCCATATTTATTCCAATTTATTTTCTAAGAATTTTTAAATGATAATCATTTACCAAAACTCGTAAAATATTATAACATTCCAGATTATTTACATGGATTATTTTCTTCAACGTGTGAATGTATAAAAAGTGTATTCTATTCATAGGGATACTTCATGGGATCACAAATACTGAAATGGAATGTATTATCACTAAACTCTACTTTTAGAGTTCCATCCTGGAAATTTATTATGGTCATTGAGGTTTTTGGAAGGGTCATATCATGATAATATATGACTGTGTAATTTTTGATTCCTCTTCCATATTTAGAATATATAAATCATTCAAGATGATTAAATTCTATACTCATACCAGATTATTTTACAAACCATCTGTTGGTAATACAGTGGATTAGCAATATAGTTTCAAAACCACTCTTATTGGTTTAATCTATCTCATCTATATAGTAGTAAAAAAATAATGGGGCATGAAATTTTTAGATAGTTAAAGAACACAAAATATAAATTTTAAATAAATATATGTAATTATAAAGTAAGAAATTGTTTCTTAATTGTATTTGATAAAAAAAATTATATCAATAAATAGTTTATAATTTTTTGTGGTGGAGGAAGAGCCTATTAAAAAATATCAAGATGCCTCCCAAGTTATGATGGATAACGAATAGTGAAGCCACTACATGGTGATCATCCATGACATAAGTTCATTTGTTATATGATAATTATGTGAAAGATTAGTATTAAGTCTTTCGAGATGTATTATATACAGTAGTTTCATGAATATGGAAGAGTTGGGTGAAAATGGGTGTTAAACGGCATGAAAGCTGAGTTTTAAAGATGTTAAATATGGTTATAACATTTAGAAATAATTCAAGGATAACTTATCCTAAAGGGTGTTATATATAGTGATCAAAATATATTGAATAATGGTAAAATATGAAATATTTGAAGATTAAATGAAATGGAGGTGAATTTTTATTGAAAGAGTGAAATAAGTATTTATATGCAACAAATTAATTTGGGTTTTAAGTTGGAGATTTTTTAATAGGTTTGATAAATTTCCAATGTAATTTCAGGTGTTCTAAAATCGTTTTTATTCCTTGGAATAATTCTAAAATGTTTCATGTTAATTTAAACAAGTATATAATTATTGAGTTAGAAAAAATTGGCCAAGTTATATTTATATAAGAGTCCATTATTTTTCTATAAGATCCATTTTTACTCTACATTTACTAATCTAAAATGAAAATAACTCTAAAAAATTTATTTAAAATCATCATATGTATCATTATATATTTAGAGTGAGAATATTTAAAGGAATCACAATACCATATGATTCAATTTACTCTTAGTAAGATTCATTTTCCATTTCATAAGTGTCATGGAAAATTTATGAAATTAATTGACACTTTATAAGAGTCATTTTAATTTTTTTAAGAGCCAAATAAATTTATAATAGTCATTTTACATTCTATAAGGATCGTTTACCCTTATAAAGTGGTTATAGATTGAAATTTGGAAATGCTTGGAATCATAAGTGTCAGGTGAATACATCAATAAGATTCATTTATAGAGGTCTATAAGATTCATTTACACTTAAAAATCATGTTGATTGTAATTATGAAAGATTAAAAAATTATAAGGGTTATTTTTCAAAATCACTAGCATGGAAAAAATGTTAGTTAGATTTCTAGAATAAATAATCATAATGAATAAATATTTGTTGATGCTTAATTTTTTATTCTAGATAAAAATATAATGATTCTTTGTTAATCTATGATTCAAGAATTGATTTTTATATGATTTAATGATAATATGATGATGATATCACTATTCTATTTAATTTGACATTTTAAAATATAGAAATTTGAAAATCAATATTGGGGATCAAATTAGAATAACATTTTCAGAAATTAAATAAATATAGAATAAAAAAAATTTAGAATAAATGATTATTTAAATTCAATTGGATGATGCTTGGAATATTCTATACTGATTTAAATAACACAAATTGGTTTGTGATTCTTTCAAAAAATTGAGAACATCAATCAGTGATGTTATATAATTATGAAATTGCAATCAAAAGATAAAACTAGAATTTCATAGAAAACCATGACCATGATGAAAAGATATACACCACTACATATTATTAATATATTATTTTCATTTAGTAACTTGGATTGATTTATTGTGGATAATTTTGAAAATAATATCCGATGAATCATGATTAAATTAATTAGATATATATTCAATTGGAATTAAATGAGTTTAAAATAATAATGAAAGAGTTAAATGGTATTCCTAGAATATCATTCAAGGAAAATATTTGAGGCAAATGGAATATTATTGATATCATGTGAGTACACCAACATGATAAAATTGATGAAAATTTCATATATAGTGGAACCAGCATTTTGGAATGTATTTTCTATATAAAATATATATATTAAATAATTTTGTGATCAAGAAAATAAAATTTGACAAAAGAAAGGGATAAATGTATATTAAAAGTGGGATATCTAATCCAAAAAATACTAATTCTTTTCAATTATTATATAATATATAAAAAACATTATACATGATGTTTTCATATCATAATATTTTTGTTACTATTGAAAGCACTATTTACATCGTAATTTCATTATATTACATATCATATTAAAAGGTTATAGTACTTCCCAGCTATAATGAGAACCTCAAGATACTATGAAAACAATTTGAATCATATTTTATATTTTCTAGATACATCATAAAAATGGAAAATAGAAGATGTATGGCTATTTGTTGTTCAAGGATCATATGAATTAACACTTCTTCTCATGAACTTTACACTTTGTGATCTCATGTATAGGATAAAATGAGGACTTAGCTTCCAATAGAAACACCAATTGTTTTTTTTCATTATAAGTTCCTATATATGAATATGTGTATTGATCTCACATATTAATTAAATTGCCAATTTGTACCATTTGATCATGTACATTGATAGAAGATGTAAACTATGTCATTTTTTATGGAAATAAGGTTTCATGCGGTGGGTGTCTCATTGTTGTAATTTAATTGGTTTAATATAGTATAGGGTATTTCTCAATTCTGCATAAATGAAGATAAATCATAGTCCCACATGAACAAGATGATAGTACTTTCATTAAATCCATGGAAACTGTAAATAAAAATGTATGTCCATCCTGTATGGTCTTTGAAAGACAAATAAATCATAAAAGGATGAAAACAAAAACAATACATCTTAATTTATGAGATATTCTAAAACAAAACAGATTATATTACACAATTTTTTCTAATAAGAGGTTGTAGTTTCAATGTTTAAACTTTATAACCTTATGATATTTTATGTGTTTCTAGAAATTTATCTTGATCTATAAAATATTATCATTATATATAGATAAGGGAATATATACTCACAGACAAAGAATATTCCAAATTGTGTCTAATTCAAGGTGAATTAAATTTTAGGATAAGGTATGTCCCATCACAAGGGTCAGATATTGTTTGAGATTAAATGATCACATTGAAATAAATAAATTAAATATTATCCAGGTACAAAATAATAACAGTTTAATTTTGTAACTCTATGTATTCAAAAGTTTTGAGTGAATAGAAGAAAATATTTTATGGAGTTATATTAATTATTAATGTTTTATTAAATATTTTATTGGGATTGAAATGAGTGAAGTTAATTACTATTATTTTATCATGTAACATACTTTTGACATTATAAGTGTGTGAAACAATATTTATGATCTTAGTGAGATGTTTACTAAGACATAAATAATTTTTAGGGATTATTTAGATGGTTAAACATATTTAGAGACCATGGTGAAGTTTGTTATGAAATTAAAACCCGTAGGACCACTTCAGGATATAATCAACACTGAGATATGGTGAATTATAGTTTGGATCTTTTTAAAAAATTATAAATTTTTACCCGTATACCTTTAAATCTATTATGATCTTGATTCTCTAATTTTATTTTTCTTGTTGTTTGAAAGTATATAAAATAAAATAAAATATAAAACGTGATATTTTTACAAGTTTCACTTCTCAATATGTGTAGCTAGTCCTCACTATGAAGGTGGTGATGAGTTTAAAGATTCTATAATATAATGAGATATCTTCTAGAGGGGTTTTTATAGAAACAAAATCTTTATCCTATGTGTGATTCTCTAAAAATTAGGAGAGGATAAGAAAATAATCCTTATTCCCTGAATAGGTGATGACCTCATCCAACCTATATCACCTCTTTTGTTCTTTATAATTCTTATATATACAGACTCTAACTTCTTTAATACCTTTGTAACACCAAGAAATTGTTCTTCCCATTTATATTTCATATGTATTTCATAGTGTGTTTTTTCATCACTTCCTTAATCTTTACTTGTTACTTGTAATGAAATAAGAAATTAATTTTCCTTCTTCTTCATTCATTAAGAACCTATACATCTTATCCTCCACTAAATCCTCTAAGTGTTTTTTTGTCTAAGGATGTATGTCTTGTTTTGGTTCTCTAGGTGAAGTATGATACCTTCTTCTTCGCCTTATTGTTTTAATACTAATTGATAATAAATCTACGTTTTTTTATCAATTTTTATGGTTCCCTTTCACCAATAAATCTATATCATTTAATAATTCCTCTGATCACATCTTTATTTCTTTATTCAGTGCATAACTACTTTATCCAATGCTTCGGGACTATCTATTATTCCATACACAGTCAAATACTTCTTTCTATGCTTCGAACAAAATTAGAATTACTCTCAAGCTTCATGTTAAAAAACTACTTACGCTGTTTTAATTATCTATCATAATTCACAGTGAAAACTAATTTTTTTTAAATTATCATCACCCCTTTATATATACAATGGGTGTCTATAATTTTAAGGTTATGTGAGTACTTAAAATTCAAACATACCACTTATGTTTTGATAATCCTTCACAAATCCTTCAGTATTTTAATACCTTTAAACTTCTTAAAATATATATGTTAACAAATCTGCATAGGAAACTTCCTTAAATATATGAATCATTTTTCTTCTTATATCTTCCAATAATTTCAATACAGTCATGATAATTCCTTCATAATTTTTAATATATTGATCATCAATCTCAGCATCACCATAAATAATAAATTTATGGAAACTTTATCAATAACATCAAATATTTTTTCTAATACACCTTCATAACATCTCTTCTATTTGAGGAACTTTATATGGTATTCCTCCAAAATATCATAGGATCATCTCATATGTATTTCATAAGACTCTATCTCTAGTGAATGAAATGAAGATCTAAATTTTTGTCTAATTACTTTATTATCTAATGACTCTGTTAAATCATCACTTGAAAGTCCATTCAACATAATTTCTTATAGATCCTCTTTCTATATAATGGTATTTCATATGTTTGTTAGTTTTCCTATATATGATATAACCTCAGAGATAACAGATAATCCTTCTGTATAATGACTTTGTAGAACTATGTCAGATGATTTTTTATTACTCCATCGGCTATTTTTGTAACAATTTTTCTGATGATATTTCTCAAAAACAATTTTATTACGTAACTTTCAGAAACCTATGAAACCTACATCCAATCATCTTTAATAGAAACTTCCATCTGATGAACATCACATAGAAACCTCTATCTGGTTACTTCATTTGGAATTTCTTTTGTGATTCCATTGCTCAAAATTATTTATTTTATTCCTTCATAAACCCTTTTTTTGTTCGATGACTAAAAAACTGAAGCCCAATAATTCATAAATTTTTATTTTAAGATCAACTTATTTTTCTTCTATATGATGATATTTATCGGAAAACATCCATATAGTAATCATGAATTATATATCTAATATTGTCTTTCTGATGGCTCATAATTTTTATATGATAGTCATCACACATCCTTTCATAGGATAAAACCTCCTCTATACTTTCTCCATTTATTTATTCAAAATTATTTACATTGTATCTTGAAATGTATAAAAGTTTATTCAATAGACTTTTTTGACATCTTCATACAATTTCAATCATCACTTCATAGTGTCCAAGAACCACAATTCCACTTTTAAATCTTCATTAATCGATCATTTCACAAACACTCCTCAATATAATTTGGACTTAAGCTAATTAAAATCTCTTTTAAATACTTCTATTTTCAACTAATATTTAGCTTCAATAATAACCACAAAGAATTGTGAAGTTTGATAAATTGTAACTAGTCCGTAAGAGTAAAAAAATAAAGTTTATAATTTCATCATCTATATAATGTAAATATTAATGTAATTTTTCAAACATGCATTTCCACCATTCTTCTGATCAACTCATTCTATTCACATCAACCTTTTTTTAATGTGAAGGTTCTTATGGTGGTCTCCTGAACATTCCTCTATTTGATTGGACTTCACATCATGGCCCATATAATGGACTATATTAGATGAATCTATAATGTTTAATATAATTGACTCTATGATGAATTCATAAAAGGGTGTTCAGTGGATTATCCCTTTCATCCAACAATTCAGAAAACTTTGTCTAATTACCATGGTTCGATCAATTCAATTTGATCACCTTGGTATAAATTCCTCTGCCTTCAATGACTTTAGTCTTAACTTCATCCTTTTATTTTCTCTAAACTTATTTTCCATTTTGGATTCATAAAATTCTTAAGGAAACTCCCTAATGATGATAAAAACATTCTTCTCTAAACATCATGAACATGTCTGAGACTTTATGATCAACTCATCAAATATTTATAAGTAAACATAAATACTTCCAATAAAATTATACATTCATGTATTAAATAATCTTCATCTCTACTATAGGAAAGAACTCTATTTATATGTTTATTAGGATAATAAGACTTTATAACGTCCCTTATTTTATTTTTGTTTTATTCATACAGGCTACATAAATGTTATTACCAATCTTGGATACTTCAACTAAACTTTCCAATGGATTATTATTAATAACTACTTAAACATATTTACATAAATGAAATCATCATATTTTATTCATATACAGTGAAAACCAATAACATCCATTGACAATAAATATAACTCATAAAACAATTGGGCTTTTAAATCCCCAAATTTGTATTTTTTTGAAATTCCATCAATGTAATTTCCAAATGAATGTCAATATATAAAAAATTATCTCCTTTTCTTTTCAAAATTTCTCTCTCCTATACTATTAAAAAATAATTTATTTTTAATTTATCTCTAACTTATTTAAAATAAATACAATGTTCATGGGAAATGTTTATCAGTTCATTCTTACAAAATATTCCATAAATTATTTCACTCTATGTCTACATAGTCCATGATCGGTGTAGAAAATAAGAGGATTTTATTTAGAAAACATTTCTTTACTTTACCAACTAATCTTGATAACACGGGGAATGCAAACTAATAAACTTGTCTTAAATGGTTTTCTACATTTATTCCAAGATAATGATATTAACTAAGATATGAAACAATTGTATGATAGATAAATTTGAAACTCATGCACTCAATTCAAAAAATGGATAAAAAATATTCAAGTGAAAACAATAGGATAAGCTTCCCATGTACACATTCATTTATTCCACTTTTCTTAACTGAATGATTGATTCAATTACCCCACCTTATGATAAAATATTTATTTTTTGTGAACATGGATGAGAGATTAGTATATTAATACCTTTACCTATGACATTCTTTCAGGTACATCAAAAAATAAATATATTTTCATTATATAATAATGTTGGTTGTAACTTAATCACCTTCCAATTATCTCTAACTTACGAGGATTTTTCATATTATCATTATAATGATCAATCATTCCATAATATATTATTTAGAAGATTTATGATTAAAATACACCAAAATAGATCTTTCCTTTTTATTTTCTCTCGTCCATTGAAAAAAATCAGTTTAAATTCATCAATTATTTGTCATCTTATGTTTTCTAATAAACCAAAAAAAGAAATATTCCATGATGGGAACTTCATTATCTTGGATATCCAAGGTTATTATCCATTATTCTTATCAGAGATTATACCCCTAAGATTATGCTTCACATTTAATTCTCTATTTTTATAGGGGAAATACAAAACTCAAAGGATAATGGAATAAGGTGGATATTCCATTATTTCTAATGTAAAAAAAAGATTGAGATGATTTTTTCTATAATGACCCATACTTTACATACATTGTTAATACTTCAAAATTGAAGCACACTTATTACAACATATGACAAAACCTCAAAGGACCGTATAGGTATAGTGTCTTTAGAAACTGGGAAAGATAAACAACTGGTTCATAAATCTTCTACAGTGTCTCCCATTTATTTCATCATATCTAGGGTCCCTTTTAGCATATTCTACTTAATATCCATCTTCCTGACCTAGGGAAAAGAAAACTTAAATGGGTGAGCTCCAATGCTCAGCACGGGAAAATAAAGGAAATAAAAATCATATCATATCTTTTTGAAAATCAAAACCTGCAAAAGAGATCATAATATCTTAACATGGAATAAATCATAGAAGTGAAAATGAGATCCCCATAATCATAACATAAAACTTGAAACTTTGTGGCATGCACACATAATCATGGAAAATCATTTCTTGTTAGTCATGACTCATTGCCAAGACTATCTTAGTGGACAAAGTCCCTTTCTGAATCGAGTAACCCTCGTTTCAGTCCTGTTTCACTGAACCGGTATAACCTACCGTTCCAGCCCTGTCTATCTCATGAGATATAAAATCTTTACCCAATGCATTGGAGGGAGATATAGGTCCCACCCATCTTATAATGAAATCCTTTCTTATGTGTGCCACATAATCATAAATCATACATCATCGCATAACCCATGTAATAAAAATGGGATTCTTGAAACATCAAGACATCATAAATCAATTCATATAAGATAATGGAATTCATAAAAATAATTCCATCACAACATTATCAAATCAATGTAATAATAGGGATAAAAACAGAACCCTTTATTATCTTAGATGGAAAATAATTTTGATAAAACACTTGAACTCCATTCTTGAGGAAAATATACTTTCTTCTTCAAAAACATTTTTCCCTTCATAACATGTCATACAACTTTAAAATAAAAGAAGTTGATTAAAAATAAACTTGAAAACTTGTAAAGGAATCTTCTTGGAAATAATGTTTTAAAAATCCATTCATTCCGTATAAGATAAAAAAAACATTCTTTCGTACTTTTGTCGGAAAAGTCAAAAAGTACCTCGTACGAAAAATGACAAAAGATTCCTTTCATATCTTTTACTAAAAACTCACCAATGGGTAAAATTGGATTTAAAAAATTGTAGGTGGATGTAAATAACATTACATATTGAGGAAACATGGATGTGGATGATAAAATACACCCCAGTAAATTTCAAAAGTATAAACAATCTCGGATAAAAATGAGATTGTGATATCTCCCTTACCTTAGGTCCGATTTGCTTTGTTCGTGTCCGAAGCTCTTGTATAATGGTTTAAATAATTTTACTGACTTATTACAGAATCATAAATATTGATATTATATCATATATGGTCATATTCTTAGCTTCTTGTTAGTAATATTTCATTGTTACTTTTACTCGGGTCTTTATTGCCTTTTTCTCTTATGCGTGTTTTGCCGAATAAATTCTTATTCTTCTTTTAAGGTTATAGATACCTTATATCCAGAATTGTATTGGTGTAACATATATCGTATTTATCATTCAATTCATTTATATAATTACTATGTAATGATGATCATGTAGAACGAGTCGCATCACATCGTGGAGACGGTATTCCGTACGTACGCACGAGTGATGATATCATTCCTATGATCATGGAATTGTATTGGAGTATATTTATATTATTTCAGTATCAATATTACTTTATAATAATCATAAATAGTTAATCATTACACCATTATACCCATCCTTTTAAGTTGGTGGTGGAAAATAGATTACACCACGGCGTGGAGACGGTATTCCGTACGTACGCACGCGCGGTGATTTCATTTTTCCGTAGGATGGATAGAAGGTGAATTAGGGTTGTTTCATATTTATAATAACATATCAGTATGTAATTAATACTGATGTTATTACTTTATCATGAAACAACTAAAGAAGAAGAAGTTGAAAAAGAAAGAAATTGAAATGATCAGTAATGGATATCACCTCTTCTTTGGAACGCCTCTTTGAATCCTCCACTTAGGGAACTAAGATTGGTCTCTGAAGAAGACCAGGACCTCTAGGATTATTCTAGGGAAGTTTAGAGGAGAAAATGGCAGGGGTTGGCCGAGCTTGAGTGCTCAATTTGGTGTGAGGAGGAGGGGGAGGAGGTGCCCTTTTATAAGGGAGGAGAGGGGCACCTTAGGAATATCTCAAAATATTATTTTATATTAAAGTAAAAATCGGTTTATAATGGTTACAAAGGGTCTTATTTCGAAGATAAAGTGGGGATGGGTCGAACCCCTATCAACCAATAGGATTTAGACAAGTTTAGGGTATTATTTTATCCTTATCAATTAGATTTAACTCTAAGTTAAATAATTTAACTTTTACCATGTCTTTTTGTTTTCTTTCACTATATGGTTAATACACTTACTATAACATGCCAAAAGAACCCCAAATTGTTTATTATTAATATATATATCCTTATCTAAGTCATTTGGCCGAACCTTAGATTTTTAGGAATAAAATAACAATTAATAATATAATATTTGATTTAAAAACTATTTTGTGCCAATTTTGACACTATTTGATATATGATTTTTGTGAAAGTCATAACAGAATTATATGTTCGAACCAAGTTGATTAAATCAACTCTAATATATCATAGTAACCTAGAAAATTAGTGGAATTCATAAAAAGTCTTAAATTACATTTATTTTGGTATTTATATTATCAATTATGTCAATATTTTATTAATAAGATAATTACTGCATCATCTTTGTGTCATATATAAATTAAATTATTTGATGTCCAAAAATTACAAATAAAATACCATCATGTAGGAAATCGTTTTAGCTTTCTAATGAATATTTAAAATCGAATTTATCTTATGTATAACCCCATATTAAAAATTATTTACTTATTAAACTTTGATTTAACTATTTTAACCCTTCTTTAAATAAATTAATAATAAATGTCCTAATCTAATCCAAGTGGGCCTAAATGGTCATATTTTATTTCTAAGTTTGTTTTTGGTCGAATTACACTTGTCCAATAGAATTAGGACATGTGTTAGGGTAATATTAATATCATATTTACCCTTAGTTACCCTATTTACTATTAACTGCGGTAAAAATAGTAAAAAGTTACTATTCACCAAAAAAATTATTTTTATCTCATTGAACCACATTTTACTTACTGATATAAACCGTGTCTGTCGGATTTTTGAAATTCCATTCATAGAAGCGGTAAAATTAAGTTTTATGCAAAATTCAGTTTTTTAACCTACCACTTAGTGGTTTCACTATTCATCAAAAATTGAAAGTTTTCAGAAAAATACCAAAATTTCACCCTAGGCTAATTTCGATATTCTGAGTCCAAAAATGAAGTCCATTTTGAAAAATAAAATTTATAAAATTTCAAAAAGTGGTTATTACTATTCATAACAGATAGTTTTAATAGCATATTGTTGTTTAGTGAAACTCGGTATTGCGTACGACGCAAGCTATCGAGGAAGGTCACGATTGCGTGTAAAGCAAGCCAAGCAAGTGTGTAGTGAAAGATTCCTTTGAACAAAATATTACTCATAAAAATCTCGGGTGTTACATTCTACCCCCCTTAAAAAGAATTTCGCCCTCAAAATTCGTCACTTTGTAACAAATAGATGAGGATACTTGTCCCTCATCATATCCTCAAGCTCCCATGTAGCTTCTTCAAGTTGGTGGTTCCTCCATAAAACTTTCACCAAGCGAGTGGTCTTGTTTCGTAGGACTTTTTCGCTACGATCCAGAATCTCTATCGGCTGTTCTTCATAAGAAAGATCTTGCTCCAGCGGTACAACTTCTGAGTTGAGTACATGTGAAGGATCTGGTATGTACTTTCTCAGGAGAGATACATGGAACACATCGTGAACTTGAGAGAGATTCAGTGGAAGCGCCAATCGGTAAGCTACCTTCCCAACACGATCCAGCATTTCGAAAGGACCGATATATCTAGGGCTCAACTTCCCCTTCTTTCCAAATCTCATAACCCTCTTCCAGGGAGATATTCGTAAGAACACTTTATCACCCACTTAAAAATCTAGATCTTTTCTTCGGTTTTCGGCATAACTTTTCTGTCGACTCTGAGCTGCTCTTATGTGTTGTTGAATATATCTGACCTTTTCTGCCATTTCATCAACGAGATCAGGTCCTAATAGCTTTCTTTCCCCAACTTCATCCCAGCAAGTTGGAGTCCTGCATTTCTTTCCATAAGGAGCTTCATAAGGAGCCATCTGAATACTGGAGTGAAAGCTATTATTATAAGAAAATTCCACCAAAGGTAGGTGTTGATCCCAACCTCCTTTGAAATCCATAGAGCAAGCTCTCAACATATCGTCTAGGGTTTGAATTGTTCTTTCAGACTGACCGTCTGTCTGGGGATGATAAGCAGTGCTGAAACTCAACTCTGTATCCAGAGTATGCTGAAGGCTTCGCCAGAACTTCGAGGTAAATCTCGGATCCCGATCAGATATAATAGAAATTGGTACTCCATGCAATCTTAACACTTCCTTTACATATATCCTGGCAAGCTGATCTAGAGAGAAATCCTCTCTAATAGCAATGAAGTGTGCAGACTTTGTAAGACGATCAACTATGACCCAAATAGCATTATTGCCTTTGGATGTTTTAGGAAGTCCTGTGACAAAGTCCATTGTGATGTTTTCCCATTTCCATTCGGGTATGGGTAATGGTTGTAACATCCCCTTAGACTTCTGTCTCTCATCTTTAACTTGTTGACAAACCAAGCATCGAGAGACATATTCAGCAACATCTCATTTCATGCCATCCCACCATAAGTACTTTTTCAGGTCCCTATACATCTTCGTGCATCCAGGATGAATAGAGAATGAAGAACTATGAGCCTCATCCAGCAGCTCCTTCTTTAATTCAGGGATGGAAGGAACACAAACCCGATTCCTGAACTTTATTATCCCATCACAATCAAGGTTGAATTCAGGAACATTTCTCACCTTCTTTTGTAACTCATCATCTACTTTCTGTGCCACTTTAATCTTCACATGTATAGATGGTTGAACATTCATTTGAGAAAGATAAGATTTTTCCCCTTCCATTATAATTCCAAGATCCATCCTTTGTAAATCCATAAATATTGGATCTTTTGTGATCCTCATCATGGATAAACTAGCATGGTCTTGTCGACTTAATGAATCTGCCACCTTGTTTGCTTTCCCAGGGTGGTAATGGATTGAGCAGTCATAATCCTTAATCAGCTCCAACCATCTTCTTTGACGCATATTCAGCTCCTTTTGTGTGAAAATATACTTTAAACTTTTCTGATCAGTATAAATATCACACCTTTCACCATAAAGGTAGTGCCTCCAAATCTTTAATGCAAAGATTACCGCAGCCAACTCCAAATCATGTGTTGGGTAATTTTTCTCATTGATTTTCAACTGTCGTGAGGCATAAGCTATCACCATATCATTTTTCATAAGAACACACCCCAATACCTTCTTGGATGCATCACTGTAGATCACAAACCTTTCTCCACTACAAGGCAGTGTGAGCACAGGTGCACTGGATAACCTTCTTTTCAACTCCTTGAAATTCTCTTCACATTCCTCTGTCCAGACAAACTTAAATCCTTTCCGAGTCAACTTGGTGAGTGGATTAGATAATCGTAAAAAATCTTTTACAAAACGTCGATAATATCCAGCCAAACCAAGAAAACTTCGAATCTCAGTTACTGTTGTTGGTCTCGACCATCTTTCGATAACCTCAGTTTTTGCTGGATCCACAGATATCCCCTCTTTTGAGATTATGTGACCCAAAAATGCAACTTTTTGAAGCCAAAATTTACACTTGGTAAATTTGGCATAAAGCTTCTCCTTTCTCAGGGTCTTCAATATAATTCTCAAGTGATCTTCATGCTCTTCCATGCTCTTTGAATAGACAAGAATATCGTCTATAAAGACTACCACAAATTGATCAAGATAGTCTCTATAGACTCTATTCAATAGATCCATGAAGATTGAAGGGGCATTAGTAAGACCAAATGGCATCACTATAAATTCATAGAGTCCATACCTTGTACGGAAAGCCGTCTTTGGTATATCCTCCCTTTTGACCCTTAATTGATGATACCCTGAACGAAGATCAATCTTGGAAAAGTATTGAGCTCCGCGTAGTTGGTCAAATAAGTCATCAATGCGTGGGAGAGGATATTTGTTCTTGATAGTGATCTTGTTAAGTTCTCGATAATCAATGCAGAGTCTCATTGATCCATCTTTCTTCTTAACAAATAGAACAGGTGCTCCCCAAGGTGACGCACTTGGGCGTATGAATCCCTTATCAATATTCTCTTGGAGTTGCTTCTTCAATTCCTACAACTCAGTTGGGGCCATTCTATAAGGTGTCTTTGAAATAGGCAAAACACCCGGTACGAGTTCTATTGAAAACTCAACATCACGATTTTGTGGAAGACCCGGTAATTCCTCCGGAAAGTCATCATAAAACTCCCGTACAATGGGAATATTCTTAATCGTGAGTTTCACACCAACCATTTGAGATAAATAACCTTCATTTAGTGGAATCAATACCCATAAGATGGAAGGAATTTCCAACTGGAAGGTTATGTTCATCCTTGCATTGATATACGATCGTAGATTGATCTGGAATATGAAATGTGACTTCCCTTATTTAGAAATTGATATGAGCTCCATGTATAGAAAGCCAATCCATGCCAAGAATCACATCAAATTCCACTAAAGGAAGGATCACAAGATTTGCAGGAAGCACTTTCCCACAAACTTCGATCGGAGACGAATTATAAACTTTTCATGCGACTGTTGTGCCATTAGGTGTTGTCACAGCTAACTCAACATCTAATTGTTGAGGTAATACGGTGATACCCTTAGAAAATTCATTAGAAATAAAAGAGTGGGTGGATCCAGAATCAAATAAAACATTTTCTACTATAGAGTGGATGGTAAGTGTACCTTTCACCACTTCGTTATCGTACTCCACATCGCTGATAGAAATTGCATGTGACTTTCCTTTGTCTTTAGCCTTAAGATTTTGTTGACGTCGACCATCATCATCAACCCTTGGATTTGGGCATTGATTGGCATAATGCCCCATCTCCTTGCACTTGAAACATTGAAGTGTAGTAGGTTCATTCTGTGTATCCCTTCCTTTATTTGCATCATTAGACATCTTCATCCCATTATTGCGGCATTCAAATGCCCGATGACCTTCCTTTCCACATTTAAAACATTTACTTGTCCCTTTAAGACAACTCCCTCCATGTTTCTTTCCACACTTTGAGCATAAGGGAAAGATCATCTTCTTTTCCGTGTGCTCTTTAGTTTTTTCTTTGAATTCCATCTTCCTCTTCTTATCAAACCCATGTGACTGATGGGTTACTCCAATCTCCATCTCGACTTTGAGAGCACATCGAACAATTTACTCGTAGCTATTGAAGTCCCTTATGGCTAACGCCCTTCGAAGACTTGGTTTTAAGCCAATAAAGAATCGATTGATCTTACTCTCAGGTTGGATAATAATACCAGAAGCGTACCTTGCATGTCTTGTAAAATTTGCTTCATAGGTACCAACAGATTCATCATCCCTTTGCTTCAATTCAAGGAACACTTTCTCCATCTTTGTTCGGAGAATATGAGGGAAGTACTTATTGAAAAATAAGTTCTTGAACTCGTCCCATTCCATAGACTCAATTTCATCCATTTGCCTCATATTCTTAATAAGATTCCACCATTGATCAGCATCTCCTTCCAAATGATACACTGCTAGGATAACTTTATCATGCTCAGAACATTGAAGAACTGAAAATATCTTTTCAGTAGTACTAATCCATTGTTCAGCAACTAATGGATCAGTAGACCCACTGAAAGAAGTTGGATGTTGCCTCATGAAGGATTCAACAGAATGTTGCTCCTTCCTTTGCTCGTTTGGAAGTCCTGCATGATTCATAGCTTGAGAAAGTTGTGTGAGCATGGCTACAAGATTTTTCATTCCAACTCCCATATCGTTTGGTTGCTCAGGGGGACAATCATTGCATTGCCCATCGCATTCCGCATTAACACGGTTCCTTCGGGTTCCACCCATTGACTAAAACCAAGAAGAATAGTGTGAGAAACACTAATTATAATAGGAAAACCACATAAGAATAAAATTTTCATGCTTAAGGTATTATCCTAGGTTATTCAAGGCCATTTCTAAAACACTAAGATTGTGTTCTATGCTTAGACTTATCCTTAGGGTTCTTACTAAGGCTTTCACATCCTAGTTTCCAAAGTTTGACTATACCTTTCCTCTGATACCAACTATAACGACCCATACTTTACATACATTGTTAATACTTCAAAATTGAAGCACACTTATTACAACATATGACAAAACCACAAAGGACCGTATAGGTATAGTGTCTTTAGAAACTAGGAAACATAAACAACTGGTTCATAAATCTTCTACAGTGTCTCCAATTTATTTCATCATATCTAAGGTCCCTTTTAGCATATTCTACTTAATATCCATCTTCCTGACCTGGGGAAAAGATAAAATAAAAGGGTGAGCTCAAATGCTCAGCAAGGGAAAATAAAGGAAATAAAAATCATATCATATCTTTATGAAAATCAAAACCTGAAAAAGAGATCATAATATCTTAACATGGAATAAATCATAGAAGTGAAAATGAGATCCCCATAATCATAACATAAAACTTGAAACTTTGTGGCATGCACACATAATCATGGAAAATCAATTCTTGTTAGTCATGACTCATTGCCAAGACTATCTTAGTGGACAAAGTCCCTTTCTGAATCGAGTAACCCTCGTTTCAGTCCTGTTTCACTGAACCGGTATAACCTACTGTTCCAGCCCTGTCTATCTCATGAGATATAAAATATTTACCCAATTCATTGGAGGGAGATATAGGTCCCACCCATCTTATAATGAAATCCTTTCTTATGTGTGCCACATAATCATAAATCATACATCATCGCATAACCCATGTAAAAAAAAATGGGATTCTTGAAACATCATGACATCATAAATCAATTCATATAAGATAAAGAAATTCATAAAAATAATTCCATCACAACATGATCAAATCAATGTAATAATAGGGATAAAAACAGAACCCTTTATTATCTTAGAAGGAAAATAATTTTGATAAAACACTTGAACTCCATTCTTGAGGAAAATATCCTTTCTTCTTCAAAAACATTTTTCCCTTCATAACATGTCATACAACTTTAAAATAAAAGAAGTTGATTAAAAATAAACTCGAAAACTTGTAAAGGAAGCTTCTTGGAAATAATGTTTTAAAAATCCATTCATTCCGTATAAGTTAAAACAACATTCTTTCGTACATTTGTCGGAAAAGTCAAAAAGTACCTCGTACAAAAAACCGAAAAAGATTCCTTTCATATCTTTTACTAAAAACCCACCAAAGGGTAAAATTGGATTTAAAAAATTTTAGGTGGATGGCAATAACATTACATATTGAGGAAACATGGATATGGATGATAAAATACACCCCAGTAAATTTCAAAGTATAAACAATCTCGGATAAAAATGAGATTGTGATATCTCCCTTACCTTAGGTCTAATTTGCTTTGTTCGTGTCCGAAGCTCCTGTATAATGGTTTAAATAATGTTATTGACTTATTCCAGAATCATACATATTGATATTATATCATATATGGTCATATTCTTAGCTTCTTGTTAGTAATATTTCATTGTTACTTGTTACTCGGGTCTTTATTGCCTTTTGCTCTTATGCGTGTTTTGCCGAATAAATTCTTATTCTTCTTTTAAGGTTATAGATACCTTATATCCAGAATGGTATTAGTGTAACATATATCATATTTATTCATTCAATTCATTTATATAATTACTATGTAATGATGATCATGTAGAACGAGTCGCATCACATCGTGGAGACGGTATTCCGTACGTAGGCACGAGTGATGATATCATTCCTATGATCGTGGAATTGTATTGGAGTATATGTATATTATTTCAGTATCAATGTTACTTTATAATAATCATAAATAGTTACTCATTACACCATTATACCCATCCTTGTAAGGTGGTGGTGGAAAATAGATTACACCACGGCGTGGAGACGGTATTCCGTACGTACACACGCGCGGTGATTTCATTTTTCCGTAGGATGGATAGAAGGTGAATTAGGGTTGTTTCATATTTATAATAACATATCAGTATGTAATTAATACTGATGTTATTACTTTATCATGAAACAACTAAAGAAGAAGAAGTTGAAGAAGAAAGAAATTGAAAAGATCGGTAATGGATATTACCTCTTCTTTGGAACGCCTCTTTGAATCCTCCACTTAGGGAACTAGGATTGGTCTTTGAAGAAGACCAGGACCTCTAGGATTATTCTAGGGAAGTTTAGAGGAGAAAATGGCAGGGTTTGGCCGAGCTTGAGTGCTCATTTTGGTGTGAGGAGGAGGGGGAGGAGGTGCCCTTTTATAAGGGAGGAGAGGGGCACCTTAGGAATATCTCAAAATATTATTTTATATTAAAGTCAAAATCGGTTTATAATGGTTCCAAAGGGTCTTATTTCGAAGATAAAGTGGGTATGGGTCGCAATCCTATCAACCAATAGGATTTAGACAAGTTTAGGGTATTATTTTAACCTTATCAATTAGATTTAACTCTAAGTTAAATAATTTAACTTTTACCATGTCTTTTTGTTTTCTTTAACTATATGGTTAATACACTTACTATAACATGCCAAAAGAACCCCAAATTGTTTATTATTAATATATATATCCTTATCTAAGTCATTGGGCAGAACTTTAGATTTTTAGGAATAAAATAACAATTAATAATATAATATTTTATTTAAAAACTATTTTGTGCCAATTTTGACACTATTTGATATATGATTTTTGTGAAAGTCATAACAGAATTATATGTTCGAACCAAGTTGATTAAATCAACACTAATATATCATAGTAACCTAGAAAATTAGTGTAATTCATAAAAAGTCTTAAATTACATTTATTTTGGTATTTATATTATCAATTATGTCAATATTTCATTAATAAGATAATTACTGCATCATCTTTGTGTCATAAATAAATTAACTTATTTGATGTCCAAAAATTACAAATAAAATACCATCATGTAGGAAATCGTTTTATCTTTCTAATGGATATTTACAATCGAATTTATCTTTTGTATAACCCCATATTAAAAATGATTTACTTATTAACTTTGATTTAACTATTTTAACCCTTCTTTAAATAAATTAATAATAAATGTCCTAATCTAATCCAAGTGGGCCTAAATGATCATATTTTATTCCTAAGTTTGTTTTTGGTCGAATTACACTTGTCCAATAGAATTAGGACATGTGTTAGGGTAATATTAATATCATATTTACCCTTAGTTACCCTATTTACTATTAACTGCGGTAAAAATAGTAAAAAGTTACTATTCACCAAAAAATTATTTTTATCTCATTGAACCACATTTTACTTACTGATATCAACAGTGTCTGTCGGATTTTTGAAATTCCATTCACAGAAGCGGTAAAATTAAGTTTTATGCAAAATTCAATTTTTTAACCTACCACTTAGTGGTTTCACTATTCATCCAAAATTGAAAGTTTTCAGAAAAATACAAAAATTTCACCCTAGGCTAATTTCGATATTCTGAGTCCAAAAATGAAGTCCATTTTGAAAAATAATATTTATAAAATTTCAAAAAGTCGTTATTACTATTCATAACGGCTAGTTTTAATAGCATATTGTTGTTTAGTGAAACTCGATATTGCGTACGACACAAGCTATCGAGGAAGGTCGCGATTGTGTGTAAAGCAAGCCAAGCAAGTGTGTAGTGAAAGATTCCTTTGAACAAAATATTACTCATAAAAATCTCGGGTGTTACATTTTCAATAATCATTCTCTATTCTATTCAATCTATATAATTTCACATTTGAACATAAATAATAATTGCGGCTATTGGGATCTTAAAAAATCTTTAATTTCTTTTTGTGTGAAATTTCTCTTCACGAGATACTTTATGCCAGTTGAATCACTTGGGGAAAATTTCATTTTAAAACACTCTTCTTGATTTGTAATTATTTGAAAATATTTTTTAAGAGTGTGTCCATCCATGATGCATCTCACACCAATAATTACTTAAGAAAATAGTGGTGTTTTATTAAAAACATCTCATTAAATTCTTCTCCATCATGTGACATATTTTTTCCCTTTTAC
Organism: Viscum album; assembly: GCA_963277665.1. Classification (NCBI taxonomy): domain Eukaryota; kingdom Viridiplantae; phylum Streptophyta; class Magnoliopsida; order Santalales; family Viscaceae; genus Viscum; species Viscum album. The sequence continues at coordinate 802,934,733 of OY728119.1, read as the reverse complement.
ACAATCATTTTCTTGTGCATATTACATTTTAATTATTCTTTTCAAATTTTCTATCTAGATAACTAATATATCATAATAAACATTGGTAGTGTGTTTATTTTTTCCACGTGGATTCTTTTAAGTTCTATCATTATTAGAAGTTATTTTGGATGATGTAGTTTTCTTCAGCTTATTAGATATATAATTCAATTACTTCTCACCTTTCCAACTTCATATATTCTTGGGAGAATTTTTGTTATGAAATTATGCTTCTTACATTTCAAGGTTGATTCTACATTCTTAACCAACTTTATTTGTCACCTTTTCTTATCTTATTTTAATATATGTCAAGATAATTAGGTACCAATCATGTGACCACTTATATTTAATTAATCATATGGATTTTCAATATTTCAAAATATTTTTGAAGAATTCATATTTTTCCATACATGTGGATGTTTCTTTTTCATCTCTAGATTTCTCTCACAAGTAATGAGACTTATTTTTTCTTTATAATTTATAGGATTGTACCAACAACCAAATGAATAATTCTTGAATCCTTTGAAGTACCAATATTTACCCACAATCCTTTTTTATTTTATACCAACTATATGATATTTTTTTTATTCTTCTTCAAAACATGTGGGGTTTTTTCTGGGATCCATCTTCCACACTCTTTTTACATCCAATATTATTTATAAAAATATATTTAGAAACATTATTAAAAGAAGGTACGGATGTTACCAATTTCCTCACATTAACATCGTATTGATCATTTAGGGAATTCATGATATTCATTTCATTTTTTTGGGGTCTTTTAACATTATATTCATCTAATGTGAATTTTATAGTAGCATAAACATTCAATTTTTTAAAAAAGTAAATATATATATTCTAAAGATTAAAAAAAACATTACTCTTAATTTTAAAAACTCACATTGAAAGTGATTTTATAAATTTTAATCACAATCACGTTATCTTCATAAATAATATTCATTATTTTAGCTTACTATTAAAAAAATTAACTTTATTTTATAACAAAGAGTAATGTTACTTGATTATCCTGTGTTTTACATCCGATTATAATTCCCTGAACTCGATTCAATTTTCTACATTTCTTAAAGTGAATGGGTTTATTGTTCCAAAGTTTTCTTGAATCTATCATTCTCTATAACTTCTTTAAACCATTTTATTTATAATTTGAGAAACATATTTCACACTCCAAATTTCATTATCCATATTATCCAACTGATTTAGAGATCTTTATAAATTCTAGAAATTTTTCTTCCAATGTGTTCTTCATGTTATCTTCTTCTTCTTCTTCCAGCTATATAATCTCTACTTGTATACTTTGAAAGATTAGAAAAAAAGAGAGACTATTGATAATTGAATGAAATATATAATATATTTCAATGTACAAGATAATAAACACTAATAATTTGTAGATAGATCATAAACGCCACTTATGTTAGGATCTTGTTTTTTAGTATTGTTTGTACAATAATATTTACATAACTAATTATTACATAACAATCAAGATTCAGATGAGTTAATAAATTTTCCTTCTCCTTGGTGGTAAGTTTAACCACTTATTAATTACATTAAAATCCATATATATCATTGTTATTAGCAAGGCATGCACAATATGATACTTCAACCTCTTTATAAAAGAACATTGTCTTCTTTAGCCTTCGATTATCTTTATTTTATCATTTCATCGTGGTATTGGTATAAATAAAAGATTTCTTAGAGATAACTGAACCTTCACCAAAACTATGCTTCATTATTTATATTGGAAATAAAATCAAATATTTAAAAGAGAATAAATTCAATTTATAGAACCCAATAGTGGTGAATGAACCCTTTGATACCAATTGAGAAGAAAAATTTAGAATATACTCAACCATAAAAGTGGGGTGAATAATTGTTTCTAACTTTTTAACCATTTATAATATTTTATCCCTTCACATATTAGACTTATTGGGGCCTTTATTATCCAATTATATTTTCCCTTTTGTTTTATCATTATCATTGTATTAACTCTTGATTTGATTGTGTGACCCTACTGCAATTGGTTGTTGTTTATTTGTGTTGTGGTTCATTTATACTTTATTTTAATTTGTGGAAATAATTTATTTATTTATAATGTGTCTTAGTTTTCAAATGTTTGGAAAATGGATATTTGTAAAAAAATTGAAATAGTTTTTATTTATTATAAAAAATACTTAAAAATTTACTTAGAAAGTGTGACTTAAAATAAAAGTGGGGTTTATTTTATAAAAATAATTTTAGGAAAAAATTGGAAATATTAAAGGGGTTTGTTCTATTTTAATACAATTAAAAAGGAACCTATTTTTTTATTAAAAAATGTTTTACTAAAAAGGAATCGGTTCATCTCCTGTTAATTCAATTTAAGGGGATGTTTTATAAAAGTTATTATAATAGGATTATTATTTCTATCATCACTACATGGTAAAAAGTATTTTGATATTAATGTTTCAAACTAGTATTAACGAAATATATCATGAAAGAAATTTCAAATACATTGTGGTGTAATAAAAATTGTCTTTCTTGGCTCACACCCTACATACACTGATGGGTGTGTTTAGCTGTTACATAGTAATTTTGGTGCCCAAAAAACAATATTTTAATATAAATATGTTCAAGTTGGTCTAACGATGGAAAATATGGGATGTGGTGAGTGATAATTGGGCATAACAAGTAGGTTATTAGTTTTTGTAGTTTGGATTTATAATAATTTTTTTCCAGGTTTTTTATCAAACTCATCAGACTATATATTTATACTAGTTTGTGTTTTGTATGTGATATTCACGTTATCTCGAGTTTATGAACTGATATAGTTTATGATTTATATTAATTATTAATACATAATATTCTTTTATATGGATATTTCATTTATATGGAGATTGTTTATTACATTTTCATATAAGACCAAGGTATGGAATCCCATTGTTTGATTCTTAGTGATGTTTATTCGACTTGTTTCATTCTTATTATTAGGGTGAAATCATTACCATGTGTGTGTCCTTGATACCCAGGGATTAGTTTTCAATCCATGGGGATGAAAAATGACATTTGGTCCTAGTAGTGGGTTGCGTTCAGTGATGTGCCAGGTTATCCATGGTGGATACTTTACACTTATTATTAATTCATAAATGATGGAATCCATAATATCTTCCTCTTCCACACTAGGTTGAGATAATTTTTAGGGATTAATAATGAATTTATTCTCTAATTTATAAACCCTCAATTATTATTCTATGAAAATATTATGAAATTACACCAAAATAAAAAACCCCCCTTAAGCTACTCAAGAAAATCTCAATCACATTTTAGTGGTCCTAAGAGATTCAAAAGTAATTAAATACCTTCCAAACATGCGTTAAAAATTTATAGATACTCATAAATCAAACCAAAATATTATATAATATATAAGATAAACTCAATGTAATGAGATATTAAATTAACATCCAAGTCAATAGACAATAGATAAGGATAAAAACATGAACACAATTATATTCAACCTATTATCTCTGTAATCAATGTAGAAATAGAAAAACATGAGAACAATTTTATTTATTGAATCATAGAATTAATAATTTACAAAATATTTCTCCATGCCCTTCCCCAATCAAAGAAAATGTTTTACTTAAATATTTATTTTGTAATATATAATGGGTAAATCTGAAACCCAAAGATTAAAATAGAGGTAAAAATAAAAAATAATAAAAACATAAATCTTTAATCCCTGTTCTCCTTGGCCTTCTTACCTTTTTATAGATTTTATTTATCCTCTATAATTTCTAGTAAACCGTTGTGAATATTTATCCATCAATTTTAATATCTTTCCAAAGATATTACACTTCCAAACAATATAAAAGTTTAATTCCTTCCTTTCAGATTTGATCGACAGTTAGACTCAAAAGATAAATTTTTTTCTCATTCAAACATCTTATTTGAATACTCTATACATGTATAGGACCCATGTGTTATCTTTATGATATTCACATCTATGTTTCATTATAAATATTTCAATAATATTCATGTAGGGAGTTCCTTCTTATGGATTTTTAAAATTTCACAACCCTTGTGTATCATATGGTGTGTCAAAAATAACCATTACATATTGGTAAAGGTGACCTTTACATATCTTCAAATTATTCTATTGTATACTGAGGGATATTATAAATAATCATACATAGTGGATTCAATTTCCTAAAGGAAGATTATTATAACCTTACCCATCATATAGAAGTTCTCAATGACACGTACGTATCAGTTGAGATGACTCCTAAGTATTCGGGGTAACCTGTAGGGTGACTCATACCACATATGGTTACTATTATATAAAATGGGTGGATTAGAAAAGTTATTCATTTCTATACATCCTATTAAATGTTATCCAAGGAATATTTCATATCTCTAGGGAGTTCCTCTATTCAATTTATGTGAAAAAGGCCCTTTGTGCATGCACTGAAGCATGGATTTACTTTTATATATTATAAATACATTGCAGAATAACTATTATGTATTTCTCTACACCTTGGAATTTTCCCAAATATTTTCCACATAATTTCATGATGGATTTTATGTATTATTATTCTAATTTAAATGTAACCCATTTGTATTGAATTTTCCAAATTCCTCTGTCGCTATTGAAATCAGATTCCTCTTCTTCCTCAATAACTTCATCATACATATTTTCATTCAAAAATATAAAACCCTGGGTTATCAATAGCTATATGTTCATTTTATTTTATAAATTTCATAAATCAATTAAATTAATAATTATCATCATTTTGGGAAATATTCATAAAATCCAATGAAATTACACATTAGTTCAATGTTATTATAAAAAACTCAATTAAATAATTAATATGATCAAAAAAAATTAATTTAATATCAATAATATAAAATTAATTTATTCAATCTATAAATTCCCCAAATATAAACCTTAAACTCTTAGACAAGTGAATTTAAAAAATATAACCCCAAGATAAATTCAAAACAAATAGTTAATGTGAGTTCTATTTTTCAAACAACCGTGTTAATAAAACTTTTAATGCCTATTAAATGTAATTATTTTCATTTTCTCAATGAATTAAACTCAATTTATTTCTAATTTTTCAATCCTGTCATACTAATTTATTCCTACCTTCCTAGAAGTGTTTCACTCATCACACATCATATGAATTTTTTGCAAAGTTTTCTTGATCCATATGCCTGAAACGGTTTCCATTGGCTTATAAGGCTTCTAAATCGAAACCTAATAATTACACTAACAATGTTTATCATGATGAAATTCTACTTTTTATGGCTAAGGATTGTCTGGAAATGAAGTTAAAATATTTTGGGGAATAATAAAGAAGATTTTATCTAATTTAATTAAAATTAATGATTAATAGTTTATACTAAAAAATGGTATCGTCGCTCATTCTCCCTTAATGTGATTCATCTCAGTCACCTTTTGAATATTTATGGACATCTGACACATTCATCACACCGGTATCCACATACATTTCTTCTTAATATTTCTTTCAAAGTATTTTTTAAACATGAAAAAATTTGAATTGTGAGGGAAGAGAGATATAATTGAACATTAAATATTTTTTGAACATATTTTCCATGTTTTTTATGGATTCATCCTTCCCATATTCACAGACCTTTACACTTCTCCCCAAAAGAACACCTAAAATAGATTATTTTTAAATCATCTCCTATACAACATCAAAATTATGAGAAGCTCCTTTACCAATTCTTCTAAAAAATAAAATATCACACACTTATGTTTAACTGTGAACATGAATTTACTTTTACATATAGGCAGTTAGGGACTATTTTATCTATAATGTGGGAACCTAAAGAGGTAATTCATGTTTTCTATGGTCTACTAGGAGTCGAATTAAAGATGGAATAAAATTTTGTTGTAGAAATATTTTATAAGTAAAAAACGGAAAAGGATCAAATAAGTTTCTCACAATTAGAATAGGTTCCAAATTTTTATATTTATTTAATATTGAGCTCAATGGGATTCAAAAACGAATAATAATGAAAAAAGAAACATAAATTAAAAAAAATTGGAATTCTTAAAAAATAAATAGTTTCCCCCCACATGGACTATAAAATATCATCAATGTATTATAACAGTGATGGAAGGTTAATAAGATTCAAAATAATGATATAAATTATAATGATTGAGGAAAGGTACCACATAGAGTATCTATTTTTATAATGGTTGGAAGAGGGTGATCTTCTCCACTAGTGCATGTGGAAAACTAGGAAAATAATTCTTCAGCCCATGTCCATTGATAGTGAATTAATTCTTCCCTATTTCAACAATATTTACTACTCCAAATGGATAAAAATTAGTTATAATAAATATAAAATACCATATTTTATTATATATAACTGATATTATGTTTAGTATTTAGTTGTGAAGTATAATATTCTCTCCATAATTCAATCCTTTTTACTAAATCAGATTATTATGTGCCACTATTGTTGTATACTTGTAAATTATATAATTTTCAAAGGACAATCTACTTATTTCTTCCCATTCATGAATATTAAATGTCATCCTTTTTCTATCTTTTCCATATCCAAATTAATATATTTGAATCCCCAATAGGCCTTATGTTCAAACTCTATTGGTAGATGAAAAAATTTCTCATCAATCAATTAGTATGGGATCATTTGTAATAGAGTTTTTTAAGTTTCATTTGAATACCAGAAGATGTATTCCAACATTTGGAGCTATGATTTTTTATTTTTTTGAAAATATATTCTAGGATCCCTTTATTATCTCTATTTTAAAGATTATCTTGTCCCTTTGTTTTTGGATGGTAAGGTGTGGGTGTCTTATGATTGACGTCAAACTTTCTCAGCAAAGTGTTTATGATCAGGTTGCAAAATTGGTCTCAAGGGGCACCTATAATTTCCCATGGAACCCAAAATCTGAAAAATATATTAGTCCTAACAAAATCACAAATAATATTAGAATAATAATTTTTAGTTTCTTATATTCCACCCAATTTGAAACATTTTCCATTGATAAAAAGATATAGGAATAACTAAAATTCATAAAAAATGTTCCCATAAAATCATTTCCCATACATTAAATATTTCAGAAAATTTCACTTTTTTAAGGTTTTTATTATCTTTTACATATTTTTATAATGAATTGGTATTTTCTCAAATTTCTTAAAAAATTCATGGGAATCATTAACATGTATATTCATTTATATAATATATTCAATGACATTACTGGTTGTTCATTAAGTTCTAATGTGTCCATAAAATGCTAATGTATGATATAATTCTAGGAAATATTATTCCTTTCCTTCAAGAAAAAATATCATACTTATATGATCATTAAAAAAATTACAATTTTATGCATCATTAATGTTATTAAACCATTCTTCATCATTGAGTTTAAATGTTTTTTTGGTTTAGATGAGATGAAACTTGAGATGCATCAAAAAAATACTATATAAACATAATGTGATTCCAACCCTTTAATTAAATAATTTTTTCATCTGTAATGAAGTTAATTAATGTCTAACTATCTTGGATTTCTACCTCAACTGTGTTAGGCAGCTTTATCAAGTTGTCTGCCACTTCATTTTCTATTATTCTATTATCTTTTATCTCTAAATCAAACATGTGGAGTAACTACATTCTTCTTACTAGAATGTGATTTTATAACGTAATATCAATTAAGTACCTAATGGTTTAATTATCTAATAAAATAGTAACTTTAGTACTTATAATATATGGTCTATATTTTTTTAAAAACACTTCTAAAAACATAATTTCAATAGTTGTAAAATGATTTGTAGTAGAATCTAATGTTATTCAAGGATATTAATTTACAAGTTGTCTTCAATAATTTATTTTAGAAAATAGTTATATAACATAATTTTTTGAAGCATGAAATAATTTCTCAAAGGGGTACTTCTAATTTTCATTCTTCATAACTGGTTGAGTGGTTAGTTTTTAACTAAATTCCTCAAAATCATTCCAATAATTTATATCGAAATTAAATTCAAAATATTTTAAAAGTAATATATATATTGGTAGAAAAAATACTAAATCATTGATGAACATTTTATATAACCTTCAATAAATAGGAAATGATCTCACATGCTTCACAAAGGATAGCTATGAAAATTCCTTAATAATTTCAGTTTTAGATTTTTTAACACCAATCACATGTTGTGAAATTACATGTCCAAAAACAATGCCCCTTTCAACCATGAAATGATATGTTTTGAATTTAAAAACTATATTCTTTTCAATAGATTTTTTCATTAATTTTTTAATAATTATCAGACAATGATAAAAATAATTTTCAGACATGGTAAATTCGTCGATAAATACCACAAGTAATTCTTTTATAAATATAGGGAAAATATTTACAATGAATATTTAAAATACACTTGGTTAAACGAACAGTCCAAATAGAATCCTATCGTAAGAAACTGTAAGATAATTTCATATGAATTTTTGTATTTTCATAGTACTTAGGTGTAATGGGTACATGAAATTATCCTAAAAATTCATCTAGAAAATAGTAATGATATATACCTGACAGTATTTCTAGAATTTATTCAAATAATGTAATGGAAAAATTTTCTTTTATTGTGACCGAAATATATTTCCTATGGTGTAAAAAACACTCCAACTAAATTTTAATATCATGGAGATTATTGTTTTATTATTATTATTCAATGTGATCAGTCCAGTTTTCATAGGTACTATGTGAATGAGGTTGACCTATTTGGACTCAATAATTGGGTAGATAATAACCAATGCAAATGTTTTTTCAATATCATTTTCAACTACCTATATCATAGTTGGGTTGATATTCAATTTTTATTTCCTAATATATTTTCATATCTTTCATGAAAATTTATGTGTATGCAAATTTTGGTACCAATCCATATGATATATCCTAAATTAAAGCATATCAATCTTACGTTTTATATCTAATGATTTATAGATATTTATTCTTGATTAAGATAAATGTTTTTAGCAATGATTACATATTTTTTCTCTCTAAAGGAAAATCATACATTAAATATGTGGGCATTATCGTTAATTCTAGGTTTGGGGACAACACTAAATATGGAATCAAATTTTTCATACTTACCAATATGGCCTAAATTGCATACATAGAAGAATTAATTTCATCACCTTCCTCATGGAATAAAAAATAAAAACCATAAAATAATTCATAAATTATATAATATTTTGATGGTTCAAAATGGATTCAATGTTTGTCCCAATTTATTTTCCATGAATTTTTAAAATATAATCATTTACCAAAATTCCAAAAATCATATAACATTCTAGATTATTTACATGGATTATTTTATTCAAAGTGTGAATTTATAAAAATTTAATTTTCATTATAAGGATACTTCATGGGATTAAAAATACTAAAATGGAATGTATTCTCACAAAACTCTACTTTTGGAGTTCTTTCTAGGAAATTTATTATAGTCATTGATGTTTTGGGAATGGTCTAAGAATGATAATATATGATTATGATATTTTCCTTTCCTCATCCATATTTAGAATATATAAATCAATCAAGATGATTAAATTCAACACTCATAAAAGAACATATTTTAAAACTTATACGTGGAATATAGTGAATTATCTAGCTAGTTTCACAACCACTCTTGTTGGATTAATCTCTCTTATCTATAAAGAAGTAAAAATAATAATGATGAATTAAATTTGTAGATAATCAAACAATACAAAATACATATTTTCAATAAATAGATTCAATTATTAATTATATAATTTTTTTGTATTTGATATTAATAATTATATCACTAACTTATTCATGACGTTTTTTGTGGTGGAAGAAGAGCCCAATACAAATTTTGAAGACGTTTCCCATGTTATGATGGATAAAGAATAGTAAAACCCCTTCATGATGATCATCCAATACATATTTGATTGGTGATATGATATTTATATAAAAAATAAGTATTAATGAATGTGAGATGTATCCTCTATAATTGTGTCATGATTATTGAAGATTTCACTATAATATTGGCTACTAAATAGCTTGAAATATGAGTTTTAAAGAAGGTGAAGATATATGTAACAATTATAAATCTTTCAATGATTACTTATCATAAGATTCACTATACTTTTCATAAGAGTCAAATGGAATTTTATCGAGATTCATTGACACTTGATAATATTCCCTAGACTTTTCATAAGATTCAAATGGATTTATACCAAGTCCATTTTAAATTAATTAATGAACATTTAACCATATGAAGAGATTATTTATTGAAATGTGGGAATGTCTAAAATCATAAGAGTCAGTTAAAGAACCCTATAAGATTAATTTATGGAAGTCTATAAGATTCATTTTCACTTAAAAATCATGTTGAATAGAATTATTGAAAATTAAAAAAATATAAGATTCATTTTTTGAAATCACTACAATAGACTAAATATCATGGTGATTTTTAGAATAAATAATCATAAGAAAGAAATATTTGATTATGATGAATTTTTTATTCTAGATCAATATATCGTGATCTCCCCTCATGGAGATTCTGGTCTTCTCCAGATCTAGGTTTCCTCACAGATGGCTCTTCCTAATTTTCTTGGTTCCACCCAGCTTAATGGTGTAGAGATCCCTGTAGCTCCATGGGCAACTCATGCCCCTCTTCCAAATTCCAGTTTTATGGAGTTTGCAGCCACTGCGATGGAGACAGGTAGATCTATACCAGATCTAATTCTGGTGGTATCTGGTGAGGCTCAGGGTGCTCGACTAGTTTTTTGGACTCTTCCTCAAAAGACCGGCGATAGATATTAGTTCTGGGTGATATGTCTGATGTTCTTGTGGGGGTCAACGCATATTTAGAGGGATTGGATGCCGTTCGTAACTCGATGGTGTCCACATCTGACTTCCAGCCGCCTGCGGTTGTGAAGGGTTCCGAGGCGGCACAACCTAATTTGAAGGGGTCTTTTTCTCAAGGCAATGTTCTTTCTGGTTGCGAGTTATCTCAACTTTCAGCGATTCAGGTGAATGAAAATCACCCCTTGGACCCGGCTTAGATGGGAAACGTGGCTTTGAGTTGCCCGGATGTAGGTTGTCTTGACCAGCAATAGAAAAGGTTGAGATGGACATGGTGGATACTAGGAATTCATCTGGTAAATTGAAGGGTGTAGGTAATTCCATCAGGGGTTTTGGAGGAATTGGAAGGAATTCTGAAAGAAGGCATTTCTCATTTGTGTGTGATGGAATTTCTAAACGTATTGTTAAAAATGGTGACACTTCCCACATTTTTTCCAATAGGGAGGCTATACATGTCAGATTTAAGACTTTTGAGCATTCAATTATTGCTAGAGGTGTTTATCGAGGTGGAGGAAAAATTTGGAGGATTGATGATTTTGTTTGGAACCTAACTTCTTCATGGTGGTTTTCTGATTGGAGATGCATACCTATGGGACATGGATTTTTTCATATTATTTTTCCATCAGAGGATCTCAAACGGAGATATTGGGGGTTTGGATCAATTTATTTAAAGCTAGGTATGGTATTCTTTCAATAATGGGATTTTCATTTCAACCCTTTCTCCATAAAAAAATACCAAGTTTCAGGTCTGGATTAAAATTATTTTCCTTCATTGGATTTTATGGAATCCTAAAATTATTTTTGACACTGGCTCTACGGTGAGCGTTCCAATTAAAATGGACAGGACCACCGAAGCTATGAAATTTGGCCACTATTCCAGGGTTCTGGTGGAAGTTTCTATAAATACATGCCTAATTCATAATATAGTCATGTATATCTTAGATGATGATATATCTTTGAAGGTGGAGTATGAGAGACTTCCTGACTTCTGTCCTAACTGTCATGTTATCGGACACATCAAAGAGAAGTTTTCTAAAAATGATGTATGCACTTTTTTCTCATCAAAATGGCATCACGAGACTTCTTATAGGAAGAAGGTTAGAAAGAAACCAGCTAATGCTTCAAAAGTGGTGGACGATGCAGAAATTGTACAAGAGCCTCAAGTGGACAAGGATTTGGAGAACAGTTTTTCGGCGCATCAAATAGAGGAGTGCAACACTACATTGCCTGAACTCGAGATAAGATTTGACCATATTCTTAAGAAGAAACAAACTACAAGTTATAGTGAGAGGATTTCTAAGACCCAAATGGAAATTCAGAAGTTAAAGGAAATGAAGGGAATTCAAGGAAGGTGGGATGATGTGAATGATGAATCCCCCCAAAAACCAACTTATAATTAGGTCTTTTCCAAAGTGAAAAATGTTGTTGAGGATTTTGAACAATCGTCTTCTCCTAAGAAAGAGAGATCGAGAAAATATTACCCATATCTAAAGCCAACTATGGTCACCAGGTCTCATGGCCCTTTGATTATGATTCTGACTGCGATTGTGACTATGACACTTCCTACCAATGTGAATTTGAATATTGAGTTCATCTTTTCATTGACTCACCTTGGATATGATGGCATGTGTTCTTGTATGATCCCATCTTTCTCCTTTTGTCCTCTTTTTTTCCTTTATTAATAAAAAGGGTGTGCCCTGACCTTTTGGTTATAAAGATTTAAATATCAGGAATGTGTTTGTGATTATTTTTTAGAATTGAGAAGATCAAGTAGTGAATTTCTCTAATTATCAAAATGCAATCAAAAGATCAATTTAGAATTTCATAGACAAAAATGACCATAATTAAATGAGCTCCGGGATAAAATATTATTAATATATGATTTTTATACAGTAATTGTGATTGATTTATTATGGATATTTTATGAAAAAATATCCAATGAATCCTGACTAAATTAAGTTGATATTTATTTAGGTGGAATCAAATGAGGTTCGAATAATATTAAAAAAGATAAAGGGTATTCCTGGAATATCAATATAGGAAAATATTTGAGGAAAATGGAATATTCTTGATATAATGGGAGCAAAAACACATGAAGGAACTGAAGAAATTTGGGATATAGTGGAACTAATATCATTGATAAATAATTCTATATTAAATATATATAATATTTTTGTGATCATGAAATTAAATTATGGTAAAACAAATGGGAAAATGTGTTTTAAAATTGAGAGCTATTATCCAAAATTTAGTTTTAGTTTTTTATTACTATATCTTGTATATAAAATTTTATACATGATGTCACTATATCATAATAGATTTATTACCTATGCATGCAATATTTACACAGTAATTTCCTTAGATTACATGTCATATAAAAATTCTTAGTACTTCCCAGCTATAATGATAACCTCAAGATACTATGATAGTAATTTGAAACATATTTCATATGTTCTAGAGACATTATAATGATGGAAAAATAGATGATATATGACTATCTGGTGTTCAGGTATCATATGAATTAACAATTATTCTCTTAAATTTCACACTTTGTTATCTCAAGTATTGGATATCATGAGAAATATCCTTCCAATAGGAACACCAAATTTTTTGGGTGTCATTATATGATCCTATATATGAACATGTGTATTGGTATCCCATATTGATTACATTACCAATGTGTTTCATTTCATCATGTACAATGATAAAAGATGAAAACTTGTTTATTTTGTTTGTTGCGAGGTAGCATGCTTCAGGTGTTTCATTAGCGAAATTTCATTGGTTGAATAGAATAGAGGTGATTTTTCACTTACGAGTAGAAGAAAATAAATAATAGTCCTAGATGAATATGATGGAAGTACTTTTATTAAATCCATAAACATGGTAAAAAAGTTAGTTTCGTCTAGTATGGTCAATCAAAGATAAATAAATCATTAAAGAATGAAAACACAAATTATTTATCTTTCTTTATGAGATATTGTGAGATAAAGAGATTATATTTCACACTGTGTGCTCGTAGGAGGTTTTAGTTGTTATGATTAAACTTTATATCCTTATGAATTTGATGTATTTCTAGAAATTTCTATTGTTCTATAAAATATTCTCATTATTATCTAGATAAGGTAATATATGGTAACACACATAGCATATTCAGAATCTTGGCCAATTCTAGGGGATTAAATTTAAGGATATGGTGGGTCCTATCATAGGGGTTAAATATTGTTCGTGATTAAATTATCACATCAAAATATATAAATTAAATAGTATTCAGGTATAAAATAATAAGTGTTTAATTTTTTAGCTCTATCTATTCACATGTTTTTAGTGCATATAAGAAAATATTTTATGAACTAATATTCATTATACAAGTTTTATTAAATATTATATTATGAGTGAAATGAGTGGTGTTAATAATTATTATATTATCATGTAACAAACATTTGATGTTATAAGCGTGTGATAAAATATTTATGAGGTAACAGAGATTTTTACTAAGACATAAATACTATTTAGAGATTATTAAGAAGGTTAAACATATTTAGGGTCCAAAGTTGAATTTTTATGAATTTAAAAACCATATGACCACTTCAGAATATACTCAACCTTGATAGAGGGTAAATTATTTTTTGGAACTTCTAAATAAATTTTTAATTTTTATCCCTTTAACTTTAGAACTGTTAGGATCTTGATTCTCTTGTTTTATTTTCCTTGTGCTATGAAAGCATATGAAAGAAAATAAAAGTTGAAACATGATATTTTTACAGATTTCATGCTCAATAAGAGAAGATGTTACTCACTAGAAAGGTTTTAACCAATACACATATTCTACAATATAATGATATATCTTATAGTGTATTTTTTGTAGAAAAAATCCATATCCTAAGGGTGATTATCTACACATTAAGAGGGGGCTAAGAAAATAATCCTTATTCCCTAGACTAGTGATAACCTCATCCAACATGTAACTCTAATTTAGTTTGTTTTAATTTCTATAAATATATACATCAACGTCTCCATTACCATTGTAACACCAAATAAATTATTCATACCATTACCATTGTAACACCAAAAAAATTATTCATACCATTGATATTTCTTGTGATGTATGTATAGTTTTGGTTCTCTAGGTGACAGTTAATATGATACCTTCGTCTTTACCACATCTTCATAATACTAATTAATAAGAAATCTATGTTTGGAATCAATTTGTGTGGTTCCATTTGTCCAATACTTCTGTATCTTTCCCTCATTCCTCTAATATCTTCTTTATATATTCATTTAGTGAATTACTAATTCAACCAATGATTCTAGTCTATCTATTGTTACGTACTCTATATGGTAATTATTTTGACCCTTCGAACAAAATTATAATTTCTCTCAAGATTCATGGTCATAAATTTCATAGGGTGTTTCAATTATTAATCATAATTAATAGTGGAAACTTCATTTCTTATAATTCATCATCGCTCATTTATATATACATTGGTTGTATGAAATTTTTGGGTGAGGTACGTACTTCAAATTCAAGAATACAACTTATTCTTTAATAAACCTTATCAAAGCCTTCGGTGTCTTAATACCTTTACAATTCTTAAATGATAGGTCTTAACCTATATTCATAAGAAAATTTCTTAAATTTCATCATTATTTTTCTTCTTTTATATTCCTAAAATATCAATATAATCATGATAATCCCTTCTTGATTTCTGAAATATTTATCATCCATCTCAACATCTTCATAATTAATAACTTTATGGGTACATTATAAAGACCATAAAACATTTCTTCTAAAACACCATCATAAAATAACTTATATTTGAGGAACCTCATATGGTATTCCTCCACAATACCATAGAAACATATAATTAGTCTTTCATAAGTTTCATTCTCTAATGAATCAAATGATTTGTAAATCTTCATGTAATAACTTCACTATCTAATGAATCTGTTCAATCATACATTGAAGGTCAATTCATCATAATTTCATATAGACATTCTTCCATATAATGGGATTTCAGATTTTTTTAGTTTTCTTCTATATGATATACCCTGTGATATCTCCTCTACTCCTTCTGTATAATAACTTTGTACAACTATGTCACATGAATTTATATTACTCTAGGAGATGTTTTCTTAACAATTTTTATGATGATATTGCTTAGAAACTTCAATGTCATGCAATTGTTAATAAACCTATGAAACCTTAATCCAATTGTCTTTTTCAAAAACATCCATATGATGAAATTAACATAGAATCCTCTCTCTGATTACTTCATATGGAAACATATATCTGATTTCATAACTCAAAATTATTTATCAGATACCTTTATAAACCTTTATTTGTTTGATGTATCAAAAACTCATGCCCAATCATTCATAAACATCTTTATTTAAAGATCATCATATATTTCCTCTAAATGATGACATTTATTTGAAAACATTTATCTATTCATCAGGAATAATATATCACATGAAGTCCATCTGATAGATCACCTTGTTTGGATGATAGACTTCATACATCATTTTATAGGATACAACCTTATAAACACATTATCTATTCATTTATTGAAAATTATTAACTTTGAATCATGGTATTTTTAAAAGGTCATTCCATGGGCTCTGTAAAACTCTCTATACCACTTCAATCATCACTTGAGAGTTTTCAAGAACCATAATTCCACTTTTATATCTTCATGACTTGATCATTTCACAAACACTCTTCAATATCCTTTGGACTTAATTTAATTCAACTTTCTTTTGGAGATTTTTCTCTTATTCTAAAATTCATCTGGAATCATAACCACAAAGCATTGTGATGTTTGATCAATTATAATATTTCACTAAGAATCTACTGATATAGTTTTTCTATTCATCATCACTCTATTGTAAATATGAATGTAATTTTTCAAACATGTATTTCCACCTTTCTTATGATCAACTAATTACATTCCCATTAGACTATTTATATTATATTGGTTCTTCTTCTGGTCTCCCAACATTCCTCTATTTAATTATACTTTACATACTGGCCCATCTAATGGACAATCATAGATGAATTTGGGAAGTTTTATTTGATGGACTCTATGATGAATTAATAAATGTGTGTCAATTGGACTCCTTATTCAAGCCAAAAATTTAGAAACCTCTATCTAATTACCATGGTCCGGTCAATTCTGTTTGATCACCTTGGTATACTAGCCTCTACATTCAATTAATTTGGTCTCAACTTACCATTTTTACATTCTATAAAATTCAATAACATTTTGGCATAGAAAATTTATTAAGGAAATTTCCTAATGTTTATAATGAATATGTTTCTCCAAATATCAAACACACATTTGAGACATTAAGATCTACTCATCAATATTCATATGTTAGATCAAATACTTCTAAAAACATTTTTCAATTAAATTAATAAATAATATTCATATCTACTATAGTAAAAAACAACATTTATATGTTTCTTGATATAATAGGACTTTATAACATCATTTGTTTTCTTTTTTATTTATTCATCCAATCTATATAATTTTTTTTACCAATCTCGGATACTATAACTAAACATTCCAATGGATTATTAATAATAACTAATTAAACATATTTATATTAATGAAATTTATATATTTTCTTCACAACCATTGAAAACAAATAATATCCATTGAAAACCAAAAAACTCATACACTAAGTGGGATCTTCAATCTCCCCCTTTGTATTTGTTTGAAATTCCTTCAAAGTACATTCTAAATGAATGTCAATATATAAATCCTTCTCTCTTTTTCTTTTCCAATTTCCTCTCTCCTATACTATTAAAAAATTATTTTAATTTCACATTATCTACAACTAATATAAAAGAAAAACCATGTTCATGGGGAAATGTTATCAGATCATTTTTAGGAAATGTTCCATCATTCATTTCATCATAAGTCTTTATGAACCATGATCGGTGTTGAAAATAAGAAGATTTTATTTAGACGACCAAAATTTACTTTACTAATTAATCTTCATAACTCATGGAATGTACACTAATAAAATTTTCTTCAATGGTTTTGCACATTTGTTCCAAGTGGACGAAATTAATTTTGATATGAAACCCTTGTATGGTAGATCAACCTAAAACTCATGAATTCAATTATATAAATTAATTAAAAATATTTAAGTGAAAACAACAGGATAAGAGTCTTTAGTATGCTTTCATTTCATCCACATTTATTAAGTGAATGATTGATTCAATTGCCCCCCCCCAATGTTAAGATTGTTTTGGTGCGGATGTGCGCCAGGTTTCTGTTCTGACGTTGTTCCGCCAGGACGCGTTCGCGCGTGCGCTCGTCGACCCGAGGGGATGGGCGCGCGGCTTGTGGCCCCGCAGTCCCGCTTTCCAAAGGCGGGCGATATCCGTCCCTTATTCAAGGGCGTCTGCTCCTTGATCGAAACCGGGATGATGGGATGTCGGCTCCTCCTTCCGTGGACGTCTCCTCGGAACTCGTTTCCTAATCCGGGTCTCCCTCATAGATTGAAGACGTGCTCGTGAATCTTGTTCCCGGCGCCATGTCTCCATGGACACCGGTTAATTACGCTGCTTTCGCCCGGATGCTCCAAGGAGTCTGGTCGGGGCAGCAACCTGCGGTGAGGAGACCGGGTAGCTCTGGGTGATGGGGGCGTGTCTTAACACTGCGGCTCTGCATGTCTGCCTTCCGTCCCTAATAGGGCTTCTCGAAGGCGTGATGGCCTGAGGCATCCCACGCTGGGTGCGGGGAACTGTGTTACCTGAGGTTTTCCTCATCTTCCCATGTTTAACACGGGGTATGCCGCGAGTTTAACGTCCATCGGGGACAGCATCGGACTGATCAACACGAGAAGTGGATCAGATGACAGAACCCTTTGCGGGGAACCTCCGATGCTGGGGCCAGCACATGGGCGGCTTCCCGAGTGAAGTGGAGTGGAATGAAGTGGCATGACCCCACCGGGATGTGGCGGCCTGGGTAAGGATCAGGATGGATGATGGAGTGAAGAGCTTGGACCCCGTAGGGGCTTCCTACGTACCGGGCGTTAGCGCGGATCAAAGTCATCGTAGTTCGGATATACAGTTTAACGTCATGCTGGACGTCAGCAAGCCGACTCACGAAGAGGTCGAGGCTGCCGGGCGGAGGATTGAACCAAACCACCTCGCACAGAGGGGGATGGAACGGCCGGGTGGATCACAGTTTCACGTCATTCTGGACGCTGAAAGGAGAAAAAGGCAGTGGGGAAGCACAATGGAGATACACATGTGCAGTCTCCCACAAGGGCGGATTCATAGGTGAATCGATGCAAGTGTGAACCCGGGAGGGGTCCACTGATGGACGAACCGACGTGAATACGACCGGGACGACCAGGTGGTGGGCTTGAACCTCGGAGACGCTTCCTACATACCCTGTTTAGGAGACAGGGATCAAATTCCACGTAGTTCGTTCTGTCAGGACTTACTCACTGAGGCGGCCCGGATGCGGCAAAACCCAGTTAGAGAGGGACTTCGGCCGAAGGTAAGAGACCTCGATCCCTGTCACGCCCTCTACTGGCTTCGGCAGTGGGGAAGCACAATGGAGATACACACGTGCAGTCTCCCACAAGGGCGGATTCATAGGTGAATCGACGCAAGTGTGAACCCGGGAGGGGTCCACTGATGGACGAATCGACGTTAATACGACCGGGATGACCAGGTGGTGGGCTTGACCCTCGGAGAGGCTTCCTACGTACCCTGTTTAGGAGACATGGATCAAAGTCCACGTAGTTCGTTCTGTCTGTAATACTCTACCCCCGTGGGCGAAGGCCACTCCAATCCCGAAATCCCTGCAGAGACGAGCGGGTGGGGGCCACATCCAAACCGGGAGGGGGACCCTGCGTGCGAGGCACGAGATCGGGCGACGCGGACGGTTTAACTTATTTCCAGACGAAGTACAGTTTAACGT
Organism: Viscum album; assembly: GCA_963277665.1. Classification (NCBI taxonomy): domain Eukaryota; kingdom Viridiplantae; phylum Streptophyta; class Magnoliopsida; order Santalales; family Viscaceae; genus Viscum; species Viscum album. Next base: position 802,914,900 of record OY728119.1, on the reverse strand, counting down.
CGTGCGTTGAGGACGAAGCGGACGGTTTAACGTCTTGCCGGACGAAGTACAGTTTAACGTCGTGTGTCGAGGACGAAGGTGCTTGGCAGTTTAACGTCTTGCAGCGCGGACGTGGTGCAGTTTAGCGTCATGCAGGACGAATGCTGAACAGTTTAACGTCTTGTAGCTCGGATGAAGTACAGTTTAACGTCATGTTGGACGAAGATGCTTGGCAGATTAACTTGTTGTCGCGCGGAAGAGGTACAGTTTAACGTCATGTTGGACGAAACACTTGGAAGTTTAACGTCTTGCAGTGCGGACGAGGTACAGTTTAACGTCATGTTGGAAGAAACACTTGGCAGTTTAACGTCTTGCAGCGCGGACGAAGTGGTGCCGCCAATGGGTCCGTGTCACTTCGCGCGAACCTGGAGGGCCGCACGGGAAGACAACGCACGGTGCGGGCACTCGGGATGAAGATCATTGGGCGCCACGCAGGCGGGTACCCTCAGGGGGTCAAAGGGGGCGACCCTGGCGGTTTGCGTGCAAAAGAGGGACTTGGCGCACAATACCGCGGGTCGGCGCGCAAATGGGCGGGCTGGCGCGTAATTGGGCCAGCACTTTGCGCGCAGATGATTGAGATTGCGCACACCGGGCTTCGGATAGCGCGCGGGGGCAACGGATCATTCTTTAACGAATGGCCACTTTGAAAATGGGGGGTGCGTGCAATCGGGCTAGATTGCGCGCACCTGGGGGGGGCAATTGCGCGCAAGAGGCTTCTTTTGCGCGCGAATGCCTTTGGGTGAAGGGTTATTCAATGGAATGGAGCCAAAGGGATTGTGCGCGAAGGCGAACCCCGAGGCTTTCTTGCGCGAAAGAAAGGAGGTTACCTGAAGATCGGCATTGCGCGTGGAGGGGGTTGGATTGCGCGAACGAGCGACTCTTCGAATTCCGGCAACCTCCAAAACGTCGGTGGTCGCCTTATATTTATAGGCAACCCCGGGCGCGGAATCCGGTTCGCGGGCGCGCAATTTCCTTCACGGGCGCGGAATCGGGCCCGGCGCGCAAGGGAGTCGCGCGGGCCACGGGCGCGGAAAATTGCGCGCCGGCCCAGCGCATTGCGCGCATCCCGGGAGGTTTTCACGCCTTACTTCAACTTTGCGCGCGGGTCTCCAAAATTCCGCGCAAATCCTCCGGGCCCTCCGAAACATGCTTCTGACTCCAAATCTGACCTCTCTTTCCGCATCCGGAGCATCATTTGGGAACAACGGACTTTTCCGGCGTCTACAAAAGCCCCCCCTCAGAATCTGATCGGCGAGAGTTCGCAACGATCGGGTTCCGAGGGAGACGCCGGAATGCCGAAGTCCTGGGTGGCACGGGAATGTGGCGCGCAAAAAGGGTGTCGGGCGCGAAATTCGCTGTCGCGGTCGCGCAAAGTGCTTTCTGCGCAGCACGGACACCCGGCCTCGCCTATAAATAGGGGCCATGGGTCCCCCGTACCGTACACCAGCCTTCCGTGCGACAATCTTTCAAGCTCTCGTGCGCGAAATTGCCATTTCCGGCGCGGAATTCACCCGTTCGTCGCGCAAACCCATCCGGTTTTCGGCCTCTTTTTGTGCGAACACCCAGGGTTTTACGCGACAGACTTCCCAATTGCGCGTCGTCCACTAGGATTGCGCGCCAACTCCCAGATTTCTCTATCAGCCTCGTCTGATTCCGCACGCTTCATCCCACACGACTCTCGGAGCTTCTGAGATGGCCGCGAATCAAGGGAATGAGGGGGATGCCGCCATTCACATAGCTGAGATGGCGGCGAACGGGGAGGTCTACAGAGCCAAGGAGATTGATTCCAACAATCAATCCTTGTTCGACTTGCTGACGCCGGCCCAGAAGACATATCCGCTGTCGAACAACCTGCTGCTCTGGAACTATGGCATCCTGGATGAGGTTCCGGTGCCAGGGTTTGAGGTTGATGCGCCACGGACCTGGGTGACTCGGGAGGACGAGCTTCCCCGCTATAACATCACCAATAATGGTCATCCTGCCAGGGAGACCAGGCACTTAGATGTCTATGTCCTGAACCCGAGGACGCGAACCATTGCCGGGAGTGAGCCTACTGTGGAGAATTATCCAGCCCTCTACTCGAGCACATACCGCCAGAGTGTCACTGACGACACCAAGGGCTGGCTGAAGGACTGGGACTTGTGGTCTGGGGGAAATTTCACCAGTGAGTGGGCCTGGGCGTTCTGGGTACGCCACACCTGTGATCACTTCGCGGAGGAGCTGCGGTACATCGGCCTGTTTGAGGCGGTGTGGACGTCGCAGTTCCACTTCTACCAGCAGTCCGAGATCGGGCCGGAGCTGTTCACCCGCTGGTCCCCGGATACCAACACCTTCCATCTTCACTATGGGGAGGTCAGCATCGGTCTCTGGGACATCCACTGCATCAGAGGTATCCCACTGGAGAGTTACCAATACGATGAGTTCCTGCCTCCGAGGAACACCTAGGGCGACATGTCACGGACTCCCATCCTGACTTGGCATCTAATGGACCTGGCTACGGAGCGGCTCGGGGTCAAGGACTTCCCCAAGGACATAGCCTACAAGGAGTGGTTCAGCTAGTTCATGGAGCATGACCCCGCGGTCAAGATGCCAGGCAGGGGGAAGCGGTGCCCGACCGCGGCTCAGAGGAGCCGGAACGGGTCATACTGGCGGGTCCTGGAGACGGGCGACTACCGCTCATGGGGGTACCGCGTCATCGAGGCCCGGGACCCAAATGTCTGGTACGCGGCGTTCCTGGCCGCCTTTCTGAGTGGGTGGCTCCTGCCAGTGCGGGCCGCGAGGATGGGCGTCTTCCCGGCGACACTGGCGATGGAGGGCGCCATGGCCGCTAACTAGAGATACAGCCTCGGGGTCCCAGTGCTGGCTAAGCTGTACGCCATCCTAGGACGCATCTCGCGAGGTGGGTTGCAATGAAGGGTCTGTGGGCCCTTTCAATTATTCCACGACTGGGTGGATGCTCACCTTGGTGGGTACACGTTTCCAAACGCCGTCATTCCTCCGGGCAAAGGCCTGCGACCCTCCCTGCTGAACATCGCGGGGGTCGCTCCGATGACCCTAAATGAGGAGGGCGTGAGGATTCGGATTGGCAATCATGCCAATTTCAACTTCAGCCCGTTCCCCACTCCCGTCGGCCAGATGATCGACAATGGACAGGGTCCGCTGGAGCAGCACGAATAATTCCTGAGCATGCGGGGCGGGGTGCTCGTGGCTCGGATCGACGGGAAGGTGATCTGCGAGCCCTACGTGCCAACCCGGTTCGCCAGGCAGTTCGGGTGCCTTCAACGTATGCCGAAGAGGGTATTCACTGCTGTTCGGGAGGAGACGAACCCTTGCGTCCTTCGCCAGATGTGGCTGATGTTCGCCGCTTTCGGCTCTGGCGACGTCGTCACCCTCCCTCCTACCGGGGTTGACGCAGGCTTGGCAACCGAGTACGCCGAACACTGGGCGATCGCGTACCCCGAGGGGCTTCTACGGAATCCAGTTCGGCGGCTCGAGGTCACCCGTGTGGAGACCGGGCGTCAAGGAAGGAGGCGAGGCGCCGCCACGCGGGGGAGAATGGAGGCGCGCCAAGTAGTGGAGCCGGCGCGGGCAGGGACTTCGGCGGCGGGCACATCGCAGGCTGCCGCCACGACTTCAGCGCCCAGAGAGGGAGCACATGCGGTGGTCGGGGAGCGGCCCGAGAAGCAGGTAAGACGTCTGCTCGAACCCTCCCACGATGCAGTCTTCCCGGCGCTGTGGTCGGCCTAGATGACCCTGCGGCAGTCGCTGGGGACCGAAAGCATCTGGAAGAAGATAACCAGCGAAGGAATCCATCTGCCAGAGGTCGGGCGCCTTCAGGTCGCCGACAGGGTGAACTTCCACCGGCGGTATGCATATCTGACGGCCATGGACGAGTACGCGCGCCAGCGTGGTCAGCGTGCGGAGCCATCCCTTCTGGTGAAGGTGATGCTCGGTCTAGAGCCTGCTCCAGAACAGATGCTGCTGGAGGAAGATGATAGTAACGATGACTCCGAGGAAGAGGAGGAGACGGGGGAGGATGAAGGCTCGGAGGGAAGGTCCCATCCGGGGAGCCCGCAGGAGAGCGGCGAGGTGTCCGGCTCCGACAATGTCGATATCACCGAGCTCCTCGAGGTCCGCTTCTATCCCTTATCAACCTGCTTCGTCCATTCTCTTATGCAGCTTCTAACCTGTTTCTCCACCTTTCTCAGGAGTGCACGGATGTTGGTCAGGCGTCCTCAGTAAGAGTAGGAGAGGCGCCAGCATGGCAAGGCGGGGGCCAGACACCCATCATTGAATTGACAAGCGCTGAAGGGTCCCCTGCTGCAATTGTTCCTGCGGCGGCCAGGACAGCGGAAGATGACGCTTTGGATTCCCGTAAGTCTCCTTACTTTACTGTTGGTGCTTGCCGTTGACGCACCGTGAGTAACCACGACATGCCCCACGCAGTGATCTCAATACTGGAGGCTCGTCTGGCTGCCAAACCTGGGCCATCCACGAGTGGACCAGTGGCAGACTTGCCGCCTCCTCCGGAACAGACTTCTCACACCGAGCCGTCCCCACCAACTGCTGATCAGGGGGCAGCGGACGCCGGCGGTTCTGCCATCGGAGAGAGGTCGGGGGCTGACGAGGGTGTCAACACCGCTCGGGCGGGAGAAGAAGGACACCCAGATGTTAGGGAACCTATCCCCCGTGAGGACACCCGAAGGGCGGACCCTGCAGCAGACCTGCTGGCTGCCTTCCCTGCCTACCGGCCTGCCGACCCCGAGGAGATGGACGACTCGGACGCGGAGGCGGTCAAGGAGAGCCGGATAACGCGTCGCAGGGGGTGGAAGTGCATCCAGCGCTTCCTCAAGCGAGACCCATCGGAGTGGCTGGGGCGCATGGGATCACTTCAAACCTGGCTGCGCTTCCTGTGTGCCGGGGGAGCTGATGCTCAACGCGTCCATCTGACGGTCCGTGATTTCATGGCCGAAAAGATGCGCGAGAGCCGCTGGCGTGCCGACGTCGCACAATGTCGGGACATGTCGGAGAGCACACGGGCGCTCCTCGTGGCGGAGCAGGAAGTCCGACGTCTCGAAGGGCAGGCGGCAGAGAAGGAGGCCTTCGTCGCAACGTGCACTGAGCTTGTGGAGCAACTAACGGCCCAGCTGGTTGACGCCCAGGTACAGCTGACAGAGGCAGGCCAACAGATGGTCACACTTCATGTCGAGCGGGAGCGTGCACAGGCCAGGATCAACGAACTGCGTGCTGTGACCGCCGATGAAGAGAGGGCATGCAGAGAGCGAGAAGCAACCCTGGAGGCCGCCAGCCAAAGGGTAACGGTGTTAGAAAGACTCATTCAGCACGCTAATCCCTAGGGGCTTTGTTTTTGCCATTCCCAGAACATTTTTCTTCCGCTACTCAATACTTCGATCCATTTGTATGAATCAATATATTTATCTGCATCTTTTGGATTAACGTGCTCAACCACAATTCATTGTCTTGCGGGAGCGTTAACAATGCTTTAGGCATCCACAATTGGGCCTGGATTTATAAAGAAAAGAGGGAGTTCATTCCTAGGAAAGGAGACCTCAGACCTAATCAATGTATCATCCCCCCAACTTGTTCCGACACACGAGCGGGACAACGCTAGGGGCGTTGAGATTTTATCCGAACATAGGGAAATGAGAAAGGGTGAATCGCGTGTCCCGAATTCAGAGATCCACGACAGTCGGCCTTCCAGGAAATGCCCAAGACGGCAAGCGGACAATGGATCAATCGACCATACTACTGCAATAGACGGACCGAAGGTCATCATTCATATTGCAGGAGACGGATCACATGTCATCACCAATGCCGCTTTGGGGGTTCCTTCAGGCACAAGGGTGGAAATCCGGATCAACAGGGCATGCGAAGCGTGGGGCGAAGTGATGATTTGTTCGGACAGAATCTAATGCTCTCAAAATTGCGCCACCGTGGGGAAAGCGTATTAGACGGATGCAATAATCTGGCCGTGAATCACCCCAATTCTCAGACAGAACCTCTTTGACGAGGAAACTGTCGCTTCCCATCATTGCAATGGGGCATCCCGAGCTGAATCGGGAAGAATATCACAACTGCACCACTCTACCAGGATCCAGGCCAGACGGTCGGCGACGAGGAGGGGAGGGACTTAGCAATCCCTGAGGCTGGACCCGAGTCGAGATGCCCGGGCATTCCTACGTACCCCATTGGGCTGGAGATCAAGCCACACGTAGTTCTGAAAGTGTAGTTTTAACGTCATGCGGGATGTAGAATCCCGTTTGGGGAGATCTTAGTTTAAGATCATAGAGCTTGGACCAAAGGGGAAGATCTTAGTTTAAGGTCTTAGAGCTCGGACCATAAGAACCTCAAAGCACGCCACATCGTGGTCCTATCCCCTGGATATGCAAAGATGCACTGAGGGATAGTGTCAAGAGTGTCGAGGTTTCGCCTGGCCATAATGGGAGGTGGAAAATGTAATGTGAATCATGCGGCCATTCACTCAAGGACTGGGGGCACCGGTGTAACAATATGGGAGTACTGCCGACCGTGGCGGAAAAGCAGCATCAATATCGCACTGACCGTTGATGGAATGAGGTAGCAAACGATCATCAACCGCTCAAGAGCAGGATTCATATCGATTTGCTGCCCGAGGCCCTTGGGGGAACCAGCCCGAGTCGGTGGGAGAGCACTGAGGCATTGTGTCCAGACCGCTCACGGGGGCTCCACCCAGGGCGTAGGCGATGGGTCCGAATGAAAGGGAGCACGAAGCCTGAAAATTGGAAGGAACCTGACCAAGCTGAACCAGACCCTCCTGGAAATAAACCAGAGTACTCTTGACACCGGTGGACCACTGCAAGGGGTTGAGGGACACGCCTTGAGGGTGACCCGAAGGCGGAGGATTCCCCAGAGAAGGGGGAATCTCTAAGAGGTGGGGGGCTGGACCCAAAGTTTCCAACATCCGGGCGTTCCTACGTATCCCATAAGGATGGGAATCAAGCCACACGTAGTTCTGGAAGCGCGGCGCAACACAATCGGGAACCAGCGTGGGGAAGGGTGCGGGTATGACCCTCGCACACAGAAGAAGCGGTATTTGATATTTCTTGTTTGTCCTTAAAGGTAGATGGTTTTTCTTTGTGCAGCGACATGCCTGTGATTAAGAAATCCCTCGCGTCACCACAATAATCAATCCATGAAAGGCATTGATAAATGGCATGGTTATTAACCAGCGCCCAACGTGAGTGTCCCCTGAGGAGAACATCACGATGCAGTGCCGTTTCTCGTCGGGCGACCAAGACGATCACAGTTTACAGTCGTGTGGTAGGACCAGTCAACACAGTTTAAGGTCGTGTGGTTCGGACCATGGAGGAATCTGCTTATTGCGATACGGCGGACCCAGCGGAGGTGGGAACATACCCCAGCCCTGCGGTCACGCACAATTCCAGGAGAAGGATCCTGGGATAGGGGCCTGCGTATGTCCGTCACCCGAGGGGTAGAGATGCTAGCCTCCAGCTATACTGGGCCCAGAACGCGATTGTTCGGGCGACTCCTTCCTCCTTATGGGGACGAGGGTCCAGATACACATGGCCCTTAGGGAGGACATCAGCATATATCCTTGGTGCTCAGATCGTGGGAGCCTCGAAAGACACCATTACCCTGGTTGGCCTGCCTAACGTGTAAAGGTGTACTGAAGGTCAGTATGAAGAGAGTGTCGAGATTCCACTACAACACACAAAGGTGGAGTGTGATGAGGACTGCGCAACCAATGTTCAGAGCCTGAAAGAGCCGACATGGCGATCAAGGATGTTGCTGACCATATTCAACACAACATCCGATCGCGTCAGCCTAGGATGGGGCAAGAAAACGAGCATAAACCGCTCAAGCGCAGGATTCATATCGATTTGCGGCCCAGGACCTGCCGGTAAATCGACCGGGAGCGGTAGGAGAGCACTGAGGCATCGTACCCAAACCGCTAACGAGGATCCCTTTGAGTGAGGGCTCGAACAAGAGGAAGCGCGAGGCCCGACAAGCAACACAGGACACGTCGGGATTGAATCCGACACTACGGGTCATAGACCTGAGTACCCAAAACATGTTAACAGATCACCGGAAAGGGTCGGAGGACTCACCTTGAGAGCAACCAAAGGACAGCAGATCCCCGTGATCAACCAAGAGATGGGGCTGGACCTAAAACACAAGCGTCCAGGCGGTCCTACGTATCCCATAAGGATGGGAATCAAGACGTACGTAGCTCTTGAGAGGCAGTTTAACGTCATGCAGGACGATGAGGGGTGTGAGGTAGTCCCACACACGGGGGAGGCATACGGCGTGGCCAGTAGACCAATGTGAATGAGGAAATAATCCCTCGCTCACGCCACACGCCTCGCACAAAAAGGAGGGGAACTGGGGCCAGAGGCCCAACGCGGGATAGAGATTCCCGAGAAATGGGGCTGGGCCTGAAACATGAATGTCCAGGCGGTCCTACCTATCCCATTAGGATGGGAATCAAGCCGTACGTAGTTCTTGAAGTGCAGTTTAACATCGTGCAAGACGAAAAGAGAAAAGGGGGAGCGGAAGGCATCCCCAAACGTGGGGGGCGTACAGCGTGGTGAGCAACCCGACGTGAATGAGTGCATAGCCCCGCGTTCACACCATACGCCGAATACCCAGAGGCAACTGGGCCAAGGGCCTGAGATGGGATGGAAATTTCTGAAGGATGGGGCTGGGCCTGAAACATGAATGTTCAGGCGGTCCTACGTATCCCATAAGGATGGGAATCAAGCCGCACGTAGTTCTTGAGGGGCAGTTTAATGGCATGCAGGACGAAGATGCTTGGCAGTTTAACGTCTTGCAGCGCGGACGCGGTACAGTTTAACGTCATGTTGGACGAATGCTGAACAGTTTAACGTCTTGTAGCTTGGACGATGTGCACTTAGGCAAATTACTGCTTGAGGAACCTAGCGTTGGTGGGAGGAGTGACACGCTCACCATCCATAGTTGCTAGGGAGTACGCGCCATTGGGATAGACCTTGTGGACAACAAAAGGTCCCTCCCACTTGGGCTCCAACTTGGGAGGCTTCCTGCCGGGGATCATTGGCGCTCTTAGGGCCAGTACTAAGTCACCCTGCAGGAAGGAGCGGAGGCAAACCTTCTTATTGAAAGCTCGAGCCATTCTGCTTTGATGCCTCTCCAAGTTGTGCAAAGCGTGAAGCCTATTCTCATCCAGTGCTTCCAACTCGACTAGACGGGCTTCAGCAGCTCTGTCCGGCGCTTGCTGGTCGTAGACCGCAGTGCGCAAGGACGGTAACTGGATCTCGATGGACAGGACGGCCTCAGCTCCATACACCAGGGAATAAGGGGTCATCTGGGTGGAATTGCGAGTCGTCGTCCGATAAGCCCAGAGGGCGTTGGGGAGCTTGTCCGGCCAACTCTTCTTGTTCTGACCAACCATCTTTTGCAGAATGTTAGAGAGGGTTTTGTTAAATGCCTCAATATGTCCATTCGCCTGTGCATGATAGCGGGATGTATGGTTCGAGCGAATGTTGTACTTGGCGTACAACTTCTTCAACTCGGCTGCTCAGAAATTGGCTCTGTTATCCGTGAGGATAGCGTGAGGCACTCCAAATCGATAAATGATGTTGGAAGTCACGAAGTCTGCGATCGAACAGGATTTGACCTCTCTGAGTGGAATCGCCTCTGCCAATTTGGAGAAGAAGTCTGTGGCGGTCAGAATGAACCGGCATTGGCGAGCCGTCGCCGGTGGGTAAGGTCCCACAACGTCCAGACCCCAGACTGCAAAGGGCCAAGAATACCTAGTGGTATGGAGAGGCTCCGGCGGCCGGTGCACAAAGTTCGCATGAACCTGGCACGCATGACACTTCCTAGAATACTCGATGCAGTCATGGATCATGGAGGGCCAGAAGTATCCCAACCTCTGAATCTGGTGGGACAGCTTCGGCCCAGTCCGGTGGGCACCACATGAACTAGCATGAACCTCTTGCATGACTCGTGGGATTTCAACTCCCTGAAGGCAACAGAGGATAACACCATCAAATCCGCGTCTATAGAGGATCTGCTCCAGGATGGGACTGCTCTGGAGGACAAACTGTGATGCGCGGCGTCGAACTCGCTCGCGCTTGGCCCGATCCGACGGGAGAATGCCATGTTGGAGGTACTCAACCAAAGGCGTCCTCCAATCAGGGACTGATTCGACTGCCATATCTGGGGTACTCGGGGCTCCGGGCACAGGGGCAACCGTGGTGAGATTTCTTACCGACGGGCCGCGATCTCCCTCCGGGGTAACGGGAGCGATGAACCTGTGGTGCGTCACGCGGATGATCAGGTTGTCCTATTCAGGCTCTGCGAGTGACGCAGCAAGGCTGGCCAAAGCATCTGCTCGACCGTTCTGCGACCGGGGAATATGGACAATTTCTGGCCGAGAAGGGAACTGGGCCATCAGAAGGAGGGTGCACTCCAGCAATGGCACAAGTTATGGCTTCCTGACAACATAGTCGCCATTGATCTGCTTAACAACCAGCTCGGAGTTCCCTTTCACACACAGATGGGGCACGTCGATCTCGAGAGCTAACTCGAGGCCAGTGATGAGGGCATGGTATTCCGCCTCATTGTTGGTACAGCCCTCTGACAACAGGAAAGAGTATGGCAGCACGGCTTGCTCCAGGGTAATGAAGACGATACCCAAACCCACTTTGTTGAGCTTAGGATTATCGAGTCTTCTACCGGTGGGGCTCCGGGAGGCACCATCAAAGTGCATCTTCCAGCATGGATCGACACGATCGAACGAGAAAATGGCCTCATCAGGAAATCCTAGATCCAGCAGCTGATCCGCGGAGGTCGGGTGAGCAGCCAGAAAGTCCTCCAATGCTTGCCCTTTGATGGCCTTCTGAGACACATACCTGATGTCGAACTGCTGGAGAATCACAGCCCACTGCGCTAGACGGCCAGTCAACATAGGCCGGCTCAGGATATATTTCAACGGGTCTACCCGAGAAACCAACTGTACCTCGTGGTGCTGCAAGTAGTGCCGTAATTTCTGTACGGGAAATACGAGCGCCAGGAAGCTCTTCTCGATGGGGGAATACCTAACTTCCGCATCGAGGAGCATGCGACTGAGGTAATAAAGGCTATTCTCTGTTCCCTCGTTGTTCTTCTGGGTGAGAAGGGCACCAAGGGACCGTTCCAGGGCGGTCACATAAAGGACCAGCGGCTTCCCGGATATAGGCGGCATCAGAACCGAAGGTTGAAGCAGGTACTGCTTGATTTCCTCGAAAGCGGTCTGACACTCTTTACCCCATACATAGGTGGCACCTTTCTTCATGAGCCGAGAAAAGGGCTTACACTTTCCGGCCAGATTCGCGATGAATCGGCGTATATAGGCTAAGTGGCCTTGGAACCCTTGCAGTTCCCAGATGTTACCTGGGGGAGGAATCTGGCTAATCGCCCTGATCTTCTCCGGGTCGATCTCAATACCCCGGTACCTTACCACAAAGCCAAGAAACTTCCCGGAGGTGACCCCGAAGGAACACTTCAACGGGTTCATCTTCAGGCAGCGAGACCGGAGGAAGCCGAACACTTTCTCAAGATCTTTGAGATGGACCTGACGCTGGCGCGATTTGACCACCAAGTCGTCGACGTAGCATTCCACCAGTGTGCCTAGGATTGTCTTGAATATGCGGTGCATCGCCCGTTGATAGGTGGCACCTGCATTCTTCAGGCCGAAGGGCATGGCCTGGTAACAAAAGATACCTTGGGGGGCCCTGAAGGTAGTGAACTCCTCATCCTCAGGGGCCATCCGGATTTGGTTGTATCCAGAGTATCCATCCATGAAGGAGAGGGCTTGGAACCCTGCCGTGGAGTCAATCAATAGCTCTGTCACTGGAAGGGGAAAATCATCCTTCGGACAGTGGCGGTTGAGATCGCGGAAGTCGATGCAGACTCTGATCTGCACGTTCTTCTTCCTGACCGGCACAATGTTGGCCAGCCATTTGGGGTACTGAACTTCCCTCACGAAGTTGGCTTTGATATGCTTGTCAACTTCGGCCTCAACCATCGCACCGTGGAATGGGTGCATCTTCCTGGGAGGCTGCTTGAACCCGTGATGGTTCGCCGGGAGACCAAGGCGGTGGGTGGCTACCTGAGGATCTAGCCCCGGCATCTCGTCATAGCCCCAAGCGAACACATCACGGTGCTGCCTAAGGAAGTCCATGTACTGCTGCCGCTCCTCAGAGGACATTGCGACACTGACCAATGTGGTTCTTGGATCTGCCTCGGTTCCAAGGTTCACCTGTACTAACTCATCGACCGTGGCGGAGACACCCTCCTCAAAGGCTGGGGGTGCATAATCCACGTCCTCTCCACTCGGCGAGGGATCGTCCACAGGAGAGACTGCGCTGGGAACAGCATTGGGGCTACCAGATCCTGCTGGGCCGCTGGTGCTGGCATGGGCGGTCGCGGTCATCTCATCAGGAGACTCACAGGCCGTCGGGACCATGGCTACGTCCAACCGATGGATCGGGAGGACGTAAGCGTCATCCAAACTTGCCCAGGGATCACTTGCAACAACGACATGCTCAACCTCACCTGCCAGGATCTGTTTATCCTTGCTCTTGTAATAGTCCGCGTCCAGATAGCGGGCTTCACATGAGGCAAAAGGAGAGGCATCTCCCTGAAGCACGCCTACTCGACCATTAAGGGAGTATTTAAGGCATTGGTTGTATGACGAGGGAACCGCCGCATGAAGGTGGAGCCATGGCCTTCCCATCAATGCGTTATATGCAGTGTCTTGAGAGACTACCATGAATTCGGTGTTGGCAACCAGGTCACCGAACTGGGTCTTCAAACGTATCTTGCCGACCGGAGTTTTCTCGGTGCGGTCGTACCCCTGGATCCTGAGGTTGGAGGGAATCAAGTCATCCTCAGACAACCCCAATCTCTGGAGCGTCCGAGTGGGAATCAAGTTAATCCCGGACCCCGTGTTGACAAGACAGCGCCGGACTTCAAGGCCATTGAACTGGCCAGTAACATACAGCGGACGAATGTGCCCCTGTATAGGAGGGTCTTCATCCTTACCAGAGAACGAGATAACTGTCTGACATTCGGCGTCCTCAATCGTTTCGGCATGAAAGGCCTCTGCACCCACAACCTCCGTCTCAATCTAGAGGGGGCTCTTCAGAGCTTCAGTGAGCGCCTCGCGCATCTCAGGTGACATGCGCAGAGCCTCGAGGATGGAGATCCTTGCTGGGATGTCGGCCAAGTGCTTCGGGACATCATAATTTTTGGCCAAGCGCGAGCCCCTGGTTGCAGGAGGTTGCTCTGCGGTTGGAGGCATGACGGGCCTTGCCGGTTGGACCGGCGGCCAACTGGTGCTTGGCGCATCTCGCTGTTCAATGGTTGAAGCCCGGGATGTAGTCACCGTACTGGGGTTAGGAGGCTGGGAAGGACTCGTGGCAGGACGGAGCTGGTCGCAGCGCGGCTGAGGCGGTTCTGCCTGGTCCCACACCACAAACAGTGGCGGAGGCAAATCCGTCATCCCCGGATGGGGGGGCTGCGCACGCTGAGCTCGGTTTTGAGCCTGTTGCCTAGTCTCATTGGCGTTCACGGTCTGGCTGGAGGTACCAACTGTCATGCCCCAGCGACTCCTGTTGTTGCGGTTCCTCCGACGGTGGCGACGACCGGGGACACTGGGGAGGTCCACCTGGTGTTCTTCAACGTCGGGAACCGAAAAGGGATTTACCAGCTCGACGGTATTAACCGAAGCGTACCCAACACTGTCATCGGACGAATCATCCACCACTGGGCGGATCCGCGGAGGGATCCCCATCTCCGGGGGCATGAAATCGCCGAGAGTGCGGGATAGCGGCGGAACTGGCGGGGCGCGCTCTTCCTTCTTACTCCGCCGCCGTTTGCTCTTCTCGGAAGAGGCAGGCTGGGACGACGATGCCGAAGCAGCACCCGCAGATTTTGGGGGCTCATGATGATTCAAGCGCGCACGGATGATTCCATGGGCACGAATGATCGTCTTGCGGGCCATCCAGTTATTATACTTCTGGGATCTGCGGTCGGAGACCAGCTGCCATTCGTCCTCATTGCCGCTATCGTCATCTGATCCCACGAACACGCCCGCCACTTGTGCTGGAGCTGGGCCCAACCTGATTACATTGTTGTTAATCTGGTCTTGGAGCCAGTCCTTAAACACGTAGCACCGCCGGATGGTGTGCCCCTGGGCCCGATGGTATGGGCAGTAGCGGGGGTTATCCGTGAGATGTGCCTCCTCCGGCCTCCAACACTCAGGCAGTCGCACAATCCTCTGCTCCAGGGCGCTCCGGAAATAACCGGGGACCTGATCCTCGTGAAATGAGTAAGTCAGGTATCGCGGGCCCCTGGGAGCGTGGTCTTGACGAGGGGCTGGAGGGTCCTGCCGAGGAGGTGGACCCTGATTATCTCGCCTGGGTTGTGGCGGTACATTACGTGGAGGGGCCGGCCGGTTCTGGGGCTGCCGCTGCTGGGCCGGGAACTGAGCCCGTGGAGGCGGATTCCTGTGAGGCTGTGGAGCTGGCCTCGCCGACAGCAGCTCCAACGGCCTGGGGGCCTCTATCTGGGCAACAGCAGCGGGCTCAGCCCTGCTGACTCTCCTTGCAGGAATCATAGGAGGCAGCGGGTGTGCCTGACTGGCCTGTTGCAGGGCTTCCTCAAGACGTTGAGCTTTGTCTGAGAAGTCCCTGAACCCTCTGGGGTAATTCTGAGTGATCAAGGAAGGGACCAGCTCGGTCTTGACGTTCCCGACGCACATTGTCAGCAACCGCTCCTGAGTCAATGGCATGTCAAGGGAATACGTGAGACCCTTCCATCGGGCGACGAAATCCACGACTCGCTCATCAGGCCTCTGCTTGCACTTGAAGAGGTCTCCGATACTAGTCTTCTGGGTCGTGGAACTGAACTGGTAGAGGAACTGTCTACGAAGGTCCTCCCAGCTAGTTATCGACCCGACGGGGAGATGGCTGTACCAGACAAATGCTGGCCCTTCCAGTGTCTGGACAAAGCAGTGAAGCTTAGTGGCCTCCTGCTGCGCCGGAGTTCTCAACATAGGCCCGCACCTCGAGTTAAAATGGGACAAATGCTGTGGCGAATCTTCAGTCTCGTTAAAGGGGGCGAAAGTGGGGTTCCCGAATCCCGAAGGTGCCGGCATGTCATCCACCCATGCTGGGTATGGCTTGCCTTCCGGTGGGATTGCCACTTGCCGAGTCTCCAAGGATTCCAAGAGGACGATGAGTGCCGCCATCGGATCGTCCGGACATGGGTTCCAGTCCTGGCTAGGATCTCTAACCACGAGCGCATTGCATGGCCCTTCAATCGGGTCGTCGACCGGGTCGTCGAACTCGGCAGCTCGTGGGATGGCGGGCAGAGCGGCCCTTGGGGCAGTGGGAGGAATCCGAGCGGGGTCTCTCAAGTAGTCACGCCGCTCGGGAGGGTGTGGTGAAACATACCGCGCCCTCTTGCCATAGGCAATGGCCTCTCCCCTGTCGGCAAACACGGCATAATCACGGTTGCCCGGGAGAGCCTCATCAAGGGGTGGTTGTTCCAGTCCCTGCTGTCCTGGCCTAGGATCACCGTAGTCAGGCCGCCGCTCTGCAGCGCGCTCGGTGAGGAGCTGGTCTACTAGCTTCTTCTGCTCAGCGAGCTGTTGACATAGCGTGGCCTTTTCGGGATCCTCCTCTGCCCTCTGCATGGATAGAGATGGGTCGGCGGGCTTTATAGCCCCGTCGTGATCTTTACCATTGCTGACGTTCCGGCTCAACGTCAGTGCTTCAGTGGGTGCGGGGAGACCCAGGAGGCTCCTCTAGTGACGATTAACCCTCGCTGACGGATCCAATTATGTCTTGTCTTCAGGGGGAGAGCCCCCGTCGAGAAGTTCCAAGTCGTTCCCCTCTCCCGACAGGTCAGCCATATTGACTGTTTCCGTCCCTGGGGATGTACCCTCAGGGCCACCCAGCGAATCGGGCTGTCGGCGAATTGCACTAAAGCGTAGGGCAACGTACTGCCCCCATCCACGGATATGTACGTGGGGAGTGGCTTCCTCGATAACCTTGCGCAGTACTTGAAAACACTCAACGCATCGTTGTTGGAGGGCCTCGTGGTGCCCAAATGACCCGGGGTGCCGAACCGCGGGGAGCGTGGCCAGGTCAATTTGACGGCACTGCTTGCCAATATCCTCCAGGTGCGCTTGACTCCCAGAATATGGCATTTTTAGGCGGTGAAGACGGGAGTGAGTCTCCCGGAGTGTTCGGCGGAAGCATTCGAACTCATCCGGGGTGAGTGATTCGGGTTCATCAAAGTCTGGTCCTGCGACTGGCCAAAACTTCTCAGGGAAGTGGCCCTCTACAAGGACGGTCCAGAAGCTCCACGACTCAAACTCGAGACCCAGGTCTCCTTGGTCCTCTTCAACGACTGGGAATGGACGGGGAACCGGCAGTGGTGCCGAGGCGGGCCGCCGGGCCGACGGGCTGGCCGGCGGTGAATACGGCGAGCAGGCCGATTGGCCACCATATCCCGGTCCGCCCTCTGAGGGTGGCGGTGCCCCAGCTACCACATCACGATAGGACGGGCCGGTGAGTGAACATTCTTCCGTAGCGTCGGTGCTCGCCGAGGGTGCACTAGGTCGTGGTTCGACCGTCGGTCCCCAGAAAAAGTCTCCGGCTTCTCTGATCGAGGCAGAAGGCGCTTCCAGAGGGGCCGGTACCAACCGCAAGCTTGATCCTTGGGGGTCTACCAGGCCCTCACTACTCTGGATATACCTTCGGAGAGAAGCGGGGATCGAATCGATCTCGCTCTCGGGAAGTACGAGGCTGACGTGCCGCATTCCTACCCCTGCCCCTAACTGGCGGGATCGGGGGGAGGGCTCCGTCACCGAATCATACTCCGCCTTTGTATCAGAGAAACGAACCGGTCGGATCTCTGTCCAGAATTCCGTAACATTCTTCCCTCGACGTCGACGCCTCGCCTTCCTGCCCCCGGGTGGTTCTTCGGGGCATGGCTGATCTCTGTCCTGGCGTCCTCCGACCACACCGGTGCTGGGGCCAAGAGGACTGGAAACCAATGTGCGAGGAGCACCGGGA
The DNA here is from genome assembly GCA_963277665.1 of Viscum album. Classification (NCBI taxonomy): domain Eukaryota; kingdom Viridiplantae; phylum Streptophyta; class Magnoliopsida; order Santalales; family Viscaceae; genus Viscum; species Viscum album. Next base: position 802,897,729 of record OY728119.1, on the reverse strand, counting down.
CAGATATCAAAGGGGACACGGGGAGAGATGATTCCGGGCAGGCCTCCGGGCCGGGATCGGAAGGTGGGGTGACCCATGCCTCTTGGATCGGCCACACGGAGTAGACCCTGTTGGTGAATAGAGCTTCCGCGAGGTGGTCCGCGGTGGCTATTGCCTGTACCAGCAACCGGGAGAGTCAACCCAACCTGCCTTTGGGGCGGTCGGGGCCTCGATCCAGGTCGGGCATAGAAGTGCCCCTTCTCAGGATGCGCAGGGGCCTGGTGACTGGAGCCAGCAGTGGCTTGAGCCAACGCGGCCACCGTTTCTAGGGCCCCAAGGTGGGCATCCTCTTCCGCTCATGCCCGACGTTGGCGTCGGGACAGACGAGTCGGGATGAGCGGCGCAGGCATGTGGAGAGCCCGCTCTTCATCTTGAGAAGCCTGGCGGCGGCGCCGACGTGTCCTGGCGGGAGCCCTTATCGTGGATCCCTGGAGCGGATCTCGGATAGGGTGATCCCGAACATCCCCCACCTCATCTTCATAGGGGAAGGAGTTGTCGGAGCGCTCCGGGGATAAACTCCCAAAGCGGTTGGACGTCGAGGTAGGCAGCGGTGCCTCCCTGCGCGGCCCTCGGGGGCGGCGTTGGTGGCGAGGTGCAGCTTCCTCGAGGTCTAGGAGAGCCATGTCCCTGGTGGGGATGACTCCTTCTTCCTCATATCTCCGCACCAAGTTGTTGATCACCCTTCTCTGGATGACCTCCGAGGGGGAGAGAGGGCGTGGTTGCCCCGCAGTTGCGGCTGCTGGGACGGCTGTGGAACGGGCGGGACCGCGCGGAGTAGCCGCATCGGTGTTTCCCCTACCCCTGCGCCAGTGGGCGGGTGGCGATCGAGCACTGGATTGGGCGACTTGATTCCTGAAAGCAGAGAGAAAAACCCATTGACACTGACATGAAAAGGAATCGACAACCAACCATTAGTGCCACGACGCCTTCCGTGGGGGGAACCCAGGCCATCGACGTCGTGAGACGGAGTGCCCGATTTCCCTTCCCCAGCCCCTGGTGGGTTCTGTGCCCCAATGTTGAATGCTCGGCCGGGAAACATGCTGGTCTTCCAACACCTCTGAAAGCAATTGGTCTCCGCATTGAAGACAATAGATTCACGTCGGGTTCACCATTTTTCTTTTTCGGTGCGGATGTGCGTCGGGTTTCTGTTCCGACGCTGTTCCGCCAGGACGCGTTCGCGTGTGCGCCCGTCGACCCGAGGGGATGGGCGCGCGGCTTGTGGCCCCGCAGTCCCGCTTTCCAAAGGCGGGCGGCATCCGTCCCTTATTCAGGGGCGTCTGCTCCTTGATCGAAACCGGGATGATGGGATGTCGGCTCCTCCTTCCGTGGACGTCTCCTCGGAACTCGTTGCCTAATCCGGGTCTCCCTCATAGATTTAAGACGTGCTCATGAATCTCGTTCCCGGTGACATGTCTCCATGGACACCTGTTAATTACGCTGCTTCCGCCTGGACGCTCCAAGGAGTCTGGTCGGGGCAGCAACCTGCGGTGAGGAGACCGGGTAGCTCTGGGTGCTGGGGGCGTGTCTTAACACTGCGGCTCTGCATGTCAGCCTTCCGTCCCTAATAGGTCTTCTCGAAGGCATGATGGCCTGAGGCATCCCGCGCTAAGTGCGGGGAACTGTGTTACCTGAGGTTTTCCTCAGCTTCCCATGTTTAACACGGGGTATTCCGCGAGTTTAACGTCCAGCGGGGACGACATCAGACTGATCAACACGAGAAGTGGATCAGATGACAGAACCCTTTGTGGGGAACCTCCGATGCTGGGGCCAGCACATGGGCGGATTCCCGAATGAAGTGGAGTGGAATGAAGTGGCATGACCCCACCGGGATGTGGCGGCCCGGGTAAGGATCAGGATGGATGATGGAGTGAAGAGCTTGGACCCCGTAGGGGCTTCCTACGTACCGCGCGTTAGCGCGGATCAAAGTCAGCGTAGTTCGGATATACAGTTTAACGTCATGTTGGACGTCGGCAAGCTGACTCACGAAGAGGTCGAGGCTGCCGGGCGGAGGATTGAACTGAACCACCTCGCACAGAGGGGGATGGAATGGCCGGGTGGATCACAGTTTCACGTCATGCTGGACGCTGAAAGGAGAAAAAGGCAGTGGGGAAGCACAATGGAGATACACATGTGTAGTCTCCCATAAGGGCGGATTCATAGGTGAATCGACGCAAGTGTGAACCCGGGAGGGGTCCACTGATGGACGAACCGACGTGAATACGACCGGGACGACCAGGTGGTGGGGTTGAACCTCGGAGAGGCTTCCTACGTACCCTTTTTAGGAGACATGGCTCAAAGTCCACGTAGTTCGTTCTGCCAGGACTTACGCACTGAGGCGGCCCGGATGGGGCAAAACACAGTTGGAAAGGGACTTGGGCCGAAGGTAAGAGACCTCGATCCCTGTCACGCCCTCTACTGGCTTCGGCAGTGGGGAATCACAATGGAGATACACACGTGCAGTCTCCCACAAGGGCGGATTCATAGGTGAATCGACGCAAGTGTGAACCCGGGAGGGGTCCACTGATGGACGAACCGACGTGAATACGACCGGGACGACCAGGTGGTGGGCTTGAACCTCGGAGAGGCTTCCTACGTACCCTGTTTAGGAGACAGGGATCAAAGTCCACGTAGTTCGTTCTTTCTGTAATACTCTACCCCCGTGGGCGAAGGCCACTCCAATCCCGACATCCCTGCAGAGACGAGCGGGTGGGGGCCACATCCAAACCGGGAGGGGGACCCTGCGTGCGAGGCACGGGATCGGGCGACGCGGACGGTTTAACGTCATGCCGGACGAAGTACAGTTTAACGTCGTGCGTTGAGGACGAAGCGGACAGTTTAACGTCTTGCCGGATGAAGTACAGTTTAACGTCGTGTGTCGAGGACGACGGTGCTTGGCAGTTTAACGTCTTGCAGCGCGAACGTGGTGCAGTTTAGCGTCATGCAGGACGAATGCTGAACAGTTTAAAGTCTTGTAGCTCGGACGAAGTACAGTTTAACGTCATGTTGGACGAAGATGCTTGGCAGTTTAACGTCTTGTCGCGCGGACGAGGTACAGTTTAACGTCATGTTGGACGAAACACATGGCAGATTAACATCTTGCAGCGCGGACGAGGTACAATTTAACGTCATGTTGGACGAAACACTTGGCAGTTTAACGTCTTGCAGCGCGGACGAAGTGGTGCCGCCAATGGGTCCGTGTCACTTCGTGCGAACCTGGAGGGCCGCATGGGAAGACAACGCACGGTGCGGGCACCTGGGATGAAGATCATCGGGCGCCACGCAGCCGGGTACCCTCAGGGGGTCAAAGGGGGCGACCCTGGCGGTTTGCGCGCAAAAGAGGGACTTGGCGCGCAATACCACGGGTCGGCGCACAAATGGGCGGGCTGGAGCGTAATTGGGCCAGCACTTTGCGCGCAGATGATTGAGATTGCGCACACCGGGCTTTGGATAGCGCGCGGGGGCAACAGCTCATTCTTTAACGAATGGCCACTTTGAAAATGGGGGGTGCGCGCAATCGGGCTGGATTGCGCGCAAGAGGCTTCTTTTGCGCGCGAATGCCTTTGGATGAAGGGTTATTCAAAGGAAAGGAGCCAAATGGATTGCGCGCGAAGGCGAACCCCAAGGCTTTCTTGCGCGAAAGAAAGGAGGTTACCTGAAGATCGGCATTGCACGCGGAGGGGGTTGGATTGCGCGAACGAGCGACTCTTCGAATTCCGGCAACCTCCAAAACGTCGGTGGTCGCCTTATATTTATAGGCAACCCCAGGCGCGGAATCCGGTTCGCGGGCGCGCAATTTCCTTCGCGGGCGCGGAATCGGGCCCGGCGCGCAAGGGAGTCGCGCGGGCCACGGGCGCGGAAAATTGCGCGTCGGCCCAGCGCATTGCGCGCATCCCGGGAGGTTTGCGCGCCTTACTTCAACTTTGCACGCGGGTCTCCAAAATTCCGCGCAAGGCCTCCAGGCCCTCCGAAACATGCTTCTGACTCCAAATCTGACCTCGTTTTCCGCATCCGGAGCTTCATTTTGGAACAACGGACTTTTCCGGCGTCTACAAAGATACTTATTTTTTGTGACCCCATATGATATATTAATAAATTCATTCCTTTGTGAATAAAATTAATTCAAGTTCATTTAAAAATAGTTATATTTTCATCTGATAATGATATTGGAAATAACATTATCACATTCAACTTGACTCCCCTTAATATTCTTTTTCTTATTATCTTTATAATGATGAATATTTTGTGTATATATTCTTTAGAAGAATAATGTTTAGAATAAACCAAAATGGACCTCTCTTTTTCTTTTATCTCATTAATTATCAACAACCACTTTGAATTCATCGAGGATTAACCTCTTATGTTTTCCAATAAACCAACAAAGGAAACATTTCAGGATGTCACCTTCATTATATTTATTATCCAAGGTTATTAGACATTCATATTATCTTAGTTTCTACCCTTAAGATTATGATTTTCCAATAATTCTTTATTTTTAAATGGGAAATAAAAAACACAAAGGATAAGGGAATAAAGTAGATCTTCAATTATTTTCAATGTGTAAAACAAGGTTCAGATGATTTTCTCAACCATGTTTCTCTATTTCCTCTACTATACAGACTTTCACTTTTGAGAATCCATTCTAATTCGGTTAGTTTGGATTAAAATTAATTTTTGTGTTAAATTTCTCCTAAAATATACTTTAAGCCACTTGAATCACTTGGTGAAGCTTTCATGTTCATTAAGAACTCTTCTTAATCTATAATTATTATAGAAAACTCTTCAATAGTGTGTCCATCTGTGATGCATCTCACACATAGAAATTATTTATCAAAATAGTTGTCTTTTATGAAAACCCTCTCATGAACTTCTTCTCCATCATGTGGAACATTTTCTTTCCCTTTTACACTATCTTTTTCTTGTGATTCTTCCATTTTCCTTATTATTTCCAAATTTTCTAGACAAATAAAAGGCACATCATTAAGAATATTGGAAGAATGTTCAGTTTTTTCACATCGATTCTTTCAACTTCAATAATTATTTGAATCTATATTGGATGATGTAGTTTTCTTCACCTTATTGAATTTAGAATCAATGGTCTTCTCACCTTTCCAAATTGATATCTTCTTGGCGGAATTTTTGGTCAGGAAATATTTATAATTACTTCCCAAGGGTTCATCTAAATTATTACCCAACTTTTATGGTCTCCTTTTTATCATCTTTAAATACACACTAAGATAAGCATGTACCAACCTTGTAACCACTGTTATTTCATGCATCATAGATATTTTCAATATTTAAAAATATTTTTAAAGAATAAATATTTTTCTTAACATGTGTATGTTTCTTATTCATCGCTATATTTTTCTCACATGGAATGATACTTTTTTTCTTTAGAATTTATATGATTGTACGAACAATCAAAAGAATAATTATTGAATCTGTTTAAGTAATAATATTGAACCACATACAGTTTTCATTTTATATCAATTGTATGATATTTTTTATTCTTCTTCTAATCTTACTGGGTTATTCATGGGGATCCATCTTCCAAACTTTTTTTATAGCTTGTATTATTTATGAAAATAGATTTAGAAACATTATTAAAACAAGGTAAGGATGGTACCACTTTCTTCACATCAACATTGGATTGACCAATTAGGGAATTTGTGATCTTATTTTCACATGTAGGAGGTGTTTTAACATTATAATCCTCTAATAAGAATTGTGTAGTAGAATAAACATTCAATTTTCTTTTTTAAGAGTCAATATATATATTTTAATGAAAAAATTTTACCCTTAATTATTTACATATCACATTGAGAGTGATTTTCTATAATTTAATCGTAATCACATTCTCTCCATAACCCATATTCATTTGTTCAACTTCCTACTTCAAAAACATAAAGTTATTTTATAACAGAGTGTATTGTTCATTGATATTCCAATATTTTACTTCCAATTACAATTTTTAGAGCTCAATTATTATTTTTTAAATATTTTTTAAGTGAATGGATATTTTTTCCATAGACTACTTGACTATGTCTCTCTCTTCAACTTAATTAAGATAGTTTATTTGAACTCTAAGGAACATTTCTGAATCTGCACATTTCTTTATTCATAGAATCCTACATATTTGTATATATTTATATATTCAATAACTTATTCATGCAAAGTGTTATGAATGTTATCTTCTTCTTCCAAATAAATGATCTCCTCTTTTATACTATGAAATACTACACAAACAAGAGAGAATATATATTTGGAAATGAAATATAGAATATATTTTAATATACTAGCTGATATACACTGAGAAGTTATAGATATATCCTTATCACCACTAATGTTAAGATCTACTTCTTAAGGATTGTTTTTAAAATACATTTTACATACTTCATGATCACATTACATTCATGATTCACTTGAGGTAAGAATGTTTTCCTTCTCCTTAGTTGTAATTTGAACTACCTAATATTTATATTCAAATATAGATATATCTTTATTCTTGGAAAGGCATGTAAAATATGATACATAGAACTCTTTATACATGATGGATATCTTCTTCATCCTTATTTTCTCTTTCTCTTTTATTTTCATCACAGTCTTGCTAGATATAAATTTCTTATAGAGATAACTGAATATTCTTGTAAACTATGATTCATTATTGATATAAGAAAGAAACTCAAATATATAAAAGAAAATAACTTAAATTTATGGAATCTAATATTGGTTAATGAATCCTAGGATACTAATTGAGGGGAACACTTCATAATATTCTCAATCCGGAGTGGGGGGTGAATTAGTGTTGGGAACTTTTAAAATAATTATAATTTTTTTATCTCATCGCCTATTAGACTTATTATGGTCTTTATTATCCTATTTTTTCACTTATAATATCAAAATATGTAAAACTAGTAAAAATGGAACTTGATATTTTTAAAAGTTTCATTAGTCAATAAGAGTATGTATTCCTTGACACATATGGTGATGACCAGTACATGCACTCTCCAATATAATTAGATACTAATAATAGTGGTTTGGATAGAAAATAATCCTTATTCTAAGTGTATTCTCATAGACTTTAAGAGTAGGGATAAGAAAACAATCCTTATTCCTTGGACTAATGTTGGCCTTATTATACTTGTATCTCTTTTCTTGTTTCGCATACTACCTGTGTAGATAGTGATTAATTTTTTGAGTAACTTTGTAAAACCAATAATGTTGTCCACCTATTGAGACTTCTAATGGATTTTGTGGTGATATGTTTTTCTCCAATTCCATATTCCGCACTTGTTACTTTCACAAAAACAAGTAAGTGATTTTCTTTCTTCTTCATTTATATAGAACCTTTCAATCTCATCCATTATATGATCCTGTTAGTTTGATCAAATCCACCCAATTATATTAGTCTAGAGATGGTTCACCAAGTGCCAATTCTTCTGATGCCTTATTATTCACATTGTTCTTTTTATACCAATCAATGCGAAATATCTATTTGGTATCATTTTATTTGATTCCCTTTATCCAATACTTATATTTCAAGTAATCATACATCTGATCACTTCTATCATTTTTTATTCAGAAATTTACTACTACATTTTGTGCTTCCACTCTATCTATTAACCCTTGTTTATTTTTGTACTTATTCTCTTTCTACGACACAAATTAGAATTAGTCTCATGATTTTTGGTCAGAGCATCCATATGGATTTTCAGTTATTTATAACAACACAAATACAAAATTACATTTTTAACGCATCAAAACGCCTTTATATATGTAGTGGTTCTCCACAATTTTAGGGTGAGGTGAATACTTAAAATTGAAACTTCCAACATAAACATTGAGAATCATAATCAATGATTTTAGAGTTTTTCTCCTTAAAAATTATTAAAATAATGGAGTTGGCCAATATTCATAAGAAAATTAATCAAATCAAGTTATTAAAAATCTTCCTCAATCTTACATAAATCTAATATAAATCAAAATTATCACTTTATGACAATTTACACATTTATCATCCATGTGAACAACACAATAATTAATGACTTTTCAAAAACTTCATCAATACATTCAAATATTTTTAATGGTACACCATCATATCATCACATCCATCCACTGAACTTCATCTAGTTTTACTTTATAACTTCATAAGAACATCTCATAATTCATTCACAAGAATCATACTCTCACTAATAAAATTATTAAAAAATTTCCATCTGATAACTTCTTTTTCTGAAGACTATAATAGATCTTCCCTTGAAATTATATTACACATAAAGTTTTAGGGATATTTCTACAACATATGGTTTTTCATATGATTTTCAGTTTCTGAGGATCCAGAGTATTGAATAACAACTGAGAGGGGGGGTTGAATTAGTTGTTAACATTTTATAAGTTTCAAGACTTTTAAAAGCATATCCCTTAAAATGATTTAAAGTTCATCACCCTATAAGCTTTCAGTAAATAATCATGCAAGTAAAATTTGGAAATCTAGTAAAGAACAATATATTTATAGATTTATACTTAGTGAGGGAACCCACATACATTCCATAGCCACTCACATTATTCTACGGAAATTCACTACTATGAAGAAATGAATAAAACTTAGTAAAAATCCTGTTAAACACTGTCTATATTACTACATGAATGATTATACTAACTCTTTTACAAATATTTCTTGAAATTCATTTTTTCAAAAATAATAATAAAGACAATGTTGAAAATTCCCCATAAATACCTAGTACAGATCATCATTCTAATTTCGTTTTTGATTAATTATCTCAGTCTGATGTGGCTGGGTCTGAGGGACTTGATCCGATGAATTAAGTCTGATATACTTAGTATAATGAACCCATTCTCAATCATTATTAATCAAACTCTACTCAAATTCTCCATCTGATCTTACCTAGTCTAGTAAAAATAATATTTCTAACCATTTAATGAGTTCTCATTGTGAAAAAGATAACTTTGACGTGAATTATACATCTCTCTTCATTTTATGCTCACATAAAATGTTTCAAAGTACAAATTTATTTTGCTTTTATTTATAGTCAACTCAGAATGGAAAAGGTGGGAAACTAAAAACTATTCCATCTTACTAAAATTCAAAAACCCTAATATCTACAAACATTTTAATTTCAAACTTAACCACATAAAATCTTCAAAAATCTTCAAGTATATTCTTAATACTTCTACATAATCATTCTTATCAGACTTCCTAACATTTCATTAGTATAATGAAACTAATTCTTCTCATTACGATGGAAATTACTCAACTCATTATGATAAAAATTCAATTTCTAAATTTTAATTGAATTTCTTTCTCAGATTAATTCTAATTTAATTTCATTCATAGAGTCAATTAGATTGAATTTACTTCTTAGATTAAGTCTAATTTACTTTCCTTCTTAGAGTCAGTCTTATTGAATTTCCTACTTCAAGTATGTCTAATTGACTTTCCTCATCAGATCTAGTCTGATGGAACATTCAGAACAACAATCTAATGGAATCCTTATAATGTTGGAATTTTCATTATGATGGAAACTTCACTCTAAAACATTGAAATTAATCAAACCTCATTAGTTATAAATCATTTATACTTCTAAAAACTTATTTTTTTGGTGGTTCTAGATCCGATTAAACATTTATGTTGATTCTAATAACCGATAAAATCTTTACAATTCCTTTGTTTCTTCAAAATATTTTATCATGAGAGATTTCATGATTTATGATATCTTAATGATTGTAAGATCATTATCTGACTTACATAGGAAACTATTATGAATTTCCTTACTTATAAAACCTTATTTCTTTCCAACTAAAATATAATATGATTGGATGCACCTATTCTCCCCATTTTCTTCTTAATTATTGCATCACATGTTTTAAAAAAACTAATGATATTTGATAATTACAAACTAAAAACTCATCATTTGACTTAAGGTTATAAAGTAAAAAAATTTCTAACTCTTAACATCACTGTCTTCATTTAAATTCTTCATAAAAATTCAAAATTTTTAACCAACACTGAGTCTGATGAAACATGAACATCATGCTGATGAACCCGATATCAAATATGTCACTTATCAAAAAAAATATCTTTCTAGGGACTTTTGTGACTAGTTATGCATAGTCCAATACTCTATATTTGGTGTTGCTCAATCGGATCCTCTACATCCGGTTATTCTTTCCCAGAAAATCCATTCTCCCCATTTATTTTTTGGCTTGAACATTCATCAACATTCAACTATATTTTGAAAATATTTGTTTAAAAAATATTAATCGTCAATAAATACAAAAACATTGCTAAAAGGAAGACATCAAAAATGTTCCTATATCACCTCCTATAGATTTTTTGACAATAGTCGACAACAACTTTTTCAACTCTTGAAATTTTTTGACAACTCATGTTTTGAAATAGCTCAATGTTTTCAAATTTTATCAAAATATATCGTTTCTAAAAAGTGATTTTCTAAACACCACAATACCAGATAAATTAATTTCTGAAGAAGCATCATCACTTTATGAAAGATAATTTCGAAGCCATGTTATGATAAACTCCCCTTAACATTTACTTTTTTAGAATATTCTTTTTCTCTCCCCTTGATTGTTATCTCCCCCATTATCTGTTAACCAAAAAATCAGATTAATAAAATAATTACAAGTAAAAAAATTCTTAAAAAGTATAAATTTTCACTTTGTATCCCCTATTTCAACATAATTAAAAGAATGGTGGGTGAATTACTTATGATATTTTGGTAGTTATTGGATGAGGTTAAACATGACGTTGATTCCTCAACTCACCAATCATTACATTTGGAATTTCCTTTGTGAATATATAAAAAATTTGATACTTCGTTGAGATATATTTTAGAAAAACATCTCCAGTGGAAAATTTCTCTATTTTAAAGTGACAATTAATATCTATGAGTTTTGATCTTGAATGTTGGACTAGAGTTTTATAAATATGAATTGCACTATGATTATCAAAATGTATCTTCAATGGTTTAGAAACTTTTATATTCAAATATTCTAGATGAAATTTCATCCAAAACATATGATTAAAAGACTTAGTAGCTCTAACATATTCTAATTCAATTTTTCCCAATGTTAACGAAATTTGTTTCATACTATAACAACTCACATAACATTCACTGAAGAAAAATGTTCCTCCTGATGTTGATTTTGTATTAGTACAAACTCTATCCTAATTTACATCAGTATAAACATAAAACTTCATATCATAATTTCTTTTATATAAAAATCAATGTGATATTGTTCCTTTTACATATCTTAGAATTATCTTTTCTACCAACATATGTAATTATTTTAGATTACCTTCATACATGGCACACAAATCCACAATAAAAACAATATCATTCCTTGTGGTTGTAAGGTAATGCAGACTTATTATCATCTTCCTATTGTATTTTAGATTCACAATATTATTGGACTTAACTTTATTCAACTTTATCCCCACGAATATTGGAGTAGAAACTTATTTTGATTTTTCTATGCCAAACTTTTGTAAAAAACCCACGATAGATTTTTCTAGAGATAAGAAAACGTATTTATTTTTGTTGAACTTGTAGAAAATGGTTAAATGTTAATTTTCCAAGATTTAAATCTCAATGCTTCTTTTCAATTCATCAGAAAATGTTTTCCAAAAATCTTCTCTATCCCCAAGAAACAATTATATCATCCACATACACAATTAGAATTATATTTTTGGAGTCAATAGCTTTCACATTAAATTTACTATCAAATATTCCATTATAAAAATTCAATATTATCAAAAACAATTCAATATTAAATTTTCATTTATATGTAGCTTGTTCAATCCTATACAAATTTTTCATTAATTTCAAAAAAAAAACCATCCTCATCAAGAATAAACCCACAAGGTTGATCAATGTAGTCTTATTCTTAAATATATCAATTAATAAATGATTACTTTACATTCATATAATATAATTTATAATTTTTGTGTGAATCCATAGTTAGAATCATTTTAATAGTTTCTAGAATTTAAATGAGGGAAAATCCTTCCACAAAATCTACACCTTCCACCTATGAAAATCCTTAAAAACAAGTCTTACTTTGTTTCTTGAACCCTTTCCATGTTCATTAATTTTTTGTCTATTAAACCACTTTATTTCAATATGATTTTTACCTTTCAAGAATGGAACATGTTCCCATGTATCATTTGTCTCAATTTGATCAAACTCTTCATTAATATAATTCACCAATTATTTTTATTGAATAGATTTTGAAACAGATTCTAGTTTAACTTTTGTGATGAGTGAAGTATGAATTTATAATCATAGCTTTCATCTGGTTTGAACTATAGCCTTATAATTCCCAAGAATATTTTCAGTATCAACATGTTTTTAAAAATTAGGAAATTTTAGAGTTCCTCTTCTAGCTTAATTTTCCACATCACATGATTCATCTGAATGTTCATGCACATTACTAATCTCACTTTCATTTTATTGGAAAATTTCTGTTTTTATTCCTCAATATTCCTAAAAACGTCTATTAAAGAAGTTGGATTTTCAATACAATTCACATAATGTGATCTAACAACTTTTTTAAACATTGTTTCTAACATTTGAAACTTCTTCCATTCGGTGAATACCCCATAAAAGTTATTTATTCATCTTTCACATCAAACATTTCCAGAATCAGATTTTTTATTTTTAGTAAACATGGACTTATAAAAACATTGATGTTATTTAATAAAAGTTTTTTATACCAAAATTCAGGAGAATTCATGTTATATTATGACCTTAAATAACATCTGTTCTAAACATATATAGCAGTATTAATATGTTCTCATTAATATAACTTTCAATGTTTGTATTCTGCTAACATGCTCCTTTCCATTTCTAGAAAACTTCAATTTTTTTCTTTCTGCTACTCCATTTTATTATGGGGTGTATAGAGCACAATATTATTGTTTGATTTCATTATTTATTAGATAATTTTCAAAATTATTTTATGTAAACTATGATCCATTATTATTTCTCAGCTTCTTTAAATAAAACCTAATTTATTTCTCAACCTCTTTTTTGAAGACTCTAAAATTTTCTATAGTCTCTAACATGTGTTTCATAAAAAATTTGGTTCTTATCTGAGTGAAATCATTAATAAAAGTGATAAATTATGAATCTCTATTTTTTATTTATTTCTCATTGGGCCATATTAATACTAATGAATAATAAAAGAGTTCTGTTAGACTAATTCTTTACTCTCTTATAACTTTTATTAACCATTTTAACTATCTTACAAGTTACACAAACAAATTCATCTCTTATATTCAATTTGAAATAATTTCATACATCGTCAAATTTATAATGTATATTCTTTTTTTTCTACTCAAGGTGTCCAATTCTTCGATGCCATAACTTATTCTCATCTTTAGATCTTAGATTACATGAGTAATTAAGTTCTATAACATGAAAAGTATTTCTACTAGTTCTTTATACTTTTTTGATAAAATTTCCATATTTCACACATGTGATAATACATGAATAGTTTATGAAAATATATTCTTTTCCATCATTAAAAATTTGAATTATACTAAATAAATTGTGTTTTAGCCCATTAAAAAATAAAATGACTTCATATTTCATATATTCTACTTCAATATCAGTCATTCTGATTCCTATAATTTTTGAGGAACTATAATTCCCAAAGGTAACATCACATTACTCATTATTTTCAACATGTTTCAAGATTTTTAAATCACCTGAAATGTGAGAATAACAACCACTATCAAGTATCCATAGTTTTTCTGTTTAATTTTTTTCATGGAAGTCTCAACAAAAAAAATCTCATTCATAACCTTTATTCTTTCTGACATACTTTTCTTTTCTCCCATAATAAACATGTTCTTTAAGGAGTTTCAAGCATCATTTGGAATGATTAAAAGCCTAATCACATCCTTGAAAAACTTATTCCATAAATTTAAATAGATTTTTTGTTGTAATGTTTCTAACATCTTGATATTTTTCATTTCTAACTTCTTATGTGTTAGGAAAGTTAGTCATTATTCATTCACTATTTCTTCTATTCCATTCAAAACTTCTTCCAATAAGTGATAAGTTTTTTACAAAATTATTATCCATATTCCCATATATTTCATTTCCCAAACAAAAGAAATCAAATATTGATTTACTATTAAAGTAAGATCATTCTTTATAGAAACATTATTGAGGTTGATAATTCTTACAACTATAACATTCTATGGGTATTTAATATATTTCCTTTTGAGAGAGTTTTCAAATTTTGTATAGGTGGTAGGTTTCTCACATATTTGCTCCACACATAATTTCCCATTACTTTTCATATCACCTAAAATGTTATAAAAATCGTAAAAAATATTATATTTGGAAGGTGGGGAATTTACATGATTCATGATATAATCTTTATCAAAAAATTTAGATGTCACATCATTTACTTATGAAGCTTTGTTGATTTTGGTATTCATATTACACAAGTTAATTTCATACAAAATATGTGTTTATTAAAAGTTATCAACTTCTTATTCCTTAGCAGACATATTCTAACTAAGATCTTCAACAATATTTCCTTGATCATAAATTCTATGTTTGTAACATAAGATCTCTTGAATGTATTATTCCTTCTATTTGATGACATATTTTCTTCTTATGGAAAAATATTCATGGTCTTTAATCATTACAATGATTTCATTCCCGAGAGTTCTATTTTTCTCAAGAAATGTAGTATATTTTTTTCTGATTTGATACTCTCTATATGATTCATCAGCACCTTCTTCATTATCATAGGAATCATTTGTTTTCTCAACATTTAAAATGAAGGTTATAAATTTCTCTAAACATTAATCTTTTAAATAATTTTTTTCATGTGGAATCTGATTAGACCTTCTTACTCAAAATGCTTATTTTTTTTTAGTAAACGCTTTCTTTTGTTTTTTAGATTAATTTTCTTCTTTATAACTTTTTCACACTTCCACTATATAGGAATTTCATTAGAATCATCTCGAAACTCTCAAAAAATTTTCTTAGGGAAATTCATAGAAAAGTTTCTAATTTTTCTACACTAAAAAAGTAATAAATGTTTCCACCATTCCTTCATCTTCCTCTTATATATTTCATAGAGATAAGAGACATGATTTTATCAATAAACTCGCCAGCTTATTTATAATTGGAATCACAAGGATATACATATTCATAATCTGGATTTTTCATTTTTTTATAATCTTGAAAATATATTTCATCTTTCATCTTTTTTTGAACATTAGATATTTCCTCATTTCATAAGTAACAATAATTTTTTGAAATTCATCAAGAGATAAATCATTTGTATCTTCTAAAGATGAAATTTTAGAATCAAACATGTCTGTAAAGTTTCTCATAATTTTCTTCACTATTGTAGAATCATCTAGAACATATCCTAATCCTATGAAGTTGGGAACAATTTCATTTAACCTAGTGAATTTTCTATAAATAGTTTATTTATATCTCATTCTTATAACATTAAACCTACTACACCGGATTTTTATCTTTCCTTCCTTCACTTTAGTATTCCCTTTGAAAATAATTTCCAGCTCATCACATATACTCTTTGATGTTTTTAGACCCATTATCTTCATATTAACATTTTTTAACAGATACATAATAATATCATTTCTAGATTTTCCATCAAATTCAATATTTCCCTTATCAACAAAAGTAATTCTGGAATCTTCTCAATAGGTGGAAACCAAATTGAAGAAGCTTAAAAAACATCTAGTCCAATATATTAGAGATAAATAATCATGATAATTTTTCAACCATAATAATTGTTTCCATAAAATGTAGGAATTCCTCTATTGTTAAAAGAATTGTTATTATCCATGATAAGGATTAAACAAGGGAAACTGGATTTAATAAAAATTGAAGTTACAAAGGATCAAATAAAAACTAAGATGGGGTTTAATCAGTTGTTCACATTTTATATGTTTCAAGAATTTTAGAAATATTACTCCCCCAACCTGTTAAATTTTATTACCTTACCATCTTTTAGAAAATAATAAAGCATGTTGAAGTAGGAAATAAAGTAAAGAACATGATATATATAAGTTTCCTATATAGTGTGACAACCTACATCCTTGCCATACCCACTCCTATTGGTCTATGAATATTAACTAATATGAAGAATTTAATAATGCTTTTTCCTACACCCATTAGAAACCTTAAATATCCAAATATGAATTATTTTACTGACTCCCATCAGTTTAAATTTTTATCTAAAAAAGAATTGAGACACAAAATTATACTTTGTTGAAACTGAACTAAAAATTCATAGTCTGGATCATCCACTGAATTTGGTTGGGTATGATTCTCTAAGTCCGATGAGGCTTGGTTATATGGACTCAGTCCGATGAATTCAGTCTAATGGACTCAGTACGATGAGAAAATTCTCAATCTCCATTACTCAAACTCTTCTCAAATTATTAGTATCATATTTCTTATTCTAATAAACAAAACATTTATATGTTAGAACTTATAATGAGGTCTTAGTTTGAAAATATAAGTTTGACATTGATTCTTAAGCACACTTCCTTTTATGTTATCATGCAAAAGTTTCAAAATATGAATGTATCAATCTTCTATTTATAGGTATATTATAATATAAAATGCAAGAAAATGAGAAAATTTCCCCCCTTACTCAAATTCAAATACTTTGGGATCTATACATAATTAAATTTCACGTATGACCACTTTAAATATTCATAAATCTTATAGAATATTGTTGAGCCTTCTCTATAATCATTCTTCTCAAACATCCTAAATTTTCTTCATTATGATGGAAACTCCTCATATCATTACGACAGAACAACCTCAACTCATTAAGATAAAACATCCTTAGATCATTCTGAACTGAATTTCCATCTTAGAGTTAGTCTGATTGACTTTCCCTCTCAGAGTCATCTTAATTGACTTTCCTTCTGAGAGTTTGTTTGATTGAATTTCCTTCACAATTTCAGTCTGATTGAATTCCTCATCAAGGCCAATCTAATTTACATTCCTCTTCAAGGTTAGTCTGATAGAACTTCCTTATCATAATTCTTATAAAATCCTTATAAAATGGACTTTTAATTATGATGTAACTACACTCTCCAAATTTTAAATTCATCAAATATCATCAACTATAATTTATTTAGACTTCTCAAAACTTATGTTTCCAGTACTTATGGATCTGATATAGACTTTTATTTATTAATAGAACCAATATAATCTTTATGAGTCCTCAATTTCTTCAAAATATTTTGTTAGGAGTGTTTTCTAGATCTATATGAACTTTTATATTGAAAAAAATCATCTGACATACATAAAAATGTATTATGAATTACCTTATAGTAATAACCTTATTTATTTCTAACGAAAACTCAATACAATTGGTTTTACATATTCTTACCCTTTTATTCATAATTATTGCATCACAAGTGTTACAAACAACCTATGATATTTGATCATTTCAAATAAGAAAAGAATATTCTTACTTAAGATAATAAATTAAATAACTTTCTAACTCCTAATAATAATTTATTCATTAAAATTCTATAAAAACATTATGAATTTCTAAAAAACACTGAGTATAATGAAACATACACTTCATGTTGATGGAATATAGACTGATGATGTTTCTGATCAACAACATTAAATTTTTAACAAATTATGTGACTGATGCTGCTCAATCTGATACTCTGCGTCAAGTGTTACTCAGTCTGGTCCTCTGCGTCCAGTGTAACTTTCTAAAAAAACTATTATCCTCATTTATTTTTGGGTTCAAACATTCTAAGGAATTCACTTATTATTGAAAAATATTATTTTACAATATATAAGTTGTCAAAAAATAAAAACCTTTGTTTTAAAAAACATCACAAAGGATCTTCAATTTTCCTACAACTGATGAAACCTTTGAGATATTTTGTTCTCCTTATATTTATGTACTTCATAGAAAATTATCAGATTACTTTTTAATTATCTTTTGTATGTATATTTAATACTCATTCTAATGTATTTGTAAAACTTTTTATGATGACATCTCTCAAAAACATATATCCATGAAAATTTCATAGAAACCTCAACCACCTCAATCTGATAATATTGCATGGAAACATAATTTCGATGAATGTCACTCATAAACCTCTTTCTAATGACTTAATCTAGAGAAATTTATCTATTTACTTAAATCAAAATCATCTTTTTGATTCCTTGGTAAAACCTTCTTTTTCTGATAACTCATAAACTTCTATCTGATCACTCAAAAATATCTTCATTCGATGATCATCACATATTTCCTCTATATGATGACATTGATATGAAAACATTCATCCAATTATCAGAAAGAATATATTTAATAGAGTCTTTTTTATGGATCAATTTATTTATATGATATATTTCATACTTATTTTTATAACCTACAACCTCATCAACACTTACTTCATTCGTTTTTTTCAACTTATTCAATTTGAATATCGGTATTTATAAAGGTCATACTTTCTACTTCATATAGATCTTTATATAAGTTCAATCAGTACATCATAATGTTTAGGAAACCTATTTCCACTTTTATATCTTTATGAATTGAACATTTAATATCCACTCTTCAATATCCTTTTCATTTAAGATTATTAAACTCGCTTTTAGATATTTTCCTACCATGCTAAGATTCATCTTGAATCACAAGAATAAGGAATTGTGATGCTTCATTAATATCAACACATCAAAAATAATATACTAATATATTTTATATTATCATTATATTTATCAGTTATATATGAATTTAATTGGTAAAACAATAATTTTCACTTATCATCTTATCGACTTGTTCTATTCACCATGTCTGATGTTATTGTAAACATTATTTTAATGGTTTCACAAAATTTATTATATAAAATAGGAATTTAAACCATTTTTATACAATAGAACATGATATATTTATTTTAAAAGTTTTATATAATGGATTTTATGATGAATTTATTAATTTATTCTCAATGGAAACTATGTCAAATTGCGATTCAAAAACCTTTGTCTGATTACCTTAGTCTGATTGACCCTATCTAATAACCTTTATATAATGGCCTCCACCTTTAGTGCCTCTAGTCTCATGTTCATCCTTTCATTCATTATAAACTTCTCCATTATTTTGTATTTGAAGAATTATTATAGAAATTCATTATGGAACATTAATAATGTTGATAAAAAAAATTTCTTCCACAAACATCAATAAAATGTTTCAAACATTAAGATCTACTCATGAATCATCATAAGTAAACTCACAGACTTAAAAGAACATTTAAATTTCATGTTATGTATTATATCTATCTCTAATATTGGAAAGAACATCGTTTATAACTTCATCAAGATAATAAGTCTTTATAACTTCCTTTCTTCTTCATTTTTCATGTAATCTATATCTCCTTTTTTACCGAGCTAAAATACTTCAAGTAAACATTCCAATATATTATTCTTTATAAATTCATAAAAAATTGAAATCTAATGAAATATTTTGACTTCATTTATAATAATTAAAAACAAATGACATCTATTGACAAAAAATACCACACATACACAAAGGGGGATCTTCAAAACATAACTATAAGCCATGAGAATCCATAATTCATCGTGAATATTTACCATTTTAAATTGATAGATTGTCTCACCTATACCTTAATTCCAATTGATATAAAGAGGTGATCTTATCACCTTGATCCAATAATTCTTTCCTGAATTAAAGGAATGGTGATTCAACAATTTGAAGTATGTCATTAGTGTCTTAGATTCTCCATTCTAGTACTTGGAGATCAGAGAAAATTGCTCTATAAATATTTCTATGTGTGTGTGGATGGTCTACAAGGTACCCTATTCAATTACTTAATTAGGGATCACCGGTGATGATAATAACATGTTTTTTATTAAAAAAATAACAAGTTATATTTTTATTTATTTTTCATGCTTATTTATTTTATATGAGATCCTCATGTTGATAACTAGGTACTGTATTACTAGATATGATATTTTAATTTTGATACAATGGTAAAAAATTTAATTTTACCCAGTTTTGTGATTCCAGTCCCAATTAAGGCTCAAAACCCTTCTAAGGGATTTATTAGGTCAAGGAATCCAAACAAATTATAAGAAATTAAATAAATAATTAAATAATTTTTTGAATTAAAAAAAATGTTTTCAGATCATGTAATACGGAAAATTTAAATTTAAATTATTCTTATTTATTTTAGTTGATAATTAATTCAATCAACTAAATTTATTTTTAAATTTAATATTTTTTGACAAGTTTAATACATGTCAAATGATCATGAGATAGATCAAATAATGTATTTCTAGATGTTATTTATTTATTTATTTATCTATTTATTTTAATGTGTAATGTTTATAATTGGTAACTAAAAAATCATGTTATGTTTATCATATCTAAACCACATTATTTATATAAGGCCCTATGTACCCATGAGTGATAATTCTTTATATATATATATCACATTCTCAATACACACTCACATGTGTGTTAATATTTCTATATTTTGGGGAGGATGAAAGGTGACATAGTTCTAGTTTTGACTTGGCAAAGCACCGTATGGGAGGTGGATACATTGGATGAGGTGGGTACTGCAATTAGAGTTGGTTACAACTTAAGGAGTAACCCCTAGGCTCTCAGTTGGTCCATCATTCGATCGATGGATAAGCCATTAGAAATAACTCATTATCTAGTTTATTTATTCTGACATCAATGGATAATTATTTAGATATATATAGATAATATGTGATCAAATAATGTAGTTCATAAGTTTGTATAGGTAAAATAAATGAACATGAATGATGAATGATTATTATTTATGCATGGTTAAATTTATATGGTCGATCCTAAAGTAAACAATTGGGATAAATAAAAACAAATTTGATTTGTTAAGAGAAATAAAAACGTTGAAAATTACTCAAATTAAATATTAGGCTTCAAAATCTATCCACTTCTTATGTTAGAATGTAAACATAGAGTGGGGTTCTCATCAACCATAGTTGATAGTGACTCCTCATTTTAGGAAGTTCTAGAAATATTGTTGGGTCAATTTAATTAACATTTCCATAAAAATTTGTCATATATATATTTTTGTAATATTAGAGGAATGTAGTAAATAGAATTCAATTTAAGGATTCATAGGATATAGGAATCCACTCAATATATCATGATTTAATTAGTTCATACAATTGGTTTTTCAAAATCCTACCTTAAATCACTCTAAGTAGTGGCATGGATATATATTGGATTATAAGTGATGGTTTTGAATGATCCTAAACACTAAATATCTATGTGGATAAATATTATTTGTCAAATTGTATAGAGCTAAGGGTAGTTTAGAAAATTGTGGAATACTTTAAAGATTAATAAGCCAATAATTACTTTTATATTGTTAATAAAGATAAAAGTATTAATCATCATTAATTTAATTTTATAGGAAAATGGAAATTAATACCATATAATCACTACAATAAAAAATGTACAATGAATAATTATTACTAGAACTAATTTCCTAGAGTGGTATTCACAATTGGGAATAACACTACGGTATGAAAAGAAATTTGATGTTCTAGAGTAGCCACTAATTGATAAGCCACCATAGGAAAAAGTGTGGGTGAAAAGGGATCTTAAATGTGACTAATAGATGAAACATTTTATGTTTATATCATAATGTTATCCTTAATTTCTAATGAGTTGTGTACAAAAAATAGAGCATAGGTGTTTATACCATGTCACCTCATCTCTAATAAGTTTGTAAGGACAAAGTAAAGCGTAAAAGAAATTATGATTACACTGAACATATGTAAATTTGAAGATTCTATTCAGGCTAGTCCACATGTAATCATTATGATATTGTAAATTGATTTATTAGTATATTTCGGATTCAAGTTGAACCATGATCATTCATTAAATATAATTCTCTCATACTTATCACTCATTTACTCTATATTATTTTAGAATTATATAATGAACAATATAGATGAACCACAACAATCACTTCTACGTAGAGTTCCACAAGTTGATAAGAAATTAAATAAAGATAAATATTTATTCCTTGTAGTAAAAATTGGAAATATTGGGTAAAACGTCCAATGGAAAATGTGATGTTATTGGCATATTCGAACTAACTTTCTACAAAACCAAAGGTATAGGGAACGTAAGAATAAAAAGGGGGGATATTTTCAATGAATGTGTTAATATGGGTAACTGGAATATGAATTACAATAAATTAAATAAGAATCAAGTAGAAGCTTATACTGCAAGAATATATATCTTTTAATTTTATTTTTTTTATATTTTCTTGGTAATAGATACAATATGTGACTTATATATTTTATTCATATACATGAACTAAGGAATTTTAGAAACATTACAAGAAGTGTGCTTAATTATCTAGGTATCTAGGAATGATTTATTTATATGTTATCAGTGTGAATAACAAGGAAATTTGACCTTTTTGGTCAATGATTCAGTGGCTTGGATTCATTTTTTAAAGGTTCTTAATCAAAAGTGTTTTGTGGTGAAACATTGTACTAATTTACTTCATGGTTTTTCTTGTGATATTGATTTTTTAGGTTTTATATATGATTTAGTATTATCCAAAAAAAATATCTCATGTTTCCATTGGAAATAATGAACGATTATTTCATTTTGGAATGAATTTTTTTATGTTTAATGATAAACTTATAGTTTAGTGACAACCATATCATCAATAATAAATGATGAATATAAAATATATGACTCAAACACAGTTGTTTGAAGGTAATTATTTATTCATCTAAATAGACCATAAGAAATAAATTTGATCCACAAAGCTTCGTGAGTTATTTCATCTTGACCGTGAGAACTATTCTAAGGATAATCTTGATGTAAAATTTATATACATGATGATATTGTTTTAATAAATTTTTAGAAATTTTCAAATAATGAAATTAATAAACTTAGTAAAAGATATTAGATCCTTATGGAGGGGATTTTTAGAGTATATATTAACCAATTAATCATCAGAAATTTAAATATAGAGTGAAGTAATTCCTAAACTCATCATTACTTATACACATTAGAGCCATGAATTTAGTAAAGGGATTATCTATAATGAGTCTTATTAGTCATGCAATTATTCTAATATCCCTTCTGATATATGATTCAGAAAATATCAATGTGAACCCTTATTCATATGCCAATAATAATGAAAAATTAATTTCCTATGATTTTCAATATGAATGAAATCCATTATGTCTCAAAATCATGTGTTTATATAAAATGTGTTTGTTAAGGATAAGTCAATAAAAAAATTTGTCCAGCAAATTAACATGTTCATCTTAGTTAATTATCCATAATATTTCTTAGTGATATTACATAAATCTCTAAGATAAAATGTTTATAGTAAATTAAAATAATATATTTCTATAATAGGTTTCACATCTATATTTGAGATAGTTTTAGAATGACAGACATTGATAAATTTAATCCTTGATATGTATGATTAGTAAGAATTGTAACAACTTCCAAAAGATCTCATAAAGAAGTAATGAAAAGAGACACATAATACGTAGGAAATATAAAACCACATAGAATTTGTTTTATTATCACCGATTGGGGTAATTTATTATTCATTGAGAATAATAAGTTAATATCCTACAATGAGTATTATGTAACAACTAGATATGATTGAAGAGTTCATATGAATTGAAATATGGATACCATGTACCAAAAATAAATTTTTTATTTTGGTAGTTTGTCCAATTGATGTAAAACCATTGGTGGGTTTTTGAAATAAACTATACATGGGTTGTATAGGTGTGGTTCATTAAGGCTTTATTGGTAATACCATGTCATCAATTTTAAATCCATTAGAATTCTACATTTCATAGAAACTTTATATGATCATGATATTAGGCGTTGGATGTTAAGACAACCTTCCATGGAAGAATTCTTATAGAATGTGTTTATATGATGCGTGTAACGAACTGAGTTTTTATGAATTATTATTTTAAAATAAATTAAATTTATTTGATATATTATGATACACCCAACCCCAAGTTATGCTTTCACAACATTCCACAATGGGACATCTTTCATTACAAACGAAACTGAGTTTTAACCAAACCAAGATATATTATCAACATATTTATTTAAATAGGATTACAATAACCTTGAAATTAAACTTAAAGATATTAATATTAATACATAGTTTTTAAATATTAATTATAATGGTTTTATATAAATGAAACATATTGATAAAAAATCACTTAATATTTGGAAAAGTAATTATATGTTTCGAAAATACTATATTCTCTAAAAATTATTTTTTATTTACTTTTGTAAATATATATTAATTTATAACACATTTAGAAAATTATTTTTATAAAATAAAATTCATTTTTGAAATCATAATTTCCAAATTATTTTACAGTGAATTTTTTATATTTTTCTAAAAAGTTTTATTTTTTGATGAATTTTGAAAAATACTGGATATTAATTGAAAACAACATTTTATTTTAATTTATTTGTAAAGTTAAATTATATTTTAAATAAGTTTTAAAGTAATATTAGTTAAATTATACCTCCATAAATGAAATTAATGTCATTTTAAAAACTTTTATATAGAATTTTGATATAAAAACATTTTAACTTTTTAACATTTTATCTTTAAAAACAGGTTTTGTCATCCCATCTGTGGAATTAATTTTAAATTAAAAATTTTTTACTTCTAAGAATTTAATTTATTCCAATGGATTAAATATTTGGAATCATCATAATTTATATAATCTAATTGTATCTAATTAATGTTTTTTAACAAAATCAATCGAAAAATATTAAAAATAATTTATTGTGGTTATTGTAAAAAATGGGTTTAACGAGGGTTTAAACTAAAAATATAAGGGTTAAAAATAACCTAAGACTTTTCCAAACCAATTTTCATGCCATATTTAGATATTATATATTATATTCTCAATAAGTGTCTATTCTTTAACCTTTTACATGATAAAAACATGGGTACACGTTTTTCTTTAGAAAACATACATGGTTTCCACTCATCTCACTTATAAAAGGCCACCCACTCTCTTCTTTTACTCACACCATAAAACCATTTTGGTTCAGAAAATTACTAACAAATTAACATTTTATATTCCTTCCTATTATCCTAAAAGCCTTAGTTAAATTATAAATCCATACAAGAAAGGATTTCACTTGAAACCTAATGAGAATAGTTGATGAAGAGGCAACGTTCATCAACAAATATTTATATATTATTTTTTACTCCACTTACTTAAATTCGTATTCTACCATGATGATATGATAACCAAATTATATTTAATAAACATAGTTTTTTGTTATATTAATTTAATGAACTAGAACCATCTCCACTTCCATAAAATGGGTTACGAAATCATCATTTGTGTATATGGCGGACTACAGTCTAGAAAATCGATGTCATTCATTTTTCTATTGACACCCCTCAAGGCTGGATATAATGATGTATTTTATGTTTATATTTTATATTTTTGATACTATTATAATTATTGAATTATTATTTCACACATACCTTCACACTCTAAATATTTTTTGGAATATGATAACATCACTCGTGTGTGTGGAAGACTACCGCCCCGAAGGAATTATGTGATTCTTTCATGATTTATGTGGAAGGTTATAAGGATGTGTTTAATTAAAATATGTGATATATATATATATGAAATAATTTTTTTTATTTATTTATAATATATTATTTATATTTCTTTCTTTCAATCAAATAAGAAAATATAAATAGTGTTCATGCGTACTTACGACCTACTGTCTCCATGAATAGTGTATTTCATTTTCTATCACAAAATTTTATGGATAGATATAAATAAATATATATTGAATATATATGATATTTATATAATTATTAACATTTTTGAGTTTATATAATTATCAAATCAGGTGGACTATAATTAAAAAACATATATGTAAACCAATGAGGTTATTACCCAAAACATAACATTAACATGGAATTATTAATAAATAGGTAATAAAAAATCATTAAAACTATATAAGGCATGGTATATATAAATATTATTATATAATATATTTATAATACACTTATATTTGTTATATATTAGGTATGCACAATTTTGATAGAATTCATGACTAAAGGAAGGGATTTTTTTCTCGATTTTCCTTCTATGAGATGTAAATTTTCTTACGCACCTATATTATTTCAAAAGGTGTATGTAAAGACCATTTGAAATATATCATCATGAATATATTTATACTTATGATATTTTATGTTCAATTTTATTTTATTACATTATGGGGATTTCAATTCAAATTTATGAATGTGATAATTATTTTATGTTAAAATATCATCATTTATCTAGATTATTTGAGATTATTTTTCAGTGATTAAATATTATGATCCCGCACTAAAGAAACACATGATTTTTTGTATCCTATGGTTATTCATGATATTTTCAAAAACTAATACCACTAATAAACTCTTTTTAATTTAATTTAATTGATAAATTTTTTATAAAATCCAACATTATTTCTCTCTTTGTTCCGAAATTTTTTTTCTTCCAAAAACATGTTTTAAAAAAATGTTCTAAAATTTTTCTTAGTATTATCATATGGTTATTAAATTAAATTTTTACCAATGTTTTAAATTTTTGAAAAATGTTTTTAAATTAGTCATAATATTGTTTTCTAACACTTTCCATTTGATTTTTACCAAAAAAATGTTAAAGAAATATTTGTTTTAACATGTATGGCATGAATGAAACGTCTTGTCATCCGGACTATTATTTTATTTAAAGATTAATTTGTAATTATTTTATTATATTTTAAATAAAAAATATTTTCAAAAAAATTACGTTTTAAATTGGTATTATCAATGTTTAAAGGATATTTTCATTAGGATTATTTTTAAATGATCGTTTAAAATCATTTTCTAACCAAGATAACGTTCATTGATGTTACCTATACTTTAATGAGGATATAATATACATATTCATTTATTTTTCATTATAAAAATGGTTTTTTATGAGGGAATTTTGTTTTTAAAACCAATTTCTCTTCCATATATTATACCATGCTAAAATTATTATGAAACCCACTTCTTTTTCCCAGAGTTATGATATGATGAAATGATGAAATGATTATGAAACATGTTTCTTTTATACAGGTTGTGATATAATGAAATGTTTATGAAACCCATTTTATTTCATGGGTTCTGATATTGTGAATGTTTTGTGATCTTGTGGAATATATAAATATGGTTTTCATTATGTGATTAGTGGGATCTATATCTCCGTATAATGTATTGGGTAAATATTTATATATCATGAGATATACAGGACTAGAATGGGAAGTAAACATAGTTTAATAAGGTATATTGTCCACTATCATGGTCTTGAGAGTAAAACATGACTACTATAATGGTTTAGGGAGAGAACTCATTACACTATGATAGCCTTATAAATTATCCTTAACTACAATAGAAATTAATTTCTATACATATGTTTTTGTCACAAATCTATGTCTTATTCCAATGTTATGTTCTTAGGGCTCACATTATTTGACTGCCTTACAATTAATGTATTATTAACTACCAATATTTATTCCATGACTCAAAATTATAATCTTTGATATGTAGATTATGGTTTTCAAATGTTATTACTAGGTTATAATACCATTATTTTTTTCATGCTTACATATCCCCCTTTTTTTAAAATTACATCGCATCTGTGCCCACCCTTTCTTAAGTTTTCTATCCCCAAGTAATGAAGAAATGTATGATTTATTATATTTATTAGAAGTTTTATAGTTATTAATATTATAATATGATAGGATGTCATTTTCCTATACACAAATTTTTTATGATTCTGTGATTCCAAATACACTGAACTATTATGGTCACAAGGCGTGTTCTTGTGTAATGTAATGAATATTCATAAAAAATGATGTAATATATTTTTTATGATAAATTGGGTTTTCTATAGTTTGTATCATAGGTTAGGTTTATATACTATTTGTAAAATAGGATGATTAATCCATATGGATAACCGTAATGATATGTCTAGTGATAATTCTATAGATGAGTCATAGTATTGGAAAATGTCCTAGATTTTTGGTAAAGGATAGAGTGAGTGGTTTCCAAGAAATTACATCCATTTTTGAATGCTACAAGTGTTTGTAGATCTAAAATAGAGGTAAATATGGGAAATAACTCTTTAAAATATGGATTTAACTATACTTTATCATCACTAGGTGAACAAAAATGTGCCTTTTTTGTGCTCCTAGTTTGACACCCCCATGGAATATAGTTTGGGAATTCAAAAACTCTTTTTGAACCATCATGAAGGATTTTAATAGATTATGACTATTAATTACCAAATATAAACATAAGGTATCATATATTAAAGAATTTTTCATGATTTTTACATCCTATAAGTGATTTTTCATGATTATGTGGTTCCCTATCATGATTATTGTTTCTTACACTATGATTTTTTATTTTAGTCAATGGATTGAACATGAGGTAATTGTTTTAATGATGAGTTTGAAAGATAATGAAATGACTTTCCTCCTATGAAACAAAAAATTATGGGATATGGAATGAAAAATATCATTTTTATGATCACACAACTTTCTCATGTTATGGATCATGGTGGACTTCCAAAAAAAACAGAAAATATTAAATTGAGTCCATCATCAGGCAATATCCACCATAATTTTGTGGGTCTTCAGATCTACGGGTTACTAAAAAATGGATCAAAACCAAAAAAATATATTTTTAATTCTTTAGTGTTCGGAACACAAAAAAGTCATTTTTATGTTCTACCTTTTGGAACGTAAATCCGATAAATAGGGGAATATTATCAAGGATACTAAAAAATTTGATGCAATTGACTCTTTGGATTGGGATGAGCTCAAGAAATTAATTTTCAACAAGTAATTTCTCTATATTCCTCATATGAAGATTGATAAGGTGTTCCATGATATAAATCAAAGGATAATGAGTCTACCAGTACCTATGAGAAAAAAAATTCATTGCTTTCAAGCCTTGCTTTTGATATTATCATCCAATATGAATACAAGGTTTATTCATTCTTAAGAGGCTTAAAACCAAGTCTCTTAAGGGATTTATCCATAAGAGACAATAATATATATTAATATATTTTTATATTTCTTATCAAGTTGAAAATGGAGGTTAGAGTTATATATCAATCTCATGGGTTTGATAATAAGAGAAAAATGGAATTCAAATGAAACTTTAAGCACCATAGGGAGCAGAAAATGAGATTTCCATTATTCTCAATGTGTACGAAGAAGCATAGAGGAAATTTCCATATGGGGACTAGTAAATGGTTTATGTGTGAAAGATAATTTCTTCAGGAAATTGATTTATTACGTGAAGGTATGAATTTAGTTTATGATGTGAATAGAGAAAATGTTTCACAAAATGCACCTCCCATGCTCCAAAATTTCAAATTCATGGAGTACGAGAATTATGATAACCTGTGACCAAATATAAAGGTTAATTATGATGATTAATTTTAGAAACATCATAATCCAAGAGTAAAATGTAAATATCATGTGATCATTGTTTCTAATAAGTGGTGAGATAACAACAAGGTGAAATGTACAATTATTATCCACTACAGAACATCTAATTCCTTATTTGGATCTTGATCCACCCATTCTTTCATATCTGAAAATTTTTAAAGGGTACCAAGATGACATCCAAATGATTATATATACAATTAAAAATGATAACAGAAAATGGTAAGATAGTTTCATCTCAATTCACTAATTACTCTCTAGTTTACATTGAAAGTATTTTCTTCTCGAAAATCATTGTATTCTTATGTTAGTTGAATTTGATGTTTTCTTTGGCATGGATTGTCTTGATCTACATAAATAAAATATCAATTATTGAGTAATGTAAGCTACATTTCATATTCCAAACCAACCTATGATCTTATAAAAATTTGAAGACAAGTAAAAACTTATTATGGATATCACATCCACTATACAAGTGTTAATTCCCATTCATAAGGGGTGTTTATCTCAAATTATTGGGGAGGAACATGGAATCAATGATATTACTATTGTGTAGAAATTTGTTGATGTCTTTTGAAAATAATTTCCTATCCTTGCACTAAAACTTTATGTTTATTTCTCAACAGAACACGTACATATTTCCATATCAATTTTAAATACTCCCTTTAGAATGGCCAAGTTTAAGTTACATGAATTGAAGGAGAAACTCAACGAAAACCATGAAAAGGGAATAATTCAGCCAAGTTTGTCACCATGGGGTGAATCTTTTAATTTTGATAAAAATAAATATAGATCAATGAGACTCTACATTTATTATTAGAATCTATAAAAGAACATAATTAAGAAAAATTATCCTCTTCACTAAATTGATGACATGTTTGATCAACTTCATGGAGCTCATTAATTTTCCATGATTAAAATTCATTCATGATATCATCAATTGAGGTTCACCGACGATATACCAAATACAATATTCTATATAAGGAATGGATACTATTAATATATAGGTATTTCATTCGTTCTTAATAATTCCCCCAAGACAATCATTGATTTAATGAATATAGTTTTTAAATATTACCTTTATTAGTTTGTGGTAGTCCTTATAGATGATTTTGTTATCTATTCAAAGAGAAAGAGAGAGCATGAAGAGCACCTGAGAATTGTACTAGAGACCTCGAGGAAGTAGAATCCATATGAAAACAATATAAATTGAGAATTTTGGCTGCAAAAGGTTTCATTTTTGGGTCATATAATATCAAGTGATGGTATATCAGTATATCCATCGAAGTTGCAGGATATTGAATATTTGACCAGACCAACCCTGATGATTGAGATATATAGTTTTTAGGGTTTAAATGGAAATTATTGATGGTTTTCAGGGAATTTATCAAGATTATATAATACTCTTACAAAGTTAACTCATAAGGGAGACAAGTTCTTCTAAATAGATGAATGTGAGGAAAATTTCAAGGAACTTGATAAAGTATTAGTTAGTGAACCTATACTAACATTACCATCTATAATACTACAAATATGGCTTTTATCAGTGCTATAAAAGTGCATTAACAACACAAAAAAAGCATTGCTAATCAAGGTGAAGATAAAGGGGGACCCTTTTATTAGCTCTCAGAAAATCGTTGATAAAGACCCCTTTTATCAGTGCTAAAAAAATAACTGATAAAATACCCCCTTTTATCTGCGCTAAAAAAAGCGATGATAAAAGGGGTCTTTTATCAGTGATTTTTTATAGCGCTGATAAATGTGTTGTTTTATCATCACTTTTTAAAATCGCTGATAAAAGTAAAAAAATAGTAATAATAATAATTTATATTCCGGGGGAGCTTTTAATAGCGCTCCCCCCCTTTACCAGCACTAGGCGGCCCCTCCCCACTTCCACGCGCTGCCCTTGCCCACTCGCCCCACACATGGGCGCATACTTCTTTGCTTCCACCTAAACTTGAACTTGCGACCTCCCCCTTGCGCGCCTACACCTTTACCACAAAGTCATTTTATTTTTTTATTTAATGGTACATCTATTTATTTATATATATAGTTATATTTATTTATATATTAATATAGATTCATATTAATATAAATATATTTAGTTATATTAATACATATATGTTTATTCATATATTAGTATATATATATTCATTGGTATATTAATATATATTTATATCTATTTATATATATATTTGTAGTTATAATTTTTATCTGTATATTAATTTTTATATTAATATATATTTATACGATTAATTTTAAATATATTTATAAAATAATTTTTTATGTGCTTTTATAAATAAATAAATGCATACATAGATACAAGTATAAAACACACACACAAATACACACACACAAATACACACACACATACAAAGATATATATATATATATATATGAATAAATACATATATATATATATATATATGTATTTTAAAAGCCATATAATGTTGACACAACCATAACTTCTAATATAGAAACAAGTTTCAACTCCACACCCAGTAAAAACAAAGAAAATAAAACAATATTTGATATCATATGTGTTACAGGCCTAATGGACATCTGGATCAGATGTAATACATGTTTGAATGTTATCAAATCGGGGTATACAGACTAAAAACTAAGTTTTGAAGGCCTTTTGGGCCTTTTTGGGCCTCAAAAATGTGAAAGAATCTTTTCTTGGGTCATAGGTGCCTAGAGATCATCGTAGGATTCGATTTGATATATTGTAGATCTCAAACGAACACCCGGATCAAAAGTTATGGTCATTTAAAGTCTTAGTTACATTTTCAACTTATTTTAGATTTTTTATTATTTTTTTTGATTTTTTGTGTCTTTAAATTATTATTAAATGATTTTTCATCAATGATAATAGTCAAATTATTAATTAATTATATTTTTGAAAATATTTTACAGCCATTTTCACGAAATTTCTTATATATTAAATTTAATATTCTATTTATATGTATCTAAAACATATTTCAAAAATATATATTATATTTTTATCAATATAAATATACGTATATAACAATATATTATTTTTTATGAAAAAATTTTCTTTTTGAAATATAAAATTTATCAGCACTAGGAAAAAATGCTGATAAATCCCTCTTTCATCAGCGATACTAAAAAAGCGCTGATAAAGGGGTCCTCTTTAAGAGTGCTAAAAAAAGCACGGATAAAGGGGGGCCTTTATCATCGCTAAAAAAACACTGATAAAGGGTCACTTTTATCAGCGCTTTTTTAGCGTTGTTAAAGGCCCCCCTTTATCAGTGCTTTTTTAGGCCTCATAAATGGGTAGCGCTTCCCTTGCCCATGTTTTTAGTAGTGATAGTTGATAAGGTTTTTTAATATAAAATGATACATCCAATAATGGATTTGGATTTTTATTATACATAATGGCATGGTTATAGTTTATGCCACATGATAATTGAAGATTCATAATTAGAATTACCCAACACAAGATTTAGTGTTATATGAGGTAATTTTTACATTAATGATACGGAGGAATTAACATTATGGGGGAAATTGTGATATATATACTGATCATAAATGATTAAAGTATATATTCACATAAAAGAGTTTAATATGATCCAAATAATACGGATAGAGATGATTAATGATTAGGACTAATCAATGCATTACCCCCTTGGAAATTAAACAAGATGACGGATTCTTTGAGCTGAAAGGATCATGATAACTTTTCCATGATGACTATTAAAAAAGAAC
Organism: Viscum album; assembly: GCA_963277665.1. Lineage (NCBI taxonomy): Eukaryota > Viridiplantae > Streptophyta > Magnoliopsida > Santalales > Viscaceae > Viscum > Viscum album. The sequence continues at coordinate 802,864,345 of OY728119.1, read as the reverse complement.
CATTATTTATGGATTTTTAATGGATGTATTCATAAATCCAGATGGAAGGGTACAATAGTATCCTTCTTAATTTAATTTTCATCCATCTGTCAAAGAGAATATTAAACAGGTGTAGAAGGAAAATATAGAGCAGAAAAAAATGGTTATAAATGTTTCTGAGTTTAAACATGATCATGATAGAATAATAAGGTCCAGTAACCATGTATGCGCGATGTACATACCAAATCTTGAATAAGGGTTTGTTAGTAGAAGATCATAGTTCTTAATTATATATTCATCCAATAAGTATAATGATATATAAAGATTTAAAAGAGTATTTCTAGAGGGTTGGAATGAAGATAAATGTCAAAAATTGTGTATCTCGTTGCTAAGTAAATCAGTAAATTAAGGATGAAGGATATATTTTTGAAGGGATGTTACATCTATTACCCATACAAGAATAGAGATTGGAAAACATCACCCTGTATTTTTCTAATTGACACCATTAAATTTATAAAGGGAATAATTCTATATGGGTTATATTTGATCACCTTACTAAGTTAAAACACTTAATCACTATTAGAGAGTAGTTCTATTTATAAAATCATTCCATGATATAAATTAAGTAAGTGGTAGTTTTTTATAGATTACCACATTCTATTGTGTCTGACTGGGATCCATGGTTTACCTCAAAATTCTAGTGAAGAATTCATCATGCTCTTGATAAAATGTTTAGTTTCAGTACTACCTATCATTCTAAGATAGATGGATATTATGAGAGAATAATTTAAAACCTAAGGGATATGTTGAGGTCTTTTTATTTTCACATCTAAGGTGGTTTGGATCAACACATTCATCTAGTTGATTTTTACTAAAATAATATATATCTCTCAAGAATTGAAATGACTCCTTAGAAGTACCTATATGGAATGAAATGTATAGCTAAAACATATTGAAATATAGTTGGATAATGAAATATATTGGGTCTATAGATAGATGAGGAAGTAAAAAAGAATGATATATCCATTTCGCACCACATAAAGACATATTAGAGTCACCAAAGAAAGTTATGTTGATAATACCCATAAGGATCTAGAATTTGATGTTGGTGATAAGGTGTTTCTAATAATTTATTCATATAAATAGGATATGAAATTTGATAAGAAAGGGAAATTAATCCCTATGAATATCAGTCCCTTTGAGATACTTATTTTTATCTAGACAGTATCTTATCCCTTGTAAAGTACATGAATTCTCTCTTAAGCATGTGATTTCTTCCATATATCTCCTCCTGGGGAAGTACATACCTAGACCACCACATGTACTAAACTCAGATGTCATACCACTAGAATAATATCTTTTTTATGAAGAACAATCCTTGGAGATTCTAGATTATGCAGAAAAATTTATATGAAACAAGACCACTCACCTTGTCAATGTTTTTGTAGGGAAACCACTAGTTTGAAGAAGTTACGTGGGAACCATAGGAAATGACGAAGCTAAAGTATCCTCATTTTTTATATCAAAGTGATGAGTTTTGTCAAAAAAATCATTATAAGGTGGCAGGATGTTACACCCTGAGTTTCTATGAATTTTTCTTTTTAATTAAATTAAATTAATTTTATATCTTTCATTACATGAAACACCAAGTAAATCTTATACTACATGAAATACTGTGATACATTGTGTTACATACAACACTAGGCTTTCACAAAACCATGATATATTATCAATATAGCTATTCAAATGAGACCATTATAACTTATCTATTAAACTAATAAAAAATAATTATAATAAATAATTCTTAAACATTAATTATAAAGGATTTACATAAATAAAACATAGTGATAAAATAGTACTTCATTTTCGGTGAAGTAATTATATATTTCAAAAATATTATTTTCTCAAAAAAATGTTTTTTTATTTCTTAGTGTGAAAATTAATTATTTTTCAGATTTTTTATAAAATTAATTTGGTAAAATAAAAGAAAATTCTTATATCATAATTTCAAAATTATCTTAGGGTTAATTTTTCTGAAAAGTTTTATTTTTTGATAAATAGTGAAAAATATTGCATTTTAATTGAAAACTGCATTTTTGTTTAATTTATTTATAAAGATAAATTCGAATTTATATAATTTTAAATATAATTTATTTCAATTATATATCACTAAATCCAATTCAGGTTGTAGGAATAAATTTCATATTGAATTTCTATAGAAAAACTACATAAACCTTTTAACATTTTCTCTTTAAAACACTATATTCTCATCTCATCTAGGGGATTAATTTTAAATTAAAATTTTAAAATTATGTGAATGGAATTTGAAAAAATAGTTTACATTTTTTCATCATGTAATTAATATTATCAAATAATTTTTTATTAATTTTTGACCAAAATGAATTATTAAAATATTAAAAAGTATTCACTATGGTTAAGGTAAAAATGAGTTTACTATAGAATTAATCTAAATAGATAACGGTTAATAATAACCCAAAATTTTTCAAATCCAATTTTTTGGAAATATCTTAACCTTATCTCTTTTATTATTGAAAATTTCCCATTTTAAAACCTTGTTTCATGATAAAAATATGGGTACACCTTTTTATTTCAAAACATTACAGGTGTGCTACTCACCTCACTTATAAAAGGAAACCCCATAACCCCTCTTATTCACACTATAATACCCCTTTTATTGGAAAATACCTGACCTAATAACTTCACAAATCCCCTCCTCTCATACTATAATCCTTATATTTTATAAAAATCCAACCTTGGATGGTTTGTGGGGAAACCCTAAAGAGGATACCCAAAAAATAGGTAGCACTCATCAACGGGCGTTTTTTTTCAGCCTCTACTTCCTTAAATTATTATTATAACATTATTACATAATAAAATAATTATAATTAATATAATTATATGTAGTTATGTTAATTTCATTACATCAACCTATCTACAATTCCATCAAATGTGTTATGAAATCATCATTCATGTGTATAGCAGACTATCGCCTCACGAACCGATGTTATTAGTTTTTCCATTCCCACACTCAAAGATAGAAGTAATGTTAGATTTATTAATTATATATTCTATTTATGAAATTATTATACTTATGGAAATATTATATCACACATACCTTCATACTTTTCATATTTTTGGAATGTGATAACATCGTGCATGTGTATGGCGGACTACCGCCTCGAAGAATTGATGTGATTTGTTAATGCTTTACATGAAAGGTAATAAGGATGGTTTTAATGAACACATGTAATATATATGACATAGAAATTATTATTTAATGATAATATATTATTTCACTTTTTTTCTTTTAATCTGTAAAGAAAAATAAAACTGTGTTCATGTATATGTACGACCTACCGACTCCATAAACGATGTATTTCATTTTCAATCAATAAATTTTATGGATTAATATAAATAAATATATAATGAATATATTTTATATTTATATCATGGTTATAATTTTTCATATTGTTAAATTATTATCAAATTATGAGGAACAAAAATAACAAACACATATAAAAAAACAAAGCATTCATTACCCAAAACATAACATTGAAATAGAATTATTAATAAATGGGTAATAAAATGTATTAAGAAAATAATATATGGTATGATATATATAAATATTTTTCTTCCACATATTTATAATAAAATTATATTTATATTAAAATAGGTTATAATGTGTATGAAGGATGTCAAAACTTAAGGTAAAAGATTTTTTGTTGATTTTATTTCTTTGAGATGTATTTTATGTTATGCACCTATATTCATTCACAAGGTGTATATACAACCCATTTGTTAGGTAATATCATGAATTTATTTATCCTCGTGATATTTTATGTTCAATTTTTTTTATTCCTTCATGTGGATTACAATTCAAAGTTACAAATGTGGAAATGATATTATGTAACAATCTCAACGTTTGTCATGATTGTTTATGATTATGTTTTTGATAATAAAATATTATATACCACCTCTCAAGAAACATTATAATTTTTTTATTATTATCTTATTCATGATATTTTCAAGTAATATTATAATTTTTCCAATCATTTATACTTAAAATAATTGAGATAATTGTTTTAATAAAATATGATATTATCTCTCTCTTTGGTTTGAAATATGCTTTCTTCCAAAATCATGTTTCTAATTTTTTTTTCAAAAATTAGTTACAATTGTCATATTATTATTTAAATAAATTTTTACCCATGTTTAACTTTTTTAAAAAATGTTTTGAAATGAATCTTCATGTCGTTTTCTAAACAACTATTGTTTGTATTTTTCTAAAAATATGAACGGAATCATTGTTTTAACGTGTATGACATTAATGATCCTTACCTCCATTATGACCATTATTTAATTTGGATCTCACTTTGTTTTTTTTTTTTCAAGTTTATTTCCAAATAAAAATATTTTAAAAATATTTTATGTTTTGAAAAGTATTTTTCAATGTTTAAAGGATATTTTCCTCAATAAATGGTTTAAATAATAATTCATAGTCATTTTCAATACAAGATGACATCCATTGATTTTACATATTTTTCCATGAGGATATTATTCAAGTATACAATTCATATTCTTCCTCTTAATGGTTTATGTTTATGATGGAATTATCTTTATGAAACTAGTTTTTTTTCCACAGGTTATACCATGATAAAATTATTACAAAACATGATTCTTTTTCCAATGGTTATTCTATGATGAAATGATGAAATATTTATGAAACATGTAACTTTTATACATGTTACAATATAAAACAAATTATGACACCCATTTCATTTTATGGGTTATGATATGATGAGTGTTTTATGATTATGTGGAACACATAAATATGATTTTCATTTTGTGATGGATGGGACCTAGATATCCCTCTAATGCATTGGATAAATATGTATATTTCATGAGATAAACATAACTAGAATGGGGAATGAACTTCATTGAATAAGGGACATTTTCCAATATTAATGTCTTGTGAGTGAACCATGACTATTTTGATGATTTGGGTATTTAACTTATTCCACTATGATATCATTGGTAGTGATCCTTGACTATTATGGAAATGGTTTTCTATGATCATTTATATTCCAAAAAGCTATGTCTTATACCTATTTCATTCTCCTGTGGCTCAGGTTCTTTAATTACCTTGTGATTCATTTCTTATAAAGTGATGATATTTAATCCATGACTCAATATTTGGATATTTGATATATAGTGTATGTATTTCAAATGTTTTGATCGTGTTTTTGTACCCTCATGTTCTTGTTATGCTTACATATCTCTCTTGTTTACCGTTACTCAGAATCTGATATCACTCTTTCTTATGTCTTATTTCCTCAAGTTATAAAGAAATTTATGATGTATGATATTTCTAATAAGGGTTCTCGTTATGGAGTTCATGGTGGGAGATGAATTAGCTTACCAATACACCAGTTGTTAGTGTATCTATGTTTCTAAATACACTAAAATATTACCATCCTTGTTAATGTAATGAATAGTCATAAAAATGACATAATATCTATGTATGGTAGGCCTAGGTTTCTATAATGTAGCTTGAAATCATTGGTCAAACCATATAATTCCAATAAGTAATGAACGTTGTAGATATCCATTTATAGATAAACGATTCAAAATATTTTTTGAAAGAAATTTTTCTATGTGTATATAAGTGGCTGGTGGTAGTATCATATTATTCCATGTAAAATATGTTAATAACATATGGAAAATAGTTATTAGTTTTACAATTTATTAATACTAGGATAAAAGTATCTCTTGATATATTAAATTAAGGTTCAAAACTATGTTCTATAGAAGAAGAACTTATGAGGTAGATCTATGGGTTTCTTGGACTAAGTCATAGTATATATACTAGTTAGGTAATGAGAAATAATTTTTCGAAGAATTATAGAGAGGATTGTTTCCAATGTCACGTGGAATAAATATATCTTAGAATAATTATATAAGAAAAAGGATGAATTTAAATAGTTATTAGAACTCTGTATGGTTCATTGATGGATATATCACATATTTCAAGTTATGTACTAGATATAATATTGCCAACAAATTCATTATTCAAGAAAAATATCACTTCATACTAGAATAACAACATTGGTTGATAAAAAAACAATTCATTATTACTTGATAAAGTACAAGGGATATGTACATGGTACTTTGAGAGGAAGGAATACTAGTTATCAAGGGGGCACAAAATATTATTTATATAGATTAATTTTATCTAATATTATAGTTAGGATAAGTAAATGATCAAGATAATCACATTTAATCTAGTGGTATCCATATCTATAAATATCGAGTATTTTACAACTTATGATGAAATTAAATAAGTGGTATAAAATTCATAAGGACTTATTCTTGATCATAGAATAATACCTAGTAAGTAAACTATTATTATTATATAAATTATGAAAAACATACTAAAATGTACTAGCCAATAATTCAAGGTTATTAAAAGGCAAATACTTAGGGATATCATCTCATGAAGAGTTTTAATCAATGAGGTATATTCATGGGTATACGAGTTTTCATATAAGACAATATTGTAGAATTGATGATGAAATCCATAACTAATTAGATAAATAATCTTATCATGTGGACCTAACATGTTTATGGTTAGAATTTTGGATATAGTGAAAGTGGTAGTGTTGTAAAAGTTGGTTACCTAGACCCAATTAAATTATTAATTTTTTATTACCATATTAGGAATATTTATTATTATGCATGATGTTTTCTTACCATGATAGTGCTTTTTCTTTAACATAAACTATTTACATCGTAATGTATTTGGATTACATATCATATGAAAAGGTTATAGTAGTTCCCAAATATAATTACAACCACAAGATACAATGAAAGTAACATTCAATATATGTAATATGGTATATATACATCATACTAATGGGACATGGATTACTAAGACTATCTACTGTTAGGCACTCATAATAATTGAGACTTCTTCTCATGAATTTCACAAATGGTGATATTTAGTAGATGTGATCATGTGTAACAGCCCATAAAAAAGAACACTATATGTTTGGGGTGTTCTTATATGTTCATATCATTGAATATATGTATTGGTATCTTGGCTTGAGGTAATTATCTATGGGTTTCATTTGATCATGCACTTTGATAAGAGATGAAAACCATGACATTTATGTTTGTAGTGAGGTAGCATATATCAGGTGCATAGTTAGTGGTATGACATTGGTTCAATGATCAAGAAAGTATGTGTCACTTCTAAGTATAGGAAGAGATATATCAGGCTTAGATGCATAGGATAATAGTACCTTCATTAAATCAATGATCATAGTAGAAGAATATAAGTCAATCCAGAATGTTCATCGAAAAATAAATAAACAAATAATGGATGATGACAAAATGTATGAATCCTTATTTATTAGATATTATAATACAAATAGATAATGTCACACAAATATTTCTCAAAAGAGGTTTTCATTTCTATGAATAAACAAAATCTACTTAATGGCCTTTACGTGTTGTAATTCTCCACTCTTGGTCTATGGAGGTCACTCAGTACTATTGACATAAGGGACTAAAGAGTCACACACAATGCTTATTTATAATCATGACCAATTCTGATGTGTTGGATTTTAGTACACGGAAATCCCCACAATGGGGTTTAGGTAATTTTTTTGTTTAAACGATAACATGAAAAAAATTAATATTATTAGATCTTAGAATAAATCAAAAAAAATTTGTTAACTCTATATTTTCACATATTTTTCAATAAATAGACTAAAACATTTTATGAATGAATATTAGTTACAAAATATTTGCTAAATATTTTATTTTGAGAGGAACTAATCAATTTTTTTACTCATGCATTATCACATACAATTGATGTTACAGGATTTTCATAATATATATTCGAAATAAGTGACAATTTTTTAATTCATAAATATTATTTATGTATTGTTTATAAGGGTAATCATATTTGGTTGATATTGTGAATTTTTTTAAAATTTAAACCTACCAATATAATATTAGGTAGTCCTAAATTTGTAGATAATATTCACCCCTTGAATTTTAGATCTTATCTATCCTCCCTACTAATTCATAGAGTGAGGTAGAGGTTATTTGAGAACCTTGACCTGGGAATTCCTTACGGGCTCAATGTAATAATTATTAGTTGATCGAAAGGATTTTATTAATGCCTTTTTTCTCTTTGATAAAACCCATATACTGATGAACAATTCTAAAAAATGATTTCCAAGTATGTGTGGATGATCTAGTGAGTTCTAACATTATTTCCTTCAAATTGAAATCACCAATGCTGAGGGAATATTTTTTTGATTAATGATTTAAGGAGAGATAATTTGTATTTTTCTTATTCTTATTTATACCAAAAGATATTATTGGGTTTATAATTAAGGTATTTCCCTCTAGATATGTCATTACAATTTTGATGATGTGGTAAAAGTTTAAATTTTACCCACTTCTAAGATTCTTTTGCACACCTGATACCAACAAAATATATCTCTCAAGGATCATAAGATATAACTAGACATAATATTATTAGAGAAGAACATTATAGGTACTAGATAAAGAATAAAGTGACTAAATTTATATGAATATGATCTTTTTTAAAGATAAAGATAAATAGATGAAATAGAAATAGATTCTGAAATCTACCATGTGATAATCACTATTTCAAAAGTCCAAAAGAAGAAGATGAATTTAGATCAATTGAAAATGGATATTGTTTTTAATGATTCATGTATTGAAGAACATGAATAATATTGAAGAGCCACTATGTTATAAAGATCACAGTAGGATTATGAGTTGATAGAATCCATCATGAAAAATATATAAAAGATATAGAAGATTGGATGTCTACATAGAATGATGTGAATTCACTTTGGATGATTAAATAAAATAAATAGAAGACTTTATGTGGGGACGAAGGTAATATCATGTTGATATTCTGACATAACCAGAATATGTTTTATCTATATAAAAATTTTATTGTAAGTATTGAAATACAAATCAAAATCCTAAATACTGTTAGATGAGGTATAAATCTAATAGAATTATACAGAGAACAATGAGATGTTGTTTAAGTGTATAATTCACTATGGGATTAGGATAATACCTTCTATATTGTAACAACTTGTATAATATAATGAAATATATATGTCTCGTTATAATAAAAAAATAAAATAGGGAGGAGTTATTCTATATATTGGTCCAAATACCACTTTTTAATCCTTTTTTTTGAAAATCCAAATGAATCTGATACGAGTTTGATATAACTGGAAATGTGTTGTTTACATTTTTTATGTTCATTCCTATTTATTTAATGTCTTCTAAACTGAATTCATATACATGTTCTTTTACGTTGATAAACTAAGTGTATATTCTTTCAATGAAAATGGAATTCTTTTGGTGTTGTGTACATACAAGGATAATAAGATGGATTATATCATAAGTTTTTTATTAAACTAAAACTAGAGAACTCAAAATCCCACCATTGGATTTTTTTATGTAAACATCTATAAATTCAACCCGAGGCTTTATGGAATAGTAGTAGTTTCATTAGAAAAATGAATAGTTTTTAATGGTTTAAAATTTTTGTATCATTTCATTATCAAAAAGAACTTTACATTGTATTACATTCATATAGATTTTTTACATCATATTTGTGTAATGTTTTTATTATTAATTATCAATGATTTTATTTATTGTTATTTTTCTTTTCCTTACGTCTCTCGATCGATGAGATTATGGGATATGGAAGATGTATTTTCTGATCCCTTGAGATTTATAACTTCAATGTGTGATTTTGTACCATCTAATTTTTTATAGACAACAAATTCCTGGTTTGGAATTTTTTCTAAAAATATGATCAAAAAGAACCTCAAGGATAGAGATTTTTATTGTTATTGGTTAGAATATAGTCAAATAAGGTCTATTTTTAGAGACATTACTGAAAAAATAACAAGGAAATAAATGATTAATCTTATAAGAAGGGAGTTTTATTAATGTTATTTTAAATGAGGGAAAAAAAATAGGGAACATTAGAACTAATCTTCTTATATTTAAGAGGAAATGCAGAGATCCTAAAAGATATTATAAAAATAAGGAAATAAAATCATTCCATGTTACGAATGATACATAGAGTTTTATGGAGGATCCATCTTATGATAGTTCATAGGATTAAAGTGATGTTAGTTGAAAAAATATTGTATTCTTCGAAAAATTTTCCATGATACAACAGTATATTATGGTAAGTATTTCTGCATATACATTATCTAATTTATATTTGAGAGAATATTCTTTATTTTCATTGTATTATGAATTTCAATTTAATGATAAAGAGATGTAAATACCTTAATCCAAATAAAATATTAATGGATATATTTTGGAAATAAAATATAATTATCATATATTTTATAAATATCCATTCTTGACACAAATCTAATATTTCTAATAAGAAAGAGGAAATTTCTAGGTTAATAAATTAACTGGATAAGGTAAATAATGAAAACACCATGCCAATTTTATATTTATATAGGTTAAAAAATAAAGTTTCAAAGATAACATGTCATAAAAATGGAAATAATTAATGATTTTAAAAATATAATAATGAAATCATTAAACTAAAATAATAAGTTTATGGTTTAAATAAACTGATGAGTAACTTAAATATCATAAGTATGAATTTTGAAAAATTATATAGATTACTCAGACCTATGAATACATATTTAGTTCTAGGAACCAAGTCTATAAAAACATAACATTATTAGAATAATTATCTCTTTAAAATTAGTGATTAATTTTTATAGAGTGTCAAAAAGGAGGATAGTGGAATAATCACTGTCTTTTAAAAATATTTCAATATTTCAGAAAACCTCGTATATATATTTCCAAAGAACATATTTTTATTAAACAAAAATATTATGACCAAGACTTGAACTCCCAAATATAGTACTAAAAGCACTTTATTTAAACTCTATATTTGATAGAAATTTATATAAAACTCTCTTTATTTTATAACATTATAATAGGAAAATAATTACAACTCATAAAACATATCACTATCCCAGGAATGAAATTATTGGTGTCTTTGAGGAACACACACTTGGGAAACTTATTTTACACAACATTTGATCAATTCTAATTAATTAAACCACCCTATATCCCTAATATACTTCTCAAAAGTTATACTTAACTTTAAAAATTTGGGTATGTAAACATAAAAAATGGGTTAGTATAGATTCTGAGTCGAAGAAAACATAAACGATAATAGTCCAAGATCATATGTTATCATGATATGAGTATATGGGTATAATAAATATACATAAGAAAATCATACCCAAAAAATAATAGATCAAAAGTCAGGAGTCATAACATAATTCATGGTATAATAATACACATTAAAAATGAGTGTACAAACATTATTCAATAAACATGCTCCATGAGATCTAAACATTTTCATGAGTATAAGCATTAAATTATGACTTCTTTGAACTATAAAACAAATATATGCATAGAAATAAAATTTCAATTCTACCCACCAATACATTCATCAAAATATAGGCATGGTATAATAAACTTTTTATATTTTTATTCTTGGGATAATCCTCCCATGTACCATTGGTTTTGGGACAAATCCTCCCATATAAGACTTTGGCTTGGGATAAATCCTATTGTGTATTCTTTTCCATGGGATAAATTATTATGTATACCATTTTATTAGGATAAATCCTCTCACATACCCTAAATCATTGGATATATCCCACTATATAACCTTTGGATTGTGACAAATCCTCTCATGTACACTTTTTCCTTGGATAAATACTCTCATGTACCATTTTTCTTAGGATAAATCCTTAGGTATACCATTTGGATTCGTATAAATCACCTCATATACCCTTTTAGATAATCAAATATAAAAATTACAGATTCTTTATAGGGTGATACAGGATCCCACCAGTTATCATCCATATATATAAGTGCTACATAAATAACAAATCATTAATCGTATAAAAATTATTCCATGAGAATAAAATATGATTAAAATGTTTTCCACATGGTATCACATGAAAAACCAAGATAATTTTATTCCAAAAACATAATCTTCTAAACGGATTATTTTTTAAGAACAATATAAGGTAATTTATTAATTATTACACATTTGGATAATAATCTTTTTAAATTGATGATAAATTTTAAAAAAAATTTATTTTTCAAAAATATTTCGTAATATCGTCTTAAAAAGAAATGATATTCGAGTAATTTTTAATAACCTTTTTTAATAAAGAGAAAAAATATCAAAAAATTGTCCAAAATAAATTATAATAAAAATACATTGAAAAAAAATCATGCATCCAAATATGAAATATAAGATAATAATATCAATTAAAATATAATCCTTTGATGTATTTGAAAAAACCATTATTAAAAATCATTAAAAGGATGAAAAATATTCTTTTATAATGAATAAAGAGTTAAATAATAAAATTATAGGTAAAGAAATTTATTTTACCCTAGGTAATGGAGAAAATATTAAGGAATTAAAAAAAGGATATTGATGAAAATGCTATTAATATAAATGGTAATTAATCCTAAAAAATAATTTTTTACAAAATAGTATTATTATGAAGGAAAAATAATTTAGTTTTAAGAATTATATCCCCATAAAATTAAGGATGAAATACAAAATAACATCATCATATTTTATAATTGATCATTCGTTAAAATTAATAGTAAAGGAAAATTGATTTTGACCTAAAGAAAATATTTGAGTCACAAAAAAACCCTTTCCATTTGAGGGGAATTTAACTGAAATCCTGTTGAAAGATATAGATATTTATATTGAACATAAATTACCATTTATAAAGTGTGTTTTAGGATATAAAATCTCAATGTTCTAGTATATAAAGCACTTAAAATAAATTAGGTGGATGATACAAAACATGTCACAAAGAGAGGAATTTTAGATTAAAAATAGTTTCTCTTATTACTTCTTACTCAAATAATATCTAAAATCTTTCATAATTAAAATAAATATAATAATAACTTATATTTTTTAAATAATCTAACAAAATACCATTTTTATTATTATTTTATAACAATATATTATAAATATATTTTTTTATTTTATTTTATTTTCATTATTGTGTGTTATAACTTCCAGCCATTTATTTCGTACGAACTACATGAATATGGGGATGATTCACACATAGTGGATTCATTTTTATCATTAAAATATCATTAGATATAAATTAATATTTTTTTAATAATTTATTAAGTTCCATTTTAATTAGATGAAATAAATTAATATGTCTTATGAAAATGGAAATCATGATGATCTAGTTTTTGGAGTGTTTAACAATCAAAAGGTGAATTATTAATAAATATTTTATATATTAAAAAAACCATTCCATAATCAAAAATAAATATTAAATATATTATTATTTAATTATATTAACATTATATGAAATCCCATTATCATTTATGACACAATTATTATAACATCATTTACGTAGGCAGTCTGACCCAAATGGTAACTTTTTATAATGATTTAATGAGTAAGGGGATGTATTTAGATAATGATAATGTGAAATATAAAGAATCATAGAGTTATCATAAATAGTATATACCATCATTAAATATATTATGGTAACTATCAATGATTTTGTGTGATGAAAAATAAAATTCATTGTTCGTGGAGGTGGCAGTCTGCATGTACGCATGATTAACGATATTATTTTTAAATGAATGGATAAAAAAGGTATGTCATAAATTATCATATTTTTTAAATACAAAAAAAATATAATTCACAAAATCCATCCTTTTAACATCAAATATTTTCAATAATTAAAAATTACAACAACACTTAGTGGAGGTGGTAGTAATCACCAACACAAGATCGATGTTATTTTGTTTTCTTAATGAATATAGAGGATTAAATAACTTTTTTTACAACTAATATAATTCAATTTAGGAATAATAATGATACTTATTAAATTATATTTATAGTTTTAAATATTTTTTAGGAAATATCATAGTAAAATAAAATATTAAGTGAAGGTAATACTCACATGGAAAACAAGAGTTTTTTCATAGAATACTCCTTAGAAATAGAGGCATTAGGAAAACATAAGGTCATTAGAATATTATAAATGGTATAGGGTCATATAAAAATAAAATGGGAAGATTTTAAATAAGAACTTATAATTTTAAATTAGTATTTTAGTGGTTTATTTATTACTTTGTTACAAGTTAAGAGAAGGGTAGTTTGGAAGTAACTAATACATTTTTAGTAATGTATTATTACTATTCAAAGGTCAATGGATCCAAAATGAAAAAAAAGTGTAGGGGAAATATTTGTGGGTTTAAATGATCTCCATTTTCTAATTTTTCAGAAAATTTAGCTTTTTTAAGCCTTTTTATTACAACTTATTTGCTTTTACACTAATTTACTTTTACCTTGGAAATTAATTTTTAACTTTAGTAATTAATACTAATGAAACAATTTAAGATCGAAACTCTTATTTAAGTTGAAAATATTAATTTCAAATGTGTAGATATTTCCAACAATTTTTTCGGTGTGCGCGCATTCATCTATGAGGATGTGCAGCTGTTACCCCACATTTCCGCTTTCCAAAGGCGGGAAACATCTGTTCCTTATTCAGGGACGTTTGCTCCTTGATCGAAATGGGGTGATGGGATATCGGTTCTTCCCTCCATGGATTCCTCCTCAGAACTCATCACCATATTTGTGTCTCCCTTATAAATTTAAGTCGTGGTTCGTGAATCTCGTTACCGGTGCCATATATTCATGGATGCCAGTTAATTACAGTACTTCCTTCAAGACATTCCATGGGGTCCTCACGTGGTAGCCACCTTCGGTTGGAGTAGATGACAACATCAGGCATATCGGGGCATCTCTGGGTGTGTGGACATAGGAGAACCTATATTCTTCCTCATAAGAGGGCATCTCAAAGGTTTAGAACTCGAGTCATCCCACGTCATCCATAGGGTATCTTAGGCCATACGCATTTATCTGAGTTTTTCCTCATCTTCCCATGTTTAACACAGGGTATGCTGAATGATTAACGTCTAGCAGAAACGGTTACGCACAAGGCGTGTCTTCCGAGGTTTTCCTCAGGCATCTCATGTTTATCATGAGATAGGCTGTGAGTTTAAAATCTTGCAGAGACAAAATGAGGGTGATCAGAACGTCCCATTGAGATGGATCAGAGGTGGTGTGCCTTGTAGAGGGGAGATGCCACATTGTGAAGGCTGATCTGGACACCATTGAGGGCGGATCAGGGAGTGTGCACCCCAAAATGGGGGAACACCAAGGTTTACCATTGGTTGGGATTGATCCTCGGGGAGGTTTCCTACGTACCCTGTATAGACAATAGGGATCAAAACCCATGTAGTTCGAAGGGATGATGAATCGGGGTGTACATAAGGAACAACGACCGAGAGACATGCTGGGGCTTATGCATGGATAGTAGACCAAGTACTGCTAGGAGTAGCGAGGAGGTGGATGGAATTATCCCATCGGGATGTGGCGGTTTGGGTGAGAATCAGGATCTATGATGGAGAGTTGAATGAAGTGGAGGGGGAATGAAATGGGACCATCACAGCGACAATGGTAGAGTTGGGATTGAGCCTCGAAGAGACCTCCTATGTATCCCCATGGAATTGAATCAAATTCTGCGTAGTTCGGTGGGACGATGAGACACCTAAGGAGGTGGCCCGTGACAATGAACGCATGGATGGGACCTAGATGAAGTGTAACCTCCGGGTTGGGGCATGACTTTCCTGAGACATATAGGCTCGAGGGAGAGATCAGGATGAGACATGATTGATGGTCTTGAGCCTCATGGAGGCTTCCTACGTATCCTCGTGGCAGGGAATCAAATTCTACATAGTTCGGTTGGAAAGAACCGACGTGAATAGGGGTCGGAGAAACCAATGGGTGGTGGGCTTGAACCTCAAGCAGGCATCCTATGTACCATGCCTTGACATTGATCAAAGTACACATAGTTTGAGATGGGGCGCCGGTGGACCGACGTGAAGAAGGACCCTAGTTCAATGAGAGTTGGCCTTGAACATCTTGAGGTTTCCTATGTACCATGCCTTGATATGGATCAATGTCCTCATAGTTCGGGTTGAAAAGGGGATGCTGAAATGACATTATGGGGTGTTGGAACAACTGGATGGCGGGGTCACACCGACTTACAACTAGATTGGGATACAGTTTAACATCATGCGGGATGAGGGTGTGTCAGAGAACTGACGTGAATACTGACCTTGGTCCAAGTGGATGGTGGGATTGAACCTCGGGGAGGCTTCCTACGTACCTATCCCTAGCAAGGATCAAAGTCCACATAGTTTAGGAATACAATTTAATGTCAGGATAGGATGGTGGTAGAACCTGACATGAAAAAACGGCTGGGTGGTTGGATTGAACCTCGTGGAGGCTTCCTACATACCATGCCTTGACATGGATCAAAGTCCTCGTAGTTCAAGAAGGGTTTCGTCAGTGAACCAACATGAAGGTGAACCCGGGGGTCCACTGGTGGTGAGCTTGAACCTCGTGGAGGCTTCTTACGTACCATGCCTTGACATGGATCAAAGTCATTATAGTTCGGGTGTGTGCAGTTTAACGTCGTGCGGGATGGGGGTGAACCAACGTGAATGAGGTCAGAACGACCGGGTGGTGGGCTTGAACCTCTTGAGGCTTCTTACATACCATACCTCAATATGGATCAAATACCATGTAGTTCAGATGTGTAGTTTAATGTCATGCGGGGTGAGGGTTTTGGGGCATACACTCTGAGGCGGCCCAGGGTGTGTCATGGTCAGTGATCACTCTAAGCCCACGAGAGTCATGCTCAGTGTGAGAAACAAGAGGTTACAGGGACCTGATGATCACGTTGTGAAGGGTGCATCTGTGGGAAATGAAATGGGGCTTACGCGTTAGGCAGCCCATGGTGCTGGGACTTACTCCAGGATGGAGGCCCGTGTGCCACTGTGGAGCAGCAACGATGAATGGAGCATACGCAAGGATGTTAATTGGGTGCCGATATGGAGCGGAAATGGTGGATGGGGATTATGCAAGGATGCTGGCTAGGTGCCTCTATGGAGCAGAAATGGTGAATGAGGATTACGAAAGGTAGTTGTCCAGGTGAATCTGTGGAGCAAAAATAGTGGATGGGGCTTATGCTAGGAAGTTTCCTGGGTGCCTCTATAGAGCGGCAATGGTGTATGGGGATTACGAAAGGATGCTTCCCGGGAGCCTCTATGAAGCAGCAATGGTGGATGGGGCTTACGCAAGGAAGATTCCCATCATTTCTTCCCCATGTATAGCCATGAGGGCATCCCAACTCACTAGTGTGTTGAGGCATTTACCTATGCGCTAGTTCACAAGCGGGATAACACCAATGGCGTTGGAATTAGTCCGAAGAAAGGGAGATGAAATGTGTGAATCACATGACCGACTTTCGGAACGTGGTGAGGGTGGAATGACGATGGAGGATAACTATTGACCATTTTCAGAACACAGTATCCCTATCATGTTAGCCTGAAACGGGGAAAAAATGAGGGTCGACTGCTGACAGTGTTCGAAACATAGGACCTGACTCAAAGTGTTGTCTGATGTCATCCGGGGCGTTGGCCCAGGATGGTAGGTGAGACGATGCGGCATGGGACTAGGTCATTAGGCGGTACCTCCAGACATGGAAGTGGATGAGGATACAAATGGAGGACACGCAAAGCTTGAGGTGAAGTGATGGAATGTTTGAACGGATTCCAACACTCTGGAAATTATGTCACTATGATCATGGCATTCGGCATCTTATTATTGGAGCATAAGGCATCTCTTGTTGGGAGAAAGAGTCATCCTATGACTGGAAAATAATGAGTACTACAGTTTATAGTCAAGTAGATAGGACTATTAGTATATCATTATTGGAGCATAAGACATCTCTCGTATAGGGAAAGAGGAATCCTATCATTTGTTAGATAAGGAGTACTATAGTTTATAGTCATGTAGATAGGATTGTTGGCATCTCATGCTTGGATCATAAGGCATCTATTATTTGGTGAAAGAGGCATCCAATCATTGGTTAGATAGGGAGTACTATAGATTATAGTCATGTAGATAGGACTGTTGGCATCTCATGCTTGGAACATAAGGCATCTCTTATATTGAGTAAGAGGCATCCTATATTTATCATATAAGGATTAATACTGTTTAAAGTCATATAGATAGGACTATTGGCATAATGCGCCTGGGAATGGATGGTGTTGGGTCTTACGCAAGGGTGGCCCTTTCTGGTTCAACCAGGCATAGGATCCAAGTGATAGGGTTTGGAGGAGTTTCCTGAGGAATGGTTCGACTCAAGGTGCTCAGGGAATTGATGATGGGAATCTCCACGCAGGACATGGGAATGAAACCAAGAGGAATATGTTGACTCAAGGTGTCTCATGGTGTGTGGAAGAGTATCTCAAATCATGGTGTTACATAGGGGGAATCCAGGTGTGTATAAGAGTGCAATGGAAAATCCCGAAGTCCTGGCCTGAAAAGATCGCGGTGCAACTCTCCATTTTTCATGGGGGACTGTGACGGTAGCTAAGGGACCGGCCTGGAGGGCCGAGACCGTAGTCCTACACTGTCCCCAAGTGGGAGTGTTGGGGCTTAGCCCCCGCTGTATAGACTGGTGGGCGTGAAGGTAGGATCTTCACAATGGATAGGTCTTCGCGAAGTAGCTTTGCGAAGTAGAGGACTCTAAGAGCAAAGGGTGCTCTCGGAGCATGGACTCGCGGAGCAACATCGCGGAGCATAGAATTGCGGAGCATGGTCTCGTGGAGCATGGACTCACGGAGCATGGTCTCACAGAGCATGGTCTAGAGGATCATGGGCTCATGGAGCAGCAACGCGAACGAAGATGCTTGCGGAGCCTGGACTCGCGAAGCAGCAATGCGAAGGAAGCTGCTCGCGGAGCATGGACTCGCGGATGAGGAACATGGAGAAAGCTTCTCACGGAGCATGTCCTCGCGGAGCCGCAATGCAGAGCTCTATGAACCGAGATGTCGGCAGCCCAAGGGGTGAAGTGGTTGTTGAATGGGGTGTGAACTGGGTATTTATAGGCAAGGGGCGCCATAAAACAGAGCTCGTTCGGCGCAAAGACGGAGCTTGCTCCACGGAGGATCCCCGAAGTCAAAGGCGGTTGCGGATCATCCCGCATCCTTCACTTCGTGGCAGGTTAACGAACATCAAATTAGTTTGTGGAGCATCTTGCCTCATTGATTCATGGAAGTTCTATGCGATCGCAGAGGGGGCTTCGTGAAGGGGCTTCACGAGCCAGTTTTCCAGCCCAACATCAAATGTCCATAACTCCTAATCTGCAACTCCGTTCGGGCCCTACGACCTACCAAATCGAAGCTTGACGAAAGTTATAAAATCTTGGATCGCGTGTGGAAGCATTTGGATAACATTGGGGACACGTTTCTTGGGGTCTACAGAAGATAATTTTACTAAATAAAAATTTTAAGGGTTTGAAATGCTTATTTTAAAATAAATGCACACAATGTGCAAAATGTTTTTTTGGAAATGATTGAAATTATGTTTAAAATAATTTGGATAATATAAGATTTTAATGGATAATAATTTTTATTAAATAAATAGGTTTTTTATAAATAATTATGTTTATTTAAAATTAATCCAAAATTAAATTTAACCATCAAGACACATAATTAGAATAAATGACCAAAAACAGTTATTTTTTTAGTAACATTTTAATCTTGTTATAAAAATGATGGACATAATATTAAAAAGTTGATATAAATTTTTAAAATGAAAATTTTTTATTTTTTAAAATAATATTTTTATTATTTATAAGTTTTTTATTTATCTAGGATATTCTAAAATAATGTTAATATCATAAAAATTACAATCTTTATAGAAACCATATTTTCCACTAAAAATAAACCTTTTTAAAAAAACTTAAAAATTCATAATATGAAATTTTTTGTGAGTATTTCAATATTTTATTTTATTTTATAAATTAAAATTTGAAAATTTGAAAATTTATCCTTTAAAATAATATATATAATATAAAAGGAAAATGATGTTATTGAAAATAACCCTTTTACAATATTAACTCATATTAATTATTTATCTTCCAAATGTAATAAAATTAAATGATTTTACATATCATTGTTTATTATAGATTTATTAATAACTTTCTCTTAATATGATTAGTTCATTTAGATTGGATGTTGTGTGTAACAAAAGGTATCAAACATAACATTAGTTTTACAAGGTCTTGAATTTCGGGTCAATACATCCCCCTCCCCCAAAATAAATTATGTCATCGAAAATTTAATTTTAACTTACTAATAAAACAAATTGAGGGTATATAATAGATGTACTTAACTAATTATATAATTTCAAATGTGTTATAAAAAATCTTAAGAAATATATAATTTTCCTTGATAATATTTCAATCATAATATTTATTTTTTCTCTAATAATTTGAGCTAAACATCCATAATTATTAGGTATCATAACTACTATAATGGAATTAGTTTTCCAAGAGATATCATAATCATTTTTTCATATATATATGATCATAAGTTCATTTTAATTATGAAATTAGATTTTTTTTTTATTTTATTTATTAAAATGGATTATTTTTTAATATGTCCAATACATTTCCAAACTCACATTTAATTATTCTAAAGGAGAGATAATAATACCTTCATGAAGAATATTTCATAAAAATTAAATTAGTATATAATAATATTAAAATGTAATATAAATTCATTGGGGTGTTGATATGATTATCTTATGAAACATACTAGGATGAAAAAGGTGGCTTGAAATAGATTCTAATCTGATAACCAAAAATCTCTAGTGGAGGTTGAGTGTTCCTTTTACCATTTTTTCATGACTTAATTCTAAAAGTATATTTAATATAGTATTTCCCTTATTTTCTTGGTTTGGTAAGTTCATTTTATTTTTTTATCCATATTAGTTGTTTGGTTATGGATTCCGTTTTTATAATTCCTAAAATCAATATATTTGTGGCATTGGACATTCATTTCCTCTATTTATTTAGCAATATTATTTGTCCCAATTTGAAAATCATGAGCTCTACGGACAATCCTTCCAAACCTTAAACACTTCCTTGTTCTTATGAGACCTTCCATTGGGTGCTTCATTATAAATTTTTTACATGTATGAAGTTGAATCTTCTTTCCACAGTCATCTTCATCACCTGATATTCTATAAAAATCCATCATTCTAATTCTTAGTATGTTCTTGTATTTATAAAGAATCAAGTTATAAATCCTAACTCGATATAGTAAGGTGATAATAACATCAAGGTTTCCAATGCCAGTTTCTATCCTACTTGGATTCTCATTAGAAAAATTACTATATTGTCCATTACATACATTATTAATTCAGTTTCTCTTGGATCCCTCCATTTCTCAAACCAAAATATTTAATCATGAGTGATAAATATTTACATCATAAGGAAATTATGAAAAAATCACCCTTGAATTATATTATTAATTGAAACAATCAAATTATATTTTAGTTTAACCTAATTCACTTTTGGTTAAATCTTGGTTTCTTTAGGTTTTATTCTCTCACACTTTGCATCCTAATTCCATAACATAATAAATCCTTCATATTGGATTGTAAATAAAATGATATTAACCAAATAATATCCTCTAGGAGTGTCAAACCAGGTGTACAGTTATGCCTCATAGTTTCAAAATAGATGACAATTGACTTAATACCCAACATGCCCTTTTCATGGTAATTAGCACTCGGTACACCTATTTCAAAGTCTGCATCAACATTTTATATACAAAAGGGTTGTAATTTCTAGGAGAACCACATAATATCGAAAAAAATATAACTGCAATCATATATTTAGAATTATAAATAGGGTTTTCACTCATGTTATCTTATCCTATTCCCCTAAAATAACTAAACTAATATAAATAATAACAAAACCCTACTCAGATTTCCATTATAACACCCCAGACCTTCCCTCTTGGATCGAGTGATGAAAACAATTTATTTCAACACAAGATTTCATAAAAAGGTATATGAAACTATCTTCATTTTTCAGTATTACCATAGGACAAGTATTTCAAATCATGAAACATCTCTCAATACCAACAATATAAGGTTTATTGTTTTTAAGGACTTCTTCTATAGTAAATTTATTTTATACAACTTCTGATCATTTCTATAAAATTAAACCAAACTAGATCTCTTTTAGACTTCTCATAAGTTACACTCATCTTCATAACCTGAGGATATAAACATAAGAAAGGGGTGAGCTCATATGATCGTAAGGAAATAACATAAGATATAACAGTCAAAGATATTAAATGATCATAATATGATCATGTGGGTATAATCATGATATATAATAAAATAATTACCAAAAAATAATAGATAAAAAGTATTGAGTCTTGAAATAATTATATCATAACATAGGATATGAATAAAAAGAGCATAGAAACATTAGTCACTAAACATAATCAATTAAAGCATAAAATAGTCATGAGTATAAGCATAATACCATGACATATAATGAATGTGGCATAAACATAAGCATATAAATCATATATCAAGGCTATAAACTAAGAAAACCACCACATGTTTGGCTAGGGATAATCACCTATGTAGATTCTTGGGCATGGGATAATCCTCTTGTGTTCCCTTGGGATCGGTATAAATCTATCTCGTACCCATTTGGCTTGAGATAAAAGCTCTAATGCACCCTTTGGCATGGGATAAATCCTCTTGTAAACACTTTGGCTTGGTATAAATCCAAATACTCACCATTTTTCTTTGTATACATCATCATGTGTAAACTATATCTTAGGATAAATCTTCATGTGTAACCTTTGGCTTGGGATAAATCCTCTCATGTACACTTTGTCTCGGGATAAATCCGCTCATGTACCCTTTAATCTTGTTAGATATAAACATTAATAATTCATTGGATGGTAATATAGTACCCAATTCATTATCATCTACACATATAAGTTCCACTTATAAATAAAATCATCCATATTTTCATATGTATCCCTTTAATATAAAATGGGTTTCAAACTTCTTTCAAATGCTATCACAAAAATAAAAAATGATCATTTGACACCAATAACAAAATCTCTCAAAAGGAGTGTTTAAGAAGAAAACCTATAGGGTTATTTATAAACCATTAATCCTTTAGAGAGTAATCCTTTGAAAATAGAAAATAAATCACATAATTCATTTCAATAAAAAATGATTCTTAATATTATCTTAAAAGGGAATTATTTTCATTTCACTTTCAAAAAACGATTTTATTAATGAAAAGAAAAAATATTGAAACATTTCATCAAAACCATTCCAATAAAGATACCTTGAAAATAAGAAAATCATATGTAAAAATGTGTAGTAAAATAGAATAATATTATTGAAAATAAAATCCTTTAATTATTTTAAAATAACTTTATTGAAAACCCACATCATTAAAAAGGTTGATTAAAACTTATTTTTAAAATGGATGAGAGGAAAAGGATCGTTGGAAATAAAATACAATTTTATTTTATATAAATTTAATGGGAACATTTATTAGAAGTAAAAAAATTGATATGGAAGAAAAATAAATTAAAATAAATGGGAATTATTCTTAGAAAAAATAATTTTTCATGAAACAATATAAAGATGATGGAAGTATAATTTTGTGTGAAACATTTTTTCCATATAAATAAGGTGGAAATACAACATAAAATAATGATATGTTATAATAGATCAATATTTAAATATAATATTCAATGATATGTTATTGTGACCAAATTAAAAAAATTGATTCATGAAAACCCATTTCAATTTGAATATCATTTAACTCAAAACCTCTTAAGAGAGATTTAGATTATCATTAAACATAAATTACCAAGAATAAAGGAAATTTTAGGATATAAATTATAAATTATATATCATATAAATTACTTAAAATAAATTAGTTTGCTAATACAAAATATTTCTTAAATAGTGGAATTTGATATGAAAAACTCTTACCTAGTATTCCTTTTCACTTGACCATTCTATAGCCTACTATTTATTGGTCTTACATATCTTAATAAATTATATAATATAATTAATATCAACATAATACCCTTTTATAATTATTTTATAACAACATATTACAAATATATGAACTGGTTATAGTTGACTTTCATTATGAGGCGTACAAACATTGGTTATTTGTTTCAAACAAAATTCATAATGAATAGATAAATTATCATTAAGTGGTTTAGAGTTATTAATTATATAATCATACAATAAATAATAACCAATAATTTTAAATTTTTACTTTATCCCTATTTTTATTATGAAAATACTTAAATACATATTGTAAAAATAGAAATCATAATAAACTATTTTACAAATTATTTAATAATTGAATGGTGATATATTAATAAATATTGTAATATTAAAAAAAATTACATAATAATTAAAAAATATTAAATTTATCGTTGTTAAATTCTACTACTATCATATTTCATCACATTTTCATTTATGAAATAATCATTAACCCATCGTTTACATAGGCTATAAAATTGACCCAAATGGTAAAGTATTATAATGATTTAATGAGTACAGGGGTGTGCTTAGATAATGATCATATGACATATGAAGACACTTAAAAAATTTCATAAATATTATATATCCTCCTTAAATCCATTATCGGAACCATAAATGATGGTTGGTAAAGGAAAACAAAATTTATTGTTCATTGAGGTGGTTGTTTGCATATACACATGATTAATGATCCAATTTCAAAATGAATGGATGAAAATATGTTAAATTATTAATTTTCATATAAATGAAATATAAAAATATAATACCCAAAATCAATCATTTTAACATCTTTTAAATGTTTAGATGGAGACATAACAACATCACTTCCTGGAGATTGTAGTCATAACATAAACAAGATCAATGTTATTTTGTTTTCTTAGTGGATGTAAAGGATTTTATAAGTACAGTACAATTAATATAATGAAATTTCATTCAAATATTGTTATTTATTTATTTATATTAATATTTTTAGAGATTATTTAGTGTAGATTAGATTAAAATAAAAGAGTAATTGAATGTAATACTCACATTGGATGCATGAGTTTCCAATTGGAAAACTCCCTGGAAATAAAGGCCATAAGAAAACTATAGGTGACTGGAATCCTATGGAAGTTTTAGAGGGTTATAGTTGGACAAATTGGTGTAGTTTAAATAATAAAGTATAATAATATGTTATTCCTAAAGAGTTGTAAGTTTTTATATTTTTATAATGGAAGAGAAGTGTAGTTTTGCAAGCAACCATATCATTTTCAATATTATAATATTAATATTCATACTATAATGGATCCAAAATATAAATAATTATAGGTTAATAATGTATGGGTTGATATTACCCCCATCCATTCATTTTGGATACAACTATTTTTTTTCTTTTTTCTTTTAATGTTTTAGTTTTTACCCTAAATTAATTTTACCTTGGTAAATAATTTTTAACATTGGTAATTAATATTAACAAAAAAGATTTTTATTATAACTATAACTAATTTTAACCTTAAAATCTTTACTTTTTAAATCATTTTACCAAATAAAATTTTTTGTGTTATGAAATTTAAAGTTTGACATAAAGGCACAAAATTTGAAAAAACTATTTTCAATAGGAAAAGTATGTTACTAAGTATAAAAAATTATGTATAATATAAAATTATCATAAATTCTGATTTTAATGAAATAAATTGGATTCGTATAAAACAAATAAAAGTTATCTGGATTTAAAATCTAGTAAACCCCGAATTTCACCATCAATACACTTAATTAGAAGAGAAAACCGAAAACTGTTTTTGTTAAAGTGATGTTTTCATTTAGTTCTAAAAATAATTTTTATTTGACTTATATGTTAAAATTATTATTTAAAATGAATAATTTTATTCTTTAAATATATAATTTATTGTTTAAAAGGGTTTTTAATCTTATATAATAATCTTACATGATGGTAAAAACATAAAAATTATAATTTTCACAAAAAATATATTTTTTGACTAAAAATAAAACATTTTTGAAAAAACTAAAAAAATTCCTAATAAGAAAATTTTAGAGTGGGATATTCAAAAAATGATTTTTTTAACAAATCAAAATACTATATTTTTAAAATTTATATTTTAAAATAAATTATATAATATAAAGAAAATACAATTTATCAAAAGTAATCCTTTTACAATGTTTACTCAAAATAATTATTTATAATTCAAAGGTGATAACTTTTAATGATTTACCATCTTAGTGATTATTATTTATTTATTAATAATCTTATAATAATACTTTTTAATTTTTTACATTGGGTTTATCCTGTAATGTAATTTATCAAACATAACATCATATTTACATGGACTATAATTTCATGTCTTTTTTATCAAAGAGTTTTAATGATTTGAATACCTAAGGTACTTTTATCCAATACCTATCAACCTAAGAGGGTTTGAATTTATAGGAAATAATTTTCTATCAACTGAAGTTGTAGTGTACCCAAGATTGAAATATGAATATCTAGTACTAGGTAACTTTTTAGTCTTTAGTTTATAATCATCAGTTTTTACTTTGTTTATTGATAATGTTTGTAATTGTTTATAGATCTACAAAGTATTTTAAGAAAAATACTCACTTTTCTTTGGTTAGTTATTCTATTTGTCTAATTTTCTTAAAAACAATTCATATAAACATTTCATTATACTAATGTAAATGAAATAATTGTAGTTTGTCATCATATTTTGTAATTATTGGGTTGAATTTATGGGTTTTTATATATTTTCCTTTGTCTCATAGTTAGTATGCACTGTTAAAAAGATTGTGTGAGGGTACCTAAATGTGTAAAACTCTCAAGTTCATGTTTTTATTTCATATTTTGGATTTAATTACTTTTTCATGGTCTGTATCAAATCATGTGTGTTCTAGTAGAATCAGTGTGGGTAATTTTAGACTTTGGGTTTTGGTGCATGGTTTGATCATGTTTAGAAAAAACCATGTGACAACTATGTGGAAGTGTTTAAACTTATTAAAAAGTTTTTTTTCATGATTGTAACCTATTTTTCCAAACCTTCATCAAAACCGAGAATGTTGTTTGTGGGTCTCTAATGAATCCCAGTTGGTCGGTGTAGGATTCACCAAAATATGAAACCAAACCATGTGGGCTAATTGGTTTTTAAATGTTTTTAAAATTACCATTTTTAAATCATTTAATTAAATTATTTAGACTCCTTGAACCCCCCCCATTTTAATGGATCTTGGGTGAATGATAGTGGTGATATGTATCCATCCCTTTGTGATTTTTGAGATTCCCCATCCTCATTTCAAGTGGATTCTCGAGGTAAAACCTCTTCCTTTCCTCTTGTTCATCTTCAATCATTTACCCAACCCTTATTTCCATTTTTTGTTTTTCTTCCTTGAAACCTAAAGGGACTTCCAAGGTTGTATTAGGGTTTTAGTAAACTTTTTCTTATGGGGTTTGGTTGTTAGTGCCTGTAGTGGGAATTGCTTTTCCTATTTGAACCTCAATCGATGGTGATGTCTTCAATATCAATTTTTACTTGAACAAGTTAGGGAATTTGTGTTTTTTCAATATTTTGAATGTAATTTAATGAATGGGGTTTTTTAATATTATAATTTATATGTTTTTTATATATTTGATAGTCAAATGGATTTTATAATTCTTTTGGATTTGTTCTTCACATGCCAAAAGGGGGGTTTCAAGGGGTTTTGATTTATAATATGACATTTAAATTAAAAGTGTTTATAAAAAGGATTCTATGGTTTTTTAATTAACTATATGTTTTAAGGGTAATTAAATCTAATTGGGTAAATAATTTAGTAAATGAGAGGTTTTTATTTTTTGAACAGTTTTAAATAAAAAATGGTTTTGGTATTTAAAATGAATTTGAATGAGGTTTTGAATTTTTTTCTAAAGGAATGCTTTTTAAATGGAATTTCAAAGTACAAATAATGACTATTAGTAACCTGTGACTATTTTGAAAATTCTATTTTGTAACTTTTTAAATGAACTTGTTTTGGTTAATTTTGAACCCCCAATGAAGCCCCTTAATTTTTGAAATATTATTATGTTATGTGTGACATGGTTGGGGTTATTTCTTATGAGGTAGTTAGAGGTGATTTGAGATTTGTAATCTTATTTAATTTTGATCATTTAAAATGTTTGATTGATGAACATCTATTGTTTGACTTTCCTGGGATCACTAGTAACTGAGAGATAGAATGAGATTTATATTACATTAAGTCGGTCCATGAACTATATAGTGTCCTCTGTTGTGATGGTTTCCAAACTCTGGGTGATCTCATAAGAAATATGGTGTAAAAAGAATCACATGGATTATATTTGTTTGGATACAATGTACATTGATAGTTGGTCCTAT
The DNA here is from genome assembly GCA_963277665.1 of Viscum album. Taxonomy (NCBI): domain Eukaryota; kingdom Viridiplantae; phylum Streptophyta; class Magnoliopsida; order Santalales; family Viscaceae; genus Viscum; species Viscum album. The sequence goes on along the minus strand of OY728119.1, from coordinate 802,835,830 downwards.
GTATTTTGTAAATTTCATCATTTATAACACATTAGGACCAAATGTTCTTCCAAAGATACTAGATTAATGCTAAATAGAAAAACCTTTTATTTTTTCACTATCTCAATAAACTCTTACATCACCATTTATTTTTATCCATGTTGTTAGGATTGTGTTTTTTAATAGATTCTAAATGTGTTTTAATGGTATATTTGTAATGTGGTTTAAAATTTTGATTTAAAATTAGGGTTTTAATAAATTTGGTATAGGCCAAACCTATGTTTTCAAAGTGTTTATTTTTTTTAAGTAAAAATATATAAGAGTTTATAAAATATTCATAGATGTGAAGTCAGTTTTTATATTCTTACATATGAGAAATATATTTTTTAAATTTTGTTTCAAATTAGAAAGGATGAAATTTAATTTTAGTGTAATAGAAAAAATTATATAGTGGGATCCTATTAGGATTGGTTTTACTCACACCCTATATACACCATTTTGTGTATGTAATTCTTAGGGTTTCTTTTCAGATATCCAAGCTCCAGTTTCCCTCATGTAGGGTTGATTGAGGTGATAGTCAGTTTGGGATGTAGATCATGTGAATGGACCATACAGATGATGGTTGATCTAGTTTTTTATTTTTATTTTATTTAATTCCATTGAATTGTCCTTGATGGACCAAATTTATTTGTTTTATTTATTGGATATTGTTTCTTTTTTTGGGTTCAGTGATTTAGTTTATTTATTTATTCATAGTACATACTCTATTTGGTTGCCTTATTATTTTGAGATTATCCTTTTGTGAATAGGGATATGATATATGGATGAGCCATGTCAGATTTTTAGGTGGAATCTATGTTATGATATTTGGTATTCCAATGATGAAATTATTCCCAACTATTTTGTTTTGACACCCTGGATCTTGTCTCCAGCGCAAAGTGATTGTAAAATCCCCTCAAGTCCTGTCTTGGTCTATCATGGAAACCTAGTCTCGGGGTGTCCTGGTTTGGATCATGACACAAAAAATATTTTTTCCACCATTATATTAAATTTAATATAGAATAATTCCTTTTTAGTTAACTTTAATTAATTTTTTATGAAATATGATCTAGCCATGTTTACGATAGATATCTTATATGAGGTTTATATATCTTTATTTAATGATCTGATTAATAATTTTTATGAACATTATTTTATATACATAGATAAAAAATTATGCTTAGTTTTACTTTGTAAATTTACAAATATTTTAAATTCACCAACTATATTTCCTGATTTTTTAAAAAAAATCAATTATTTAATGAGATTTAACGTCATTATTGTTTTTCCTATCACATTTGAAGTGCTTATTAGTGTCAATATTCACTAAGTAAATATCTAATTTTGTGTATTGTTAACATATTGTACATGACATAAACACCCTGAAACAAATCTGATCGAATATTGATAATAAATACACTAGTACTAAGAGGAGGTCTTTCAACATTAAATTTATAATTAATTAAATTAAACTGGATGAAAGATAACCTCATTCCAAGAATATTAATTCATTGTACATGTTAATCATCTTAAACCATTTTCTATAATCTATCATTATTATTATAGGATCCAAGTACAGAATTCCTTTAGTGGTTATCCACATGTGATCCTATTTTCTCTGAATAAAAATTATATATCACCGGATTCTAGCATAGCCAATTTATCATCTTGAATTTTTCAACTTAACAGCTTCATATTTCATTGTTCTTGAAGAATGAAATTCTATGGATCTTGTCATTCATGAGAGGATTTGAGAATGAAAGTTTTGGATTTTATAGTGCAATCCATTGTGCATAATGATTCTCAATTAACCAGACGTAGAATGTTGTAGTAGTCTATTAATAGACCTAGAATATGTGTTTTATAATTTAATTAATTTCATATGTACCCTTAGTAAAAGGTTAAAAAAAATTATGACCATATGAAAATTATTAAAATAATAATATTACTTTTATTTAACAACATGATCTAACAGATAAAATTATGAATGTTATTTTAACAGATTATAAATTAATATTTATCATAAAAAACAATCTCATTCTACTAGTCCTTCATATAATTTTTGAAATATAAAAATAAATATTCAATTAAATGTTATTTGATATAATAAAGATTCAATAAAATATTATTTCATACAATAAATGTTCTATAAACATTATAGTGAATAAATATTAATTAAATATTTAATAAATAAATAAATAAATAAATATCATTTTAATTTAACAAATTTCCTTTTAAATGAATATTTATTTAATATATGTGATCATTAAAACCTGAATAAAATTATTCCTTGGTCTTAAAAATAATATTTATTATAGTGATTAAATTCAAATACAATTTAATTAAGATTAATGAGATCACATAGTGTGTGGCCCTCTAAGATTATTTCTCATCGACATTATGCGGTCTTGCATAAAACCCAAGATTACTATCTAGTAGTAGGTCAAGGAACCCAAAATAAAGAACTTAATATTGTAAAATCGAAAACCGCATATGAGTAATTATTATATAATATAATACTTTTTTTCAAAATATTTCATCAATAATGTTTCATACCCATCCCATCAATATATATTCATACACATAATTCTTTACCAATTTGAAATAAACTCACTATTACACTGTGGGAATAGATTGTAATGATATAGTTCTATTTTAGTCAAAGGTATAACATATCAATTTCTCTAAATATGGAAATGAAAATTACTTCCTCAATATATTCATTAATAACATGTCATTTGTGATGAAACCAACATACCCTACCTAATGTGAACATATGGAATCATTGTTTTGGTTTGTAAATATAATTGTGAATGTCATGAAATGTATTAATAGTAATATTAATGTCTAAGGACCATTACACACACTCATATAAATAAATATCTAATTACACATTAACATGATGAATTCCTATTAGAAGGGTTATTCTTATAGTCTATTGTCTTAGAAATTACCAACTCCAGTAAGCATGAGATGAAGTCTCATCTACTTATGAGTACTCACAACTTACTATCAACATACTATATTCCCCATCTTGAATTTTATCTAACAATAGAACAAGAATTAATAATATCTACATGGATCTTTATGTTTTTCATCATAGTAGAGAACTGTTATTCCCTTTTCAATGTGATATATATTCTAGGGAATTTTTTATTAAATTAATGTGGAGTAATGAACTGTTTGTAAGTTGATGTTAAATTAAAATTATCATCATTAAATATAAATGCAATCCAAAGTATAAATAGTTGGTTCTAGGACACCAACTTCTGTAATGATTTCTATCGGTAAATTATCTAAACCATCATATTGAATGACATATCTAGTGAATGAAAACACTAATATAAAAGGCTATTATCCCCCTGATTAGTTTTTAAACATCTAATTTAATACTTCTTCACACCGAATTTTGTGTGTTTCATTACCTGATAAATATATTTCTGATTAGATGAGAACTACTCTTAAAGAGATAGTAACTATAGATATTATCTAATAAATAATGATCAACCACATATAGTTATATATATATAATTCTATTTTCAATTAGATTATTATTTTTTTAATGATGTAACCCTATAGTTATTCCTTTACAAGAAAATGAGTTGTTTTACACTAATATTATCCATTAGTTCTATGGTAAGTCACTTTTATATAATTCCAATAGAGAGAAGAAAGTGATATTTTTTATATCAGATAAGAAGTTCATTTTAATGATGAGATATTTTTATGAGGTAAAAGGATTACTATTGAAGATTGAATCTACTTTCATCTCACACAACTTGAAGATATGTGTATAATCTTTAATAAATTAGGGGTAGAGGAGACTCTCTTCATTATAAAAGAAATAATACATAAGATGGACCAACCTAATGTAGAATTAATAAATATATTCTAATGATTCTAGGGTTTATTATTACCACATAAAGTGATAATATACATATTGAAGATATCTATGTGTTAGATTTCCTCTGTAATACAATAAATTTAAATATTATTAATTTTATGTGGGAATATATTGAATCTGTCTTCACTAGCATGGAGAAATTAAATATGATTCCGTATTTTAGCATTTTTAATTGAATATTAGTCAATTACATAAGAGATGGAGTATTGGAAGATTTGGGGGTAGTGAGAAGAATGAAATAAATATCATTGAATGAAGAAACTATTTCTTGGATTGAACTTCTTTTTTAGCCTTCCCTAAAAGGTTTTGTTCATATAAGTATGAACTAAAAACCTCTTAAAGTCATCAAGGATAAGAAATAATTAAAATTTAATGAATATTAAGGTCTTTTTGAATCTGGAACATATAAGAAATAAAAGAATAAATTTAATAACCCATGAATCTAATAGAACACTATGTTCAATAGAGTATTCAAGAAGCAACGTTATGTTTACATAAACCATTATATAAAAATGAAAATTTTAATCTATAATTTAAATTTTCACATATGAATAGTATTAAATTATTTAGAAAATATAAATAAAATTACTATATAAATTTATTGATAATTTCTTTATAATCACTCAACTATTAATGAAGATATTTTATTCTATAAAAATATGTTTCCTTTGAATATTAATTTTATTTATTTTTGAGAAAATATATTATAATTAATTTATATAAATACTATAAATGTTATTTTATAAAATGAAAATATCTTTTTAAATCATAATATCAAAATTTACATAGGGTGAAATTTTAGTATTTTTAGGAAAATATTGATTTTTTAGTGAATAGAGAAAATGCATATTTTTTTCAAACATTCATTACTTTTTAATTAATAAAGTAATTTAAAAGTCCCATTATTAATTATTTTTATTTAAAACTAACATAATTATTATTTTTTTATATTTAATACAACTAATTATTTTTTTTAATAATATTTATGTAGGGTTTTAATATATGATATTTCTTATTCTTAAGAACACATTTTTCTAAAAATTATTTTAATGCAAATATTGTTTCTCCATTTTAATTAATTAAAATAGACCTTAATGAGTGATGATTTAAATTTTATTTATAGATTATATATCTCTAAATATTAATTTAAACGAATTATTATTATTATTACTTTGTAGATAATTATTATAAGATTGTCTTATACTTGAAAAATGCAATTCAAGGAAAACATTTTTTGAGCCATCTATGATGTTAATTTTTAAATAAATTATGCCACTTAATTGAATTGAATTTGGTAAAATTTATTATATATTTTGAATCATTTTTATTAATATTATATAATAGTTTCAACTAAATGTTTTGGTCATAATGAATAGTAAACAATAGTAAATATATGTAATTATAGTTAATGCTAAAACTAGTTAATCATGAGGTTAAAATAATGGGGTAAATAAAATAACATGTTTATTTTGAATATAATAGGAGTTTATCAGTCTTATATATAACCTAAAAACCTTTTAAAATTTTTTTTAGGTGCCTCAATTAAGATTTACAGTCCATTATTCAACAGTTTTTGGTATTTACTAGCATGTCACTCCTCCTCCCATATAAAAAGGAACCTCATATCCTCTCCTTTAAAAACATAAAAAAACCATTAGTTTACCCCAAAAATACCCAAATATATTTCTTAATTTCATTACCATTTCCTTGTGTCCTTTGTTTATTTAAAATCTAATCTATGATGCCTTTAGTTAAAATCATGAAGAGGTTGTCTAAAGAGGAGGCATTGTTCTTAACCGAGCATCTTTGTTTTATTTATTCTTAAACCACATTGAAAACCTTCTTAATAATTATTATATAAAAATAAAAAAATAAAATATACTATTATGTTATTATGTTAACTTGATAGCCAAAATCCATATTCACTTCCATCAAATGGGAAACAAAATCATCATTTTTGTGTATGGAGGACTACCACCTCATGGATCGATGTAATTCATTTTCCATCATCACCACACAAAAATATTAATAGTGATGGTTTTAATGAATATATATGATATTAATAACATTTTAGTTATTCTTGTAAATTAATATTTCATATTATTTCTGACCATACCATCATTTGAAAATGATAACGTCGTTCATGTTTACAACAGACTACCGCCTCAGAAAGTGATACGATTCATGTTTTATTACTACATCACGTGGATGGTATATATAAGTGTATTTGAAATAATTATATGATATTTATTCTGTAATTATAATTATTTATCAATAAAATAACCCTTACCTTATTTCTATCATGATCATTGAAAAATGAAAATGTTACTCATGCATACATACGACATACCGTCTCCATGATTATAACGTTGATCATTTTTCATAACCATCCTTCATGATTGGTTTTAAAAGAAAAAATTCTGTTTAAAAATTATAATTATTTCATTATTATATTTATGTATATGATTAATTAATAATATATTTTACCTTATTCAATATGATAATTTTTTTTGGATATATGAGTCGACATCTTCAGAACACCCACCGTGGACATAACTGATTACATAATTAAATAAATCATTAAAATAAATGAAGTAAATGGATTAAGTATAAGATATTAAAACAATAAAAGTTTATTAAGAGAAAAAAATAGTTTATATATGTTTTTCAAATATGATACAAAAGACATACAAGACAAATTATGGACTCGAGGTAAGGGTTTCATCTCAAAACTTCATTCATTGAGATAGATGTTCTTTAATGCACTTAATTTATTTTAAATGGTGTATATACATACCCTTTAAATATTATATCATTAATCATTTATGATACATTATATTTTAAGTTATTTTTTTTACTTCATCCACATAAGTAATGATTCAATAGTTACCAATGAGGTAAGAGTTTATGTTTTAATCTCATTTAAATCCAGATTGTTTATGCTTGAATTTTCAAAGTTGGAAATTAGTTGATCATTTTATAATAAAACCTTTTAATTTAATTATATTATGGGTTTTCATGAAATTTTTATATAATAGTACCATTTTTCTATATTTTTTACTTAAATCAATTGAGAAATTGTTTTAAGAAAAGTTGACATCATTTCTCTCTTCAGTCAATAATATTTTTTCTTGCATATCCATGTTTTAAAAAAAAGAATCTTTTTAACATTCTAAAAATGATTTATTATGTAATTTTTTACCCTTTTTGTACAAAATAAATTGAAAGGAATATTCTTTTAATTTTCAAAATAATTTACTATTTAACCATTTTACAACAATATGAAATGAATATTTTCTAACTTATACATTCTATATAGAATTACCTGCTATCATATTTTGTAAGTTTTATATTTTGAATAAGTGTTTTTAATGTAAAAAAAATGGTATTTTTCTCAATAAATATTTCATGTATTCTTTTAATAACATTTTCTTAAATGATGGTAACTTTTGATGTTATGTTTTTCTTCCAAATTATGTATATATTTCCCTCACATATATACCTATATTATTATATCTTGAATTGATATGGTAATACGTTCCTTATTTTCATCTCTCATATTCCGTCATAATAAAATTTCATTTGATTATGATTTGATACAATATTATTTAACCCATTTCTTTTCATGGTTAATTCTTATATTTATGAATTATGATTAAATTCCTTTAATAGAAAAAATAATCATGAACATTTAATAATGGGTTCAACTAGATTCTTATCTAATGCATTGGGTAATGTTTTAGTCTCATGAGATGTTGTGTACGGTATTAGGGAGTAAACATATTCCATTATGGTACTTTTTCCACCATATGATATTGCCTAAGCAGTTATTCTTGACTCATGTTTAATTCTTTTTATATTTTTCTACCACGTTTCATATGATTCAATTATCCTATTATACTGTGTTTGTTATATAATGATCCCATGTGATTACTCTTGACAATTATCTTTTTTTATATCATGTTATAAATTTAATGACAATTTATTATTCCTTATCATGTTTATTTTCTTACAGGGATTTTTATATCACCCCATTTTTCTATGTATTACCTTGGTTATTCCATTTATTTTATGAGCTCAAAATTATTTATGATCTCATCATTAAGAATAAAATAAATAATTTTATTTTTGTTTCACTTTGATGTATTATGGACCTAGCCTTATAAATAAACTAGACCTTATAACCTTTGGGTTAAAATTAATGAGTGTTTATGTTAAAGATCATTTAATAATATGTAATAAGGGCTTGGATCCCTATAAAAAGTATAAAGAGGTTGGTTAAAAGAGAAAAGAATTGATGGAAAATAATATTTTATGGAATATTGACCCCTCCAAAAGAATAATAAGTTCAGTTAATATCGTGATGAATAATCTAAGAGGATTTATAAAAAATAAAATAATAACTATCTAGATAAAAGACTAGAATCTCATCAAATATTAGAATATTTAAAGGTTGGAAATCCCTACATTAATTTTTTAATGTTTGAGCTGTTATTTCGAAGTGAATATTAGTTAATTTAAAGTATTCTAGAGAAAAATATGATATATTCATTGAATGCTATGATTTCAAAATCTTCTCTACCACATTTTTCTACAAAGAAGATAGTTGAACCTTTTTATGAAGTCTAAAAGAAATTGAAAATTCCAGAATCAGTTTCCTAAAATTGAAATGATAGTAAAATGGGAGCATATATCTAAATTTCATCGGAATAAATTTCATCAACACTTATAGATAAATTTCAGAAATATATAACACAAAATTAAGTCATATTTGATTCTTGTAAAAAGTAATATACACTTTTAAATTATTTAGTTTCTAAATATATATCTACCAAAAATCTATTAAAACATTAAGATAAATCAGTGGAGGATTCTATAAATAATTAATAAATGTGTGATGAGGAAATTATGGTTGATTCACTATAACTTAAATATGATATGTCAAAAAAATTGGTCCCCTATAATGAAATAAATATTGAAAAATATAAAGGACATAATGAAATTGATACAAAAACTTTGGATGAAATAAAGTCCCACTAATAAGATCAACAAAACATAAGAACTGAAGAAGGTTAATCAAAAACTATATCTTATGAACCTATGAATTGAATGAAAATAATAGAAAAATAAATATTTTTTATCAAATAAATAACTTTTTTAACTAGGTATACATGAATTCTTATAGACATGAACCCCATGCTCGACTACCTATATGACTGGAATATATATTTTTAGATGTGGAGAATAACGAAATTGGATATTGATGAATAAGTGGGAATCAAGTCTAATGTGTTCATCATCATAATGAATGTTAATCTCATTTATATAATTTTAGGAAATAAATTAATTGTATCAAATTACTTTATACCAACTCGGATCATTTAGTATAAAATCATGTCAAGTTAAAGAAAGTGATAAAGAGTCGAAATAAATTTTTAGAAGAATAGGAAAAGGAATTGAAGACCGTAAACAATATTCAAGAGTTCTTGAAAATGTTCTAATTAATTTAGAAGCCCTAATATACTTATATTATAAAGAAAATTTAAATTAACTTTCATTGTAAATATCTCTTTCATATTTTCATTTCAGAAGCTAATGATGGGGTTTCTTTTTTACTTCTATGATCAATATTAAAATTTTTAAATTATTTTTAAAATCCTTGAGTGAACTATTAATGAATTTTTTAATTTAATTTTTTCATAGAATATTTTTTCATTAAAAATTATTGTTTTCATTTATACATAATTTTTTATAGAGGTAAATAAATTTTAGATATCACTGACTCTAAATATCATATAAAAGAAATCACTTACCTTTAATTAATTAAACAATAATTGAAGAACGTAAATTTTAGGGAGAGATAATTAATTATATATATTCAAGATGTTATTCTAAGGGGGGTCATCTGTAATAAATGATATAACTTTTAATCCATTTTCTCACTTTAATCTTAAAATTATTTCCTCCTCATTTTCTTCACTCTTTGCTTATGGTTATTTTTGAAAATCACAAAAGGGGAAAATTTTGAGAATAATAAGTTTTTCATTTTATTTATTATCTTACTATTGTGTTTGATTAAAAAGGTTTTGTTTAGGGTGATATTGTTTTACAAAATAAAATAAAATGAAGTGACAAGAAAATCAACTACCGAATGATAAAACATAGAGGGAGTTTTTTACCATAAACTGTATGTAGTGTCCTTTAGAATTTGATTCAAACTTATTTTTCCTTATGTATCTTTTTTGTCAAAGAAAAAGGGGATATTTTTGTGTAAAATACTGATTTTTTATTCTTTTTTTAAATTATAATACAATTTATAGAAGATTGCTTTTTTGGAATGTTTTATTTTTAGTTTTTGGTATTCAGGTTTAATATCTAGTTATTTAACATCTGATGAACTTAATTCATATTCATGTTTTTGTACATTGATAATTTTACCTATTATTCATTCAACAAACATGAGATCACTATATATTTGTGCACATGGGATAATAGAAGAAAATATACATCCATCAGATGATGTTATAGATAATATAATTATATTGAATCTAAACCCGATGAACATAGAATACAATAATTGATGTTTTTTATGAATCCATATATAAATTAAACTAAAGGATTCTGGGAATGGTAGATATTTCATGAACTAGCTAGATATTTTTTGATCATTTTGATGTTTTTCATTTTCTTGTTGTTATTAAGTGATTCTGATTGTGTTATCTTTAGAAAGATTTTATTAGACAATCAATGTGTAATATTTTCATTATTAATAATCTAATATTTTCTTAATGATGAGTCTTATTTGATTAATCCCTCATGATTGAATAGATTTAGGGATATGGAAACGTTATTTTTTTATCCCTCTAGATTGAGGAGCTTCTAGGTTTGACGTTTTACCCTTTGATGGGTTTTAGTCAATGAAATAATTTTTTAGACTTGTTTTGAGTCTTCTAATTAAAGAGGGGATTATGGATAAAGTTACCTATTAAACCCCTTGGTCTAATATTTGAAGAATCTTTGGGTATTCAATTGTAACTCTTATGAAGGTTTTATAGTCGTGGAACTTCCAGACCTAGAAGTGAGATACCTAAGATAAAATCTAAATATCTTGTAATGATTTTTTAGAAAATGTGAAAGTTTCCTATGAATTAGAATCACATTAGTATGTATTTTTATTTAGGATAAATTAAATTTTTATTTTATTCTATGATAATTTTTTTACATTGACTATTTGTTTCTATGTTGTTGTGTTTATTACTTTTATCAATTGTTGTTTATTATTCGATATACTTATTTTAACTGTATTTATATTATGTACTCGAATATATATTTAATTGATCAGAAATTGTATCCTCTGATCAAAATAACATTTTTATTTGGTATAAAATTTAGATTCATTTTTTAAACTATAATTCACCCCAACTTATAGTGTGATATCCACCTCTGTGGAACCAAATATGTGATGGTGTCGAAACATGTAAAAACACTTTGTGTATATCAATTTTTTTTATTCATTACATGTGGTTACTTTATGTATTTTAAAACAAAAAAAATATCATTTTTATAGGTATTTAAAGGTTCAAATATCTAAGGGGTATAATTTTACAATAGTAATTGGAATTTTGTAAATTGTTGTCACACCGAATTATCCCCCCTCACCGTCAGGTGACTACACCTACTCCTGAGGAACTATAATTCATATTAATGTTATATAGGTTTTCAATGGTCAGATTTATTTTTCAGTCCGGGTGATTTTCACTAGGCTAATGTGAATTTTATATTTTAAGTGATTTCAGAGGTTCCAGAGATGGGAAAATCATTCATCATTCATGTTCAAGTTGGGATGGTGATTTTTTCCAAAAAAATGAAAAACAAGAATAAAATAGAGTTATTAAGTCTTATAAAAATATCAAATGATAAATAGGTTACGTTACTATATGAAGGTGATCAAAGTGTTTGTTTATCTAAATATATTGAGAATTATTCAGATGATAACTTGAGTAAAAGATGTGATGAAATTGTATTTAATGAATCACTCATTGGTTTTTATTTTTAAGTTAATGATTATCTTAAAATAGTCCCTATTTATTTTTTCACGTATATACTTGCATATATCAAGGGGATACAAAATGAAAATTCTCATCTAGAGTTATAAGATGACACATTGGAAGAGGCATTGGCTAAGAATTTATAAAATTGTAGCACTCTAATAAAACATATTAATGTCAAGGAGGAATCAATATTACTTTTCAATGAATTATTTTCTCTAGTCGATGATGAATTTTAAATGGTTTGTTTTGGTGAAATTTTCTATTGAGAATGTTTGTTCTGGATTATTTCTTGTATTAAAAAACTACCAATAATTTCTATAAATGTAAAATATGGTTAGTTAAAAGTTAAACAAAATAAAATAAAATACATCAATGTTTATTTTTTATATTCAAGTAATATTCATTCAAATCAGTAGAAAATGATGAAAACATAACATGAATAATGGTATAAAATAGTTTAACACTAGAAGTGAGATCATAATATGTAATATCTTGAGTTTAATGTAAATCTAAGAAATCTAAAAAACAAAACGTACAAAATAATTACAATATTTTAAAAGAAGAAATTCTTATAAAAAATATTTTGAAATTATAATTAATTTAAAAATAAATAATTTTGGTGTTAAGAAAATCTTTGAGTCATCTCTTGATCATCCCACAACAATATATTGAAAGAAACTCACCCATAATACTATAAATTGTGTTTGTACTTATGTTTTTTAATCTTCTATTATGGGATTAAAGATAACATTTAAACAAATATAGGTGAAAAAATTATTATAAACCCACTAAATTATAAAGGATGGATTTAATCATATCTAGGAATAGAATATCTTTAAAATTACCTCAAAAGTAATGTGAGTAGTAAGATTAGAATTATAGTCAGTTAATATCTAAAGTTAGGAGAAATAAATTTAATTGAACATTGTTGGTGTTGTTGGAAATTTAGGTATAAGGTTATTAAATGTTTTTATTATATATTAAATCATGAAGATCCTATAAGGAAAAAATTTATAGGATGTAAATCTATATTAAAATATGAACTTATTTGTGTAGAATCCAACTTCACAGAATAATAAAAAAATTCATACAAGAATATTTTTTATTGAATTGAAAATTCCCATGAGACCTATAATAAAAAATTTCATAGTGAAGAAGGCTATTTCTATAAAACAACTCTACACAAATTGAAGTCTAATTTAAAGAGAATACTAAAAAATAATGTGAGTAAATAAAGAAGATAAGAATAAAAAATCCCCTTGGGGGAGAAATAGGAGAATAAGGTTAATTAAACTACACCCAAGAAGAATATTATAACGTATGTATCATCAAAAAAGATGAAATTATTTTTATTTGTTAGTAAAGGCTATATCATGGACCATTATAAGTCGGTCATGAACATAAATATTTAAGGAGGAAAGATTCATTCAAAAATATAGTCAATATAAAAAGGGGATAATAGAATTTTTCATGTGGTTTACATCCAATATTGAGAATATTAATTTCATGAGAGGTTTCCAAATGAGATAACATGAATGACATTGAGATGTAATGAGGAAGGTTATAACATTTTTGTCATATTGATAAGAAATGTGTGATTTTTTCTAGGATAAAAAGGATCCTTGAAACACACATGGAAATAAAAAGTGACATTATGTACTAAAAACGTTTCTTTGAAAGAGTCTAAACACAAAAAAAAGGTAGAGCATGTGCTAAAATAATATATTAATATTTGTCCATCTTGGTTGTAATTTGATAAGAAGATAGAGAAATATGATAAGAATTAATATTCATTAACTAAAAAAATTACAAAGACGCTTCCATCTAAGAAGAAAGATGAAGATCTAAAAAACCATTTTTCTTAAAGTAGTATATATTTGTAAAATCAATGGTGAATCAATCAGGAAGAGTTATTGAGATTTTAGAGATGAAATGAATATATATTTGGGTTGATAACTAGGTATCAACCTTGTTTCTCTTATTAAGGATTTGATAGAGTCTTAACTAATTTTATTACTTTTAAATTTTTACTAATCTCTATAGATAATTAATGTTAAAATATAAAAATTGGGAACTATATGAAATTTTTTATCACCATATATATGTAACATTGATTTATTATTGAATGATTTAACTAAATATTATTATATTTAATTGGTAGTGAAATACATCCATGAATAATTATAATTAAGATAAACCCTTGAGAGTTATCTTAAAAGTGAAAATTCTAGATATTTATCAGTTTGTAGTTAAATTTATAATTTTATAAATCCCTTGGAAAAAAATTAATGTAATATGATCACTTTCTATCTTATTTGTATTATTTTTAATCCGGTTAATAAGGAGGGGATTTTTAAAAAAAATCATAGTGGGAAAGAAATTCTTACAATTATGTTTCTTAAATTTTTCCATTGAATATGATATTAGGTTGTGAATTTCTTGAAAATTTTTTCTATACCAGACCTAAGAAGTGAATCACAGTTTGTATCACATTGTTGAGAGTTTATAGAAATCTTTATTTTTTCAAAATATTTCACTCTTATTTTTTATACTGAGATTTCCTAATGTAGACATAGATTTTATTAGTTGATTACACATTTCTAATAGGAATTTTATATTACCATTATCTGAAAAATAATCGTATTTCTCTCAAATTTTATCTCTAAATAAAGGGTAAGGATAGAGAACAAAAGAGAATAACGAAATATAGAAAGGAGTACATATCTGGTGATAGAATAGAACATTATAAAAAACAATGTACTTTTCTTTTATTCAATTTTTGTGTTGCATGTTCTTGTTGTGTGTCGGGTAAAGCATAAAAAAATACACTTATCTTACCTAGTAACAAAGCTTAAAATATAAAAGGTATTAAAAGTTTACAATATTAATAATAATTTGATAAAAATTGATCATACATGATTCATACCCCTCTTATGTGACTTTACCCACTCATGTGTCACAAATGTTTTTCGAAAGGGATATAATATGACCATTGATCCTAACATTCGATTGGAAAATATAGTGTGATCAAGTTTCAAATACTTCTTCATCAATATAAAAACTTTTACCCTTTAAATCTCTTATTTTAATTGCGTAGTAACTTATGTAACTTAGAATATTAAGGAATTTGTTTGAGGGATTCTTGTAGAGGTATGTTAACATCCACAATCTATAAGGATTATATAATATTAATTTACATTTATTACTCTTATTTATTCATTTTCTAGACTATTCTTGAGGAATATTTTAGTGGTAGATCATTTTAATCCCTATGTTTTTATAAGGGTGATTCTGATTTCTTCTTGTATGTTTTAGGTCTCTATTCTTTTTCCCTTTTTCATTATCCTTGGTCTGAGTTTTATATTCCCTCTAATTTTTTCAGAATTCAATTCTTCTTATTCATCAATGTATAGATGGTTATACGTGGTAAATTAGAGTGAATCTCTTTTTCACTCTTGCTTGTTTCCATGCTCACATTACTTTTGGATTATGAATGGGTTGAGTTGTTATACTCCCTATGATTTTTTACATTATCTTAAAAATTAATACTATTTAATTATTTAATTATTCTGTTTAATTATATAACTTTTCAATCATAGGATATTATGTGATCCATACTTTTAGTGATGATCTAGATGAGGGTTGTTCAAAGGGTTACTTTTAATAAAATGGTGGTGTTTGGAGGGATTTTCTGAATGGTGGTGGGTGTTTATATTATTACATGAAGGATGGTTTGGATTTTCTTTGTTGATTCCCAAATCTATGTTTGACTTGGGAAGTGTATCTTCCTCTTTTATTGGGTTTTTGAAATTGTATATGCTAATTATAAGTAGAAAAACATTTAGTTCCTTGTACTTCATCACATTGATCATTATAATGGTTTGGATAATAACAAATACCACATTCCCTTAATATTTATTTTCCCATGATTTATTTAGATACAATTTTCTAACCAAAGTGGTTACTTCTTTAATCATGACACTAAAAGGGGTTATTCAGAAGACCATACCTCCTGAAATCCTTTAATATAAATAACTTATATCCCAAATTACTATGAATTTTGGGAGATCATCTCAATCTATATGCTTTATTCTACTTGGTATTTTTCAAAAAAATATACACTTGATAATTCATATAAATTATTTTTTACAATATATAGAAGGCCTTGATATAAAAATACTATAAAATAGTGCTCCACAATGGATTACTACGGAGAGCCGAAACATGGATTCTTAAATATTTCATTAAAATCATATAAATAATATTTAAATGATTGTATTATTTTTATATATTTCCTTTATAATAATACTTCTTCATGATGGGGGTATGAACTTCTAGAAAAATATTCTCTATATTTCATTTAATCTATTTAACTTTTGGGTCAAATAACACTTTTGTATCCTTTTTTTAAATCAAAAAGTAGTTTATAATGAGTTTAATTTATCATTAGGTTGGGTTTTAATGTTTTTATTGTTCAATTCAAATATCTATTACTTTAATTTTAATTAATATTATCAGATATCCATATATTATAATATATGAAAAAGTTTTAATGAATTATTTTTAATGTAAAATAGTATACTTCTATTTCCTGAAGAGTTGTGCACAATATACAATATAGGTAGAGTGGAACCCATTGGATGATAGATTATAACATCTTATATTGTTTCATCAAATCCTATGGTACTTTAAATATAACTATTATGTTTTTTACAGTACATTTTAATAAATTTAATTCGTGGATTGAGGGAATAGATATAAGAAAATGTGATTATATGTGCCGAAAAGTGGATTTCATGAGAAGCTCAGAGAATATATTATTTCATTTAAGTTATCACGTTTATAGTGTTTTTTTTATTTTTATAAGATGCACTATCTTGTGAGGATTACATTATAAAGATATTATCATTTATTTTTGTAACCATTCTTTATGTTATCCCTTGTGATTGAAGACATTATAAGATATGGAAGTTGGATTATCTGACACATTGAGATCAATGAGATTTGGTGTGTGAAGGTATATCAACCAATGGGATTATAATCAAAGAAGTATTGGTGTGGATATGATGTCAATCAATAGATTTAATAGGGTATTTAGGGTATATCTACCTTTGTATAAATATGGTGTAAAATAAGTTTATGTTGAAACATTATACCTTTAGACAGGTCTCCAATCAAGGAAGATCCAACTGTGAAACTAGAATGCCTAGGGTTAGGTTTAATGATCCTCCATCTTATTTGGATAAAATTAGTTGTTTATTAGGAATTGAGGGTATATTTGTCCTAATATCTATTAGGGTTATTCAAATTTTTATTCAAGAATCCGAGCATTGTTTTTATTTTTTGTTCCTTTTTCCCATTGGTATTACATTTATTATTTTAGATTCTGACTAATAATATTATTATTTTCATTGTTCTTAATTATTTTTTCAGTTTTCATTTACATTTCATTAGTTTAATTTATGTGGAAAATTATTCATGTTTACATTTCAGATTTTGATACTCTGATTTGATTATAACAAAATATATTTGATCGACTAAATTCAAGAGTCGAAAAAAAGTTATAGTTCAATTTTGGACTATAATTCATCCCATCCCCCTCTTATGTAGTCATATCGTACATAATCTAGGAAAACATTTGGTATCAAATCTATTCTATACATTTTATTTTTTCTCATAACTTATAACATAAAATATCTTGTGTTTTTTTGTTTATTTGTACTCATATCATTTTACTAACACTATTTTTGTAGTAGATAGAAAAAAAATTGTTTGATATGGCTTGAATTATGTATTTTGTTTGTTTACATAATCTAAATCCAAATATACCACCAATATTTTAGGGAAATTACTATGAATATTGGTTTGGCGATATGGTAAATTTAGTTATAAGCATAATAGTAGAGAATTATCTCATGTTTGCTTGAAGGAAAAAAATTAAAAAAAGGAATTATATGGATATACTCAAAAATAAATAGATGAGTTTCATCTGGAATTCCATATGAGGAATACTTTTCTATGTAAAATTCAAATATATCTCTACAATCAAGTTTCATATTTCTAGACATCATGTGGAATCTAGAAAAATCATGAAGTAAATAACTTTGGGACATCAAAAGTACGTAAAACCCAACACGCTATGTTGCATGCTTATTATCAGGTATTTTATTTACTTCTAGAATAATCAAATACTCAAATATACTATAGATTAATAACTATAGTTAATAAAATTTAGTCACTGGGTGAAAATAATTTATTGGAAAATTAACACATTCAAAAATTGATTGAAATATTACCTAAAGAATGAGAGTGAAAGAATACAACAATTGATGACACCAAATATATTATGAATCTATTACTCAATTATTTAATTATAAATCTCATTAAATATAATAAAATAATGAAAAAAAATTATTAAAAAAGAATAAACATATTGGGGTTTTTTCATCAATGTCCGGAGTTTCAAATTTTAAAAGAAATAATTCAAAATGTAATACATTTAAAAGAACATATATTAATTTCTGGGTTGATAGTGATTTGAAACCTAAAAATGGGGAACAAGAAATATTATTGAGAGGATAAACTATCACTAGAGGCATTATATTGGCGATGTTATACGTCAAGGAACTAGGGCCATGACTGTCATCAGTATATTTCATCGGTAAAGGATATCATGTCATTTTCACCATTTATGTTACCTCTTTTGTTTTGTGGCCTAACATTTTTGAGTTTGTGTAGACCATCTTTATGGAGGTCATTAGTCACTAGGGAATACTGGGGAAACATTTTATTGTGAATTGTTCCAAAGAATTATAGGTTCACTCATCTCTTAAGGGGTTTTTTTACATTGTAAGGGATGCACTTATAGATTAAATATGTGTTCATGAAATTATTTATAGTAAAAAAATTAATTACCTTGTTCATAAAAGTGATCAGTTTTTATCATGTATCAATGTGAACAACTTTATATATCATCAGTTCTCCATCAATCATTTGAATATTGGTTGTACTATGATTCAAATCCATATAGCAGGGTACTCTAGAACTTGTTGTCATCTATAGAGGTAGTAGGTGTTGTGGATTTTTTATCTGCCCATGAGAGAGGTTCCCTACATATAATTGTGAAGAGATTTAAAACTCACATGGTTTGGTGTAATTTATTGGGACATTCCTTACCTTTTATGGTGGGATGATAAAGATTGTTATAGTTCCTTTTAAGTTCATGCATCTTAAACTGATTGAAGTTCATTTTAAGTTGTTTATATAGTACCGATGATTCTCTTTCTAAGGATTTACCACTTTAACCAAGTGAAGTTCATTTTAAGGACATGCATCAAGGAGAAATAATGTGTCTTTTAAGGTTGTGAAACTAGGACCGTGATGCTTTATAGTTTAGGGTCATGTGACTAGTTTTTATTTTGAGTAGTTTAATGACATGTATAATGGACTGCAGGTTATCCAATTTCAAGACTGGTAGTTAATAATTCTAGGTAAAAGGAACCTTGAAATTGTTTATACATGACTTGTGCATAATATGCACTTTCTGGTTCAACCTAAATGATGACTCAAGAGAAGGTAGGTTAGGGGATTGCTCCTATTTTGAGGCTCATGACATAAATGGTTCATAAATTGGATTTGAAGAAGCTAGTTGGGTTAGTAGAAGTTATGGAAATCATTTTAGAGCAACCAAGTTAATTATCCTGAGCCTGGGGTGTTTTGTTGATTACCTAATCATATAGAAACCCATTATCAAGGAAATACATGATTTTTAAAACCCATTGTGTCATATTATCAAATCCTAGGTATGGTATCACTTAATATTATTAATCCATATTATCAAATGAATTCATTTTCAAAGGGGATCACTCTAGTGTGCATCACTCAATTGTGTATTTTAAGAGGTTGTAGAGTTATTCCAGGATAATGAAATTGAATAGTGAGTTTATTATGGATAGAGTGTTGATAAGGTATTCTTATCTATTAATTTATCCTAATTAACAGACCAAAGTGAACAAGGGGCCTAGGTTGACTAAATTCTAGCATGATGTTAGGAACCACTTAATTGATTATCCAGTAATGTCCTAGAGAAAAAAGGAACCCTCATATAGTATAGGGGTGAAGTGTAACCTGTGTATGGGGACCGACACTACTAAAAAATAGGCATTTTAAATCATTTGTGTTTATCAGTGCTATAAAATCACTAATAAATGGAATCTTTATCAGCTCTAAAGAAATTGATGATAAATTTAACCACTCATTAGTGCTTTTTCTTAGCGCTGATAAAAGTTTCATTTATAAGAACTGATAAAGTGTACCATTTATCAATGTTTTTTAGCTCTCATAATGGAATCCTTTATCAACAATTTTTTAGCGCTGATAAAGGTCCAAATAAATAAAATTAAATAAATAAATAAATAAAATTTAAAAAATGAGTTTATTAAAAAAATATTACAAATTTTATTCAATAAATAATTAATGATAAAAATTAATTAATTGATTATAAATACTAATAAATAGTTTGTATTGAATATATAGATATATGAAAATTGAAAATGAAACAAATTAAGAATAAAAATATGTAAATTGAGAAAATTATTAAACATATTATTAATTATATGGTTATTGATAATGTTAATAAACAGTATATATTAAATATATAGATATATATTAATTTATATAAATATAATTTATATAATAACAAATATTATTTATTCTTTACATTAAATAGTAATATATTTAGTGAATCATATTTTATAATTAAAAATTCATATGAAGTAAAAATACTAACTAATTGCATAGAGTAATGGACATAATAGAATGTTGTTGGATTTTTCAATTTATAAAATAGATCAAACATATCATATTGATTTCACATATATGTAATTAATGAATTTTTATATACATACGCACACACACACCTTTTTTTAAATTTAATCAGTTTATATTATTTATTTTATATTTATTTATTTACAATGTTTTAATATTTTCAAAATGTATTTATAGTTATTTCAATATATATCCTTTTTAAATGATTTATATTTAAAAAAACATATCCAAATTTTTAATACATTGTACTCATTTTTAATTAATCAATTTCACTCATTTTAAATTCATGAACTTAATATTAAATATTCATTAATAATGAAAAAAATACATTTGTAAACAAATATTTATATATAAAAGTATTTATAAATGTATATTTACTATATTTATAAATTTATAATTATAAATAAATAAATAATATTTGTTTAAAAACTATTTATATAATTATAAATAAATAATTATAAAATTATAATAAATTAATTTAACTAAGGAATTTATTTACTATGTTTATATATATATATATATATAATTATATAAATACATATAATGATATAAATATTATTTTTTCAAAAGTATTTATACAATTTTAAATAAAAAATTATATATTAAACGAATTATAAATCATTATTTTATAAAAATTAATATTATAATTATTATAATAATATATATCAATTAAACATTTTTAAAAAGTGTTATTTTTAGAAACAAATTATACGTATTTTTATGCTTTAATGTTTTAGTGTTGATTAAGGTTGATTTGATGAGCTCTAAAAAAAGTGTTGACAAAGCTTCATTTTATCAGCGCTTATTAACTTAGCGCTCATAAAATGTATCTTTATCATCACATTTTTTACACTGATAAAAGTGTCATGATCTATTTTGAGAACCCTAACCATCACGAACCATTTCGAGATATCTGAAGCTCTCTGATGAAAAGATCGTCCATTGGTGCTCCTTATTGTCAAATCTAAGCTTGAATTTAGGCCAGAATCAATGCCCAAACTATTCCAAGGCTTGAATCCAAGTCTCAAGCGATTCAAGGGTTGAACAACACCTCAACGTGATTGAAATATAGTTTTTTCTATATATATATTTTCCTTCGATTATCCACTGAACCTTCTCATCCTTCATTCTTGTATCCCAACATGTCTATCTGCACTATCCTATAATTAAACATCACAAAATGCATTATATTTTAGATATATTAAAGAATCATCTTCCTCAATATCATGTGGATAACTCCTTGGGTCAACATCGGTATTGTTCGACTGGAAATATATGAAACCCAATGTTTGTTAATGTTTTGGTGTGTTATAATATTCTCCCAAACCAAATGTTAGTCCTTCAGGATTGATCAAAAATTTTCTAAATTTGATATTATCATTGAAACGTAACTTATTTAACAAAGAAAAATGTATTATTTAAATTTTAAAGAATATTTTAAATAATTAAAGAATAAATATTATACCAATATATTTATCTAATTTTGAAAAAATAAAATATTAACATTGATTAAATAAAATTAAATAAATAATTTTTAATAGAATCAATTTTGTTGAAATAAAAACTATTGTTTATGGATAAAATCTCCACACCTTTAGAATCCAACATATAGTCAACTTTTATTTGGATTTAATAATTTAATGAAATTATTTTTCACTATAGATTCTTAATTCTATTGAATTTTATTATTTACTAAAATAAACATAAATCCATTTTTTATGTCTTTATAGTGTTAATATGATGCCCTATTGATGGTACCATCATAATTACATGACATAAAAGAAATCCATTAAAATAAATTACAATGATCTT
Organism: Viscum album; assembly: GCA_963277665.1. NCBI lineage: Eukaryota > Viridiplantae > Streptophyta > Magnoliopsida > Santalales > Viscaceae > Viscum > Viscum album. The sequence goes on along the minus strand of OY728119.1, from coordinate 802,813,219 downwards.
TTATATTGACAGTTTTATAGAATTAGAAGAAAAAATTAACTAAAAATCAATTATTATTAATCTAATGAACATTTTTTAGAACAATATTTTCAAAAACATGATCCATAAGAATCCTTAGTTGTTATTGTTTAGATCAAGCATCTCATGTAACATTGTTCTTATTCACATCAAGCTCCTTATGCATATATTTGATCCAATAATAATCCTAGTCAGCCTCTCTAAAAGATTTAGGATCTGCTTGGGGAAAATCAGGTTTTTTGTAGAATCTTACCCCCTAGAGTATTCACTAAACTGTTCCAATCACCAATGAAATTTTCTTAATTTATTTTATCATTTATTTTATTTCTTACAATTGAAAAAAATATAGCCATTTTTGAAATGATAACCCGCTCATTAATACTTCTTAAAACTAACTTCATTTCTTTCATCACACATCTAATAAACACTATGTATTTTCAACATTAACCAATCTGAAAACATATCGTTCATTAACATTGCATTTTGGTTCCACCCTTAGGAATGTCTAATTACTATACATATAATTCTCACAAATAGGAGGCATTCACCATTGATAATGAAAATCATATGTTTATTTATTTTTTTATTTTAAAAAATGAATATTTTATAAACCCAATAGGATATATTTAATTTCTCTCTGATGATTAAAAACTTTAATCCAACGTATATTATTTCCTCCACATCCTCCTCACTCGTTGATTGATTCTTCACTGAGATATATTTTCATTTATTTATCATTATTCTGGAATTATCATCAGAATATCCTTGTGGTCAACAATTTTTTCACAGTAAAATCATTACCCAAATAACTAATGTATTATTTCGTATTTATGTTTAATTTTTTTATTTTGAGTATTACTCATATAATAATTTTTTCTTGTACAGGTATATTCTTTTGTTCGAGTTGGGGTGGTTTGATCCAAACATCTCATTCTTGTGACGGATTAGACATTGATCCTGAAAATGAGATAAGGAAAATAATGAAATGTGTCAAGAATGCATACAACCATTTGGAAAAGGTGATTTCCTATAACTTATTTAATTAATTTTGTGATAATTTTATATAATATTTGTATTTTAATTTTTTTATCATTATTATCTAATACATATTATAGTTTTTTCTTTCACAGATCTTATGGGAAGTCTTATTTTTTCTTTCAACTATCTAAAACAAGCAAAAAATAAGATAAAATTAGTCTTTCATCCAATGTTACCATGTTTCCAATTGTCATTTCCTTTCATTGTCAAATTACTAACACTATATATTGATTAAATGTTATTATCTAAAACCCCATTCATGTTGTTGAAAGCATATGCTCTTCTAAATTTCAACAATGAGAATGATTTTTGGTTAAGAACATTGATTTAATATGAAATTTTTGATATTAAACATATAAATACAATGTAAACTTGGTAACATTGGTATTTAGGATTTTTTTGAGAGTTTGAGACGTGTAATAATCAACGAAATCTCAATCTAACACATAGTGTGACCGGTATGACTCTATGTGATTCTATTTATTTAAAAGTGACATTAATTTTAGTAAAAAAGAAAAATAAGATACTCAAAACTGATCATACATATTCTGATTGTTTTGATACTTTAGGAAAATGATACATAAGTCATTTGAGATGTTTAGGATTAATCTTCTCCTCAATTGATGCATGGTATGACCGATATAACTCAATGTTTCTGTTGTCAGTTTAAAATCTATAGTTTAGTTCAAAAAATTTCACTCACTGAAAACAATGAAAATTAACTCATATTTTTTTTTGGTAATTTATGAAATTTATTCATAACTAATCTTTGATGTGTAAGAATCGGTCTCATGTCAAACTGATAGACAATGTGATCATTTTAGGTCCAAGTGCATGTTTCCTGTTTAAAATGATATTTTATTCAAAAAAACAGGTGACATACACAAAATCAATCAAACCCATTTAGACTTTTTTTATACAATACAAAAATGATCTATAATTCATTTTAGATGTGTATGAATCAGTTGTACCACAATTCTATGCACGGTGTGACCGATATTACTCCAAGTGTGTCTTTTTTTTAAATTACATTAATTTTAATAAGAAGTAAAAAATGGGCTACTCAAAACCAATAAAACACATTCATATTGTATTGATACATTAAGAAATCAATCCATAAGTCATTTAAGACATGTTTTAATCAGTTGTACATCAATCTGATGCATGGTGTGACCAATATGACTCCAATTGAATCTTTTTATTTAAAAAGAACATCATTTTTAATAAGAAGGAAAATTGTCCAACTCAAAACCAATAAAACACATTCTGATCATTTTGATACATTGTGGAAATGAATTATAAATAATTATTTATGTGTAGGAATCAGCCACACTGAAATATGACACACAATGTTCCTTGTATGACTCAATGTGTATTTCATCAGTTTAAAATCAACATTTTATTTCAAAAACATTCCCTTATTGAAAACCAATAAAATGCACTCAAATTTTATGGATAATTTATGAAATTAATTTATAAGTAATTTTTGACATAATGGAATCAATATCACATAAAACTGATACAATATGTGATCGGTATGAGTCAAATTGTGTTTTTCTAGTTTAAAATGTCATTTTAGTAAAAAAGAAAAGGTACATAATTCAAAACAAGTAAACACATTCAGATTGTTATTATACTTTATGAAAATGATCCATATACCATTTTAGATTAGTAATAATTTGCTACACCTCAGTCTGATGTATGGTGTGACTGATATGACTCAAAGTGCATCTTTTTATTTAAAATTAACATCAATTTTAGTAAATAGGTCAACTCACCAACTCAAAACTGGGAAAATACATTCATATTGTTTTTATACTTTATTAAAATTATTAATAAGTCATTTTTGTTTTTTAGAAATTAGTTAAACCACAATCTGATATTCTATGAGTCCTTTATGATGCAATGTGTCTATTATCAGTTTAAAATAAATATTTTTGGACAAAAAGTGTCAATCAATGAAAATCTAGAAAACATGAATCAATTGTCTTTCTAATTTAGATAAATTATTCATAATTCATTTGTGACATGTAGTAATTAGTATCACATCAAACTGACACATTACATGACCGGTATGAGTCAAAGTGTGTGTTTAAAATTCAATATGACATTTTAGTAAAAAGGACAAGTGATGTAATCAAAACCAAGAAAACATATTCATATTGTTTTTAAACTTCATAAAAAATATCCATAAGTAATTTGAGATGATTAATAATTTGAATTACCTCAATCCAACACATGGTGTGATCGATATGAGTCCATTTGCATTTTTTTCAATACATAAGTATCATTTTAGTTTAAAATATGCATCAGATCACCAAAACCAAGAAAAGGATCCTATATTGCTTTATCTTCGTTTAAATTCTATATCTATGTTTTATTTTTCTGATTTTTTGGTGCTTTTGTTGTTGTAGTGTGTTGTAATAGCACACTAAATTATTCCCCTTTATCAGTGGTTTTAAAAGAACTGATAAAGGATCCTTTATCAGCTCTTTTTTAATGCTAATAAAAGACTCAAGCTTTTAATCTTGGACCAGTAGTTAGTGCTTCTACAAAATTGATAAATTACATTTCTTTCATTATTAAAGACATATTTTATAGTAGTGTTGGGGGAAGTGAAACTCTAGTATGGAAGGACTGGGAAAATGGAACCCTGGTATGGGAGGCTTGGGATGGCTTGGGTGTGTGGAGGCCTGGTATGGAATGTGGGTGAACTGTTTTCCTATTATGGGATGCCAGGGAAAATGGAACATGAATATGGGATTCCTAGGATATATTGGGTACATGGAACCCAGGTATGGGTGGCTTTGAAAATTTTCCCCTATTAAGGGATATTTTTGATGGCATGGGCATATGGCACCCTAGTAGGGACTTGGGAGAAATGGAACCATAGTATGGTAGGCCTGTGATAATGGAACCCAAGTACGTTAGGACTAGGATGGGATGGCCATGTAGAACCCTATTATGGTTCCCTAGGATGAGTTCCTTTTCCCTGGTCTTAAAGGATCTTAGGTTAAGTAATCTTTTGTAATGGTTTTGTGTAAAAATATTCTAGGAACATAGATACCCTAAATTCCAATTTTTTACTTCATCTTTGACTTAGGGATTATCTTAAAGGATATGTAAAAGATTGGGTGGGAGTGGGTGTAATCTAGATCTTCACAATATATCTTCCTATTTTTCCTCCTCTAAATGGGATGTATTAAGTACTTTTATAGGGAAAAAATGTTCATTCACAAATCCAATGGGGAAACCACCTCTCACGCCCTAGTTATGAGAGTTCCTCACATTTCTTGTTAGAAAATTTATTTCATGCACTTTTATTCATTACCAATGATACTATACTCATCTAGACAACAGATGTATAATTTGAGTAGAAAATTGTATCCATGTCAGAAGAAGAAATTGATTATATTCCCATGCACTACATGACTGCTCACATATCGAAGGATGACGATTTTTGAAAAACATTTCATGACCCGGATACAAGGTTGTAAGAACCTACATTCAGATGTAAACCTTGGATTTCATAAATTACTAATAAAAATATGTTTTCACCTTAAAAACCATTATTGAGGGTTTTCCATAAATGTTTTGGCTAAATAAAAAAACCTATTATGGTGTATACACTATATATCCAGGGAGTAGTTCGCTTCGCAGTCTTTGATTTCACTACTCATGGAGCCCAAATAGGGATTGAATGTTCTGATATTTCTAAGTCAAGTTTCATTTTATCCCAAATTTAAATTGGCAATGTATAAATTATTTCATAGTGAATTTCAATGACCACATATAACTTCCATACTTTCATGGATCTACTGTCATTTTAGGATTTTAGGAGGGGGTTTTTCCACCATATAATGTTATTCTATGATCACATAATACATTAATTAGTTTTTTGGTCCAATATATTTTGTGGTTTAGAAGTAGTGATTGTTTCCACTGCATAGTGATTTTTTCCAACCACATATCACTAAACATAGTTCACAAAACACTCCTCCAGCAAACTAAGTTTTCCTGTGGTCTGAGGTAGTAAATTCTGGGATCCCTCATAGAGAAACTAAATTTTTTGTGGATTCCTTTTTCAATGATTACACTAATTGTTATAAGGTTATTTCTATAAAAAAAATTTAATTCTAGAAATCAGTTATTAATCACTATCTATAAATACTGACACCCACTTTTCGACTGAAGAGAGTGAGGAGAGAAATGGAGGACTCAGTGTGAGGATCAGACAAGACTCACTCACCCAAAACAACTCAGGTAATATTTTTGAATTCAATAATGGGGAATTAATTTGTGATGTAATCACACTACGTTCCTCTACATATAAATCCATATATATGGAAATTTATCCACATATAATTCCCAAGGAAACCAAATTAAATTTTATGAAAATAGTGTTATGCGTGGCTCCTTCATGAAATTTTATTTAGTCAAAAATATGATAAATTTTATGTGGAAAACCCTATAAATAAGTCCATTGGGAGGACCCTATGTGGGAAATTCCATGTAGACTCACTTAAATAGAGCTCCTATACATACCACCTTTTGTGGAACTATGTGGCCATCCCGATGATGAATTTATTTTCACAGACCCTATACGTACAACGACATGTAAGTTCCCCTATATGATGCTACTATAATGACATCCCCATAAGGGAGTGCCTTAATAAATTAATATATACACACCCCATCAAGAAGCACCATGTGAAAAATCTTAGGTAAACATGTGACCCTTTGATAACTTCTCCTTATATGGTTGTCCACCTAGTTGTAGTCCTTGACTAAAACTTTAATTTCTTTTGAGTTGAGATATTTCTCATGGTGATCATTATATACCTTGAGTCAAAATACTCCTCTTAGTTCCAATAACATGGTAATAGTCCTAAGTGTAATCCCCTACCAAACATTAAATTACCAATGAGTCAAGATACTCCTCATGGTGATCGTTATTCACCTTGAGTCGAGATAATACTACTGGTCTCCGAAAAATGGGCATCCACTTAGGTGTAAGCCCTGATAAAACATTAAATTACCATTAAGTTGACAAACTCTTCATGGATATCAATATTCACCTTGAGTTGTGATAATCATATTGGTTCTATAAACATGGTCATCCTACTATGTGTATGCCCAAAAAAACCATCAATTCATAATGATTCGAGATAATATTCATTGTTATTATTATTCACATTTATTCGATATACTAATCAGTGTTATATAAATTTGGGAATACCTCTAGGTGTAATCCACTGCCAAATCATCAATTTTAATTGAGTCGAGATACTCCCTAGGGTTGTCATTATTACCCTTGATTAAAGGTACTCTTCTTTGTTTTAGATACATGGGCATCCTCCTAGGTGTAACACCCAACTAAATATTCAATTAACTCTGACTTGATATAATACTCATGGTGATCATTATTAACCTTAATTTAAGATAGTCCTATTGGTTCAATATACATGGTCATCCTCCCAGTTTCAATCCCAAAAACCTAACCTCACCTGACCCACCTACTACGTTAGGTATCTTAGTAAATCTCATTCATAAGCCCCAAATTATTTCCTATTATCTCCCCTTTCATGACATAGGTATCTTCTCAAGGGAGCCCTAGTGTGTAATATTTCCTTTAAAATTTAATTGTGTGCTCTCATTCAATGTGAATAATCTTTTATTGTCTCTTATTTCTCACAATGATCATGAATAACATGGGTTTTAATATGTGAAATGATCATCCCATTATTATGGTGAAAGTGCCTTCATTACGGACCTCCTTTGACTTGTTATCCCCCAACCATTTTATCAAACTACATGAGTTTTTATTTTCATTTTCATAGGATATTTAGGAATCGTCTTTGAGGTTCAATCCCAATTCCAAAACAGCAATTGTATCCCCAGAAAGAAATAAACCTCAGAGAGCCCAGCTGGTCATTTTTAAACCAAAGCATCACGAATTAATAAGAGAAATATTTCTAACGTCAAATATATAAGGGTGTTCACATATCTGAAGGGTTTCAATCATATCATTAAGATAGGGGTAACCATTCCCACACTAGGACATAAGAAGGATTCCAGGATATATATTAAATCTATAAGAGATTCCAAGATCATGTAATAATTCCTACCAAATAAGAGTGTTATAAGACCTACCTCTCATCCACTTGAATAATGTGAGTCCCTAGGAATAATTGGAAAAAATTATGGGTGCTTTCATTCCTTTGAAAAGATTTTCTATATCATGGATTTCGGAATTTTTGGGTGTTTCTACTTTTGTGAATCAAAACCATTGGAAACCTCCCTGAAATGAGTGTGAAATTAAAATGGTGATCTCGACAAGAATCATTTAATAGTTTCAATACTCTCACATGTCAAAAAAGGACCAAGATTCCATCGCTTAACCATGAAAAAAAATTAACTGAATATGAACTCTTATATAGGATGTTTCACTGATGAGTGCCTTGTTTCATTTCATCCTTGGGAAATTCAAGAATACAATCCCAATTGAATCTTGGAATCCACTAATTAATTACAAGACCATAAAAAATATATAACATCTACTGGGCACCTACACATAACCATTTAACATGCCAAAAATATGCCTTGACTTCCATGAATACCATATCTTTATGGCCTTGACATACACTATCATCAACCGATTATATTCAATGCTAGATAGTGAATTCCCCAATGCATTATTATCATTGAAATGGATCTATCCTAACATAGGAAGTAGCTCATAAATATCTCTGGATTATGAATCCCCATAGTATGTACTATTAATGATGTTTTTAGAAGAAGAAAGTGGAATCTATCACCACATCCAAAAATTTCAAGATCCAATCCCCAGATTGTAGCAACAAATTCATTAACTATCGTGTATAAATGGTGGATGACATCAACCATCTCAACTAAATAAACTAGGTGATACCAATTAGGGACCATACCCACCATGGTCATCTTCAGTGACATGAGACCAGGTATCTATAATAAACTGTAGAGAATATAGTTTTTATACTGTACATTTAGATTCATGTATCTAAAAGGATTTCTTGCTAGGGGAAAACATCCACTATATATCCATAGCATGCCCATGTATCTGCTACATCCAACACCTTTAAGGAACATCATCACATCCCAAGAGTGGTTTGAGTCCAATTCTAGGATAATTCTATCCATAAGTTTCCAAAATATGTACAACTACTATAAGTTATAGTATAATCCAATGGATAACCCAATAACATGTGTTTGGGGTGAATTTTTATCATGTATCACCTTGTAATCACCTCTAGATTCATTATGTTAGCAAGAATGGAATATGATGATTAATTATCCTTTAGGGGATTCCATAGTTTCTTATGAATGTTTTATATCTATAAATTTCATAAAAATTAAACCAAATGATGATTGAAACCATGACAATGTTGAATAGAAGATATGTGTGGCAATATTCATTACCCATCCATCACTCAAACGTGGTGAAGACATATCAGTAGAAGATAAAATATCTAAGCTCAAAGTGAGAATAATAGACCTCCAGTATATCAATGTTGAGTTATCATTGGATGAAAAATCCCCTGATTACAATCATCATACTGAATATTTAATGCTTCCTTAAATAGAACCTCTTTAATGTGAGAATGTTTTCTGAACCATAATATAAAAATTGAGCCACCCTGTTGAAGTGATATTACATTAATCATTTTATTCTACTATAGTGATGATAGATTACCAACTATTCCCACCTTTGGGAAAGAATCAACTACTTATTAAATAAACTCATCCCAAATTAACTCTCGTAGGGACATGCTAGGAATTTCTAAATTCCATAATTTATCAGATAAAATATCTTAAAGATGACATAAAGAGGTAAAACTAGTAAGGAAACCATATCTTAATTGTGTGGCTTTGACTCCTCCCCCTCACAACTTTGGGAACCCAAATTTCACAACTTTGTGTGGATTCATAATCGCACCCATTTCTCTTACCAATGTGGCCCAATGTTGAGAACCCTAGAACAAAAAGAGGATTATAAACCTAGTTACTTTGTAGAGACCCTAGGATGGCCCACCTTTATTTGTAATAATAACCATGCAGTTGGGTTTATTTCAAAATGGGAAGATCAGTGTAATTAATTCCTTTTATAAATCATCCTTACACTAATTAAAATGACAATTCTTGACATCGGTAATTACAAGAAATAATAAAATTAAATATGCATGAATTTTATTGAAATATGAAAGGTTCTAACATAATCCATGGAAATAATTCTTCCCCAGGATTATTTTTTAGATATATACATGGAAAAATAATAGGTTGAGTTGTCAAAAACACTTATTCCATTGATGTACCCTAGTGATTTTTTGAGATTTTTTAGCTATAGCACAATGTATAATGAATGTTTTTCACTAAACCAAGGAAAGATCCTACCAAGAGACACCAACAATGATATGGAATCTATGAAAAGATAAAGATACTAATATTTCCATCATGTCAATAAGATAAAGGTGAAATGATCTTTAAAGAAGGAAGGATAAAATTTATACATTCAATAATGATCAGGTTCTTGGGTACTTCATCTTTTCTTTAAATCCAACTTAATCATGCATCCACAATTCAAGAATACAAACAGTTCAGGGTAGGATGTCTATCCAAATTACTACACATACCATTATATGTTGGTTCACACAGTCCATGAATTACTTGTATTCAATGATATACTACAAAATATGATCTATTAGGGTCAAATGACAATGGAAAATTCCATGTAATATGTATCATTTGGTTTATCCATTCTCCCCAATGAGGACGAAGAATGGTTAGGGGCACTATCCCACCATAACAGTATCATGGGAACCATCCCACAAAATGGTATCATGGGAGATGACAAAAAAATGGTCCAATATACCCAATCCCAACAAACAAGCTTATAGAAAACAGCCTTAAAAATAGGATATTCAACTATAGAAGAGCACTAGTTCACCCACATATCTATAAACATGGTATCATCTAGGTCTAAAGATGTTCCCACTAGTTTTGATGAGCACTCTATAGATGAGTATGATTATAAATTCCTTAAATATTCTAATCACTAATCGGTTGTGTCACCCTATACTCTAATAATTATTGTAGAAGGGCACAATGATACCCTTTATACCACTACAAAAGGTTTTATTAACCATGTTTATGATTTTGAGTGAAAGTTTTATAGAATATATTCCCAATATAAATATATGATCCAATATTCAGGTTCCAGATTGTGACTCCCATCATCATCCACCCATCCTACCATTGAAAAGGGGTGTAGAAAATTCTTTTTTATTTTTTCCCTTTGAGGATAATAGATACATATTTTCAAAATAATAGATCACTTAGTTGAAGAAAGAGAATTAGGATCTTCATGAAGTAATTATAAATATGAATGGTGAATATTTTCTATAAGTAATAATGGTATCCTCTAAAAATGGTACTCCTTTCATTATAGTACCCCATACCAAAGGGTTGGGGGTGTCATCAAAGTTTCACCCCATCATCAGGTGAATTCGATACCTAGTTTCACATCACCCCTTCCCATAGGTATGAGGGGATTTTTATATTTTAAATTCCCCCAACTTACTATGATGGGGAAATTTCTTCATTTTCCACCTTATCATCAGGTGAATTTAAAATGGTATTTATACTTAGTAGTTTCCAATGAGCTTCCAAGAGAAGCTACATTCCCCAATATAGGGGTGACCACATTCACATCAGGTGCCTCTAATTCATTATCTTCTACCTCTAAAATGGATGAGATCAGGTTACTTCTTACCAAATATCAAATTCAAACACTTGTTCATACCAACATAGTCATTGTTTTATAGAATAAGGAAACAATTTTGTTGTCAATCTCTTGAAGATAGGAAAAGGAACTTCTATTGCATCCAACCAAATAAATTTCTTGAGTATTTTTCCTATGTCAAAAAAATTATTTGAGTTATCTCTCATAGATTAAGTGACAGAGAGATAAAAATATGTGAGAATATCCAAAATAATACTACTACCATCAATTTTTAGGATGTTAAATCGAGTGGTGATTTGTATTCAAGTATTGGATTCATAAATAGGTAGATGATGTTATATTGAATCCAATGATACCTACGTTTAGGGTTCGTCCATGTGGGCACCCTTATAAGAACATATATAGTATATCAAAATTCTGGGACTATCCCATACTCAATGAAAGACACAAAAAGGTATAATCCTTTTAGAGTGAGCTTGTTTCCACAAACATCACTTATTCATTTGAGCATCACATTCTTGAGCTTCCAAATATCCAGAGACACAAGGAGTAAATAATGAAGAATATTCCTAATTATTTTCCCAACAATAGAATTATGAGACATATAATTAAGGAATTATACATCATCAAAGATTGGCTCTTGAAGAGAGTAGATTATGGATGGACTGATTGAGTTATAGAATCCTCATATCCATGCCACACGCATATGATTCATTATCACTTCACCAAATGATCACCATGCTAGATGAGTTATGTTTCCAATAGTTCTTGTTATATGACCCTAAAATTCAAGACACCAAGGCCCTAGTTATATGAACCAAACTCGAATGACACCATAGTTTGAGATGCATGAATTTATGTTACTAAGAACTTGTCCCAGTTTCATGATGTTAAACTATAAGAATAAATCTTTTTCAGAAGTTGTTAAATTTTATGGTGGCCCATATTTACCATAAGACCATAAACTGTATGTCAAAAATCCTTTCCATAATATATTAAATTACACATTTCATAACCCTATCACATGACAGAAAACTACATGATGATCTAGCCATCACCTAAGAGGACCTCTATTTGGCATCAATCTCTAACCACACCCCTTTAAGTACTATTTATAGCTTAATTAGTAATTTAATAGCATATATAGTGAATCCTTGACCCACTATCTCCGGTATAATAATAAATATTCCTCTTCATTGTGACTAAATTCAAAAGAATTCTACCCCTAAGATCTCTATTCACATTGATTTTTTATAAATATATGGAGAATATATCCCACTCTCACCACTGTTCCTAGTCGTATGACCATAATAATCAATACATAAACGTTCTGACTGCATAAATGTAAATTAAATATTCTAACATCCCACAGTATGACATTAAATATCATGGTATGGGTCAAGGATTAAATCCTTAATGCATAAAGTTTAACTAGGTTACATTTGTTCATAGACACATGACCTTTAAACAATGCGGTTAATGTTATAGCCTTCATAACCAGAAACTTCTCAGATAGGTCACTCACAGATGACCATAATCAATACCAAAGATTCCCCTGTTATATCTTGAGTTACAAACCCATTCCTTTGTGAGTTTTTATTGAACCTTCCTTCCTTTTAGGGTTTACTCCTCCTACCCAAATAGCATGTCTAACACATAATGGTATAGTTATGGAATTTTAAAAAATATTTTGAACACCCTTCTTCCACTCAACCTACTTCATGCCTTTGTATTTCTGAATGAACCAATTCCTTGATTCAGGATACTCATCTTTGATCCCCTCAAATGTGTGTTGAATAATGATCTTAGTTCTATCTTTCACAAGAAAATTATTGGCAGTTATTTATTGATCAGAATAAACCATTTATGATTTGATGTTGAATAGAATATTTTTCCACTAAGCCTTTGAATTAATCCATGAATTAGGTTTTGGACCTTTACGAAATGTCCACATAAACCCCATGTGTTATCCCTAGAATGAGTGTGGTAACAGAAATCCTACTCTCATCAATATTCATTGACTGAGTAGGGAATTAGTTTTCCACCATTACTAGTGGTCATTCTATTCATGTCAGTCTCCATTCTATGATCTATGAATTTGAAGACATGATTTATCCCATCCATTTTCCTATGTTCCAAGGGATTAAAAATGTTCTTTTTGTTTTATTCTATCAAAATCCATGATTCACGCCTGTCGTAGGTCATGGAAAAATACATTTTTGTCCTAATATAGAAAATAAGCAGACCAAGGTCATATCACTTGAGGATATTCTCATCTTGTGTATTTAGATAATATAAATGACCTAAAATAATTTAATTATTATTATTTTATGAAACAATGATAAATTTGGGTTTCTTTTATTTTCTAAATTATTAAGAGGCAAGTAGAATATAAATTTAAACTTATAAAAACATGAAATGTCAAATAGAATTTTATTAAAAAGAAATCATTTGGACTTGAGTTTGGTTGTTGGTACTATAATAAATATCCTTTATTTTCTAAAATTTAGTTTCATAATTCATCATCGTAAACTAATTCATGATTCAATAATCTTTTACTTAGTGTTTTGAAATAATAAATTCCTCTGGAAATCTATATTTTACCTCCTACTATAATCAAGGTTGATGGGACCCCTTAGTTAAGAGTGTGACATCTTCTAGGACTTTCCCCCATTGTATGTTTCTTCATCCATTAATCATCTCAAATTCATTGTGGGAAGAGGTAATCAATGGAAGAGAAAAAAATTAATTAAATAAAATAATAGAAATATATTTGTGTTTCTTATTATGGGGGAAAATCACCCTGTCCATGCATAACCCTCATATATATCAGAAACATAAAATAAATTTTATGAAATAATTGAAGAACACCTTAACCCCCCCCCCCCCCCCTGAGCCATGCCTCGGGTCATACCCTCTTTGTTGAGGGTAAGAGATCAGTTTGGTGGAATGATAATGAAGGGAAAAATAGAAAATAAAATATAATTATATATATATTGTAGTATAATAAAATAAGAAAAAACATACAATAAAAAATGAAAATTCAATAAGATGATAGAGATATATATGGAATGAAATAAAATAAAATATAAAATAAAAATAAAATAATAAAACATTTAGTAAAATAAAAATAGAATAAATATGTTAAGAAATTAAAAAATAATGATAGAATATGTAGAATAAGAGAATAAGATGGATGGATCACTAAATAATGGAAAAATGAAATTTTTGTCATTAAAAATATAATTAATATTACAAAAGAACAAAACTAAATAGAATAAAATAAAAATAAAAGAATGAAGAAAGTAAAATATGGAAGCATATTTAGATGAGGGATTCTCCCTATATTGATGTCCATCCCTTTTCTCAAGTTGGTGAGGGCTACTTTTTTATGTAGTGGGAGGGCCTCAGCTTCTCTTACTTCAATATAACAACAAGACCTAGGTGTTTGAAATATTTTTAAACTGGGATATCTTCCTTGAGGCCTAGGTGTTATTAAATATACACTCTAATATATTGCTTTTTTTTCATTTTTATCATGGACCAGCATGACTCCAATAATGAAAATGCATTGGCAGTGTGCATAGTGATAGTGGGTGACATGGAAGCAGTAAGGAATTTCTAGAAGTGGTAGTAGAGTCACTTCCTTCTCATCCAACCTCAACGGTGGCTAGATGAAACATGAAATTATAATCATGGAGCTCATTTGTGGGTCCAAATATGATCAATAGTGGTCCTGGGTGGTGATAGTGGAGGGTGAGATCAATTGAAAAGATCCTCTGGGCATTAGAAATTGTGATTATCTATGCTACAAAAGGCGGGTAGTGATGTCAACTGGAAAATTCACTACGAATATAGTGGTGTGATCTATCCAAGTAAGGGTGTGTGTGTGTGGCACAAGATTTCATCGTTTACCTAAAAATAAAGAGTAGTTACATGATTTATTTTCCACATTAGAATGGAGGATAGGGAAATAGTGGTTTATAAGATAAGGTGTGGGAGAAGAACTCAAATTATTACAAAGTGGTTGGAACTCGAAATCCAAATGCACAAGAAAACATTAGGTCAAGCCACACCAATCATCCCAAGTGGACTTCATCCCAACCATACTCCCCATGGGATTCACTCACTGTGGGACATACCTGTGTGGGGAAGATTCTGCATGCACATCCACTTCCAAGTAGTCCTATTAGGCCATCTTAACCAGCCAGGCCCATGTGGGCCGGGCTAAGTGGCTTTCCATCCATTGAGGTTGAGGCCCATCGTAGTTGTCTATTTTTTGGTAACCTAAAAAATGTTCATCCAATTAAAATAAATTCAATAGAATGATCAACTAAATACTAAACTCGAAACACTTAACAAATTTATTCTTTTTTACATCATTTTAATTCCATATTCATAATTTCACACTGTTTAAGTGAAACCTTATACTTTATGGACATTATTCATTGAAATTCATTTAAAATCAATGAAAATATATGAAAAATATGTATGAAATGTGTGTTTTTCACTCCAGAAATTCTATTAAGGAGCCTTAAAGTTGAATTTGTATAAACAATGTAATGATTTGGTCTAACCTACATGACCTCAAACTTCATAGAATAGTCTATTCCATGAGACCCACTTTCCATATATATATTTTAGATCTACGTAAGATCCCTCAACATATAGATATTTTTCCATTAGCTTATTTAGGGATGAAATGCCACCCTACATTCAACACTGATAACCAATGCATGGTTTCTCTAATGATTACTTTCAAAATATTCATATTGGTTCACATTGTACTGGTCACATAATGTTCAACTCTATGAAAATATTCTCATTTTATGATGTTAAACTTCATAGTCAACATCCTCACCATATTTTGTTAAATTTCATGTTTACATATTCATTATATGATGTTAAACTATATTTTCAATGTCCATAACACATGATGTAAAACTGTATTGTCAAATCCCACACTATAATATGTTAAACTAAATGGTCTGAGTCCTCACCATACAACATTAAATTTCTTGTACAACATCTTCACTATATAGTGTTAAAAGATGTTTTCAATTTTTCATAAAATTTTAATTATTAAATTTATTATGTTTCTAATTGATAAAACCCATGTTTAAAAGATTTTATTCATTTTTGGGTATTTATAATTTAGAATGAAAATTATGAATATGGAATTACAATAAAAAAAATTTACTTGTTTTATAATGTGTTATTTCTCTATGAATATTTTTTGTGTTGTGTATAGGCTGGAATTTCAAAGGGGCTTCGGTAAAAATTTGTGCTAGTGTTCTATCCCTCTACCCATGGAGAAAAAATAAACATAGAATTTCCAATAAGGTCCCATCGGCCAAGACACCCCATAAAGAGATCTATCCACACAAAAAAGTAATTGATCGTAGATATCATGGGTCGATGCACGATAGCACAATAATGTACATGGAATAGGTCCACACAGTGGCAGGATGATAGTATCACTGGCATGATGAGGTGTTTGGTAGTATAGGGATTACTACAAAACCCATCCAGCTTAATGAGCCAATAATAGTATGAATTTACTTATAAATAATAGGATAGTACTCTAATTTTCTAATGTCTTATTTTCTCAATTACATTGGTATTGTGTACTTAATGGGATTACACCATTTCACCCTAATGAATAGGTCATATCCCTTGTACACACCCATCACACCTTCTACACAGTAACTGTCATGAAAACATTATAAGGAAATTATGTTCGATGAGTTTAAGCTTCACCGCTATTAGAGAATCAAGATCCACTACACCACAACAATAGTTATGTGGAATAGTATCTTAGGGAGTCTGAGTTGAAAATCCATCTACACAATGGAATCATTATTATTCCATAATAACTACTAGAAGAAGAAGGAATTGAAGGAGACTGCAACATAGGATGAAACGGCCACACCATGGCCAGCCTTGATAGAAAATATTTATAAATCACTATAATTTAGTGTTTCCACTATGAAAGGGAGGTGACTCAAATAGTAGTGTCTCAGTATTTTGAAATCAAGGTCTCTTTAGAAGACTATGACCATGGAAACTAAGGCTACATCGTAGGCCAAGAAACCCATGAATGGTTGTGCAGCAAGCGAATCTGGCCATTCGGTTGGGGTTTATAATCTACTAAAATTTCAAAAAAATAATTTTTTCAGGCTGTCCATGGGTGACACATTCCATGGGTCTACCATCGATGATTTTTAACAATTGGACATATGTGGGATCCTATTCTAGTTATGGGGGACTTCAAAACAATCCATATAGTAAGGAAGTGTCGTAAAATTTCAAAAAAGATTTGAAAAATCATGAGTATTTGACAAGGTTCTTATCTTATTCATCACTCCCCAAATCACTAATAATATGTGAAATTCAACTCATGGTTTTGGCCAAGATAATTTAAATTAAAATCATATAAATATAAGAGGAAGAAGAAAAATAGATATAAAATTTTCAAGTAGAACAAAAGAATATTCCAAAATTTAAAAATGAATTTGATGATGCCTATAAATAATATCTCACAATTGTTTTGAAAAGGATAATGATCCATAACCAGAGGGACATAGAATGGACCATCACTGAACCAGCAGAGGTTCCACTACTAGGTTGGGATGTTGATATAGGTAGTAATTGGAAGATTCTACCCAATATACCAAGTGAGAGTGTAAAAGAAATGGGTTTTCATCAATCACATTGTTTCATTAGTTAGGACTTTATCTTTTAATTTTTAATTTTAATCCTATAATTTTTAATTACTATTTTTATTAAGAAAGTAAATCATGTATTTAAACAGTTTTTCTCGTCACCTTTCTTTTAGATCAAACATTCTACTCTCCCTTCCTCAGTTTCTAAATAATCATATTCATGAGAACAAGGGAGTGGTTAGGAGTTATGGGTGGGGGTGAGTTTCATGAACTTAAAAAATAGAACCCATAATGTTCCTTTCTTCAAGACCTTAAAAGTTTCAATAATGTTTCAATGTTTTGAGACCAAAACTGTAGTAATCATACGTTCACACAACACGATGTTAACCTGTGTGTCCAACATCCTGGTCACATGACATTAAACTGTATAACATTCTTCCTAGATTCAATATGTTAAACCATAAAAAATGTTCTTTATCATATGAACTTAAATTGAATAACATACGAGTCAATACAGTATGACATTAAATTGCATGACACATGGTCCATTCTATTTTACACATTACCTAAATGTGAGCTAGATCTATGTAAAGGTACATAGTATATAATCTTTATATATAAATAAAAAGTAGGGTTAAATTCCCTATATCTAAGGAAACTCATGTCTTCTATCCATGGTAATAGCTATAGAGATTTACTTTAATAAAATCCCTACCATGATGAAATAAGAAAATTCATCCCACATGTTCCCTATCATGCACTCTAATGTGGCGCTATGTTGCCTCTTTTTTTCATATAGAGAATGACTCATCTGATCTTATAGGACCTAGATAGCCTCTTTGGATACTATGATTGAGATTAATTTTATTAAAATATTGAGAACATAATCATTGTTGCATGACTTTAAACTTAAAGGTAGAGTCGATCACATATGATAGTAAACTATTTAGGGAGGCCAATTTCATATAGCCTCTTTCTTTCATAAATGATAGATCGATCTATGTAGAATTCATAGGAATGAAAAACAACTATGACTCAAAATATTAATACCCTTCCTCTTATGTGTGATCCATATATACATAGTATATTCTTATTAAAGATCGATCATTTATGGACCCATGATCAGAAAAATATGCTCTTTTACTTTAATATGATTCATATCTTTGCAAGAGATATTTTCTTTTGAAGAACTACGTGTGGATTTATTCTAATTCATATGAGATACATAGTGATGCCAAGATTTATTATCATTGACCCAACTAAAATATTCTTGGACCACTCGTTGTAACCTTAAACCTCATCAATGTTTTCTCAAATCTATAAATCCTCAAATTATATCTCTTCGTGGTCCTAATTGAAGTAATTTTAACAATAAATAAAAAGAGCCACAAAGTCCTATAAAGATGATAAGCTGTAAAGGGAATCCTAAGGATAAGTCATATCTTTTCCCAAAAATTCATTCCCTTTTATGGTTTAGGAAAAACATCAGTTCATAAAAGTAAAGAAGGAAAAAAGCTTATGGGTTTCACATAGTAACCCAAGAAAAATTCTAGCAAAGCTCACAAGACCCCTGGTCTACGAAAAAATTAGTGTAATTGTTTCCCTTCACAAGTAAGCCTAATCTATTCAATAGGTTCCTTTTATCTATTGACAAGATTACATCATCATTTTTACTATACCACCCATTTAAGTGATTGTGGATTCGAGAATCTATGGTATCCCTTCAACCAAATAATGTATTCCATACATGGTGGATTACCTTTGAGGTTCTTGAACCATTATTGAATATTCTAGTTCTCCATAAACCCACATTATATCTCTGATGTCTAATTCAGCACCAACCAATTCATTCAGTCAAGATACTCTTCTTGGAATCTCTTGACATTGAATTGATCAATGCTCTTGGTTCTCTCTTTTATAGTAAAAATTATAATAGGGATGAATTGGGTGTGGTAATGGATACCTTAATCCCACCAATTTATATTAAGTGGCAATAAAATTATTTTTCCGCCATTACTAATGGTCATTATACTCTCTCTATTCTCCACTTTAACCCTATATGTTATCCTGGACTGAGTGTGGTAACAACCAGCCTACTCCCACTAGTTTCCATTGACTGATTGAGGAGCTAGTTTTCTGGCATTACTAATGGTTATTCAAATATCTCAATTTTCCATTTCCAATTGACTCAAAAACTCATGGGTTATTATTTAAACCTTCCATAACCAAAATATTCAAGAGTATTAAAATTCCCTTGATGTTACACATTTTTTCATTATTATAACATTCAAAGAAATTACATGAAATTATATTCTTGTGTCATCCCCTATTTGGGTGTTCCTCTCCCCGGGAGACCCCAAAGCCTCATGTTGAGATTCTTATTTTGGAAAATCCTATCAAACATAGTTCCCTAATCTTTATTATGATAAAATAAATTCCCCCCTCTATTCCAATCACTATGACATTAAAATTACTATAATTTCTATGGAAAAATCTATACTAAAATAGACCTATCCAATCACATTGAATTTCTCTTTACCCTTGTTATATAGACTAATTTCACCAACCCATTATGTCAAAGCAATGTGACATTAAACTGTAGTTATATATGGTCAAAGATATCTGACATTAAAACATCAACTACACTGGTCTGACTTGTAGGATCATAAAATACCCATGGAAAAAAAATACATTGTACACATCATGTTGAAACCCTGAAAAGGGAATCCTATGAAAAATTAATGTCTTAGATCACCAGTAATTCACCCCTCGTAGCCTAGGAAAAACATTATAATTTGGAATAAAAGGAAAAGTCATAAAAAAGTTTTGGTTAAAAACCCATAAATTTTTTCCTGGGAAAAAGATAAGTTCCTACCAACTGGGCCTCCCCATTAATGGGTTAGAGAAAATTTATAGTGAAATA
Source organism: Viscum album (assembly GCA_963277665.1). Classification (NCBI taxonomy): domain Eukaryota; kingdom Viridiplantae; phylum Streptophyta; class Magnoliopsida; order Santalales; family Viscaceae; genus Viscum; species Viscum album. Next base: position 802,792,797 of record OY728119.1, on the reverse strand, counting down.
AGAATATATAAATATTTTAGGGACCTCTATTAAACACTATAAAAATTTTAGCAATGCTTTCAAGGTCCATTAACCTATGAAACATATAGGGTGCATATTTTATCCTCAAGACATGCTTGAGGGTAGAAATTCCCCATTTCATGGCTAAAAAAATATATGATATATGTTATATCTTATAAGGCAATAAATTAATTAGATCAGCCTACCCTAATATGGACAAAAAAATTGGCATGACAGTCATATCCATGCAATATCCCCATGGAAACATGTGTCCCTACCCAATAATCTACGGTAAAGTGATGATATCATCTCTCCTAAATGCGATCTAGATCTACATAGGATCTTTCATCATAGTGTTCTAAATTATTGAGCCTATTTTTAAAATATGATCCCTATATATATGAGCTTTATCTATGAGGTATTACCGTTATAAGAACTACATGTGTACTGATTTCTATTCTCATGGGATACCTAGTGACATCCAGATATCCTATCTTGGATCCAGCTACAAATAAACTTTCATTACAATCCCTTTTTTGGACTATAATTTCAAAATTTCCTAATTAAGGGTATATATACCTTGAGTTGAGATTAAAACTCCTTGAAAATAAACATCATATAGTAAATTGTTTTTATAGGTAATCAAAACAACTTGATATGATACTCTCCTCTTAGTTACATTCATAACCCATGAGGCGATATCCTCATTTTAGAAAGAACCCTTCATCTTGTGAGATACATCCAAATCCTACCAGAGTGTTTTGGAATTCATCTATGTTCCAAAAATTAACCTGAAAATTATATTCTTCTCATTCTAAATGAATCCAATTATATGGGGGGATTTTATCAGCATCAAAAAATTTGTTCCATGAACTTTTCAGCGTAACCCATGATATTTTCCACACTTACACAATACATTTTTATTTTTAGTAGAAATCTGTGTCCATGTTGGAAGATTAAGTATATTAGATTTTCATGCACTTCAAGACTGCTCAGACACTGAATGATAGAGATTACTTTTAAGAATTACACGAAATATGGATTTAGTAGTGAGAACTTACCTCAAGTAGTAGGTCTTGGATTTCATAAATTGCAGATAAAAATGTGTCATCACCTTAAAACACAACTATTAGGGTCTAATATAAACATTTTATAATTATAATATATCCTTCTATGGTGTATAAAACTTATCCTTGGGGAGTATTTCCCTTCTCAAGCTTTGATTTGACTACACACGCAGCTGAAATGGGCTTATGGATCAAAAGTTATGATCATTAAAATTTAGGATTCATTTTAGCAAGAATAAAAATTGAAAATTTATAAAATCATACATAGCACTATTCTCTGATGACATGTCACTTCAATTAGTTTTTAGATCCAAGATCATTTTCTGGTCATAGGACATGATTTTATCTATTCCATAGTGCTTTTCTCTTACCTCATATCTCTTTAATTAGTTCATGGATCTATAGTCATTTGTAGCTCATAGTTAACGATTTTGTTCACTGTATAACACTTTTCTCTAACTTCGTAGCACTAAACATGGTTTGTAAAATACTCATCCCTAGAACTAGAGTTTTTTCTATTCCTCGGTGAAATATTTTGTCCTGCCTCATAGAGAAACAAAATTATATGTGGTTTCCAAGTTATGTGTGGCCTTCTGTATCTATTTAGATATTTCTATGTAGCAAGATATTTTGGGATACCAGTTATTCACCACTTCCGGTAAATAATGGCACCCACTTTTTAACTGAAGATAGTGAAGAGAGAAATAGAGGAATTTTTATAAGGATTTGATTCGAATCACTCACCCAAAACCACTCTGCTAATATTACTAATCTCTAAAAAGGGGAGGTCTTTTGCAATGTAATCCCATTAAGGTCCTACACAATAAAATCTCTCATAAAGGAAGTCCATCCACAAAAAAGTCCCTAAATAAAGAAACTATGTGAGATGATATTTAGATAGTTCAGTACAAGGATCCCTAAAATAATATTATATTGATATACTTATGAAAAATTATATGTGGCTAGCCCTATGTGTATGTCCTTTGTGAGGACACTATGTGGCCAATTCCATACAGATTCCCCTATGAGGAGATCCAATGTAGACCCCTTTATAAATCACTATGCAGCCAACCCTTTGTAAAATTCCTTTTCAATGACCCTATGCAGCCAACTCTATGAAGATTCCCCTATGCGAAGATACTATGAAGAAGTCACCATTAGGGAACCCCTTCCCAAAGCCCTATATGGACACCAAATCATGAATCTCCATGAGAACACTCTTAAGAGAGAATATGATCCTTCATAAAACATATACATATATATGCATCCTTCAAGGTGTAAGCCCTGACCAAACCTTTAATTACTAATGAGTTAAGATTCTCCTCATGGTGATGTTTATTCACCTTGAGCTACGAAAATCCTCGTGGATCTAGAAACATGGGCATCCTAATAGGTGTAATCCCTAACCAAACATTAAATTACCATTAAGTTAATATATTTCTCATGTTGATCATTATTTACCTTGAGTTGAGATATACCTCTTGGTTACAGAAACACTGGAAATATCATAGATTTAACCCTTGACAAAACCGTCAATTACCATTGATTTGAGAAAATCCTAATGGTTATTAATATTTACCTTGATTCGGGATACTCATCTTGATTCAAGAAAAATATGAATCCTCCTATGTATCAACCCCAACCAGACCTTCTATTCTTCATGAGTCGATATACACCTCATTCATCTTGATTTGACATACTCTTCATAGTTCCAGAAACATGGACATCCTCCAAGGTGTAAGCCCCACCCAAACCTCCAATTACTAATTAGTAGAGATAATATTTAGGTTATAATTATTCACTATGAGTTGAGATAATCCATTTGGATTTAAATAGTTTGGAATCATCTGAAGTATAAGACCTAACAAAATATTAAATTTCTATTAACTTGATATTCTCCTCAAGGTTATCCTTATTCACCTTCAGTTGAGATACTCATCTTGGTTCCAAATACATGGGCCTCCTCCTAGTTTTCATCCCCAAAAAATGCTCTCACCTGAACCTTTTATTAGGTCAGGTGTCTTATTGCATGTCATGCATAATTCCCATCTAATTTACTATCATATCCCATTTCCTATCATGTAAATATTCTCAAGGTATCCTCAGTGTGTAATCCCTCCTTTCAAATATAACGGTACCCTCTAATGTAATGTGTTTGATCTTTTTTTGTCTCTTGTTTCTCAGATTGAGCATGACACATGTGGTCTTGGATAATTACAATAATTATCACTTCAATATAGTGAAAGTCCCTCCATTACAAGCCTCCCTTTGAAGTGAAATACCCAACCATTAAATCAAACTACATTGGTTTTGATTCTGCTTTTCCCAGGATATATAGGATACCTCTTTTTGGTTCAATTTGAACTCAAAAACACCAACCACCTACCTAGATGGAAATAAACCCTAGAGAGCCAAGAATGTCAAACTTAAACCAAAGAATCATAAATTAATATGAGAAAATTTTGAAACCTCCACTATATAGAGTTTTTAATATATCCATATGGTTTAGATAAAATCATTCAAATAGTGGCAACATTTCCCATATTAGGAATTGGGAAGGATTCAGAAATATATCTTAAATCAATGTGTGAGTCATGGGGCATGTAATAATTCCCCTTATAAAAGGGTGTGATGATCTTGAACTACCATCCTATCAGCTCATGGGAGACCCTAAGAATCATTTGAAAAATAGTTAGTGATCATCTTAATTTTTAATTAACGTCCATATCATGTATGGGGGTCTGTTGTGTGTTTATGGTTCCATAAATCAACACCATTAAAACTTCCCAAAAATGGGTACTAAACACTCTTATATAGGGGACTGGGGAAAGCCAAGAATGTTAAGGTTTTCATAATGAGACTTGGAAATGGAATCTTAGAATATAATAATATTTTTATAAGGATACTGGGAATTTAAAGATAATATCATGATATAGACCTATGTTTGAGGAATAATGGCCCATAGAATCTAAAAACACAACAAAGAGTGGTGTGAATATGGGACCCATGCATGAGGAACATGGGTGCACATAAAGAACCCATGTGCTATCTAATTTTATTTTCACTAAATATTGTCTTCATTTAGTTGAGTCTTTATCCTTAACAAAATGAAGGGATAACTTATGTGTCGATTCCCAACACTCTTCTTATAATGGGTCAGTAGACACATGAATCAATTGAGTTGGGTATGACCCAACTTTACATACATGGTGTCTATCATTTTATAGGGATATACATTGAAGATAAATAATTCATGGATTTTTTACATAACATCTGATGGTATGGAAAATAATTAGATCAATTTTTCATACCAACAATAATCAATTTTTAAACATCTAATAGTGTTACCTATATCATTTTCAAATAGGTAATAAAATAACATGTAACCTACTCATTCCATATGGAATAAAAATATTTTTATTATCAAAAAAATATGTTCAATTATTTTATTTCCTATCATCTCAATGAAGGTATTTTTCTTCTATATAGTGCATTCCACTATGTTATCATTGATATACTTAGGAGACGGAGTTGGCACTGGTGTTATTTCGACATTAACATTTCTTTATTCTTCTTTACCAGTTTTATTTATTTATGTTGAGGATATTGGCTAAGATTTATCATTGGAACAATAAATAGAATCTTCGAGATATTTTTCCACTATAAAATATTCTTGGAATTCACAAAGATACTTCTATATGATAATCAATGTTTTTTGTTCATTTGAAAGATTCTCTTTAAAGATCTCCATAAGCTTCTCTTGATAGAGTTTCATTATCAAGAATATACTATAGAATATGGGTGATTTCGTTTAAGAAAGTGATTATTTTAACATAATATCATTCTAATATAAGATTAATAATATTTTTTTTATATTTTTATTGTAGTGAGTCATATTTTAAGAGATTGTGATACATACAAAAAGAAAAGAGTGAAAAATGAAATGCATCACTTTAGTGGTGGTAGTAGTTTATAGATATGAAAGGGTGATGTTTTAATTTTACATAGAGCATAAGAAATATAAATAATAATATATAATTTTATAATCATATAAATTTAATAAGTTTTATATTAATAACTTAAATTTTTTGTTATAACCATCTATGTAAGGTAGTGATGAGAAATCAACCATTTCATTCATGAAGGTGGTAGTTCGCATGTACGAATGACAACATATTCATCCTCTGAACGGTTCTAGATAAAGAAGAAAATTTATATTCCATTAGTGTGACAGTATTTTATTCAATTATTGATACTATGGTTTTTATAAATTCATGGATATGATAGGATTGAGGGGGTAGAATAAGAAAATAATGAAGAGAGATTTGTCCAGGGTATTACCTCTCCCATTAGACTTTCTCCCTTGGGTACCACCTTAAAGATTTTTCTATTGGAATTTTGGAATGGGTAATGTTACTATGAAATTTTGAGAGAGTTGAGGTGAACTCTTTTTATTGGAAATAAGAATAAATATTTTGTAAATATAACATTTTAATATAAATAGAAAACATGTTTATGTTGGAAATTTGATCGAAAGTGGAAAATAATTGAGTGGGGGTGAGATAATGTAAATAGTTCTTCACCAATTAATTTTCACATATTTTTTAAACATTTTTTCATGTCTTTTAATCATAGATTTTACATTTTTCCATTTTTTGACCATGGAAATTAATTTTTACCAAAGTAATTTACGTTTAATACCTGAAAATAAAATTTTTATTATTAAATAATATGAAACTAATAATTCCAAATATGAAATATATTTTTCCAAATGAAAATTATAAGGGTGATAAAAAATTATATTAATATACACGCATATGATATTATACAATCATTTTTTAAAAAAGTGTATTTTTTAGCTTACAAACAATTCTTAGGATAACATTATCAATGTTTTTAATTATGATGAAATTAATTGGTTTATTATTAAGAAATTTATATTTATGAGACATTACAAGAAATAAAAATCCTAATTTCACCTATAAAACAATTAATAAAAATATAAATACAAAAAATAGTATTTATTATAAAAATATTGTTTAATTATCATAATGTTAAACATTAGTTTTATAAATTCAGCCTAGTATTTTTAAAAACATAATTTCACTACATAAATATATTTTTTATGATGAAAAATATATTATAATTTTTTGAGTTAAAATTTTTTCTTGATATAGTCCCAAACACTATAATATTAGTAGAAACTGTATCTTTTACTATTCAAAAAAAATCAATTATTTTAGAAAAATACCAAAAACTCATATTAGACTAATTTTGATATATAGAAATAAAAAACTAAGTTAATTTTATAAAATTTAGGTTATTATTATGATATTAATTAATTTTAATATTAAAATTTTTATATGGAAATAAAATGTATTTTTAAGAAAAATAAATATCTTGTATTATATACCTTTTTACATAGTTTTAATAAGGTGGTTACTTCTATTAATACTCTCCAATTTAATGGAAATAATATATTGGTGAAATTTAATTATTTTATTCTTTTAAAGTATCATAGTTTTCATTTTAGTTTGGTTTTATGTGTAAGAAAAGATACTCAGCATTATATTTATTCAAGGAAATAGAATCTACTAAAATCATGGGTTGTTACATTCTACCTCCCCCCTCCAATAATTTTGTCTTGAAAATTCTATTTCTAGGGAGAAAATTATTTGGGGTACTTTATCTCATTACATCCTTGGGATATCCCATAGCTTCTTATAAGTTATGATTCCTTCATATAACTTTGACTAGATGAGTAGTCTTGTTTTGTAGTACTTTATCTCATTTATGTACAATCTCAAATTTTTATTCATTATATTAAATATCATGGACCTATTACACATCTTCTGAGTTTAGTACATGTGAAGTTTCTGGTATTCATTTCCTCAAAAGTGATACATCAAACACATCATGTACATAAGATAGGCCTGAAGGGGGTACTATGTGATAAAAGGATATCAACGTGGGTGATATAATGAGGGCCTAGATTCCCTTTCTTCCCAAATATCATAACCCACATCTAATAATATGTCTATAGAAACACATTACCTATAACTTCAAACTCTATATCTCATAAACAATTATATAAAAAACTCTTATATCAACTTTATGTCTCTTTCATATGTTGTATAATGGTTTGACCCTTCTCCATAATTTCATGGAAAAGGTTATGTCTGATCAGCTTATACTCCCCATATTCATCATATCATGTTATAATCTTGTATCTCTTCCAATATTTATCCTTATATGGTTAGATTTAAATGAAAGAAAAGAAACTATTTTTATACAATAATTCTATGAGTAGAAGGTTTCACTCCCAATTCATTGGACATCCACTAAATAGGATCTTTTCATGTACTCTAGTATTTGAATGGTTCTCCCATACTAGTCATATATCTAATAGTGATAAGCAATACTAAATGATTCTTTAGAACCTAAAGTTAAAAAATAGATCTCAAGAATATATAATAAATATTGATACTCCATACATCCTTACCACATCCCCAATATATATCTTGACAAGTTGGTTGAGCAATAAATCTTATTTTATGGTGATAAAAGGAACTTACACTTAAGGATATCATAAATAACCCAAATGGAATTGTGGACTTTAGTTTTCATTAGTCTTATGAAAAAATATATAGTAATGTTTTCCAATTTCCATTCTACTATTAGTAATGGTTTCATTATCTTTTTAGACTTATATCATTCGTCCTTATCATTTTGGCACACCAGGTATTGATATAATTACTATCAAATATCCCTATTCAATTTATCCAACTATAATTTTCACTATATATCTCTATATATCTTTCTCTCTCCTGGATTGATTGATAAGGATAAAATTTATACATCAACCAAACATCCCACTTCAGTTCTAGTTTTTATGGGACACATATTAGGGTTCCAAATCATATAAATACCTCTCTATCGAATTTGAACTTGAGAATACATGCTACCTTTTTATAAAGATCCACATCATCCTTCTAGGTATATTTAAACTTCATGTGAATGGATAGTTAATAATTCATTAGATAAATATGGGGTTTATCCCCTTCCCTTATGTCTTTAAGATTTATCCTTAGAAAATCCATGAGTATTGGTTATTTGCAATCCTCATCATGTATACGGTATCATGATCTCTTCTACTCAGATCATTAACAAACTTCTTTTCCTTCCTCATGTGGTAATATATTTTGAACTCAAAATCATGTATCAATTCCATCTATCTTATTTGGTTAATATTCAACTCCTTCAATTTGAATATATATTTCATGCTCTTTTGATTGTTATATATAACACACATTTTTCTATAAATATGATTTTTCCAAATATTTAATGTAAATACTACTTTCACTAGGACAAAATTGTGCATCGGGTAATTTTTCTGAAGATGATTTAATTTTCATGAGACATAAGCAATTACTATATCATTCTACATAAATATTCAACCCAATACCATTAATAAAACATCACAATATATTATAATTAATGCCCTAATATAATATAATATAATAATATGCATAGTGACCAACCTCTTATTTAGTTCTGTAAAACATTCTCCACATTCCTTTATCCGAAATAATTGTACTCCCTTCTGTGTTAACATAGTTAGTTGATTTAATGTGCATTAATGATTTCCCATAAATCATTGATGGTATCCTGCTAACTGGAAAAAATTCTAGATCTCAGTTATTGTGGTCTATATATACTATTGTTTAATAACATCCATATTTGAGGGATCTATAGATATTCCCTTGATTATAATTACATGACCCAAGAATGATACCTTTTTCAATCATATTTCACACTTTCAAATCTATTAAAAACGTTTATCCTTTCATAATGTCTTCAATATAATCCATAAAAAATATACATTCTTTTTATTTCTTATAGAGTATATGAGAATTTTGTCTATGAATACAACCATAGATTGATCAAGTTTGTCTCTAGAGGCTCTATTCATTAGATATATAAATATACTGGGAGAGTTTATAAACCCAAATGGAATCACTCTAAATTCATAGTGTCCATATATCATCCGTAAGGAGGCCTTGGAAATATCCTTCCTTTTGACCCTTAATTTATGATATCCAGATCAATGGATAATCTCTGAAAAGAATTGAGATCATCTAAGTTGATTGAATAGGTCATCGATATAGGGTAGATGATACCTATTCTTGATCACAATTTTGTTAAGCTCACAATAATATTTTCGAAAACGCATTTGTCAATCCCTATTTTTGAAAAAATACTTGTACACCATAGGGTGAAGTGAACAAGTGTGTATATCCCTTATACAAGTTCTCCAAAAGATTACTCATTGATTCCTTTAATTCAAGTGATTCATTCTATATAGACTCTTGGAGATATGAAGGGTTCTAGGCATGAGATCAATCAAAATCTCATCCTCATTCTCTAGGGGAATACTAGGTAGTTCATCTATAAATATATTGGTATAATCTTATATGATAGTCATGTCACTTGACTTGAATTCCTCCCCAATCATTTAAGCTAAAAGTCCCCCATTAATGGGAATCAGCACTAATATTATATAATTTTCATCCAAATAGAGTACATGATCAGCATTAAATTAATATTTGATAACATGATAATTATATATAAGAAATGATATATCCTTATCCCATCAATTGATAGGTTCTCTTTGTAGGTAAATCTAATTCATACCAAAAATTATATAAAATTCTACCCATGGAGGGAGAATTAAATATGTAGGAAGTACCTTCCAAAAATATCCAATTGGATATGAGTTATATATATTAGATTTTATCACCATGACATCAGGTGTTTTCATAGATTATTCAATATCTAAATCTTGAGGTGGTGATTCAACATTATTATAAAAATTATATTATAAGAAAAATATGAATAACTATAATCAATTAAGGTATTCATAGATATATAATGAAAAATCAGTGTACCTTGCATCACTCCATTATCATGATCCACATTAGTGGTAATGATAGAATATGTTCACCCTTACCCCCTAGTTTATGTGGTTGTTGGGACCTATTTTCTTCATTATATTTAATTTATGGGGATTTATTTTTTTAATTCCCAAACTCCCAGAATTTGAAGCATTGAGGTGTGGGCAGTGCATTAGTTTGGAAATTATTTTACTATATCCTATTGACCAGTCACTTTATCCCCTTGTCACAATCATTAGCATTTTGGTAAATCATCCAACACTTGAAACAATTCCATTTTTTCTTTGAGTTAAATACCTAGGTGCTTCTTATTTTATTTTTTGTATATAGGTAGTTGAAATTTCATTACCCCATGTTATGAATCATTAGATCATCCTTGATACTTTTCATTCTATTTTCTATCTTATGAATAATTAGTCACTAGTATCAATTTCCACATTCGGTGTACATTGTACAATATCTTTGTAGATTCCAAATTCTATTATGTATATTTCCTTTTAGATAATTGTCTTTTTCCATTAAATAATTGATTGATTTTTCTCTTTGGGTCAGAGGTAAAACCAGAGACATACCTTGATATCCTCAAAAATATTTCTTTGATATTTACAAATGGAGTGTCTTTATTTTTTTAACTCCAATAATTATCTTTTTCATCTTCATATGAATATTTCATGGAATATACTTGTTCAATATAACTTTATTGAACTCCTATAAATCCATAGAGTCTATATCCTCTCTTTATTTTTTTTATGATATTTTATCATTGGTCAGCCTCACCTTAAGACCAATAAACAACAAGAAAAAAAATTATCATGTTCTGATCACTAAAGAATAAGAAATATATTTTACATCACATTTATTAATTTCTAAGAAATAAGTGTATTAGAATATCCACTAAACGTGGGTGGACACTATTTGTTGAAACAATCAATTACAAGCTACTCATTCCATATCATATTCAAGAGGTCAACATGGTATGTGTTATTATCCATAGATTCCATGATTTTAGTAAGAATCACCAAAATATTATATACTCATGCTCCAATCCCATTTGTTCATTCATTGGGAAAATCAACCCATTGCTGATCGCACCCGTTGTTAGCTTGATTTCTCCCTACTTTGGAAAATAGATAAATAAAGGAAGGTTAAAGATAAGAATACTTAATTCAATAATCTTATAAAAAATAAATTTATTAACTTAAATGGATTAAGTCATGGATCATATATTTTCCCTACATATAAATTTATAGGTTTCAATATAGTTTATTCATTCATTATCTCTTATAGGGTTCTCAAACAACACTATAAAATGTGCTTAAATATTTATAATGGTTTGTAAATAAAATATGATCAACAAAATCATATACTTTATGTGTTTTTAACTAGGTGAATAGTCTTAAGTACACTAATCATGCATCATAAGAAGATCCATTTTATAATCAATCAGCCTTTTTTCCAGGTGATTACCACAAGGTGCGTCTACACCACAAAAAAAATCCATTTTCTAGTATCCAAATAGGGATTTCATTACTAAAGAAACTACATACTCAAAACATTACCAAAATGGTAAGATTTTATAATATACATAGAATCTTATATAAGGGTTTCTATAAAGTTATCTAATCCTAATCCCAAAAAATAACTAAACTAATCTCCAAAAATAATTAACCCTTACTTTGATATCAACTAAGGTTCCTTAGACCCGCACATTGAGGTCTGGTGATAATAACACATACTTTAAACATAATATTTAATTACATATGACATGGACCAAGCTAAACATATCCTTAATTTAAATCATTTCAATATTTCAAACATTATACATCACAAATAAATACAAAACCTTAAGAATATAAGGTTTAGTGTCTTTGAGAAGCAGCTATATAAAAAACTTATTTTATAAAATTTGTGACCATTTCTTCATAATTAAGACACATTATAATCCCTTATAGACTTCTCATAAGCTATACCGATCCTCGTTATCTTTTTAATCAAATCATAAGAAAAGTGTTAGAATAAAATCTCACTAAGTGGAGGCTTATCATCATGTTATCAATGGTAATATCATAATCATATGGGAAAATGTTATTATGGGGGATATTTTTTTTCAAGAATATAGAATAATATAATTTATATAAAATTCATGATAAAATGAAAATTATTCTAAAATAAAAAAACATAAATTGTGAGATAAAAAAAATAATCCATGGAGAATAATAATAAAAATATGGAAAATTAATATAACATTCCCATGAAACATATCATTAAAATGAAAATTGGAACAAACATAAGAACAAGGTATTGTCATATTATGAGCATATCCAACAAGATTCACCCTTTATTTTTTGAGTATATTCAAGAAGGATCACCAATTAAAATTTGAGAATATTTGAGAAGGATCACCCTTTAATTAATGAGAATATTCATGATGTCTGGCGCTAAATTATTTTAGAAAATATAAAAAATTAACTAATTAATTGGATAGATATATAGGACCCCACACATCATTATCTATAAATATGTTTCCTTATGAAATAAAACATTTATCATATCATAAAGAACCCATGGAAATAAATCATCATTAAATGATATCACATAAACTAAAATCAGGGATTATAACAATTGATACTAGCACTAAATAACCCAAATGAATTATTTTTATAGTAATTGATAAGGTGATTCATAAAACATAACTTCATAGGAATCTGATATTTTAAAGAGTAAAATTGAAACAAACACATGAAAATGAGATTTTAGAACACATATTAACATTATTGTAAATAGAAAATATTCTAATAAACATTGAAAAAAATAAAGAAGGTAACATGAATAAATTTTTAAAACCAAAATTTAAAATAAATTCAACTAATGTAGCCTTAAAAATATTTAAAGGTTTTCTGTAGGAAATGTAGAGTGGAAGATAAAAATGTAATCTCAAAAGGGAAATATTTTATAATATTTTGAAAATAATTTTATTGAAACCCAAAATATAAATATAATGATAGATTTTTGATTTGAAAATAGATAGATATAAATTTTATGAATACTATAAATAAAACATATTTTAATTTTAGTATAATAATGGATAACATTAGTTCGAATAGTAAATTTGGATATGGAAGTGAGAGAGCTCAATTAAGGAGGATGAGAATTTTTATTTACATCATAAAATTATTTTAAGAAAGAAATACATAAATTTAAAATCCATAGAAAAGGAGGAAATGAGTTAAAATTTTATTAATTAATATAAAAAATAAATATTTTAAAACCTTTTTTAACGCAGAACAATTATGACTTGAGAAAAGAAGCCAAGTCAAGAAAAAAAACCCTTACCGTTCAATAAACCTTTAAATAGAAATCCCTTATAATAAGGAAATTGGAATAAAAATTTAAATATAATGGAAAAAAATATAATTAATGATATTATATATGAAATATAAACTATACACAAATCATAAATTAATTTTTGTTCATAATTCAAAACATGTCTCAAAGAAATGAAATTAAACTGAAACACCCTTACCATTTATCCTGCTTAGTCGAATGTCATCTAACCCTTGTATAGGAAATAAATTATATTAATCACATATTTAATAAAAATATTCACACCTATAATCATTTATAAATATATATTATATTAATTCATTACAAATATATTAGTTATTTATATTTTATTTTCATCATCAGATGTTATTACCTTTGATTGTAAGTTTAGTACTACTTTCATAATAGATGATTCTATAATTGTTTATATATCTAAAGTTCACTATTATAATATAATTATAGGTATTGGAATATGTTTTTTGTAAATTTTTATAATTTTATTGTTTAATTTCAAATTTATTCTAGTTATAAATCATGGTGACGAAGTTGGTGATAAAATTGTTTTGTAAATTTTTAAGGAAATATATGGTGGTACAATAATAATAAGTAAAATATTAGTATAACATTTAAAGATCTATAAAAAATAAATTATTTTATAATTAATTTCTATAAAAATTAGTAGGTATGTTTCCACAGTCATCCACGACATAGATTAATATAATTGTTCAAGTAGGTGGTTAAATCGACCTAAACACGAATAAACAATAGTCTATGGGTGAGTATGGTTACGAAAGTGATTATTTAGAGATAATATAATTATTCTAGAAGTATTATGAAAACATTTATATGTTATTTTTTATTAATATTTTTATAGGTTTTTTTACATAATAAAATACAATAGTGAAAAATGAGATACGTCACTTTAGTAGAGGTGGTAATCTGCAAGTATGAATGGGAGGAATTTTTGTTTTCCATTAATCAAGAGGACTATAAGTAATGGTTTAAAATTTTATAATATTAATACTATTATTAATTTTATATTATTTATTAAAATATTATTTTAGAACTTTCAATGTATGTTTTTTATGAAAAAACAAGGACATCATTCACGAAGGCGGTAGTCCTTGCATAGGCATAATGATGTATTCATTTTTCAAAATGATTTTAGATAAAGGTAAAAAAGTGATATTAAATTACTATAATAATATTTAAATATATTAATAATACTAGTTTTATCATAATTTCGTGTATATAATTGGTTTTAGGGGGATAAAAAGAAAATACTTAAGAGAGCTTGGTTGAGTTTATTACCTCTACCTTTAGATGTTCTCTTTTGGGTAACACCTGAAGCTTCCTTAGATTCGTATTTTTGCAAGTAAAAATATTCTAGGACACGGGGAGAGAGTTTAAGAGAGATTAGGTATGATTTTTTGTCAATATAATTATTTAAAATGAGTAAATAAAAGGGGGGAATGAGAGATACTTTTATTGGTGAAGGGAATGACATCTTTGTAAACATATCATTTTAATATAAAAAGTGATCATGTATCACATAGAAAATGTATAAAAATGGAATAATAATGGATTGCGTGTAAGATAAGTTAGATGATATATCATCCATTAATATTCACACTTATTTTAAAAAAAACTTGCATATTTTACTCTTATATTTTTATATTTTTACCATATTGTGTTTTAACTATGGTAATTAATTTTTAACTAAGTAATTTTATTTGAAAGACTAGAAATAAAAAGGGTATCATTAAATAATTTAAAAATAATGATTATAAATATTAAATCCATTTAAAAAAAAGAAATATAAGGTTAAAATAACTACTTTTAATATTATCACATATAATGTGTAAACACCAATTTTAAGAAAAGTGTATTTTTAAGCGTGAAAAAAAATTTAGGATAAAATTACAATTTTTTTATTTTAATTAAATTAAATATTTTATTGTTAACTAAAGGAAATTTATTTTACTTTAAAATAAATCTAAAACATTATTAAAAGAGAAGTAATAAAAATAGATTTTATTATAAAAATATTTCTTAATTTTTAAAATGATAAACATGGGTTTTCTAAATTCAAATTAGTATTTTAGAATCAATAATTTCACTCCATAAATAAATTTTTTATAATGTAAAATTCTTTATGTATTTTTATGTTATAATTGTTTCTTTATATATTCATAAATTTTACGGTTTAAATAACAATTGTATTCTCACTATTCACCTAAAAAGCAATTTTTTCAAAAACATATACTAAAAACTATTATTAGGATACTTTTGGTATTCGAAATTCCAAAATTAAGTTAATTTTATCAAATTCAATGTCAATATATGATATTAATTAATTTAAATATAAAAAATAATATATGGAAAAAAATTATTTTTAAGAAAAATAAATAACATTTTTATTAATATAACTTTTTTACATTGTTTTCATTAGGTCATTACTTATATTTATACCCACTAATTTAACAAATAAAATATATTAGTCATATTTTTTAATTTAATTTTATTAAATTATCATGGTTTTCATTTTATTTTGGTGTTATTTTTAAGATAACAAACTTTTTGTGACATTTATTTAAGGAAAAGTATTTAATAAAATTATTGGTTGTCACATTCTACCACCCTTAAAATAATTTCATCATTAAAATACTATTACTTGAAAGAAAATAATTGAGCATAGTTTTGTATCATAACATCCCTGATCTCCTATGTATGTTCTTAAAGATTATGATTCCCCCATAAAACATTGACCAAATGATTAGTCTTGTTCTACAATACTTTATCTCTTAGATCCAGAATCAAAGATAATTATTCTTTATATGATATATCATGTTCCAATTATATAGCTTCCATGTTAAGTAAATGTAAATGTTATATTATATACTTCCTCAAAAAGTTATAAAATTAATACATCGTGTACATGGTATAGCTCTAGAGGTATTGATGAGCAATAAGCTACAATCCTGACATGATCAAGGATCTCTAAAGTATTGATAAACAAATGGATCTACTTCCCTTTCTTCCCAAATCCCCTAGCTTTATTCTAAGTATATATCCAAAGGAACACATTGTCTCCAACTTTTAACATTATATCTCATTGATAATTATCTGTATAACTATTTAGTTAACTTTTTTATACTTTCATGTTTCATTGAATGGTTTGAACATTCTCTATTATTTCTTAGACAAGGTCATATCCTATCATCTTACTCTCTCCAAATTCATACTAGCATGTGGGAGTCCGATATCTCTTCTCATAAAAATCCTCATATAGTTCCATCTAAATAATGGAATAGAAACTATTATTATATAATAATTCTATTAGGGGTAGGTGTTGATGGAAATATCTTTATAAGTCTTTTAAATGTGATCATACTATGTACTAAAGGGTGATAAAAAATGTTGAAATGAATCTATATATCTAATTATTGTTGAATTATTCTCTAGAATATAAAGGTAAACCTAGGATCTCGATCATATACAATAGAGAGTGGTACTCCATGCAGTCTTACCACAATCCTTATGTATATCTTGGAATGTTTTTCAAGTGATATATCTTCATTAATTGAAATAAATAAAATTAATTTGTAATTCAATTGAATACAACACAAATGAAATTATATTCTTCAGATGTCTTGGGTATTTCTATGACAATATCCATGGTGATGTTTTCCAATTTACATAATGGTATGGGAAATGGTTGCAACATCCTCTTAGCCTTCTATCGTTCATCGTTAAATTGTTGTCATATCAAGAATAAAGATATATACTATACAGTATTAATTTTTATGTCAACCCAAAAGAAGTTTTCATTTAGATCTCTATACATATTTTTGTTTCTTGAATGAATATAGAAGTATGAACTAAGTAAATCATCAAAATGTCCCCTCTTTAGATCTGGTTTTATGGGTACACATATCTGGGTTATAAATCATATAACACTATTTATATAAAAGTGTAACTCTAAAATACTTTCTACCTTTTCCGATAGATCCATATAACCCTTTTGGGATTATTTTATCTTGACGTGAATAGATGGATGATCATTCACTTATGTAAGATATAATATCTCTCCTTTTCTTATGACTTCAATATTAACCCTCCACAAATTCATGAGTACTGGTCCTTTTTCAATCCTCATCATGAATAGGGTATCATGATCTCTTCTTCTCGGAGTATTAGTCATATTATTTTCCTTCACTAACTATAAATGTATTGATCATTCATAATATTTTATCAATTATATCTATCTCATTTTGAAAATATTTTACTCCTTTTGTGTAAATATATGTATATATCTCATGTTCTTGTGATCAATATATATATATATATCACACTTTAATCTTTAGAGATAATTTCACAAAATATTTAATCAAAATATAAATATCATTAGATCTAAATCATTTTTCAGGTAATTTTTATCATTATACTTTGTTTATTACAAGGCATAAAGAATTATCATATCATTTTGTATACAGATTCACATCAATCCATTTAATTAAGCATAATTATATATTAAAAACTATTTCTCATTGTAGGTTAATTTAATTTTAGGAGAAACGAACAACCTATTCATTAGTCCCCTAAAAACATATTGATACTATTTTATCAAAAGTAACTACACATTCTTTAGTGTTAATATAGTTAAGGGATTTTAGGTCTTTTAGAAATTTCCCAAAAAGCATCAGTAGTATCTAGATAATATGATTAAATTACAGATCTTGGTTATTTTAGTCAGTCTAAGCCATTTTACAATAAATTATAACTTGTAAATATCTATATATATTCCCTTTATTGTAATTACATGAACCAGGAATGATATTATAATAGACCAACTAGGTTCAAGCCATAATGTCACATGAATTGGCACAACACAAGGTCCAAAGCATGTTCCCAGTCTCTATGGGACGGTGATAATCACTAGGGTATCGTATAAACAAATGTTGGAATGATTTCACCCTTAATAGAAATGTGATAATATATAAAAAATGATGTCTCTTAACAGATATATGTAACATATCACATGTCAAAACAACAAAACCAAAGTACCATCTGACAATAGAAAAACACGGTATAACTCATCTTGTGAAAGAAACCCACCATGGAACCTAACGAAAACCATGGGTCCAACTCCTCATGGTTGTATGTAAACACAATCCCATCAATCCAGAAGGTAACAAGAATAAAAATATTCACCCTCTATATGATGATCTTATCTTTACCTATATCCTACAAAAACAAGGATATAAACACCCAAATGAAAATTTAAGGTGTGATAACTAAAGCTCAGTAGGATTTTACTAATGAATATATATAATTAATATCCACACACATATATTGGCTCTTTAATAACATAGATTTCTAAAAATATCCAAAATAAAACAACTTCTATATAAAATCATTATTTGGTTTTATTTTAAAAAACATTACTAATTCAATAAACAAAGAAATACGACTTAACGTATATCCATGGGGAATAATGAGAAAAATAAAGTATCTCTCCAACATAAATATCCATATAAAGTGGGTGAATAATAATTTTAACTAACCATGCATGTAATTTATTTTCAAATCACCAAATTAAATCCATAACACAAGGTTTTACACAACAAAACCCGCAATAAAACACTATCTGACATAAGTGAATTATAGAGTCTAGAAACCATGGTTACCTTGACATATGACCACTAGTAATCATTGTTTCAAGGAACCTCTCATGGTGATATTTTAATTCAATAGGGATTACATTATTATAAGTTTTTATAGGTACCCTATGTCCACCCAATGTGTTATCCCATCTTTATGTTTCAAGAAACCAAATCCATGTTTGAAAACATTTTTCAAGGAAAATCCATTTCATTTACCATTTAAACATTTTCATAAAAGTTATTCTAATGTTATTTGACACCACTTCTATTCTAGAAAAACCATTACCTTTTCAAGACCATCTTTGAGTAATTTTAACAAACATGTCATGTTCATAAAATCTTTTCTTTAAGAAATTTAAATTAAAAAAACATTAAATTATTTATTAAATATCAAATACCTTATTAATATTTAATTAAATAATATAAACCTAAGTAAATAATAAGAACTCAATGATAACCAAGGAATAAACCATAGGATAGAGACACATACCTTAATAAAAATGAAATCCTTGTTACCTTCTATACCGTTTATGGGAGAGGAAGCGATAAAATACCTAATCACCAATAACCAATAAAAACAATATCAATTATCTATTTTCATGATAGATACCCTAATCTAGTCTTATAAGCGATAAAAAAACATCGAGAATAAGAGAAGAAATAATATCAAGAATGATCCACAAACAAATGGATATCCAAGCCTTCAACTGATACGAAGATCTACCAACTAGAAGAGATAGAGAGCCAAAATAATCACTAAAGAGCCTCTAAATTGAAGGAAACATATAAAATATGAGAGAAGAGGATTATAGGGTTTAAATAATTATTTCAAGAAAAAATGAAATTTTATCCCTTACTAATTTTCATGACCAGCGAAGACACCAGGGAACCACTAGGAATCCACTAATAGTCTTATGGGTATAAGCTTAGATCCAGTACCTCCAGGCCTAGATCCGCTATCTAGTGGGAGTCCATCGGCTGACCAGTGGCACATAAAGATATGAAGACATCCGGTACAATTTTTCTGGCTATTCGATGGACTTCCCTGGCTAGACGGTGACCTCACGTTTCCTCCAAAAATAAAAAATAACTTTTCTGTTATCCTAAGAACAACCCATAAACTGATAAAAGTCATTAGAGACTCCGTACATGGTACCATATACCAGGGTGTCACAATTCACTTCACTATAAAATATTTTTCTCTCTAAAATGGATCATGATCACAAACCACAAAATAGGTGAGGCCATAATTCCATTATCAAGGACTCACACTCCCATGTATCATGGTTTCCCTAACCACAATACCTTCTTATTCAAACCAATGGGACCATCTTTCCATATTATACGTTATCTTGTCAGTCTACTATCGGAATGGGAATTTTGATTACTATTGTGTTAGGTTCTGTGACACCCACACATCACTACAGTTCTAATTTTGTTTCATTCTATGTTATCTTGGGTATTTATTATCTTTGTAATTTTTTTAGCTATAATTTTTATGTTTTGGAAGACTTATTTGTGTTCCATGTTTTTTAAACATGATTTTTTATAACTGTGTCATTATTTTGAGAAAGGGAATGTATCAGGGATTGATTAATTATTTATAACTCCCATATGGTTTTAAAACTATACATATCTACCCAAAAAACCATGTAGTTGGTCTTTTCCTAAGCTTTGTCTTATGGATGGTTAGCACAGGGTTTGGAAAATGGTGTGGCTAAACTATGAAGCCTGCCCAAAATCTCTTAAAATGTGATTTTACCAAAATTTTACTTTTTAATTAAAATACCCCACACATTTCTTCTCTAATACATGTCTTCTAACCCTTGGGATCCTACCTAGGATCTCCACCATCTTTCTACTTCAATTATCAGCCCTTTTTAATTCTTTTCAAGCAATTCCACGGTAAATCTTCCCTCTTTTATCGTATATTATTATTTCATCCATATTTCATAGGTTTCCCTTTCCATTTAGAACCTTATTTCTCTGCATAATATGGTGATTGGGATTGGTAAGGTTCTAAACTATAGTATAGGTTTCTTATGTCCTTTAGATGATTCCATCTTTATTTTTTGGATGGTTATCATTGAAGGAGACATGATTTGTCTTGATTTCTACTTCTTACAATTGGGAATTTTTTTGTAATTAGTTTATTTTGGAATTCAAAGTGTTCTTGTTCTTTATAAATTAATTTTTTTAAAGTGCATTAATATATTTGATATCCATTTGATTATTTTAATTCATTTCAATGTGTTTTGAGTTTTCTATAAAGGGTTTATCTTTTAGATTCCATGTTTTTATGTTTGAAATGGAATATTTTTTATGATAATTATTTTTTAAACTTCTATGAGAATTTTGAAAGTGGTTTTGAGGGAATGCATTGGATTTGTATCAAGTTTTGGTATCAAGGATTGAATATTATGTTATTAGAGTAGAAATGTTTTAAAAATTAAGTGTTTCACTCTAAGTGATTTAATTTGGGGTTCTTTAATTAATTTCAATTGTTGTATTGAAATGAGTGAGTGGCGTTCCTCATATGAAATTTATTTAATAGATATTTTAAATACATTTTCTGGAAACACATGGCCTTTAGCAGTTTTTTTATTTCAAATAGGAATACATGTGTTTTAAATAGTGGTGTTGAAATTTTTTAACATTTCATGTGATTTCAATGGATCTTTAAATATTACAAAATTGTTTTTTATGAAATGATAAAGGTGTTTGTATTTTGATCCATTTTTTATTATAATGTACTGGTTATAACATTTTTTAAATTCATGGTTATAGAATACCTTTCATTACTTTCCTTTAGTTTTGTATACCTCTTGTGGGTTTTTTACTACTAGGTGGCCCTTTTTACTACATTTATAGGTCGTTTTCATTATAAAATTATTCATGCCCCATTGTGTGGGAATTTAATTTTTTATATTGCAGATATAAGGGATATATTTTTTTTATTATGAGGGTTTTGGGGTGAGGAAGAGTATTTTATTATGCCTTACTTGTTAATATTTGATTTCATTTACACTTTACACACCTATATATTGTTCATGGGAACCCAAGTACTAAATTGGAGGTCTATGGTTATATTATTTTAGTACATTTGTATTCTAGTAATGGACCTAAAATCATGATTGGATCTGGGTGTGGGAAGGGTGTGTCATCATAAGGAGGCATGTGTGGTCTATTTGGATGTCTTATGGTTTAGGATCCGCATATGTCGAAATTTGTTCTATGAGTGAAATTAGTTAATAAAGGTTGATGAATCTCACATTAGGGATCCTAGGATAGATCCCATGAAACATTTTTTTATTCATTTTATGTTGACATTGGGGGTTTTATATAGTTCTAGTTTATATTATTTCCCCTATTTATATTGTTGTGAAACTTGAATCTGGTTTCTATTTACAGTTTAACTTGTGACCTTTGGTGATTTATTTGTTATTCTTAACCTGTATGTGTCAGGTAATTTCCTTTGGAAAATATTTTCAATGATTTTTATAAAATATTCTAAATAATTTAAATACTCTTTTTTTAAGTGTATTTAAAAATAGTTGTTTTGGTTTAAAAAGGGCTTTGGTCGGGTAAATGTTTATGAAGTTATTATTTAAATAAAATGAGTTTTTTTGGGAAGTGTTGATGTGTGTTGGTTTTAAAAGGTGTTAGTCCGATAAAAGGTTTTCAGAGTTTATGGTTTAATTCAATGAAAACAAAGTGAACCATCTTTGAAAAGTGATAAGAATATTTCTAGTTATTTTCACATGATTATGATTGAAAACCTACCTTATAGTTGTATTTTTATAGTATCATTTATAAAATACCTTACGAAATGAATTGTATAGTGTTAGTTGGTGGAAACCTATTGGGATGTTTATCTCATGCCTTTATATTAAATGTTTTATATTTATTGCAAGAGTCATATTTGCTTCTTGACTCTTACATGGGGTGGGTTGGGTGGTGGTTACAAACTATTGGTTTCATGGATATGGTTTCTAGAATGTCTTAGGATTGTTTAGGTTGTTTTATTATTTTAAGTGTTTTATTATCCATGGATGCCTTATTTTTCATTAATTTTAGTTGTTTTTGGTGTATATTATTATGTAATGTTGTATTTTTCATTTATGGATTTCTTTTATATTTATAAAAATGGGTTGGATAAGTGTGATTGGTTACAACCTAATTAGAAGGTTTTATTACTTTGATTATGTTTATTTGATATTTTATATCCTTAAAATCTTAATATAGTCCATGTTAGAATCTAAATTGATGTTTTTGTATTTTATCTCTCATTTAGGTTGAAATAATTCACAAAGGTACTCCTATGATGCACAGGAACTGGTTTCTAGCTTGTTGGGATCGGGAACTACCGGATGTACTTTTTTCATGTTAGGTCAGGATCCATGTGGATGGCATCCTAGGTAGATTTTCTATATAATGTTATCATAGATTTCAGTTATTTTGTAAGAGCCTATGATTCTGGATTAGCCCTATGTTATTTGGGAATTTCCTGGTAGAATGGAGATTAAGGTTTTTAGGCAATGTGAGATAAGGGAAAAAGAGTCTTTCTTGATCTTTTTCATCATGAACCTCAATCATCTTGGTAAATTAGGGATTTCAAATGTGAATTTCAGTTTTTTATTTTTTTTTCTCATGGATTTCGATGTGGATTGGTGTTAATTTGTATATTATTTGATTATGAATGTTTTTTTGGGTTGTTAAATGGTTTTAAAGTGAAAATATAAGAGAATTCGAGTTGCAAGGTTCACTCATATAGCTTTGGAAACCATGTGGTCCCCATACTATTTGGGTATATCACCTTCACATATCATGTTTCATGGTTGGAACATGGTTTTCCAACCCATGCATCCATACTATGAACACCCATATTTTTTCAATGATTGTGCAATTTTTACTCATCTTTATTATAATTGTCTCTTAAATTATTATTCACTTAGATGGTATGGGATGAGGAGTTTTTTATTCCATTTAGAAGATGATATTGTGATTACTTTTTTAATGTTTTTTTGGTGCATTGGTTGTTCTTAATTTTGAAGCCTTATTTTTGAAAATGAGGGAATTTATTAATGTTTGAAATTTAAAATGTTGTATTATTAATTGTTGTAAATAGTAAATTCCCTTAAATTAAATTAAATGATTTTTAAAATAGATGTTTCCAATATTATGTTTAGAAAAGGATTAAAACTAGTAAAGTTTAATGTTTCAAATATGGTTCTTTGGGTATTTTCAAAAGGAATTGATTTCAAAAGGTAGTTTTAAAATCATTTCGAAATTAAAAATCAGACTTTTATTTGGAACAAGTTTGATAGTTTTTTTAAAAATTAAAGTGATTTTTTATGATAATTCATTATATTATTTTATTATCAAAATGGAATAGAATTTTGAAAGGAATATTGTGACATGTCTTGTTTGGGGTATGTGTGTTCTACAAGGGTAGAGTTGTTTTCAAATAGAATATTCATCTTGATTTTTAGGTTCATTATTTATCAGAGTGTATTTTAAAAACTCCTTGGTAAATATTAGTGATTTAAAAAAGAAAAGTTAATTTTCTTGGTGTAAATGGGATGTGATTTGTTTCAGTAGTTTTTGATTTGGATTTGATCCCTATTTTATGGGGTGGTCATTTGGTTTATGTTTTGATCAATGAATTGACATTTTTGATGTATTCTATTATTTTTGGTATGCCCTCTAGAATGGTTGAAATATTGTTTTAGTTCTATAATCTTCTAATAATATGAATATATTATTGGGCATGGAACCTTATTTATGCATTAACCCCGTCTCAAAATTCTAAAATCATCATCCACCTTCCTTTTATGGTGATCAATGGTCGATGGAAGTGGTAAGGTGATGTGAAATGATTGATAAGATCCAAAATTCATTATGAAAAAAAATAAATATCTATGGGTAAGATATTTCAAGAGTGTGATTTTCAGTTCTAGAAGAGTCTAGTGGGATTCTATGGTACCTCTTCAATTCCATAAAGGAATTACTTAGGAGTTTTTTTGGATGGAACTTATCTAGTTTTTCTTTCGAAAAGATGTGAAAGTATAGAGGGAACTTGAGATTTTGAGATAATATCAAGGTGACCAGTTAGTGATGGAGTATTTTAAACACTTATTAGAGTTGGTCAACTTCACTATATGGATGTTCATCAATGATTCGAAGAAATATTGTTTCTTAGCAGGTAG
Organism: Viscum album; assembly: GCA_963277665.1. Lineage (NCBI taxonomy): Eukaryota > Viridiplantae > Streptophyta > Magnoliopsida > Santalales > Viscaceae > Viscum > Viscum album. The sequence continues at coordinate 802,767,577 of OY728119.1, read as the reverse complement.
TCTTCACCCATATCTTGTTCCAACTATACTTGCATCTATCCTGACATATTTTATGAAGGTTGTCAATGACGATATATTGGTAGAAACTAACTAGTCTAGAAAACTACGGGTGGTTGATTCCTCGGTTTTTTGTTGGAATTAGGGTAACTTGGAGAGTAGAGATTATAAGAAACTAGATCAGGAGCTAGAAGAAAAGGGTATTTCTTGGTGGATGAAAATATCTCTTATGTGCTTCCAGTATGGGGATATACGGTACTCTATGATCTCCTACTCTAAAAATCGTAGTTTTTTTTCATAATTATGTCTATTTAGGTCATCCTCATATGTTTTTTAATCTAGGATTTCAAAAGAGTTCACAGGTTTTATCATTTTTTGGATGGGGTTTTTAGGACCTTTGGTTTCTGGTTGTAATCTGGGTTGATATTTTGGAGCTTTGGCTATTGTTTTTTATAATATTTTGTTTGGTTCGTTTTTGGGGTGTATCTTGAAGATATATTGAATATAGTTTTCTCTAATTCATTTTCCTTTTGGGAAATATCCCTTCTGGATGTCCTTAAATATTATAGTTTTATTTTTCATCTCTCTTTTGGAATTGATTATGAGTTTTTTGATGTGCCTCATTGTTTGGTTGAACATTTATTTGGTATTATTGGTTAGTATACATTAGTAGTAATAGGATTTTTTGATTCACTTTGTTTTGACATGAAAATTTCCATAGGTTCTCGGTTGGATAAAGGGGTAGGTGATCCACCATTTTAGTTTGTATACTAGCTGGTGTTTTCCTATGGCTGTTTTAAATTCATCATGTGAGGGTGATCCAGTTTAAGACCCTGGGTTATATGTGTGTGTTATTTCACATGTTTAGAGTTCATATATTTATTTTAAGGCTTATATTGGTTTTTTATTCCCTCTATTGTATTCGAAGGTCTTTTTGGAATCAGATTAAGTTTTTATTATGGTTTATCAGTTGGTCAAGGATATGTCACTCAATAGATTATTTAATTCCACCATGTTAGAAAAATTATAAATGGATGGGAGACCATGTAAGGTCTCCCTTTATTTTTATTACATCCATTTTGAGGTTCTTATTTTAGTTGTTATTATATATATTTTGAAATCTTATAAATGATCAATTTTAAAAATTTTATGATCTTGGTCATTTCTATTTGGGGACAGTTTTTGTTGAGTGGTTTAGGCACTCTTTAGATATTTCATTTTCTCTTCACTTCTATTTTTTAACATGGATTTCTGACAGAATAATTTTTTATTTTTTGGAGAATTACAACATCCGCATTTCAGTTCATTTTTTAGTTTATATTATTTTTAGATATCTTTGGTCGTTCTAATCCCCAATAATTTTTGCACTGAGAATTTGGATCTTTTGATGTCTTCTTGGGTGTTTCATGATTTTCACGCATGGTTAGAGGTAATAATGTGTTTCCCAAATAAAGGTAAGATTATTAGGGATAAAACCTTTTTGTATTAATCCTTTATATATTTTCAAACCATGTATATATATCTATAAACTCTGTGATTGGTCTTTTCCTAGGCAGTGACCTACGCACAGTTGGTACACAGTTTGGTAAAATGTGTGGCCTACCAATAATCTCTTAAAATTTGATTTTAACAAAATTAACCTTTCTATTTAGAATTATTTTTAAAAACAATTTCAACCATATTCATTAGTCGACCCTTGGGATCCCAATGATCAGATCTAACCTCCATATCCTTCGATAATTAGTTTTTATTTGGTGATTTTCAGGTGATTCCAAGGTTAATATTTTTGACAGTATGTTCCCTATACCCAGATTAGGTTATGTAGTTTTATTATCATTTCATGTATAAAATTTCATATGTATACATATGTTTATCTTACTAGAATATTTTTGATACTTATGCAACAACTATATTTATGTTAATTTCCTTAGATTACATGTTGTATCAAAAGGTTACAGCAGTTCACGAGAAATAATGAAAACCTGGAGATACCATGATAGTAATCCTAAAGTTATATACTATGGTCCAAACACATAATAATGATAATAAATAGATTATTTGTGACCATAAGGTGTTGGGGTCTCATAATAATTAATATATATTCTCATGAATTGCTCACATTGTGGTATCAATTTGATGAAATTATGAGTATATACCCGCCAATAGATACGCCACATGTTTTATTTGCCATTGGATTTTCCTATCTATTTAAATGTGTATTAATCTTCTAACTAGAGATCATTATCAATGTATAAAATTTGATCTTGTATATTATTGTCTGGTAAAAACCATCAAATTGAAGTTTTGGTGAGGTACCCAGTGTTGGGTTCATAATTATTGTTATTGTATTGGTTGAATGCTCAAGATAGAATTTGTCACTTCTGAGTTGAGGAAGTAATATATTAGGCCCATTTGATTAGTTTGATATTACTCGAAGGTAAGTTTGTCCTGTTGAATAAATAAATTAAAAATTAAAGGAAGGAAAATGACGCATGTGTGCATCCTACATTTTAAGATATCATGATACATAAAGATTATAGTACATAATTCGTGTTTGTATGAAAAGTTGTTATTTCTATCATTATTACTTATTTCATTAAGGTCCTTGATGGGTTTCTAGACACAAATAATGGTTTTTTAATACTATTAATTTCTATCAAGATGAGTACCAATAGGTTCGCACACAATAGTGTATTCAGGAATCTTCCCTAATCTAGTGATTCAGTATATAGCACCTGGTGGGCCCTACCATGGGGTCCGAGAGTTGTCTATGTTTCATCAATCACTAAAAAATAAATAGATTCATTATTATTTGAGTATAGAATAATTGGTTTGAATTTACTTATTAAAATTATTTACAGGTGTTTATGTAAATACAAGGAAAAATATTAAACGAATGAATATTATTTTAATATTTAAGGTTAATTTATTATTAGTGGGAATTACCATTCAAGTTAATGACTCGAGTTTATCATATAATATATTTAATATATATTACTTGTAGTAGAAAAAAAATAATGTTTGTAGTTAATTTAATTTATCATAATTATTTATTTATTAAAGAGTAGATCATTCCATGAACTATTCATCAGTATGTATTCAGATATTCAATCTCCTCCTGAATCTTCGAGAGAGAGAGAGAGATTATCTAACCAAGTGAATAATCCAAAATTTATTCATTGATCTCATTCTTGGAGTCCAGGTTATCAATATGACTTCCAATAAATCCTCAAAGACCCGTGATAGAACCCAAAATTTGATGAATAGTCATTCATGTGGATTTAAGAAGCATGTGTGGATGATCTAGAGTGTTACGGCCTCATACCCTTCACGAAGATTTTATTAGTGACATATGATAGACATGCATGATAAAATTAGAAAAAGGTACTAATTATATTTTAATTTCATTGGTTTTATAATTCACATGATATCCTTAGATCATACCAGGGCCCGGATCAGTAATGATGATGCAGTTTCATCAATCTAATAATGAAAAAAAATAAAAAAATCATCCACCTGCTTCAGCTACATGCCTCAGTACCATCAATTATTATCATGAGGTATTCACAAATTTTATGATTGAATAAAATTATATTAGCTTTAAATTTATGTATAGGTATTTAATTCGGTACCAACAATAAAACCACATGATGATCTGATATCATATGGCCAATATATGGCCATCTGAAATTTTTTATATGGACCACATTTGATTTTTTGGGTATTAAAATTGAATAACTTATATTATATATACATATATATTATTTTATATCGTTATGGTGATGAATCAATAGGAAATTTTAATTTAGGTGGCACAGATAAATTCTAACCAATTTCTGAGAGGAATACAATGGTTAGATCTCCTCTGTTTGATGACCTGAATTTTTCCACTGGGTGTGAACAAACAAGTCTAGCATGAAGAATAGATTCTGACAATTTAATAAGAAATAGAAATTACATGAGACTAACAGATGGGGTCAAACAAGTATAATTTCATTCATCCACCAAAAACATTGGTCTACATATCATAGAACAACATGTCATAACCATAATCAGAGTCACCAGCTATCTCCCACTCAGATTGAGATTTTTCTCCACTGAAAATATTCAGGATTTCTTTATCCACAGTCCTTGGCACTTTAGAATACATTCTGGTAGACATGTTCCTAATATGATTAGAATAATCATTGTGTGGTTTCCTCCTTGAGGAAATAATTGTGAAACCCTTACAATCAGTCATTTTTCCTTGTCACCTAATATTTCATCCTTGTAAGAGGCATTCCCACAACTTATCGAATCCCTAGCCATATTTTCTTTGAGAAATATTGTTTTAATTTTAAAAATAGTAAAACTAACCATTTTTTGTTTGAAAAAATTGGCTAATAAACCAAATTTTGAAAAATCTTCAAGCGGGTATGGGATGGACTTAAAAAGATGAAAATTTCCTTAGGAATTTTATGTTAGTGGTGGAACAAAAAAAAATGAAATATAAAAAAATTATGGGGATGGGGTATTCTTCTTCGAGAATTCATGGGCAAACCCACTATAATAATATTCTTCCCACCTTGTCTGACCACCAACCATTGTCACCTAGAACCAGCACCTCTTGTCACTGGTTTCCCAATCTTCGGCAACCTCACCAACCCTGAATACCCTTGTCGCATTTTTCATAATTGACGTAGGTGACTCTTCCACTAGGAGTGATCATTGCCTCCTCCTTTATTGGACCGTTGTGAACTGATAGAGCCACCCCCCCTCTTGTTCAATCTCTCTACATCCATTTCTTTGAGGGACTACCATGTCTTCCTCGATCCTCCTCCCTTGATTTCTCTCCAACCTAGATTGAGAGCTATGTGCATGGGTCCCCCTATTCAAGGCATCCCCGTCCTCGATCAGGTTCCATTGGTCTATATGAGTCTGGATGAACACAAAACGACCTATAACATTCATGGGTATATTAGACCAACCCAAAACGAGTTAGGGCGGGCCTATAATATTGAGAACATCCCCACACGGAGTCTTTCTAGCCTAAAATGAGATTTTAGGTTTTAACCTGACCTGAAATGGGCCTAGGCAGGGATTTGGGTTCCGGAAAAATTTTATATAATCCAAAAAATAAATATTAAATTAATTATAGGTTTAAAAATATTGTTATTTTAATATTTTGAAGAAAAAATTGTATTAATTTATTTTATTTTATTTATTTTATTTTTTAGAATAAAAATTAAAATAATGCCAGGATTGGATGCGAATAAATAATTTAAATTTAAATAATTAATTAAATTAATTAAAATCCCCTCATACATTAAATTTATTACAATTTCATTTTAGCTCTACATAATTTTTCCCATTGACTGGTCTTGAGCACTGATCGAATCTGCATATTTCAGGGATAATTAATTTAATTATTTTTTAAACTGTATGTGATGTTTTTAATAAGTATTTAATGATATGGTGGTCATTGCATCGTCTTATTTTCACTCCATATATATAAGGGCAGGCATGTCCAATTTATCTATATATATTTTTCACTTCCTAATACCCCATAGTCTACGTGTGAGACTACTTGTTCATTTGACTATGATGCTTTAAGATGAGGACACCACCAAGATGAGGTGGTACCCCCCAATAAGAAGTGAATACACTGGACCAGGGAAAGCTACGATAAAATTTAGGACTTCACTCAAGTATTATACCCCCTAGGTCACGGTGATCAGTTATGTTTAAAATGGATCGACCAAAATAATATTATCAATACTAGTTGGGTAATATATTTCCTTTATACATTGTTTATTCTTTTATGCATGTGTATGTTTACTACAAGAAAATATAAATTAATAAACATATTAATGCATAAATATACAATAAATGTTTTTTAATTAATGCATGTTCAATTGTAAGCACAACAACATAGAATGAACATATTTAATTGAAATGTATTGCATTAATCAAGAAATATTTTAAATACCTCCAGGATATATAAAATAGAATATCCTTCCATCACACAAATTTAAACAAAACCGAGTGCACGGGGTGCTTGTCATCCATAATTGAGTGACCCTTATACTACTGGGGTGTTATTATGAGAGTTATGGGTTAACTTAACTTAATATTTTAGCATAGAAGTATCCATAACTATCTTATAACAACTTTAGAGAAAAATAATTGAGGGAATCAGAGTTATGATTCTAATAATCTTGGAATTTATTCAATATATAAAAGAACCTTTAGTTAATCTAGTTGGAAATCCTAGTTCCTGCTCTGAAACTATCTGATAAGTGGTATAGCCATAAATTGTAGATTATGAGCAGAAGTTTCAAGTATCCTTGTCACTATAAAAGTCAATCAACTAGGTATTATGAATCTAATGGTGAGGGATACTGGAGTTTGACAAAATAGTGGTAGAAATTTATTGATTTAATTAATAAATAAATAAAATCTAAATTATTAATCAAGATAAAGTATGAATAGATCGATCTATTCTTTTGTACTTAAAATTCAAAATCACTAATATCATCAGATTATTATCACTGCGATCAATACTTTATAAATAAAATTTTCTGACTGGATATAACTTCTGAGAGTAGTATTGGAAAATTGTGTATGGATTTATGCCAAGAAAGAGGATTTATGTCTTGGATTCCACACTTCCTACTGAGCCTCCTCAGGAAGAAATCAAGATGGATAAAGACAAGTATAAAAAACATGTATATTATTCGCTAGATATATAGTGTATCATGTTTTCATCTATGTCCAGTCGGTTGAAAAAAAATGCATGGTTATAAAGACACCTATAAGATGTTAACTCATCTCCAATAATTATATTAGGAGAGAGAAGGTAAATAAAGGTATGAGATTTCAAATGGACTTTATAGGTTCAAACTAGAAGAAGGGAATCAAGTAATCCTTCATGTACCAAAGATGATTAGGCACATTTAGAGACATGAAGCCCTTGGGTTCTAGCATAACCAAGAACTAGAGACATATATCATTCTTGCCTCTTAAAGTCATGATTCTTGAATTTTATTGTTAATATCAATAAAAATAACATGAAAATCCACTCTTATATATTTTGTCTTTAGTAAACTAAGATAATAAGGATATAAGGAATACCAATTCATTAGTCTTTGTGGTGAAAAGGGGAGGAAGGAAAAGGTTAAGGGGACCAAGGAACGTTCCAAGACAAAGACAATGATTCACCATACATATAAGAAGAAAAATATATTGAGGTAGGGTAATGAGAAAGATTATATCTACTATGTATTTGTAATAAAGTTCACTAGAATAATAATTTAAGATCTGGGAAGAAGAAGCAAGGTGATCTTCTACTTCAGGTATTCATATCAATGACTGAAATCTATCATTATCTAAAAGTTGGGTATTGGATACAACATGTTCCTAACACAATTTTATTCATATACGATAACCATGTAGATTTAATAAGATGCAAACAGGCGAAGTGGATCTTCAAGATACAAATGGTGTGAGTCTAGCAGCAATGTTAGTGAAATATTATCACCTAACTTTTCAGAGTGGTTTGGTTATTGTATAAAATAATTTTTATTATGTACCTTCAGTAACTAAAAACAAAATATGAATATTATTTATAGACACCATTGGATTTTATTTCAATTTTGGAAATAAATTTTAACTCTTTTATTAGGATAAATTGTGTTATTGTATGGTTTGTCTTAAAAATGGTTTGTATATACATGAAAATGAAAACCCTATAATGTAAATGAAGGAAAAATCCAAAAAACATAAATCAAAGTAAAATTATTTTGATTCCAAATATGGAGTTTATTTTTCTAAAATTCCATTCATAGAATTATAAAATTTAAATTAAAAATTAAATTATGCAAACATTATGAAAAAAGTTATTATCTAGAGAAAATTTTCATAAGTATAAAAAGTTTTAATATCAAAATTCAATATGAATATGATTCTAATAGCCTAATTTGGATTAATAAATATATAATATATAAGTTTTACTTTAGAAACCTTATTAAAATAAAATTTATTTGTTAATGATTTAATAAAAAATTTAGTTTTTAATATAATTCAGTATTTTTTTACTATTCCTCAAAAAAATAAATCATTTCAGAAAATTATCAAAAATTTACTCTAATATGATTTTGACATGTATATTTCAAAAATGAATTTTATTTATTCAAAATAAATTTTTGAAATTCTGAAAAATATTATTTTATTATTTTATGAAATAAAGTTATTTTTTGGGAAAATAGTATTTCTGAAACAAATAAAGACTTTACTAAAAATTAAGAACTTTTTTATCAATAATATTTATTTAAATAAAACAATTATACATAATATATAAAAACTATTTATTCCTATTCATATAATTTTTTTAAAGGCTTGGTTCACTACCACAAAATAGGGAAAGGGAAGCGATGCCTTTTATCAGTGCTAAACAAAAAGCACTAATAATGGGGTGGGCCACTACGAGTGCTAAAATAATTGTTGATAAAGGTGTACCATTTATGAGTGATATTTTTAGCATTGATGAAGGGTACATTTATCAGTGCTATTATTAGCGCTGATAAAAGTTTTTATTATTTATTTATATAAAATTATTATATTTATATTCAAAAATAATGTTTATTTGTATGCATTAAATAAAAAACAATTTTTTAAATTTAATATATATTTTTTAATAATTCAAATATATATATATAATGTTTTGATTAAAAAAAATATTTCTAAGGTTATAATAAAATCTATATATATATATATAATTAAATAATTATAATATTATAATAAATTACATGAAATAATAAATATATTTATTATATTTATTATATTTATTATATTTATTATATTTATTATATTTATTATATTTATTATATTTATTATATTTATTATATTTATTAGAGATTTATTATATTAATTCATTGTATTTATCATATTTTTTATATTTATTTTATTTATTTTATTTATTTTATTTATAAATATATAATTCTTTTTAATATATATATTAATAATTAATTTTTTTGAATATATGTGTGTTTTCTAATAAATTTGGTTGAAAAATATATGTGTATGTGTTATGTATGCATGAATGTTCATTTGTATATTACATGATGTTGTATATATTGACAAATTTATAATGTTACCCATATGAACTATATACGTTCTAAAAAATGTACTTATAAAATTACAATAAATATATTTATATAATAAATATATTTTATTATATTTTTAATGATATATATAAATACTTTTCAAATTCATTTTTAACTATAATTTTATTAATATATATTTACAATTATATACCAATATTAATAAATATATACTATTTATTGTTGTAATTATTAATAAATATATATATATTTATCCTATATATCATTTTAAATAAATATAAAAGAATATAAATTATTAAAATTATACGTTTAAAAAATAATTATTTATCAGCGCTATAATTTTAGCGCTGATAAATAGTTGTTTTATCAGTGTTTTTTTAGCGATGATAATGATAGCCCATTATTAGCGCCCAAAAAGAGTTGATAAACACCTATTTATCAGCGCTATAATTTTAGCACTGATAAATAGGTACTTTATCAGCGCTATTTTCAGGCTGATAAAGGTCTATCTATAGCAGTGCTAAAAAAGCACTAATAAAGGTATGTTTTATCAACACTTTTATTTTAGCGCTGATAAAAGATGCCTTTATCTATGCTTTTAACTAGCGCTGATAAAGGTTCCAGTGGTTTTTATAAAAAAATCCTAACAGGCCCCTCCTCTCTCACACCCGTTTAAGCCTTCACAGAAGCTAAACCCAACCCCTCCTCCACTGCAACCCCTCCTCCTCCTTCGCCTCCTCTGTCGCTGCCGCTGCTGCCTTTTCCTTCTCCTCTGTGACTGTCCTTCCCCTCTTCTGCCAATTCCTCCACCACAACTACCTCCTCCACCGCTACCTCTGTCGTCGCTGCCTCCGCTGCCTCTACCTCTACCGTCGCTACCTCCACTGTGATCCCTCTTACTTGGAAAACCATAATGGATTATAAGGACATATTTTTTCTTAGTTTACTAGTTTTCATTAAAGGAATAATCCTCCATCTTCTTTTATATGTATGTTCCATATGATATAATAATGTTTATTTTTATGACGTTTTTATAACTTATTATGGAACAGGTTAAGTACAAATTGTATAGAAAAATTCCCATGTGTCCTTCAAAGCATGAAAATATTTTAAAAATTCAAATTCAGTACTATATAAACGTTTTAAATGGTAGTTTTACACCTATTGAATTCTAAATAATGTATTTGGGGTGTTTAATGTTCTTTAAGTGACCTAAAGGGGATGTTAGATTTTACAAGGGTGTGTTAACCCATATGAGTAATATTGTAAACATTGTGATAGACTTTCACTAGTAAAAATGTTATTATTTTGTATTTTTGGATCCCATGTGGTTTTATAAATTTATATTCATAATATTGGTCTTAATAGTTTATTTAGAAGATATTTTATATCATTTTATTTTGATTTTCACCCTTCAACTATTTTTTGTTCATTTAGGAAAATGTGAGAAATGGTTTTTGATAAAATATTTATGATAAAATTATTCCCTTTTTTATTTTGTTCTAACTAATGGGAGGTTTTTTATATATGTGGTGTTATTGTGATAGAGAAAGGTTGTGTTTCTTCCTAGGGAATTTGAGATAGGGTAATAATTTATTTATAAATGTATTCAATTTGGATGATTCTTGGTGCATTGAATTTATTGATTTCCAACCACCTTCTTTGATATCTTAGGTCTCTTAGGAAACTGGGTATTGATCTTAATATGTGTAAACCTTTGTATAGGATTTCTATAATATTTAGAGGGTGGCCTACTGGACCGAGTGAGATAATAGATTAGAGAGTGATCATTAGATCATGGAAGGTAAGGAGATATAATCTTATGTCCCATGGTATTTTTGTTCTCCTAATATATTTATTCCTCGACCATTCGATTGGGGGGATGCCTTGGTGGGTACTGGTGATTGAATAACCAGTGGGTGGGTTGTTGTGTGAGATATATCAGAGATCATTTTAAATATTATATCATGTTGAGTACATGGTTTGTATTGATTATCCCAAAGAAATTATTTATCATGGCTATATGAAATTGTTACATCTCCCTTAGAACCCTTGTAGGTACAGTGCATGGAGTGGGGTTGATTATGATGTTAGTGGAAATGTTAATGTGGATTATTTATGACCATAAGGGTAGGGAAATCCACACACGAGTTGGTGTAGGTTGGTAACTAAATATGAATAAAGAGATTTATTGATGATATATTGTTATTTATAAGTCTTGGGATCATTATTATATATTTTTTAACTATAGGATATGCTAATTATGGATATGTTTAGTGAGGATTCTTAGGATGTGACATGTATGAGCTTCTTATGTAATAGCCTCTTGATTGATGCTAAGTATCAATCATTGGCTAGCTAAGATCTAGGATGAGGATTATCTTCCATGCTTGTTCATTTTATCTTAATAGTTATTATATATCTATGATGAGGATGAAGCCTAGAGACCTTGGGATTGAAATTTAGAGATACTCCACCAAGGGGAACATTCTTTCAAATTTTGTAAAGTTTATTTTTTCCTATACATCATGGGGGTATATGTGGATTTCCAAGAGACATAAATTATTTTAGTGGTTTGGATTTGGTTGAAGGTTAGATTGGTTATTCCACTTTAGGTACCCCTTTATGTATGTGTGTTTATCTATGGGACCCACCTTATATTAATGGTTTGGATCATGTGGGAGGATGGCCTTGTTATTCCCTCCATAATATTTTTTGGGGGGTGGATGTTATTCCATGAAGCATATAGTCACATCACAATTCATGATCAAGATTTAATGGTTCTTCCTAGGGGATGAGTTTTATAGTGTATACCTTATGGTAATTCAACAATGTGGCATCATAGGGTGTACTATGCAATATAACCTTAGGCTACACCATTATGTTCCCTATTCTTGAAATAAGAAGAGATTTTTTGAGTCATTTTAATGACGTTCCTCTATTTTTTATTTTCCACCTGACCCCATCACCAAAAACCCACTTCCCCAAAATTTTCCCCTCTCATAATTCACTCTTTAGGATATCTAATTGTCGTTTCATAGTGGACAACCCAACCCCTGGACAACTCACACCCCCCTCCCCCACACCCAAGTACCCTCCCCCCACACCACCTGGGCAGCCCACCCCCTCCCTGGACAACCCACACCCCACTCCCCCACACCCCTACAACCCCCCTACGACCCCTGGATAGGTCAGCCCCTTCCGCTTTGAATCTTTTACGTTTTACTACATTTTTTCCTTTTCTCATCGAGAACACCTCCACACTATTCCACCCTCCCCTTCCCCTCCTCTTTGGTGGTTCACCCTCACCCAGTGCATGTTTCATCTATCATCACTTTTATTGGAGATCCTAGGATAATTTTAACCTCTCTTAATCCATTTATATATTAGTGTCTCCCCCCCCCCAAATCCTACATTTAAATGTGCATGGTTCAATTAAAATTGGAAATGTAATGATACGACATAGGCTGGTACCATAAACAACAACTGACCTTACTCTCCACTAACCTAAGAGGCATTCATGATCCTTATGGGATAACAATGATATTATAGGAAAAAGATAAAATAAATGTGGAATATTTAAACCTAAATTAGGGTAAATTTAAAATGATCTTTCCCCTGAAAAGAAGATATGTCCCATTCATAAGTTGAACATCTAGGAAAATAGTATATATACACAAAATAAATAAACAGAAGCAGATATCATAGATGGAAAATAAAATTCCACTATTGACCAATAAATTTGTTTAACCATACATGTCCCATTCCAAAATATCATTCGACCTATTAAAGATATGTATAACTATGAGTTCTCATTTTATGTTTTCTTTTCATTTAGAAATATCTTCTGTCACATGCCTCTCCTCTGCCATGAATGCACCTCTTTCACTCACTGAATGACACCTTCATAGTCAGTTTTCTCCTTTTACTCAGTGGATCCCTATTGTTATAATGTTATTATTGTTTTATATTGATGGTTATAATGTGAAATGTACGGGCTAAATGCCCAGTAGAAAATCATGGTCGTTGGTGGTCCTTGTTTCACACTAAATGAATTACATGTTGGGTTGTTCTTATTGGACATTTGAATATAAAAAATGTTAATTTACGTATACTTGACTAATTAATGAACTCCCCAGGATGATTAAACTTCTATGATAACCCCTGAATTAACAAATGTAATTTAATAATGGACGATTGGTAAAATTTGAGATTAGGATTGTTTGGTTTGTATGGTGTTGCGATTGTGAGAAAGATTGTGTGTTTTTATGGTGTTGTAGTTCTTGGAATTATTTGTATTCAATTTTTTTCCATGTTGTAGTTCTTACACTATTTAATATCAATCCATACTTTACCCATTTCAATGGCATCACCACTTTTTTACTAGTGCAATTCCACTAAATCCTAGAAAACCACTTCACTAGAGGACTCTATGAGACGCTTCATGGATGCCCAAGTCAAATAACAATAACAACACATGTAATGAATCCTTCAACCTGCAACCACTCTATTGAAAATCATACCATCTATTAGTTTAGTACCATAGTTCTTGACTATACACATTATGTTTCTAGAGAAACACTAAAAAACATGTTTACCACAATGCATATAGATCACATGTGGGATACTAAAAAATACTATTGTAAGGAATTCCCATAGCTTGTTGAACATATTTTGTGTAATTATTTTGTTAAATATTAATTTAATATATCAAATAAGTTGAATATGAATAAATGATGGATTAATGCCAATCGATTGACAAAAGAGTATGAAGACGGCGTGAAAGTGTTTATCAAGTCTGCAAAAGATTATGCATGTGACCCATCTCAAATCATTTGTCCATGTTTACATTATTGTTATTCAAGAAAAATTAGTCTAGATGAGTTGTAAGGACACCTAATCTGTCAAGAAATAGATCGAATTTATACATGTTGGAATAACCATAGGGTAAAAATGAATGTAGGTAGTGGCTCAGATAACCCGGCATTTTATGGATCATCTGATATGATTACAAGCATGAACAATAAATATGATCATATGGATTATGTGATTACATATGTGAATGATGATGAAGATAGTATTGAGGAAATGACAAGGACAGTTGAAGATAAACTTCGTGACTTCCCAAAATAGTTTGAGAAGTTAAAGTGTTGTGAAAAAACTCTATTGTAGGCTGGTTGCACTAAATATACAGCATTGTGAGCCATACTGAATCTGTATAATTTTAAAGTAGGAAATGCTTGGAGTGACTCTAGTTTTATAGAACTACATGCTCTTCTAAATGACATGATCCTAGAAGATAATGGTCTCTCGAGCCGAACATACGGTGTCAAACGAATGCTACGCTCGATGGGCGTGATATTTGAAAGAACACACCCCCACCCGAATAACTATATATTGTTTTAAAAAGACCTAAAATCACATAAAGAATTACCAAAGTGTTGTGATTCTTGATACATGGATGATTTTTCCAGTCCTATGAAAGTTTTATGGTCTTTTCCTATCATTATAAGGTTTAAGAACATGTGTGGAAGGGAGGAGACTGCTGGAAAATTGACATGGAATGCAGATACAAGAATTAAAGATGGAAAACTATGTCACCTAGTAGACTCTCCTCAGTGGAAGAGAATTGATCATGAGTATCCTAAATTCGGAAATGAGACGAGAATCCTTCATCTTGCATTATCTACAGATGGGGTGAATCCTTTTGGTTTTCAAAGCAGTAGTCATAGTACAAGGCTAGTTATGTTGGTAAATTATAACATACCTATGTGGTTATGCAAGAAACGAAAATGCATCATGTTATCTATTCTAATATTAGGACCAAACAAAATGGGTAGTGATATTGATTTTTATTTGGCTCCATTGATCGATGATTTAAAATTATTGTGGGATCCAGGTGTTACATTGAATGATGCTTACAAAAAATGAATATTTCACATTGAAAGCCATGTTCTATGAGATGATAAATGAATTTCATGCTTATAGATATTTTTAAGGATATATAATTAATGGAACTCAAGGTTTTCCCGTTTGTGAACAAGGTACACAGTCAATTAGGATGAAGTATTCATCGAAAAGTGTGTTTCTAGGAAATCATATATTTTTACCCAGACGGAATAAGTACTGATCTTGAACGACAAAATTCAATGGAAGTTCAGAAGAACATATAGCACCATCTCCACTAACAGTTTTTCAATTTTTTGAGAAAGTAATAGATTTGAACACTAATTTTGGTAAATAGTTTTCGAAAAACCTTACGAAAACTGGTTGGAAAACGATATCTGTTTTTTTAATTACCATACTAGAATTGTCTGTATGTCAGAAATTTTCTTGATGTTATTTATGATGAAAAAAATATATGTAATAGTTTCATCGACACATTGCTAAATGAACTTGGAAAAACAAAGTATTAAATTAAGGCTAGATTGGATATGGTTAAGATGGTAATACGAGAATAGTTGGAACCAGTAAAGGGTAAAAAATGAACATTTTTTCCTCATGATTCATAGACTCTTTCCAGGTAGGAGAAATATCAGTTTTTCAAATTCTTGAATGATGTAAAGGTTCCAGAGGGGTATTCATCAAATATAAAGAACATTTTGTCAATGAGATATTTAATATTAAAGGGTCTGAAATCACATGACTGCCATGTTTTGATGAAAGATCTAATTCCTATAGTTTTATGTTGCATTTCCCCAATAATTTCCAGCATACATTAACGAAGCTATGTTTCTTCTTCAAAGATATATGCAGCAAGGTTATAGACCCAGCGAAATGGCCAACTATAGAAATAGAAATTTTCATCATATTATTTAAATTGGAAGTGTTCTTCCTGAAGACATTCTTTGATATGATGGTTCATTTGATAGTTCATTTGGGGAGAGGGATTCGACTATGTGTTCACATACATTATAGATGGATATACCTCCTTGAACAGTATATGAAGATTTTGAAAGGGTATATCAAAAATTGAAGTCGGCTAGAGGGTTGTATTATAGAGAAATATATTGTTAATGAAGTCGTTGAATTCAATATCAAATACCTGTCTGGTGTGGAAAATATTGGCCTAATGAAATCTCATC
Source organism: Viscum album (assembly GCA_963277665.1). Classification (NCBI taxonomy): domain Eukaryota; kingdom Viridiplantae; phylum Streptophyta; class Magnoliopsida; order Santalales; family Viscaceae; genus Viscum; species Viscum album. The sequence continues at coordinate 802,751,394 of OY728119.1, read as the reverse complement.
ACACTATGTGTCTTGAGGGTGAAGTAATTTCTAGAATATAGGTTTTCTCAATCAATATTACAGATTGAGAGTAGTCCCACCTTTAGGTTTTGCGTAACAGTGTCGATGTTGACCCATATGTTCAGACCCACAATGAATTTTTAGTCATTTGAATCCATAGAGTTGTGAAAATGGATATCAGATACACATAATCAATACTTTATAGGATGGTTTCGCGGCCATATTTTTAAGAAGTTAGATTAAAAACCAAACTCAATTTCAAAATGACTTCGATGGCTAGCCGGAGGAGAAAGTGTGTATGTATTATCTTACAAGGCTTATGTAGTTAATGGTTATACATTCTATACTAATGAACATGATGAAGATAGTGCCATGCAAAATTGTGGGGTTACACTTGTGGTTGAAGCGATGCATGTTTCTGGTGATAAGGACAGAAATCCAATTTATGCAAATATATTATACTTTGGCATCATTAAACAAATATGTGAGTTGAAATATAAGAAATTATTAGTGTTAATTTCTCAATGCAAGTGGTTTGATAATAAGAGTGCTGTTAAAATAGATGAATTGGGATTTGTGAATGTTTATTTCAGTAATGAAGGGAAGAAATATGAACCATTTATAATGGCATCACAGGCAGTACAAGTATTTTTTGTTCCAGAACCTGCAAACCAAAACTGGTCAATTGTTCTATTATCGACCATAATGTCTAAAGGTTCACATGAAAGTTCATAAGAGGATGACCCTTTCATAGGGACTTTGCAAAAATTTCACAGTGTTCCTAATCTAGACAGTGTTTTGTATATCATAGGAGACCACAATTAAGGGATTTACATAGTCGAATGAGTGGTAAAACCTCTACAGCCTTTAAAAAAAGAGTTCAATAAGCAGTTTATTTATTTATTTTAATATATATTGTGTTACATTATATTATTGTCTATTATTTGTTTCTTTTATGTAATCTAAATTAAATGTTAAACCATTTCTATAGATAATATATTCTACACCTACTTATGTGCCCAATCTTGTGGCACAACAAGTCTCTCAACCTGCTATTGTTGGTCCCAGGGTAGAGAAACAATAGGTTTCTCATCCTATTACTGATGGTTTGAGTTCTGAGGTACAATATGATTCTCAACCTTTTGATACTGGTCCTAGTGCCGATTCTAGCACTCCAGAGGAAGATAATAATGATGCTTCTATGGAAATGGTAGGAAATCAAACCTTGATGTCACAAAAACACAAGAGTGTCATTGTTTGATAGTGTTAGCAAAAATCCTTAAGGAAAATCCAAAGGCATCAAATTTGAGGTGGGGTAGAATAAGAGAGGCCAACATGTTAACCCCAACAGAGAAATCTCTAGTAGCTACATTGGAATCGTTACTCAACAATGTGTGCCGGTTCAGGTATAGTTGTGGCACTATGTTGTCACTAGGCTTATGACACTAATGTGGGAAGAGATTATGGTAACATTATGATATCAATTTTTTAATTTATTAAAATAATATAAAATACTAAAACATTGAATTACTCTTCATTATCCATTGCAAAGTTCATTTATAGTAGATGTCCCACACAAGGAATATGTATTAAGAGTTTTAGGAAGGATTCATAGAGGCTTCTGTGCAATTTTAACAAAATATCATCTTACTGATGCTGAGGGGAAAATCAACCACACCCACCTCCTCTTTATGCACAAATGATATCCCAAGGTGCGTGGGATGCATTTAGCAACTATCGTGTAGAGAATACATTTTAGGTACATTGTGTGTGGTAATACGTTGTTTAATGTTGCTTGTATTCATCACTTGGATTGAAAATTTTTAATTTATGAAACAACAACTAAGTGCTGAAAATAAAAAACGTGCAAAAAAACCAACGTACCCCTACTGTAAAGAAAGGATCGGGTACCCTTTTCTTGTGAAAAAATTGGTACGTCTTTTATAAATACCATAATACTTTCATGTGACATAAAATAACACCATAACCATGTTTCCCTGTTTATATGAAGATTGAAGAATCAAAATAAAAATCTTTATCTGTCCCACTCCATGTGTTATCGAAGGAGGCTCGTGTAAATAAATATAGGATACTGATAGATGAAAATACACAAAAATTGTGGGAAATATGTGTAAGTATGACATAATATAAATTTTATTTGCTTTAAATTTCTATTACATAATAATGACTACTTATTTTCTTAGATTTTCTATCTGACATAGTCACAGGAATCGACAACACGCGCACTAGATGCAGAAATACTTTCAGTGGACTTGAAGCATCCAGAATAGTATGGACACATCAGGGGTGCGGGTTTTGGGTTGACACCCCGAACATATTTTCAGAAACAAAAACAAGCCTAAGATCAAAATGAAGAAATGAAAAATGTGTAAGAAAAATTAGATATTTTTCATGAAGAATTATAATACCAGAGACAGATGATAGAAAATTTGATGGTGGTAGGGAAAGAGAATAAACAACTCAACAACATCCTGTGCGTCAAGATCCTACCCCACCCCCCACTAGCTTTGAGGCGATCCATTCCCCTAAAAAACCTAACATAGATGAGGTAATCAATGTTCTAATAATTTTTTTGTGAAATTTGAATCACATAGACACTGATACCTTTCCTATACTAATATTCCATAGGGTGAAAATGATTTTTATTTATATCTATCAACTCCCACTTATCACCTTATAGCTAGGGATACAGTGTTCAATATGAAGAATGACATGCTACACTATAGAAAACTAACAAAAAATCATTTCATAGTGTTAATTAATGTAGCTAATGAGCCGAGTGTTGAGATACCTTTTCCAAATGACGATGATGACATTCATATAGTTGAACAAGATATAGGAAAATTCATCGCATGGTCGTTAATTCTTTGAAAAAACATGTCGACAAGGAGGTATCCATTTCCAATTTATATTTCAAGCTGGAACATTAACATTTAATTAAAAAATGTTTGAAATGATGAATTTTATTACAGAACAACAATGATAAGGGGTGAAACTAAATATCAGCTCAAAACTATCTCAAGGATCAACTAACTAATTAAAACGGTCAAATGATGGCACATTCACCCAGCTCGTTCTATATCCATAGTTAATATCATTGTAGAATCATGTGGATACAAAGTTGATAGATGGCAATACAAACACATTTTATTTTGAAAAAAATATGTATGGAGAGGAATAATCAGATTTAATTAGTTCATAAAATGTAAATGAAATCCTCAAGTATGAATGGATAGGATCCTCAGTTGTAAATGTATACAGGAGGTATGTTTTCATGATTTGATTTTACAAAATCTGACATACTATGATAATTATGACAAAATACATTTCATATTTTTCATAGGCATATATATGAAAACAAAAATTGAAGGAATTTCCCCATGAACAAAAATTTAGACTCATTAGTCCTCACATCACCTCTTCAAAAGAAGAAATAGATTCTGATAAAGAGGATGCAATAATTTTATCCCTGCTCAAATCATTTGAAAACAAAATTACGGATGACAGACTCTTTTTAATTCCAACTATACAGGGGTAAAACTTTACAACTTAATCATGTCATCTATATTTTCATTTCTTTTATTACTTATTCCTTTTTATGTTTTTAGGTAGCATTGGATGCTGATTGCAGTCAATTTAGATACTCCAAATATTTATTTTCTATATTCAAAGCATGGATATGAAAAAACCCAACCACGCATGATAGCCTTTTTTAATTTTTAATAAAATAGATATAGAATTTTAGAACTAAAAAACTAGTTATATAGTTTATATTATCTTTTAATGAGGATTCTGTTATGATAGGGTGGTGTATCAATATTGTCTACTTCATAGAATGAATCTAGGACATAAGGATAAGAAATCCTAAATTCTATACAACTGGAAAATTATCAAGTTATAAATAATAACATTGCACTATCCAAAAACATATCAAAAAAATTACATATTTTTCTTGATGTTTCTGTTGTGTCCAAAACAAACAAACGGAAAGGATTGTGGTTATTATGTTTGTAAATTTTAGAAAGAAATTGTATTTCATCAATAAACTATCATCCCTGAAGAGTTATTTTAAAAAATAATTATGATTTCATTTAAAATATTTATTAATCTTTTGTGTATTTATAATTTTTCAGTACCACCATGACTTTCACAAAAACTCATATCCACAAGATTATATAGATGTGTTTAGAAATGAATGGGCAACATACCTGATGGAAGATTTTACACAAATTTGATGATGGTGAATTTATACTACTTATTTTATCCTTATATGATCATTGATATCTCTCTTATTTACACTTATTGTGCATATACTATTACCCTTTATTATTTTTCATATACTTAGGTTATGAAGAATTGTTTTAGAAATGATTTTTCTTTCTAGTAAAGCATAACATAATGAGGGACTATTATTAACTAGTTCTTTATGTTTCTATGTTTCCAAAATCACTAGACCTAAACTATTATGGAATTGATCATTTATATTTTTTATTTTGGTCATTTATGTAGCTATTTCTACTGCTGTAGTGTGTTGGAATAATATTTTTTGTGCAACACACATACATTTAATAAAAAAAACTAAGAATTCTTCACAATTGTTGGTTAACTACCTCTTAGCATAACATCTAATCTGAACGTTCAATATGGCATCCCCATGATGCTCTCATCAGACACCATCTCTATGATATAATCATTCAGCGTTCACTTTTCCTTCTCATCTTGCACCCATTTACTAGTTAATGGGTGCAGGAAGAGAAGGAAAAGAGAACGCTGAATGATGATATCATAAAGATGGTGTCCAATGATAGCATCACCGGGACGTGGGATTGGAAGTTCAGATCAAATCTTATGAAATGAGGTATTTAACCAATAGTATTAAAGTGCACAAAGAATAATTAGTTTTGTTATTAGCTTATATATGTACCAAAGAAACCATTTGGAAATATGTAAAGGTAATGTTACTATATAATATGTCTATTTTAACAAAAAAATATATAATTAAACATTGAATAGATTTTTGTTATTCCTAGTAGGGTTTATTTATTTTAAAATATTTCTATCAATGTAACATGACTTTGCTGGAAGAGAAATGAAATTGTGTCTGCTCAATCAAAGAGGTAATGGGAAATCTATTTCACTAATGACACAATATTTTATAGCTCTACGAGAACTCCTAGGTTTTTTCTCTACTTCACATAAGCCTATTCATGTGATTGTGTCACAAAAGATCATTTTTATGAATGCTTCATGTGAACTGATCATGTGATCTCATCACATGATCAAATCACATAATCAAATCAAATAATAAATTAAGGTAATTCACTTGAACAATGATTCGTGTATTCATGTCTTATTTACCTAATCGCATAAAGCTTCAAGGGTTATGTAATCGTATAAATATCCCAGGTTTTTTTGATCATGTGATCCTATTATGGTCATGTGATCACATGACTTTCAATAATTCATGCACTTAATATTATAATTCTATTTATTCATGTTCCCTTTTCTTACTCAAGTCCATTTTTAACCCAAAATCCTCCATTTTCATAATTATTCGAAATTTTATATTTCTTATGATACAAATGAATTCAAGAATTGAAGCTGAGGAGGCTATAGTTCATTGGACTACAATGGTCAATAGTGTGGAAGTTGACCAATTCATAGTCATTCATTCCACTCACAAGCATCTTAAAAGCTTGATGGGAACCAATATCTTGGATTTTAAATTTTCTAATTAGTTTCCCTTATATGTGGGTGGGGGTGTCTAGGAGGGAATGGTGTCCAAGAGCGGGGAGGTGTCCAGGAGGGGAGGAAGGCATCCAAGAGGGAGGGGTGTTCACGAGGGAGGGGTCTCAAGGAGTGGGGAGCTGTCCATGAGGGGAGGAAGGTGTCTAAGAGGGAAGGGTGTTCAAGAGGGAGGGGTCTCCAGGTGGGAGGTGGGTGGGGGTGTCAATGTGGGATGGGATCCCCAGGTGGGAGGGTGTGTGGGGGTGTCTAGGAAGGAGTGGGTGTCCATGAGGGAGGAGGTGTCAATGGGGTTTCAAAGAGTAGGGTGTCCAAAAGGTAGGGGTGTCTAGGGAGGTGTCCATGAGTGGGTTTTCCAGGAGGGGATTGAGGGGGTGTGTTCAGAAGGGAGTGGGTGTTCATGAGGGAGGGGGTGTCCAAGTGAGAGGGTGGGTTGGGGTGACTATGAGTTGTGTGGTGGGGGTGTCTAGGGGGGAGGGATTTCTATAAGAGGGGGGTGTCGAGGAGGGTGGGGGTGTCCAAGTGGAAGGTGGGTCTCCAGGTGGGTGGGCGTCCAGGAAGGAGGGGGTTTATAGGAGGGAGGGGGTGTACATGGGGTGTCTAGGAGTGGAGTGTCTAAATGGGAGGGGTGTCCATGAGTGGGGTGTCCAGTAGGGGAGGGAGGGGGTGTTTCTATAAGGGAGGGGGTCCAGGAGGGAGGGGGTGTCTAGGTAGAGATCCATTCAATTCCATTCAATACTGATAATATATAACGGGTTTATCACTTCTAGAGTATCCTGAAGTGGGTTTGTAGTGAGGCATCAAAAGTTCCAACCAACCAAACCAATTCCAAGCTCATTTAAAGGCCCAATAATTATATTCCTGTTCAATTTGAGGCCCAATATATCTTATTTAATGTCATCAAGACCCAACATATACATTATTTACCTTTATCACATTAGATTTCTAAGAAACACACATTTTCTCAACAGCAACATTGTAGTAGAATACATATGCTGGGAAAATTACTTATGATATATGAGTTTGATGGAAGGAATAATTTCTAATCTAGAAGAGTTGTGAGGACACTCTCAACTAAATAATTTTTGACCCTCAATCCTGGCATGTGGATTAAATCTATGGAATGAGATGTTTTTTACCAGAAGCTGAATTCCATAAGATGTATCCCCACTAATTATATATATATATATATCCATTCTCTCACTTTTCATAGGATTTGTGTCCTCCGGTTGTGTCATAGGATCTCTATGTTTCTTTTTTATGTATTTTTAAATTATATTTTCATTAATGTTATTTGAATTTTCATTATTATTCCTCCAATATATTATTTTTTTGTACTTTTCCTTGATTTTTTGAACTGTGTCACTTCAAAAAACATGAAATTGGAGTACTAATCCATGTTTAGGAATTCCTAGGGGAGGACACTAAGTACTCTAATAACTTTTTATAATTTTGAATATCTTATTGAATTGAGAGGATGCATAAAATTTTATTCATGTTTTGTTTGGAGACCATTAAATTTATATAATGATATTTATGTCTCTTTATAACCTCATAAAATCCATTATCTACTTCTTGTTCTAGCTCTTGTTAAACCCAATGCGATGGGGGATGTTAGGTACATGAAAAAAAGACAATGGAGTTGGGTGGAGTTTTATTATTTGCCTATGATTATGGATAGATCAATATTCAAACCCATGTAGGATTTGGAATTTAGTACACTTAGGATATTTCTAAAATTATATATGACTTTATAATTCATTTTAGTGAATGATGGTGTAGGAATAATATTTATTTTATTATCAAATATATGAGGAAAATATAGTTGGATAAAGAATGTTATTAATGGGTATACATTTGATTCAACCCTTTTGTACTAACATCATTTTAGGATTGTCTGATACATTAATTCAATTGTATGATACTTTATTTCAAGGGGTGGGAGATGGTGGGGTTTTTCCAGGGAAAGGGAAGGGGGTTAAGGGTTGGGGTTGTCCATTGAAAGGTAGGGGATGCAGGTAGAGGGAGGGGGTTGTCTAGGGGGAGGGGGTTGTAGGTGGAATGGTGGGGGTGTTGTCCGGGGGTAGGGAGGGGGTTGTTCAAGAGGGTTGTATCGTGGAGGGGAGGGAGGGGGTCTAGATAATCACACTAAAGAACTAGGAGGGAGGGGTGTCTAGGAGGGAGGGGGTGTCCCAGTGGGAGGGTGGGTGGGGTGTCCAAGAAGGAGGGGTTTCTAGGAGGGAGGGGTGTCCAGAAGTGGGGGGTGTTTAGGAGTGGGGGTCCAGGAGGGGAGGTGGTTGTCTAGGGGGTGGGAAGGGGGTTGTCTTGGGGTGGGAAGGGGCTGTCTAGGGAAAGGGAGGGGGTTTGCATGGGGAGAGAGGGGTTTTCCAGGATGAGGGAGGGGCTGTAGGTGGAGTGGTTGGTGGCGGTGTCCAGGAAGTAGGGGATGTCTAGGAGGGGGTGTTTTCTAGGAGTGGGTGGGTGTCCAAGAGTGGGGGTGTCCATGAGGGGAGGGGGTTGTCCAGGGGGTGGGAAGGGGGCTATCCAGGGGGTGGGAAGGGGGTTTCCCAGGGAAAGGGAAGGGATTTAGGGGGAGATAGGGGTGTCCTGTAGGGGGAGGGGATGCAGGTGGAGTGGTGGGGAGGTGTCTAGGGGTATGGAGGGTGGTGGGGGTTTCCAGGAAGGATGGGGTGTCCCGGAGGGAGGGGGTGTCCAGGTGTAGGGGGTGTCTAGGAGTGGGGGTGTCTAGGAGGGGAGGGGGCTATCTCGGGGGTGGGAATGGGGTTGTCTAGGGAAAGGGAGGGGTTTTTCCAAGAAGAGGGAGAGGGTTGCAGGTTGAGTGGTGGGGGGGGGTTGTCCAGAGGTAGGTAGGGGGTGTCCAGGGGGTGTCTCGGAGAGGGGAGGGAGGAGGGTCTGGCTAATCACACTATAGAACTAGGACATTAAGAGAAAAGTGAACTGGTATGATCATGGAATATCTAATTGTTTATTTTCTCACCAGGACCTCTCTAAAACTGAGAAATACATTCCTTCCACACCTTCAACGATACCTTAGATATTTTATGGGGTCCATGGAGAGGCATAAGTTGAAAGGGTCCAAGCAGGGTTAGACCTAATGTTTGATGTGGACGTACTAGCACTCATTCCATTTGACATGGTATGGGAGATTACACACTTATAGGCTCCTAATATATGTAACTATGAGGTTTATAACCTATCTAGGATGGTGGTATCACTAGGAAAATGTTATAATTTATTCTAAAATTGAATACTCCTATGAAATTGAATACACCATCATGTATGTGTCATATTGTATAAGTTGTGGATATTCCTCCCTTTTTGTTGTCAATAAATGAATCTTTTTTTATTCCATGATATTATTGACATTTCTTCCTCTTATTTTCTCATCCATGAAATCTTAACAAAACAATATTTATAAGTCAACGGATAATGTTGAGCCTCTTCTAAAATATTTATTCAATCCAAGGAAATATGGGTATGCAAAGGTTGTAACAGGTAACAATTGTCAATTTATTAATATATTCATTCATATTAATGTTTAATTTATTTCATTATTGCATTACTAACATTATATGTTTTTCCTTATACAGGTGAAATTTTTTTTCCTGAGTTCGAATTCTTTTTTGGAAACAAATACCATGGACGACAAATTTTGAGAGGGGATCATATATGTAAAAAGGATGAAAAATTGATGTTTTTAACTGTTTGTTAGATAATTGTAATTGTAACCATATTAAAAATTGTTTGAAACATATATATAAGTGTGTTTTTTGTATTCATGATTTCACATAAATGTATATAGAATTATTTGGGAAACTCTTATGCGTGCTGGTTTGTTCTTCTATAATTTGATTACTTTTATGTGTTTTTTGTGATGTGTGTTTAGGTGTTGTCTCAGGTGTGCAGGTGTTGTGCGGGTGATGCATTTTCTTAGGAAACTTTTCCTTTATCAATACTAATTTTGCACTAACAAATGGGTAATATATCAGCGCTCAAAATAGCACTAATAAAGGGGGTATTCATCAGCTTTATTTTGAGTTCTGATATATTATACATTTATCAGTGCTCAAAATAGCGCTGATAATGATGGGCCATTATCAGCGCTTTTTTAGCGTAGATAAAGGTAACCCTTTATCAGTGCTATTTTGAGCACTGATTAAGGGAACCCCCTTTATCTTCTCTGTGATTAACAGTGCTTTTCTAGCACTGTTAATGGTCATTTTCACCTCTTGTAAAATCCCTATTTTCATTAGTGGTTATAATAATATTTTCATATAATAATATTAATAATATATCATGGTTCATTTAAAACTTGGTATGGCATGTAATGAAAGATATCAAAGAAATTAAATTTATTCTAAAAAATATTTCATAAAATCTCAGGGTGTTACATACAATGATATGGGTAAGATGAATTTATGTCATGTACTAACCATTGGTATATGTATTTATAGTAAGTGCAATATGAAATACCTATCGTGAGTACAAAAGAAGTGATCGTGTGAAGTAAAAAAAGCTATATGAGATAGAGTCGAGTGACATCATGAAGAAAATATACTACTACATGTAGCCATGACACTATGATAAAAAAAATTAAGTGAATTTGACAAGTTATCATAACAAATGACCATTATAACTAATCATGATCTCAATTAACAATGTTTTTATTGAAGGCAACCTATTGAGTCTAACTTAGAGGTGGATTTTTTTGTCAAATCTCCAACAGATATATTTGGGAGCATTAATTACAGAGACATCATAATGAAGGATGCATTTACTGTTATAAATTATCTTATTTTTTATGGAGTTATTTTGAAGTCAAATAGGTTCTTTTATAAAGGTGTTGTTGTACATACTCTTACAGAGAGAAATAGAGGAATATATGTGTGAACTTTTGATACACACCGGACTCATTATAAACATGTTATGATGCTCTTTTTTTCATCACTTATATAAAAACTTTGATGAAGATTTTAAAAGAGAAATTAAAAGATATATGAACAACAAAATTTTATCAGATTGACCAACATTTAATTTTCACATCTCTCATCATTTTCCCTTTCCTTATTTAAATATTATTTCAAGATGAGTTTTATTATACAATTTTTATCCATAAATGAAAAAGACTATAATTATATGGAGGGTGATTGAAACTCTCTTTCGAATATTTTATTCTATAAGCTCGTGTATACCTATGAAATAGCTCGTTTGCGACCTGGAATATTTTTATCCAATATAGAACCATGTAATATGATTTTATATTGGAGTATCTGAGTACAATTGTTTTTTAAAACTTGGTTTAGGTTATGGATTAGTTTATTTTAATAATAAACTACTTAAAAGATGATTATTTTAAAATAGAGGGGATTAGGTCTTTAATTAATAATAAACACATTTATTAATTTCTATTGTGTAATTTACCATTTTTTTTAAATAAAAAACATGTATCTGTTTTAAAAAATAATAATAAACTATACTTTCATAGTTGGATTCAAATTCTATTTTCTATCATGTGTTTTTACAAGTATATTATTTTTAAATGTTAAAGTTATTAAAGTATAAATTAACTGAGTTTTTATAAAACTGTTGAGAACCATTTTGAAAGAAAAAATATTTATATTTCTGTAGATTTATTTAACTGGTAGTTTGTATGAAATTAAGTGATTTATGTTTTAAATATTTCTAAAAAAATTAATTAAAAACATAATTCAGACCATCTTCAATTCCTATTAAATATAAATTTCAATATTTATGGATAATAATAAGTTTAAAGGTGATGGTACTAACTATAATACTTATTTTAATGGTACTAATTATTCTCATTGGAAGATTAAGATGAAAATACATATAGAAAGAATGTGAATTGATATCTAGACTATAATTGTGGAAAAATGTGAAATATAAAAAAATTTAAGAAATGCATGGTATTTTTATGATAAAATTATCCTATGATTAAAACAATAAAAAAATTAATTCTCTATATTATGAATTAGGAGAATATTAATTTAATAGAATATCAACTTGTTCTACTATATTTAAAATACGGGATACATTGGTTGTTTCTCAGGAAGAAACATACAAAGTTAAAGAATTTTACTCAAATACTTATACCATTAAATATTTTAAATTCCAAATGAATATTAATGAATCCATTTATTATATTTATCTTAGGGTCAATGAAATTTTCATGATTGTTTATTCAAATGTAAAATCAATTGATGACAAAGATCAAGTTATGTGATTGTTATGATGACTACCTGACCGGTGGAGAGGAACTTCAATTTCCATCAAAGAATCTTATGAAATTAGTCAAGTACTATTACAAGAACACATTTTGAAAATTATTATTTATATGGAGGAATTGAAATTAAATAAATAAGAGGGAGATAATGCAAATAGGAATTCAGAATCGTTCGAGACATCTGATGTGAAGATAAAGGATAATCTCAAAGATGAAAGTTCATGTAATGAGGAATCACCTACTAACAGTGATGAGGAAATGGATCATTCAGTAAAACCATTCAAAAAGTTATACAATAATTAGAAATTATTCAAAAAACAATAAAAATGGAGGTATGTTTTATAGAAGTGAAAATTGGAAAAAATAGTGGAAATGGAAAATTCAATAAATGGGGTACTCTGATTTGAGTGTAAAAGAAAAGGATATATGAAAGAATATTTTATAAAGATGAAGTATAATAAAAACAATTATAAAAAGGATAAATATTATACTTAGGATATTAAATCCACATAGAGTTATTCATAGGATAGCTCAAGTGATTTTTATTCAACTATATAAGAAAACAATTGGTGGGGCTAATATATTTTTTTATGATAAACACATCTGATGTATAAAATATTTTTCTAATATCACTTGAACATGTTTCTAATATTTATTAGAATTAATAAATTGATGAAAATATATCTAGTGAGTATTTATTTTAATACTAAAATATTCATTAAGAAACATTTAATGATCAACAGTGATATATACAAAAGTTTAAATAAGTAGTATTCTTTGTCTTCTCACTTTAAAACTAACTTTGTTATATAAAAGTTCCAAAATGATCAACTATTAAAAAGATTATAATGAGATTAAAATACCAAATGATCAATTAAATAAATATCTGGAGAGATTAAATAATGGTTTAGAAACTCTATCATAGATTATTGGTAAAATCCCACTTCGAAATTTTCTACTAGATTTTGTTACCAACCTGGATAGATATACAAGAACAAATTTGTTCCTAGTTCTAGCTCTACCAAGTCTAGTAGTAATTAATATTCTTATAGGCATAAAAAACCATTTCTAAAATATTAAAATCTTTTTGTGGGAAACCAATTAAAAAATCTTGTATTTTCTAAATCTCTTATCACTAACATTTCTAAACCTAGTTAAATATGGGTACCAAAATAATTTCTTGTATAAATGTTTTAGTGTAGGAAACCTAGATAAAGTGTACTAGAACGAACTTGTGATATATGGAATGTGTGTGTTCTAGACACATGAATTTTTCTACTCAATTTTCAATAACATTACTAAATTTGATGGTGGAGATGTTACTTTTGGTGACAACACCAAATGGAAAATAATTGGACTTATACAAATTTTTAACTCTTGTACTGTGTTGATTTCTAACATTTTATTTGTAGATTGTTGAAAATATAATATTCTTAAAATATTATAATTATGTGATGATGGATATCATGTTATTTTTTAGAATAATTCATATAATGTTTTGATTCTAAATATGTTTTAATTTTTACTTCTTTTATAAATGATAATGTTTATGTTATATATCTAAATCCATTATTTTCTCAAAATATTTCTTATTTAAGTGACTTTTACAAAGAATATTGGATTTTTCATAGGATAATTTTTCATTGACATATAAAATCTCTTAGAATTATAACTAGGAAGGTATTATTCAAGGATAATCCTAATCTATAATTCTTAATAGACAAATTTTTTAATCCATGTAAAAAGGGAATGTAGCGTAAAATCTATTTCAAACTAAAGAAAGAAGTTTCAACTTCTCAACCCTAGAGTTGGTTCACATGGTCTTTAAGAGAACCTATAGATTTCATAGGTTAAATAGAAATCAATTTTATTACGTTCTAGTAGAGGGCCTTTCAATATACAATTTGGTATTCATTCTATCACACAAAATCTAATCTTGTTCTTATTTCCCAAGTATGAAAAATTTATAGAGAATCTTAATAAACATAGAATTAAGAGCATAGAAAGTGATTATAATAATGGGTAGCACCCTAAGATTTTAAAAGAATAAATTTGGGTTCAATTTAAAATATTAAATGAAATAATAATTTCATTTGAGAATGTAACACCCCGATACTTTATGATATATTTCCTATTAAATAAATTTGATCTCTTTGATAGTTTGTAGGATAAGAAATCCCAAGACTAAATGAAATGAAATATAGTAAATTATTATAACCTAGAAAATGAATTTTTTGAGTATGAATAGTAATTAATAAGTTTTGGCAATTATGGTTATATATTTATTAATAATAAAATAAGAATTATTAAATATAAAAATAAATGTTTTCTACAAAACCCATTTTTTCTAAAAGATGGTTTAGTCACGCTGTGCACACATGATATAAAATTAATTTTAGCAATTAGAGACATTTTTTGATAAAATTAACCTCATTTTTGAAATAAGAATATAAAAATTATCTTATAATGAATTTTTTGGATTTCTAAAAAATGTTTCATTTTTCGATGAATAGTAAAAAAAATACTGATTTTTATTGAGAACTATTTTATCGTTTAGATAATTTACAAGGTGAAATTATATTTTAAATTGGTTTTAAAGTAAAATTAGTTCAATTATATTAAAATTTAATTAATTTAGGTCATTATAATTATTTTCGTATTAAATTTTGATATTAAAACCATCAATACTTATGAAAATTCTCACATTGAAACCCCTTTTTTCATCTTATTTTTTAGTATAATATTAAATTGGATTATTCCAAATTTGTGAATTGAATTTGGAATAGTTTATCACATATTTTAAAAAAATAATAATTTATGTTATCTAATAATATAAAATTAATTTTTTACCATAATGAATAGTAAAAATAATAAAAAATAAATGCATGTGTTTAAGGTAAAAATGGGTTTACCATGGGTTAAACTAAGATGAGTGACCCATTTTGGTGGCTTTATTCATGATAAAACAAGGGTATAATTGATTCCTTTCAAAAATTCCATGGCTGTCCTCTCCACCAGTTATAAAAGGCCACACCCTCTACTCCCACATTCACACCTCCGAATCAATTTGTTTCATAAAATACCTACCCAAATAATTTCCTTAATCCAGTAAAAAAATCTTATATCCCTTGGTTTGATCATAAAGCTATCATAAAAAGAATTTTGTTGCAAACAGAAATAATTATTTTGAAGAAGATATAATGTTTATAAATAAGAATTTTTATTTTGTTTCTTATTAAACATCCCTGAAATATTATTAAAACATACTTATATAATAACCTCATAATATTAAGTATACTTATATGTAATTATGTTAATTTAATTAGCTATATCCATATACTCTTCCATCAAATGGGAAATGAAATCATTGATTTTGTGTAGGGTGAACTACCCCCTCACAAACTAATGTAATTCATTTTCTATCATGACCATTAATGGTTATATATAATGATGAAATTAAAAAAATATTATATTATTATACTTATTTAATTTTCATATCATATATACCTTTTTATGTTCCATTGGTATTAAAATATAATAACATCACTTGTGTGTATGATTTACTACTGCCTCACGAAGCGATTTGATTCGTTTATCAGTTAATCATTACATGGAAGATAATAAGGATAAATTTAGTGAATATTAGTGATATTATATATATTCATATGTGTGAGTGTTTGAAATTATATTTATTCATTAAAATTAATATATCACCCACTTCCTTAACCTTTAACCCATTAAGGAAACCATAACATCCATAGTGCGTACGTATGGCCAACCATCTCCATGAAGTGATGTGATCCATTCTCCATGTTTAAATTTATATAATTATTCTAAAATTTATATAATGAAATAAATTATATTTATAAAATTAATATAATTTTTTAAATTATGTAACTATAAAATATGTGTAATAATAATAACTTTCATGACAAAAAAATGCATAAAAAACAAGGAAAAACACATGAAACAATAAAAATAATGAAATATTATTGACAGACATGTGGTAAAATGTTATAAGGGGGTAAAATATGATATTATAAACATGAATATTGTAATGGTATAAATTAATAACATGTTTAAAACTACTATATAGGATGTTAAATCATGTTCAATCAAAAGGAAGTGAGAGGTAAGGGACTTCGTCTCAATGTTTCTTTATTGAGGAATATTATAATTCCATACCCCTAATTTATTTTATATGGTGTCTATATTGGGTTTTCATATCGCGATCTAGCTTGGATGATGTTGGCACAAATTATTTCTACCGATACTATGCACCAGGCTATAACTCTCATGGTTTAAACTCTGCAGTGAGATCATTAGGGGTTTCAAGGGGAAACATACCCCTACTCTAGGGGTATGAGGGGCGGAACCCCTTGGAAAAGTTATTGGGGCACTGTAGAAACTCAAATAAACTATATTAGAGCTAAATAGACGACACCAATAGGGAACTATAGTATTGAGGACTTTAGATACAGTGGTACTATAGATCTATAGAATTCCAATCGCCAGCCACTATATCAGCTTGGACTTGGGTTGGCCATGATACTATAGCGATATAAACTTCTAGCCAACATTCACTATAGCCTTACGGACATTATATGTGGGTGTTGGAAAAGTAATTAATCTTCATTATTAGTTTATTTTTACTGGATTTTCCATGTCTGAAACTTTTATATATCTATATATTTTTGGCTCTCAAAACTAGTGAAAGTATACCTCTCTATGGATTTTGGGATCTTATCCTAAAACACTTAAATCTTTATCTCCCAAGATCATCTTCTCATTCTTTTTTTTTTCTTTCATTGTAATCTTCTATGGATATTTTTTCACATAGTTTCTCCCACCAATTTTCAAAATAGTATATACATCCCCTTTTTCTTGTAATATCATTAATACTTCATGCATCATGGTATTTTATGTTTTAATTTGATTTATTTCATCTAACTGGATTTGATTTAAAAATTACCAAGTAGTTAAGAATATCATAAATCAATTTCTTTTTATTGGGTTGTATTACTACTTCAATGTATTTTACATTCTCATATTTTGTGTGTAAATAATTTTTCTAAATTATGATTAATTTCCACATGTTTTATTTTGATTTAAATTTTGATACGGATAATTTATTAATTTATTAATTCTCATTTCAAAATTCGGATTTTGTAAGGTTTAATTTCATAATCTCATTTTAATTTGGATTTTTTATGAAAGAATTTACATTAAAGGAAACAATTTTTTTTTAACATTATTTATTTTATTTTCCACTTTTTATTCATGATATTTTCAATAAATAGTACCTTAATCCTCGATTTGGAACATAAAATTATCCACAATTGTTTCTAATAAAATACGACATCATTTCTCTACTCAGTTAAAATATCATTTTTCATCAAAAGCTATATTTTCTAAAAAAATTCATAAATGTTTTTAACATTACCCAAATTATATATTAAAAATATTTTTACCCATTTATTACATTTTAAAAAATATATTTAAAGTAATATTTATGTCATTTTCCAACAAGTCATGTTGGGATTTTACCAAAAATGTGAAAATAATATTTGTTTTAACGGGTACAGCATGTGTGGAATTTCTCAAAGTTATGACCACTCAATGTCATAAAGCTTACGTTATAGGTTTCAAATATTTTATTTAAAGAAAATTATTTTCAGAATATTTTGTGAACATTTAGTTTTAAACCTAATTTTCAAATTGAAAAGGTTGTTTCCCTAAATGATTATTTAGTGAAATATTTATGGTACTTCTATTGATCAATGAAATAAACCTTTTATTATATTTATTATAAACTAGAGATATGATGTATTGAAAGAATCCTTTTTATTTCTATAAATGGTTTATGATCAGTTTGACCCAAGAAATTATTATAATTCACATTCTTGATTAATTTTTATAATTATTAACTTTCCCTGGAACTATCCACTTTATTATTATCATTGGACATTATATTTCTCCTGAATATCCAAATTATTTATCTTGGATATACTTATTACATAAAACATATATTTTTTCTACATATATTATTTTACCTTAAAAGTTATATGATTGACTGGGAAAAAAATTAACCCATAATGCTTACTCAATTTGAAAGTTTGAAGATAATGCATCTTGTTCATGAATTAAATCGATCATTAGATATTTGAGGAATGAATTGGAAATAAAGATATTGGTGGGGTATAATTATAGATATAACTATAAGGATTCAGTAGTATCAAGAGACAAATTATTTAGATATCCTTAGTTAAATGGGTTTCTAGTTTTACCTACTCATTAGTTTTAAACTATCTTATGAAAGGTGTTTAAAGTAGATGTATAATCATTCCTGAAGTCATGATGTCCAAAAATTAATAATTTCCTTCATTAAGAATTCATTTATTATTTTCCATGATATTTTCACAATGATATTATCTCTACAATCATTTCATTCTCGGTTTATTGATTAAAAAGAATGTGTTTTTAGTTATTTACATTTTCATATTGATTATACCTTATCTTATCATGATAGTCGATTTATTTATTAAAAGGAAAATGTTTTAGGATATTTATCTTTCCATATTGATTATTCTTTATCCAAGCATGATATTCAATTTATTGATTAAATGGAATGTGTGTTTAGATATTTACATTTATATATTGATTATTCCTTATTGATTATTCTTAAATTACTCATAATAGCTTCCACTTTACATAACAATTAATGATAATTTTAAATCACCCTTATTGTTTCCCTTTTCAAAGAATACAAGAAGTGTACTATGAATGATATACAAGGATATACTCAAGAGAATTTTGATATTCTCAAAAAAACATGTTGTAAAATTTTTATTCTAATGCGATCTGGGATTCATTTATATATTTAGTTTACTAAGACTAATAAACCTTACGGTCATTTGGGATTTTATCCCTTATATGTTCTTCCAATGTAATTAATTATCTATAGGCTTTGGGGTACTGGGGTCAGGCTCGTTTATAGTTCTTATCATAAAAAGATTAGTAGAAACCTTGGGAACTATATTTAGGAAGACAAAGATTATGGAACACAAACCTATGATATAATTTGAGGATATGTATAGAATAACATCTTAAAGTTTTTTGTAAATAAAATATTATATGTTATTTCCAAAAAATACATCCATATATAGATAATATAAGTGGGTGTTGTTCTGGAAGAGATGTACCTAGGGATAATAACTCTGAAAAATTCATTTTTGGTTTGACTAGAGAATTACTTGGTTCATGAAAAAGGGCCTTACTATGAACCTATTTTGACACTCTTGAAGGATATTATTTGTATAAATCATAATTTCCTTAAAAACCGTTATGAATGATTTGAATATATGATGATAATGAATGACCCTTGTTAAATATAATGTGTCTTATATTGATATAAATGTTTCATGTTTTATAAATCATATAAATGATTATGTATTTTCCTGGTTTGTTTATTATTTCTAACATTATGCTTTTTGGTTTTAGTCAATGGATCGAACTTGAACGAATTGTGTTAATATTGAAAATAATAGATAATATAGTGAATATGAGTAACCAAACGGGATGATGATAAGAGGGAAATATATCGTGATTATTCTTAGTCAATTCTCACAACATTTTATTAACCCCTTATACCAAAACCAACCCATAGACTCATAAAATAAGATAAGGATAGAGTTCTATAATATCACAAGTGATGGAGTCCATGTAGGAGAGAATGATTGATTTTCTTCATGTTAGAAATTTGGAAAGAGACACCTAGGAAAGTTCTTCAATGAAATGGTAAAAAACAAATTGTGTGTAAAATAAGGGCACAATGTGATGAATTGCTAAAGAAAAATAAATAGCACAATAAAGGAAATAAATTTTATCCCAGGGATCCATTTATATTTCATTTCCTTAAATTTGGAGAACATGGGTATTATCTGAGTCATTTCCCCCTTTAATGGTTAACCCCAAGAACTATAAAGGAACTATGATGAAATAAAATGGTTAATGTATTTATGTATTGGGGTTCTATAATTAAAATGTATAAGTATTTTTTTTACCAATTGTATTTTGGTTATAAAAATCATAAAACATATAAGTATTGTAAAAACATTTAGAAGAAAATATGTCTACATTAACAAAAGAATTATGGATACCATCATGATTTAGGAGTTTAAGGTTGATTATATGTTAAAATTATTAAACACCCCTTTTGAAAAAAATTGTATGAATATAACATGATTGAGGATATTTTTGGAAAATATTTATGGGAATAAAACCCATTGCTTTAGTATATGAACAATTTATTTGAGTAAGAATTCCTTTAATTTTTTTTACATAAGATTAATGGTATTGGTAATGTTTGAGTATTATCTTATCTTTGATGTTATAGTAATTAAGGGTTATAAAAAATTAGTAATATTATAGGAATTATATTGATATGGTTTTAGAAAAAGAACAACCCATATACATGTTGACATTATATTGCATTTGGAGAAGGTTGTGGGGCTTGAACCCATGACTGAAGGATGATAAGGGTTGAGCTCCTAACACTGGCCTACAAAATTTTCTGGTTAAAATTCCATTGTTTTTACTTAAATAATTTTATGAATAAATAATAATGATGAGCCAATGGTGTTACTATTGAGGTTTTGAGATTAATAACTTATTCTAAAGGTTTTTTGTAAAATATTTTATAATATTTAGAAATAATTATCCCTCTTATATGGATATTATTATTTGTTAAAATTTTATTTTAGATATATAGTATAAAATATTTTTTTGGGATATTCATTTCTTGTAGTAATAGGAGAAGTGGAAATTGGTAAAAAACCAAAATATGAAATTTTTTATATGAAAAATAAAATATCAAGTAATTATATTTCATTATATTATTAGAGGGTAAAATACATACTCAACATTATGAAAAGGATCTTCAAACAAAGAAATATCATATTAAATTCATTTTTGATGAACCAATGATCTTTTGAGTCATTATAAATTTATGTTTTGTGGTTGTTAACATTATCTTAATCACTCACATTATTGTGATTAATGACCTTTATCAACCTCCATCCTCATTTGGGAATCATGCCTTTCTTGTATGTTCATATCCTTACTTCCCATCTATGTTATCCTACATGGAAAAATAGTTATGTGTTGTTATACATGAAATTTTCATATTTATCTTTCCCTATTTTAAGAGGATGTTTTTTCACCTTTTTATGATGTGGGTTTTTAACAAAGATATTTTCAAATTTCTATCTTTTGAAAACTAATATCTAGTTTAAATTGTAGAGATACAATTTATTAAAGTTGGGGAGAATGTAACACCCTTTGATTTTAAAAGAGTAATTGTGTGTTCTCTAGAATATATTACATGAAACACTGATCTTATATAATAATTTAACACCCAAATACTTTATGATATATTTATTTTTAAATAAATCTGATCTCTTCAATAGGTTATAGAATCTGTAACCCCGATTATAAATAAAATGTAATATAGTATATTCTTATAACCTAACCATTAAATTGGAGGTTCTGAATAGTTCAAACTAAATTATGAAAACTATGGTTATATATTTATTATAAAAAAAATAATCTTTTAAAATAAAAAAGAAAGGTTTTCTAAAAAACTATACTTTTCTAAACTAAGTTTTAGTCACACCTTTCACAAATAATATAAAATTAATTTTTACCTATTATAAAAACATTATAAGAAAAAAATTACTTTATATTTTTAATCAAAACATAAAAATTATATTAGGGTAAATTTTTTAATTTTTCTGAAATGATTCATTTTTCAGTGAATAATGAAAAAGACTTATTATATTTGAAAATTTCCCTTTCATTTTAATGATTTGCAAATTTATATTATATGTTAAATTGGTTTTAAATTATAATTAGTTCAAATATATTAATATTTAAATAATTTAGGTCATTTGAATCAATTTCCAATTGATTTGTTTAATTAAAACCTTCTATACATGTAAGAATTTTCTCTTTGGAAACCCGCTTTTTCTTTAGTCTGTGGGTATAATTTTAAATTTTATTATTCCACTTTTGTGATTTGAATTTATAAAAAATTATTCCATATTTTTAATCATAATAATTTTAACATAATTGTTTTACCATAATGAATAGTGAAATAGTAAAAATTAGTTACTATGATTAAGGTAAACACGGGTTTACCATGGGTTAAACTAAGAAGATATGGGTTAAAAATGACCCAAAACATGTCCAGCACAAATTTTATGGAAACATTTCGATCTAATAACCTCAAAATATTTGAAATGACTTATTTTAGAGTCTTTTTTCTTGATAAAACGTGGGTGTAATTGATTTTTTCAACAATTCCATGTGTTTCATCTCCCCCACATATAAGAGTCCATACCATCTCCTCACCTCTTCACACAATCAAGGACATTTGGTTCAGAAAATTACTAAAACAATATAGTACATAATCTCCTTAAAACATCCTATATCCCTTGGTTTGATTAGAAATCCATCCTAGGAGGGCATTTGGTGCAAACCTAAAGATGTTTTCTGAAGAAGTGGTAACGTTATTAAATGAGCATTTTTATTTTGTTTCTTCCTCTATATACTTAAATATTATTAAAAATGATTATATAATAAACTCATTATCTTAAAAATATTTAATTTTATTTTTTTAGTTAATTACCTATATCCATTTCCTCTTCCATCAAATGGTAAATGAAATTGTTGATCGGGTGGATGGTGTACTTCCACCTCGGAAACAGATTTAACTCAATTTCCATCACCACATTTCAAGGATGTATATAATGATGGATTTAACACATTTATATTAGATTAATGATATTATAATAGTTATTCAATTTTAATATCACATATACCTTCGTATGTTCCATTCTATTTAAAATATGATAACGTCACTCATGTGTACGGCAGACTTTCACCTCACGAAGTGATGTTGTTCTTTTTCAGTTTTTCCTTACATGGAAGGTAATAAAGATAATTAAGTAAATATATGTGATATATATGAAATTATATTTATTCATAAAAATTAATATAACATCCAATTCCATACTCACTCACCCATTAAGAAAAATGATTACTTTTGTCGTGTGTACGTACAGTCTATCGTCTCTATGAAGCGATGTGATTCACGCTCCATGTTCAAATTTAAATAATGATTATAAAATGTATATAACAAAAAAATGTTTATAACATTAATTCCATACTAGTGATCATGTAACTATATAATATGTGCAATAGCTATTACATTCATGACAAAACATGCATGAGAGAACAAGACAATTAACACTCGAAACAATGAAAATAATGTTATATTATTAACAAAAAGGATGTAAAATAATATTAGTGGGTCATATATGATATTATAAATATTAATATGTTTCAATTATAAATTAGTAACATGTTAAAAACCACTACATAACATTTTAAATCATGTTCAACTAAAATTAAGTATGGGGTAAGGGACTCCATCTTAATTTTACCTCACTGAGGCATATTGCATTTTTATGCACCTAATTTATTTTATATGGTGTATATACCTCAAATATTTCATATAATATCATTAATAATTCATAATTATTGGTATTTAAATATTTTATTTGATTTATTTCATATAAGGGAATTTGACTTGAAAATTACCAAGAGGTAAATAATTTCATAACAATATTTTTTTCAGTGGGTTATATTACTTCTTCATTATCTTTGAAATTATAAGATTATATGTGTAAATAATTTTGAATATATTATATTTTATTTAAAATTTTTTATATTTATTTACATTTGATACACATAATAAATTCCTTTATAAATTTTAATTTAAACACTATGATCTTTGTAAGGGTTTATTTCACAATTTCATTATATTCAGGATTGTTTATACATGACTTACTATTAAAGGAAATAATTACATTATTGTATATTAAACCATTTTTAATTATTTTATACTTTATTTTTTCATGAAAATTTTATGAAATAGTACCATTTTCCTATCTATCATATTTAAAATGACTTATAAAGTGTTCTTAATAAAATATAACATCATTTTACTCTTCAATCGAATTTACTTTTTCTTCCAAAATAATATTTTCTTGAAATTTTTTTTAAAAAAATTAAATTTATCTAAATAATTTACTAAGAAATTTATTACCAATGTTTTAATTTTTTTTTAAAAAAATTGAAACATATATTCAAGTCATTTTCCAAATAAGGCTCATTTGGATTTTACAAAAAATCTGAAAAGAGTCGTTATTTTAACATGTATGGAATGTATGAAATTTCTGAATATCATGACCACTAAATGTTTTAAATATACCTTCAGAAGTTTCAAAAGTTAATTATAAATAAAATTATAATCAAAATATTTTTTGAACTTCATTTTTTTAGAATTATTTTCAAATATAAAAGGTTATTTTCCTAAATAATGTTTTAATGACATTTTATGGTATTTTTATTCATCAAAGACATCAACCATTTAATATAATTATGATACACTAGAGATATGTTTTGTTGATACCATCCTTATTATTTCTGTGGATATTTTACGATTAGTTTGACCAGGGAAATAATTTTCATTTTCTTTCATGATTTATTTTTGTAATCATTAACTGTCACTTGAGAATGCGATTTATTTTAAAAAAAATACTATTTTTAACTAGGTTGAGATGGAACCCTTACATGACCTATAGTTATAATGAAGCAAGGATAAATACATGAACTTAATCCCAACATATCTGACTACACTAGAAATAGAGCTCCCTGGTATCTTCTTCATTGATAGTTACTAGCCCCCAACCTCACATGGTTAATCAACTAGTATTGTCGCGTGTAAATCTAACCGGTTCTTGGTACTGATGGAAAATGTCAAACCCTATCATCTTTCCCATTATTATTATTTGTTATCTGTTAGTTGTTACTACTCTAATCCCCTTCTAGGTACTACTCTAATATGGTCTAATGTTAATTTTACATGGCTTGAATACCCATGGGTTAGAGGCTTAATGTGGCCCTACGACCCTATTGCTCGAAGGTCTATGGTGGCCTGAAGGCCATGTGGCCCATAGACCCAAAATAGTGGCTGAAAGTCCCAAATTTGATGAATATTTCTATTGTATTAGTACCGTTATAGGACTACAATAATAACTGAGATGTATGCCTCTACAAGGTTTTGATCATGGGTTTCAGGAAGGATTATTGGTTGTGTTAGTAACTCTACTACCATCCCAAATGCATTAACTTTCCAACTAAATATTCACTTTTTTATTATCATTAGACATTACATTTCCCCTGAATATCCAAATTATTTATCATGGATATACTTTTTTCTTAAACTATATATTATTTTTATATACATATTTTACATTGAAAGTTATGTCTTTTACTTGGATAATTATTTTTAATTTGTATTAATTACATGATTAGGAATTTTTTGATAAGGAATATTGTTCATGAATTAAATAAATCATTCAATTTATGGTAAATTAATTGTAGATGAAGATATAGGTGGGATGTGGTAATAGATAGCCCCTCAATGCATCGTTAGTCTCATGAGACAAATCAGTTAGCTGGACTTAGATAAATGGGTTTCTTGTGTATACTCACCCATAATTTTTAAACAGTCTTGTGAAAGGTCTTAACATTATAAGTATCATGATTTTTTAGATCATGATGTCCAATAATTAAGCATTTCCTTCATTAAGTATTCGGTTATTATTATCCTTGATATGTATGCAATGATATTATATCTCAATGAATTTTATTCTCAATTTATTGATAAAATAGAAAGTTTTTTCATTTATTTACCTTGAAATAATGATTTCACCTTGTCTTATCATGATATTAATGTTATTGATTAAATGGAATGTGTGTTTAAATATTTTCCTTGCCATATTAATTATGCCTTATCTAATCATGATAGTAATCTTATTGATTAAATGGAATGTGTGTTCAAATATTTTTCTTTCCATAGTTATTTTGATTTATTGATTTTTCTTCATTTACTCATTATAGATTTCAATTTACGTAACAATTACATAGTGTTTTTTCTTAGCCTTATTTTGTTTCCTTTACTAGGAACCTCGGAAGTGTACTGTGAATAATATTCAAGGATATTCTAGATGGAATAATGATATTCTAGAAAACAAATATGTTGAAATTTTTTTGTTCACTTATAATATGATAATCATATATGTATCTAGTATACAAATACTAATAAATTATACGATCCTTCAGGATGATATTCCTTGTATCTTATGCTAGTATAATAAAGTATACATTGGCTCTAGGCTAGTGAGTTTGGGATCATCACACCAAAAGTCTAAAAAATGATTTTGAATCTTTATGACCACAACATGGATATAATCATTGATTTTATACTCATATAATCCCATAGAGTAATGGTTTAGTAAAAAGGATAAATATAATTATTTGTGAAATTTCATAGACCATGCTCAATGAGTATGATTTACATATTTATTTTTGGGTAGAAGCTATGAATATAGCTTGCTATATTATTAATAGAGATCTAATTAAATATATTTTAAAGAAAATCCCATATGATAAATGGAATGGTAGAAAATAAAAAGTTAATTACTATAGTTTTTTGGGTTTTAAAGTCTTTTTAATAAAAACAAAATATAATTTTGAAAAAGTTTGATCTACAATTAATGAAGGGATTTTCCTTAGATATTCAACATCTTGTAAATGTTATTGTCTATTTAATAAAATGAATAATATTGTTGAATAATATGAACAACTCATATTTGATGAAATAGATCCACATTATCCAAATACCCTCTTAGAAAACCTTGGGGATGATCATTATAATTTTGATATCTATGCTAAACTAGTTGATAATTCTATCCAAACTATTATAGAAAAATATCCTGGTTATGGAGAAAAATTTGAACGTAAACCTATAGAAGAAAATTATAATGACCCAAGCTTGACATACATGAACATTACATTTCTTTTGTAGAATAATTAATGAATAACACAAATAGATGCCTAATAGAGATAATATTTTCCACATTTTTATATGAATTTTAATTATTTTAACCTTCCCAAATTTTCAATTTGATCTTATATGGAACAATTTTTTATTTATGATGTGTTTTGAGAAAAATGGTGAAATGTTCTTAATTATGGATTTTAAAAAAAATTATGTCAAGGGTGTTTTAGTAATTTCTTGAAAAATATAATTCGAAATTCCATGATTCTTTTTTTTATCATTATTTTATTTCCTTCAAATTTTTCTTCTAGACTGGGGGATTGTTTTATCATCTAGTGGCCTTAAAAAATAAATTACTTTGTAGACTTATCTAGGTGGATAGCATGGACCCCACCCCTGTAACGGAAGTCAATCTTGGCCTAAACACCTCCATTTGATGTGATTCCACCCCGAATAGAACAATAAAATATATGATAATTTCTAAAATTAATTTTATGGAGTTTGGAATTCATTATTGTCTCTATTAGATTTTTTACTTTTAAAGGAAGATTCCTAGAATGTTAGTCCAAAAAACCACCAATGAAAAAATAATAACTCATACATACAGTGGCCAATAAAGTTGATCTTTTTAGGGGGAATAGAAAACATATTTATAAACCACATTCATAGTGGGCTCCATGCATGAATCAAAAACTTAATCGGTTAACAAGATGAAAAATTTTGGAGGATGAAATATGTTTATAAAAGGGGATGAGCTCCTACCTCTCAAATCATTCATTCCCATCCCTACACCATACGGGTCACCAAGGATAGGAGGCCAAGATCAATTTAGGAATTTTATTTCCTTATTTTGTTCTTAGTTTTTGTTTTATTTCCTCATGTAATGCATTAATGTTTTTAATATTAAAGTGTTCCCCTTTCTTATTCCACCCTTTTTCTTTTCCAACTTCAATATCATTCCATATTTTCATCATAATTTCTATGATCATATCCATGGAAAGTGACTAACTCGGGGATTGGAACTCGAGGTTTTTTTCACTATATTCTTCCTTATTACACTTCAAATTGAAAATGTTTTAAATCTACTTGTGGTGGAGGTGAGAATATTGCACGTGTTAGGTTGTTGTCCATCACGACACTATTCCAAAATCCATTTACTTCCCTTTATTAATTCATTTTTCATCCCTTATCTTATGCAAACCCTTCATAATTTGGAGATGGGGTTTCCATAAGGGATGAAACGGCACACAATGGAGCTGGGTTTTTTCGGGATATCATTCTTGGTTGAGGTGTTATCCTAATTAACTATTGGAGGAGGTGTGGTTTGGTGTGTTTAAGTCATGATAAAATCATTGGGTAATTAAATCAAAGGAAATTAATTCATTAATTTGGTTTCATATAATAATTTATCAAAATTAATTTAAACAATAAATAATGAATGAATGAACCCGTGTTATCCAACCCTGGACCAAGACCGTTCTTTCTAATCTGCATTTTGTCTCAGTCCTAATTTAGTTTTTAATTATAAATTTTATTAGTTCATGTTTTCAAATATCAATATTTACATAAATAATATTAAAAAAAGAATAATATTAGGTGAATTAGGATTAGTGATTGAACCACATGAAAATTTGCTCAAGTGAGACGACCCTGGTTAGCCATTGTGTTGCATTAGGAAGATTAGTTTTTTTCCATACCCTACAATAGGTGTGTGAATCCATATTTTATTTAATTCAACTTTTTCTTCTAGACTAGAGGATTAATCGATCATATATTGGTCTTAAAAATCAATGAGCTTGAAAACTTTTTCAGGTGGATAGCATGGACCCCGCCACCATAACGAAATCCCATCTCGACCTACACACCTCAAATTGATGTGATTCTACATATAATAGAACGAGGACATATAGTACCATCTTTAAAATTAACTTTAAGGGGTTTGGAAGTCATTATGGTTGCCATTGGATGTTATACTTTTGAAGGAAGCTTCCTGTAACCTTTGTCCAGAAAAAACCTCCAATGAAAAACACATAACTCACACATCTGGTGGTTAATTAAGCTGAGATTTAGAGGATGAGTGGAAAACCAATATATGAACAACATTTATAAAGGGATACATGCATTAATCTTTAAATTAACGGGTCAACAATGTGACAAGTTTTGGAGGATGAAATATGCCTATGAAAGAAGATGAGCTCCTACTTCTCAAATGATTCAATTCCATCCCCTCACCATTCAAGGCACCAAAGAGAGGAGGCCAAGGTCCATTTTGGAATTTTTTTTATTTATTTTTATTTTTATTTTTATTTTTATTTTTATTTTTATTTTATTATGTAAGGCATTAGTATTTTTTATAATAAAGTGTTCCCTTTTCTTATTCCACTACTTTGTTCTACCGATCTCAATATAATGTTCTCTCTTCTATCTTTCCATCATGATCTCTATACACTTTTCCATGGAAAGTGACTAACTCATGGCTTGGAACTAGGAGATGTTTTAATGGTATTATCCATTATTGTGCTTCAATTCAAAATATTTTAAATCTATTTGCGGTGGATGTGGGTATATTGTACAGGTGAGGAGGTCATCCACCACAATATTATTTCCAAATCCATTTATTTTCCTTGATTAATTCACCCCCCCCCCCCAATCTTAGAAAACCCCCTCATATGGTAGATTTTGGATTCCATAAGGGTTGAAATGACATATAGTGGAGTCATGTCCTGTAGTAATAACATTCCCAGTTGAGGTGTTACCATATTTGACTATTGAAGGAGGTGTATTTTGGTGTGCTAGATGCATGATAAAATCACACACTCAATAAATCAAGGGAAAGTAATTCATTAATGAGGTTTCACTAAATAAATTATCAAATAAAATTTCAAAAAAAATAAAATGATGAATGAACCTATGGTATCCAACCCTAGGACCAAGACCTTTCTTCCATAATTTCATTTTGTCTGTATCTGCATCAGCATTTAGATTTCAATTCTACATTGTATTATTTTAATTGAATGTGTTTCCAAAAAAACAAAATCATTATTTTTAGTAAATATTAATGGAAAAAACCAAAAAAAAATTATATTATGTGAACTAGAATAAGTGATTGAACTGGCTACAATGCTCTTCACGTGAGACAACCCTAGTCAGCCATTGTTTGTAATTATGAATATAATTTGTTTTTTGCCACACCCAAGGATAGACACACTTAAATTGTGTTTTACTTCACATATATAAGAGACATGAGTTTCTTAGGAATATTTTGATGCCATGTTTTAGATTTATAGTTTTATGAGATTTAATTAATAAAATTGAAAATGGAATTTTTAAATTGAAGCATGGATATTGAAATGATGACTCATGATTTGAGGGAATTGATTGAATCATGTAAATGAAATTTCTATACCATTTTTCATTCTTTGAATTTCTAAAATTCATGTGAATTGATATTTTATTATTGATCATTCATTGGGTGATTGTCTAAACATCATATGTCTCATTCTCTAGATAATTTGTAGACTAAGAACTTTTTATTTTATCTTGAGTATATTTCCTGAGTGATCTAGGTACATTCCACCTACCAAAACATGCATTGGAACTTGTTGAAGCTATGACTATGCAAAAACATATTTAAAATTATTGAGGAATCCTATTAAATTCAATAATCCATAAATACCACATATACATCAATCATTATTTTAGACCATAGAGACCATGAATGACGTTTATAGGGATGACACATGTTTCAATACATTTTTATCCATTCCTACCATACTCTTGGTATTTTCATGATATTTTAAAAATGAATTGTGGGGGTGAATGGAATCATGATTTAAGGGATGTTATATATTATAAGGAAAATCTGTGGGGATTCTATTGTGGGAATTGTTAAATTTTTGGAATCATTCATTGTACTTCATTGTTTTTTCCTATTTAATTAAAAAAATGAAAATTAATGACAAAAAAACCAAAAAATAAGATAGAACGGGTTGTGATTTGGGATAACCAAAATCCAACATTTTCAAGACTGATGATCTTCAATCTTATGTGGTTAGGTGACGAATGTGACATTTTATATAATCATAACATTCCAAAAAATAAAACAAATTGCAAAATTTAAAAAATTCAAGAGGGTGAATTAATCATTTATTATGATTTACTTTGATCATGAAATTACTTTGAGTTTTGTGGGAAGTGGGTGTTGCTACATTGAAGTGGAGAATTTCATTACACTTTTTGATATCATCAATTGTACTTAAGAGATAAACCTCTTTCTTAAGCCCTAATTTCTAAAGCATCAAATCCTACCAACCTTAAGCCTTAGAGGCATTTGAGAATTTACTGAAAATTCCACATGATTTTATGTGCCTTTTGTATTTACAATGTGGAAAAATTAGTTCATTTACAATCTTATGGATAAGGATCATTTTCTCATGATATGAGAAAAACTCTACCTGAAATGTATCATGAGATATGAGATAAAAGATTCAAAATTAAGGTAAATAATAACTTGGAAAGTTTAATAATAATGAATTAAGGACCCTGAATGAATGAAAGGATAAGTTACATCATTCATCAAAAGGGGAAAGTAAAATTCCTGATTTGATTACTTCTCTAAAAAATGTGAAGTTAAAGTTTGATTTTCTGTGGATTCTTGAATTTTTCATTTGACATTGAAATTTTTTAAATTTTATTACATTAGAATTTGAATATTAGTGGCATTTGTGTCCTCTAAATTTCATGTTGATATTTCATACTTGAGGAAATGAATGTATCATGTGTGGGGGGAATTAATAGAGATAATATTTTCCACATTTTTTTATGAATTTTAATTATTTTAACCTTCCCAAATTATCAATTTGAGCTTATATATATCAATTTTGTATTTATGATGTGTTTTGAGAAAAATGACGAAAAGTGCTTAATTTTGAATTTTGGAATGAATTTTACATCAACTGTATTTTAGTCATTTCTTGAAAAATATAATTCTATGTTCAGTGATTCCTTTCACCATTTTTTCTCAAAACACATCATAAATCCAAAATTGATCTATATAAGCTAAAATTGATAATTTGGTAAGGTTAAAATAATTAAAAATCTTAAAAAATGTTGAAAATATTATCTCTAACAATTCCCAAAGACCATATTTGTTTAGTTTCTTTGGAAACATGGAACACATTATTTTAACTTGGTGAAAGATCTTTGAGATCCCCCATAAAGATACTACCCTTTAGTTTTCCTACGTAAAACCTTTATTTATATACAGGGGAAAAGAAAAGAAAAAATGGTGATCTTAAATGCTCAATAAGGGTAAACGTGAAAAAAAATTATATTTCAAATTAGTATTTATAGTCTAATATATATTCTATATAACCTTATTTTAAAAGTGATATATTTTTTTAAACATGAATGTGACATCTTTAAATTTTAATAAAATAAACTATTATAAATACCATAATATTCCAAATGGACCCAAAACGTCAAAAATAAATTTATATTAGTTAAATATGTTTATAAAGTTAAAAATTAACATTTTTATTTGTTGTTAACACCGATTTTTCCATATGTGGACACGTAATAGATATTATAGACAAAGTAAATGACGCATTGTGTCTCCCTTTGACTTAAATATTATTTATGTAATTTTTATAGAAAAGTGTCAATTAAATGACATAATTTTGATCCATAAGTGTTAAGGGTCAAATATAATTCATTAAATAAAATTTTTTCTTTTGTTTGAGTCATTTTGAAGTCATTATAATTTAATTTTTAACATAAATTGTAACACCCCGAGCTTCTATGATACGCTTCTCATTCAATAATGCAATAGCTTGCATTGTACGCAACTTCGAGTTCTAACACACCGCAACAAATCAAAGTAGCCGTTATGAATAGTAATACCCACTTTTTAAAATTATAGAAATGTTATATTTAAAAATTGATATCATTTTTGTATTCGTCATATCGAAATTGTCCTAAGTTAAATTTTTTTGTAATTTTCTGAGAACTTCCATTTTTTATGAATAGTGAAAAATACTTAAAAACAACTTTTTTAATAAAAATAATTTATAGTGATAAATTATACTATTTAGTTGTTTTAAAGTATAATTAGAATATATTTTTACCATTTTATCCAATGGTGGTCATTAGAATTAATTTAACATTGAAATTGGACAAAAACAATTGCCAATCTTTTGATATAAATTGTTTCTTAAAAACACGCTATTTGTTGTGACAGCGGGAATTAATTATAAAATTAATTAATGCAACTTACATGTTTGGAAATTTTTAAAATAGACATCATTTTTGAATTCGGAATATCAATTATAGCTTAGGGTGAAATTTTGGCATTGTTCTGAAAAACTTCAATTTTTGATGAATAGTGAAACCACTAAGTGGTAGTTAAATAACTGATTTTTCATTTAAATGAAATATTACCACTTCTGTGGTTTGATTTTCAAAAATCCAACATACATGGTTGTCATTAAGAAGTAAAATGTGGTTCAATGAGATTAAAATAATTTTTGGTGAATAGTAACTTTTAAGTTTTTAATCGCGATTAGAGGTAATTAGTGTAGTTTAAGGTAAAAATAATGTTTTAATAATATGAGATGAGCTTGACACATGTCCTACCCTCATTGGATGTGCCATGGCAGACCAATAGAACCCATGGGTCAACTTGGGGACCCCATGGAGCCACTTTAGTTAGAAAATGACATAAATACCTTTTACTTAATGTTAAAGTAAAAAATGACACAAACATGAAATGTTTTACTAAAACAATTTTTACATAAGGTTATACAAGTCATATTTTTTACTATAAATATTCATTGGAAATATAAAAAGATTTCCTACATCATAGTATTTGTTTTATAGTTTTTAGACATTAAATAAATTAAATTATTTATGACAACATTATGATGCAGCGATGACCTCATTATTTAACGATTTTAATAAAATGAAAAGATAATGTACAATCCAAGGCATACACTTGTCCAAAGACTATTTGATGGGTACATTTAGAACCCGTATCACCTTAGACAGGAATTATATAATTTTGGGACCTTTAGAATCCGAAAAGCATTGTATAATAATGTAAACTTTCTTTACTTTCCAAGAGTGCCCCTCCTCTCCTCTTATAAAAGGCCCCCACCTCTACCACCTAATTCACACTTTCAAACCATTTGGCTCGGCCAAACTCTGCCCAAATACTCTCCCAACTTCCCTCTCTTACTCCTAGAAGACTCACTTTGGGCAGAATCCTTCCCAAGGAAGCCTTTGGCTCAAATCAAAAAGAGTTACCCGATTTTGAGGTAATGTCTTCTCTAATGTTGTTTTGTTTCATTTTTCTTCTCCAACCCCCTAAACTATTTTTATTCCTTTCTTTTGTAACAAAACCAGTATCCTCAATATACTAGGATGTTTTTATAAGAAGTATTCGAGCTACACATACACAAACCTACATCTAATGGTTAAAGAACATACTGTTTCCGTGGATGGCGAATTTCTGCCTCACGAAACGATGATTGTTCAAAACTCATATAACACCTTAAAAGGTGGCCATTAAGATGTCACTATATTTATATATGATATATAATATGTTTATGTTTTACTTATGCTTCTGTATTTCTCATTTATGGCATACTTTATGATTTCCATTATGGGTAAACGCGATAATTTCATTTTCGGAAGTGCGGACTACCGCCCCCTCAAAGTGATTTGAATCGTTAATGCCATATGTGGGATGTATAAAGGATGGAGTAAATGTTATTATACAGTATATTATACTGTAATTATATTATACATTTATATCATTATGATTTCATTCCATTAAATACGAAATATAAATGAAAGTAGCGTTCATGCGTACATATGGCTTACCGTCTCCATGAACGGTGCATTTCATTTCCTTCCTCTAAATGTTACGTAATATTATAAATGAATGTATATACTGTATATAAATGATATATATGATATCTACATCATGAATATAATTCTGGATATAATGGATATTTCACCACATGAACAACTTGTAAATATAAGAAGTTTATTTTTGACTCAAGTACCTAAGATCGACAAAATGACCGTTATAAACTTTAATAATTACATAATGTTCATAACATGGTAATAAGGGATATAAAAGGAATAATGAACATGAAAAAGGTTGTTAAATAAATATAAATTAACTCTAGTTTATTATTCAAGAGGTTAAGGAACGGTTGAGTCATGTCAGACACGAGGTAAGGGAACTTCTTAACCCAATTTCTATTCTTTGGGTTAATCTCCTACTTTCAAATTATGTCATGATATTATTATGTTCTATCTTTTATTTGTACTTTATTTATGTGTACTTATAGTGAATACACATTATAGATGTAATTTACTTAAAAAAATGATCTTTTAAGGACTTCGTCTCAATCCCCTTTCATTGAGGCATATTTGGTTTTATACACAACTTTCATTTAT
This sequence comes from Viscum album, assembly GCA_963277665.1. Classification (NCBI taxonomy): domain Eukaryota; kingdom Viridiplantae; phylum Streptophyta; class Magnoliopsida; order Santalales; family Viscaceae; genus Viscum; species Viscum album. The sequence goes on along the minus strand of OY728119.1, from coordinate 802,715,932 downwards.
ATAGTGTATAAACCCCTTTGACATTTACGTTTATTCAAAAGGTTTTCTTTTATAATTATGTGATTTTTAAATGATTTCAAAAAAAAGATATTTCTCTCCAATATATGAAAATCCAGTGAAAATGTATACGTATTTAACACAAGCTTAAAAATGTTATCAGAAAACCCGACTCTCGAGTGTGGTAGACAGGAAGGGATTGGGCATAGACCCATCATGGCCTGTAATTAGTCGAGAAGTCTCAGAATTAGTTATTTTGTTTTTAGAAGCTTGCATAATGTTTTCAGAAAAACACTGGATTGTATTTAAGCAATTTTAAACGTAAGTATCTTCTAAAAAATTACATCGGTAGGTCTCATGAGACAACTAGACGTGGAATTGGCCGAGGCCCTTTCCCAATTTGATTTATGGTTTTGGCCGAGGCCTTAATCATTTTAGACGTCTTAGACGAGGCCTTGTCAAAATGTTTCAGAATGTCTGGCATTATACATTCCCTCATTATGAAAGTGGTTATTGATATTGCATGTGATTATTCGACTAGTAGAATATCCATGTGAGTAAGTGAATGGCATTATTTAATTTTATTTTTGCCATATTATGCTGAATTTCATGTTTAAAAAGTCTTTTGTTTTAGTTATACATTTCCTTAAATGTTAATGTTTATTTATGAAAGCTTCCGTAATATTGTTATCCTTACTGAGCATCTGAGCTCACCCCTTTCAATGTTTTAATATTTTCCAGGATATGAAGAAGTATTTTATGAATGACCTGCATGGATAGTCATAAGAGGATATGAGTGTGAAATATGGAGACTTTGTTATTGTAGTTTTTCACCTTATGATGTAATGTAACATTTATGAATGGATCTAGTGTTTCCAAGGCTACCAAACTAATCGGTCTTTCAAGACTTGATCTTTTGTGATCATGCCAATGTTACGAAGTAATGCACCGACTCTGGGTAGCTGGGGTCGGGGCGTTACAGTTGGTATCAGAGGCAGTTTAGTACTAACCTTAGAAGCTAGATCTAGATAAACTCTGATTAGAGCACATATCCCGAAGATAGACTTTGAGGATTAGTATAGAATAACTTCCTAGAATTTTGGTATTGTAGATGTGTTGTGAGTTTTCCAAGCAATACATCCCGGTCTGGATACGAGAAGGTAGAGGCGGCTCTGGCACAGATGTACCTAGGGGTAAAACCCAAAAACACCGCTTTGAGATAGACTCGAACGGGAACTGTTGCACGACAACGGGCCATGCTGCACTCTTGGTTACGACACTCCCGGGGGATAAGCTTGGGATAATTCTCATTTTCTTTACAAACCACTCTGAAGGGTTATGATTATATACTTCCTCAAAGAAAACATTTTTATGATTATGGATTATATCCATATATATTTCAATTTATTATAAGTGTTTTAAAGTTTGTTATTATGTATTTTGATTCATAAACTGACCTAGTTTATGGCATTGTATAGAAATGGCGCCCAGTAGAAGGAATGTGAACTCCATCAATACGTATGATCCAAAGAGTAAGAAGGATCATATCATTCATGGTCTTAAGCCAACATTTAGAAGGGAAATGTTCTCCCATGTGTTATCAACATATGATGAAATAGTATCATGTGTTAATAAGATAAGTATAGAATTCTCTAAGTCTTATGGATTTGAAGGGATAAAAGAGAATAAAAGGATGGAAGAGAGAATGATGGATAAAGGGACGAGGGAAAAGAGGAATTTTCCAATATGTGATAACTGTGGGAAGAAACACCTTGGAATTTGCCTGAAGGGAATGTGAGTTTGTTATAAGTGTGGAGAAAAAGGACACCAAGTGTTTGACTGCAAGGGTAAGAAAAAAGTTTCAAATGTACAATGCTTCATCTGCAAGGAGTGGGGACACTATGCAAACCAATGTTCAAATCATCAGAGTATGCCCCAAATGATGTTATTGGATAATAATCAAGTTATGATACTACCACAGATGAGGAGGAATGATTAGAGTTATTATGTTGTTATTAAATAATTTTGTAATTTCAGTGTTGTATCAATGATGTACTGGTTATAATAATTATGGAGTATATAAGGATTGTACTGCAGTACTATTTCATCTAGGACTTGAGATTGTGTGGAACCAAGAAAAGTGACTCCACAGTAGGTTAAATTTTTAGAAAATATATGGTTGAGAGAAAGATAAACCATAATATGGTTCTGATACTGAGATAGTGATTTTGGAATAAGACATGATTGATTCGGATAAATTTTGTTGGATATTCTTAACATCTTTGAAAATGATTAATTATTTGTATACATTTTTGGATAAAAGGAGTATATATAGTTTTCTATAAGGAATAAGGGATCATGAATGTAATCAATAAGGATTTATGTTAATTCAGTATGTTGTAGTGTTTTAAAAGAATACATGATGAAGGTTTTCACATGTTGTTACGCAGAAAAAAAGGAGCTTCATTATGTTTACCTTCCTCATAAAATCTGGACTGTGAGTTGGACAGAAGTATTTTGGATAACTATAAATGTTGGAATGGATTATATTTTACATTTTATACTATTGTTAAGTTTATTTTTGGATATTTATAAAAAGGACAACACGCAGACCGAGTGACAACCCATCGCGTCGGACAAAGCTGTGGGAATCGAACCCACAACCATAGTGCGATTGGGATTAATCGCCTACCACTGGACTACGTGAAGTCCCTGGTTATTAAAAAATAGTTTTTCTTATCTAAATGGTATGTGTTAATATTTAGAACCTTATACAATTAGGATAAGTATAATATTTTTGAGTTCTATTATCTTTTTGAGTGAAAGATGAGTTGAAGGTTGAAACTCTAATTGTCAAGCATAAATATATATATACCTATCTCTTATTAAATGAATAAATTAATTCTTAAACTTCAGTAAAGGGATATTAAAACAAAAAAAATGTTTTATCCTAATACCTTATGTCTTGTTGAACTGATGATATTTTAAATCAACATAGATTGAAGGCTTTGAGGCCCTCAATTTGACAATTGATTGTGACTGATGACCTCAATCACTCCCTACAGAGATTTACATTTTTCTTCCAATTATATGTCTCTAATTTCCACCAATGTTCTCCTAATCGAGATCATAATTGGGTGGTGACTTTTTCATTTCCCTTTCCCTCTAATTAAGGATAAATTTTATTGATCTTATTTCCGATGTGGGTTTTCAATAAAGGTATTTTCTCTTTTCAACCTTTTATTTTCCAAGAAAAATTTCAAATTGCGAGGACGCAATTTATTGAAGGAGGGGAGAATGTAACACCTTGAGATTCTATGATACGCTTCTCATTCAATAATGCAATAGCTTGCATTGTCCGCAACTTCGAGTTCTAACACACCGCAACTAATCAAAGTAGCCATTATGAATAGTAATACCAACTTTTTAAAATTATAGAAATGTTATATTTAAAAATGGACATCATTTTTGTATTCGTAATATCGAAATTATCCTAAGTCAAATTTTTTGTAATTTTCTGAGAACTTCCATTTTTTATGAATAGTGAAAAATACTTAAAAACAACTTTTTTAATCAAAATAATTTATAGTAATAAATTATACTATTTAGTGGTTTTGAAGTATAATTAGAATATATTTTTACCATTTTATCCAATGGTGGTCATTAGAATTAATTTAACATTGAAACTGGACATAAACAATTGCCAATATTTTGATATAAATTGTTTCTTAAAAATACGCTATTTGTTGTGATGGCGGGAATTAATTATAAAATTAATTAATGCAACTTATATGTTTGGAATTTTGTAAAATAGACATCATTTTTGAATTTGGAATATAAATTATAGCTTAGGGTGAAATTTTGGCATTGTTCTGAAAAACTTCAATTTTTGATGAATAGTGAAACCACTAAGTGGTAGTTAAATAACTGATTTTTCGTTTAAATGAAATATTACCACTTCTGTGGTTTTATTTTCAAAAATCCGACATACATGGTTGTCATTAAGAAGTAAAATGTGGTTCAATGAGATTAAAATAATTTTTGGTGAATAGTAACTTTTAAGTTCTTAATCGCTATTAGAGGTAATTAGTGTAGTTTAAGGTAAAAATAATGTTTTAATAATATGAGATTAGCATGACACATGTCCTAACCTCATTGGATGTGCCATGGCCGACCAAGAAAACCCATGGGTCAACTTGGGGACCCCATGGAGCCACTTTAGTTAGAAAATGACATAAATACCTTTTATTTAATGTTAAAGTAACAAATGACACAAACATGAAATGTTTTACTAAAACAATTTTTACATGAGGTTATACAAGTCATATTATTTACTATAAATATTAATTGGAAAGATAAAAAGATTTCCTACATCATAGTATTTTTTTATAATTCTTAGACAATAAATAAATTAAATTATTTATGACATCATTATGATGCAGCGATGACCTCATTATTTAACGATTTTAATAAAATGAAAAGATAATGTACAATACAAGTCTTACACTTATCCAAAGACTATTGGATGGGTACATTTAGAACCCTTATCACCATAGACACGAATTATATAATTGTGGGACCTTTAGAATCCGAAAAGCATTGTATAATAATGTAAACTTTCCTTACTTTCCACGAGTGCCCCTCCTCTCCTCTTATAAAAGGCCCCCACCTCTACCACCTCATTCATACTTTCAAGCCATTTGGATCGGCCAACCTCTGCCCAAATACTCTCCCAACTTCCCTCTCTTACTCCTAGAAGCCTCACTTTGGGCAGAAGCTTTCCCAAGGAAGCCTTTGGCTCAAATCAAAAAGAGTTACCTGATTTTGAGATAATGTCTTCTCTAATGTTGTTTTGTTTTATTTTTCTTCTCCAACCCCCTAAAATCTTTTTATTCATTTCTTTTGTAACAACACCAGTATCCTCGATATACTAGTATGTTGTTAGAAGAATTATTCGAGCTACACTTACACACACCTACATCTAATGGTTAAAGAACATACTATTTCTGTGTATGGTGAATTTCTGCCTCACGAAACGATGTTTGTTCAACACTCATATAACACCTTCAATGGTGGCCATTAAGATGTCACTATAATTATATATGATATATAATATGTTTTTGTTTAACTTATGCTTATGTATTTCTCATTTATGGCATACTTTATGATTTCCATTATGGGTAAACGCGATAATTTCATTTTCGGAAGTGCAGACTACCGCCCCCTCAAAGTTATTTGAATCGTTAATGCCATATGTGGGATGTATAAAGGATCGAGTAAATGGTATTATACTCTATATTATACTGTAATTATATTATACATTTATATCATTATGATTTCATTCCATTAAATACGAAATATAAATGAAAGTAGCGTTCATGCGTACGTACGGCTTACCGTCTCCACGAACGGTGCATTTCATTTCTTACCTCTAAATGTAACGTAATATTATAAATGAATGTTTATACTGTATATATATGATATATATGATATCTACATCATGAATATAATTCTGGATATAATGTATATTTTACCACATGAACAACTTGTAATTATAAGAAGTTTATTTTTGATTCAAGTACCTAAGATCGACAAAATGACCGTTATAAACTTTAATAATTACATAATGTTCATAACATGGTAATAAGGGATATAAAAGGAATAATTAACATGAAAAAGGTTCTTAATTAAATAGAAATTAACTCTAGTTTATTATTCAGGAGGTTAAAGAACGGTTGAGTCATGTCAGACACGAGGTAAGGGAACTTCTTAACCCAATTTCTATTCTTTGGGTTAATCTCCTACTTTCAAGTTATGTCATGATATTATTATGTCCTATCTTGTATTTGTACTTTATTTATGTGTACTTATAGTGAATACACATTATAGATGTACTTTATTTAAAAAAATGATCTTTTTAAGGACTTCGTCTCAATCCCCTTTCATTGAGGCATATTTGGTTTTATACACAACTTTCATTTATATAGTGTATAAACCCCTTTGACTTTTACGTTTATTCAAAAGGTTTTCTTTTATAATTATGTGATTTTTAAATGATTTCAAAAAAAGATATTTCTCTCCAATATATGAAGATCCAGAGCAAATGTATACGTATTTAACACAAGCTTAAAAATGTTTTCAGAAAACCCGACTCTCGAGTGTGGTAGACAGGAAGGGATTGGGCATGGACCCATCATGGCATGTAATTAGTCGAGAAGTCTCAGAATTAGTTATTTTGTTTTCAGAAGCTTGCATAATGTTTTCAGAAAAACACTGGATTATATTTGAGCAATTTTAAACGTATGTATCTTCTAAAAAATTACATCGGTAGGTCTCATGATACAACTAGATGTGGAATTGGCCGAGGCCCTTTCCCAATTTGATTTATGGTTTTGGCCGAGGCCTTAATCATTTTAGACGTCTTGGCCGAGGCCTTGACAAAATGTTTCATAATGTCTGGAATTATACATTCCCTCATTATGAAAGTGGTTATTGATATTGCATGTGATTATTCGACTAGTAGAATATTCATGTGAGTATGTAAATGGAATTATTTAATTTTATTTTTTCCATATTATGCTGAATTTCATGTTTAAAAAGTCTTTTGTTTTAGTTATACATTTCCTTAAATGTTAATGTTTATTTATGAAAGCTTCTGCAATATTGTTATCCTTACTGAGCATCTGAGGTCACCCCTTTCAATGTTTTAATAATTTCCAGGATGTGAAGAATTATTTTATGAATGACCTGCAGGGATAGTCAGAAGAGGATATGAGTGTGGACTATGGAGACTTTGTTATTGTAGTTTTTCACCTTATGATGTAATGTAACATTTATGAATGTATCTAGTATTTCCAAAGCTACTAAACTAATCGGTCTTTCGAGACTTGATCTTTTGTGATCATGCCAATGTTACGAAGTAATGCACCGACTCTGGGTAGCTGGGGTTGGGGCGTTACATAAATTACCAAATTTACCCTTTACTGTGGTAATAAAATTTACCATGGTTACTGTTCATATTGGTCAAAAATAAAAGAGAAATAATTACCAAATATGGACCTCATGAATCCAAACTTTACATCCATTTTTCAAAATTAAAAACACAGAAGTTTCAGAATTAAATTTAAAATAAACCCGTTAAAATGTCATGAAATACAGATTTTTTGGAAAAATTCCCTTTTTAAATAGAAAATGTTTTTATAATAAATTCAGGTATAAAATCATTTTCAAAAACCATAATTGGATAAAAATTAACTAATTAAAATTTAAAACTAAACCAAAACATAATTTTACTATGTAAAGGCATTCAATGAAAATAAAGTTTTCTATAAAATTCTGTATTTCCACTATTCATCAAAAAATAGAACTTATCAGAAAAATACCAAAAACTCAACCAAAGTTAATTTTTATATTCTAAATTAAAAGTAGAATTTTATTTTTGTCAAATTGAATATTAAAAATTGTCAAAACTATATTTAAAATCAGTTCTCCATCAAAAGGCACCAAAACATTATTTTTTAAAAAAGTCTTCTTTTATCCAAAAATAATAATTTGTTCTTATATCATGTATATAAAACATATAATATTAATTTTAAACATTATATTCAATATATTATATATAATTTACAATAATAAAATCCATCAAGAGTGAATTTATTATTTTATAGACTCTTTTATTTTCATTTAAATGGTTTTTTAGAAGAAAGTTAATATTATTCATACCCACCATTATAGTTCCTAGGTTATAATATTTAGTTGTTCACTTATACTAAAAATTACATGAAATGAATTATATCAAATAACATGATGTTGTGTGTAACACAAACCAAGCATAGTGTATACCACAATCTATGCTAATATTGTGTATAGCGTAATCTTATCTTGGTGTAGCGTACAACAAAAGACATCAAAGAAAATAATATATATAAAAATATATATCCTAAAAATACCATGGTGTTACATTCTACCCCCCGTAAAATTAATTTCTCCCTCGAAATTCATCTGGATTGTTAAATGATTTAATACATGAAATTTTATTTCATATAAACCCACACATTAAAAATAAGGACTAAAACTTCATTTTAAAAAGGAAAAGTTGTAAAATAATAGTTCCCAAAGTAAATAATAACTAGTCCTCTGCATAGAAGAACATAGGTGAAGATTGGGCATGAAGGAAAAGAATAAATAATCATAGATATTGCTAATGATTATTGATTAAATGAAATTTGGTGATCTATTTAAGGTTAACAATCACAAAAACCATAAACTAAATAATCATGAAAGAGTTCATTGATATCATCAAAATTGATGATAATAAGTAACCGATTTACATCATGATACCTTTTAATAATTTTGATGAATTTTCATGAGAATATATACTTAATTTATTTCGGTATAATGTAACCATTGGTCACTCCTAGTAAAATTTTTCACTTCATCTCTTAATCAATGAAATGAAGTTGAATTTTTAATTCTTGACGTGTTAGCAGATCATGCGTTCTATAAATATAATGATAGGACATTCTATCTATCTTTTTCATAAAAAGGTTATTACATGTAATCAAATATTTGTAAGTCCACATATAGTGAGATAATACATTAATCTAACAAAATTCCTCTAGAGTTTAACTTAAAATTCTATAAATAGATAACCTTACAATTATTATGAATAATAAAAATCCAAAACATTATAAAGAGTTTCACTAAATTGGATTAACATTTTTCCTTCATATATCATAAAGTATCTCTTTTTTGTCGCATTCCAAACATGTGATCACCTTCATCATTTATTTTCTTAAGTCATTGTAATAACTTAAATTATCATGTATCCTTATTAAAAACATGCATGTTTCCTTATAAAAAAACTAATTGGATATATTCTTTAAGTCTCAAATAGTTGTATAGTTTATCCATGATAGCATAACCCTCTTGACAACAAACCCATAATTAGTTACCAAGAAACTGGTATCATCCAATTTACTTATTCATATCCAACATATCTTTATCCAAACATCATTTTCTTTTCATAAGAGACGCATTAAGGGTTATATTTCCCTTAATAATATTTTCTCTAAATATATAATCTTGCCCTTAAATAAATTTTCTTGTCCATTATAACTACTAAACATATTCTAGAAAACCCTTAAAAAAATATAAACTGAATACACCTTATATAATTCACTATTCATAATTCTTGGATCCAAATATATAAATACTTCAATCCTTCCATTTTAATGGTTTGTATAGAATAGGCCCTTCCTTTTTTTATAAGTATATTATTATGTCTAGGAATTAAGTTGGGTAATTCCCATGATTTACACAGTGAGACATTGAACTCCATAATAATTGGTCACTCTATGACCCTTTTCCTATAGAGATAACATCTTCCCCTCTATTTAAGGTATTACTTAATGTTATTCTTCCCTTCCTCTTGACATGTAGGAATCAAAATATTCTTTCCTATTTGATTCTTAAAATTTGAACATTTATGAACATTAATCTTCCTCTCATGTAATGTGTTATAAAATTCCCCAAAGATCACATTTTTAATAATATATCGTGATACATTATTCGACATAATCTCAATATATTTCTCTCCATTCATTATACAATTTTGTTGATTGAAATCACCAGATTTTACATCAAACTCAATTTTAACCCAATATCTTCTAGTATCCTCCATTAACTAATACCAGAAAGCCCTGGGTGAGAAACCCATCTCATAGAAGAAAACCACATAATCAATAGAAGGAACATTAAATCTATAACATATTAGGTTTAATCATAGTTTATCCATGATTATTGCCAAAATTCTAGGATTGTAACCTATAATTAGAATTATCCTTAGGGACATCCCTAGACATATGTTTGAAATGTCTCTAGGGATCTCACAAATGATTCTTCATCTTATATTCCAAAGGTTGACTAAATATTAGCTCTGATACCAACTCTAACGACCTAATCATGATGTACATGGACATTACATTTATTTTACAGAATACTTAATAAATTTTACAAAATTATTCCCAAATACCATATTAGTTTAGTGTCTTTAGAAACATGGAACACATTCTTCAAACTTGGTGAAATATCTTCAACATCTTTCATAAATATCGTCCCCTTAATTATTCCTACCTAAAAAATTTCCTTATATCCTTGGGAAAAGAAAACATAAAAAGGGTGAGATAAAATTCATAATAAGGTTAAACAGGAAGAATATAAAACAAAACATAAACATAAGAATGTAAAAATATGAACATAAATTTTGAATATCAAAATCATGATTCATGAAATAAATCTTGGATGTTTATAAGGAATAAATCATTAATGAATATGAACCAAGATAAAATTTAATTGAAATAAAACTTGGAATTTTAGAAAAAAATATAATCATAGATAATCATTTCAATGTTATCCAAGGCTCATATCCAATACCATTATAGTGGAAAAAGTTCATTACCGAACTGGGTTTACTTGTCATTCTAGCCCTGTATTATTGAACTAGATTTACCTATTATTCCATCCTTGTATTTATGAACTAGATTTACATGACATTATAGTCATGTCTATCTCATGACATATAAATCTTTACCCAATGAATTGGAAGGATATATAGGACTCACCCATACTACAATTAAATCATTTTACAGAAACATAAATCATTTATCATAGCATAACACAATGAATAAAATTGATTTCTTAAAAATCATTATATCATAACATAATCCATGAAAAAAAATTGATTTCATAAATATCATTAAAAAATAAAATAATAGGGATATTATACTTGAAACATATTCTTATTAAAAAATCATCTTATATGGAAAATAATTTTTATAAAACATCTGAAATTAATTCTTTAGGAAAATATCATTATTTCATAAAAAATGATTTCTTTTCATAAAACACCATTAAATTATAAATAAAAATAATTTATTTGAAAATAAAATTGAAAACATGAAATAGAAGATTCATTTCAATAATGAATTAGGAAAGAGTAAAAAATACATTCATGACGTATAAGTTAAAAAACATTCATCTCATACTTTTTCTGAAAAATTTCAAAGGTATATCATATGGAAAACGATAGAGAGATTCATTTCAAACTGTGTAGTAAAAAAGAAAAAATGGGTATAATGACATTAAAAATCCATAGGATAGTAGTAAAAAAATTTATGAAATCATTTTTATGAAACATGGACATGGATGATAAATAAACCATATTAAATACTTATGTATAAACAATCTCGAATAATAATGAGATTGTGAAATTATCACTTACCTTAGGTCCTCTATTCGTTATATGTATCCAAACCTCATTTATAATGATTTAAATAATTTCATATAATTATTCAAAAATAATAATTATTTTTATGATATCAATATGATCATATTATCATCATTTTGGTAATAGTATTTCATTATTACTCGTTATTCGGGTATTAACTGCTTCATTTTCTCATGCATGTTTGTCGAATAGGTTCTAGTTATCCTTATTTGGTCACATTTATATAATAAAAAAATGATATTAAGATAATAAATATTTTATTTATATGTTCTATACATTTATATAATCATTATTTAATGGATATCATGAGGAATAAATTGCATCGCATCGTGGAGATGGTTGGTCGTAAATATGCATGAGAGATGATATCATTCATTTAACTACGAAATGGTATCTAATTGGATGGTATATGTTTTTTTCCATAATAAATAACTTGTTATAATAATTATATATAGTTATTACTTCCAATATTATACCCATCCAAGTCAAGTGGTGGTGAAAAACGTATTACACCACAGCGTGGAGATGGTAAGTCGTATGTATTCACGCGTAGGGATTTTGTTTTTTATATGATGTATAAAAGGTATAATATGGTTGTTCCATAATCTTAATAACATATAAGTATATAGGTGATATTGTATTCATTAGTCTATAATGTAAACAATTCAATAATAGAAAGTATAAACAGAAATAATTTGAAATAATCGGTAGAGGAGATTACCTCTTCTTCGACGAGATCCCTATAGATCTCCGCTTAAAGGCACTAGAGTTGGTCTTTTTAGAATACCAAAACCTCTAGAATGTGACTAAGGAATTTGATAAGGAAAATAATAATGGGATGGTTGATCATAAAGGATCAAAGTGAATTGAAATTATGAGGGAGCATGTTTCTTTTATAATTGAGGCGAGGGGCACATTTGGAATGTTCAAAAATATTAATTTATAATAATATAAAACAATATCAAAAAACCTAAAAATGTCATATTTTCGAATATAAGATGATATAATGTTTTAATCACATCAACTAATAAATTTTGGACATGTTTTTATGTCAATTTAAACCTTATCATTTTAATTTAACACTTAGTTATTCTATTTAATTTTAAATATGGTAACATTTATTTCAATATTAAAATTTCAAAATATTTACCTATTGGATATAAAATAAATCATAAATAAATAATTTGGATGATTTTGGACCATATAAAAATTATTTAACTTTTTTTAAAAAAAATTATTATTTTTAAATTATTTAATAACACATGGTTTTGATAAAACAACAATAGTGTCAATTTTGACACTATTCAATTCATGGTTTTTTAAAATTTTCAAGATAAGATGTTATCATAAAGAAAAATATTTTATTATATCACTATGGGGTATAGGTCATCTTAAAGTAACTGGATATATTATTTATAAAAAATTATATTTATTTTAATATTTTTAATAACATTAATCTGATATTTCTATTAATAATGTAATTACAACATCTGTTTTGTGAAATTTTTTAATATAGTTAGTTTTTAGGTAAAAATTATAAATAAAATACTATTATGAATATAAATATACTATATTTTATTATAATACATTTATCATAATATATATTCTATAAAATCAATCATAAAAAATGTTATATTCATTAATATATGAATGTGACAAATTTAACATCACTTTAAATAAAATAATATAAGTGTCATAATCTATTCTATAAATATCCAAATTCTCAATAACATGAACCTTGTAATATTATGGTCAAGATATACTTGAAAAATAATATTGTATAATGTTTTTTAGTCTTTAAATATTTATTATCATTTTAATAGTATTATTTTATTTCTTTTTCATCAATTAAAATATTTTTGCATCATCAATTTATAAACCTTTATGGTAAATATTTATTTCATAAAAATTTCAAAAAATTACCATGATAAATAAAAACATTTTAAATTTCAAATGAATATTTATAGTCAAATAAAGAATATGTATAACCTTATTTTGAAAATGATATATTATTTAAAATATGAATGTGACATCTTTAAATTTTCATTAAATAATATATTATAAATACCATAATATCTTCCAAATGGCCACAAAAAATATAAAATAAATTTATATTAGGTAAATATGTTTTTGAATTTAATACTTAACAATTATATTCATTGTTACCACCCATTTGTCCATATGTGGACAAATAATAGATATTATAGACAATGAAAATGACATTTTATGCCTTTCTTTGATTTAAATATTATTTAAGTCATTTTCACAAACATGTATCCATTATGTGAAATTATTTAGATCCTTAAGTGTTAAGAGTCGAATTAAATTCATCAAATAAATTTTTTTCATTTGTTTTTGTCATTTTATAGTCATTATAATTTAATTTTTAACACAAATCAACTAATTTACCATTTATAGTGGTAACAAAATTTACTATGGTTACTATTCATATTTATCAAAAATAAAAGGGAAATACTTAACAAATTTTGACCTACTGAATCCAAATTTTAAATCCATTTTTCAAAATTTAAAACACAAAATTCTTAGAATTAAATTTAAAATAAAACTGTTAAAATATCACGAAAAATAGTTTTTAATAAAATGTCCCTTTAAAATGAAAAATGTTTTTACAATAAATTCATTTATAAAATCGTTTTAAAAAACTATAATTTTGTAAAAATGTACTAAATACAATTTAAAACTAAACCAAAACAAAATTTTACTATGTAATTACTTTCAAATAAATTAATGTTTTCAATAAAAATTAGTATTTTACCTATTCATTAAAAAATGAAACTTATCATAAAAAAGAGAAAAATCGACCAAGTAAATTTTTATATTACAAATTAAAATAAGAAATTTATTATTTCAAATTGAATACAAAAAACTATCATAAAGTATATTAAAAAAGGGTGTGCCATCAAAAGGCTGCAAGACTTTATTTTTTGACAAATAATTCTTTTATCCATAAAAAGAATTTGTTCTTATATCATATTTAGAAAACATATAAGGTGAATTTTAAACAATAGATTTAATTTATTACATACATTTTTCATTAATAAATTACATTGGAGTGATTTTATTATTTTATATACTCACTTATATTCATTTAAATAGTTTTTCATAAGAAAGTTAATATAATTCAAACCTCCATTATAATGGACAGGTTATAATATTTAGTTATTCACTTATACTAGGCATTTCATAAAATGAATTCTATCAAAATACCTTAAAATTGTGCATAACCCAAACCAAGCATAGTGTATACCATAAGCTAATTCGGTGTCTCGTAAAGTGAAATCTTATCTTGGTGTAGCGTACAGCACAAGAAATCAAATAAAATAAAATATATATATATATATATATCATAAAAATATCTGGGCTTTAAAAAATTAATTGTCAAATACTTCTATTCCTTGAGATATTAGGACTCATAAAAACTATCCCTTAGATGAAATTGTAAGATAATTAAAAAGAGGAAGACAATGTTGAAATTCTCAATGAAATAAAAGAAAACTAAAGGTAAAATGAGCACAACTTTGAATATGGGGAATCTACATCTAATTTATTATCTAGTTTATGTAAAACAAATATGTTTATTAATAGTGGCTACAATCAATAAAATCACTAGTTTGGAATGAAATTTCGAATTAGGGATACAATTATTGGTTTAAAGAGAATGGTAGTCCATTATACACAAAACATGTTAAGGAGTGTTATTCACACTGGGAATTTATTACTTTATAGAAAATAGATATCATTAAGATGATGATCTATTGTGAGGTTTTGTATTTTTATTATAAGTTTTGGGAAAAGTTCATTAGTTTGATGCATGAAGGACAATTTTAGGATTAATAGAGCTCATATAAAATAAATCATTATCAATCCTAATTTAAATTTCATTTATATGAGTTCACTATGAATTGAACCATACTAAGAAAACCCACTATTGAGTTGATTGGTGAATGTAGACTACTATAAAAATTCATCAAACACCTAGTCTGATCATGAAAATGAGACTTAAACATTTGGAGGAACCATAATCTATTTTTTTACTATTTTTAATGGGAAATGGTTTTCATATTATATTATGTAGATATTTCATGGGATATATGTATGAGTTGGGTAAGCGTACTTCAAATTTTGGTTCTATACCCTACCCAAATCTTATTTCAGCCTTGTTTGAGTCTAAAGGCTTAGTTCCTCTATGGGAGAGAATAACTTAATGATATAGTCTTTGCATATCTTAGAATATTTGTAATATATTGAAATTAAACTAGAACCTATGGAAAAGGTAGTGGGTGGAAGACCCAAAAAAGTTTTATAAGAGGTTTGATCTAGTGAGGTATTCTACTAGACCAAGAGATCTGGTGGATCTAGGTATTTAACTAGATGATATTTTTTATTATTTTAATGATGAAATTATTATTGGTGATAAATAATTAGAAGAAGGTGAGTATGAAGATAAGAAGGTGTATCTTAGTGAGAAATCTAGAGAATCTATGGTCACTCTTGTCATATCTTATAGACAATGTGAATCTTTTTTACCATTAAAATTTCATTAGGAAGATAAGTATTTTAGGGAACAGATTGATATAGAGGTATTAGTTTGTGGCTAGAGGACATAATGGGATGATTATGAAGACTCTAAAGAAGTTTAAATTAATTTAGATGGATCTTATGTAAATGGATGTGCACCTATACGACCTATAGAAAAATCACCTGTTAAGGGGGATAATTCCCCTGGATCTACTATTTGGGGCCTAGAATATTCAAACATTGAGAATGATAGTAATGGGGGTAATCCAACTGAAAATGGTGGACCTTCCTTCCCTTCTTATTAAAGAGTTATAGAGGTATATCTCATTATTGAAATATATTCTCAACAAATACTTGAGGTATATCCTTTGATACCCTCAATTAGAAGAAATATTTAAGTCCTATTTTTTCGTACTCCCACCTAGGCTAGTGAAGAAACTGAGAATGTTAGTTCTCATAATGAAGATATTGAGGTTGATTAGCATGTTGTTAATGAGCAAGAATTGTATATTGGTGTTATACTTTAACATAAAATTGAAAATTTTAGATAAATGGAGGACTTATCTATGTTATATGGTAGGAATAAACCTTATGATCTATCAACTTATACTCATTCAACATTATATGTTACAAATGATTTTTTGAATGAGTTAAAATCAGATCTGATGGGGGTTTTCAAGTAATTTTTTCTTGGTTTTAGAAATTATTTGGATCCTACTTGGGAAGAAGATCATAGAAGGACAATGATGTCGGTGATTTCCCATCAACAACCCAAATTTCTTCCTGAGATGAGTTTAATATGAAATTAGGTTAAGGATTTATAATCACATATAAGTTCTTTGCAAATAAAACTATAAAATATAAGGTTTTAGTTATATGAGAGTTTTATGAATGTTGGGTTTCATCCCGCATCATGTCTTATTCCTATGCCTCCTCCAACTCCTCTTGTCCCACTTTATTTTGATGAGTTGAAAATTTGTCAACTCATAAGGGAGGAGTTGGAAGTTTTTTTAATGAGTTCAATACAACAATATTATCAATGTTTTATGGATTTAAAACACATGCTTCTAATATATTATAGCTGGTTAGGGAAGATTTCACATAATCTAGGATATCTAAAAGTAGTAATTTATTTATTTCAAGAGAAAAAAATAGGTCATGAAACCATCAAAGAGGGGGGTAATGCAAACCAATTCCATACCCTCTAAAATCACACACTCAGTGGGAATAGATCCCACACATGAAAATATAATAGGATACACAGTTTAAACATACCTAGTGGCCAGAAAATCTATGGCCCTATTACCTTCACACTAAGTGTGATGCAGTTTCAACTAACTATTCAACAAGAGATTGATACCTAGAATGTCATAATTGATTCTCCATGGAAAGCATGCATGCTTGTGGATATAATTATAGATGATCAAGGATTCTATATCCACCATTTAAAGATTCATATTATGGTCTTGATATAGATTTATTCCCTTAATAAGTGCCTCAGATTCCTATATAAGTGAATCGCCAAAACTATAAATAGTAGAAAAAGTAGAAAAAACTGATCCCCTGCAATCACGAACCACACCCCCAGCCCTCATGATCCCATTACCATAGGATCCATCAGTATTGAGTTTTATACCAGTCTTGGGTGGGTTCTATTTTACCCATATTCCTAAGGGATATTTCCTATGAGGTAGTAAGGAAAACAAACTTCCAGAGATAAAATCCTTCATGGACAGTTCCTTGTCCCAATTTATTAGTACATGACTGAGTTTGACCGTTATACTCGGTGCTCTTTCTACCACAGCAAGCTAAAAGATAGTTATTCCTTCGTGACTATGATTTTTCTTTTCCTGATAGATTTTCCATCATCCCACAACCAATATAATTGATCTCTCCTTCAGTTCATATTTGTTGGTTCTCATTCCAGAAAACTATATGTGAAAGCAATAATCACTTGTACCATTATGGGATCTGATGCCAAAAAACTCTCTATGCCTCTTCCAGATAATCTTATCCCAATCCTCATGAAAAATAAAAGGAAGATTTGTTTCCTCGAATGGATTTGTAAATCATAGAAATTTAGAAGCCATGGGGATACCTTTCCTCTGAATTCCTTTGTATCAGAAAGAAATATAAAATCTAATGTGTCATACCAGAAAGAAGAATTTTATATGTCTTTCTTGGCACCAGAGAGTCCATCCAATCATCACCAACATCATGAAAACATCATAAAGAGCGGTATTCCTTGGTACTAAATAATCGTTTTGATGATCACATGAAAACCATATTATCCTCCTCATCATTTAGAATGATATTATCAAACCCTTCACACTGCTTCTAGTTCAAGGTGGATTGGATGAGGAAAAGGAACTTTCTAGAATCAGCAAAAGATATTGTAAGAGTAGGGTACCTAGAAAATCTAAATCTAAATCTCACATAGTTCTAGTTCAAAAATATGATGTCCCCGTGATCCACTAAACAGTATGTATGATTCAGGATCTCCTGAGCATGTCCCTGAATTATTTTCTACACTCATATGGATATATCATTTTGTTTCCCTATATCCAAACCATATTTACGAGAAATAAACATTCCCCACAAGTAATTTCCTTACATCACATCACTGACAAAGTAGTCTTGTATGTAATGCATGGTTTCTTCTACATTCCTAATATAAATTTTCCCCACCTCCACCACTTTATCTGTATTATCCCATGAGGACTAGTGGCAATTCCTTTCATCATTTTCATCACATAAAAACATCACAAACATATTCTCCATTCTTATAATGACCAATTTGGGAATCTAGAGAGTAGATAATATATGATTGAGAATGGATGATAGGATGCAGTTTATAAGAGTAATATTTCCACAAAATGAAAGAAAATGATTTTTCTAGTGCATGATCCAGCTAGTAATTTTTTCTTTAAGACCTGCAAAATGGTGGATATGGATATGGCCCATGGAAAGAGGGGAACCCAATTAATTCATGAGAAAAAGTCATTCTTCTAATTCCAAGGGAATTTTTGATCTTATTACTCCTATCTAGGAAATGGTTTTCAATGAAAAAATTTCATTTTTTTGTTGATAATTTTCCCATTCCACCTACTATAATTATTTAGTATTTTTTTGAGATTCAAAATAGACCTTATAATCCCATTAATAAAATCAAGACATCATCCTCAAAGAGTAAATGGGAAATTCCAATAATGTAGGTTATTCATTGTTAGGGGGAATGGAACCTTCCCTGATACTCCTCATGATGGATCTATTTTTTAAAAAAAATGGGTTCTAGTCAAAAGACCAGAACATAGAGAATTATTCAAAAAGAAAGAGGCACAAACAAGTTACAAAGATGGAAAGAGGGAAATTTTCTAGAGTCCATAAGAAAAGAAGGAATCAACTCTGGCGGGAGTTCATTCTTCCAAGTGATCTCATGAGAGTCTCCCATGTTGGCAAGCCCATTAGTGATCATATTAGCCTCCCGATAGGTATGAGTGGCAATAAAGTTGAGGTCATTGAGCGTAGCGAGGCAGTCCATCCATCTAGGGGTAAGAGACCATGCAAGATGGACATCACCCTTCCAGATGTCTTGCACAATAGTAGTGGAGTCGCTCTCGATCCAGATATTCTTCCAGTTGAAAAGCTTTTCATAGGAGATGGAATGAATGGTAGCAAGAATTTTTTCCTCCAACGCAGAATCATTTCCGCAGATTCCAAAGAAATATCCGAGGATACGGTCCTCATGATCTTGGAAAATTCATCCTCATCTTGAAAGTCTAGGATTTCCCTTTGAAGATCCATCCACATTTACCTTAATCCATCCAGGAGGAGGTGCCTGCCAGAAAACTTCAATGGTGTAGTGTGGCTTCTGGAAGATACCTTTGACACCAATTTGGCGAAGGCTTTTAAAATCTATGACAGAATTGTCACAACATTCTTTTTGGATTGCAGCCGCTTCCATTATAGACAGCAGAATCCTCATTTTACCTATATTAATATTAAAAGAGTTATTGTTGAAAAAAGAATCATTTCTACTATACCATAGTATATGCAGAAGCTCCGCAATAGCAGTAAGAAAGAGATTCTTGATTTGGGGAGATCTTGGGAATTCCAACGTTTATTTCAGTTGAGAGAAAATAAATGTATCTAAAATCCATCTGAATCTAAAAAGGTCAAAGATGTAATGCCAAAGGGCCAGAGCAGTATCACAAGATAAAAAAGATGATTGATGTCCTCACGATGCTAATTGCATAATCTAAATTTAGAGCAAAAATTATAGCCATAAGATTACAGGCAAACATCAGTTGGAATTTTTTGATGCGCAATACGCCACATACCTATGTCCATGTCTATATTCATTGGTGACCCTACTTCCATTTATATAGATCATACTACTTTTCTGGCTCCTATATCCATTTATAATTCCTTATCTCCAAACTATACCTCATTAACTATCAATCCTTTTATCTTGACTCCAATGGAATCCATTCATCACATCATACCTATGTCTATGTCTATAGTCATTGGTGACCCTACTTCCACCTTTGTACCTCCAAAGACCTCTTCTACCCCTGATTATGATTCGAAATGAAAGGATATTATCCTTCCTTCAGCTATGATGGATGTTATAGACTCATATTCTGATTATAATTCCTAACATGGACAACTTTTAAAACTTTTGGTAATATCTATTGAAATATTTATTGAATACTCCTTTCTCATCTAATTTTTTTATGTGTTATCTATTTATTTTTCCTATTATTTATTCACTTTTTAATAATACCAATAGGGGGTAAGTGTAAGAAATAAATTGAATTCAATTCAATTTTATATCCTACTATGGTATTGTATAGTAATTGTTTTACTTTATACTTTTTATATATTCCATTAATTTCATTTAAAATTTCATGATTTTTTATCATAAAAAAATGGGGATATTGTTGGATTAGAAAATCAGCACATTATTTTAATGAACCCAAATCATGTTTATAATATTACTGATGAATTTATTATTTTTTATTATTAAATTTTTTTATGTATAAAAATCGACAATGGATAAGTCTGTAACTTACCATGGAATCCTACCACATGTGTAATGTACTTATCTTGTTAATAATTTGAGCTAACTAGGAAGTTTAAGTGACGATGTGGAACCTACCACATGTTATCCCCCAACTTATCGCATAAACAAAGAACCTATCATGTATCTGATGAGAAAATTCTATTGAAGTTATAGTGTAACCATGAATTGAAAATGAACCTACCGAGTATTGAAGATGAACCAACAGTGTGTTGAAGAACCTAATGTTTGTTTAGAATCAACTTACTACATGAACAATAAACCTATCATGTAATAGGTAAGAATAATTAATTTAAGCCATGTACTAACTATGTGAAACTATATTTTTAGTAGCAGTAAGAAAACTTAACTACCGTGAGTACAAGAGAAGTTATTATACAATGTAATGAAGCTATTGTGTGAAAACACAAGGGACCGCATAAAGAAAATAAGTTATTGCATGAATAAATGAAGAAACAATGACAAATTTTCATGAAAACTAACCATACTAACCAACCATGAGTTCGTGTAACCATTTTTTAATTTAAGTCAACCTATCATGTATAACATAGTAGTGGAGTTTTTTTTAAACCTAAAATGGATATATTTTGGAGCATTAATTGCATAGACATCACAATTAAGGATGAATTGAATGTTCTCCAATGGATACTTTTTGATGGAGTTATTTTTAAGACAAGGAGGTGTTTGTGGAAAAGTGGGGTTATACATAATATTATAGATAATAATAGATGAACATATTCATGCACTTATGATATATAGGGGACTCATTCATAACACTCTATCACACTCTATTTTCTTATACATCTATGAAATCTAGATTGAATAATTTTAAAGATAAATTCAAAGAAATATGAACAATAGAATCTGTTCATATTGACATGCAAATAATTTTCACATATCTCATACTTTTTCCT
Organism: Viscum album; assembly: GCA_963277665.1. Classification (NCBI taxonomy): domain Eukaryota; kingdom Viridiplantae; phylum Streptophyta; class Magnoliopsida; order Santalales; family Viscaceae; genus Viscum; species Viscum album. The sequence goes on along the minus strand of OY728119.1, from coordinate 802,694,112 downwards.
TTCCATTTTTATCTATTCTATCAAGATGTTTTTTATTATACTATCTTTATCTATAAACGTAATTCCATGTAATGAAATAGATATTTCTTTACACTGTATTCAAAATAGTTTCTTCTATAAGACCACATAAAACTATGGATGAGGTCTTGTGTGACCTTGAACATTTTTCTACCAATTACAAATCTAGAAGAGGATTTTATCCTAGACTATCTGAGTACAGTTTTTTATAAAAATATGATCCATACTATAGATTAGTTTATTTTAATAAAAAATTGCTTGGCGGCAGGTGATCTCCAAGTAGAGAGGATAAGGTATTGGCTTAAGAAAAAACACCCTATATAATTTCAATTGTGTAATTTTATATTTTTTCACTTTTTTAAATAAGAAATCTTGTATTTATTTTAAAACTAATAAAAACTATACTTTGATAGTTAGCCTTAACTTTTGTTTCATATATTGTTTTTTATACTAGTAGATTAGTTTCAAAAGTTAATGTTTATTAAAAATTAATTTAACTAAGCTTTTATCAAAATATTGAGGTCCTTTTTGAAAGAAAAAAATATATAATTATAAAATTTTACTTATTTTGGTGTTTTTATCAAAATGGGAGAATGAATATTTAAATATTTTTAATTAAAATATTATTAATTTAGAACTCAATTCACCCCCTCTTGAGTGTTCCACTCTTACAAAACTTTATAACCCAAATCCAGCTCATCATGGATCTAAATTAAATATCACTTTAAACTTATCAAAATATCTCTATCATTGATCTCTCTAAAATAAATTCACAACCTTACAAGTTAAAAATATTGAGGATATAGAAGCTTGAAGAATTCAAAAAATGGAGTGCCTATAATAGATAACTAGTCCCAAGGAACTCTAAATACCAAACACATTTTTGGTCCAATTACAAGACATAACTACTCAGATCATCTCAATATCCACTGAAAGACCTTTATCAGAAATCACTTGGACCAAAAATTTCACCTCCTAAATACTGAACTAACATTTAGATATATTGTTATACAAACTAGGTTTTTTCATGATTATAGGTATGATATTTAAATTTTCAGTGTGATCTAGTTCCAATCTAGAATGAACAATGAAATCATTCATTAAAACCACTGTGGACGAATCCAAAAACCTATAGAATTTATAATTAACCAAATCCATTAACATCATAGGAGAATTTTAAAAAAATAGTTTAATTAAATACTCATAATTCTCATACCTTTTCTTGAAAGTCGTCTTATAAATATCATCCAATCATACCGTTATTTGAAAGTACAATGATCTCATATAAATTTTTGATAACCAATGGGATCCCTTAAACAGATCAAAAATATTATCAATTTTATGAAAGGGATATTTTTTTTTAAATTTTTGATTTTTTGAGTTTCCAATAATCAACACAAAGTTATAGACTCAGATCCAACTTCTTATCAAAGATTACTGGTGATTCCCACGGTGAAATTACGGGATGGATAAATCCATTAGCCTTAAGATCTTAAATATGAGCCTTTAGTTCTTTTAATTCATCAGGTTCCATATGGTATGAAGATAAAGAGATTATCCAAATCCCAAAATATGAGTCTATAGAAAAGTAAACTTCTCTCTAATGTGGAAACCCAAATAAATAATTTTAAGAACTATTGGATATTCACCAACCACCACTAGAAAATGACCACTAAGAAATGGATCAAAGTCATCCAGAAACATCTCAGACAACATTCATGATATCATCTCAGCACTAGGGAAAATGAGACCTACTCTCCGAGATCTAGGATCCCACTCACCATAAAATAAATTTTTGACTCCATCAGGATAATGAAATTGAACCCAACGATGATAGAAATCTACCAGGGATTTATATCGAATCATCAAATTCATGGAAATTATGAGATTAGATATTTTAAGATAAAGAAATTGAAAATAAAATATGGTTTTAAGGTAATAAATCATTACTCAACAGTCTGGAAATCTAGAACCCAGCATATAATTATTTCCCAAAGGAGTGGAATGATTCATTGTGAAAGTCATAAAATTTTTGTGTAAACCAAATGAATTAAAAATCATGGATGACATAAATAATTGAGTTTCACCAGTTTCAAATGAATCCATAACCATATAAGATGAAATATTGAACCTCTCATAGTATCCAGTCCTGCCTCTGACTCTTTTAGTATATGCTATGTTGCATAAACACATCCATCATCATCCTTCCCTTCCTCTATGACCTGATCAACCCCCTTATCACATGGTTATGATACCACCCAATTTATTGTGTCAAACATAATCTAAGATTACTTGGTGATGGTGGATCCATCTATACCACATAGGTATTCTCTCTCATAAAGACATAGAATATTACCATACTTTACACATGTTTGAAACACCATGGGTGTTACCTTCTAATCAGGTTTTTGGTGAAATTTTCTACCACACTAATAACAAATTACCTGACTCTACCCTTATTTCTATTGTTAACTCTTACCACCACTATGGAATTGGTCACTCTACTTATATTTTTAACCAGAATATGAACACTACTACCTATTACTATAACTAATTCTCTGAGGAGTCTTGTCTTCCCAACTATATCTTTCTTAGCCATAGCTACCTTGTCTATAACCTTGTGAAGATGGGTAGGAATATAAAAAACATTATGGATTGGATATTAGTCCTAAAACTCATCTTAATCCTATATTCCATGAGATAGTCATTAGAAAAAATATTTGCGATAGGTGATCCAGCTAAAAAATCGAGTAGTATACTCCATGGCATAATGATCTCCCTACTCCGAAGTACAAAAATCTCAAGGCATTTCCACTCTTGGTGTCTTGAGATAGAAGTATTGATTGAAGTTTCTCTTAAATGTACTCCAGGTGATATATTCATGCAACTTATCTTATAAAATAGATTCAAACCACTTCATTCCACTCCATTCAATCATATAAGTGTTGAAACTGACCTTGGAGTGTTCTAGAGTTTTGGGAATTTTAAAATCCCCTCAATCCTCTTAATTCATTATTCATATTCCTAGGTTCCCTTATCACCATGAAATGTTGGTGGATGTTTCTTAGTAAATTTTTAATCATGGTATACCATATATTTTGGGTCAATACTAGAATATTTTCCCATGGTTTGGATCATTCAGACTATAGTTTTCACCAATACCAAGTCAACTAGAGGATTTGTCTGAAAGTATTACTCCACAAATTTCTCTCGAGTATTCAGATATGTTTTTCTTGGAGGATCCATAATCTATAAAACAAGAGGATGGAAAAAATGTAGATCATAATTTCATTCCTTTATAAAAACCAAAATTAGGAACATATATCCTAAAAAGGATAAAACATCAAAAAATAATTCTATATAACCCCAAACTTCACATGGTAACTTGAGTTTACATCTAAAATTGAGATGTTTGAGAACACACCCACACCACCTCTCATGATCTAACAGTCTTACATCTAATCTATAAAAAAACTCTAGACATAATATAATGATACATAAGCATGATCCTGGGATTTAATGATTACTTGTACCTTTGTTACTAATTTGTAATAGACCAACCTAGGACAAGCCATAATGTGCACCAAAATTTTCCTTCGATATGTTCCAAAGCACATTCTAAATTTCCATGGGATGGTGAGATGAACCTATGTATTATACAAGGAAATAAGGGAATTATTTCACCCTCAAAAAACATATGATAATATATAAACAAATATAGTATCATAACATATGCTTGTAATATACCATATCTCCAAACTAAAGGTTCTGGACAAAGTGGAAGCATCAGATGAGGAATGCCAAAATTAGTTTTTTTTAAAATAGATTATTAATTTAAGATTTAGGTGACAATAAATTTCATGATCAATAGAATTGAATCAAATATTAATTGATCATTTAACACTAAAACAAAGAAGATGGATCATCGCATATTGTTGATAATTAATTTAAACAATTAAATAATTACCTTGAGATGAATTAATTCTTCATTGATGGATATAAAAAAACATATCTACATCATAGATTCATTTAATTGTAATAATTAATAGTATATTATCTCTCGTGGTGAGCTATATGAGTTCCATAAACCTCTAATTATCGGCGTATGAATCTTTGTGTGCTAGCATGGTCGATTCTGACGCTTGAATCATTTTCATTTGATTTCCCTAAGAATTACATGAAGAATGATTCTATTTGATCAATCTAAAATAAATAATGGTGGTGGGGTAGGATCACTCTATGTTCTAGAGAGAGTTCTTGGAGAGGAATCTCTCTTGGTCTTTGAGAGAATTCTCTCTAGATGTTGTTGTGGTCAAGAAAACAAATGGAAACTACCTTTGATAAAAAAAATTGAATTTTTTTAAATACTGTTTGGGTTATAAAATAATAATTGCCCATGTACCCTTATTATTTACTTAATCCTGGAGGAACTCCATGTCCATAATAATAACAATATTTTTATTATTTTTTGACATGCGTAAAACTCATGAAATAAATTAAATATTATTTTCTCAAATTTTATTCAATATATATTATCTCTCATCGGATAATTAAATCTAGACCTCCATTACTCCAAAATATTTATTGTTCCTTGAATAATGACTAATTATTTATTAAATAAATATTAATACATAAATTTCTAATAAATAGATAAATATTATATTCATTAAATAAAAAAATTATTAAATATTCTTCTCAGAAAATATTCTCTCAAATAAATGCTGATGGAATATATGTGATCGAAAAACATTAATAATTATTAAACCATATGTAGGAATAATATTTATTCAAATTTTTAAATAATAAATTGTATTATTGTTTAACTAAGATTCTAGATAAACTTTATGTGTGACCTTATAGTACCCTTTCTCAAGGAAATTAGATAAAGTATCCCAAAGTCCAAGGTTATCACCAGTATGACATAAAACCTTATTAAACACTTACCATGTAATATAACCCTTTTATCATGATATCCATAATCAAGAAGGTTGTATACTGGTGCCATCAACCTATGTGCTTGATGTCACTTCCTTTGAAATTCCTAAAATTGATCTTTCTTATAGAACACCATGGCCATGGATTTATTTATTCTATACCATTTCCATAAAAGGGGCTGAGATGTATACTTTTTTTGAATAACATTAGGTAAAAATTACTTCTCTCATTGTTCTATAATAAAGTATTAATTGTGATGAACCAAATGTTTCCTACTTTTTGTGTACATATTTCATCATTGTTTTTATCAATACAACAAAGTATGAAACTCATAATACCCATTAATAATAATATTAATGTCTAAGGACCATTACACATGTCCATAGATAGGAATGTCTAATGACACGTATAAATATGGATTTCCTACTAACGGATCATTTTTTCATAATATCCTACATTAAAAATTACTAATATCATTCCCCAAGTGAAGGTGCCTCAATGTCTTATGAGTATCCACCCATGATAGCATTTATCATTTGTGTCACTGAAATAGTTTCTTTTTTCTATAGAAAATATATTTTTAGGGTACATTTGTGGCACTTATGGGTTCTCATCATAGTAGGTAACTTGTTTGATTGTTTAATGTGGTATCTAATATTAGGACATTATCACATGCTATGTTACATAGAACAACCATCATGAAGTGATAAAGTGTTTATTTATATTAAAAACTATAAATACATGTAATCATAAAGTATATCAGATTTTTTTAAGGAAACCAACTTTAAAAGACTCCCACTTTCACTAGAACCAACTGCTAGCAACCTTCATTATGTTAGCTCTCACGTGATACTCATGCTTTTACTGATATAATTCTTTAGTCAAGGGTTCTACCAAATTTTCTTCCAAAGAAACTCTACTTACTACAAATTCACCCCTCTAAGAAAAATCTCTAAAGATATGATACTTCTAGAGTATGTGCATTATTTTTTTGTGTGACCATAGATTTATGTAAAACCCACTATAGTAGTATAATCACATTGAAATGTGATAGGGTTTTTAATTCTAGGTACCACATCAATATTATGGAAAAATAATAATATCCAAACAGCTTCCATGGATGTATAATGGTGAAACCCTAATGGGGTCGGTGACGCCCCCCCCCCCCCCCCCTCCACCGATAGATGGTGCGAAGGGGGATGATCCTCGACTTCCTCACATCGGCAGGGGATGAGAGTTCCATCCCTTATCTAACCCGGCTTCTTTTCCAAGATTTCTTGAGATTCATCTCGACCCCAAGGTCCCTGACTCCAGGGAAGACAAACCCAATATCCCACTCTCGGTGCGGGAGTTTACAGAGGTGGAGAGTCTTCTGAACCTAACATTGGTTACACGCTTCTTGCGCAATCGGCCTTCGGTGGATTCTTTTGACAGGTTTTTTTTATTCTTGGGGACTTTATGATCGATCGGTTGTTAGCCTGCTAGACAGAATACACCTGATGGTTCATTTCTCTTCACTGGATGATCTCATCTGTTCTTTGTCCTATGCCCCTAGAAGATGTGGAAGCAAAAGATTTTTCCTTTCTCATTGGATCTATGATCTCTACCTGAATCGTGATTCCCCTCTTCTTCAGGTTTGGTTTAGTCTTACTCAACTGCCTCTCCCTTTTCAAAATCCTGCAATCATCTGTATTCTAGGAAATCTAGTAGGTCTATTTCTTTGTGTCGACTCATGTACTGCCTCGGTGTGCCGTCCGATCAACCTGCGGATGTGTGTGGAGGTCGATGTTTCAAGACCGCTGATTGAGTCTATGTCGATTGATGCCGGTGAAGAGGTCAGGTGTAAGCAGCCGTTGTCTTTGATAATTGGGTAGAGTTTTGTTCTTCTTGTCATCGCATGGGCCACTCGTTCATTCATTGCAGGCGTAGGGATCAGAGCAAGGTTTTATTACAGGAGGGTTCCCCCATTTCCGGGCGTGTTTGTGAGACCAGGGATAGGGTGAAAGCTGTCCCTGAGGTGGGTCACCAGTTGCGTTATAGTGAGGCAGTGGGTCAGCAAGAGGTGGTGAGCGGGGCTACTCAAATGGAAATGGTAGCAGTGGATACTCTAGGGGTGGAGCGGCCTCCCCTAGCCCCTTCTGTGGCAGTGAAGGTTGTGGAACGTAAGGAGGATAATCTGTGGGTGATGGCTCCTTTACAGTGTAAAGAAATAAGGCCAAGTGAGAACCCAAAGGAGATATATGGGTTCAACCATCTGAAATAGGACCTGGGCATTTTGTTGCAGGATCCGGGTGCCGATGGCATTCATGGGGCCATGGGTAGTGTTTCTAAAGGGGTTGAAAACTGTGTGGAGGTAAAGTTTTCATGAAAATAAGTAAAGATGGTGTCCTTGATATATGATGAAGAGTTTCAACCGGACCAAAGAAGGCTTCATGAGGGGAGGGAGGCTGAGAATTCTGGACCAGAGCAAGAGGAATCCCAGCTACTTGATATAGTGGAATCTAGCAATGAAAAGGCTACCCAGCGCCTGGTTCTAGAGGAGCACCCAGTTGTTTTTTAATACATGGGTCGAGGGTTCGAACGGACAGGGTCTGCAGCTCCAATTTAAGTCATGTTGGACAGAATTTCTTATGCGGAGAATCTCAAAGCTATGGATTTGTCTCTGTATTATCATAACTTGTTTGTTGTTTTAGGGGAAAAAGTTTTAGGGGAAGAGGATTTCCAGGATAATGAGGATGTCAGAGAGATGGACGAGGCCGGGGAATCTGTCGAACCCAAGGATCGAGTCATAGAGGAGGAATACATTAGATCCTCCTCGCGGAAGGGCAATAACATAACTATGGATTCAGACAGATTCATAATGGACAAGCGGAAGGCATGACGTATTAAAAACTACTTCAATCTTCCTATTCCTCTAGTTACTAGATCCACATCCAAGGGAAAATTTCCACCGAAGACTCCTACAGTTGGTGACTCCATCCCCCCAAAAAAACTCAATGGTTCTGGCCTGCATGAGGTGGCCAACGTATCTAAGGACCTGGTGGAAGTAGGATATAAGGATGTAGCTCCTGTCATTCCTTCGGGTGATAAGGGTCTGCTCGATCCTGGGCTGAATCATGATGCATGCTCCAAGGAAGTCCCTCAGCAACAAGTGTCTTTGGTGCTGGAACACATGGACCTTCTAATTCATTCAAATGAAACGGTAGAGGGTGATCTGGATTTTAAGGAGTCAAAGAGAATTAGACCGCTCCAGGTGAACACTATTAAAGAGAAAAGCGAGTGGATAGATAACCAGGTTCGTATTTTTCTTAGAGGCCTGAACATGGGTAAGATCAACAAGGAGGAATACATACAATTATGGGACAATTTGGCTCATCTATATGAAGCCACCTTAGTGCACTCCCCTGACCCCTAGGTTCATTCTATCCCCTGGATATTTTTTAGGGAGAATGAATCCAACCAACTTAAACTCTTTTTTAACAAATATAGTGTGTCCTTTTGTGTTGAAATTGGTATGAGGTAAGGGTTCTAACTTCCCCCTTTAAAGTGTTTATAATAAAAAATTGACATTGATGATGGATGTAGAATACGCTATTATATACTCAGAATCCTCTATAGAATCAGCCACAACTGGATTCTTTGATCTCTTCCAGCTCAAAAATCCCCCATTAATACTGAAGGAATACCCTGAAAATGACTTTTGATGATTATTATCTATTTATTAACTAGAATCGTTATAACCCCAGATGACCATCTCATCATCTTCTCCATTCACCAACAAGTTCTTCTCAAATACTTAAGGATGACCTTAATAGTATACCAATGTTGTTCGCTTGGATCATCATAATATCTCTCTATAAATATAATATTCTAGGAAACATCAAGTCTAGTAAATAGCATTTAATACATGATTAATCATATCACTAAATCATATGGAAAATTCCTCATTCTCTTTTTCTCTTATTGTGTCTGAGAACACATTTTTTGGGGAATATTTTTACCATGTGACACTGGAACGAATCCCCTGCTACAATATTCCATACTATATCTATTTAGTATCTGGTTAATATATGTACCTTGACTTAGTCCAAGAATCCTCTAGGATCTATCAAGAATGATTTAATAGCAATAATGTAGGTTGATTCACCTAAGTATTTCATGGAGAAACACTTGTTTCACTTGAATTTAGCAAATAGTAATACTGGTATGTCATTTCCAAAAAGTAATATGTTATAATCATATAATACTAGGATAACAACTATATTTCCATGAAAATGATTTTAAACACGTGGAAAAAATAATTTTTTATGAAGCTAAAATACTTTTTATCTTCATCAAATTGAATATTTCTGGACATGGATTCTTGCTTCAATTCCTAAATAGATCTATGTAACTTCCATATCCTTTTGGAATCACCTGGAGTCGTAAACCCATCAGGTTGTTTTATATATACATCTTTATGAAGGTCCCATTAATGAAATGTATTTTTATATCCATCTTCCAAATTTTATATTCATGGTGAGAATCTATAGAAACTAGAATAATGATGGATTTAAATATGGGAATTGTGGAAAAGGTTTCATCATAGTCAATGTTTTTACACTATTTAAACCCTTTATCCACTATTCTTACATTATAAGTGACTAATTTATCTTTAATGTCCAGTTGTATCTTGATTACCCATTTCCACCCTATAGGATTTACATCAACTTAAGGGTTGACCAAAACCAAACCCATACTTAGTTCTGATAAATGGATTTTTTTTAGAATTCATGTATTCCTTCCATCTTGTAGCTTCTGAAATCTCTATTTCTTATTTATAGGATAGAGTTTTATTATTGTTACCCAATAATGAGTCACCATAATTAGTGATTGGAAAACCATTTCTCTGTAGTTATCTTACCTCTCTGATTATCATATACAATACTTATGTTTTAGGAATATCTTCTTACATAATGACCTATGAAATTTGATCTTATGCCAACTCTTATGTATCTTAATCATCAACTTCATCAAATTCAATATTTCTCCCATTATACTTATTGGATATTTTCTCCCTCTGATGAAATATGGATTTTTCGATGATATTCACTTTCTTATTTGAGGGTATTTATAGGTAGTATCCATTTTTTACTTAGTATATCCTTTAAAGATACACTATGTGACTTGGTGTATTAGATTGTTATCTGGGAAGGAATTTAAAATTTCCTCACAACCCCATATACATGTAAGAAACAAAATGGTTTTATTTCCACATCATATCTCTAAAGGAATTCCATTTTTTGTTTAGATAGTACTTTTCTTAGTGTGTATACTACCGTTTTTAACTCGTATTCCCAAAAATAAAATGGAAGATCTGTATGACTCATCATAAACCCTTCCATCTCTAGAAAGGTATGTTTACTAATTTCTCTAAATCCATTACACTATAGTGTGTAAGTTAGAGTCAGTTTAGATAGAATCCCAAATTCCTATATAAATTTAATAAGCTCTTGGTTAAGATATTCACCACCTCAATCAGTCAAAGATTATTTATCTTCTTCCCAAGTTGATCCTCTACTTCATTCCAGAATTTTTTGACTTTATAAAAGGACTCAAACTTATACCTCATAAAGTAGACAAATTCATATCTACTCAAGTTATCATTAAATGTTATGTATTATGAATACCCACCTCGAGATTCTATTTAAAATTTTCTGCACAAATCAATGAGTAGTAATCCAAGAATCTATTATTACCTTTCACTATGTCCACAAAATGGAGGTTTTTTCCTTTTACCTTGTAAAAAAGAATGAAATATTTCAAGTGGTTTTATCTCAAAAGAATATAAATAACTACCATGATAGATATCTATAAAATACTTCTCATTTACATAACCAAGACAGTGATGTCATAGATTAGTGTAATATGAGTCATGTTAGCACAATTCATTATTAATTTCAAAAGAAATTGTTTTTCATAATTTAATTAATAAAAACTATTATTTAAATGTTTTATACGGTAACATGTGTTTTCATTATAAAAGAAACAATTTTTATTTACACATTTAAAAATAAATCCATCTATATGTGGGAAGGATACCGAAATTATATTCTCTATAACATTTGGTACTTAATAACAATATCATAAAATCTATATCATTCCTATTGTAAATGAAAATTTTTAGTCTCTAATGGATATATCATCCATCCTTGAACCATTGGTAGCTCTCAAATTTGCCTATATTCTAGGAATATTTGAGAATATATACGCTTTCTACATTTGGATTCAGATATGAGCATCACAAGTCATATCAAATACCCAATGTGTAGATATTGATAGATTTCACTCAATAATGAATGCACAAATAGTTTACCCTTTATTTTGGGTGTATTTATTCTTCCAATGGTATTTCATCACACATGAAAAACATACTACATCATTTTCCTTTCCCTTGCCTCTAAATATTCCTCTTATTGGAAGGATATTGGTCTGAATCTTTTGACTTGTTATGAGTTTTATTCCTCTTTTACTTGTTCTTTATTTTCTTATTATCAATAAGTACTATAGGATTTCCATGCCCTGTGTACATTTCCACTTGTAAAATAATATTAATAAGTTATAAAAAAACTCTTCTCATTATTGAACTTTTTATAATTAGTAATAAAACTGGAGAAGGAATTTGGAAGTGATGAAATTATATGATCTGTGTGTAACTCATCTTGGAATTTAACACCTAATTTGTATAATTGTTTAATGTATCTATTAAACTTGATTACATGATACTTAAATGTCACTGACTCTCCAATAATGTCTATAAATAGAGTATTAGTGATCTCAAATCTCTCTTGTATCACCTTATCTTGATAGAGATCCCAAAGTTAAGACATCATGATATATGAATCTATGTCTTCATGTTGATTTATAAGATCATTGTTCGTGGATTATATAATGAAACGCTGAACATATGTGATATCGTTCAAATTCTTCTCATAGATGGATAACACTTCCTCACTTACCTTTTTACCAAACACATCTGCAATAGGTTTTTCCAACACATACAACTTCCTTTCATGGATTAGGATAACACAGAAGTGCCTTTATGAATCATTAAGATTTATTTCATTGATACTTCTATCCTTATCAAATATAGATCATAGTGATATGTTTGAAATAATGTTTATTGTTATTTTTAAAAATAATATGATTAGAATTTTAGTATTTTATCTGATAAAATATCGATAAATAAATATTATTTTACCTTATTAATCTCCCACTAATTAACAAAAACATAGAATCTCTCGCCATTGTCTTAATAATATCTCATTTATTATAAATTATAGTGTAAAAAATCCATATTTCCCTTCTAAATAGCCTGACTTTTGTCGTCCATGAAATTTAAAATGTTTTATATAGGAATTCCTAATACCAAGGACATTAATTAATAGTTCCTAGATCTATTGAGTAAACTCCCTAGTTCTAAAATCCTTAAATTGAATTTCCTCAACGTTTTCTTCTTATTTAAACCAATTAATGCTTTGTAAGTAAACCCTTGACATACACTTGGTTAATTCAACCCAAATAAATCATGTTAGAATTCCCTGAAAATTCAAAGCACCCTAACTTTGGTCAGTCAAGCACCTTGAACTACGGTTCAATTTTAACATAACTAGTGTAAGGTTATACCAACTTAATATATATAATTGGGGTATTTTTATCATTATGAATAAATTTCCCATTTTATATTTATTAATTGTTTTTTAATATTAAGTGGATTTAAGTAAGAAATTAACCATGTCTTAGATAAAGTCTAATCATAATCTAATTTATTTTAGGTCTATCTTGAATGCTTGTTAATTCAATAATTCATGTGATCAATGAAAAAGTACATAAAAATAACCCTAAAAATTGATAAAAATAATATAATAAGGTGGTATGATCATGATATTTTACAAATGGCTAGTTTATCTAGAGGATTATAAATTAACCGTTGAAATGGGGAGAACACCTTGAACCATTTTATGGTTCGTGTCATAGATTTCCACATATCAACTTATGTATCTCTCTTAGATTGGTTTTACCTTGGATCTAAACCTTAACCAACTCTACTAATGTTGGAGCTCCATCCATTATATTTTCTCTTACTCAATCGCATATGAGGAGAACCAAAGTATTTGTCAAGGGGTTTACCTAAAAGAAATTGTGGGCAGGTATGCCCTCACAAAATGACATGAGGGATGGAATGAAAACCATTAATTTAATTTAAAAATAAATTTAAATAATCCAATCACATACAAAGGTCTGGAATACTCTCATGATCTTCCACAAACATAAAAAAATTACACATTTAATAAAATAGCATTAAATTCTAATAAATATTATTTAAGATAAATCTCACTCAAATCAATTAATTAACTTCTTTAATTAATCAAATCTTTTTATCTTGGTTGCCATCCTAATTTTATTTATATTCTCATCCATCATAATTTTAAACAAATTAAATATATTTATATAAAATTAACTATGTACAAAAATGTTCCTTAGAGGTAACATGGTGTGTACTGGTCTGACCTACCCAATGTGTATTATATTTATATACTGTTTACTAATGTGGAATGTGGAATACATGAATTAACACAAAATTTCATGGCATGTAATATAAACATAATGACCACATGAAACAAATTTTATTTACATAGTGTGTTATATTTCAGTGCACCTAGAGTAATGATTGTATTGAAACATTTGTACGATATGCAGTTTTGAACATTATATAGAAATTAATTAGACATTTAATATATATGTATATATATAACCAATTACATGGAATTAAATATCTACATAATGACCACACAAAACACATATTGATAATGTTTATGCAGTATAATAAAGTAATTTTTAATTCTTATAATTTGGTAATATACACGGTGTGTAGAATATAGCAACATGGTGAGTATATTTCTTAATGTCTATCTGTGGAACATTCCTAGGATATCAACAAGTAATTGTTCCATGAAAATAATGCAGTACATGAAAAGTAAATGGGGTACACTATTCATAGTCTCTGAGTTATATAATTACTATTCATGTAAGCTATGTAAGAAAATAAACAACAATCTTGACTAATGAAATACAAGTTGTGTACAAATGTTACACATAATGTAGTCTAGATGACCATGAACTAGAATAAACCATTCAATAAATAGTGTATTAAAATACACATCATGTGTAATAAATTCTCATATATCAAATTAACTTCTATTGCATTGAACATCAGTGCATGACATGTACTAACGGGATACATGGCGTTTAAATTTACGTTAATGATCCAGAATCCGAGGAACCTCTATATGAGTCCATTGAATGTATTTCATTCATAAAATTAATCAATTTTAGTATATTTTTGAGAAAAAAAATGAAGAAGATAAGATCTCCTGATTCAGATTAAATAATGATTAAACTAGAATTGAAACCTAATAAAAAATGTGTAAAACAATAAATGATATTTAAATAATTATAAATAATTATGTGACTACTCTGATACCACTTAAATGTTTCGAGTGTAGAAAAAGAACCAGATGGGTAATTCCCAACTTGTATACTTTTCAAAATTGATGACTAATTTAATATTTACATGATGATAAATGTCGTGATCAACAGAATTGAATTAAACATTAATTTAAGATAGAACACTGAAACCAAGATGACACATCATCATATATTATTTATAATTAATTTAAATTAATAAAACAATTACCATGGGATGAATTCATACTTTATTGATGGATCTGAACATATCTCTACATAATACCATAATTATATTATTGGAATAAAGAGTGCATTCCCTCTAGTAGTCATCCACATGTGTTCCATGACCCTTCAAACGTCATTGTAGGAATCTCTGGCTGCTATCATAGTAGATCTTAATGCTTGTGTCATTCTCCTTTGATAGCCCTGATAATCACTTGAAGAAGTGTTCTCTATGATCTCTCTAGACTCAAGACCGGTGGTAGAGGATGATTTCTCTATATTCTTGAGAGCATTCTTAGATAGTAATTGCATGTGCACCCTTATTATTTCCTTAATCTCTCCAAAATACCATCTATGTAATAATAATAATAATATTATTATTATTATTATTATTATTATTATTATTATTGTTATTATTATTATTGTTATTGTTATTATTTTTTGATATGTGCATTACTTGAGAGTTAAATTAAATATTACTTATTCAAATAATATTCTATATATATTATTTCCCACCAAACCTTAAAAAATGGTCCACCATTCATCCAACATATTTATTGAACCTTAAATAATTAATATTTATATAATAAATAAACATAACTTGATTATTTTGTAATAAATAATTACATATTGTATTCACTATATAGTAAATAAATTTTTATTAAATATTCTTCTCATTAAATATTCTCTCAAATAACTAGTTTTGGAATGTATGTGATCAAGAAAATAAGAATAATTATTAAACCATGTGTGGGAATAATATTTATTAGACTTTTGAAATAATAAATAGTATTATTATTTAACTGAGATTCTATATGTGCTTATTGTTTGACCCTCTTGTCTTCTTTATCAGTGGAATAGGGAAAAGCATCCCAAAGTCCAAGGTTAAAGTCTAGCAACATGTAAATGCACCCATAAAGAAATATGTTAATTTCACTATGATAGAAAACTTAATACAAATTCATGTCTGTTAATATAGTATCTTTATCATAATATATCTAATAAACTAGGTTTCATGTTAATACCATCAACTTATATGTTTGATGTCTCTTTCTTTGGATTTCTATAAATTGACATTGCATACACAATACCATGGTTATGGATTTTTTTAGGCTATATAATTCCCATAAAAGGCCCTGAGATATCAAATTCCATTAAATAATATAAGGGGAAAATCATTTCTCACATTATTCATTAATAAAGTCTTACTTTTTATGCACCCAATATATCCTAATTCACAATGAACATATGTCATCGTTGTTTTCATCTAAACATCAAACTAGGTGACTCATAATATGCTATAATAATAATATTAATGTATAAGGAATAATATACATTTTACTAGATAGTAACATCCAATGAAATATATACAGATGTGAATTTTTTACCGATAGTTCTCATTCTCATAATCTTCTACAATGGAAAATACAAAGGATGTGCACCATGAGATGGTATAACAAATTCCTATGAGTCTCCACCCCAGATAGCCTATATAATTTGTTTCCCTAAAATTATTTCTTCTAACTATAGAACATATATTTCAAGAATACTATCTTCTCACTTCTAGGTTCTCATCATAGTGGGGGGACTACTCTAACCTTTCAGTTTGATAGATACTCTTAGTATATTATCACATTCTATGTTATATGGAAGAGAAATAATGATGTCATAAATATTTGTTTAATATTCAAAAATATGAATATAGGTAATTATAAAGTACATGTAAGATGTTTCTAAAACACCAAATCCAACAAAAACACTAAATTAAGGTTTCATATGATAATGGAATAATAAGGTATAAATGATCAAATAAAAGGACACCACAATATAACCTAAAGAAACCCATGGGTCTATGTCTTTGTGACCATATTTCACCCCCATCCCAACCCATTAGAAGGTGACACAAATAAAGAGATT
This sequence comes from Viscum album, assembly GCA_963277665.1. NCBI lineage: Eukaryota > Viridiplantae > Streptophyta > Magnoliopsida > Santalales > Viscaceae > Viscum > Viscum album. The sequence goes on along the minus strand of OY728119.1, from coordinate 802,677,513 downwards.
CATCCTCTACATGATTTCATTCCATTTACTTGTATCCTGAAAATACAAGGCTAAAAATTCCCAAAATAAAAGGTAATGTGTGAGCACTAAATCTCAGTAGGATTTCACAAAAAATCTATATAATTTTTATCTACATTAATAAATTAGTTATTTTATAAAACCATATTTGATAATACATTAAATTCATGGTTATTTGACCGATGATAGGAGATTAATTTTAATAAATAGGTCATGTTCAAAAAATACATTACATGGATGGTTATTTGAAGTACCATTTCAAATAGGTCATGTTCATAAAATACCGTTTTCAAAGAATTCCCATTTTAAAAAAACATTCAATTTTCCACTATAGATAAAATCCCATATCAATATTCAATTTCGTAATAAAAACCAAATTAAAGTGTAACAACTCAAAGATCACCAAGTAATGGACCATTATATAGAGACAACTACCTTAAGAATGATGAAAACCTTGTTTCCTTATAATCCATTGATGGGATAAGAAGAGATCAAATCATATACCACCTATATCTGAGAGACACAATATCAATTCTCTAGGTACATTCTATATATATTGATCTATTATCATAAGGCGTCAAAAACTTAGATAATCAGATATGAAAATAGTTTTTAAAGGATCAACATAAAATTATACCCAGTGGGGTTCCATGCTTTCAATCGGTATATAGATATACTAACCAGAAGAAGTAGAGGGAAAAACTATCACTAATGAGACTCTAAATTAAAGGAAATTCTATTTTATTTGAGGGAGAAGGATTTGAGGAGTAAAGTAATTATTTAATCTGAAATGAAATTTTATCCCATACTAATTCCCATTACTAGTGGAATCCTCGGATAACCACTACGAATCCATAGATGGATAGTGTTTCATTAGCTAGATGGTTGGTACAAACAATGAGTATATACCTCCAAGTCTCCACCATATTCCGAGTGGGTGTGATGCCCCAAAAATATAAAGTAAGAACCTTGTATTTGATTGTGTGTAGGATAAATAACAGCATGTGCGTAAGGTAATACAATATTTGGATAATTTATATCATATTTAATACTTAAAATAGATTTTATATATTTCAATTCATGAAACACTGAGTTATCATGTGTTACACACAAGAGAAACATTCCGCATTGGCTTGCGTCACACGCAAGACCAAGTTTTATAGAACAATAATATATTATTACAATATTATTATTTAATTTAATAATATATAAACTAGACATTATGAATGGTATTAAATATATTATAAAACTTTATGGTTTATATAAATATAAAAGGAATTCATTGGTTTCCAATTAATGAGAAATGAAAATAAGATCTAATTGGATGTAAAAAGAAATATTATTTTTTCCTTCCTAAAGATTTTTGTCTTAATAAATATAATTAATAAATATTAGTCAATTATTTTAATTAAATATATATGTTATATATTCAATAAAATATTTCTGATATTTATACATTAGGTTTTATATGCATAAAATAAGAACAAGCCCTATTTTATGCATAAAACATATATTTTATAAAGGCAATTTCACCGCCTTTTAATGGAAAACTCATTTTAAATTTAAATATAGACACTTTAATTGATTTAATATGTAAAACTAATCTTAACAATTGAAATATAAACATAGTAATTATTTTAGGATGAATTTTTGATATTTTTCAAAAACATTTCATTTTTTAATGAATGATTAATCATATTGAATTTTTATTCAAAACGTATTTTTCATATAATTTATTTATAAGTTTAAATTATATTTTAAAATGGTTTAAAAGTTTAATTAGATAATATTTATATCAATTAATAAAATTTATTTCATTTGAATCAATTTCACTTTAATATTTATTATAAAATATAGCAAACTTTCAGATGTTTTTACTTTAAAAATATATATTGTCGTCCAGCCTGTGGGATTGCATTTAAATCAATTTTTTACACTTTTATGATTTTAATTTAGATAAATGGATTAAATAATTATAATAGTTATAATTAATAGTTTATTATTTACAATAATAATAAAAAGTTTGACAAAAAATATTAGTGAAATTGATTAAAAATAATTATAATGATTAAGGTTAAATTGAGATTATTAAGGGACAAACCATTATCCTTAAGGTCCAAAATGATCTATAAACATGTAAAAGACCTATGTTATGGACATATTTAGACCATATCCTCTCTTGGATCAAAATTGGACCATTATTTTTATCCAATTTCTACATGAAAAAAATGCATGTAATTCCTTTTTCAAAATACAACAATAGTGTCACTCCTCCACTATAAAAAAGAAATCCACTCCTCCCACTCCCTCACACCTCTCATGCCAAGTTGTATTGTCCAATATCTGCCCAAATATATTCTCAAAACCCATCCCATAAACATAGAATCATCCCCTTAGTCAAACATCAATTTATATAAGCCTTTTGGAGAAAACCAAAAGAAGTTACCCGATTAAGATGTATTGTCTTCTCTGAAGCTATCTAGTTTTATTTCCATTATCCAACCCCTAAACCCTTATTATTATATGACTGTATGAAAAAAATATCATAAATATAATATTATGTTTTTATGATAACGTTTAGACCTAAACATACACATAATTCCAACTAATGAGTAACGAACATATTGTTTTTGTGAACGGTGAACTACTACCTCACGATTTGATGATTGTTCGTTTTTTCCTTTAACACCACTCATGGTGGCCATTATGATGGAAAATATATTTATATATTATATATATGATATTTATTATTTCTACATACTTATTTAGTCATTTTATTACAAATACCATTAATACATTTTATTTTGCATTAATTCGATAACATCGTTTAAGGAAGTCTGGAGAACAGCCCCCTCGAATCGATTTGATTCGTTCACGCTATACATGGAATGTATAAAGGATTGATTTAATTAACCATATATGACATAAAAACCTATATATTATATTTATTACATAATTAACTTTCTGTATATAATATATAAATATATAAATATATTTTTCCTTATTACCCTTTCACAAACAAAGTGATAACTTCATTCATGGACGTGTGATTTATCTCCCCCTCAACACGATGTGATTCCTTTTACAACAAGATAATTATATATATAAGTATATATGATTAAATAATATATTATTTATAATACAATTATCATTCTGTAAATATATATTATTACTTACATTCTTTCTGTAATTATCATTGAAAAATGGAAATGTTATGTATGCATGCGTATGAATTACCATCTCCTTCAGTGTAACATTGGATAATTTTTCATAATCATATTTAATTATTGGTTTTAAATGTATAATTTATGTATAAATATGATAATTATATCATTATTATTATTCTAGACATGTTATATAAGGACCCCTTTGACCATAGTTGATCTACCAAAGTCATTTTTTACACATAAACCGAATTTGGTCAAAACACGTGACGTAAACATAATTGTTTATGTTTTTTTATACAACATAGTATAAACTGAAATAAAATAAATGATAAAAATTAAAAATTTATCAAGAAAGTATAAAATTAACTTAATATTGTTATACAGGAAGTTAATTTACAGTCACCCAAAAGGAAACATAACATGAGGGATTCTCATCTCACCTTTTTACATTGGTGAGATAAATTCTATGTTAACCAATTAATTATTTTTTGTGGTGTATCTACTAACCATTTTAGAATGACCATGTTCCCATTCTCTAACTCATAAGTATGATGGATATATTACCCTTTGTACATCTCAATTTTGAATTACCATGTTCCCATTCATTCACACATAATTAATTCATAGTTAATTATCCACATCAATCCCAGTACTAACTCATTAATTAGTTTAATACAAAAAATACATTAGTTAACTCAAAAATTAACTAAAAATTTCAATCCTCATTAATTAATTTGATAAATTAAATAACCAATGTCATAATGCATATTCCAATAATTATTTTTTCCATAATTAATTATCATATTATAAATCTCAACTCATTATAATATATCCCACAATTAATTATCTACTTCATAATATTAAAGCGCATAATTAATTCAAAATTAATTATCTCAACTTAAGCAATTAAATATATCATAATTAATTTGTTGATTAATGGTAATGATTACAATCCCTAAATATCAAAATCAATTTTCTAATTTAATTATCTAATAGGTCATCCCTTTAGTCTGGTGAGTAATTCCTCAATTTATCATTTAATTTAACAATGCTTCGATAAATCAATTTGTCAACCTAATTAACCCAATTTAAGAAAATAAATTGATAAATGAAGCTGAAAATTCTATAATTTTTCATAAACATATAAAATCAAAAACTATGGGAATTAGATCTTAGACCACCTACCTCAATTCATTGATGGACGATCGCTAAACAGAAATCCCTAAAATCTGTGTAGCGCAATGACGTAGATATGAGTTCCAGATCTGAATCCCTAAATCAAGATCAAAGATATAAATATATTATCAATCTAGATAAAGATATACAATACTAGATCTATATATTTCTGATTAGGTTTATATATAAATAAACATATAATAAACTCTTCTAAAATATCATGTAAGAAGAGAGGATATGCAACGAGATGAGATCCACTTACCAAGAGAAGAGCAGATCTTTAATTTGGACTTTGGATCTTGAATAATTTAGGTCAAAAGGCCTTGTAACCCTTCCAGAAAGATCTTGGATTACTAAAGATCATCTAGTCCCAATCCAAGTTTGAATAGAAGGTTCTTTGGGGGTTCGGTAGATTTTAAAACTAATTTTTGGGTGAAAATAACCCATGTGCACGTATCCTATGTTTGGGAACACAGATTTTCAAACCATGTGCCAACCATGAAGACCTCTATATCTAGGTTTCCATGTTTTCCTAGGTTTGGACGCATGGTTTTTCAAACCATGTGCCAACCGTGTGAACCTCTTTTCCTGGGTTCACACGGTTAGCTGGGCTAGGCCCACATTTTACCCTAATCATGCACCAACTATTCACATAACATATTTCTCAAAATTACTTCTAAACATCACCCAAAAACACCCCAATTTATAACTCGTAACAAAGGTAATTATATAATCATGAAAATTACATGAAATCATAAATGGGATAACTACTAAAAAGGTTAGGATCTTACAATCTCCTCACCTTATAAAATCTCATCCCCAAGTTTCACTTCCAAGCCTTTATAAGATTCTGAGCCAAAAAAGATCAGGCCATTGAGCCCTCTTATATTCTTTTGTTTTCCATTTTTCCTATTCTACACATCCATGTTTCCATAACACATGAACTATCAGCATGATAATTCCCTAAAAAATTATCATTGTGATCCAACACATGTATCAGATGCTCCTCAAAGGATGCATCTATCTCCATGTCAACCTCCTCCACATAGATCACATGAGAAGGGTCAGGGTGATTAAACTAAAGTTGTGATACATTTAAAACATCATTAATAGTGTTTTATATATATGGAAGATCTAATCAGTATGCTATCGGCCTGAATCTCTCCACTATCTCAAATTGTCCAACAAACCTGGGCACCCACTTGCCCTTATTCTATATCCTGCGGTGACCCAACCTAGGTGATACCCAAAGGAACACATGATAACCATCTATAAACTCTAGGGTTCATATCCATATATCATTAAATAACTTATATCTACTCTGATTCATATTTATACATTTCTGAATCAACTATACCTACTTTAATGTCTCATACACAAGACTCGGTCCCAACAACTCTGAGTCACCAACCTCCATCTAGCATAGTGGTGATCTAAATTTCCAAAAATAAAGAGCCTCATATGGTATCATCTATATAGTTTTCTGATAACTATTTTTATAGGAGAACTACCCTAAAGACAAGTGTTTTTTCCAAGATCCAACAAAGTCAAGCACACATACCCATACCATATCCTCAATAACATGTATATTAAATTTTGATTGTCCATATGTCTATTGGTGGAAAGCTGTACTCAATAATACCTGTGTGCCAAGAAATGTATTCAAGACCTACCAGAAACATGAATTAAAGAATGAATAACAATATAAAACTATAGTTTATTGAACTCTATGCAGACGTATTATATTTTGAATGTATAGTTCTCCCAACTATCCTACTTTAATGGTTTCACTTATAGGTTGGAAATGTGCTACCTTTCTTAGTTGATCCATAATAACCCAAATAGTTTCATTATTCTTAGTCATCTTTTAGAAACCCACCACAAAATCCAATGTCATGTCACCCTAATACCATTTTGAGATAGGCAACAGTGGTAGTCAACCTCCAGGTCGTTGATCGTCCGCCTTCACCTGCTAATAGGTGAAGCGTATTGTCACAAATCCTACTATATCCATTTTCATGTCCGGCCACAAAAACTATCATTGTAGGTCATGGTACATTTTGGCTACACCCAGATACACCACCAATTTCGATCCATTAATTTCCTACATGATCTCCACTTGCATGCTCTTAGGTACCACTACTTGATTCTTCCAATGGATGATCTCATCTTCATCTATCAACCAGACTGATGATGTCTCCCCACCTTCAATGCTTTCCGTCAAGGCTATAAACTTGGGATCCTTATACTTTCTATCCCTGATCCATGTCAAAATAATCAAATCCAGTATAAATAAAACCAGAGTCATCTGCTCCTGACTCTCCTGAACCACCACATGCATTTCATCCAAGAAGGCCATCATCTTCCACTCTACACTCAACTCTTAAACCATATGAGTCTAAGCTTTTCTACTTAACCCATCAACCAAAATATCTTCCTTTATGAGCATATATTCTAGTTCAAAATTCAAATAATGCATATATTCAACTCATCTCTACTACCAAATATTAATATCATGCTGTGAAAATATACACTTCAATCTCTGGCGATCTGTGTAGACTGTAAACTTTTCTCCCAAAATATAGTGTAGCCAACACTTAAGAGCTTAAACCACTATTACCAACTCAAGGTCATTCATAGGGTAATTCCATTCATGAGGCCTCAACTAGAGAGATCCATATTCCACAACTCGATCCCCCTAAAACAGCATAGCTCCAAGTCTGATACTAGAAGCATCAGAATAAACTATATACTCCTCACCTGACTCTGGTAGGATCAAAATTGGTGCAGATGTTAAGTGCTTATTCAAATTCTGAAAATCTCTCTCATAAGACTCTATCCATTAAAACTTTACTCCCTTTCTTTCAAGCCCGAAAGTGGTGCTTCCAAATGGAGAAATGTCTTGTATGAATCTCCAATAATATATAGATAATCCTAGTAATATTCGGATATCAAAAACATGATTGGGATTCTCCCATGAAACCACTACCTAAACCTTCTCTGGGTCCACTGACACACCTTCCACTGAGATGATGTTCCCCAAGATGTGTACCTGGTCAACCCAAAACTGACAATTAGATAGCTTGGCATATAACTGATTCTCTCTTAGTATACCTAGGACGATGCCAAGAAGTTGGGCATGATCATCATGAGTCTTGGAGTACACCAAGATGTCTTCCACAAATATCATGTTCATAAAATCCATAAACATTGTTGGTGAATTTTTCTACCCAAATAGCTTTACTCCAAACTCATAAAGGTCATACCTACTTCTTAAAGTAGTCCCTAGTATATGAGAATTCTGTAATCTAATCTAATGATACCCTGATCTCAAATATATCTTTGGGAACACACAATCTCCATTCAATTGGTTAAAAATAACATTGATACGTGGAAGATTATATCAGTTCTCCATAAACATTTTGTTCAACTTCCAATAATTGACACACAAACATAAACATCTATCAACCTTTTTTTTTGAAAAAAACTGCTGATCCCCCGGGTGATGTACTTGGATGGATAAATAATTTATCCTCTAACTCCTATAACTAATTATAAAGATCTTGAAGCTCACTTAGTTCCATTCTATACGCTGTAATAGATACTGGCTCATCCCCCAGCATGAGATCAACAGTGAATTCTACATCTCTCTCAAGTGGTATCCTTGATAAGTCTTCAAGAAATACTTCTTGAAGTAGTTTCACTACTAGTGGAGGGATGTAATTTCTAACATGCTCGTCATCCAAAAATATACTACAAACTTGGGTTGTGAGATCTCTCGATTGCTGATTAATTGACCCTGGTCATCCTACATAGATATCCCACTCTCCCACATGAATGAAATTTTCTCCCTTAGGAGATATAAATGTCACTCTTCTACATTAACAATCAATATGGGATTGGTAATCAACTATCCAGTCCAAACCCATAATTTGGTCAAATCATGTTATATCAAAAACATAGAGATCCTATAGAAAATTATATTCCCAGATCTCTATTGAACATCCCTTGCATACACATATATCTCTAGACCTCACTCCCAAAAGTTGGTCTATTTTCATTACCCTATTCAAAAACACCACTGTTAGGATCAAACCAGCAACAAATTTTTCATATATAAAGGAATGAGAGCCACCAGTATCAAATAAGTCACTAGAAAAATTAGATTCTACTAGAATAGTACCACTCACAATCGATGGTCTAGCCTCTCTATCCACAAGTGTAGGTTGGGATTCATGTAACTATGCCACCCCTCTTCCCTTTGATGATGTTTAACTCCCCAGATTAGAACCACTCTGATTATGTGAGAACTCCTACCCAGAATCACCACACCCACTACCTCTACCGCCTTGTCCAGTAAAACTCCATTTTCCAGCCCGATATGGTGTAGAAGATCCCCTTCCCATACTTTGACTCTATGTAGCTACTCCTTTAGTACCAGTCTATCGTTGTGACCTATATAATTTCTATATATGTCCCATCTTGTCACAAGATTGACAATATTCTGGTGGTCAGGAACAGCATCGACAATAGTCTCCCAACCTAACACACTGATGACAGATCCTCCCAATAAGGTCCTGTCTAACTAACCCTCCTATCTAAATACTGTACTTCCCACTACTGTGGCTAATGTTTTTATAATGGTGCTACCAAATCATAGAATCCATACCTCTTAATAATATAGTAAAAATTACATGTCTATCATTGGAAGCCTCCCTCGGGTTCCGTTTAATAATAAGAGCATGATCTACCACTTTCATAAACTTTTTCAGCCTAAAGATATTCACCTAGGACTTAATCTCACACTGAAGTTCATCCTGAAAATGTTTCATTTTATCTGCCCCGTCTTCTACTAAATTTGTAGAGAAGTGCTATAGATCTATGTAGTGTCTAACATAGTCCATCACCAATATACTCTCCTAGGTCATATGTAAAAACTAATTATCTTTCTCTTATCTCAATATATTTGGATAAAATTGTTCCAAGAACCTCTCCAAGAAGTCCCTCCATAACATACCGTCATTCTGTCTAGTTAGCGCCTAAAATTCCCACCAGCTCATCACAAATCCCTATAGAATATAAGCATCCAACATTTCCCTTTTTTCTGTCAGACTCTCCAAATGGTCATGTATTTTCTCTATGAAATCAACAAAAAATTCAGTTCCTTTGGGTCCACCCTCTCAAATAAAAGTCAAAGGGTGCTGTAACTAAAACTCCCTTATCAACTCAAACATACTTTTCGCAACTCTACTCATCCTGGGTCTCTTCCCATGAATTATATGAATTGAGAGAAATTATCTCGAAACCAATCCCCCTCGTATTCAGTTGGCATGATCGGTGCCTCTAATTCCATAACTGGAAAATCATTCTGAGGCACACCCCTTGGTCATCCCTTAAACAATCATCATGGAGTTATACTCTCTCCTATGATAAACACGTGTCTCAGGTCTCATAATAGAACTTTATAAACTTTATGTAAGATGAAGGAATCACAACAATCATTTTCCCCAACCTGACCACATGGTCAAAACCAAGGCTCTATCACTCCCCTTAACCATCCTAGTCCTAGGTTTTGGTTTACAAGGGTAAACACATTATCATAATCAATTTTCTTATTTATACACACAATTATTCTCATTTCACATCATTTTTTCCAACATTTTTCAATTCATGTTAGGCACTATTTTTCATTTTAATATCATAAAAAAGGTAAATAGTTCAATTTTAACAACTTACCATAACCTGTTTTCTTGTGCATGTCTAAAATGATGCATGTCACAATAACCCGGAGTACCTAGAATGATACATAGAGAATCAACTCTCAATCTATTCTTAGCCATGAATCAATAATAAAAAATTCTTAGAAATAATTATCAAATCAAACCACAAGTGTGTCACCCAATGTGAAATAATATTCAATTGTAAGATAAAATAGAAATAACAAAATTATCACCTTGAGTACTTTGGTTTTACCCTATATATGGGTTTGAAACACCCCTGCATGATCTCATTACCAAGCCCTGAATATTTTTAGTCTCATATCTACATTTCCCAAAATATTAATGCAATATAATAAGAAAAAAACCTACCTTTAATAACACTTTTTTAACATCCCGACCCAGGTTCCACGTAGCAGGTCCCTGAGTCAGTTCGCCACATGACCTCAAGCGCACCTCCCCATATGCTAGACGTTGTCGACTAGTAGTGATTGGTTAGTAAGACAATAATGTAGAGACTATACCTCATTTATTAGAGTAAAACACCAGTATAAATAAATAAATAAACATGGAAGAATATATAACTAGAAAATTACTCATGTCACAATATAATCAAATAGGAAAAAATACTCAACTAAAAGGGAAAACATGATATGCCACTATAAGTGTCAAGTTCCTATAATGAAACTGAGAATGAATACACTAAAACTCTCCAAGAGGGTTCTGAACCATTTTTGGTCCCCTCATATAGGATCCATCCGAAATCATCAATCAATCCCATGGATTTTACCCTTATCCTATTCTGCAACAAAATAATCTATTTGGGTACCAATCAAAAAGTCTGAATAGGGTGTGAGTATAACTCAGTAGGCCACCACCAATGATGTCTAAAACCATTCCTGTCAAAAACGTGTATACCGTTCAATAATAAATATGTACAATATATAAATAACCAGCTATTACATTGCCATTTATTTTCATCAAACTTCATTAACTTCAGGGTTCCCAAGGAGACCAGTACCTCGATACTAGCTTTGTCTTGTGTCGAATCCCAAATTGTTTTCTATGTAATAACATATCTTAATACCTGCTTATTTATGAATCTTAAAGTATTAAAAGGTGCTATGATATCTTAGTACGTGATTCGACTCATTCCAGAGTTCGAATACTCTCATGTGAGGCCATAACTCAGTGTTCCAATATTTCAAATCATTAATTTCACATTTATATGCCACATTTCCAAAGTTACCGATATCAAAAATGTAAGTTATATGACCATGTTACCATACATACTCCTCAATAAAATGATTGTGTTCCCAATCTCTTACCCATAAGAATAATGACCATGTTACCATGTATACTTCTCATTAGAATGACTATATCCCCATTCTCTTACTCATATGTATGATGACCATGTTACCATTTGTACTTCTCAATATTTAATGACCATGTTCACATTCATTTGCACATAATTAATTCATAATTAATTATCCACATCAATCCCATTACTAATTCAGTAATTATTTAAATACAACAAATCCATTATTTAACTCAAATGTTAACTAAACATTTCAATCATCAATAATCAATACGATGAATTAAACAATCAATGTCACAATTCCTATTCCAATAATCACTTTTTCGTGAATTAATTATTGAATTCTAAATCTCAACTCGTCGTAAATAATCCTGCAATTAATTATCTAGATCATAATATCAAAGCACATAATTAATTCACAATTAATTATCTCAGTTTAACCAAGTTGATATCTCATAATTAATATACTGATTAATTATCTATATTACAATCCCAAAATCTCATAATCCATTTCCCAAATTAATTATCTAATAGCGCATCCCCTTAGTCCCGTGATTTATTCCTCAACTAATCATTTAATTCAACAATGCATCGAAAAATCATTTGTTCAACCTTATTAACCCAATTTAAGAAAATAAATTAATAAAGGAAGCTAGAAATTCTATAATTTTTCATATATGTATCAAATCCATGTATATGGAAATTAGGTCTTATAACACCTACCTCAATTTTTGGAGAAACGTTCACTGAACTAAAATCCCCAAAACCTGAGTAGTGCAATGACGTAGATATGACTTTTGGTTCTAAATCCCTAAATGAAGATCAAGGATATCGAGATCTTATCAATCTATATATTTATCAATAATATTTTATCTAGATCTCACTGATTAGGGTTAGATCTAAATAATGAAAGAATAAACTCCTCCAAAAAATCTAGGAATGAGAGAGGATAGGAATCGAGATGAGATCCACTTACTGAGAAAAGATAGAATCTTATATTTGCGATTTGGATCTTGAAGAACGGAGGTAGGGATACCTTTTAACCCCTCCACAAAGATCTAGGATAACCCAAAATTGTATATTATGGATCCAAGGTTTAATAGAAAGTGTTTTGGGGGTTTGGGGAATTTGAAAAATAATTTTAGGGTTAAAAGAAACCGCGCGCATGGTTTCTTGGGGTTGGACGCACAGTTTTTTAAACCATGTGTCAACCGTGCGGACCTCTTGTTTGGGGTAACACACTTTCCTAGGTTTGTATCCATAGTTTTTCAAACCATGTCCCAACTATGTGAACCTCTCTTCCTTGGTTCACACGGTTACCTAGGTTGGGCACATGGTTTACCCTAACCATACGTCAACCATGTACAGACCTTTTTTTCTCAAAATTTCTTAAAAACTCCACCAAAAAACACCCCCAGACAAAACTCCAAAGAAAGGTACATAAATAAGAATTACATTTACCTGAAATACCACCTGAGAAAACTCTAGAAAAGGTCAGGATCTTATAGTAGTCCATGTGACCTTTGTACTTTCTATTCTCTCTTTTATGGAGGATGAATTATGAACCCTTTTGAGATGTGGGATTTTAAACATAATAATCATCAAAAAATATTTCACCATGGTCAAGTTTGACTTTTCATGATCTAATTCAAATAAGGTGGGGAGAATGTTACACCATGGAAATCTAAAGTTAGAACGATTTATTTGATAGTGTGTATGACCCACGACACCAAGTGCATAATGTAATATAATATTCATATAATTTATAATATATTTAATATTTAAAATAGATCCTATATATTTAAATGCATTAAAAACTGAGTTATCAGGAATTACACACAAGATAGACCTTCCTCGATGTCTTACGTCATGCACAAGACCGAGTTTTACAGAACAATAATATATTATTAAAATGTATTTTTTTTAATATAATAAGTCATAAACTAATCATAACGGATAGTATTAACTAACTTATTAAAATTTATGGTTTATATAAAAATAAAATAAATTCTTTGGTTACTAATTAATGAGTAATGAAAATAACAATCAATTGGATATAAAAAGAAATATTGTTATTCTTATACTTCGAAGGGAGTTTTGTCTTAATAAACATAATTAATTACAATTAGTTAATTATTTTAATTAAATATATATTATATATTCAATAAAATATTTTTTTATATTTATCCATTTTTTTTTGTTATTCATAATATAAGAACAGACCATATTTTACACATAAAAACATATATTTTTATTAAGTCAATTTCGGATCTTTTTAATGGAGAACCCATTTTAAATATCAATTGAGACACTTTAATTGATTTAATATGTGAAAATAAACTTCAAATTTGAAATACAAACATAATAATTTTGTTAGGGTGAATTTTTTATTTTTTTCTGAAACATTTCATTTTTTAATGAATAGTTAAAAATACGTAATTTTAGTTCCAAACATATTTTTTATATAATTTATTTATATGGTTAAATTATATTTTTAATTAATTTAATTAGATATTATTTTTATAAATTTATATAATTTATTTCATTTGAATAAATTTAACTTTGAAATTGATTATAAAAAATAGAAAACTTTGGGATGTTTTTACATTAAAACCCCACATTGTCGTCCTGCCTCCGAGATTCAATTTCAATCAAAATCTGAAAATTATATGATTTTAATTTAGAAAAATGGATTATTTATTTGTAATTAAAATAATTTATAATTTATAATAGCTCCAAATTTTTTTGACCAAAAATATTAGTGAATGTGATTAAAATTAATTACAATGATTAAGGTAAATTTAATATTATTGAGTGAAAAAACCATAACCGTAAGGCCCAAAAAAACCTATAAACTTCTCCAATAACTATTTTATAAAAATATTTCGAATTTATCCTCTCTTGTATAAAACTTTTACTATTATTGGATCCTCTTTCAACATGAAAAATGTGCATGGAATTCTTTTGTCAAAATATTACAAAAGTGACACTCTTCCTCCCCTATTAATTGACATCCTCTCCTCCCACATCCGCATACCTATCAAGACACTTTGAATTGACCAATATATACCCAAATATCTCCTAAAAATCTATATCCTCATCATAGAAGTATCACATTGGGAATAAATAAATCCAAATAATCCTTTGGGTACAAACCAAAAGAAGTTACCCGATTAAAAGGTAAAATCTTCTCTCAAACCCTCTAGTTTTATTTCCATTATACAACCCATAAACCATTATTTTTATGTTAATGTAAAAAACAGTATCTAAAATATAACAGTATGTTTCTACTCTAAGGGTTAGAACAAAACTTACATAGAATTTCATCTAATGGGTAAAAAACATATTGTTTCTATGTACAGAAAACTATTGCCTCACGAAACAATGATTGTTAATTTTTTCCTTTACTGCCTATCATGGTGGCCATTATGATGGAAACTATATTTATATATTATATATATGATTTTTTTTATACTTATTTAATTTTTTTATTACCCATACAATTAAAATTTTTCATTTTATTTTAATACAATAACATGGTTTGAGGAAGTGTAGACTACCGCCCCCACGAAGCGATGTGATTCATTCACTATATAAATGGAATGTATAAATGATGGTTTTAATTAAAAATATGTGACATAAAAAACTATATATTATATTCATGACATAATTACCTTTCTCTAAATATAATATATATATCATTTTCTTTGTTACCCATTCACACACAAACTAATAACGTCATTCTTGGACGTATGGATTACCGCTCCCTCAACATGTTGTGATTCATATTACATCACCATAATTCTATATATAATTAAATATGATTAAATAATATTTAATTTATTATATAATGATAATTATGGAAATATATAGTATTATTTACCTTCTTTCCATAATTATCATTGAAAAATGAGAATGTTACTCATGTGTACGTATGGGTTACCATCTCCATGAAAGTAACATTGGTTCATTTTTTATAACCATATTTAATGATTGGTTTTAAAAGTATAACTGATTTATAAATAAGATAATTATTTAATTATTATTACTTTTTATATGTTATATAGTTATCCCTTAGACAATAGTTGACCTACCAAAGATTTTTTTCGACACATAAACTGAATTATGTCAAAATACCCGACGCAAACATAATTTTTTAAGTCATTGTATACAACATATTAAAAAGTAAAATAAAAGTAATTATAAAAATTAAAATGGTTCTAAATAAAGTATCAAATTAACATAATCATATTATTCAAGAAGTTAAAGGACATTCACTTGGAAGGAAACACAAGGTAATGGATTCTCATCTCACCTTTTTATATTTGTGAGATAAATGTAATATTCTCCACTTGAATATTATGTGTGGTGTATCTAATGAACCTATTATTATATTATATCGTTAATCATTTTATTTTAATGGTATTTTAAGCTTTTATTTGATTTTATTCCATTGTGAGGATTATGATTTACAATTTTTCAATGTGGTGTGGGACACTTTGTAATTTTTAATTATTACTTTACTCAACAAAAAATTAATGAAATTTCAATGGTATTTACATTAAACAAAATTATATGACCATTATTAAATAAAACCTTTAATTTTCTCTCCTATGGTTATTCAGGACCATTTTAAAGTATTATTACCATTTTTTCACTCTTTGGTACTCAATTTTTTTTTCTGAAAACCCAATATTATTTCTCTCTTTAGTCAAATAACTTGTTTTCTTCTAAGAACCATGTTTTATAAATATTATTTTAAAAAAAATTAAAATTATTAGGTAAATAAATTTTTACTCTTATTTATTTTACTAATGTTTTCAAAGTAATCTTCTTGTTACTTTATGAACAATACATTTTTCTAACCTTTTTATTGAGGAAAAAAGAATATTATTTTTACCTCATATAGAAAGTACAGATTTACGCACCTTCATTTTGTTGATATTTCGTTTTCATGATTAAAAGGTTACTTTTTAAATAAAATTTTTTCAAAATTTATTTTCAAACAAAAGTTTTTTCAAAAGTTTTTCCAAAATAAAGGATATTTTACTTAATGATGTTTTTTAAAAAGATCATTTTATTTTTATTCATCAATGAAAACAACCCTTTTTAACTTGGAATATATTTTATTAATACCATCATTATTCATTATCTGGATCATTTATAATTTATTTTTCCAAGTATAGTATTCAAATTACCTTACTTTAATCATTTGCTATTCCCCTTGAAATATTCAATCTCTTATGATCATTGAACATTGAATTTTCCCCTAATTATCTATTTCATTTATCATGGATATTAATATTTATAAAATCTTATACCATTTTACATTCGGTGTCTACTTTTATATTTATTTTATTATCTTGTGGAAATATCAATAATTTCAAATTATTTATTCAGTATGTGTATTTGATAAGGAATATTATTTATTTTGACTAATCGAGATGAGGAATTCCTTGGACAAGCAATGGCACGAGGATCCAATACTTTATATAGCTCTTCTATGCATCGTGTCACACCCCAATGTTTTATTTTGCTTTTATTTTCATTATTTCATCACTTCGGTCAACCTCGTCGAGGTTCTGGTCTACAATTATCGATATTTGATGTTTTTTTATCAGGATTTGGATCTGTGCGCGGTCACCGCATGGTGGGCGGTAGATGCACACTTTGCTCAGGTGTCGTGTAGATGGTCTATCGGTTGAAAGGAACAACTTTTTATGCAAATGAAATAAGTAAAACATTAAAGCATAATTATAATAATTAATTATGGTGTAGATAATAATATTATTATTAAGAATGGTTAAGGATATTTTTATAATCTAAATTGTGCTATTAGTATAATTACCAATATATTTTAACTTAATTGTAATTGTTATTATTATTATTATTATTATTATTATTACTATTATTGTATAAATATTATTATTGTTATTAATATGAAAAAAAATGAAGCAGCAAACCCTACCCCCTTTTTTTGTTGACCCATCCCGTCGCCCCCTTTTTCCCTGCTTTCCCCTCTGCGTAGCGGCACTGTGCCCGAACCCCATACCCCCCTTTGCGTTTTGCCTGGCCTCCGGTGTTTTTTCCCCGCCGCCCTCGCTTCCCGGCTCTAGCTTTCCTCCCTATGCGTTCACCTCCAGCCTCGCCTCCGCCTGTGGAAGCAAGTCGATCCCTCTCCAATGGTGGCGCGCTCGGACCCCCACTACTTCCTCCTTCCGGCAGCCTGTGCGTGGAGAACCTCCGCTCATCCCTTGCTCCGGCGGGCCGACCTCGCCGCTCTGAACCCCAGCTGCCTCCTCTCTTCCGGCGCCCCATCCCTGTTCCAGCAAACATCGCCCCTCCGAGATCTGCCGCCTCCCCTCGATGTCCACTGCCCAGCCGGCTCCACCCTCACCCGCCCCCTGCTCACATTCCAACCTCGCCTCTCAATCCGGTCACACCTGCCATCCCGGTCTTCTGTTGTCCGGTGGTGTTCCGACGCAAATCATAGCGCCTCCACCTTCTCCCCGACTGGCGGTTTCCTCTTCATCTCCATTGGTGCGATTTTCTTTTGATTGTGCGTTTTTTTCCCTCTATTTGACTGAACATAAATCCCGAAGCTGGTAATTTGTTTGACTTTCTCGTTGTCTAGGGTGCGCATTTGATCCATGGGTTATTAATTTTCCTTCTGTTGATGTTCTGTTGCATCTGGACTTGTTCGAGGTAGAAATTCTTCATTTCCCGCACAACCCATGACACATGTGTGTTTTAGATATTTTTTTAAAGCATAACCTGCATCTCAATAAGCAGCGTTGCTGATTTATTGCAGTGTTTTTTGTTGGTTAAAATTATTAAAAATAGTATTGGAATGTGTCTCTTATTATGTGTAGGTGATTCCATATATAATAATGTTATTTGATGAACTATTCTAATTGTATATCTGGTTTAGCATGTTTAGCATTTTGAGCCATGCATTAGATTTTAGAACTGTTGATTAATCTTTTATATATATATATAGTGGGTTGTTTAATTACGAAAATGGTTTCCTTAATTTTTAAAAAGTGAATTTGGTTGTGCGTGTGGTGTTGTTTATGGTTTGAAATATGTGAGGATAGTTTTTAAAGGGTTTGATATATTGTGTGTGCAACATTTTTTTGTGTCTCCTGTGAGTAGTTTATAAGTTTGAATAACTTATTAAATCAAGGGGTTGTTGAAAATTGGTTTTATGTCATGTGTTGGTTTTAAAAGGTGTTTTGGGTGTCTAAAGTCGTGGGTCACTCTTTGGAAATTGTTTTTCAAATTTTAAAGTGGGTTATTAAACAGTGGAATCAATGCGAGTTATGTTTCGAAAGTAGGTTGAGGTGGTTATTTTGTGTTATTTGTTTGTTTGGATTGTTTTAAGTCGGTGTTTATGTATTTTTGTTATCTTTGCGTTTGCAGCGCGTTAACAGGGGTTTTTCAATGCTCATACGATCGTCAGCTTGTGCGCACGCTTGTGCGCCCATGCAAGGCGCGTTGCGTCGTTGTGTTTGGACAGTCAGGTGAGGTAGGTCCCCCATTGCACTCACCATTAAATTTAGAATTTATTAATTGCTTGATGTTTTTGTTAATTTTAATGAAAGATAAATAATATTAGATAATTAAAATTTAAATTATTATTTATTGTGAAAAGAACCGTTTATTTTATACCGAACACCTAGAACATTTTCTTGACGGGTAGACACCCAATTTTGAAAGAGTGCCCATTTGGCCTTTAAACATAATTCATGGAATTTCAAATGTACTTCCAGTTTTAAAGATAAATGATTTCTTCCAAACAAGTGTTTTGAGTTTTCTCGAGAAATGAGGTTTTGTTTTAAAATTTGTGAAGGTCCGTTTGGCACTTTAATAGAATAAACTATTTTGGAAAACCAATTCAGGGGTGATCTTTTGTGTGTATTGATTGCATGAGCTGTATGTGATGTTAGTGCATTGTCACTTCTTGATTTACATTGTGGACGCACCCCTCTTTTATTGCTTGTGTTGACATGGGAACCTGGCATATTGAGTGAATTTTCTGAGAACAATTGCTACACTAGTTTAGACCACGCACTGGCTAGTGGCCTCATAGTAGGGGAATACTGAGCTATTGCTGCTATGGGGATCGGGCCCCTCGGTTAGGCCATTCAGGGTTGTACTGGGTAGTATTATGGGCATTATGACGTCATCGAGTTATGGCATGCCTTCAGGATGAGTCACATGTATAGTATGTTCTGGATTGTTCACGATCTCCTTGGTTCGACCCATGTTTCTTTTAGTGTTTATTTGTGTGTGGCGGACGATTGAGAGGTCGAGTTCGGTTGCTGACCCATGTGTGCCGCTTTTACCATTTCCCTTAGGGTGTGTTGTGTGTGATTCTCTTTTTGACTAAAAATTAAAGTTGGATTTCTAAATTTTTCGCAAAATGTTTTAAAAATGAAATGCACCTATTTCTTTCAACATTAAACTTGTTCTAAATTAAACAGGGAAATGGATTGTTACTTGTTTCAGAAATGAAAGTGTGTGGAAACCATATTTTATATAATTTAGTTCAAACCTGTAATTGATAAATTCTTTATTTATTGGCATGTGCATTGGGAATAGAATTAGTCGGGCTTACCTACTGAGTTTTAATACTCACGCCTATAGTGTTTTCTTGTTTTTAGTTCTATTTCAGGTTCCAAATTCAGTTGTTCACTTGAGCGACGTTGGTTGTGGTATTGGAAAGTGACCCAAGGGGTCACATGGAGTTTTAGTCGTAGTCAGGTTAGTGGCGTTGTTGGTTTCTCTTTCTTTTTTTGCATTTGTTCCATTTTCTTCTGCTGATTATTTTTTTTATTTGGGCCAAATCGTTCCCACCTGTTTGCTTTTGATGCCCGACACTAGTTGCCAGCCCGTGGGGATCGGGAACGCCCTTCGGGCCATGTCGCGAGCCGGCTCGGGTGACCGGTTCAGGGTCGAACCGGGTTGGTTCGTGACAAAATGGTATCAGAGGAAGGTTCTTGTTATTTTGGATGTCCGGTAGATGGAGATTAGGATTTTCGGGACTCGAGAGGTAGGTACGGGAAGGACGTCATGACCCCTCGCCCATTCCGCACCTCGAGTCACCAGAGGTAGTCTAGGAATTGAGTCCTTGTTTCGTTCTAGTTTGTTTTGGATTGAGGGATGACAATGGAGCTAAACCGATGTTACATCGTGATCTCACATGGAGTTGTGACCCATGTGGAGTCCGAGTACACGATTTGAATTCCTCCTAGTTGTTGACGATTACTTGGGGTATGACCCACTATCATGTCATCATGTTAAGTGTGGCCGCTAGTCCCTCTCTTCGGTGGTTTGATGCAAGTTGAGTGTCATTTTCGTTCTGGTTGGTGTAAGTGCGTTTTTTTATATGAAAAAGGGTTTTTGAAAATGAGACTAATTTATTTTATATAACTTTAAATTTATGAAATGGGTTTTAAAACTGAAAGCCTTCGGTTTGGAAAACCGTTGTTTGCATGGAAGGTGTTTGAGAATGGTTTGGGGTGAGACCTCAGGTACTCCTTATGAACTTTTGCACATGTGAGAGGATGTGTGGAAAGTGTGTGTTGGTGCGTATGAATGAAAGTGGATGGGGACATGTGCAACAGTTCATGAGATTACCTGGGTGTGTTTGAAATTAAAGGCTTGACCGTGTTTTCTAAACTAGCTTTTAAAGAGGAAAAAATGGGTTTGAGAAGTGATTTTGGTTTGAAAAGTGGATTTGGTATTTTGAAAGTAACCTTGAAAGAAGCTGGTTTTGAAATATAACGTGAAAAGAGGTTTTTGTGTTGTGTTTTTGGTTGTTTGGTTTCTTTTGAGCTGATTGTTTTTGGATGAGGGTGCTTTATTGATGTTGCTTCGATTGATATTTGTTTTTTCTTGGTGATATATATGTAGTTCAGAAATGCCGCCCAGAAAGGTCCCCAGAGTTGATGAGACATGCCCAGTTTTTGGTCCTTCTCGGACATTGTCTACACTTAACGGTGATCAGAGTCTGTTAAAGGTAGTTATGTGCTCTGAAGAGGTCAAGCGCGTTTTCAGGGTATTGGGAAGTCCCAAAACTATTCAGGTCCATGCTATTTTGGGTCTATTTGAAGGTCCAGCTTTGGATGAGTGAGAGTTATTCGCCCTGCCATCACCGCAAGCTGGGATGGCGTGGGTTTTCTTTAAAGACGTCTTCATCTAAAGATTTATACTTAAAGAAAAGGGAATATTTTGTGCGTATTCAACAAGGCCAACGGATGCTGAAGGCATATGTTGACCATTTCAGGGTGCTATTGTCCTTTTCTCCAGAGACAACGTTATAGGATTTGATGAAGATTTGCCTCTTTATCAGGGGTCTTTGTCCGGAGAACAAAGAGTGAATACTTCCTTTTTCGGAACATCGCCTTTGAGAGGTTAACACTTGTGGTGTCTTTAGCTGAGTTGGTCTCCGGAGTGCACACGGTTGGCAATCCACCGTATCCAGTTGCTCATGAAGGTGTTTTATCTGAAGAGCAGAGTGTGTCAGGTGGATTTGTTTCCAAAGAGTCCTCTGTAGTGGCTCTGACCTCCAGTTTGTCAGACCGTCTAACAGTGTACCGTCAGTATGGACGTTTGGGGAATGCAAGTCGTCATGTCACACCCCTCTGAAGACGTTCCATCATTACAGGTGTCTAGGTCATCTAGAGAAGTTTTGCAGGAAGCATCGTCCAAGGAAGACACTCTGACTAGAAGATTCCAGTGCCTGACTATGAGGCAGGAGATGCTTCAACCATCAGAGCCCCAGCCATAGGTCATGGTGTGAAGCTCGCGCGCAGTCAGGAGTTGTCGAAGGTGTGACGCCTCAGTTTGGGTTTCGTGTCCCGTGTTGGAAACAGAACATTTAAAGCCCTTCGGTTCTTGTCCTGCCAATGTTAAAGTTCTGGCGTTGTTGTAGGTTCGTTGTGTCGTCGTGAGGTTGGGATGAACATGTTCTTTTGTAATCCAAACAGTCTCGTTTGTCTGATTATGGTGTTTATGATCGTGCATTTTTTTTGAGGTATGTTGGACCTTGTGTGGGTTAATCTTGGTTTGGCGGTGTTCGTTTGGATATATAAAGTGCCTTCGGAGGAGTCCAGGTTTGCGGTTATGCTCGGGTTTACTGCTTTGATTAAGTTCTGCTCAGATATTTTTCTATCTTCTTCAGGCTTTCTTTGGTCTCAGTCGAGAGTTCCAAGTTTTAGCCGCGGTGTTGTTTCACTCCTACTTTAGAGGTTAGCCTGGATCGGTTGGGAGTTCCCACGTCGACCCCCTTCCCGGGGGGGTATGTTTGGGTGTAAAATGATTTGTGCATTAGTTGGGCTCTTGTGGTGGGGAGAACCCTCTCGTGTTCTCCTGTTCTCTCGTATTGTGGTTTCTTTTGGTCTCAGTCGGGCATTGACTCTTTTTTTGTCTATTTTTCGTCCGTGTGACTTTCTGGGGGCAGAAAGTGTCTGTGGTGGGGAGAATTGTCACACCCCAATGTTTTATTTTGTTTATATTTTAATTATTTCATCACTTCGGTCAACCTCATCGAGGTTCTGGTCTACAATTTCTCGATATCTGATGTTTTTTTTATCAGGATTTGGATCTGTGCGCGGTCACCGCATGGTGGGCGGTAGCTGCAAACTCGGCTCAGGTGTCGTGCAGATGGACTATCACTTGAAAGGAATAACTTTTTATGAAAACGAAATAAGTAAAACATTAAAGCATAATTATAATAATTAATTATGGTGTAGATAATAATATTATTATTAAGAATGGTTTAGGATATTTTTATTATCTAAATTGTGCTATTAGTATAATTATCAATAGATTTTAACTTAATTGTAATTGTTATTATTATTATTACTATTGTTGTATAAATATTATTATTGTTATTAATATGAAAAAAATGAAGCAGCAAACCCTACCCCCTTTTTTTTGCTGACCCATACCGTCGCCCCCTTTTTCCCTGCTTTCCCCTCTACGCAGCGGCACTGTGCCTGAACCCCATACCCCCTTCGCGTTTTTTCTGGCCTCCGGCGTTTTTTTCCCACCGCCCTTGCTTCCCGGCTCGAGCTTTTCTCCCTCCGCGTTCACCGCCATCCTCGCCTCCGCCTGTGGAAGCAAGTTGATCCCTCTCCAATGGTGGCGCGCTCGGAACCCCACTATTTCCTCCTTTCGGCAGCCTGTGCGTGGAGAACCTCCGCTCCTCCCTTGCTCCGGTGGGCCAACCTCGCCGCTCCGAACCCCAGCTGCCTCCTCTCTTCCCGCGCCCTATCCCTGTTCCAGCAAACATCGCCCCTCCTATATCTGCCGCCTCCCCTCACTGTCCACTGCCCAGCCGGCTCCACCATCACCCTCCCCCTGCTCACGCTCCAACCTCGCCTCTCGCTCCGGTCACACCTGCCATCCCGGTCTTCCGTTATCCGGTGGTGTTTCGACGCAAATCGCAGCACCTCCACCTTCTCCCCGACTGGCGGTTTCATCTCCGTCTCCGTTGGTGCGATTTCTTTTTGATTGTGTATTTTTTTCCTCTATTTTACTGAACATAAATCTCGAAGCTGGTAATTTGTTTGACTTTCTCATTTTCTAGGGTGCGCGTTTGATCAGTGGGTTATTACTTTTCCTTCTGTTGATGTTCTGTTGCATCTGCACTTGTTCGAGGTAGAAATTCTTCCTCTCCCGCACAACCCATGACACATGTGTGTTTTAGATATTTTTTTAAAGCATAACCTGCATCTCAATAAGCAGTGTTGCTGATTTATTGCAGTGTTTTTTGTTGGTTAAAATTTTGAAAAATAGTATTGGAATGTTCCTCTTATTATGTGTAGGTGATTCCATATATAATAATGTTATTTGATGAACTATTCTAATTGTGTATCTGGTTTAGCATGTTTAGCATTTTGAGCCATGCATTAATTTTTAGAACTGTTGATTAATCTTTTATATATATATATATATAGTGGGTTGTTTAATTACGAAAATGGTTTCCTTAATTTTGAAAAAGTGCATTTGGTTGTGTGTGTGGTGTTGTTTATGTTTTGAAAGATGTGAGGATAGTTTTTAAAGGGTTTGATATATTGTCTGTGCAACGTTTTTTTGTGTGTCTCCTATGAGTAGTTTATAAGTTTGAATAAATTATTAAATCAAGAGGTTGTTGAAAATTGGTTTTATGTCATGTGTTGGTTTTAAAAGGGGTTTTGGGTGTCTAATGTCGTGGGTCACTCTTTGGAAATTGTTTTACAAATTTTAAAGTGGGTTATTAAACAGTGGAATCAATGTGAGTTATGTTTCGAAAGTAGGTTGAGGTGGTTCTTTTACGTTATTTGTTTGTTTGGATTGTTTTAAGTCGGTGTTTATGTATTTTAGTTATCTTTGCAGTTGCAGTGCGTTGACATGGGTTTTTCCACGCTCATGTGATCGTCATCTTGCGTGCACGCTTGCACGCCCGTGTGAGGCGCATTGCGTCATTGTGTTTGGACAGTGAGCTGAGGTAGGTCCCCCATTGCACTCACCTTTAAATTTAGAATTTATTAATTTCTTGATGTTTTTGTTAATTTTAATGAATTATAAATAATATTAGATAATTAAATTTTAAATGATTATTTCTTGTGAAATGAACCGTTTATTTTATACCGAACACCTAGAACATTTTCTTGACGGGCGGACACCCAATTTTGAAAGAGTACCTATTTGGCCTTTAAACATAATTCACAGAATTTCAAACGTACCTCTAGTTTTAATGATAAATGATTTATTCCGAACAAGTGTTTTGAGTTTTCTCGAGAAATGAGGTTTTGTTTTAAAATTTGTGAAGGCCCGTTTGGCACTTTAATAGAATAAACTATTTTGGAAAACCCATTCAGGGTGATCTTTTGTGTGCGTTGATTGTATGAGCTGTATGTGATGTTAGTGCATTGTGACTGCATGATTTACATTGTGGACGCACCCCTCTTTTATTGCTTGTGTTGACATGGGAACCTGGCATATTGAGTGAATTTTCTGAGAACGATTGCTGCACTAGTTTAGACCACGCACTGGCTAGTGGCCCCATAGTAGGGGAATACTGATTTATTGCTGCTATGGGGATCAGGCCCCTCGGTTAGGCCATGCAGGGCTATGCCGGGTAGTATTATAGGCGTTATGACGTCATCGAGTTATTGCATGCCTTCAGGATGAGTCACATGTATAGTATGTTCTGGATTGTTCACGATCTCCTAGGTTCGACCCATGTTTCTTTTAGTGTTTATTTGTGTGTGGAGGAAGATTGGGAAGTCGAGTTCGGTTGCTGAACCATGTGTGCCACTTTTACCATTGCCCTTAGTGTGTGTTGTGTGTGATTCTCTTTTTGACAAAAAATTAAAGTTGGATTTCTAAATTGTTCGCAAAATGTTTTAAAAATGCAATGCACCCGTTTCTTTCAACATTAAACTTGTTCTAAATTAAAGAGGGCAATGGACTGTTACTTGTTTCAGAAATGAAAGTGTGTGGAAACCATATTTTATATAATTTAGTTAAAAACTGGATTTGATAAATTCTTTATTTATTGTCATGTGCATTGGGAATAGAATTATTCGGGCTTACCTACTGAGTTTTAATACTCACGCCTATAGTGTTTTCTTGTTTTTAGTTCTGTTGCAGGTTCCAGATTCAGTTGTTTTCTTGAGCGACATTGGTTGTGGTATTGTAAAGTGACCCAAGGGGTCACGTGGAGTTTTAGTCGTAGTCAGGTTACTGGCGTTGTTGGTTTCTCTTTCTTTTTTTCATTTGTTCCATTTATTCCGCTGGTTATTTATTTTTATTTGGGCCAAATCGTTCCCACCTATTTTCTTTTGATGCCCGGCACTAGTTTCCAGCCCGTGGGAATCGGGAACGCCCTTCGGGCTATGTCGCGAGCCGGCTCGGGTGACCGGTTGAGGGTCGACCCGGGTTGGTTCATGACACATTGATAGGTTCTCATGAGACCGATAAGATATGAAAAACAAAATGGGTTTTTATCCATTGTTTTAAACACTCTTGTGAAAGGTCATTATGTTATGGGTTTTCATGTGCCTTATACATGACATCCATTTAGAAATCCTTTCCCTTATTTAGTATCAGTTATTATTCATCCCTGATATTTTTTGTCGACATATTTATGGATACATTTCATTTTTAGTTCAATGATTAAATGGAATGTGTTTCCGTTTCATACCTTGACATATTTATTTTTTCTTGTTGAGATATTTTAATTTTAAGTGTTTTCATTTACATTTCTTTATTTATTATTCACTTACATTTTTTCCTATTGATTACATGGCATGTGTGTTCATTTTTTTACCCTTCCATTTTAATTTATTCTAATTGATTCATTATTGTTTCTACTATACTTTACCCTTACTAAGTAATTAAGATCACCCTTGTTAAGTTTATTTCCCCAAGAATCTAGGAATATTACTACGAAAAATATATAGGGAGTTACTAGATGGATTAGAGTTATCCTCAATGTTATTTATAGATAATGAAAAAAAATTAATTGGTGTATTATTTTTTAATAAAAGAACAATGTACGTATCTTTTTTACCATGACTACTAAACTCTTGGTCTTTTGGGATTTTATTCCTTGTAAACATGATAATTTAATTGATAATAGAAAATGGATCCATGATATCAAGGGTCAAGTCACTATAATGAGAGTCCATAAGATGGTAGATGGAAGCAACAAATAGAAAATATTATGTCTAATTGCACCAGTTAGCTGGTGTCCTTCACCAACTAGATGATGAAATAATTCAAAAACCAATGATAAAAATCCCCTTCTCCCAATATAATAATGACCCAAAATCAAAAATAAAAATTCAAGATAGGTATTATACCTATTTTTATATACCAGGGTGTGACATATACTTTTATAGGTATAATTCACACTTACAAAACTTGGCATGCAGTTACTTATTTCTTAAGGTGTTAAATACTATCCACAAATAATCTTCATGCTCTTCCTTTCTATTCTAATATTTTAGAATATCATCTATGAATAAAACCAAAAAATGATTAAGGTGGTATCTAATAATTATTCATTAGATCCATTGATGTTAAGGGAGCATTTTTAAGACTAAATTTCATCATTATAAATTCATAGTGTTTATACGTCATTCGATAATTGTTCTTGAGAATATCCACCATATTGAAACATAATTGGTAATATCAAGATAAATGTTCAATCATTGAAAGGTATTGATCTCATTTGAGTTGATCTAATAGTTCATAGATACATGGTAGAGGATACTTATTCTTGATCATTATTTTATTAAGATCGTGATAGTAAATGAAAAGGTGCATTAATCCATCCGTATTTTTGAAAAATAGGACTATTAAACTCAATAAGATGTTATTGGACATACAAATACCTTATCTAGATTATTCTAATGTTTCTTCTTTAATTACTCCAATTCAATTAGATTCATAGTATATGGACTCATTGAGATATTCTTGGATCAATGAATGATTTCAATCTACACCTCAACCTCATGCTCTTGGGGAATACTAGGAAGTTCATATAATACATTAGTATACTCCCACACAACAGGCATGTCACCAATATTGACTTCATTACAAATAATTTGAGCCAGTAGTCCATCATTTTTCTGTATAATGAATCATATTATAGAATTTAGTTCCAAAAAAATTTCAAGATCAACCTTACATTGATATTTGATAATAGTATTTTTCAGGATATGAAATTATATTTTTGTATTCCAACAATTAATATACACACTATGTAATAAAATACAATACATTACCAAAAGTAACTCAAATTATACAAATGGGATAATAAGTATATATTCATTAAGTATACTTCCATAAATTTTGACTTTAAAAGAGTTACATATCTTTATTTTTGGGACCACTTTGTGTATGGAGATTGTGTTTGTTGTCAATAGTTTTCAATACTAATCAAAATTAATAAAGAGATGAATAATAAGTAAAAGGGAGAGAAAAATTCTCATTTTGACATTAAAACATTCATTTCAGGGTAACTTTAATGTATTGACAACAAAATACAAAGGGGGAGATTATTGGGACCACTTTTTGTATGAAGATTGTATTTGATGTCAATAGTTGTCAATGCTAGTCAAAATGAAGAGAGAGATTAATAATGACTCCAAAGTTAATGGAGATTGGATGAAATAAGGATGAATGGAGAATTGTTATGAAATCATAGCTTTTTATTTCATGCTTGTAAAATTATCAATGAAGTAAAATTAGAAAATTTATGCACTGATCTTAAAGTTCAAATAACTTGTGTCAAAGATGACACGTTGTTTACAATAATGAAGAATGGAGAAGTATCATCCATTTGAGGATGAATAGAGAATAAATGGTAATGTTTCGTCATCTGAAGATGATTTAAGTTATTTTGATGTCATTATCCATGTGATAACTTTTTTGGAATTCATATTCCCAAAAAAATATAATAAGAAAATGAATTAATGGTCATGAAATATTTCATTATTTCAAGAAAACCATGGAATATGATTTTCATGAAAGATTAACTATGAATATTATTTATTTATTTTTATTTCAAAAATATCATAAGTTTTTTAGAACTTGTGATGAAAGCCTTGTGATAGATTGGGGAGTAGAGAATTGTTTTTGATAAAGGAAAAAAAGTGGCATGCAATTCCAAAAGTGGTGTGCAAGTATATATGGCGTGCAAGTGGCTGTTGTGTGAAAATTAATATTTAAATATCATCACATCAAAATATGACAAAGAAAAAAGGAAATAAAGTGATTCACAAGTGATAAACTGGCACGCAAGTAATAGAGCATCCTTAAAGTGATGGAGCGGCATGCATGTCATGGAGCGGCGCACAAGTGGGTATGGTGCGCAAGTGTATGTGGCATGCAAGTCACCAAAATTCCTATAAATAGATGGTTACCCTCCTCGTTTTGGTATCCTCAATACTTAAGAGAAAATTTGAGCTCTTATTGTGGAAGTAGTAGAAATTGGTATGCAAGCAGAATTGTCACCCAAGTCATGAGTTATTCATAATGCATGAATGTAGGGAGGCACACAAGCAGAGTGGTGTGCAAGAAGAGTGGTGTGCAAGAAGAAGTGGTGTGCAAGTTGTAAGAGGCACACAAGAAGGGATTTTTGTTCAATAAGTGTGTTGTGTCTAATTCAGAAGTGGTACAAAAGTTGATATTTGTACACAATTGTGGCGTACAAGTAGTTAGTGGAGCACAAGTTGGGTAGGCAAGCAAGTAGGGATTGGTGCGCAAGGTGTGATTTGTGCTAAAAGTTCTTACCAGATTCTGGTCAACTATGATGATTCTATGTTGAGCTGGACTTTATTGTTTTAATAATAACAAAGAGAAATTGTGAATCTAGGAAGAAGAATAATAGTTCAGTGCAGTTGGTTTTTCACTGAAAGAGAAAGTGTTAATAAGAACAGGTTTCAGTGCAGTTGATTTTTCATTCACGAAGCAGAAGAAGAGGAGTGTTCAGCTTAGTGGTTTTCCACAGAGAAAGAAAGGGTTGGTTACTTTCATGTTTCTAAGTAAGTAACAATGAGAAGAAGAAGGATCTGAAATAACAATGTAGCACTGTAGCATCCAACGAGTCTCAATAGGTGGAAGATTCTTTTGTTGTTGCAAACTCTATTAAAAGAGAGAATACTATCTTCGAGGTAGTATAATGAACCATCTAGAGGCTAAAAAATACTTTCTACAATGGAATTATAAATAACCAGCAAGTATAAGGGTATATCCTACTCATTTAAATTTTGAAGAGGATTGTTTCCCTTCCCCCCTCCGAGTAATGGGAGAAACACTGGGAAGCGATTATTTCATTTCCTCATCCAAGTATAGGGAGCCACACTGACTGGCGGATTGTTTTACTAGTCAACCACTATAATAGTTACTACATTATAGTGGATAATTTTTTCACTTTTCATTTTCTTACACGGCAAAGATGGAGCTTCTCTTATGGAGTGGTGAACCTTGTAAAAATATCATGTCCATATTTTTACTACTTTCATATTATTGTATGCAACATGTAAAAGATAATAAGAGAATCAATATCCTAACAGGTCAAGAGGTATAGGAATGAAAAGTTGGAATTGGTTTAAAAATTAATTAACCATAATTCACCCCCACCCCCCTTACTGTTGGGAATATCCCAAACTGGTCTTCTCAATTGGTATTAGAGTGACAAGTTTACCTCTATTGTATTCACTACATTGAATATATTCCTTATTGTAGACTTAATATTATTTCCTGAGTCGATAATGAAATGTAGTTTTGATGAAGATTCAGCTATCTCTGAGCATAATTCTATATCTACCAAAACCATGATGAATAATAAAATGAAGGATAAGAGAAAGATGCATAAGAATTCCCTCTTATTTAAAGAATAAGAAGTATCTATATCTCCATGAATTTCTAATAATGAGGACATATCAAACATGGAAATTCATTAGATGGTGGATCATGTTTTTCCCAAGAATATAGAAATCCCACATACCTCTAGGGATCAAGAGATATGTGTTAGTACATTTGGAAATTATTCTCATGATTAAAATGTTATCACAAGTGTTGATGATCAATCTACAACATCTCAAGAAATAACAATTGATTGACTAATAATTATTCTGCATGGTATTCATAAGGAAATTTCATCCATGGTTTGTGGATCATTTCAATGCATGCAAGAAGATATCACTCAGCTGAAATAAGAAACTGATGTTTTGGAGAAAGGATTATAATATAAAATTTTTGAATGTTTAAAGATCTCTAGACAAGTCAGAGCCTTTAGAGAAACAAAGATGGTATTTGAAGTAATTTCTTCATAGTGACTCAAATATGTTAAAGAAAAAGAGGGAGTCAACAAGACTCTATAAGATAAGATCCATGCACTTGAAGATGAGCTAAAAAATATCAATCAAGTCAAGGAGGTATATTTGGAAGAATAATCCAAAAAGATCAAAGAACATGAATCTTTTTTATGAAAAAAATTAATGATGCATGAAGATGAGGTGTAAATATTAAATAAGGCTTTTAAGATAATATGACTATGATTGGAGACCAAAAATTCATCCCCAATATGAGTTGTCTAAAATTGGAAACTCATATGACCAATCTTGAGAAGACACAAATGGAGTCTCTACAAAAGAAGGAAACAGTTACTGCTAGTACTCAATTCTCACTAGAGGATTCTACTATCAAGAAACCTCTAACATGTGATAAGAAGATCATGGATTCACTCATTGATTTATCATAAGAATTTTAGTCAGTTAAGGTACCATCCATGCAAACTTGTACTAATGTTTCTAAAACTATTTCTATTAAAACTATAGGTTCGAATAATAAGTCTAAACAAGTATGGATGAAGAAAGGTGATGAGATGCCTAAAACGATGAATAGGATGGATAGGAAGAAGAATATGGAATATGGTTCCCCATATAGATCACAAAACATCAAGAAGTCAAGATTTGTAGGTAAATGCTGGTGATGCAACTAATTTGGGCATTGTTCACTAGATTGTTGGTACAATCCCTTAAATTTAAAATCATAGATAAATCCCATCTCACGGGGGAGAAATATAGAAAAGAAAAAGCAACATCCACCAATCTAGAAGAATCTATTTACTTCAAATATATTTGGAATGATGAAAAAAAATGTGATGTATTCAGTGGGAGTGATCACAAGAATGGTGCATGCTTATCTCAGAATGTTTTCAAAGAAAATAAGAAAATAAGACCATAGAGTCTAGAGAAGAGTGATGAATATATATTGAGATGTAATCAGAATTATGTTGCAAAAGAAAATTCTCTCAAGAGGATTTCAAGAAATAAAGATGAAAAGTCTTTAGTTTCTAAATCCAAGAAGTTAAATTATAGTGCATCCAAAGGAACTACTAAAAAGTATGCCACTCAGAAGAATCCAAGGAGAAGATCTAATCTTGATGCCTCAGTCCAAAATGACATATTGGTGGCTTGTCCGAAATATCTGGAAAGAATGAGAATGATAAAAGACGCACACGTTAAGTCCAGTTATAAAATAAAAAAAGGAGATTCTACATGAAAACAAAGAAGTTATGTGTGAGAGGTGAAAAAGGGTTGGTCAAACTATTAGAAAGTGCTTTTAATTTATTCTAGACCGACAAGAATTCCTGATGAAAATGAAATTTTCACCAATAGATTCTAGTGCTTTCAAATCTCTTTAATAAATAATTTCCACACATAAAGAGATAAAAACAATATTGGGGTCCACACAATCACAGTCAACATTGAAGATCAATTGTGAAAGTGTGAATCATGGAGCATCTTGGGTGAGAAAATCATCTCAACCTTATTGTTCACATTAATGGAGCATGGAGGATCCACCGTATTCCCTTAAATATTTGTGTATTGTATTTGTTTTTATCATACATGGAATTGAAAATAAAAAAATATCTCAGGGGGAGAACCTGAGATTCGGTGATGAGAAGTGTTCCCATGAGGGGGAGACCCATGAAGATACTGCAAGAGTCATTATCTAAATTAGTATCAATATTAGTTGATATAAAATTCATTTAATCTGAATATTTTCTAAGGATCATGTCATTGGAAAAGGTGTGTTATTTATAAATCTCTCATCCTTGGTTACTAAAAATAACTATCATTCTACAAAATGGGTGTAACAATTTTAATCAGTGATATAAGAAGAGTGAAAGTGTCCAAAGACCACTTATCCTATAAATTTCACTTGAATGTTTTTTTTCCTTTTACTCAGAGAGAGTACAGGAATTTATGTTTGATTATTTCATATCCAACTTATTATCCTAATCCTGGATTGAAAGTGAAAATCCCTTGAATACATGTACATGAGTTCTCATCTCATGAGGTGTCATATTCAGTGGGTAATGGAAAACTTTGTTGTCTAAATCAAATCCTCTTGTTTTCTACACCACGTATTTATCAAGTAGACATAGAGTGAAATGATTGATGGAACATTTCTTACATATTTACTGATACCCTCTCTAACATGAACTTTGTATTTCTTTTCAATAAGGGGGAGATAATGTGAAATGAAATTTTGAAAAGTAAGGAGGAGAGAAATAAGTAAACGGGATAGAAATATTCTCATTTTGACATTGACACATTAATTTGAGGAGAAATTTATGGTATTGACAAAAAAATACAAGGGTAGATATTTTTGGGACCACTTTGTGTATGAGGATTTTATTTATTGTCAAAAGTTGTCATTTCTGGTCAAAATGAAGAAGGAGATGAAGAATGAGTAAAGGGGAGAGAAAGATTATGATTTTGACAATGACACATTCATTTGAGGAGAAATTTAAGGTATTGACAACAAAATAAAAAGGGGGGTATTTTTGGGACCAATTTTTGTATAAAGATTGTATTTGTTGTCAATAGTTTTCAAAGCTAGTAAAAATAAAGAAGGAGATGAATAATGAATCCAAAGTTAATGGAGATTGGCAGAAATGAGGATGCATGGAGAATTGTTATGCTATCATAGAATTGGATTTCATGCTTGGGAAATTCTCCATGAATTCAAATTAAACAATTAATGTACTGATCTTAAAGTCCAATGAACTTGTGTCAAAGATGATACATTTTTAACAACAATGAATAATGGATAAGTGTCATTCATTTGAGGATGATTAGAGAAGAATGGTGAAGTATCATCGATCTGGAGACGATTGATGTTCTTTTGAAGCCATCATCCATGTGATAAGTTATTTAGAATTCATAATCCAAAAATCATAGAATAAGAAGAGTAATTAATGGTCATGAAATATTTCATTATTTTAAAAAAACCATGGAAGACGATTTTCATGAAAGATTAACTATAACAATGCTTTACTGATTTTTATTTCACAAATATCATAAGTTTTGAGAACTTGTGATGAAATCCTTATGATAGTTAGGGAGTAAATAAGTGTTTTCGAAACGGAAAAAAAGCATCATGAAATTATAAGTGGCACACAAGTGTTTTTTTTGTGCAAAGTCACATTTCTAGATCATCACATCAAAATATGAAAAATGAAAGAATTTGGTGCGCAAGTTCAAGAGTGGCATGCAAGTAGGAAGAGGCTTGAAAGTATCAGAGGTACACAATTTTATGTTGCGTGCAAGTCATATTTCAGCATCAACACATCAAAATATGACAAAGGAACGAAATTGGCATGAAATTGATAGAGCGACACTCAAGTAATAGAGTAGTGTTCAAGTGATGGATTGTCACAAAAGTAGGAATGGTGTGCAAGTTTGTGTGGTGCGCAAGTCACAAAAATACCTATAAATAGATGGTTACCCTATCATTTTGGTAATCTCAACACTTAATAGAAAATTTGAGCTCTGATCATGAAAGTAGTAGAAAGTGGCGCACAAGATGAAGTGTCGTTCAAGTTAGTAGTTATTCACAGGGTGCTCAAGTAGGGAGGCACACAAGAAGAGTAGTGTGCAAGTAGATTGATGCACAAGTATAAGAGGCGCACAAGTTTTAAGAGGCGTGAAAATAGTTATTTTTCTGCAAAAAGTCTATTGTCTCTAAGCTAAAAGTGGTGTGAATGTTGTGATTTGTTCACAATTGTGGATCCCATGTAGTTGGTGGCACGAACGCATGGTTGGTGTGTATGTAGGGATTGGTTCGCAAGCAGTGATTTGTGCTAGAAGTTCTTACCAGATTCTGGTCAACTGAGGTGATGATAATTTGAGCTAGAATTCATTGATTTAACAATCACAAAGAGAACTTGTTATTCTAGAAATAAGAATAAGAATATTTTAGTGTATTTTTTTTCACGGAAAGAGAAAGTGTGAAGAAGAGCAGGTTTCAGTGTAGTTGGTTTTTCATTGAAGAAGTAGAAGAATAAGAATACTGATCAGCTTATATGTTTTCTACAAAGAAAGAAAAGGTTCTTTACTTGAATGCTGCTAAGTAAGTAACAAGGAGAAGAATAATTTTATGGAAGAACAAAGTAGCATTGTATCATCCAATAGGTCTCAATGAGTGGAAGATTATTTTGGTGTTGAAAACTCTATTAACGGAGATAAGACTATCTTTAGAGGCAATATAAATAACTATCTAGAGGATATAAGATACTGTCTACACTGGGAGTTTAATGAACCAGTGAGTGTAAGGGTATATCCTACTTGTTTCAAGTTGGAAGAGGATTATTTCACGTCCCCCCTCCGAGTGTATGGAGAAACACTGGGAAGCAATTATTTCCTTTCCTCCTCTAAGTGTAAGGAGACACATTAAAAATTAGATTGTTTTCCAAGTCAACCACTATAACAGTTATTACATTATAGTGTAGAATCTGTGCACTGGTCATTTCCATGCATGAAAAAGATGTAGTTTCTCTTATTGAATGGTGAACCTTATAAAATTATTGTGTGCATATTTTTACAGCTTTCATATTATTTCATGAAACATGGAAAAAAGAATAAAAGAATCAAGATCCTAATCGGTCAAGAGGTATAGGGATAAAAATTTAGAATTGGTTTAAAAAGTCTTCAACTATGATTCACCCCCCCCCCCTCAGTGTTAGGCATATCCCAAACTAGTCTACTCATTTAATGTGGTCATCCTTTCACCAAGTGTTTTTATAGATAGTTAAATATCAAAAGTTTTAGGTGTTGATTTGAAATTCTTAATAAACTTATATAACATGAAAGAATATGAAAAACCAAAATCAAATAATGTATTCATAGATCTAGAATAGATAATGATTATACCTTTCATCACATCATTATCTTAATCTGACTAAGCGATAGAGATAGCATATACTATTCCTTTATACCTTGGTTTAGGAGGTTATTAGGGTCTATTATATTCATTATTTAGGGGATTAGGGAATTTATTTGTGTAATGACAAAACTCCTAGAATTTGAATCATTGAATTGTTGGTGGAACATTAGTTGGAAAATTATTTTTCTATACTGCATTAATTGTCCTCTTCATGCACTTACGATAATCATTATCTTTCTTTCCAATCTTACCAGACTTTAAATATTTTTTTTCCATAGAAAAAATTAAATGGGTGATTCCTCCTACATATTTTGACATGTGGGTATTTGAACATTATTTCCCACATGTTACTTAACATCAGATCTTCATTGTACTCTAATTTATATTTTCTCTCTCTAAAATAATGATATTCTCCAATTTTAATTTCCACCATCAGTAAAAATCAATAAATATCTTTATAGATTGAAAATATTTTTATGGATAATGATTTTTAGAGACTTAGATTTAAGAAACAAAAGAAATTATTGATTTTACTCTTAGGGCCAAAGATAAATCTATAGGCATACCTTGAAATCCTTATGAATTTTTACTTGTATGTTCCAATGGATTCATCCACATTTTTTGAACACTAATAATTCTATTTCCATATTTGTGTAAATATTTTGATGAAAATACTTGGGGAATAATAATTTCCTTACCATATCACATTACATAGAGTCTATATCATCCTTTTTCATTGTATTGTTAATATGATTCCACCATTAGTTATCCTCACCTTCAAAAAGAAAAAACGACAAAAACCCTTCGCATGTTACAAGTACTGGAAAAAAATATCTTTTACATAATGTTGATTCATTTATTAGAAATATGTTTATTGGGAGAGTCACTAAAGTAGGGTGGTTGTTTTCATATGAAATACTTGATTGAAAGTATCTCCTTTATTAAATAATTTGGGATCTCAACATAGTTTTCATTATTATTTTTATTTTTGGAGAGTTGATTCATAACCACCATAATATTTTATATCCTACCCCCATTCCATTTGGTATCTCATTTGGAATATCACTTCATTTCCAATAAAACTCATTGTTAAATTGGTTTTTCCATACTCCAGTCATTACATGAATAAAAAAAATTAAAGATAAGAATATTTAATTCAATAACCTTATAAATAGGAATATTATTTATTTAAAATGAATAAACCATAAATTAAATATATACCCTAACATCTAAATGTCAAGATTAAATCTAGGTTATTCAATATCAATTTAAAATTATGTTATCTAACCATATCATACATATGTTCTCAAATCTTTTATAATGGTGTGTAAATAGTATATGATCAACCAAATCATATCCCTCAAGATTTTCTATATAGGTGTATAGACTTTGGCCCAATATTCATACACTAATTGAGGATCAATTTGATACTCAACCAGACATTTTTAGGGTTATTAATAATAGGTGCATCTACACCATATTTATATCCATTTTCTGGTATCTAGAAGGGATGCAATGGCTTGGAAAATCGCGTACTCAAAACATTACCAAAATAATAGGATATTATCTTCTATTTAAACTGATATCTATGGTTCTCACTAATTTTCTATAACTCTAATACCCAAAAATAACTAAAATGATCCCCAAAAATAAATAAACCTTTCTCAGATGAAAAATGAGTGACCTCGGACCCACACTCCTAGTTCTAGCACTAAAAACACATTCTTTAAACGTATTATTTAATACCAATTTATATGAATCTAACTAAACATATATTTATTTTACATCATTTCCGTAAGTTAAACATTACATATCATTAATAAACACATAATCTCAAAAACAAAAGGTTTATTATCATTGAAAACTAGATATATAAAAGACTTATTTTATAATAATTGTAAATATTTCATTATAATTTATTCACACTAGATTCCTTTATAAAATTCTAAAAAGTTATAATCATCTTTATAACTTGGGGAATATAAATATAAGAAAACTTTGATCTTAAAAACTCATTAAGGGAAGACTAATCAGCATGTCATCAAGGGTTATATCATAATCATATGAGAAAACATGAGCAAGGGGGAAATATCTTCTTAAAAAGAACATGGAAAAATATTATTGACCCAAAATTCATGATATAAGGATATAAAATCTTAAATTAACAAATATATATATCATGATATAATAAACATTATTGATAAATCATAACCATAGGTATATGGAAAAGTAATTTAACATGCCTTTGAAATATAAAATAACAAATAACTTTAGCACAAACATAAGCATGGGGTATCATCATATTGTGGTTATATCCAAGAAGGATCACACTTTAGTATATGATCATATCCAAGAATGATAGACCTTTAATTTGTGATCATATCCAAAAATATTTAGCCATTAGTTTGTGAGAAATTAATGATATCTTACCCTTTAATTTGTGAGCATATCTAAGAAGGATCATGCAATATTATCTTATAAGATATAAAATCTTAACTCATGCATTAAAGGTATATATAGGACCCCACTCATAAAAATTTATCCTTGTGTATACAATTTTAAATCCATCATTCATCATATAATAAAAAAACCCATGGAAAACGAGTTTTATATCATATCCAAATAGTATCACATAAACAAAAATCATCAATTATATTGATTGATATTGAAATTAAATCACCCACAACGAGTGTTTCATATAGGGTGATTCATAAAACACAATTTCATAAAATTTATATCATTTAAATATGAATATGAAAGTAAAACCACAATAAAATATCTTTTACATAACACTTCAAAACATTTTCAGAAAGAGGTAAAATTAAAAATCACTTTCAAAAATAATTTTCAAATTTGTGAAGTGAAAACCCTTTTAGAACACCACTTTAAAATAATTCCAGGTAATATATCCTTTAAAGGCATTCAATTTTTTCCCATTGGAAATATGGAGGGGTAGATAAAAAAATATTAACTTGACAGTTAAATCATTTTTAATATTTTGAAATTATTTTATTAAAACTAGCATCATAATGACAGTGATGAATATTTAATTTTGAAAATAGATAATGATAAATTTGAATATTACCAAAAATAAAATATATTTTTATTTCATGATAATAAAGGATGACATTAGCAGGAAGAGTATAAATCGATATGGAAGATAATGAGATGACATGGATAGCATAGAAATTGTTCTTTACATCATCAACTTTTAAGAAGAAAAAATCATTAATGTAATTACCCATAAAATAGTAAATCCATTATAATATAATTAATGAATAAAAGAAATAAATATTTTCAAATAATATTTAAAGACAAATAATTATGACTCAAAATAAGAATTTGGGTTAAGAAAAAACCTTTTACCTCTTAAGAAATGCGTTAATAGGATCCAATTAAAAGATAGAGATTGAAATTTAAATTTAAATATAATTAATTATATTATATATCAAATTTTTAGTATACACACCTCTTAAATAATATTATTTTAATAATATAAAACATTTCTCAGAAAATGAAATTGATACAAAAACACCCTCATCTTTTTTCTCACTTAGTCAAAAATACTCTAACCCACTTATACCAAAAAATAATTATCTTATTAACATATTTCATGACCTTATTCATATATAATACATTTTATTAACATCCATTGTAATAATTTATTAAAAATATATTAATTTGTTATATTTTATTTCTGATATCATTTGTTATTAGCTTTCATTGTTAGTTTAGTACTAGTTTCGTAATAGCGGTGTTGATTCCCACTTATACATTCAAAATCCATGATTATAAGATAATTGTAAATAAAAGAATAGATTTTTTATAATTTTTTATAAATTTATAATTTCATTTAATATGTATTTTAGTGATGAGTCATGTCAACAAAGTGGCGATGAACTTGTTGTAGAATGTTTTAACGAAACAATGGGTGGTACAATAATAATAAGTTAAACATTAGAATACCCATTCCAGAAATATAAACCAAACATTATTTTGTCATTAGTTTAAAATGAAACAATTTTTTATGTTTTCATAGTTATCTATATTATAAATTTATATCATTTTTCAAGTAGATGGTTCAACTAACCCAAATAAGAACAAGTAATATTCTATCAGTGAGTATGGTTCATAAAGTTAATATTTTATCATTATGTGAATATTAAAAGAGGATAATGATATTATTTATATAATCTTAAGGTATTGAATAATATTATAATAGGTCTGGATATATATAAAATACTATAGTAAAAAAATACACCTTTTTTATGTACGTGATGGTCTACACATATGCACAGTCAACGTGTTTATTTTCTATAAATTGGGAGGATGATGAGGATTGGTTTATAATTTCAAAATCTCAATAATGCTATAAATTTAATTAATTTTTTAAATTTTAATTTAGAACCATCCATTTAAGATAGAAATTAAAGATAAATCATTTCATTCATGAAGTTGGTAGTCCACATGTATAAATGATTAAATATTCATTTTTCAAATGGTTTTCGAGAAAAGTGAAAAATGGATATTCCATATGGAATACCACATTTTTAATACATAAAAATTCCTTAAATAGTAAATATTTAATAATATAGAGGACCTTTTGATGTTTAATTTCATGAAAATTAATAATTTAATAAATAAAAAACATAAAAAATATTTCAATTAACTTAAAAGGATTATTCATAGATTACTCCTATGTAAATTTAACAATATATCATATCTTGGGGTCATAAATTAAAGAAATTAGTTATCATAAAGACAAGTAAATGATTAAACAGAGAAGATATTTATCATATGATCATGCAGGATAAAAAATGTCCATTATCGTAAGAACATGAGGAATGAAATAATAAAATGATCGCGAAGAATAACATGGAAATGTTGATACATCATAAAAATTATACATTCATAATAATGTCACTAATTTTTATCACCAACGTGTCATAAAACATAATTACCAAGGTATCATAAAACATTCCATCAATAGTGGTTAATTCATTACCCAATGCGTTAGAATTATTTTATAGTGCAACCTTTACATTTCTAAATTCATGTGTTACATATAGATCATAAAACAATTCCTCAATAATTCATAGAAAATAACAAACAGGTTTTATATAAAATTAATTAAATTCATAAATTCTTAAAATACATGAGCATTACATAATTTTTAACACATGAGAAAGGAATTATATTTTTATATTTGAATTCACAAATCAACTAATCATGGTTAATTTTAGGTGAATACCAATCAATATAGAAATGGGTTGAGTATTCATAGCATAATAATATTTCATGTAAAAGAAAAAAACAAGTAATGAATTTTAAAGTATGAGGGGTATACAATTTTGATTATGTAAAGGGAATAATGGGATGGAAAAAAAGTAATATCATTGATAAAACATTATTTTGGTTGTAATGGGGTAATATAAAGTGAATTAAAATCATTTAAATCAACATTTAGAATA
This sequence comes from Viscum album, assembly GCA_963277665.1. NCBI lineage: Eukaryota > Viridiplantae > Streptophyta > Magnoliopsida > Santalales > Viscaceae > Viscum > Viscum album. The sequence goes on along the minus strand of OY728119.1, from coordinate 802,635,902 downwards.
TATACCAAAAATAATTACTTGAATGGAAAATAAGAAGAGGGGAGTTCCCTTACCTTGGGAAGTAAAATCTTAAAACATAGAGAGGGAAACCTTGTGACCTTGGAGAAAAAATAGAGGGTCTTAAGAGAGGTGAAATGAGAATAATTTCACTCTTATGGAATTCTTAGTGGATAGTAATGGGGTAATGCAGGTGTATTTACAATATAAGAGGATGAACTCTTTAATAATTTTAAAATATAGATCTTGTAATTCTAGGCTTTGGAAAATGAAAAACCATTAGCTTACCTATTGTTTTTTATCATATTTTTATACATTTATGTCATGTTTTATAATATTTCAATCCATTGGAATAGAAATCCATTTTTTATAATTACTTTGGACATTACAAAGTAAATTTACAACAAAATATAGTTTGAAAAATCATAATTTCCATTTTAGACTTTGGAAAGTAATTTATAGGTATGGAAATTGATTTAAATACATTAAAATGAATAATATTAATAAAATAAAATATTTGTTCATTTAAATTATATTAAATTAATTCTTAAATCCTTATTAAATATATATTAAGTCATAAAACATTCTAAAAACACAAAACTATATTTTTTTACAATTTATTGAAAAATAAATTATTTTATAAAATTATAAAAATCTCACTCTATCCTAATCTAAACATATTGATTTCTAATATAATTTTAATTTTAATAAAATAATTCTCTGCATATGATAATTTTAAATTTTAAATAAAAATTCTTATTTATTTGAAAAGAAATATTTTTTACATAGAAATTAACTTTCTAATACTTAAAAAAAATTCAAGGAAATTATAAAATTACATTATCATATATAATTAAATAAATAGTTTTTAAAAAGACTATTTCATAAAAATAAATTTTAATTATAATACATGGGTTTATTATAAAATTTTATATATTTTATAAAAATATAATTATGTTTTATTTGTATCCAAAAATATATGTATAAAATTAATCTTATATTCATATGTATTTTATTAAATAACATAATCCTAAAAATGTGATTGATGAAATAAATATTTCATTTATAAAAATAAAATTACACTTTTATGATACTAATGTCTAGATACATAACCCCTTATTATACTGACAATTTCTTGAAGGGTAATATGTTTGATGGTTGTAGTTTCATGAGGTGGATCAACTAACATTGACCTAGTGGTGATCTCAACTAATTTGAACTTCTCTCATATGAGGTTTTTAAAAACCTCACTTGTTGAAAATTTTCATGTGCTTGGTCAAGGGTGAACCAAATGACACTATATCCTCCTTAGTTTTGAAAAATCGGTTTCAAAAGGCATGACTCTACTGTTCAAGGACATTGTTTCTCCATTATCTATGAATTATCATTTGTCATTACCCTTTTCAAAAAATAATTCAAATGGTAACATTATTACCATAATTCATAGTGACCAATGATCATATAGACCAACATATATAGAGACAAAAATTTATATTAAACAATGGTCAAATCCCAGCTACCACTCTTCCCTTTATAACCTATATATATTCTACCATTCATAATTAATAACGACTTTATTACCAATGGCTTTTACAATTCCTTTGAAAATGTAAATTATATTCCTAAAGTTTATTTTTATTTTAACAATTTTGATGTAATTTTTAATCTTTCTTATAGGTTTTGATCTTATATATTATACCATTTTATAGTCATTATTGTTTGGTTTTTATATCCTCGTACTAGTTCTATCTATAGTAATTAGTATTATTAATTGACATTTAATATTTTTTATAATAGTATTTCTATGTACTTCCAATTTAAAATATAATAAATTATTAATTATTAAAATAAGAGTTCCTTTATTAATCAAATAATTAATTTTATAGTTATTAAATTATCCCTCGTTAAGAAATTTTTCCCACATAATTTAAATCATGCCTAAAAAAATGGGGGTATTTTTCCTTCATTGCTTCTTCAAGTTCCCAAATAGCTTCTTCAAACTTGTAATTTTTCATAGTCCTTTCACAATTCATGTTATCTTATTCCTCAATACTTATTCCATTGTGTCAAGAATCTAGATCAGTTCCTCTTTATAAGATACATCAGGTTCCAATTCCACACCCTTAATATCTAATATATGTTTTGGTTTCGATATATAATTTCTCAATATAGTTATGTATAATACATTATAAACCTCAAAAATATTTTTATGTAGTTCTATTTGATAATAAACCAATTCATAATATTTATAATCTCAAATGGTCCAATGTAAATTAGACTATGTTCCCCCTTATTTATAAATTTCATAACTGCTTTAAATGGTGATATCTTAAGAAAATCTTATCCCTGACAAGATATTATGTCCATTATACGGTTTTCAGAATGACTTTTCTATCAACTTTTAGTATCCTTGAACTATTTCTGAATCACTTGTATCGATTTTTATAGTTTCCTTTACAATATCTAGCCCCAACAGTTTCCCTTCTCCAAATTCATCCTAAAATGTTAGAGTTTTACACATAGAGACATTTAAAAGCTTCCATGTGAATAATTGATTGGAAATTATTGTTATAATATAATTCAAAAGGTGGAGGATATTTTTTCCAACTCCCATGAAAATCAAGTGAAAAATCCCTTAGTATTTCCTTTAGTGTTATAATTGTCCTCTCAAAATGACCATTAGTTTGATGTTGATAGGTTGTACTTAGGTTTAATTATGTATTAATATATTTTTTGAAGGGACCTTTAGAATATAGAAGTAAATCTTGGATCTTGGTTAAAAAAAATCGACAACACTACTCCATAGAGTCGTGATACTTCTTAAATATATAGGTGAGATAGAAACCCCATGGAGAAATGTTATATTTTAGAAATGAAATGGGTATAATTTTTTAATCTATCAGTGATTAACCAGTAGCACTTTTTCCCTTTGATGCCCTTGTACGTCTAGTGAAAAATTATATAGTGATGTTTTCCCACTTTAATATAAGTATGTGTAGTGGTTTCAATACCCCTTTCATAAGTTTTTACTATGTTTTCACTTTTTGTCACACCAATCACCTTGTAATGTAATCAACAGTAACATTTTTATATTATCCAACCAAAAATAATAACAAAGGTCCTTATACATTTTACTGATTCCATGATGTATAGATAACATAGAGAAATTATATTTATTCACCATCTCCTCATTTATCTCTGTAATATATGGGAAACATATCCTCGTACCAAATTTTAGTACACATTATTGATCGATAAGGAATTCAAGAAACTTCCCATTTTCTATATTCTCTATCATCTTTTTCATCAAAGGATCATCTCTTTGGTCTTTCTTGATTATCTCTAGTAATGAAGTTTGATAAATCATTTGGGATTTGATTAATGATGTCCCTTTACTTATGATTCCCATGTACAACCTTCCTAGGACATTGATCAATGGATATCCTATTATCCTCATCATTACAAGAATATCATGATCTTTACTAATCAGTGAATATGTGACATTATTTTATCTTATAGAGTGATAAATAATTGAACAATAATAGTCTTTAAGAATCTACAATCATCTCCTTTGTCTCATGTTTAATTAAATTTTTTGTGAATATATGCTTCAAACTTGGGTGGTATGTGTATATATCACACCATTCCCCAAAAAGATAGTGTCTACAAATATTAAAAGAAAAAATGATCTCTACTAAAACAAGGTCATGAGTAGGAAAATTCTTCTCGTGAGGCTTTAACTGTCAATATGTATTGGTGATCACCATATTATATTTCAAGAGAAAACATCCAATTTCTTTTAGATATGAACTTCTATAGATAAAAAATGAATCTCTAAAAGATTTTAGATTTATCACAGGTTCACTAACTGTAACACCCCGAGATTTTATGAAAAATATTATTTTAATTTCATTAATGTCTTATGTTGTATTCTAAACCAAGATTACCCTGCGCTATACGCAACACCGTATTAGCTTGCAGTGTACGCAACACTATTCTTGGACCGTGTTACACACAATTTTGATAATAGTTATTCTACGCAACATTGAGTATATATATATATATATATATTAAATGTATAAATGAAATATGGTTGGATTCTGTTATACGAAACAACTAAGGATTCTTTCACAACACGCAACCCTGACTTGGCTTGCATTACACGCAATCGCGACCTTCCTCGATAGCGTGGGTTATACGCAATACCGGGTTCTAATAATTAATGTTATATTATTATAATATTGTCATGAACTAGCCGTTATGAATAGTATTAACTAAATTTTGAATTTTATAACATTATTATTCATCTTACACATTTCTAGAACATGGTATAAGAACAAAATGAATTTTTCGGGTAAAATAAGTATTTTTCAAAAAATGCAGTTTTACCGCCTTTTGATGGCACACCCCCATTAAATATAGTTTTTGACATGTTTATATGTTCAATTTGAAAAAGTAATATTCTTCTTTTGAATCAGGATATAAAAATTTACATTAGATAAAGTTTTGATATTTTTCTGATAACTTTCATATTTTAATGAATAGTAAAAACACGCTATATTTTAATTAAAAACAACTTTTTTATTCGTAATATCTTATGTGGTTAAATTATAATATTGAATGGTTTTAAAGTATAAATATAATATATTTTTACCATTTAATATAATTTATGTCATTATCATTGATTTTACCTTGAATTCGTAGGTTAAATCAATTCAATCTTTTGCAATGTTTTAAAGAAAAACCCGTTTTCTTTCGACAACGGGATTAATTTTAATTTAATTTCTGCATATTTTGTGTATTGAATTTGGAAAAATGGATTCCATATTTGGAATCAGTGGATCCAAATTATGTTAATACGCTACTTTTTATTTTTGGAAATTATGAATAGTAACTACGGTAAATTTTATTTACCATAGTTAAAGGTAAATCAGGTAATTAAGGGTAAATATAATATTTTAAAATTACCCTAAAAATGTAAAAATATTATTGGATGACTAAAAGGCGACCCATATCACCTAAGGGTCGGATTAGAATCATTTAATGGACATTTTTCCATGAAAATAACTCAATTATTATTAAAACCAAAGAAAGTGACAACATGTCACTCTCTTAAATCTTATAAGTATATTAATTTTAATTTAGTGATAAACTTCATGAAACTTCGATCATGAATATTCTACAGAAATCAAATGAAATTATCTACATCATATAAATTTATTTATAATTTTTAGGGATTAAATAATTATCATTAATTATGACACAATAGTGATGCAGAAATTGTTTATCTAGTGAAAAATCAAGAATATTGTTTTTATTAAACTAATAGTGACCATAAAATGCTCAAATACCTAACAAAAACTTAGTGGCCATGTTAATTTAAACCATAAGCATCCAATGGTCGAATATTTGACCATTTGGAGCCTTAAAAAAGCGATTATGACACTTATATTATTTTATTTTAAATGATGCCAAAGTTGTCACCTTCATAATTTAATAAATATAACAATTTAAATATTGTAATTTTAAGATGATAAATTCGAGGAGAAGTATTATTGTGAAAGGTAATTGATTTATTTTCATCATAGGATTTTATTTTTAATTTTTACGCAACAAATAAGTATATTAAATAATTATACAAAAATGTTGTAGTATTTATTTTATTAAGAGATAAACCAAATAAATGGTTTCAAAAATAATAAAATAAATATTATATGAACTATTTAATGTGCTCCAATAATTTTTAAGATACATATGAAATTTTATGAATCTTTTAAAACTTTTAGTTCAAACATATCTTCTGTATTTATTTTATTTAAATTCAAATAAATGAATAGTGTCAAAATTGACACTATTGTTATTTTATAAAAAAAACATATTATAAAATTGATTAAAAATCACAAAATATTTCAAAATTATAAATTTAAATTTATATGATCTAAAATTTTATTAAGAATCCAATTATGGACAATTCACAACAAATAAGTAATTATTTGTTATAATTTAAAAATTAGAATGTTATTACCACAAATAAAATTAAATTGATTAAATATGGATAAATCATGTTGATAATGTTTAAAATAAATTCCTAACATGTATAAATTCTATTGGTTGATGATATTACAACCTTATCTTATCTAATATTCGAATATGAGTCATTTTTGGAGGTTTTTATGTGGGGTTAGATTTATTATAAATTAATATTTTTAAGAATTCCAAAGGTGCCCCTCTCCTCCCTTATAAAAGGGCACCTCCTCCCCCTCCTCCTCACACCAAATTGAGCACTCAAGCTCGGCCAACCCCTGCCATTTTCTCCTCTCCACTTACCTAGAATAATCCTATAGTTCCTGGTCTTCTTCAAAGTCCAATATTAGTTCCCTAAGTGGAGGATTCAAAGAAGCGTTCCAAAGAAGAGGTAATATCTGTTACCGATCTTTTCAATTTCTTTCTTCTTCAACTTCTTCTTCTTTAGATGTTTCATGATAAAGTAATAACATCAGTATTACATACATACTGATATGTTATTATAAATATGAAACAACCCTAATTCACCTTCTATCCATCCTATGGAAAAATGAAATCACCGCGCGTGCGTACGTACGGAATACCGTGTCCACGCCGTGGTGTAATCTATTTTCCACCACCACCTTACAAGGATGGGTATAATGGTGTGATGAGTAACTATTTATGATTATTATAAAGTAATATTTATACTGAAATAATATATATGTACTCCAATACAATTCCACAATCATAGGAACGATATCATCCTTCGTGCGTACGTACGGAATACTGTCTCCATGATGTGATGCGACTCATTCTACATGATCATCATTACATAGTAATTATATAAATGAATTGAATGAATAAATATGATATTTGTTACACTAATAACATTATGGGTATAAGGTATATATAACCTTAAAAGAAGAATAAGTATTTATTCGGCAAAACACGCATAAGAACAAAAGGCAATAAAGACCCAAGTAACAAGTAACAGTGAAATATTACTAACAATAAGCTATGAATATGACCATATATGATATCATATCAATATGTATGATTCTGGAATAAGTCAATAACATTATTTAAACCATTATACAAGATCTTCGGACACATACGAAGCAAATCGGACCTATGGTAAGGGAATATCACAATCTCATTTTTATCCGAGATTGTTTATTCGTAAGTATTTACTGGGGTGTATTTTATCATCCACATCCATGTTTCATCAATATGTAATATTATTTCCATCCACCTACAATTTTTTAAATCCAATTTTACCCTTTGGTGAGTTTTTAGTAAAAGATATGAAAAGAATCTTTTTTCGTTTTTCGTACGAGGTACTTTTTGACTTTTCCAACAAAAGTACGAAAGAATGTTTTTTTTAACTTATACGACACAAACGAATTTTTACTGTTTTATAAAGCCTTATTTTCATGAATCTTCCTCTAAAATATTTCATGACTATTTTCAATAAAATCTCTTTCTTTTAAAATTGCATGATGTTTTGTGAAAAGAAATTGATTTTGAAGAAGAAAGGATATTTTCCTCAAGAATTCAATTCATGTGTATTATCAAAATTATTTTCCATCTAAGATAATAAAGGGTTATGTTTCTATCCATATTTTTACATTTATTTTACTATGTTGTGATGGAATTATGTTTATGAATTCCTTTATCTTATATGAATGGTTTTATGATGTCATGTTGTTTAAGAATCCCATTTTTATTACATGGGTTACGCTATGATGTATGGTTTATGATTATGTGGCACACATAAGAAAGGATTCATTATAAGATGGGTGGGACCTATATCTCCCTCCAATGCATTGGGTAAAGATTTTATATCTCATGAGATAGACATGGCTGGAATGGTAGGTTATACCAGTTCAGTGAAACAGGACTGAAACGAGGGTTACTCGATTCAGAAAGGGACTTTGTCCACTAAGATAGTCTTGGCAATGAGTCTTGACTAACAAGAAATGATTCTCTATGATTATGTGTGAATGCCACAAAGTTTCATGTTTTAAGTTATGATTATTGTGATTACATTTCACTGCCATTATTTATCCCATGTTATGAAATTATGCTCTCTTTTGCTGGTTAAGATTTCCAAAATGTTTTGTTCTTATGAATATGATGTGATTGAGTTTTCTTTTGTATACCCTTACTGAGCATTTGAGCTCACCCTTTTATTTTTTCTTTTCCCCAGGATATAAAGAAAGGTTTTAGGTAAAAAAAATGGAAGATCTTTATGGGAGATATTGAAGATCTTTCACCACGATAAGAAGATTACGTTCCGAGTTTCCAAAGACACTAAACTATTACGATCATTGTGTGTGTGTTTTTGATATGTACTAAGTATTCCGCAAAAGTAATGTAATTTCCATGTACGATAAGCTTTGGGTCTCTACAGTTGGTATCAGAGGAAATGTTTAGTCAACCTTTGGAAACTAGGATGCGAGAACTTTAGTGAGATCCCTAGAGATATTTATAAGGTATGTCTAGGGATGTCCCTAAGGATAAGTATACGTATAGGATACAGTCCTAGAACTACGGTAACGATCATAGAATTTAACATAAGATGTTAGATATTGAGGGTACTCCCCCTTTATTATTTTGTTTTCCCTAGAATGATTTTTGTCTCCCACACTATTCTTTTTTGGGTTTTAGAAAATGGATGGAAACAAGATGATTCACGATAATGGAGGATATGATGGACAATGGAATGATATTCTTCATAATGAAATGGGATTTGGATGTCCAAACATAATTATTATTCCGAATCAGAAATCACATAATATTATCAATAAAGTAAAATTTGGTAAGTTTCTTGACTCGGCTAATAAGAGAAAGATGGAGTTTCGTGATGATAATAGAGGAAAGAAAGTTTAATTTCCCCTATGTAAATCATGTGGGAAGAGGCATCAAGGAGAATGTTTCAAAGTAAATGGAAGATTCTTTGGGTGTGGAAAAGAAGGACACAAAGCCAGTAAGTGCAAAGGAAAAGGTTCAGTTAACACCATGGATGAGGATAATGGTATTGCTACGACATCAACAATGGTTAAATGTTTTAAATGTGGAATGTACGGGCATTATGCAAACCAATGCCCTAAGGGAAAGTCTCATTAAGAGAATCAGTATGGTCGTATGGGAAGTATTTATGTTGATGATGATGAAGAGACTACAAATGATATGTGAGATGAAAGAATTGTTTAATCTTGGACAATGGTTTAAGAATGTAGTGGAATGATTACATGTTTATCATGTGTAATGTTGGAATAACGAGACATCTAAGGATTGTTACACTATTGTCTTTCCTTGAGTTTTGAAAGTGTATGATTAATGTTACCAGTATCCATGGAAGGTTATTCAGATATTTTTGGAATGTAGATGATATGCGCATAATGTAGGGATAAGGAGAAAATTAAATGTTTGATAGTATTCATGAGCTCATGACTGATATAAGGAGAAGGTTATATCATGGTTTGAGTATATATAATTTTTGGATTTTGGTATGTGGAAAGAGTTAAATTTTGACAGCATTCATGTTTTCACTAAGGTTTAATGGGTATTCTTTTTTTTCAAGAGAATACATCATTAAGGTATTCACTTGATTGGAATGTGACCAACAAGATATATGGGGGATAAATGATGGTATTCACATGCTTGGTTGGCGACATTTCAAGTAATCATTTTCTTTATACTATGAGCTTGGACCGAAGTATTTTAGATAATCCTAATGATTGTAATGAATTATGTTAACCATAAGTTAGTATTGTTTAAGTATAGAACCTTTTTTTTGATATTATTTATGTGATGTTATAGTAATGTAGTTTTAGAAAACGGACAACCTGCAGAACGGGCGACAGCCCATCGCGTCGGACAAGGCTGTGGGAATCGAACCCACAACTGAAGTGCGACTGGCCTTTATCGCCTACCACTGGCCTACAGGAAGTCCCTATTTAGTAGAAACTAGTTTTATTATATTAAACAGTATGATATGTGAAGTATAAGTTCATTTCAGGAACCATATATGATTAATATCACTATAGATGGACTTCTGTATTTTTTGATAACTTTTCTATCCTTTTGTTTGAGACAGATGGAATGACCCATCATTCTATCACATGATCTGCTAACACATCACGAATGAAAAATTCAACTTCATTTATTTAAGAGATGAAGTGGAAATTGTCCAAAGAACGACAAACGGTGAGATTATACCAAAATCACGAATGTATTTCTTCTAATTCCAATTTCATCAACTTTAGGGAAATGATCTTGAAAACCAAAAATGTTGTCTTAGTGCTCTTATATCTGATGAATCAGATGGAACCTTAGATCATCAAAAATTTATGGCTTTGTGATGGCTTGCTTTTCCATAGCCATGTTCTCTACCACTCTCCATCAGAACATGATGGTTAGATTTCTCTTCCATATCCATATTTTCACCTATGTGGAAACCCAGTGATTAGTTTATTTGGGTAACCGTTACGTTTCATACTTTTGTTTTTAAAGATAAGTTTTGGTATTCCTTTTTATGATGTGGGTTTCTATCAAAGAAACTTTCAAATAGTAAACCATTTATAACCCCGATGAATTTTGAGGGCGAAATTCATTTTAAGGGGGGTAGAATGTAACACCCCGAGATTTTATGAAAAATATTATTTTAATTTCATTAATGTCTTATGTTCTATTCTACACCAAGATTACCCTGCGCTATACGCAACACCGTATTAGCTTTCAGTGTACGCAACACTATTCTTGCACCGTGTTACACACAATTTTGATAATAGTTATTCTACGCAACATTGAGTATATATATATATATATTAAATGTATAAATGAAATATGGTTGGATTCTGTTATACGAAACAACGAAGGATTCTTTCACAACACGCAACCCTGACTTGGCTTGCATTACACGCAATCGCGACCTTCCTCGATAGCGTGGGTTGTACGCAATATCGGGTTCTAATAATTAATGTTATATTATTATAATATTGTCATGAACTAGACGTTATGAATAGTATTAACTAAATTTTGAATTTTATAACATTATTATTCATCTTACACATTTATAGAACATGGTATAAGAACAAAATAAATTTTTCGGGTAAAATAAGTATTTTTCAAAAAATGCAGTTTTACCGCCTTTTGATGGCGCACCCACTTTAAATATAGTTTTTGACATTTTTATATGTTCAATTTGACAAAAAAATATTCATCTTATGAATCAGGATATAAAAATTTACATTAGATAAAGTTTTGATATTTTTCCGATAACTTTCATATTTTAATGAATAGTAAAAACACGCTATATTTTAATTAAAAACAACTTTTTTCATCGTAATATCTTATGTGGTTAAATTATAATATTGAATGGTTTTAAAGTATAAATAGAATATATTTTTACCATTTAATATAATGTATGTAATTAGCATTGATTTTACCTTGAATTTGTAGGTTAAATCAATTCAATCTTTTGCAATGTTTTAAAGAAAAAACCGTTTTCTTTCGACAACGGGATTAATTTTAATTTAATTTCTGCATCTTTTGTGTATTGAATTTGAAAAAATGGATTCCATATTTGGAATCAGTGGGTCCAAATTATGTTAATAAGCTACTTTTTATTTTTGGGAATTATGAATAGTAACTACGGTAAATTTTATTTACCATAGTTAAAGGTAAATCGGGTAATTAAGGGTAAATATAATATTTTAAAATTACCCTAACAAATGTAAAAATCCTATTGGATGACTAAAAGTCGACCCATATCACCTAAGGGTCGGATTAGAATCATTTAATGTACATTTGTCCATGAAAATAACTTAATTATTATTAAAACCAAAGAAAGTGACAACATGTCACTCTCTTAAATCTTATAAGTATATTAATTTTAATTTAGTGATAAACTTCATGAAACTTCGAACATGAATAGTCTCCAGAAAGCTAATGAAATTATCTACATCATATAAATTTATTTATAATTTTTAGGGATTAAATAATTATCATTAATTATGACACAATAGTGATGCAGAAATTGTTTATCTAGTGGAAAATCAAGAATATTGTTTTTATTAAACAAATAGTGACCATAAAATGCCCAAATACCTAACCAAAACTAAGTGGACATGTTAATTTAAACCATAAGCATCCAATGGTCTAATATTTGACCATTTGGAGCCTTATGAAATAGATTATGACACTTATATTATTTTATTTTAAATGATGCCAAAGTTGTCACCTTCATAATTTAATAAATATAAAAATTTAAATATTGTGATTTTAAGATGATAAATTAGAGTAAAAGTATTATTGTGAAAGGTAATAGATTTATTTTCATCATAGGATTTTATTTTTAATTGTTATGCAAAAAATAAGTATATTAAATAATTATACAAAAATGTTGTAGTATTTATTTTATTAAGAGATAAACCAAATAAATGGTTTCAAAAATAATAAAATAAATATTATATGAACTATTTAATGTGCTCCAATAATATTCAAGATACATATGACATTTTGTGATTCTATTAAGACTTTTAGTTCGAACATATCTTCTGTATTTATTTTATTTAAATTCAAATAAATGAATAGTGTCAAAATTGACACTATTGTTATTTTATAAAAACACTTATTATAAAATTGATTAAAAATCACAAAATATTTCAAAATTATAAATTTAAATTTATATGATCTAAAATGTTATTAAGAATCCAATTATGGACAATTCACAACAAATAAGTAATTATTTGTTATAATTTAAAAATTAGAATGTTATTACCACAAATAAAATTAAATTGATTAAATAAGGATAAATCATGTTGATAATGTTTAAAATAAATTCCTACCATGTCTAAATTCTATTTGTTGCTGATATTACAACCTTATATTATCTAATATTCGAATATGAGTCATTTTTGGAGGTTTTTATGTGAGGTTAGATTTATTATAAATTAATATTTTTAAGAATTCCAAAGGTGCCCCTCTCCTCCCTTACAAAAGGGCACCTCCTCCCCCTCCTCCTCACACCAAATTGAGCACTCAAGCTCGGCCAACCCCTGCCATTTTCTCCTCTCCACTTCCCTAGAATAATCCTATAGTTCCTGGTCTTCTTCAAAGACCAATATTAGTTCCCTAAGTGGAGGATTCAAAGAAGCGTTCCAAAGAAGAGGTAATATCCGTTACCGATCTTTTCAATTTCTTTCTTCTTCAACTTCTTCTTCTTTAGTTGTTTCATGATAAAGTAATAACATAAGTATTACATACATACTGATATGTTATTAAAAATATGAAACAACCCTAATTCACCTTCTATCCATCCTACGGAAAAATGAAATCACCGCGCGTGCGTACGTACGGAATACCGTCTCCACGCCGTGGTGTAATCTATTTTCCACCACCACCTTACAAGGATGGGTATAATGGTGTGATGAGTAACTATTTATGATTATTATAAAGTAATATTTATACTGAAATAATATATATGTACTCCAATACAATTCCACGATCATAGGAATGATATCATCACTCGTGCATACGTACGGAATACCGTCTCCACGATGTGATGCGACTCATTCTACATGATCATCATTACATAGTAATTATATAAATGAATTGAATGAATAAATATGATATATGTTACACTAATACCATTATGGATATAAGGTATCTATAACCTTAAAAGAAGAAAAAGAATTTATTTGGAAAAACACGCATAAGAACAAAAGGCAATAAAGTCCCAAGTAACAAGTAACAATGAAATATTACTAACAAGAAGCTAAGAATATGACCATATATGATATCATATCAATATTTATGATTCTGGAATAAGTCAATAACATTATTTAAACCATTATACAGGAGATTCGGACACATACAAAGAAAATCGGACCTAAGTTAAGGGAAATATCACAATCTCATTTTTATCCGAGATTGTTTATTCGTAAGTATTTACTGGGGTGTATTTTATCATCCACATCCATGTTTCATCAATATGTGAAGTGCCCAGATCAGTGTGAATCAATGAGAGGGGGAGGGGGTGAATCAGTGATCCCTTAAAACTTTTTACTAATTGATTATTTATCAATTAAACCTATATGGCTTGTTAAGGCCTCGATCCACTCTTCTTATGTCTCTCAACCTTTCCCGGATAATGCAGTAATGAAAAGGCACAGGACACAAGGATTTAAAAGGTTCGGCACCAAAGGCCTACATCCTTTCCATGCTCTCCCAGCATGGATTCTCCCATTATAATCGGTTAGTATTACAATGGTCGATACAGCTTCCCACCGTATCTCTCCTAAGTCCCACAAGAGGGTCTTTATACTGCGTCCCACAGTGTTACCAGAGTCCCACTGGCCTGCTCCAGAATCCCACTGAAGACTTCTTCTCCCTGAGTCCCACAGGGTCTTCTCCTGGCTCCTCGAGTCACACGAGTAGCTCTTCTTCACTTTAAGTTCTTCAAGTAACTTCAGCAGCCTGGGATAAAGGCTGCTGGCCTTGCTCTTCTTCTGATCACTTGTGGTGAACAGGTCTTCTCGTCTTGCTCGGGCTTTATCACCTTCTTCTAAGGATGACCCGGCTTCTCTCTTCAACTACTGAATGCTCAGACAACTGATATCTTTATCTTCGGTCTGGTCCAGTCTCACTTCAATTCAACTTCATGCCCTGAGTGCATGGCATCTCTGCTTCTTTATGCACTAATAGCATGGCTCCTCAAATTCTTCAAGAACCTCCTGGTCTTAGTCAACTAAAATGCACACCACTGATTTGGCTCTTTTCACGTGTGCACGTGCATGCATGCATGCATGCACTCTCCTCTTTCTCCTCTTGGTGCAATAAACCCACAAAGGGTGTAATTCTTTTCAGCACACACCTACTTCTCAGACTTCACACACTTTATGCAATTTGTCTACACACATAAATGTGTGTTCTTCTTTGTGTGGATGTCCTCCCTTTTCTTCTTCTAAGTGTATACACACTTCTTAGTGCACACACCTAGGTTCGGCCTTCTTGTCTAATTGCACACAAAACTTCTTCACTTTGGCACACACTTGAGCTTGGCCTTCACACTTCTTGTTGCACACTCTTAAATGGCCGTAGGGTGTTCCTCTTCAATTTGCACACACACACACTCAAGTGAGATGTGGTCTTCACTTCACCCACACAAGGCTACGGCCTTTCACTTCCTTTGCACACAAGATTTATTCTTTTATTCTTCTTTTCACACACACACAAATGTGTGGTGGTCTTCACTCTTCAAGAATGCACACACAAATGCACTAAGGCCTCGGGTCTTCTTTGGTGCACACCCACTGCCGCCTTCTTGTAATTGCACACACAACCCGAACCCTACTGCCTCAAGCAAGCCGTGCAAGAGGGTGCGGCCAATTCTTCTTCTCCCACTGCCGCATAGGTCTTCAAGATGCACAAGGGCATGCAAGGTGCGGCATATCTTCACTTCTTGTCCACGCAAGCACAAGGCACAAGGATCACTTGGCCGTGCAAGTGAAACCTCCTCGGGTGCAAGGGGCAGCCGCGCAAGGCCTCAAGGAGGCAAGGCAGTCGCGGGCGCGCAAGCTCCTCCTGCCGCGGGGCGTGCAAGTGCAACACCCGCGGGGTCTTCCTCCTGCCGCGCAAGGGTGCGGGCAGAGAGGGAACAAGCCTCGGGTGCGCAAGGTGTTTCGGCCACGAGGTCTTCCTGCCGCGCAAAGGATTAGCGCGCAGGGCTTCTACTTCGCAAGGCTAAGCGCTCTCACGGGACTCCGGTTCTTCAACAAAGGAACAGCAAGCAACAATTAGGTCTTGGCCTCTCCTTTTATAGGCAGAGAATCCTCAAAACTTCCGCGTGGTTATAAGTTCAAAATCCCGAAGATTTCGGATCTTTAAAAATCTTTCAAATCTAGTTTCCTCTCTGTTTCACGCGGCTTCCTTCTTCTTTATTTTCCTCCTCCATATACATGCTTCGATCGTGTGCATGGCCTTCATTAAAAACCGGTCCATGCATAGCACGAACACCACATGGCCTCGGCAACTCCGTTTGCCTCGGCTGAAGTCCGAATTTTTTTTTCTCGATGCATGCATGAAACATTTTAATGCATGCATGAGTTCGTTATGGCCAGACGAGCATGAGGGTGTCTTCGGCTTCGAGAGAGATGGCCGGAATCTTAAAAACCATGCTCGGGGAGCCACTGGTTCAGCGGCGGCTTCGCGGGTGGCTTCGGGGTGTCCTCGGCTCGAGCTCGAGGTGGAAGACGAGCCACGGCCGTTGGATCAGGCGTTTGAATATCCTCAGACGGCCGCGATCAGGAGATCTCGCGCGGGATGCGATGAGCGGCTGTGATCAGCCGCGCGATTGGATGAGCGGTCGGGATCTCTTCCGTGGGAAAAATCCGCGTCCCACATCGAAACCTCTTGCGGTTTTTGTGCGGTTTATTACCCTGGCGCTGCCCGCTACTCGCCAGTTGAACTCCTCCCTCCACGGTGCCGCCACGCACCGTGTTCTCCCTGCGGGCGCGCTCTGCGCCCACTCATGCTCCCTGCGGGCGCGCACCTAGCGCCCACTATGCATCCTCCGGGTGCGCGGGCTTCACCACCGCGTGCCCTCGGGGGCTTATACACGGCCCCTGCCGCGCTCCTCCGGGCGTGCCCCATGCGCCCTTGCGGTGTCTTGCGGGTGCGTCTGCCGCCCTGGGCTCGCCCCACGGGTTCCCCCTTGGGCGTGGCGCCTTAGGCCCACATGTGCCTTGGGGTTGAACCCTCAAGGTGTCCACGGGCTGGCCAATTTTTTGGCTAAGTAAATGAATGTTACTTTGTCAAAAAAAAAGTACTTCATATGCAAAATGCCCATTCTAAATGGAAAGCCATTATTTTTCTTCTTTATTTCTTCTTCTTCATTAGAATTCCTCCAATTCTATTCAACATGTATTCATCACTTAGGAATGGAAATTCTTGAAGGTTCTTCATCAACCGAGCTCTTGAATCACATAAACTTCTTCAATGTGCTTCATTGATCTAATCAGAGATCAATTGGATCTTCTTCTAATTCTCATGCACTAAGTGATAGTGCATGGACTTATTTAATCCACTTCATCCAGTTAGTACTTATGGATGGATCACTTTCATCTCCTCATGCATTGTCACTACAATGCATGGTCTTCTAATCATGTTGTGACTTTGTATCTAATTGATACAAGTTCTTAGAACTTATAGAGCAGCTCAGCAATCGTCAGATGTCCATGGAGAATGTTTCAACCATATTCTCCAATGCCACTTAGTGAATCTCCAAAGTGAAATTCCTCTAAGTTCCATGGCCATTCTCCATTCTTTACCAACACCATCACAACCTTTGTCATTCACATCTTGACATTCCTTGACTTCCATTCATTCCAAGACAACTTCATGCCTCATTGAAAACAAATGCAACACAGTGCACTTCAATCTCCCCCTTTGTATTTTTTGTCAATACACTCCTTCAGCACATATGAATGGGGCAATATGTGTGCCAATATTTTCTCCCCCTTATTGGCAATCAAATGCAAAGGTGTGGTGTGGTTCTCTTTCAAAAATCTCATCCTCCCTTTGAAAAGCATTTTCTTGAAAAACACTGAGAGAGGGATGATGTCACATGTTCTCTTTAGCAAAGAACCTTTAGTAAATCAACTCTAAGTCTACTTGGGCAAACCCGGTGTAGAAAACAAGAGTGATGTAACCAAGGTACTCAATGCTGTCCAAATTCACTACACATGTGAGATCACGCTTAGGGGTTTGAAATTTTTCAGATATAACACTGAATTTGCTAAATCCTGCACAACTTCACAAAACTCATTAGAATGTTCAGGTGCAAAGATAAAGCTCCCCCTTTCATTCATTTGTCAAGATGATATTAATTTCAGAACATCATCTTCTTCAGATTGGCTCCCCCTTAAGGGGTGCACTCCATTCAATCCAAACCATCCTCCAGCTGAGAATGATCATCATCTTCAATTCCCTGCAATGTTAGCACATGTATATACAAGTGAATAGGGAATAAGATGGAACCTCCTTGGTTCATCAATGTGAACAACAAGGTTGAGAAGATTCTCTCAACCGAGATGTCCCATTTTCACCATTCTTCACACTTGCACATTTGATCTTCAATGATGTTTGTGCTGGTGTGGTTCTCAAAACATCTTCATGTGAAACCTTCTTCTTCCCTTTTGCTTTAGCAATTGTCAGAACTTCATCTTCAACTCTTTGTAGTTCTCTGGCAAGTTTCAACTGATGTGGCCATATGACAAGTAAATAATTTGGAAGAGTGGCCTCAGTTCTGGAAGTTCCACATGGTTCTTTTGATACTGTTAAGCTACCTTTCTTAGGCAACTTATTTTCAACCAATCCCTTCTGCTTCTTCTGGATTGATTGTCTGTTTGAGTCCAGTCTGCTTCTATTGAATTTCATGGCTTCTTTACAAAGATCCATGATATGTCCTTTCTTTCCACAGTAGAAGCATTTCTTGGTGGTCCTTCTGGATGCATCACCCTTCTTGGACTCAGACTCCAAGGACTTCTCTTTATTTCTCAAGCACTTCTTGGGAGCATTTTCTACTTTCTTCTTGCTTCCCAAGGAATCTTTTTGAGCCAGGTTCTGTGATCTTTTCTTCTTTTGAGCTCTGGATACAGTTGGAGACTGACATGTATCTTTTTGACCACTTTTGCAATCATCCCAGATGTTGTCAAGTAATCCAAATCTATTTGCAGTAAACAGATGTCTCTGGACCTGTGGATGCTGCTTCTTTTCTTTTGGCTTTCTCCCCCTTGGCATGGGCTTCCTCTGTGCTTTGGTATTCAGTGGATTGTACCAACAATCCTTTGCACAATGCCCATACTTGTTACAACACCAACATTGACCCACAAATCTTGACCTCTTGTGTACTTCTGATTGCTGGGTACTTTTCTTGACAAGTTGTGTTGTTTCAGGAGAGCTCTGCTTCTTTACTGTCTTCATCCATATTTGTTTGGAATTATTCTTCCATCCTGCACTTTTTGTGGAAACACAATTAGAATCATCAGTACAAGATGGTATGGATGGTACCTTCTTTCTAGAAGATGTTTCACTTTTATTAGAGGATGTCTTTCTCTTAGAATCATCCTTCTCAAAGCATACTTGAGTAGCAACATTTCTCCTTTCAGTTGACTGGGAGGCTTTGGCTTTGGGTGATTGCTGATTTTTCAATATCAACTCTAATTCTAAGCATTTCATATTGAGGGAGTTCTTCTCATCCTCAATAGTTCTTAGCCTTCCTTACCATTTCTCTTCCAGCTGCTTCATCTGGTCATCATGCACCTTCTTTAATTCAAGCAATGAATTGTCAAGCTCCTTCACCAATTTGAATTTTTCTTCAAGTTGAGCATCTCTGACTTTCATTGAAACTTTGTGCCTCTTTTCTAGTGCATGGAAAACATCTTTGACCACTGTCTTAAAGAATTCTTTCTCAGAAAGGCTTCTTTGCAATTCTTCAGTAGTGTCTTCATATCTTTCATTGCAAAGCAAAACGGTTTCATCTTTGGCATTTACCAGCTTTCTGAGAGTGTTGGTTATGCCAACCCTTTTAGCCAATTGGACTTCCAGAGAATTGGCTTCATCTTCTAGCTGTAATTTTTCTTCTTGAAGATCAAGGAGGCCTGTAGCTATACACATTGCCACTTCCTTGGGGACTGTCTTCTGAAGATATTTGATTGCATTTAGAAGATCATTGTTCCTTCCATCTTCATCACAGATAGAGCAGGCTTCATCAGAAGAATGATAAAAGGAATTGTCATCTGATGTGGCTTTCACATTTCTTTCCATAGAAGGAGTTTCTCTGATTGCAACAACCTTCTTCCTCATCTTCTTTGCATGTTTCTTCTTTCTATTTTTCTGAGTCTTGGCAGATATCTCCATTTGAGGCCGGTCACTTATTTCCTCAAATCTGCACTCCATAAAGACTCTCTTGGATCTTTTAGAGGTAACCTGGCTCTGATACCAATTGAAGTGCCCAGATCAGTGTGAATCACTGAGAGGGGGAGGGGGTGAATCAGTGATCCCTTAAAACTTTTTACTAATTGATTATTTATCAATTAAACCTCTATGGCTTGTTAAGGCCTCGATCCACTCTTCTTATGTCTCTCAACCTTTCCCGGATAATGCAGTAATGAAAAGGCACAGGACACAAGGATTTACAAGGTTCGGCACCAAAGGCCTACATCCTTGCCATGCTCTCCCAGCATGGATTCTCCCATTATAATCGGTTAGTATTACAATGGTCGATACAGCTTCCCACCGTATCTCTCCTGAGTCCCACAGGAGGGTCTTTATACTGCGTCCCACAGTGTTACCAGAGTCCCACTGGCCCGCTCCAGAATCCCACTGAAGACTTCTTCTCCCTGAGTCCCACAGGGTCTTCTCCTGGCTCCTCGAGTCACACGAGTAGCTCTTCTTCACTTTAAGTTCTTCAAGTAACTTCAGCAGCCTGGGATAAAGGCTGTTGGCCCTGCTCTTCTTCTGATCACTTGTGGTGAACAGGTCTTATCGTCTTGCTTGGGCTTTATCACCTTCTTCTAAGGATGACCCGGCTTCTCTCTTCAACTACTGACTGCTCAGACAACTGATATCTTTATCTTCGGTCTGGTCCAGTCTCACTTCAATTCAACTTCATGCACTGAGTGCATGGCATCTCTGCTTCTTTATGCACTAATAGCATGGCTCCTCAAATTCTTCAAGAACCTCCTGGTCTTGGTCAACTAAAATGCACACCACTGATTTGGCACTTTTCACGTGTGCACGTGCATGCATGCATGCATGCACTCTCCTCTTTCTCCTCTTGGTGCAATAAACCCACAAAGGGTGTAATTCTTTTCAGCACACACCTACTTCTCAGACTTCACACACTTTATGCAATTTGTCTACACACATAAATGTGTGTTCTTCTTTGTGTGGATGTCCTCCCTTTTCTTCTTCTAAGTGTATACACACTTCTTAGTGCACACACCTAGGTTCGGCCTTCTTGTCTAATTGCACACAAAACTTCTTCACTTTGGCACACACTTGAGCTTGGCCTTCACACTTCTTGTTGCACACTCTTAAATGGCCGTAGGGTGTTCCTCTTCAATTTGCACACACACACACTCAAGTGAGATGTGGTCTTCACTTCACCCACACAAGGCTACGGCCTTTCACTTCCTTTGCACACAAGATTTATTCTTTTATTCTTCTTTTCACACACACACAAATGTGTGGTGGTCTTCACTCTTCAATAATGCACACACAAATGCACTAAGGCCTCGGGTCTTCTTGGGTGCACACCCACTGCCGCCTTCTTGTAATTGCACACACAACCCGAACCCCTACTGCCTCAAGCAAGCCGTGCAAGAGGGTGCGGCCAATTCTTCTTCTCCCACTGCCGCATAGGTCTTCAAGATGCACAAGGGCATGCAAGGTGCGGCATATCTTCACTTCTTGTCTGTGCAAGCACAAGGAACAAGGATCACTTGGCCGCGCAAGTGAAACCTCCTCGGGTGCAAGGGGCAGCCGCGCAAGGCCTCAAGGAGGCAAGGCAGTCGCGGGCGCGCAAGCTCCTCCTTCCGCGGGGCGTGCAAGTGCAACACCCGCGGGGTCTTCCTCCTGCCGCGCAAGGGTGCGGGCAGAGAGGGAACAAGCCTCGGGCACGCAAGGTGTTGCGGCCATGAGGTCTTCCTGCCGCGCAAAGGATTAGCATGCAGGGCTTCTACTTCGCTAGGCTAAGCGCTCTCACGGGACTCCGGATCTTCAACAAAGGAACAACAAGCAACAATGAGGTCTCGACCTCTCCTTTTATAGGCAGAGAATCCTCAAAACTTCCGCGTGGTTATAAGTTCAAAATCCCGAAGATTTCGGATCTTTAAAAATCTTTCAAATCTGGTTTCCTCTCTGTTTCACGCGGCTTCCTTCTTCTTTATTTTCCTCCTCCATATGCATGCTTCGATCGTGTGCATGGCCTTCATTAAAAACCGGTCCATGCATAGCACGAACACCACATGGCCTCGGCAACTCCGTTTGCCTCGGCTGAAGTCCGAATTTTTTTTTCTCGATGCATGCATGCAACATTTTAATGCATGCATGAGTTCGTTATGGCCAGACGAGCATGAGGGTGTCTTCGGCTTCGAGAGAGATGGTCGGAATCTTAAAAACCATGCTCGGGGAGCCACTGGTTCAGCGGCGGCTTCACGGGTGGCTTCGGGGTGTCCTCGGCTCGAGCTCGAGGTGGAAGACGAGCCACGGCCGTTGGATCAGGCGTTTGAATATCCTCGGACGGCCGCGATCAGGAGATCTCGTGCGGGATGCGATGAGCGGCTGTGATCAGCCGCGCGATTGGATGAGCGGTCGGGATCTCTTCCGTGGGAAAAATCCGCGTCCCACATCGAAACCTCTCGCGGTTTTTGCGCGGTTTATTACCCTGGCGCTGCCCGCTACTCGCCAGTTGAACTCCTCCCTCCACGGTGCCGCCCCGCACCGTGTTCTCCCTGCGGGCGCGCTCTGCGCCCACTCATGCTCCCTGCGGGCGCGCACCTAGCGCCCACTATGCATCCTCCGGGTGCGCGGGCTTCACCACCGCGTGCCCTCGGGGGCTTATACACGGCCCCTGCCGCGCTCCTCCGGGCGTGCCCCAGGCGCCCTTGCGGTGTCCTGCGGGTGCGTCTGCCGCCCTGGGCTCACCCCACGGGTTCCCCCTTGGGCGTGGCGCCTTAGGCCCACATGTGCCTTGGGGTTGAACCCTCAAGGTGTCCACGGGCTGGCCAATTTTTTGGCTAAGTAAATGAATGTTACTTTGTCAAAAACAAAGTACTTCATATGCAAAATGCCCATTCTAAATGGCAAGACATTCTTTTTCTTCTTTATTTCTTCTTCTTCATTAGAATTCCTCCAATTCTATTCAACATGTATTCATCACTTAGGAATGGAAATTCTTGAAGGTTCTTCATCAACCGAGCTCTTGAATCACATAAACTTCTTCAATGTGCTTCATTGATCTAATCAGAGATCAATTGGATCTTCTTCTAATTATCATGCACTAAGTGATAGTGCATGGACTTATTTAATCCACTTCATCCACTTAGTACTTATGGATGGATCACTTTCATCTCCTCATGCATTGTCCCTACAATGCATGGTCTTCTAATCATGTTGTGACTTTGTATCCAATTGATACAAGTTCTTAGAACTTATAGAGCAGCTCAGCAATCGTCAAATGTCAATGGAGAATGTTTCAAGCATATTCTCCAATGCCACTTAGTGAATATCCTATGTGACATTCCTCTAATTTCCATGGCCATTCTCCATTCTTTACCAACACCATCACAACCTTTGTCATTCACATCTTGACATTCCTTGACTTCCATTCATTCCAAGACAACTTCATGCCTCATTGACAACAAATGCAACACAGTGCACTTCAATATGTAATATTATTTCCATCCACCTACAATTGTTTAAATCCAATTTTACCATCTGGTGAGTTTTTAGTAAAAGATATGAGAGGAATCTTTTTTCGTTTTTCATACGAGGTACTTTTTGACTTTTCCAACAAAAGTACGAAATAATGTTTTTTTAACTTATACGGCACGAACAGATTTTTACTGTTTTATAAAGCCTTATTTTCATGAAGCTTCCTCTAAAATATTTCATGACTATTTTCAATAAAATCTCTTTCTTTTAGAATTGCATGATGTTTTGTGAAAAGAAATTGATTTTGAAGAAGAAAGGATATTTTCCTCAAGAATTCAATTCAAGTGTATTATCAAAATTATTTTCCATCTAAGATAATAAAGGGTTCTGTTTCTATACATATTTTTACATTGATTTGACTATGTTGTGATGGAATTATGTTTATAAATTCCTTTATCTTATATTAATGGTTTTATGATGTCATGTTGTTTAAGAATCCCATTTTTATTACATGGGTTACGCTATGATGTATGGTTTATGATTATGTGGCACAGATAAGAAAGGATTCATTATAAGATCGGTGGGACCTATATCTCCCTCCAATGCATTGGGTAAAGATTTTATATCTCATGAGATAGACATGGCTGGAATGGTAGGTTATACCGGTTCAGTGAAACAGGACTGAAACGAGGGTTACTCGATTCAGAAAGGGACTTTGTCCACTAAGATAGTCTTGGAAATGAGTCTTGACTAACAAGAAATGATTCTCTATGATTATGTGTGAATGCCACAAAGTTTCATGTTTTATGTTATGATTATTGTGATTACATTTCACTGCCATGATTTATCCCATGTTATGAAATTATGCTCTCTTTTTCAGGTTAAGATTTCCAAAATGTTATGTTCTTATGAATATGATGTGATTGAGTTTTCTTTTGTATACCCTTACTGAGAATTTGAGCTCACCCTTTTATGTTTTCTTTTCCCCAGGATATAAAGAAAGGTTTTAGGTAAAAAAAATGGAAGATCTTTATGGGAGATATTGAAGATCTTTCACCACGATTAGAAGATTACGTTCCGAGTTTCCAAAGACACTAAACTATTACGATCCTTGTGTGTGTGTTTTTGATATGTACTAAGTATTCCGCAAAAGTAATGTAATGTCCATGTACGATATGCTTTGGGTCTCTACACTAACCAACAACTTATTTGGTTCTTGTTAACTTTCTTCACATTCCTTTTTTCATATAAAGTTAACTCCTTTTTTAGTTAACTTGTTTGGTGGATTAAAAATTCTTGAAAATATTTACACAAACCTTCTATAATATCTTACTCTACCAAGGAAACTATGAATCATAGTTACTGGTGTAGGAATATTCCTCTTCACTATAGTCTTTATCTTGGTAGGATCCACTGATATTCCTTTACTAATTACAATGTTCCCTAAGAATGTCACTTTTTGTAACTAGAAATCACATTTACTGAATTTTTCAAGAATATTATCCATCCTCATATTTTTTAACATGACCCTTATATGATCCTTATTCTCCTCATGTATTTTTTAATATATAATAATATAATCAATAAAGACCACTAAAAATTTATCAAGTTAGTACTTAAAGTCTCTATTCATCAAACATATAAATACGGAAGGAGTATTAGGCATTCCAAAGAGTATGAAAACAAAATTTTAATTATCATATCTTTTTCAAAAGTAATTCTTTATCATATATTCGTTATTAACTCTAAACTAATGGTACCCTAATTTGAGGTCTATCCTGAAAAATAATTTAGAACCTTTAAGCTAGTCAAACAAATCATTAATCCTTGGGAGAGTGTATTTCTTCTTTACTAAGATCTCATTAAGATCTCTATAGTAAAAGAATTGATACATTAATCCATATTTATTTTTCAAAAAGTAAACAGGTTCTCTTTAAGGAAACAAACTTGGTAAAATAAAAACCTTCTCTAAAAGATCTTGATGTTTTTTTCATAATTCTACAAACTCCAAATATGAACTTATATATAGGGTATTTGATATTTTCTTGCATCTAGGTATGAGTTAAATTGATAAATCTACCTCTCTTTCTAGTGGAGGTCTAGGTAAATCTTCATGAAATACATAAATATATTAATAGAAATGGAGAAATCTCAAATATTTATACTATCTTTACTTCACCTTTTTCACCTATAATTTTCATAAATAATTAAATAGGAGGTGGTTATTTTTTAGAATCAAGCTAGGATATATATCCTTTTAAAATAGCTATGGGGTTTTTCTTCAATTTAATATAATTTTCATTACTTCTATATTTGATCTTAGAAATAACTTTTACAACCAATATATCCCATGTATTCTGTAAGATTTCACAATTGGAATGACTACTAGGTTCAGGGATATATTTCACTCACCAAATTTAATAGGGAAATACCTATATATATTTGACGCTCAAATAGTTCCTCTATGAGTCATAACCAATAAATATACCTCTATAAATTTAGGGTTTAACATTATGTTATTTGAAAACATTAATGTACCAAAAGAATACATAAAACCAAAATCAAACAATGTATATTCTAACATTGAGAGTATGTTGAGAGTACCTAACACAAAATAATTTAGAGACTATACTTTAGTTTTTATGATTTTGAATGCATGACCATGCTTATTTTCCCTAAACTGATTTTTATGGAGGTTACCCTCCATTATCTTTTAATTTGGACGTTTATTTGCAAAGTTTCTATGATACCCACACTTGAATCATTTCACTTGAACTATCTTCCCTTCACCACTGTTGATCTGATGTTAAGGCTTAATATCTTCATGAAATTTTAGATTTATAAGTCCATAACTTACACACTTTTATCACTTTCCACTTCCTTGAAAAAAATTCCAAAAATTCTTCTTCCCATATTTATTAAACATGGGATGTTATAATTTCTTTATTTTTGGAATCTTTTCAAAATGTTTCTACATCCTTCTCTTTTTTTCATTCTATCAATGAGTCCACTGGGCATTTATAAAATATCAATAAACATTGAGTTAACATTTTATTAGCTCTTCATAACTCCAAAAGTCTCATATTTTTAATACTTTATACATATTGGCTCTCAATCCGCTAAAGAATTGATTAATCTTCCTATTAAAATTGATGAAAAATATTGAATCGTATCACACAATACTTGTAATTTTCATCTCATAATTACCCACTAAATCATTTTATATTTGTTTAAACTCATGTAATTCCTTATTTATCTTGGTTTAGAGGATACTATGAAAATAATTATTGAAAAATAATTTTTTGAAGTCGTATCATTGCATGGATTCTACCTCATCACTTATATTCATGTTCATGATCACTATCCACCACTGATCAGATTATCTTTCTAGGAAATATACTACCACCATTTATTAATCTTGGTCAAAAAAATGGATTATAGAATATATCTTTCATATAGTATTGATCCATTATTATACGATCAGTGAATCAAAGGTTCCATTAAAACTAAGTGTTCATTGATTCATGAAGGATTCAACTGTTAATTGTTCCTTCCTTTATGAAGTCAAATGTTCCATATGGTTTTGGCTATTATTCATGACCTAAGTTAACTGATTTATCATTACTATGAAGTTTTCAACTTCATCTCCCCCCATATTTGGAAGTTTTTCATCACATTATTTGTCTAGTCCATTATTTACATGAATCCTACTATTTCATACCATTTTTTCCTAGATAAAGAAATCCTAAGTGAGATATTTGATACTATTAGAAATATTATAATAATTATAATGTAAATATTAATCTTAATATTTTCTTATATCATGCTCTAGGATGATATGCTTTAATATGAAAAAAGTTTACATTATCTATATATCCTTCATAATTGTTTGTAAAAATAATGTGATTAACCAGAGAATATCCTCTATGAGTTTCAAATAAGGTGTGTATTAAGGAATTTTTATCATCCATCAGGTGATGATTGAGTTAATACCTAATGTTCCATTTTCAGGGTTATTACCCTTGGGTACAACTATGACATAGCCACATCCACTTGTAGTATCTAGATAGTGATTTCATTGTTTGTAAACCACTCACTTAATACATCCCCAATAATTTTAGGATATTTTTCTATATTAATACTTATCACTATGGTTCTTAATAATGTTTTTTAAACATTTTTCCACAAATAATTAAACCTACATTTGATACGAACTATCGAATCCCACCTTTTTAATATCTAAACTTTCTTTATATTGTACAACATTAAAAAATATATAAAATATTTAGAGATTTTATTTCTTGAAAATTGGGAATATAATACATGAAGAACATAAAAATTATTATATTCCACTTAAACATATTATTCATAGATTTAACCAATGTTACTTTTACTATATCTCATATCCTGGGGGCATATATCAAAAGAAATGGTTGACTATAAAGCCAAGTAAATGAATAAACAAATGAGATATATAGCATGTGATCTGGAGGAAAAACATTATGGCATGACCGTAAGAACATGATGAATAACAAAATAAAACAATCATGAATAATAACATGTAAATTTGGATACAACATAAAAATGATATATTCATAAACATATCACCAAGGTTTATCCCCAAGGTGTCATAAAACATAATTTTCATGGTTATTCACCATGGTATCACAAAACATGTCATATCTAGAAATTAATTATTTACCAAATTTGTAGAAGTGATATCAAGATGCACCCTTTACATGTATAAATTCATGTGTCACACATAGATCATTAGAAAATATTTCATTAATAACCCAAGGTAAATAATGAATGTGATTCATGTAAAAGTCATTAAATTCAAAACTTCCAAAAAGACATGTGTATTAAATTATTTTTAAACCATGAAAAATGTATATGAGTTTAATTTTTGGAGTTCCCTAGTCAATGTATCGTGGTTAAATCTATATTAATTCATATTAATAGATAAATAGATTGATTATTCAAAGTATAAGAATATTTCATGTAAAAGAAAAAATCCTGAATCAAATTCGACAACATGATGGGTTTATAATGTGGATAAGTAAAGGGAATAATGGGATAGAATGAAGGTATACCATTGATAAAACATTATTTGGGTTGTTTTGGTATAATAAAATTATATGAAAATAATATAATTAAATATTTATAATACATAAAACAAAATAAGAACTCGAACGGAAACTAATAATAGGAGTGTTCCCTTACCTAGGGAAGTGACTTCCTCCAACTTGGAGAGGGAATCCTTAGTACCTTTGAGACACATTAGAGTGAATTAATAGAGATTAAATGAGCGTGATTTCATTTTTATGGTATTTTTAGTGGATATAAATGGTGGAATGGGTGTGTATTTATATTAAAGTAGGAGTAATTGTTTAATAATTTTGAAATATAGGTCTTGGAATTATAGGTTGTAAAAAATGATAAAACCATTAGTTAACTCAATGTTTTTTCACATGTTTTTATACTTTTAAGTAATTTTTTATAATATTTTAATCTATTAGTATTGAAATCCATTTTTTAATATTACTTTGGACATAGAAAAGAAACTTTTCTATAAAATATAGATTTTAAAATCATAATTTTCATTTTGGACTTCGGATAGTCATTTATAGGTGTAGAAATTGATTTAAATGCATTAAAATACATAATATTAATAAAATAATAGATTTTTTTGTCGTGTATTATGTTTAAATAATTATTAAATCATGATTGATATATATATATATATATATGAAGTCTTAAAACATACTGAAAATACAAAACAGTATTTTTTACTATCTACTAAAAAATAAACCTTTTTTAAAAAAATATAAAAAATTCACTGTAACCTAATATCAACATGTTTATTTCCAAGAAAATTTTAATTTTATAAAATTAATTATCTAAATATGATAATTATATCTTCCAAATAAAAAACATATTTATTTAAAAATAATAATTTTATACATAATGGTCAACTTTCTGACTCTTATAAAAATTTGCAAGGATATTATAAAATTATATTATCATTTATATTTAAATAAATAGTGTTTTAAAATAATATTTCATTAAAATAAAATTTATTTATGATACGTGGGATTATTATAAAACTGTATATATTTTTTAAAAATATAATTATCTTTTATTTTTATCTAAAAATCAATGTGCCAAATTCATCTCATATTCATGTGTATTTTATTAAATAAAATAACACTAAAAATGGTTATGATGAAATTAATATTTAATTTATAAAAATAAAATTACATTTTTTATGATACTAATCTCTAGATACATAACCCCTTATTACACTAGAATTCACCCTAAGTTTAAGATGTGATATGTTTCTAGTTTCATGGGGTTTCCTAGCTAACATTGGCATAATGGTGATCTCCAATAATTTTAACTTCTCACATAGGTGATTTCATTAAAGCTTCAATAATTGAAGCTCTACTGTATCATGGATAAGGGAGAACACTAGTGATATTGCTTCCCTTCCAAGTTCTGACAAATGGGTTTCAAAAAGCATGACTCTACTGGTTGAGGAAATCATTTATCTTTTTTGAATTAATTATCATTTATAATTTCCCTTTATAAACATTAATTCTAATGGTAACAATATTACCAACAGTCATAGTTCTCAATGCTCATATTAACTGATAGTCATACAACAATCAAATAGATGGTCACTTTTTTATTTATACCTTATATATACTCTACCATTCATCATTATTACTAATGAATTCTAAAGGTTTTTTAAAATTCCTTTGATAATTCCAATTATATTCATAACATTTCTTTTTCATTTAACATTTTTCATGGACGGTTTAATCTTATTGGCTGAGTTTGATGCAATGGAGTATACCATTGCATGGTCTCTATTATTTGGTTTTATAATACTTTAATAGGTCCATATATATTAATTGGTTTTATTACATAATATGTAAAATTATTTTTGTTAATAATCTTTCTATGTACTTCCATTTTGAAATATAACAAAAGTATATATGGAAAAGAAGAGTTCATTTATTAATAAAAGTATTAATTTTCATGAAATTAAATTGCATTATTATAATAACATTTCAAAATTTTAGTGCAACTATTTTTCATAATTTCATGGATAGAATAGGTTTGAGGGTGCATAAGAAGAAAATAATTACGAGAGCTCTGTTGAGAGTATTACCTCTCCCTTTGGATGTTCTCTTTTAGGTAACACCATAAGGCTCCTTAACATAGTATTTTGGAAATTCCAAGGACTCTATGACATGGGGAGACATTTTAGGTGAGACTAGGGAAGAGTTTTGATCGAGTTTATCCTTTAAAATGAGTGGAAAATGTGGTTTAGGTGATCTCCTTTTATAGGTGAATGAAATTACATTTTTTTAAATATGACTTTTTAATACAAAAAAAGAACATGGTTCATAAGGAAAGTGGAGTTAAATTGAACAGTAATAGAGTATGGAATGAAATAAGATCTATAACCCCTTAAAAATTAATTTTTTCACAATTATTAAACATGTTTTTAAGTTTTTACTCCAAGATATTTCACTTTTACATTTTTTGGTTTTCACTGTGGTAATTAATTCTTAAGAAAATAATTTACTTTTAATGCCTAAAAATAAAATGGTTATTATTAGATAATTTGAAATTAATGATTCCAAATATGTAATCCATTACATAAAAAAATTCTAAAGGTGATAAAAAATAACTTTAAAATTAGCACATATATGCAAAAAAAATCCATTTTTAGAAAAAGTATATTTTCAAGCATAAATATAATTTTTATGATAAAATTACCCATTTTATTGATTTTAATGAAAATAATTAGTTTATTATTAAGAAAATCATATTTATATAACCTTAAAATAACTCCAAAACTCTAATTTCATCTAGAAAAATATAAATTAAAATATAAATATTAAAATTAGTTTTTATTAGAAAAATATTACTTATTTATAAAAATGTTAAAAATGAGTTTAATAAATTCAACATATTATTTCTAAATGAAAAATTTCACTCTATAAATACATCATTTATCATGAGAAAAATATGTTTTAAAATTATTCTTTCTTCTTTATATGGTCACAAATGTTGCGGTTTTAGTAAAAACTATATTTTTATTATTCACCCAAAAATAAATTATTTATAAAAATCCCAAAAAAAAATCATATTAGGATTATTTTTATATATGAAATTCGAAAAATATGTAAATTTTATCAATTTTGAGTTCTAAATGTGATAGTAAATATTTTTAATATAAAAATATTTTAGGAAAAAATTATTTTTATGTAAAAGAAACTAATCTAGTAGTAATATAACATTTTATATAGTTTTCATAACTGTGTTACTTATATTGATTATCACAAAATTAATTGGTATAATATATCAGCCATATTAACTAATTTTATTTTATTAAAGTATCACAATTTTCGTTTTAGTTTGGGGTTATGTGTAAGATAAGCTACTTGGATGTGGAATTGAAACCCAACCTATAATGCAAGAAACCGCATCTACCAATAGGGTAAATTTTAGTGAGAAAATATTTTATCACCATTGTCTAGGACCCAAATAAGCCATCATAGACACACATTCCATTCTTACCTCATTTATATTTTCCCACCCCTGATTGTCTTATATTTCCCCTTTTCTTTATTTATATGAGATTCATGTCCTATATATGTGACCAATAAAACCAATTATGTGGAAAAATATAGGGTATGAGAATTAAGTGAATATTAGGATCATTTATATTTAGATATGAACTTTATTGAGTATCCTACAATTGAATCTATGTTTACTTCAATAGAAGTTACTTTTGAACAAATATAAACAAGAGTAACCTATACCTACTTTGAGAAACCACCCAAATTAGGTGGGATTAAAACTCTTAGGGATGATGAAAGCATTGGATATAAACATTCATCCATATCTAGAAATTTTGAATAGATAGACCTTATGAAATGAAGTTTCCAAGTAATTATTTCATTTTTTTATTGAATGGTTCACTATGTATTTATTAGAGTTGATGATGATTCTTAAATTATTTTCATAGATTCATTAGAAATTAATTATATTACATGCTTGATAAATAATCCATGTAAATTTATAATATAATTACTTGCATGATCTATAGAAAAGGAATTATGATACTGGTAGCTTAAAGAATTTTTTTTGGATAATTCTAAGATAAAGTGACCTTATATTTATTATGAGTTTAGATATATATATATTAATTATAATTGGGACATTATTAAGAGTATTTATTGATAAGGAAGTCCATTTTTTATGATATTACACTTAGTATTTTACCAAGCATGTGAATATTGAGTTATAAAAAACATTAGAAAATGTAGCCAAAACTAGCCACCCAAGCATCCCAAGACATTTATATTCCAAGAATAAGGGAATCCTAGATCTATAAAACCTATACTAGCTGAGGAGGTTCATATAAAATAATATTCATAGTAAGGTAGGGTGCACACATGATGCACAGGGGGAAAAAAGTTTCATTATGGGTGGTAGTACATAGGGGAGTCGACACGGTGTGGTGTCAGTGGGAGGATCTCATAGTGGAATCAGTTACACACATCTAGTTGGTAGGGAGTGTCGTTTTATTTATTAATTGTAGGAAGTATTAGTGTATTTTTGATGTGGTATAACTTTAAGCATGGAATTATTACTCTATTAAGAGGATGCTGACAAAATGTGGGTCGCATAATCATTAACTATCTAATTCCACTCATGCCTCTATGAAATCATTGTATTTTCCACATAGGTTTTTGGCTATATATACTCCACATTCGGTTAGTAGACCATGTGATTATCCCATCTATTGCATATATAATTTCCACCGATCACGTGAAGCGAATTTGAATTGAGCGTAGTAACAATATTAAACCGACCGTTTGATATAAACTAACTAACTACATGATGATATTCCAACCTACCATGAGCTACTACCAATAGTATGAATAAAAGATAACTAAGAAAATTATGAGTTTCCAACCTACCATTAATATAGAGTGATTATTTAATCAACCATTCACGATTAAAATGTTATTATGAAATAGATATAAATCTACATTAATAAGCTCAAGTGACCATGATACGTGCATAGTAGGTGATCCTACCATAGGAAGAATTTAATTCACTAAAACCTATCATTTGTTCAACTGGCATAATTGATAAAATAGAGGATAATTCTGTTATGCGAATAAAATAATGTAGTTACACATTAATTCTTATTATATGAGTGAAGAAATGAGCTCATATGCACTGGATAATGTACTAAAAAATATTGAAGTCATAATATGAAGTATATAGTAAGCTTTTTTATTCTATATAACATGAATAAAAGGAATTTACATTATATAAATCATTCCATGAGAAGCTCGGGAATAAAAATTTTAGCTTTATGCATGTGACGGTTATATATACTGCCATTTAGTATTTTTGGATCACCCCATCATGAATTTATGCATATTTTCTTCCATGTATAAGTGGATAAATGATGAAAATATCATGTTGTGTCCATAATTGTTTCATAAAAAATCATTCATGTCATGTACCATTGATAAAGAAAATGGATATTTCTTGTGATTTTACACCATTATGAATAATATGGAATCATGCAAGCAGACGTGGAATGATATGAGAGGAATATATGGTAAAATTATGAGATTACTTAATTAAAAATGTCATCTGAAGGAGGGATATGACTCAAATATTTGAGTAATTTGAATGAAGTATTTAGATTAATATTTAAATTAACAATAAAATTAAATGTTATCCTAAACTTTTTATATATTTAAATTGATATTTTGTGAGATTTCAAGACCAAGTCTTTAGGGGATCTGAATATAGACAATGAATTGAAGTTTGAATCAAAATTTAAAATATAAAAATATCCACTAGTTTTCAATGTGATTATTATCTAACATCATGGATCATATATATTACATAATTAAAATATGTGATTAATTTATATTATGATTAATGAAATTTAGTATTCATTATTCCTTAAATATAAAAATTAATGTGGGTGCTGAAGAAGGTGTGGTTCAACCATTTAGAATTTTCTTAACAATTCTTGAGAGAGTTCGATAAACCTAGTATCAAATATAGATGAAGAAGATCTGATGTAAGGTATTCAAGAAACCAAGAATTCGATAATTTGATCAAGATCTAGGTCTCTTGAGATCTGGAGGAATTCTCAAGTATATTAGTGTTATATAATTTCTTGTGAAATTACATGTGAAAACTTTCTGATCCATCTAATCTTTGTGGCATATCATATTTCCAAGTGGGGTAGAAAAAAATCAAGGATTGAAAGAATATCATTCTATTTTAGATGAACATTAATGATATTAAATCTCTTCCAGTGGATAATAAAATCTATGGGAACACCTTATATTCTACGTTTGGAGTAAATTGTTTAAGGGAACACAGTGGACTATAGGTTAATAGTACTAAATTATCATTGGTTGTAAAAAAATGGAGAAGATAGTGTAGAATTCATATTGGGGGCTTAACTAAAATCGAAAGGAGTGGAATTTTAAGACTAAAATTTTAAATATTTTGTGTTGTAATCTTAAATTTATTTACTACATATGAGGTGAGTATTATGAGAAATTATTGAGTGGATTGAGATCCTAAAATAGTTTTATATGTTTAATTAAATGGTGAAGAATTTTTAAAAATAAGACCACTAATTCACATCCCCAGCCCCAAATGGTCCATCCAGCATGAGGCACTTCAAGTGGAATTAGATCCAAGGTACCCTATAAAGATCCAGAAATATTTATACTTCAAAAATAAAGAATGATAATTCTATGAATAGTTGATGAGTGCCAAAATTTGATGGTAAAAACTACCACAGTTATAGGAATAGTATTTTTACCTATCTCCTTTCACATGACCTAGAAATAAAAGATCCTACTACTATTTTTTATACCTATTTTCTAATATTCTCTAATGATTCATGCTTATAAGAGAAATATGAATATGGATGAAAAGGCCTGGAAATTCATCCTTATGTTTCTATAAAAGAAATTATATACCAAAATCATGGCTCTTAATACTACCAAATAAATTTTTGAAAAATTGAGAAGTAATTATAAGGATAATATAAAAATAAATTAAGAAAAATTAAAAGATTGGAGGATAATATTTAAAAACATAAAAATGGATGATGATGAGAATATGAATGATTATTTCACTAGAATAAATGAAATGTTCAGACATGATTGATTATTTGAAAATAAACTGGAGGAATCAATCATTTTAAAGAACCTTATAAGAAATTTTCAAGATAAATTTGATCCCACGTTTTCATCTTTAGAGGATACATAATATCTGGCCTCGTAAAAACTTCAAAACATCCTCATATCCCACAAAATAAGCAAGTATCTAGATATAAAAAATAAATCCCAATATGAAGTGGAATTTTGAGACATACTAAAAGAGAAACTCATATAAGAAGAAAAAGATGTTGAATCAAGTAAAATAATGGGAATATTGATGATGATATCAACTAAATCATGGATTTTTTATCAAATAGAATTAAGAAGGGAAAATGGAAAAGAAAAGGTAAGAAATTTATGAGATGTTATAATTATGAGGGTATTTGTCATATTAAAAATAATAGCTAAAAAATTATGTTAAAGACTCTAAATCAAATGATAAGGATAATAAAGAACAAAATTTGATGAAGAATAAAAATAAAAATAAGAATTTAATTACAAAAATAAGAAATTTAATAAGAAATAAGGAACAGGAAAACTCAAGTATCTCACTAAATGAAAAGTTCAAATTCTTTTCTAAAGTTTTCAAAGGATTTGATTCATCAAGAAATAATGATTATGGTGAATAAAGGACTGAGCATGAGTGTGAACTAAAAGGTAATATAAAGTCTTATCTTAAGAAAATTACGTAGTTCAAAAAATGAAAAAAGATAGATTAATAAAATATTAATCTAGCTAAAAAAAAGAATGTGTTTAAGAAAAATTATGATGATGAAGACAACAAATATATTTATAGAAATAATGAAACCTATTTTGATTAAATGAATATATAAAAATTAAATAGAGATGAAAATGGAAAAATAATATGTGATCGTGAATAAAAAATATTTGAAAAGGAAAAAAGAACTATTTTTCACATAGGCAACATGTATCATTGTTCATAATGAGGTGAACATGGTGGGAGAAGCATTCAAAAAATAAATTTATATTGAGAAAAATTATTCTCAAAGTTATGGTAAATCTACAGGTACCTGAATTGAAAAAAAAACATTCCTCTTATAATGCACATGAAAAATTAAAATTGAGGTAGATTAAATCATAAAAAATAGGAGGAAATATCTCACACAAAATGGATGAACTAATAAACTAAGAGTATCATTACCCTAAAGAAAAAAATATGGCTTAATTTTTAACAAGAAACCATCAACAAAAATATGGATGATCTGGAACCAATCTAACAGATTTAATTCTCTGTGTTTTTTCTAGTTTTTTGGTAAAAATAGACAAAACTACTACCCATACTAGTTAAATATGTCTCCATTAAGAAATGTTAAATAACCAAGGAGTATTTGTTATGAGAATATAATGGAAAATTTTAAAAGGATAAAACTTATGACCAGATCTGTACCATCTTTTCCTACACAAAATAAATTTTAGGTTTTTAAAGAAGTATATGACATGTGTAGTTTATAATTAAATAAGGTTGAGGTATTCAAGACAATGTTGGAAGAATAATTTTTTTATAATATTAAAGGTAATATATTTCAAAATAAAAATAGTGGTATTACATGTAAAAATATTGATAATACTAAGAATGATAATAAATAGTGTCTATTTGTTTATCCAAATCAGTTGAAATTGGATAAACAAATGAAGGAAGATAAAAAACTTGTTGAGGATAAAGGAATGTAATAAGCTTCAAAATATGATGTGAAAATTCTTGATAAAAAATTATAACTTTAAATGTGAAGATTTAGAAGACTAAAAAGGAAAAATATATTCCAAATAAAAAATAAGTTCAAAGGAAGAAAATTATAATCAAATAGATGAGACTCAAAATAGAAAAAAGATTCAAAATAAATATTTCCATGTTAATATTGGAAGAAATAAACAGACCATGTTGAGGAGAATATCTCGGCCTGAATTTTGTTTCAAAGACAAAAAAGGGATCCCATAATATTCCCTATTATATTATATATTTGGAACTAACATATAGGGAAATAAAGGATAATATTGAGGCCAACACTTCTAGGATAGCAAGAAAAATTGTCTCTCATGGAATTTATCAACTACCATGAAAATAAGATAAGTTAATCTGTTATGAGAGGTCAAACTTATGGAAGAAAACTGTCAAAATCAATTATTCTATACAATATATAATTTTTGGACATCTCTATGAAATCTAAGGAACAATTTTTTTTCAATCAAACATTCAACCCTTAATTTTTATTATTTCAAATATTATATAATGATAGAGTGTGATTTTATGAAAATATTAGACAAAGGGGGAGTTTTATGCTTTTTAATTGAACGTTTTAATGATTTTGTTGAGATTTGTATAGGATATAACATATTTCTTGATAAATTTATTTTATAAAGGCCCTATTTCAAAAATAATATATTTCATAGAATGGTATCACATGCTTGGTATTTTATATATATCATATAAAAATTTTCTTCTATATCTCTTGTTTCTACACTAAGTTAGACCACATAGACTTAGAGTAGAATGACTAAAGACTCTATACTAATACAACCATGTGTTATCCTAATTATCTTTTAAAAAGGGG
Source organism: Viscum album (assembly GCA_963277665.1). Taxonomy (NCBI): domain Eukaryota; kingdom Viridiplantae; phylum Streptophyta; class Magnoliopsida; order Santalales; family Viscaceae; genus Viscum; species Viscum album. The sequence continues at coordinate 802,597,648 of OY728119.1, read as the reverse complement.
AAAGATAATTTGTGTGCCTTCAAAATAAGATAATGATATGATGTATCCTACACACTTACCTTTACATTTTATCATCAATAAGGGTATAAGAATGAATTAATCAAAGCACACATATTGACATTGAGAATTTATAGTGTTTGCAAAAAATCTAAATAGTGATATTAAAGTTCCCAAGTAAGGATTTGATTTTTTGTAAATGGTTCAATATGTGTTTAATGGTGTTGATAATGATGTTTGGAGATAGATATGAATTCATGACCAAGGAATAGGATTTAATTATTGAAAAAGAATCCATTTTATTCTATAAGATGATTGAGCTACTACCATAGTCTATATAAAAGGAATTTTACAGATTTTAGATAGAAAAACTTATTTGGAGAATTCCAAGACTAAATGGATTTATATCGATTGTGAGTCTAAAAAAATATGTGTCACTTAGAATGACATGTTGAAGAGGAACTATTGAGAATGAATGGTCCAATTAGGATATGTGTGATCACTAGAAGTGGGATGGAGTGAATCATTTATCTCTTATTTTTATATTTTCATTCTTATTAAAAAACATTTTCAACCTATAAAAGATATATGAATTTTATAAAAATATGAATATAAGAACAACCATATAAACATAACTATTTAAAAGGTTCACTACTCAGTAAGATTATATAGTCATTTTCATGGTTTTTAAATAATAAAATACAACACAATACACTAGAAAACAATCCTTTATAAGTGGTTATAGAAAACAAGGAATATATTTATGATTTCTTTTCACTATAATCGATTAACAAGACATGTGATCCTCACATAAGTAAATAATGTAAAAATTATTTTCATAAAAAATATAAAAACCTTCACTAATAGGATAAATTAAGTTTTCACTATTATTCTTGTACTTTCTTAATATTTTATCTTTTTCAAGTAATTCTTCTTCTTCACTTTATCTCTCAGAATTATGAAATAACTTTCTCCCTATAAGTCTATATAAAATTGATTTCCTGTCAACTCCATCCATTTATCCATATGATAAACTCTATTTGGTTCCTTCTGAAGATAGATACCACTTATTACACTACTTTCATCCAATCACCTTCTCATATTATCTTTCTGACAATACCAAATATGAAACTTATGCCAGATATGTCTAATTCATTAGAGGCTACTGTCCAATATTTGGTTCATCAAATATACTCAGACCGATGACATTGTGAAAGATCATCTGATGATCTTCTTCTGAGGATACTCCTCAGAAAATTTTCATTGTTCTTTGAAATATTTCCTATGATCAAAAATATTCACTAAATATTATCCAATAACACTTCATAGAATTTTATGAACCCTTACATATTGTATAGAAATTGGTTGATACCCTTACATAGCATGATCAGATGCCATTATATAACATATAGTAATCGTGTGACACCTTTACATAGAGTGCTCAGCAACCATTATATAGAACATAACTTCATATTATCACAACTTCAAAGAATCTTCATAACATTGACCATAAAATCTATTCAATAAAAAACCTAGGACCAATAGATTCATTTCAATGAACTTCCTTATAAATATTTATTATGAAATTTGTACATAAAAATTATTTTCTCCCCTTTCAACTTATCTTGAATTATGATGTCTTTAAATACTCATGATGTTCGAAACATTAAAAGATTAAAAGTGTCATTATATTTATTTATTGGACACTTTGTTCGATGAAACTTCTATGTTTTGTAATATATGAATTCATCACAATAGTCAGGCTGATTATCTTCATTCATAAAATTTCATCTTATGAACATGGTATAGTAGATTGGGTCTCATCATCTCTATTTTTTGACTCATTTGGAAACTTGAAGAAATTGAAATGATTTATGTAAGACAAAAAAAGATAAATCTTTTTAAAAAACTCTTTCATTATTGAAAAAACCTATCCAAAATCATCATAATCTTCTCAATCATATAAGAAACACATCAAAACATACTTGTCACAATAATCTCCCCATTTGGATTTTTTTTCAACCAAGGAACATAGGATAAAACATTGTAACTCGTAAAATAGATTATATATCCAAAAATTCAAAGTCTCTCTAATAAGAATCAATGAAAGAAACAAGAACCATTGAACAACAATTACATGTTGTCTATAAGTAGTGACTTATGAAACTTTTTCATACACCTTTTAAGAAACTTCTTCTACCACTTGGTAATTTCATCACAATAATAATTTCATCTGAAAAGAACAACTTTTCTTACATCCATGTCAAAAAATTATTAAAATAGTACACAAATTATGAAATCATAGATGACCCATTATAATAACTCCCCCTAACATAATGATTTACCTCAAAAGTTAAAACACATAACAATGTATATATTTATGTTACAACATTTTTCTCTCCCTTTGACAACACTATCGAATGTCACAATGAGAGAGAGGATATATTCACATACCTTAGCCTTGAAGAGTGTGAGGTTTTACACCCATGATAAACCTTGTATTATGAAGTGGTCCCTTCAGTAATGGTTTGGTGAAAATATCAAAAACATTCTATTAAATATAAAAAAAACTCCCTCGTAAATTCCTTCTTTTCAATAATCTCTTTGATGAATCTTTATTTAATATCAATATTCTTAGAAAGATAATGTTGCATTGTATTATTATTTAGGTATATAACTCTTTTATTATCACAACCAAAAAGTTTGGGTATCTTCACATCAACCAAAAAATCTTACAACTATGTCTTCATCCAAATAAAATGTGGTGTTTCTTGAGTAGTAGATACAAAATTAGCTTATATTTTACTAAGAGTTACTAAACTCTATTTCTTTTTATGCCAGCTAAAACATTATTATCCTAATAAACCCACTAGATATAGATTTTATGTCATTTACACTTCATTCTCAATATATATCTTTATAAAAAAATAGATCAACCTTATATGCACTATCATATTTCAACCCAAAATCAGTTGTGCCTTTAATATATTTGGGAATTTTCATTAAAAAAATGATATGGGGTTCCTTTATATCACATTGATACCTAGAACAAAGAGTAATAGTATACAATAAATCTCGATTTAAATTAATTAGATATAATAAACATCCAAACAACTTTCTAAACTCTTTAGGATCGACCTCATTTCCTTCCCCATATTTTAACAACTTTTTTACCACTAAAATAGTTTTGGAAACTATCATTGAATATTCCATGCCAAATTTCTTCATATGTTACTTAGCATGTTTATTTTTGAGATAATAAAATTTATTTATTTTTTTGGGAGATTTATAGGAAATGAAAGTATTTAATTTCTCCTATAATAGGGATTTCAAATTACTCTTTCATCTCTTTAGAAAACTTTTCACATGTTTCTTCAATTTTCTCAACAAATATTATTTCATCAATATAATTAATCACAATGAAATAAACCTCTTTATTTTATTTTATATATAGTTTATTATAAAATATTCCTATCTTGAATTTATAATTACTTAAAAAAAGTACCCAATTTTGAATACCAATATCATGGATCTTGATTAATCCTATTCAAAGACTTATCTAATTTGAAAACATGGATTTTATCTTTCCAAAGAAAAAATCCATATAGTTGTAAATATAAAATTATTCCTTTATCTCTCTATTAAGAAAAGATAATTTTAAATCCATCTAGAAAATTTTATATCTTATTTGTGTAGTGATATAAAGAAAGTTTCTAATAATTTATAATCTTTATACTAGATAAAATGTCTCATAAAATTCAATGTCTTCAATTCTTGAGTAACCTTTACAAACAAGTCATGTATTGCATCTAATCACTTCCCCTTTTTCATTTTTTTTGAACACCCATTTTTTACTAATTATGTTCTTATGGTTTATTTTTTATAAAATTTCCCATGCATCATTATTCTCAATATGATCTGGATCTTTATTCATAAAATTAATACACTCTTGATGCTGTGAATCTTTATTAGCATATTTTTTCTCAACCTATGTATATAAGGAATTATGTGATACTCACCTTGATGTTATTCTGGTATGAACATATTTTCATTGATCTATGATGTTTTTTTGGTCTTCTAATTTCATCCTCATCCTAGGAATAGATGAATATACTTTTTAATCATCACTTTTGAATGTTGATTCATAATATTCATCTCGAGCATCTTTAATATAATAATTATCATTAAGAAAATTGTTATTAACTAAAACTAATTCAGCGTCCCTTTCATTCTCATATTCAATAATATGTGAAACTTTCATATCATAAACCATAATAATTTTCTCATATTTAGAGTCAAAAAATATTTTCGATCTATTTATTATGACACTTGTATCTTGTACCATTATGAGAGTGACCAAGAATGATTCCATCAATACCTCTCTAAACTAACATTCCTATATTCTCACCCATGAATTTTGTAATACAAGGACTACCAAACACCATTAGGTATTTTAAACAATAGGTTTCTTTTTAATGCATATAACAAGAAGTACTATTTTACTTATTCTATTAGAAACATTATTTTTTATGATAAAATGATAATCTGATTACTTTCCTCTAAAAATATTGAGAATTATCAAGTTCGATCAACATAGTTTGTGCCATCTCCATAAATATTATATTTCTTATTTTGAAAAAATAATTTTATTTTGGCATATATGGTTTACTAAATTCATAAAAAAAATTATTATTTTCAATATAATCTATAAATTTCCCACTTTTATATATTCCACCATTATCAGTTCAAATATTCTTTAAATAATATCCAAATTCTTTTTTGCCACTTATCTTTAAACCCTTAAACATTTTTGGAGACTCTAATTTTTATTTACAAAAAATAATACATATAATGTCGGTAAATCCATAAATAAAATAAATAAATTACTTATCTCTATTTTTTGACTACTTACTCATGGTCACATAAATGTTAGTGTGAATCGGCTCTAATGGACAAGTTGAGTGTATCACAAATTTCTTACGTATTGAGTTTGTAATCTTCTTTTTCTTGCATATATAAAACACCAATATTTTATTCTTTTCATGTTAGTAATTTCACAAATAATTTAAATCATTTTTAGTTTACTCAAATTCTTCTAAAAAATATTCCCCATCATTTTATGACATAGCTGATTTTCTTATATCATGATCGGATAGCATGAACATTGTGCATCAAAAACTTTAAACAAAATACCCTTAGTTTGTTGAAATCTACTAATAGCATTCCAATATTCAATTAATTTAACAACATAATCATATTTTAGGAAAAATTGTTTTTAACTTCATCACAAAGCTATAAAAGACTTAACAAATTATTTCTCAACCCATTAACAAATATGGCTATTTTGGACTTTGACTTTTCATTCCAAATGATATATGATCTAACACATTTTATTCTGATTGGATCACCATTTGCAAAAGTCATTGTACCTTATTTATAATATTTCACATTCATTAAAAATTTAAAATATTTAATAATGTTATAAGAACACCCACTATACAAAATCCAAGGTCATTATTCATTTTTATCTTTGAGACTTGTTTCAACAACTAAGGTTATTTCCTTTCCTTTTTCCCTTATCATGTAGATTTTGATATTTTTTGTGAAAACCATTTTATACCAGTAATATGATAAGACACATATTTTAAATATTTATATATTGATAACATATTTTATAAATTGTTTTCAAGGGTTGGAAACTATTTTCAATCTTCACACTAACTTTATCAGGTTGTATTCTTTGAGTGGGTTTAACCTCCCCCCCCCCTATATAATTTTCATCTAGTTTCACCAGGATTAATTATAGAATTTAAGATTGAATAAACACATATTTATTATATTCCTAAAGCCTCTACAGTACCATAAGTAACCATATAAATCATATTTTTTTGTAACATAGATGTTTTCTAAAGTTGTGTACCATTTTCATCAAATTTATTACCTTTTACTTAGGAATTTTATCATGTGGAAAAGTGTTTTTTTTTTGACCTAATATTATCCTCTTCATATTAGATTTATACGCATCCTCAATATAATATCTTGTGGTTTCATCTTTTGATTCATTCCTTGAAAACTTATAAACATTAGTTTTTTCAACTTTGATTATTTTTTCTTCGTGAAGGGTCTTGTTAAATTTATTTTTCTTTTAAAAATCTTCATAATTTTTATTAAATTGTGTGCATACTTTTTTAATCCTTATGAGTTTTTTACGTCATATAAATTTCACCAAATTCTGAAACAAGATTTTGGAAATTTATAATTCCCTACTCAGTTTTAAAAGTTTTTTTTGAAAAATTTATAATTCTTCTTCATTCACATTAAAATTTTATTTAATATTTATGTGTAGGTTTTTATTTTCATCAAGAAACTTATTTAGATCATAAATATATTTTATAAACGTTTATTTTTCTTAAATAAAATATTTATAATTATTTACTAGAAGATTTTATTTCTTCATATTCTTATTCTCTTTTTCATGCAATACAATTTTTTCAACACAATATTTCAACTCTATATTAAGAATAAATTCTATATGAGTTTTTTTATTTTTATTCAAATATATTTATTTCAGCACTGAAGAACTTTTAATAATTCACTATTGTAATAAGAATATTTTTAATAGCTTCATCCCTGGAGTTCATAGATTCTATTCGCTTTTATCATCTTCCTCATACAAAGATAAAAAATTTCTCTTTTATTGTTTAGATAACTTTTTATCCTTTACCATAAAATAGAAATTAGATTTATTTACCTTATTATTGAGGGACCTTCTTGATTTCCTATTATCTACATAAATGTTTCATATTATTTTCATTGAAGATAATTTAAAAAAATCACATGAAACTATTATATTTTATGGAAAATAATTCAAGTAAATTTAATTTCTTTGATAGCTTACATTACACGCAATACTGAGTTCAAATGAACCATGATATATTATTAAATTATAGTTATCACATAGACATAAGATTGGTGGGTATGAATAGGAATATATAAATTATAAAAAAAATATGGTATCTATATGACTAAAATTAATTCATAGGTTATCGATAAATTATAATTGATAAAAAATCATTCAAAAATAAAAGAGATATTTTCATAAAACTGTTTTTAAACACATAATGTAAGTTTTTATTAATAAATTAAATTATTAACATCTTTGAATGATTTTAATAATATATATATATATAATATGGTTTATAAAATTATTTAACATTAATTTAATATTTTTATAGGCACGTGATAAGAATAAATTTTGATTTGTGCTTAAAATGTATTTTTCTAAAAAGTGGTTTTCATCATGTGTTGTACAATTATTTTAAAACTAATTATTTCCATTATAGAAATTAAATTTGATAAAATGGATTACATTTTTGAAATAATGAGGCTTAAATTTGTTGAACAGGTATTTTATGTTTTTTTAAATGAATATTAATCATGGTAGAATTTATCACCTCTATAAAGGGTAAATTGGGTTAATTTAACATAAAAATATGTGATAAGGATATAATTTTTCATTATAATTATTATTTTATGAATTTAATTCTAAATTTATCACCTTGGGTTTGAATGTTATTTTTTTAATAGACACTTTTATATGAAAATGACTAATATAATATTTAGATAAAATAAAATTACAAAATATCACTCTCTAGTATGTAAATATCTCTTATGTATCCACATAGGGAAAAAAGAAATTGATGAAACAATCTATGTTTCAATTTTTATATTAATGAAATTATATTTATGATATAAATTTATTTATAATTTTTTATAATTATATAATGACCTTAAATTTTTATGAAACACCAATGAATTATTTCTCCAATTAATAAAAAAATACAATAAATTATTTTAAAAATATTAAAAGTAATATAATTTGAGTGATTTCAGGTGTTACAAGAATTATATAGAACATTTTGACATGAAATTTTTATGATATATAATTATATTTATATTCTTACTTTTTATTTATATCTTTTAAGTCTTGTTAAATTAATAGTTTCTAAACTCGAAATAATGATATTTTATGCAATTACATGAAAATAATAAAAATATTAAAAGTGGAAATGGGGATACTATTTGATTGTAAATTTCATCATTTTGACATTTATATACCATTTTGAACCATTTTTATTGAGAATTAAATTAATATATTTTAATCTTTTAAGAAATTTAATTTGTGCTCCTCCCCTCAATATAAAAGGTCACCCCTCTTTTCTCTTCTTCACACCACTTTGTGCCTTCTAGATCGACCATACACTAAAAAATCAGTTATTAACTTACTTATCAATATTATATGTGTGTTATTATTCCCAAAATACAAACCTTAGAGACCTTAAGGGAAGAACTAAAAGAGTTATTTCAATGAATAGGTAATCTAAATAATCGATCACTTTATTTTATAATTTTACCTCTCATAAATCTATTAGATCATTCATAAAATAATAAATTCAGTATCCTAAATATAATTAAATATTTTTATGAATTTTAATTCACCTTTATTCACTCTATTTATATCAAATGGTAAGTGAATATATTAACTATGTGTATGTACGACTTAATGGTTTCTATGTGTCAATACAATTCACTTCTCATAACCATATTTTCTAGATGGGTAATATTATAGTTTTAATGTTTATATATTATACATTAAAATTGTTATACTTGTATAATTATAATATCATATCTACCGTCTTACCTTCCAAACCATTATAAAATGATAATGTCGATCATTTGTATGTATGGACTACCACCTCCACAAAGCGATGTGATTCATTTTTTCAAGTATGATTTATTTGGATGGTAATAAGGATAGGTTTAATATATATATATATATATATAAATGATATATATGATATAATAATAATTATGGTAAGGTTATTTATTATTTATCTTTCTTTCCTTCCATCTATTGAAAAATGGAAACAACATTCATGCATACGTACGGTTTACTATCTTCATGAATAATGTAATTCATTTTTCTATATATATATATATCTTTTATGAATGACTATAAACATATATATAATGAATATATATGATATTTATATAATTATTATCATTTTGTAGATGATGGAACCATGAACCAAATACAAGGACCAAATCTACCAAACCAAAACATACATGAAAATGTAGTAAATATCACCCAAAATAATATTTTTAATAAACAAGAGTTAAAAAATGGCTGATAAAGGTTATAATTAAATTGTATATGGAATGATATATATGGTATGGTTCTATAATAGATGTATAATAAATCTATATTTATTATACATGAGGTTCCAACATGTAAGAAGGAAGTCAGACCTAAGGTATGGGATTTTTGTCTCGCTTTTATTTTTGTGAGGCACATTCCATATTCACCACTTGTTTCTTTTATGTGTTGTATATAATTTAAATGAATTTATTTTATTATTCAACTTAGGAAATATATATATGTATTTATATATACATATAAGTTTCATTATTTCATGTGGATTATGATTCAAAAGTTACCCAAGTGGTAAGGGTTTTATGTTAAAATATCATTATTTATAGGGACTATTTATGATTAATCCTTATATGATTAAATCCTATGATATATATCTCACGAAACTCTTGAATTTTATTATAATATATTTATTTTATAATAATACATGTTTTCCATTCATTTTCTTCTCCTTAAGTACTTAAAAAACTAAAAATATATTTTTAAGTAAAATTGACTTTATTTCTCTCTTCGGTTGAAAAGACTTTTTATTCTATATATGGGTTTTGTAAAACTTTTTTAAATAAACAATTTAATATTATAAATTGAAATATTAAATTTATTTTTACCCATTTTTTAATTTTTATAAAATCATTTTAAAATGAATCTTCTTGTCATTTTTTGAATGAGGTGTTTTTTTGATTTTTTTTTAAAAAAAGTATGAAAGGAATGTTTTTTAACTTATACAGAATGAATGGATTTTACTACCATCATTACCACTCAATGATTTGAAACATAATTTAAAATTTTACATGGTTATTTTCAAAGGGAATTTTTTCCATACTAGTTTTTAAATTTTTTGGATTTTAGAGTGATTTAAAAATGGAAAGGATATTTTCCTCAAGAATGTTTCAATGGTATTTTAATGGTGTTTTTGTTAATAAAATATAATAAACCTTTATTTTACCTCTTCTCTATCTGGTATATAATCAAATGATAATATCCTTATTCTTTATCTGTATGTTTTATTTTTATGATGACAAGAATTTTGTGAAACCTATTCCTTTTTTATAGGTTATACTATGATGGAATTATGAAATGTTTATGAAAAAAATTCCTTTTAAATGGGTTATGTTATGATGAAATTTTTATAAAACCCATTTATTTACATGGGTTCTGATATGATTAATGTTTTTTGGTCTTGTGTCACACATATATATTATCTTCATTATGTGACTACTGGGAACAATATCTCCCTTCAATGTATTAGATAAAGATTGATATCTCATGAGATAAATAAAAATGTAATGTGGATTAAACCCAATTCAGTAAGGGAATTTGTCCACAATTATAGTATTTGGAGTGAACCTTGACTATTATAATGGTTTTTTGAGTGAAACCAATCCACTATGATAGTCTTGGAATGGATCTTTGACTTTTAAGGAAATGATTTTATAAGCTTATGTGTATTCCATAATTCCTTATATTAGGCCAATGTTAAACTTATGTGGATTGTGTTCTTTTATTCTTTTATGATTAATATCTTATAAAATACCAAGATTTATTCCATGACTCAAAATTATGATATATAATATATACTGTATGATTTTTAAATGTTATGATCATGTTCTCATACCCTTATATTCATGTCATACTTAAGTGATCATTGATATCTCCCTTTTTTACCCTTACTGAGCAACTGAGGTCACACTTTACTATGTTTCCTTTCCTTATTTTATGAAGGAGGATACGTCTAAGAAGTGTTCTAGTTATAATGAACTTAGTGAGAGATGATGAAGATATTTTATGAACCAGTTGTTTATGTGTCCATGTTTCCAAATGCACTATAATTATACAATTCTGTCTTGGATCATTATATTACATAATTAATATCCATCTACAAATATTTTATATCTATGTATAAAAATTATGGGTTTTTGTAGAAACCTCATATTAAAAAGATATGTATTTTTGAAAAGAATTATACAATCACAACCATAGTAACACACGTATTTACAAGGTTTACTACTCAGTATGAGTATCTAGTCCTTAGTATGGTTTGGAAATAATTCAATACAACAAAATCCACTAGAAAAAAATCCTTTGTATGTGGTTATAAAAAATAGCTAATATACATACACTTTTTTGAACTATAATCAATTTAACATTTCATGTACTCCTCACACTATTAAATTATGTAACAAATATTTTCATACAAATTATAGGAACCTTCACCAAAAATCTTTAATATGTTTTTGTTATACTTCTTATAATTTCTTCAAAATTTTTCATTTTTAAGTACTTTTTCTTATTAAATTTATTTCCTACCAGTAGTAAAGAACCTTATCCTTTGAATTGTGTATAAAATATATGTCTAGTATACTCTATCTAGTTATCCATTTGGTAAACCCCATCTAATGACTTCTAAAAATTGATACCACTTATTACACTTTATTTATCTGATCACCTAGGAATATTGTCTATCAAACACCACCTAATTTGAAAACTATATATCATATCATATTATTGTTTTCTTTTTCTTATTGTACAATTTATTACCTATTCACACCTCCTGTCTGATATTATTCTAGTTGAAAACTTTATCTTCTATTCTCTTGACTGATATTTCTTCGATCTATTCGTCTAATCGTCATGAAAAATGTATAGTGCTTCAACTCACTTATCAAAATTTTAGAAACATTTCATTGATGCTTCAAACCTATTTATATAGGAAATTTTTCTCCAAGAAATTTTGTAAATGTGAAAACTATATTAAAAACATACTAATTAATATTTCTAGTGTCCTGCTGAGGAACTTAATTCCACTGACTACATTTAAACCTCCTAGAATATAAGAGATTTTGTTAAGACATGAAATTATCGATCTAATTTAACATTCCATCTAACTTATAATGAATCATGGTTCTTTCCTCCATAAAATTTGTAACATTGAATTATTATCATATAATTTTCACATTTTATATATTTATGAAATATTGATAAAGACAATTGAATAGATAAAACTTTATACAAATCATTCATCTGGTGAATTTTTTTAGTATCACCACCTTCTGATGAGAATTCATCCAATTCTCCTATATAAATTTGTAGGAATGTCTCAGAAAACATTCACTATGCTCTACAAATATCTAATTACTTTCATGATTACTCTTTGACTATTTTCTACATACATCATCCACTAATTGAAGATATCTATACAAAAATATTCATTTGGTGACTTTAACAAAAACCTTTAGTTTGATGCCTTGGATACTTTCATCTAATATCTAGTTCATCTAATGGAATCACAACAATTACATTAGGAGAGATTTCATGATCATCTACGTCATATGGTCTTCATCCAATGATACTTAGTTAATTCCTTATTCACTTTGACACTTTTCTTCAGATTATAAATATTCACAAAATATTATCCAATAACACTTCATAGCATTGCATGAACCCATACATAGTGCATATAAATTGGGTGATACCCTTATCTAGTATGATCATCTAAATTTACATTGAATATGGAAATTGTGTGATACCTTTACATAGGGTTCTTATCTACGCTTACATAGTGAATAAATTTGTATTGTCGTAAATTTGAAAAAACATCATAAAATTCTATAAAAAACTCTATTTCACTAAAACCCTACGACTGATAAATTTTTTCTGGTGAAATTTATCATAACTTCATAGTATAATCATTGTACATAAAAATTATTTTCTATACATTTTTACTTAGATTAGATCATGTGGTATTTCAATACCCATGATGTTATAAACATAAAGAGTAGTAGTGAATAATCAGATTTATTTATCAAACAAACTATTCGAGGAAGATTTTATGTGTCAAAAGATAATCATTCATCATAATTGTCATTTTGATCATCTTCATTAGAAAAATTTTATCTAATAAACTTGTACTGGTATATTTATTCTAATCATCCCTATTTTTTCCCTTAGTTGGAAAGCTTAAATAAAGTGTGGTTATTTATATCAGAAAAAAATAGATAACTCTTTTTAGAAAACCTACTTAATTAGTGACAATAATGAACTAAATTATCTTAACCTCTTCCAACATATACAAAACCCATCAAATCCTACTAATCCCAATAGATAAGGCTGCCCAATTTTTATGAGATGACACATAGTATTTTATCTAGTGTGGATATTGAGTTACCAAAAATATAAGTCAATCCAACCCAAAACATCCACCAAGAATCTCATGAAATTCTCCAGCCAAGATTGAGGGAATCCTACCTCTATTAATAATATAATATATGAGGATTGTTCATGGGGTAAGTAGGTCACATGCATGATACACAGGGAGAAAGTTTCCCACACTACTAAGTCAGCACATAGGGGAGCTGTAATGAAGAGGTATCAATTGGTGGTTATCAAAGAATACTGGTTAATCACATCTAGATGATAGGTAGTGTGGATTAGTTTATTAATAGTTGTAATTATGAGTGTATTTCTAATGTGGGATAGCATTAAGTGTAATTCGATTACTACATTATGAATATGTGGACAAACCATAAGCCATTTTATCATTAATGATTTGATTCTACTCATGAATCTATGCCATCATATTCTCTACTATGTAGGGTTTTGATTTGATGTACTACATGGTAAATTAAGAAACCAGATGGCTATCTAATATATATAACATATAATTCCACATAGACCACATGAATAGAATTTGAACTGATTGCGTGGACAATATTGACCCATCCATGTTCTTGAAACCAAGTGACTACATGATGAGATTCCAACCTACCATGACCTGCTATTGGTAATATGAATAGAGGAAAACCGACCACATGATGATTTTACAACCTACTATAATCAAATAATGGTTAGTTAATTGATCGTTTGTGATGCTCAAGTGATAATATGATAGAGATGAAGTTACCAAGAGTAGTTCATGTTATCATGAGATGTGCACAATAAGTAAACCTAATGTAAGAAGAATTGAATTCATAAGATCCTACCATGTATTCAAATGGAATGTTTGATAAAATAGAGGATGAGTCTATGAGGCCAAGATAATCATGCATTTCTACTTTCATGCTTTTTAGTCAAGTTCAAGAATGAGTTTCTATGCACTTGATTCAATGGTAAAAAAATTGTGCCTTTATAATATGAGGTATATAGTGAGCTCATGTGTTGTTTTTCACATGAAGAAGGATAGGGTATTTTACATAAATATTTTCATGAGTAGATCAGGAAGAAAAAACTAATATTCATGCATAAAATAGTTATATATACTTCCCTACAGTGTTTGAGGAGCACCACTTTTTGAATCAATGCATGTTATCTTCTTTGTATACAGATGAATGATAAAGTTCCCAAGATATGTTCGGAATTTTTTTCGTGAAAAAATCATTCATTTCATGTACTATTGATGAGAAAAATAATGAGTTCTCATGAATTTACACCATGATTCATGGTATGGAATCATGCATGTTGGCATGTGTAATGATATGTGAAGAAGATGTCGTAAAATTATGAGATTGTGGCGTTAAAGAAGACAGGTGAATGAGGAATATGACCAAAATATTTTAGTAATTTTAATGAGTTATATAAATTAATATTTAAATTCGGGATAAAAGGAATTTAGATCCCAAACATTTCAGGTATTAAAAATGAGATGGAATGATATTTGAATACTAAGTCTCTATTGGATTTTAATATAGATAATGACTCATATTTTAAATGATATTTTAATAAGAATTCAAAATGGATAAATATACTCCAGTTTTCAATTTGAATATTAACTTCCGTTGAGGATCATGGAGATTCTATAATTTAAATATGGGGATAATATCTAGGATTATTAATGATATTTAAAATTCATTATTACATGAATATATATTTTTATGCAGTTTATGAAAAAAGGTACAGTTTAAACCTTGAGTATAGTCTCGATAATTCATGAGAGAGTTTGATACACCTAGTATCAAATATATGAGAACAAGATTTTAAATTGTTTATTCAATAACCTGGGTATTCAAGGACTAAGTAAGATCTATATCTATCATGATTAATAGGAAGTCTCAAGACCACTAGTGCTACTGACATTCTTGAGAAATTACACATGCATACCTTCTAATCCATATTCTTATATAGGAAGGTCATTTTTTCAAGTGTTGTATAAGAAACCAAGGAGAGGAATAGGATCTTTTTATATTGGATCATCATTTAAGTGAGGTGAATATAAATTTTAGTGGGTCTAGGGTGGTACTTTAAGGAGACTATACCCCCTTATCAAAGTGTGTAACAACATATAAAATAACTAACATCATCCATACACATCCAAAACATTATGGGGATGAAATAAAGAAAAATAATCAACAATAAATTAAATACTATAAATAGACACAAAATTTCATACTAGCATATAAGATAGATCTCCCAATGGGTCGATCACATATACAAAAAAAATAAAGAAATAAATAAACCAAAATAGAAGAAAAAAATATATGAGGCTCCACTACAATCCCCAAGTATAAATTTATCCTAATAGTTGAATCCCATTTGAGATACTCCAACTCGATCAAGAAATATCGGCCATCAACCCTACCTAGACCTACAATAAGTGAGAGTCTTCTCAGGTACATAAGTTTAATGGCATATTAAGTGGGGTTTGAGTACAAAATTCGGTATGGAACAACCAATGTAGTCACATAAATACTGTAAATGATGTGATATGTTATTTCGGAATGCTTTGAATAAATAAAAAAATGATATAAATAAATAAACCATTGTCGATCCTCGGTTCTAAAACCTTAATTAACCATACCTACTTCAGCTAGTTTCGGAGTGTCTCTAAGAAATTTGTGATGAATGTTCAAAAAATAATAATGACCTAAGAGTCTTTAACCATAGTATAAAGTGATAATGACTCATGGGGATAAACTAACCTTAGTATACATGATAATAATCTATATAATTCTCCATTACAGTATCGCAACCTGAGGAATTCTTCATCTCAATATACAATGGTTCTCAGTAGCTAAGCCCCGGTAGTGTGGGAGACTCGACCATTCCATTACAAGACCCCATAAGCCCTGATAATACAAATGTAGAAGGACCTATCCTCTACCCATATATCATGTAATCCTAACTAAATCCATGTAAACTCTACCAATAGTATCATATGCCACCCTACTATGAAAGTTTTCTTTAGTATCATTGACCACCCTACAAGGGGTGTTTTCCATTTCCAGAAAATACGGCCTCAAGGGAGTTTTTCATACATATCACAACCTCTATTAGGGTGACATAAATATCACATTAAAAATAACCCTAATGTGTTTGACAATAGTGTCATAATCGCCTTATAGGTAATTTTCCATATCAATTATAAAAATAACAATAAAATAAGAAAGGGTAGTTAAACTCCAAAACATGTCATCATTATCCATGACTAATTGGACTATATGATAGGTATGATTACTAATGTGAACCCCTTAACCATATATACTCATGTCCAACACCCCTTACTAGGGACAAATAAGTGTCGGGGAACCTACTCGGGTCGCTTGGACTAATACAGAGGAAAGGTACCCAACTTGGGGTCCTTTATTTCAGCACACCATAAAGGAACCTGACCTAGGGTCCCCTTTAAAACATCTCCAATAGGTTATAGTGATCACTAATTGGTGAAACATCTCGTACCCAAGTATCTAAACATCTTACGACCACATATGTCTCATATAGAAACACACTAGAGAAGGATTACGGACCATATTAATTTCTTAGTTTCCGCTAGGGAGGTCCACTCACCCTATAATAGCTCTGAACCAGCAATCCTAAATCCGGTGAAAGAACATAATATTTACATTTCTGGATTTCATACCAAAAAACATGACCCAATTTTTGTCATCGAAAACTTGCTACATCAAAGGGAAATATCATATCACTTACATACCTAAGGATATTTTATGTTTAGATTTTTAGATAATTATGAACAATTCTTACATAAAAATACCCATGCCATTAGGTGGGAATGTTTTCTAACTATAGCCAGATCTTATTATTCCACATTAATTCTTCTTCATCACCCACATGAAACCATTATATGTATATCTTACCTAAAATATTTCTTTATAACCAAGGAAAAATAAACATAATAATGGTAAGCTCAAATTCTCATTAATGGTAAACATAGGTATTAACAATTGAATATCTTTGGTGAGAACAGTATGAGGATAAGGGTATGAGGACATATTAAACTACATGATAATTACATAAGAGAATTAATACTCATAAAAATATAGATAATAAATCTTAATACAAGTAATATAAACTTAACTAAAGACAATATCCATATGAGTTAATAATCATGATCCATGTCAAAATAATCCTTGAATAATGGAAGCATTAGACCCCATTACAAGTAGTGAAAAATAGTTTAGGTATCTTGGAACATGAAATATTCATAATTAAATCACCAAAAATAGAATAATTCAAATAATTATTTGTATTAAATTACAAAATTTATCTTCATCATCAGTTAGGAATGACTTACAATCATTTAACTTCTCTACTTTACTCAATGCATTGAAGGGTTCTAATAGACCCAACTATCCTTGATTTATAATGTAACCAATCATCCTTGGTTTATAATGTAAAAAACATGATTTTATTATAATATAACCACATGTTAATCATCCACACGTACATATAAGTACCAAATAATAAACAAAACATTTATAAACATTCACTTTTAAACATAACTCACTTAAAAACAACCATCATTCGTTTTAGCATGACTAGCCTGAGGAAAAAAAATATATTCCATGAAAATATCATTAAAACAATAATAATTCATCCAAATAAAAAATAAGGATATTATATTTGGAACATATCCCCATTAAATTAAAATAAAGAAATTAAGTATATTTATAGATATGAAAAATACATTTTAAAAAATATTTAAGACATTTCTTTTAGAATTGAGAAAATATCTTTTTATTTTGATATTTTATTTTAAAAAATAATGAATTTTGGGAAAAATATTTTCTTTGGAAATAATAATAGAAACATTAAAAAGTAAACATTATTAAAAAGTATAATTATGATTATTTGGAAATCCATTCATTTGGTAAATGTTAATAAAAATATCCCTTTCACACTTGCGGTAAAAACCAACAATAACCTATTTAAAAAAATAAAAACATTCCTTCTAAAACTTGGTAAAGAAAGTAAAATTTAGTTAAAAATGAATTTAATCAATAATTTATTCATAAAAAATCATTCCTAAAAACATATTAAATATCATGTATATGGAATAGAAAACATTCCTAATCAAAAATAGAAAGAAGTTCATTTTTTAAAAATATTCTATTGATCTTATTCAGTAAAAAATGGGAAAAAGAAAGGAAATAATTTAAACCTAATAAATAAATAGAGTATAAGAATATGGATATATTTTAATAAATTATTATCAAATTATTTACACTAAAGGAGTATTAAATATAAAAAATCCAGAAATGAAATGAGATAGTAACATAAAGCCTTTACCTCTTTGGAAAATATTGAATCAACATTCACTAAAATAGATAATATGATATGTAACTATAAATCCCATGAATTTCATGAATTAATATTTTAAAATTAAACCATAGGGTATTAATTACACCATATAAATAAATTTTGGTGCATGACATGAAACATGTCTCAGGAAAATGAGATTGATGCAAAGAAAACCCTTACAAATATCATAAAATTTAAAGTGATAATTAATCGATGAACTGATTATGTAAACATATTTACATCCACATAAAAGTAGTTTAAAAATTTCATAAAAACATTTATAGATAAATTTACACATAATCATGGAATGACAAAGTCAATGAAGAAGTGTTATATCCTAATGAAAGGAAATTGAATTAACAAAAACCCTTATCTTGGGTCTCATCTTGCTATGTATGTCCCTTAAATACTATATAATTAAATTATATTAAATATTTAACTATTTAATAATAATTTATAGTTTAATTACTTTATCAATAAACCATTTATTTCATTTATTTCATTTATTTCAATGACATATTTAATTACATAATCTGTTAAGTTCATGTCGAGTTTTTGGGGATATTTGTTTCATAATTGAAAAATGAAATTGGTAGGTTGACCATGGATAAAGGAATAATTATTCTAACATATAAAGAAAATAATAATTACATAATTATCATTTTTATACATCAAATAAAATTCTAGATCCATTCATTAAAATTGTTCATGAAAAAAATACATTGGCTTGCAAGGCGGTAGTTTGCACGTACATACATGAAAAAAAATTAGTTTTAGTTGGATAGAAAATAAATAAATATTATATTATATTATATTACCATAATCAATTTAATATTATAAAAATAATATAACATCATTGAATCCATCCACATGACCTACCATGAGATGTGGTTTTTTAAAAATGAAGTACATCGCTACAAGGGTATGGTTGTCCATACGTACACATGTGCGATGATTATTTTTTTAATGAATTTAATGGGATATATATGATATATTATATTCCAAAAATAATAATTATGACATAAATATTATATATATACATTAAATATATCATAATAACAAACTATAAAATGTATTGATAAGAAACGAAATACATTAGTTCGTGTGGCGGTAGTTTGTATGTATGCACAAATGAAGTTTTGTTTCCCATTTATTGAAAACGAGACGAATATGTTTATTCTATTAATATAGTAACATATTATTATAAGGTATATACCGATGTAATTATATTATAATGGTTAGGATATAATTGAATGTGGTATAAGAAACGGTAAAATGAAAATACATAGTTAATATGATTACCTCCTCTTTGAAGAACCACTTTTTTCTTAAACCTTAAGACTTATAGATTAGTATTTTGGTTAGACTAGGACCCATAGAAAGTGGGGAGGAATTTTAGGAAGCTGTTTTGGCATATCTTGGTTGAGGTACATGGATTATGAAGCTTGAGAAAGAGAGGAGGGGTGGTGTCCTTATATAAGAGATGTGTGGGGAACCCATGGAATTAGTTAAAGTATTAAATTAATATAAACTAATTATCATGTTCAATTGGAACCAAATTAATTTGTTTAAATTATAGTGTGAATATAAGTAAAAATACTCTCATATAATAATATTAATACATGTTTAGGTAATATTTTAACCCTTATCTCTTAGTTATAACTCTCTATTAATCCAAATTAAGGATTATCATGATATCAATATTTTTACACATTAGGGATCAATAAAGATACTATAAAAGGATAAGTGACTCATAAGTGGAAAATTATTAATATTATCTACCATATCACATTCAATTTGAGAGAGATAATATTTTTTTATGAATTTTAAAACATTTAATAAAATAGTATGTAACATAAAATATCATTAAAGCGAATTCTCGGACTATTTAAATAATTTGACTTTAAAAAATACAAAATATATAATTTAATTTAAATATAAACATTTTAAAAAAACTTATAAATTTTAATTTTCTAAAAAAATCTTGTAACACCATAAATCACCAAAAAAATTACTTTTAAGTTTTTTTAATAATTTACTTGATTTTTCTTCTTCTTGAACAAGAAATGTGTTGGCGTTGCGTAAGCATCTAAGGTAATTATTTCATCATTAAAAATTTAAAATAAATTACCATCACAAAAAATTATTAATAATAAAATAAAATACTTATAATCATTTATGAATTTTTATATCCTTGTGAAAAAATACTAGAGATATTAAAATCAAGAAAGTAATATTTTGGAATTATTCTTTACATAAAATAATATATAAGGTATTTATCAAATAAAAATGGTTCCAAAATCCCATATTTTCAAATAGTGTATGGGTATGGTATAAATACCCTCATAAACGACATTAAATTATTATTTTATGATGATTTTAAATATTTTTCACATTAGTTTTATCCCTAGTTAACCCAATTTACCCTTTACTGTGATGTTAAATATTTACCATAGTTACAATTCATTATGACCAAAAATAAAGTTGAACAATTTAACTAATTTGGAAATTATGATTCCAAATATGGAATCCATTTTATCAAATTTAGTTCCTATATGTGTTATAAGTTACATTTAAAATAAACCATCTAAACACAATGAAAAATAGTTTTCTAGATAAATGAATTTTAAGTATAAAAATGTTTTTATATCAAAATTAATCATAATGTCAATTCCAATGACATAGTTGGATTATTTGAAATTAATTTTAAATAATTATATTTTAAAAGAAATTTAAAACAAAATGGTGCTTGGTAAATACTTGAAAATAAATTACATTTTTCTATAAAGTCGTTATTTTTCACTATTTACTGAAAAAATCAAAATTTTTACAAAAATCCAAAAAATGTAATCCTAAGATAATTATGATGTCATGATTTTAAAAATGATACTATTTTTATTAGATAAAATTAATAAAATTTAAACGAAATAAATTATAACACTTACTCACAAAAGGTAATAGAAAACTTGTTTAAAGAAAATGTATTTTTGAAACAAAAAAATGAATTTAGAAAAAATGAGTTCTCATTTACAAATAATTAATCAGTATATTTATAATTAGTAGAAAATTTATATAAGTTTCATAATTTGGTTACTCTTATTCATACTGATTAAATAGTAACTTTCCGTTTAGAATAGTAATATGACCCTTATGAATAGTAAATCAGCCCAATGAATAGTAACCTAACCCAAGAATGTATAAATAAAACTTAGGCATATCATAAGTGAAAGTATGATAAAATTATATTATAATAAAAGTAAGTGGATATTTTAAAAATTAATATTTATGTGTTGGTATTTTTATAAGTTATAAATGTTTAATTAAAATTTTATAATTAATAAAATTATTTAAAATAAAAATCATTTTAATAAAATGGATTCATAAATAAATATTTTTTTATCT
Source organism: Viscum album (assembly GCA_963277665.1). Lineage (NCBI taxonomy): Eukaryota > Viridiplantae > Streptophyta > Magnoliopsida > Santalales > Viscaceae > Viscum > Viscum album. The sequence continues at coordinate 802,575,510 of OY728119.1, read as the reverse complement.
TATGATTTTAGTATAATTTCATGAGACCTTAGTTAATTTTTAAAAGTGTTGTAAAATCATTTTTAAATTTAAAATCTGTATTTTTCATGTAAATAATGATTTTATTTAAAAATAAAATTTCACATATTAGGAAATTATTTTGATAAAATGGAGTCCATTTTTTAATTCTACATGTAAAAAATGGTTAGGCTGAATATTTTGAATTTTTCTAAAATACTTGAATTTTTTAGTGAATAGTAAAATACGGTAATTTAAAGTATAAATACATTATAAGATAAAGACACTATTCCTTGATTCATAGATGATGTAAGAACCCTTAGTTATAACTCACATGCACTTATTACTATATTTATTCATAAGAATTAAAACTATTGTTTTTCTTGATAAAATTAATAAATTAATGGGTAGAATAATGAGGAATTACCCTTCTCCTTCACTATAAGAACCATCCTCTCCCCCCCTCTTCCCTTCACTCCTCTAAGACTTGAATCTTATAAAAGTTATACCCAAATCATCTTCCCTAGTCTCTAATCATGTTCAAGATATATTAGTCTTTCCAACAGACCAAACCATCTTCTCTTAAGTAAGTTCCCAAGGAGGTTAATTCAAGAGGTAAATCCTCTTCCTATTTCATTTAATTTCATTTTAATTTATTTTATTTTATTATTCTGTCCTCAACTCATCTATCCAAATGATCAGGATAACTCCAGTATAATATATATACTGGAATTATATCATGTTAATATATGATTCATCATTAATCTCCTTACTCTCTCTCTCTCTCTCTCTCTTATTTTTAAAAACAAAATCATTGTCTGGGATGTGCTGATTTACGACTTTTGTGGATGACGAACTTTTGTTCTTAAATTTCTCCTCCAAGTCTGGCCATGATTCCATTTTTAGGGATGAACCAGAATATAAAATATGTATTATATATTATTTATGTTTCCAAAACCATTTTATATACATGATTTTAAATAATAGAACAAAAATAGTTCGTTCTGATCGAAAAACCGCTACAATTAAGCTAAACAATCATCATTAATATGTTATCTAATGATTCATCCTCATTTATGGAAAAAATATAAACAACACAAATTAAACTTATTTTTGTTCATTAATAACATGAAATTCTAATTCTGAATAATTATACCCATTTTACATGTACTCCATTACTTATAATCAAGCAAAGCAATCATGAAATCAAGGAAACAAACACTCTGAAATGACAGAGTTCAATATTATAAATTTTTAATAAGAACATAAAAGAACTCAATAAAACTAGATTGAATAAAATATATTAAGATAATGTTCTGAATTAATTAATTAATGGATTTAATTTTATTATCCAAGATGTTAAGGTCTAGTGAAGAACTCATTCAGACGTAAGATAAGGGTTTCCATCCGGAACCTTCATTTTCATTTGGGTTGTGATTTATTCCTATATTAACCATTTTAATTATTCATTTAATTTATATAATTGTTATAAATTATTGTTATATGTTCCAAAATCATGTATTATTATCATTTAATCTTTTTTTGTTGAAAATACATGTTTTAGAAGTGTTACCTTTTCAATTATTCATGATAAGAAATCCCAATTAAAGGGAACTTCCGGATTTCTTACCTATTTTCGAGTTCACTCCATAATATTTTTTAATCCACCATTAGTTTTCTAAAACCACTCATTTTGTCATGAAAAAACTATGATAGTTCATTTCTGGTTTTATGCAATGTTTTTTCTAGAAGAACTCTTCTTTTCAAAGTAAAAGTGTACTTCTCTCAAGAATTCCCCTATGATTTTATTAGAGTATTTTTTGTCTATTTCAACACCACTATTGAATTTTATGTATTATTTAGTTTAATATCTTATTTTTATCATACATCATATATTATTAAATGGTTTATGTTCAGTTTGCCTATAGATGTGCTATCTTTATATTATGCATCATAATACACATAATGGTTTGTAATTATGTTACATATTAGAGAAATTTATTTACATTTCATATGTATATGATGATTATGTTTAACTTATTTCATATGAGAAATGAATTTGACTTAGTAAGTGATAGGTGGGGCCCTATATATCCCCTTAATACATTGCTAGGTCTCATAAAACAAACTAGTCTGCGTTTTCACCCATTATGTATGTTGTCTTGGATAGGCCTTGACAGTATGATTATGATGTCTATCATTATGAATTCCATAATTAAAAAACTAGTAGTTGATAAACCATGTTATTATTTTACTAGTATAATATTCATGGTTATGTTTCATTCTATTATGATACCAATAAAGGCATAAAACCAAGAAAAAAACCTAATCCTCTAAAAACATTAAAAAAAGTTGCAGAATAGAAAATAGGGGAAGAAAATGTAGAGAACATAGAAAGTGAAGTTACATGTCAAAGTTATAAAAATACTCACTATAAGCATAGTCCGAGGTTGCACTAGCTTCAATCAATTACCATTCAGATTGAGAGTTGTATTTTTTAAAGAAATTAATATATTTCTCCTTGCGTTTTAACTTCTCTGATGTGAGTTTAATTTTGGAGGATTTCTTTCTAGCACACCCACAAATGGAATCCACAACAGTATTCTTAGAAGACATATAATTGGACCTGGTTACCACATCTCTTGTCATGTTGGAGTATTCCTTCATGGGTCTTCTCTTTGGTGGAGCAGAGGCAGTTGTCGAGATTTCATTCGCCTTATACCCTCTGCACATTACAATAGAACTATAGGACACCTTGCACATCTCACTACCTTTGCATCATAACTATCTTTATCAGAATTTGAGACATTACCACTTTCATCTAAGGTGCGAACATTTTTCATACCATCATCGAACTCTTCACCACTTTGTGTTGCCGAAGGTAGGCCCACCTCTGTTGACTACACATATCCATTTCACACCAACTGAATATTCCTATTAGGATTAACTAAAGTCAAAAATTGATGATGTTCTCCTCCATCAGGGTAATCACATGCTTCTACATACTCAATACTATCAACATGATGGATATAAATTGGCATATAAACACTCATATGCTTCCCATTGATAGTTTTATTTCCATGTGATCTAATCTCCACAACCTACTAAGAGACACATTCATCCAAAGGTGGATCCTCATTTTCCAGCACTACAAACTAGTTTGCAGTTTGAAACATGTCTGAAGTCCTTTCCTTCCCAACCATGGATCCCTGCTCAGCAGAACCACCCACACACGGAAATTCAAGACCACCTTTATGTTCCACTGGATCTCAAGAAGCCTCCTCCTCAACAGTCCAATCATCTGCATATTCCAGTTCATGCGGAGTTTTTTCTAAACAATTAACAAACTCCAATCTAACATCTTCCCTTTGAGGATAGACCAAAATTGAGAGAGCAGGGAAAAAAAGACTAATACCCTTCTTCCCTTTGAGTTCCATCAACCCCATCATTAAGTCCATTACCATCCATAGGATTACCAATCTTCAGATCTTGCTTTAGTCTTTCAAACACCTCCTTAACCCTCAGCTCAGGAGGCACCACCGGAAGAGGTTTTAACCCACCTATATTTCCAAGTTCACAACTGTCTAAGACAACCAATACCTGATATTTAGAGATCAAGTCATGATCCTCTTTTAGCTGGTTATCTATGACTTCCTTCTCATGAAGATTCATGTGTCTCGCTGCAGCATCATGGGCACCAGAGACATCAAGAAATCTCTTTTTCACCTTCCTACTCGAAGGTCCAATATAGAATACTGGATCAAGGTGACCCAACATATAGAAAGAGCTACAGAAATAAAACCATGAATCAAACTTGACATATTTTCTCCACCGGAACTCCTAACTTTCGGTAATCCAGACCCAATCAATCGGATGTTTGGATAGATCAACATCCATTCATATGCAAGGACAAATGGGGTGACACACCGCTTCAGTTATATTATCAGATCATAGATAACGACCAACCATATTCCCAACAATAAGAAAAATATATGGATTCTGGAATTGATGCAGAAGACTAGGGAGACTTATCGAGATCGCCATGCATGGATTATCCCATCACATGTGGAAATCAAAATTTCACCAAAGGAGAAAGGAATATGAACCATCACATCTTCATGGGGCTTTGGAACAGGTGCTTATGAGATCATCCATGGAATCAAACCGGATCATAATGTGCCTTTTATCAAGAAGGCCAATGATCACACGATATTGAAGGTCTGGTGCCTTGAAGACATATTGGTCACATTAATCGAAGGATGTTGATGAAGAAACCGAGCCACCAGGGTCAACTTGAACAAGTCCAAAGAATTCTGGAACTCCGAAGGCACAAGAGAAAGTATGGGTGAACCACGATATAGATCTGTAACTTTTGAAAAAATCTAAATCTTCAAAAAAGGGGGAAGGAACTCTAGATTGGAGAAAGGGATGAAATTATAAGTATGTTTCGGGGGTTATTAAGGAGAAGGGACTCCCCCCTTCGATGGGTGGGGGGAGCCAGAGATTCCATCATCGGATCTAGATTATCATGGTGGGCCTAGGGAAGAGGGAATCATCATCCATATTATGTAATTAGCTTTCATTCCTACCATATTATGCTCATGTTTATTTTAAAAGGAATGTGTTTTTTTATTCACAATGCCTAATTTTTATTTTTATGATTACTTATGTTGTATTACTTACCCTTACTGAGTGTCTGAGCTCACCACTTTCTTATGTTTTATTTTTCCCATGGATGTGACGAAGTATATTATGAATGACTTACATTGATAATCAAGAAGTTTATTTGAAGTTGATATGTTGTATTTCATTTAATGTTTTAACTTAACAATTATGTTTGTATCTCATTTTCTAATAGTACTAAATTATTCATTCCTTCGGGATACGACTTCCTTTTTTATATGAAAATGTAATAAAATAAGGCATTGACTCTGGGAAACTGGGTTTGAGGTATTTACACAATAAATAAAATGAATTATATGAAGTAATATTTCAAAAGTAATTCATTGGGAAGTAATTACACAATAAAAATAAATCATGTTACACTAAATGAAACATGTCTCTAGAAAATGAGATTGAGACCACGAAAGCCCTTGTAAATATCGTAACATTTTAATTGATAATTAATCCATGGTTTTCTTATTTTGACATATATAAATCCACATAAAATAGGTTTTAATATATCAAAAAATAATTTAGAGATAAATCCACACATAGTCAATGCATAATAAATTCAATTAATAAGGTTTATAACCCAATGAAAGAAAATTGAGATAAGAAAACCCATACATCGATTCCTAACTTGTTACGAATATACTTTAAATCATATATAATAAAATTATATTAATTAATTAATTATTTAAGAAAATTGCACTGGTTAATTACTTTATCATTAATCTATTTATTTCATTTATTTAGATGGAATTTTTAATTACTGAATCAATTAAGTTCACGTTATGTGTTTTGAGGTTATTTAGTTCATAATTGCAAAATAAATTTGATTGGTTGACCAGGTCAAAGGGATCATTATTAACTCTTCTGAAAAATAATAATCATGAAATCATTATCATTTTTATATATCAAATACAATTTTATATCCATCCATGAAAATCAATTTTGAACAACAAAATACATAAGCTCGTGAGTCAGTAGTCTTCACATTTACACGAGGGATGTTTTTACTTTTTCTTGGATGGAAAATAAAGAAATAAAATATTTTCTTTAAAATGTAAAAATAATTTTACAAAAAGTAAATAAATTCATTAAATACATCACCATGACCATCCATGAGAGGCAGTTTTTGAATAATGAATTACATTACTATATAGAGATGGTAGTTTTTACATACTCTCATGTGATGATTCCATTTTTAATGATTGGAATGGTATAGAAATAGATGATATATTATTTTTATAGAATAAAAATTATTTAATAAATATAATATATATATAATCAAATATAATAACCTTTCATGAAAGGTGATGATGAGTAACGAAATACATTGGTTCGTGAGGCGGTAGTTTTCATATACAAACAAACGATGGTTTTGTTTTCCATTTGATGCAAAATGAGATAAATAATATTATGGTATTAAAAAAAACATCTAATTATATGAGATTTACTAATTTTATTATATTTTAATGGTCATGATATAATTAAAGGAGTTAGAATATGTAAAATGAAAATGCATTGATTAGAGAATCACATCCTCTTTTAGGAACCACATTTCAATTACAATATAAGAATTATAGGTTGGTATTTTGGTGCTTCCAAACCCATATTAAGTGTTAAGGAATTTTGGGAAGTTATTTTGGTAGATATTTGTTAAGAAACATAGATCATAAATTGTGATATATATAGGATGTGTAGTGTCGCTACTAGAAAAACACTCTATACCCACGGTTTAGAACATTGGGTATAACCCCTAAAACTGTGGGTGTAGGCTATAGCAATGGTTTTTGGAAACTTTGCATTGGGAGACATCGATATATCTATTAGCCATAGCCATGATTTGAAAATTATACTTCCACTGTTATGAACTATTGTAATAGGTATATGGGAAATAGTCCACCGTGTCAATAACCCTATACCCATGGTTCTGAAACTATGGCTATAGGATGTAAAAAACATGCCTATCATCATATTTAAACCCCAGACACCTCCATAAAATCCCAATTACTAACCACTAAACCACTTATTATTACTGGTATAAAAATATATATTTACTTACATATATTTTTTCCAAACATTGGTTATAGGAACTACTACAAAATAGCCAATTAATGATGCTGGTATTTATCAGCACTAGAAAAGAGTGCTAATAAATGTCATCTTTATCAACGCTAAAGAAAGAACTGATAAATTTAGCCCTTTATCAGTGATTTTTTTAGCACTGATAAAGGGTACCCTTTATTAGTGCTTTATTTTACTGCTAATAAAGGGTACCCTTTATCAATTATATATATTTAGCGCTCATAAATTAATCCTTTATTAGTGTTTTTTAGTACTAATAAAGGTCCGAATAAATAAAATGAAATAAATAAATAATGATTTTATTAAAAAAATTACAAATTTTATTAATTTAATAATTATTGATAAAAATGAATAAATTGATTATATTATGTACAAATTTAAAATTCTAATAAATATTATGCATTAAATATATAGATAAATGCAAAATGAAAATTAAACAAATTAAAATTAAAAAAAAGTAAATTGAGAAAAAAATTCAACATTTTATTAATTAGATTATTACAGATAATGTTAATAAATAATATATATTAAATAAATAGATATATATTAATTTATATAAATATTATTTATATATTAAAAAATATTATCTATTCATTACATTAAATACTAATATATTTAATGAATAATGGTTTATAATTAAGCAATAATATGAATTGAAAGTAATGACCAATTGCATCAAGTAATTATCACAATTGAATGTTGATTCATTTTTCAATTTAAAACATAGATCAAATGTATTATATTGATTTCACAAATATGTAATTAATACATTTTTATATGAATATGCACACACACAAATTTTTTTGGGAATTTTATCAATTTATATAATTTATTTTATATTTTTTTATGTATTATGTTTTAATATTTTCAATATGTATTCATATTTATTGCAATACATATCCATTTTTTAATGAATTATATTAATCAAACTCATATAAATTTTCAATATTGTACTCATTATTAATTAATCAATTTTACACATTTTTAGCATGCATGAACATAAGATTAAATATTCATTAATGATGTTAAAAATACATTTACAAAAAAAATTATAAATAAATCGTTTTATAAATGTATATTTTCTATTTTTATATATTTATAATTAGAAATAAATAAATAATATTTCATAAAAAAGTATATATATAATTATATATATATAATTATAAAATTATAATAAATTTAGTTAAATAATTAATATATTTACTATGTTTATATATATATATATATATATAATAATATAAATATATATAATGATATAAATATTATTATTTTTTAAAGTAATTGTATAATTATAAATAAAAAAGTATATATTCAAATAATTATAAAATTATTATTTTATAAAAAGTATTGTTATAAGTATTATAACTATATATAATAATTATACTTTTTTTTAATTATTATTTTTCTTTAAAAGGTATTATAAGTATTTATCAAATCTTTTTTATTGCTAATAATTCTCTATATTTATCAGCACAAAAAAAGAGATGACAAAGATTCATTTTATCAGCACTTATTAACTTAGCACTGACAAAAGGTATATTTATCATCCCTTTTTTTTTAAGCACTAATAAAAGTGTCACTATATATTTTAAGAACCCTAACCATCATAAACTAGTTTGTGATATCCAAAGCTCTCCATAAAAGTGACATGTTTCTAACGATCCTCGTTGTCGAATCCAAGGTCTAATCTAGGCTAGAATCCAGGCTCCAACTATTCCAAGGCTCTAATTTAAGTCTCAAGAGATTTAAGGGTTGAATGCAACCATTGATCAAAGGAAATCTAGGTTTTTTGATATTTCTAATTTCCCTTAGTTATCCACTAAACCTACTCATCACAAATCCATGTATCCCAATAGGTCTAGTTGCACTATCCTATAATAAAACAACCCAAAATTAATTGTTTTTTATATATATTGAATTATCTTCTTCCCTGATATCATGTGGGCCTCCTTGGGAAAACATTGGTATAGTGCGACTTGAAATATATCAAAACCTAGTATTTGTTCTTATTTTGTGAGGAATAATAGGCTCCAATTACCTATATTCCATGACATCAACCTATTTTTAATCATAAAATTTTTAAAAAAATAATCCATATAGTAGTTGGTTTTATCATTTCTTTGGAGTATTAAATTGAAAAAAACTTGGATGGTGAAATATATGACATCATTTGGGTAGTATACTATGTCATGTGAAAATTGGAACTAAGATGTTTGAGTGAGGATGAATTGAAATATAGGGTTATCCCTTTCTATTTGAAAGTTAATTCTAGATGTTGTTTCCAAAATATGGATGATGAAATATCGGACACATGAGAACAACTATATAATTATTTTTTTTGAAATTTTTTCCTAGGATAATGAGCACTTAAATATGGTGTAAAATTATCGGATTTATTTAGGATGATTGTGAACTATTTCACAAGGCATGGGATAGATTTATGGGTTACTTATGAAATGTAACATTCAAATAATTTTGATGAAGCTGTAAAATTAGATGATAAAAAACATTATATATGTTTTATTTTTTGTCTTACTTATTTAACTATTTATTGAAAAAATATAATGTTTTCAACTTTTATTTTTAAAATAGTTCAATTTTTATTTAAATAATATAAATTAAATGATATAAAAATAAAAATGAAATAGTTTTAGGGTTCTATAATCCTTGGACTATATTATATATGGAAAACTAATTTTGTGATAAAATGTAATTGATATTTTGATTTTAGTTATTGAAATATAGTCATAATAAACAATTGGAATGAATAATTTTCTAGGGATAACATCAACATCATTGTGTTTTAAGAAAAAAATATTATTTTATTACATGGTGCTGAAGAGGATTACATTTTTGATAGAATTTATTATTACTTATCCTTTAGGATTGATCAAATTTTTTCAAAATTTGATATTTTCTTTTAAAAGTAACTTTTTTAAAGAGAAAAGTTTTCTATTATATAAATTTTATATATTATTTTAAAGCATTCAAGAATAAATCTTATACCACTAGATTTAATTAATTTTGATAAAATAAAATATTAACATTGATTAAAGTATATTTAATAAATAAGTTTTAATAGAATCTATTTTATTGAAATAAAAATTATTTTTCATTAAACATTTAGAATCCCACTTCAAGTGAAATTTATTATTTTGAATTTAATAATTTAATGACATACTACATTCACTGTGGATTCTTAATTCTATTTAATTTTATGGTTTACTAACATATAATTAAATACATTATTTATGTCCTTCTAGTGGTAATATGATTCCCCATAGATTTGACCATAATAATTACATAACATAAAAAATTATTACAATACATTACCATGAGATTTTTTGTTATGATTTTTACATAATTAGGACAAGAATTTAACTAAAAACTCATGTATTTGTAAACTAATGGAAATTTTTTGGAACAATATAAACAAAAAATTTATCCATAAAAATCCTTCATTGTTCTTAGTCAGATAAAGCTCCTCATGTCACATTGTTCATTTTTAGATTATGATCCTCATGGATATATTTGATCAAATTATCATACTTTTTAGCCTATCTAAATAATTTAGGCTCTGCTTGGGAAAAAATGAAGTTTTTTGTAAATTATTACTCCTTTTATTTTTTACCAAAACATCCCAATCACCAATGAAATTTTATTCATTTATTTCATCCTTGCTTGTATTTCTTAAAATTGATAAAAATATATCCATATTTGAAATGATAACACACTCATTAATACTTCTTAAAAATCACTTCATTTCTTTCATCACGCATCTAATAAACAATATGTATGTTTTAATTTAATCCATCTCAAAACATAAAATTATTTAACAATTATTTTTGGTTCCACCCTTAGTAATATTTAATTACCATCCATGTAATTTTCACAAATAGGAGACATTCACTTTTTTAATAAATATTTTATGGGCATTTATTTATTTATTTCGCAAAATGAATATTTTATGAACCCAATAGAATATCTTTACTTCCTCTCTGATGATTCAAAGATCCAATCCAATGTATCTAATTTTCTCCTCATTCTCCTCACTCATTTATTGATTTTTTGGCGAGATATATTTTCATTTTTTATCATTATTATTGCTTTACCATCAGAATATCCCTATTGCCAACAATGTTTTCATAGTAAAATCATTATCTATAGAATTAATGTATTTTGTCATATTTTTTTAATTTATTTATTTTTAGTAATACTCATATAATAATTTTTTTCTTGTACAAGTGGGTTTTTTGTTCGAGTTGGAGTGTTTTGTTCGAATCTTATCATGCTCATGTGGGATTGTACTTTGAACATGCAACTGAGATAATGATAATAAAGAAATGAGTCAAGAATTCATACAACTATCAAAAAAAGGTCAATTCCTACTACTTATTTAATTAATTTTTTCATCATTTTATCTAATATTTGTATGTTAGTTTCCTTATCATTTTCATAGAATTGAAGTGCAGATGATTCCAAGTGATTATTTTTATTTAAAATTGACAGTAATTTATTAAAAAGAAAAAATTACATACTCAAAATAGAGAAAATTATTATTATTATTTTTATAGTTTAGTGAAATTATTCATAAGTCATTTGAGATGTGTAGAAATCGTCTTCACCTCAATTCGATATATGGTGTGACTATTATGACTCATTGTGTCTATTATTAGTTTATAATTGGTAGTTTAGTTCAAACAATTTCACTCACTAAAAACAAATAATAAACACTCATATTTTCTTGATAATTTAGTAAATATATTCATAAGTCATTTTTTATGTGTAGGAATCATTCTCACTTAAAACTGATACATGATGTCATCGGTATAGGTTAAAGTGTGTGTTTCTAGTTTAAAATGATATTTTAGTAAAAAAAGTGATAGACTTAAAAACAATAAAAATAATTCATATTGTTTTGAAACATTAATATAATTATCTATAATTCATTTTATAAGTTTTGGAATAAATCATACCTCAATCTGACGTATGGTGTGACCGGTATGACTCCATGTGCATCTTTTTGTTTAAAATGACATCAATTTTAATAAAAAGGACAAGTGACATATTGAAAACCAATAAAATGTATTTATATTGTTTTTTATACTTTAGTAAATGATCCATAAGTCATTTTAAATGTGTAGAAATTAGTAATACCTCAATCCAATGCATGGTGTGATCAGTATGACTCCAAGTGTGTCTATTTATTTAAAAATTGCATCAATTTTAATAAAAAGGAAAACTGACCTAATCAAAACTCAGAAAACACATTCATATTGTTTTTATACTTTAGGTAAATGATCCATAAGTCATTCTTTGATGTGTATAAATTATCCTCCCTCAATCTGATACACGATGTGCCCGATATGACTCAATGTGTCCATTATCAGTTTAAAATGAATAGTTTAGTTCAAAAATATCTCTCACTAAATATTGAGAAAACATGATGAGATTTTCTTGGTAATTTGGGATATTGATTCTTAAGTCATCAGAGATGTGTAGGAATTATTATTTAATAAAACCAATAAATGATGTGAGTGGTATGATTCAAAGTGTGTGTTTCCTGTTTAAAATGACATTTTAGTAAAAAAGACAAGTGATGTATTCAAAATTGAGTAAATGCATTCATATTGTTTTGATACTTTAAGAAAATTATCCATAAGCCATTTAAGATTTATAGGAATTATCCACACCTCAATCTGACACACGTTGAGACCGATATGACTCAAAGTGTGTCTTTTTATTTAAAATTGACATCAATTTTAGTAAAAAAGACAACTCGCCTACTCAAAACTGAGAAAATGTTTGAACCATGACCATTCTACGCTGAAAATGGAGTATGGTTTGAGTTTAATGTTAATCCTCTTTGGATGTTCAAGAAGTTTTCCAGGAAAGGGATCATACAGTTCAGGCGAGCAATGGTATTGAAGGTTTCACTGTTTCCCAGTGTTTGGAAATTTTTTGGTTCAAAAATTGGAATATGGATATAAGTGTTTTTGGAAAAGTGAGTTGCGTGAAAGACCGAATTTGGGATCACTGCATCAAAATATGGAAAGGGAAAAAATTGTGTTCAAGAATTAAATGTGCATGAACAATTTGGTTGCACGGAGGAATCTTACGCACCCAATGCGATGTCAAAAGGGGTTTGGCAAACTCATGAAGAATCTTGTGCACACCATCAAAGATGAATCGAAAACTTGAATGTAGGGTCATCGAGGCCTATAAATAGGTGGATATCCCCATATAAGACTTGATAATTTTCCAACTAAAATCTCGTTTCTCTACTACGCGAAATATCTGCGCGTGAGAGAATTACGTAAATTTAATCTTGCATGCAAGGTGTTTCTTTAGTCTAAAAAGACCAAGTGGACTTTTCAGTGTAGTTTCACGAAAGATAAGGGTTGTGCAGAAATTAGGGGCTATAGGAAATTCATCTTTCATGATAATTCCCAAATATTGCGTGCAAGTTGAGGTATTATATTCAAGTGTAGTGTTATGCTTCGGACAGACTTTTGAATATCTGGTTTGGGTGATCAGTGATTTCAATTGCATCAATTCAGGAATTTGATGCAAGAAGTGTCTCGTGCTGAATAGACACAAATACTACAATGAAAATCTATTAAAGTGACCTTCATGTCAATAAACTAAGTCAGACATCTCCCAAGGAAATGGGCTAGGGGGAGTCGACAGAATTGATCTAAGGGACGCAATGATCTATCCCTAAACCATTGTAAAGGTAGTGTTCCTGGAACATAATGACTATGGATAAACCATTTAATCCACAAAATAGTAAAGATTAGTGGAATTAGGTACAACCAACACATTGTCGGGGTATTCTCCTTGGATGTAGCCCTTTGCGGTTAACTATGTAAAATAGATGTGTCACCTCCTTAATTTCATTTGTCTTGTAGATTTAACATGTTTCTACCAATGTGGGAACAAGATCCATAACATTAAAAAGAAAAAGTTGACACCCTGATTCACCCTTGCCCTCTCAGGCTGTTCCGGGGTCCTTCAGAAAATGCATTCAAATTTTTTTATACTTTAATAAAATGATCCATAATTCATTCTTAATGAGTAGTAATCATATGAATCTTAATCTGATACACGATGTGTCTGGTATGACTCAATGTGTCTATTATTATATTAAAATCAAAAATTTAGTTCAAACAATTTCACTCTATAAAAATTTATAAAACATGCTCGGAATGTATATCTAATTTCGTAAAATAATACTTAGGTCATTTTTGATGTGTAGGAATCAGTATCATGTTAAACTAACACATTATGTGACTGGTATGATTCAAATTTCATGTTTCAAATTTAAAATGACATTAAAAAAAAGACAAACGGAGTACTCAAAACCAAGAAAATACACTCAGATTGTTTTGATACTTTAATAAATTATCCATAAGTAATTTGAGACATGTAAGAATCATCCTAACCTCAATATGATGCATGGTGTGACCAGTAGGACTCAAAATTCATTTTTTCAATATATAAGTATCATTTTAGTTTAAAATGTTCATCACATCTCCAAAACTGATAAAATGAGCCTATATTGTTTTCTATTCATTTAAATTATATATTCATACTTTTTTTTTCTGATTTCATTGTGTTTTGGTGTTGTGGTGTTTTGTTACATCACACTACACTTTTGTTGCAATGTGCTGTTACAGCACACTAGAGTGTGACCCTTTATCAGTACTTTTATAAGCATTTATAAAGAACCCATTGGTCAGTGTTGATAAAAGACATGGGATTTCAATCATTCATTAGTAGTCAAAACTTTTCTAGTGTTGATAAATGCCATTTTAAGAACTATTAATGGCTTATTTTATAGTATTGAAGTTTAAAACCATGTTAATATGTTTTACCATGGGAATTTTTTTCCCCACGCTTGAATTTTTTTCCCGCACTTATGTGGGAAAGCTTTATCCAAGATTTACAAAAAGTATGGATATAATAATGACCTATACCCCCTAGTTCTTATATAAATGAGGGTATATGTTTTAAACGAAAACCTATACCCACGATTGTTTGAAGAACTGTGGGTATAGGTCATAAACAAAACCAAATACCCGTGGTTTTTAGAAAAATCATGGGTATAGGTCTGAACCAAACCCTAAACCATGGTTTTAGTAAAATTTTGGGTATAGTTGGGACTTATACCCATGTTTGTTTCGAAAACCATTATTACAACCTTATTTTTTAGTAGTGTGACCTTATATACGAGATGGGAGGGGAGCCTTTGTAATTTAATAATGTATTAAATTAATTTAAATTAAATTTCATGTTCAAGTTAAACCAAATTGATATATTAAAAAAATTAGGTCAATATAAGTCTAAATCCTCTCATTCAATAAAATTTATATAAGTTTAGGTGATGTTTTAACCTTTATCTCTTGGTTTTAACCCTCTGTTAACCTTATTTAATGATTATCGTGATTGTAATAGTTTTACACATTTGGGGTCACGAAAGTCACTATAAAAGGAAAAGATTCTCATAAGTGGAAAATTATTGACATAACCAGTAATATTACATTAAATAGTGCAAAAAAATATTTTTATGAGATTTAAATAATTTAATAAAAAAATATTTAACATAAAATACCATTAAATCCATTTATGGTACTATTCATATAATTTGACTATAAAAATATCAATAAATTAATTTAATTAAAATATATACTTTTAATACATCACTCATACATTATATTTATCTAAAAATTTCATGTAACACCATAACTCACCCAAATATATTACTTTGAATGTTTTTAAAATCATTTAATTGATTTTTCTACTGTTTTCACAAGCACAATATCAGTGTTTAATAAGTATTTAAGGTAATTATGTCATCACCTGAAATTAAAAAAATAATCATAAACAAAATATTTATATTATAAAAAAACTATTTATAACCATCCATTAATAGTTTTTATCATTGTGAAAACATATTAAAGATATTAAAATAAAAAAAACTGAGATTTGGTTATTATTCATTACCTATAATAATATAAAAGTCTTTATCAAAGAAAAATGGAAAAAATCAAAAAATTTAAATATTTTATGTTTTTGGTTGAACTAAACTCATCTAATATATTAAATTCATGTTTTAGTGTGATCAAAAGGCATTTTCATATTATTCTTAACTCAATTTACCCTTTACTTTGGTGATAAATATTTACTATACTTCCTATTAATTATGATCAAAAATAAAGTTGACCAATTTAAAAAAATTGGAAATTATGATTCCAAATAGGGAATCTATTTTATCAAATTTATTTAATATAATTTTCAAAAAATACTTTTAAAATATCTATGCAAAACACAATAAAAATGGTTTTCCAGAATAATTTATTTTGAGTATAAAAAATAAATCAAAATTAAACATAATGTCAATTCCAGTGATAGTAATAAGATTATTTTTAATAAAAAGGTCCTAATTATATTTTAAAACTCCTTTAAAAAAGACATTGTAAGTACTTGAAAAAAATGATAGTTTTCTAAAAAATTGAAATTTTTCATTATTTATTGAAAAATCAATCTTTTAAGAAAAATCTCAAAACATCACCCATTGGTAATTTTTATATTATAATGTAAAAAATTTATCAAATAAATTTTTTAAAAATGATATAAATTAATTATAATATTCACTCCCATAAAGTGATAAATTTTTTTTTGAATAAAATAGATTTTTGAAGCATAAAATGACTTGAAAAAAATCAGTTCACATTTTCTAAGAATTAATTAATACATCTATATTGAGTAGTGACTTTATATATATATATATATATAATGTGATTAACTCTATTAATACCCAAAAATTAAATGGTTATGTTATAAGTGACATATTTAAATAAGAATATTTTACGGTCGTTAAATCTATGTGGTGTGTGTTTTGTTTGCTATCGAATATAATGTTCTTTAAAATTTCAGTTTAATACACACTCAAACCCATTAAATTATCTAATGAATATAATGTGTCTTAATGGTCTTCACATAGGCTACTAGTCCCCTTTACACAATTAATGTCACACCTCTATAAGGAGGCATCCGAATGCTCCAACATAGGGGATAATAAGTCATTGTAATCCCAGCCACACCTCTCAAGGGATCCAGATGACATAGGGAATCACTAAAATAGTCATATCCTCACCAATGTTTGTTTTAATAAATAAATTTGGTTCTTCATGGTTTTCCATGGGCATTGGAACGTTTCTCAATCCATGGAACTTCATAAGTATTTATCGATTTACATATGAATTAAACCCTTTATTTTTAGTTGAACAATTCAATTATTAAAAAGGAATAACTACCCCTTAGTAGAGAGACCGAACATCCACATTCACTATAAAAAGTACAAAAATTTATAGGTAAATTACCAAGACCGCCTACCTCATTAAGAGAGTCCTCCCACCTTAATTCATAGCTCAACCAAAGCTTCCCAGTATCGTCTATGATCAACCATTTTTTCCCACACCTGATGGGGCCTAGCTCAAACCACACGATCCAATTCATTAATAATATTAAAATTATAATTAACCTATTATAATTAATTTAAAAATTATATCAAATTTCCATAAAATGTGATCAAAACACTGGATTCCACCTTTACACCTGAACCGAGTCCAAAAAACAATGGAAGTTCAACAATGGACTCCTATCACCAACCTGGGTCAAGCTCTATCATGAGTAAATGATGCAATAATTAATTTAATTTAAATTTATAATAAACCCAAAAATAAATTTAAGGTGTGATATTCCTTCAAAAAATCATTGAGAAATGGTGTAAAGACGTTGTCATAGGACACCCTCTTGCTAAGAAACATGAAAGCCCCATCGTCTTGGGATTATTCCACCATTATCTGATGGAATCATCACTCAAATACCTAACTATAGGAATATAAATTAGATGATAATAAAATATTATATTAAAGGATGTAAGTTAAGGTTTTACCATTAATTTCCACAAAATTCTATGAGAACTCCCCAAATATAATGGATTTTGAAGGGAGAAGGGGGGGGAGAGGGAGGTCTCATCGTGTGAGAGAAAGTATGAATAAGGAGGAGCTCTACTCCTCTTAAATTAGAGGTCTAAATGTAATTTTACCCCCTAAAACACCCATTAGTTAGCTAGTACTGGGCCAAAATCTAGTCGGTGGCCTACTACATCCATCCAAGCTAGGGTTATCCAGTGACTAGTCAGTAGTTGTAGCTGCAGCCCTCCAATGCTCTCCCAAACCTATGTCCTACCATCCAAACTTTATTCCTTGACCAAAACACCTAGTTAAGGAATTAAACCCTTCAAAATTCTATTATGAACCCTGGTTTAAATCTTATCCCCTCTACCAATTCAAACTTAAAATTTTCAATGGAATTAAATACATGTAAAAAAATAGGTTCTTACAACCACCCCCACCATAATACTTATCATCCTCAGGAATCCTTGGTGGTAAAACAATTGCTTATCCCAAAATTACATTAGTTAACAATTCCCTCTAAAAATTTCATGGTCCATATCTAAATTTCAAACATGTTATCTCATTTCAAATTTAAACATAAAAAGATCGAACCTTTGAAACATGATCCTTAACTCAAATTCATTACTAAAACACTAAGAAGACACTTTATTACACCCTTTAATCCTGAGGCACCCTTTGCATCTTCATCTAATTGATCCTCTATATCCTATTGCTCCCTAATATAAGGCAGAGATCAAAAAGAAAAATTCTAAACCATGGGGCCTCAAAATGATTGAATTTACTATCAAAAATTATTCAGAGTGGTCCAACAACACGATCAGTATAGTTCTCGATATACCCCACCTCAAAACACATAAGAACGTTGGTAGCAATTCTTGTTTCATGGTTCCAAATCAAAATGGAAATGTACCTAATATCTATGATAAAAGCTCAGATACATCAAATTTTCCTTAGAAACCCTTTAATATCACTTTAAAAATACATTTACTATCTAATATGACATATTGGATGTGGTTTTTAGGCCTTCTCAAGAAAATACAAGTAAGAACCACAGTCGAACCTCCTTTGGTTGACCTTTCAAGAAAAATCTTGAATACAACAACTGAAATGTTTCTAAATTCACCCAAACACAATGTCTAAAATATTTAATTCATCCTATGATCATCTAAACACACTCACTGAATCCCATTCCCACCTCTTGATGAAATTCCTCTACTAAAACACCAAACATCCAATACCATCATCACACCCTCACCAGATCACCGAAGAATTTTTTATCCAACACATTCGTATCATCTTAAAACATATCAATCCCAATGCCCACACTTAAAATCCACCACATCACATCCAAAATTCACCCCCGATGCTCACCAATAAATTCATGTAAAACCAAATTCACATGCGTACCGACATTCGATTCCATCAAGATCACTCATTGACTGGCCTCACATATCTATTACCCTCCCCAAATATGGGTCACACACTCAATAGTAATTTGATTCTCACCATTGTAGGAGTGTCATTTTAATTTCTCTATAAGATCAATTTTATAATCACCATATCACACACTCTATATTTCATTGGACATAATGTCCAAACATGGTGAGTTCCAAGGTGAAACATGGGTTCACTACATGTTCTTGGCTTATAGAAACTTCATTGATAGAGACCATCAAAATATCATTCTTAAAAGGGTCGCACCCTCAAACCTGTCTATATATCAACTTGATCAGGTTTAATCATAATCTGATGTGTCTTTCTCATCCCAAGACACACTCATATAATCCAGTAATCCTCAACTCTCTCACAGCCATCATCAATTCTTAACTCCACAATTCCACTCATTACTAAAACATAATATTGACTTCACTAAAACTTAGGGGTCACACACTATCATACAACCAACACATCCTGACTCATGACTCTATGAGTAACACAACACTAAAACTAGAAATATCATACTTGATGGTGTGTTTATTCCTCCTAACTAAAACACCCTAGGAACTCTTCTTAATAATTGATTACTTAATCTTTGTAATGGTTAATCACATAACCTCCATATAACTGGTAACATTTCAAAACTACAAGAATCTACCCATTCATCCTCCATGTTTTTAAAGCACATCCAAAGTCAATAGTGTCTACCATTATACTAGTATTGTCCTCAAAATCATCTCATGATACTAAGGCACTACTTGTGCCTCACATCCCAAATAACTAGATTTCAAGGTTTTTTCTCATAAAATACCAAGACATATGATGTTTTTATATCTCATACTTGATAACACATATCTTATATTGATATCAACCCAAGGAATCTAAGCATTCCTTTTCACCTCTAAAGAACATGTAATACTAGGATAAACCCTCTAGAGGGTTTCCCTAAAATATCATTAGTCACTAACTCTCTATGGTTTTATTAGAATATAAGGGTCTTTAGATATCCTACCTAGCCCAAAATTCAGGTTTATTAAAAAACATAAACCATGGGGAATCAATCATCCTCTCATATCAATAAATCCATAGCATAAAATATGATCAACCACCCACTCTTGGGTATCTTATACATAATGTCATTATATACAACTCAACCTCTTATAAGGGAACCATTTCTCATGAACATCCACACATGGGACTACCCCATTAAGAATCAAAAACGCATGCAGGTCCTCACTAAGCCTCCATAGATAAGAGTCACCCCCCTCAAGGAGAAAATTATCATATGATAGGATTCATATATATGTATATATATATAACATTTTCATCCAAGATGATTTGTATCAAGTGAAACCTGATCACCAGGTTAGTTAAGTATAATTTCATTCTAATATATACAGAAAAATTCCATATTGGTTGTTACCGACACATTAAGTAACCAAACCTATAGAAGTATCACCCCCAATGGGACTATCACTAGGGTATTTAATTCTTAGTAAATCTATTAGGGTCACCTCACCTCCTATTCACAATGGACTACATAATCTTCCTTATCATCAGGTGTCTCATTATAGTTCCACATTAACTTCCATTAAAATAATATATATATTCATGTCGGACTATCTTAGTAGAATTCCACCAGGAACTTACATAGAGAAACATTGCATCATCTATTTTTGACACTTTAAATAGCTGAACCTCTGCCATATCAGATAATAATCAAACTAACAAGATTTCATGTCATGTGAATCTTATGTTCCTCTCATGACGCATGATACTCAACTTGCCACTATGGTCTATGAGAAAAAAATCCAACAATTCATCATCAATATCAAACATAATGTGCTTCAAACTGGGTTAAAATCATACAACCATAACATCAATAATCTAGAACATCAATATCATCCATGGTAACCTTGATCATCCATTGAAAATTGTGTTCATGATGCACCAACCTGAGGTACATTACAATATATAACAAATTACTACATTTCCAAGATAATACATCCCAAAATATTAAAAAACTTAGGAAAACCATTGATACCACTTTGTAACATCTTGTCCCAAATAACAATGAATAGCAATTGGACTAGTATCACTACATAAATTTAGTACCCACAATAAAATAATCCAAGGTCAACAAACATAATGGGGGTCCTTTATGCCCTTATTACAAATGGTATGAGTTTGTTTGATCCAAAATATTGTTTCATATAAATGGTATCATCTTGTTCATTCCTTTCCTAACAAGTGGTATTCAGTTTATTTGTCTTGGAGTTGAATTACTTCTTATCTATTCCTTGGGTTGGAATCTGAGAAATAAGTAGGACTTTTAGGACATGAAATGTTCAGTATAAAAATGCATAGTTAACCTTTTTATGTTGAACTTTATGTTACCAGGGAGTTGGCTATATAAGTTGTTTGAAGAAACATATAGGATATTGGAATCTCATTTTCATGTGTTTAGCCAATAAGATGAGCATGTCATGCATGTTAGAGGAATAACTTCCCATAAAGATTTCATATTTAATTTTATGTAATGATTTATGGTTTTTTAAAAATGTGGATTTTTTTTTGAAAAAAAAATAGAAATTGTGTTCAAATGAATGTTTTTGAAAATATAATGAATGAGTTATTTTGAAAATGTTTTGATTCTCAAAAGAAATAATGATATATTTTTAAAAAATGGTTGAACATGGAAAAGGTTGTTTTTAAAAAACAATATTGTGATAATTGATGTGATAGAATTTGAAATGATAATCCCTCAGTTATTAGAGAATGTGACTTACAGAGTTTGTTGTTTGATTAGAAAATGGCATCTGGTAGGCATTGTAGAAACAAACTGGAAGAAGAGTTGGAAAATGTGGTTGCACCTAAACCACAGGTTGACTAAGATCTGGTTCAGAGTATCCTCTATGAATTCCAAGATGTGGATATAGGGAACTGGAGGGGTGGTCCATGACATGTGGATCATTCCGTCCAGTTCATAAAGCCGAATCCATCCATCTTCTAAGGTGATTCTAAACCTAAAAAGGTGGAGGTATAGATGAATAGGATGAATAATATCTTTGATTTCATCAGCACACCATGGGAGCTGAAATTCAAGTTGGAAACATATATGATCTAGGATCTTGCACACCAGTGATGGGATCTAGTGGTACAGGCTAAAAAGGATCATGATCTTAGTTGGTAGGATTTTTAGGAATTTTTTAATAAAAAATTCAATCCTCACACTTTCATGATCTAGAGAACAATAGACTTCTTCATCCTAAATCAATAAAATTTCACTATCAAAGAGTATGTCGCTAAATTCATGAATTTTGTGTTCTTTTCACCAGAACTTGCGGCAAGTGTAGACTTGAAGGAACACATCTTCGAATTAGGGCTAAGGCATGAGATTATCTCAAAGATTGTGGTGCTCTATATTATGGATTATACAAAGATGGTAAATAGAGTGATAGTGGTTGACTGAGGTATCTCATAAATACCTATGATAAACGGTGGGAACTTGAATGCTGGGAGAAAGAAAAAGAGGGTCACCTGTTTCCAAGGTGGGAGCGGGACTCAAAATAAAACCATTCTATTAGTGAACCTTCCTCCACGGCCCAAGATAAAAGAAATATATTTCCAATGTTTTTCACTTGACCGCATAAAATGAGAGTGTACAGAACAACCAAGAGCATTCTATAATTGTGAGAAGATGGGAAAACTCCAATGATGTTGTCGTAGTGCTACGAGGTCAGGTGCTTGAGACACGTCTTAGGTGTCACAAGCATCATATGCTTCGATAGGGAATGGGAAGAAGAATCAGTCTCTTCATTAGACCATAGCTAAACATGGTGATTCTAGGAACACCATGACTCCCCAGCAAGGGAAATCTCATCAAGGAATCAAAGAGCAAAGTGTAGTAATGAAGCAATTGTATAGAGATGAGTAGGTGATTATGGATGATCAGGCTGGACCATATATGGTGATAGGTAAGATTATATTGAATTACACCCATATGCAAGTTTATTTTGATACTATTTCATTTAATTCCTTAATTTCTTCTTGTATTGTTTATTTTCTATGCTTAAAACGTGATATGATTTCCTCCATGTTAAAACTTCAAACTCATCTTAGTAAAAGAGAATGTTTAGCCATTGTGTGTAGAGTGTAACGACCCGAAATTTTGAATAAATCTTATTTCCTAATTTTATGTGTAATTTTATTTTATTTTTTATACTCAACAAAAATGTTTCATTTGATAACATGATTATAATTAAAATGAGACCATTAGGTTTTAACTGTTATATGACCATTGGTCAATATGACCACTGGAAACTAAATGTTTCCATTATTGTCTCTAAATACAAGTAATCTTGGTTAATTGTTATACAAAATAAGATTCGATGGCCTCACCCAGTAGTCTTAGACCGATCGAAGCCCATCTAATAGAACTTGGGAAAGAGGTAGAACCACTGGGCTTTGCTCTGGACCAAACCCAAGCCAAACATAATTGTGTGAAACTATAACGGAATCGCCTTTGTGAGAAGTTCAAACTAATAGAAATTACTACTCGTGCGATGTTGGCCGAGCCTCCCTCAGATTCTCTCACCTTAGCACACCTTACACTTAGGTCCTATGCTGGTGTGATAAGGGGTTGTGTAAGGAGACCATAACTGTCTTGTGTAATCCTTTGTTTTAAATAAAAATTGGGATTTCTTCTTATGAAGTTTATGAATTTTCAAATGTCCAGATAAATATAGTATGCATATTTTTGGTGAATTTTAGAGAAAGGATATTTTAAAAAATGTTTATGTAAACCTTAAATAATTAAAAATGTGTAATGATTTTCGAAAAATGGTCTTCTACAATTATGTTCAGTGCAAAATTTAGAGTCTAATAAGATCAACTTGATTTTTGATTAATAGTAAATTATGAATAGTGATTTTACGCTTAGGATTAGTAATGTGACCAAATGGATTAGTAATCTCACTTAAAGAAAGTTTTAAAATAATCTAGACACCTTGATTAAGTAATGTGATTCAATAAAATGGTTAAATAACGGTTTCATAAATTATTATTCAAGTATTAGTTTTTTTGGGTGAATAGTGTTTTTTAATTAAAAATTAAATTAAAATTATTTAGAAAATTATTTTTATAAAATGGATCTCATTTTTGAACATAGAGCATCGATATTATGTTAAGGTAATTTTTGGGGTTTTTTCTGAAAAAAATGAATTTTCGGTGAATAGTGTATTTATTTAAATTTAAAATTAAAAATATTTAGAAAATTATTTTTATAAAATGGAGTTCATTTTTGAAATCAGAACATTGAAATTTGGTTAATGTGAAATTTTGGGATTTTTCTGAGAAAGTTGAATTTTCAGTGAATAGTAAAACTAAAGTTTTAGGGTTTCGGTATGTTTAGTGACATCATAACTATGTCATGGTGATGTCATGAGATATTTTAAGGGTTGGCCAACCTAAGGTGATGGATATTTGTATTGGGGGCCCCATTTGTCCAAACTTAATGGGAAATATCATGGGAGAGCACATGGTTTTGATAAAAGCACGCGTGAGGTGTCCCTTGGCCATTAATGCCTTGTCCCCTCACGTTCCCTATAAATACCAAGCCCTCCTCTCATCCTTTCGACTAAAAAACCGTCCTCAATGAAGTTCCGGTCTCCTTACCTCCCAAGGAGTCCTCCCAAGGTGCCCCCAAGCCCTCGAGGTCCAAACCTTTGAGTTTTAAGAGTTACGTTTTAAAGTAAGGGATCTGACCCCTTCTCTTTCTTTTCAAGTGATCTCTTTTATGTCATTTCTTTTATGCTCCATGTTCTTATGTTGGAGGATGTTCTTTTATATTCATTATATTGTCCTTTCCATGTTCACATAATTATATATCCCCTCTTACTCTCATTATTTCATTTTATGAAGTTTTAAGTGGCGCTGTTAGGCTGTCGAAATATTTGTAATGGATTCTTTCTCCCTTCTCATTTTTCATGATCTATTTTCATGTAAAGTATTTCAAGTTCCTTTTTATTATGTTGGGGTATGATCTCTAAATTTATCATACTGATCTTTTATGACCATATTATGATAGACCCCATTTGATCTCTTCAATTCAGTATTTTGAAGTTTTAAGTGGCGTCGTTAGGCTGCCGAATTTTTAAGTGGTTTTTCACCCTTCTCATTTTGAAGTTCTACATTCATGTAAATTATTTCAAGTTACTTTTTGTTATGTTGGGGTATTATCTCTATATATATCATACTTATCTTTTATGACCATATGATGAGAGACCCCATTTGATCTCTTCAATTCAGTATTTTGATGTTTAAGTGGCGTCGTTAGGCTGCTGAATTTTTAAGTGGTCCTTGCACCTTTCTCCCTTTTCAAAGTTCTAATTCCATGTCAAGTCTTGAAAGTTCCTTTTTATTATGTTGGGGTATGATCTCTATATCTATCATACGGATCTTTTATGTTCATATGATGAGAGACCCTATTTGATCTCATCAATTCATTTTTGGTTGAAGTTTATATAATGCTGTTAGGATGCCGAATTTTCATAAGAGAAATCTTATTTTTGTCTTCCTTTGATGTTCTTCATTTCATATGGTATATTTTCAAATTTCATTACCATGATCTTAAATCCCTTATATTCTGTCCCTCTACTATTTTATGGGTCATTTATGAATGTTTCACCCATTTCCCCTCTCTTTTCAATGTTTTCTAAAACCCTGTAACGTAGCCGTTATGCTGCAGAATTTTTGTCTCAAAATGTCTCTCTATTTTTTCTAAAGATATTTTATGTTATTAAGTGAATACTCAAAGATATTATTTATATAGGGGTATTCACATGTATATCAAAATGTTCTATTTTAAATTCTTGGATTTACATACTTGAAACCCTCTTTCCCTTTTCCGTGTGTTTAAAGTGACATAAAGATCATGTCTTTAAAGAGGTTTTTAAAACGTTATGACTATGAAATGAAACCCATTTCTTTTATGATATATGGGTTGTTTATGAAATGATTGATGATGATATATGTGGCTCACATGATAATAAATACATTTCAAGGGTGCGCCCATATAGCGCTCCAATGCATTGGGTAAAGACTTAATCTCTAGAGATGAATTTTTAGACTGATACCTTGGTGAATAACCTTGGAAATTTTTAATGAAACCTTGGGGATAGACCTTGGTGAAGCAAAATGATTGTCAATATTAAATGTTTCATCCACATATTCAAGTTATGAAAAACATTATTTTTATTATGATATGCCTCATGATTTCTTTCTCATGCCTTAAAGTTCTTTTCATGACCTTATTGAAGTATCTCATGTTCACATGTAAAATGTTTATCTTGTTTCCCTTACTAGGCCTTCTGATCACCCTTTCTTTTGATGTATATCCCCAGGTTATGATATTCAGTATTGAACCTAGTATTAAGATGATTAGAAGCCTTTCAAGTGTCTAAGAAGAATGTTTTATGTTTTCATGTTTTAAGTTCCCGGTTTCCAAGACACTAAACCTTAAAGATCCTCAGTTTTGTAAAATGTAAGGAAATTTTATGTGATAAAAAGGTGGGATGTTATATAGGGAATGTTCAATAACCATTGATAGCGCTAATATGATGTGGGACTTCTCAATGTTATAGATGGATTTCTTTAATCTAATCCTGGGTATGGATTGGTTGAAAATTTTCAAGGCTCACATTGACTGTTATAGCAGAATGTTTAGTTTCACAACTAGGGATGATGTCGAGCATCTCTTTAGAGGAAAAAGGGTTGTAATGACAAGTGAAACAAGATTATAGGAACCCGTATTGGGAATTATTTCTTAACAGTTGGTGGTGTTGAACTTGGCATCGATAGAAGATATCGAGGATGTCAGTTTTTCACTACTTTTGGGTCAATTTAGAAATGTATTTTTGAATAACATCCCAAGGTTACCAACTATAAGGGAAGTGAATTTTATTATTTATCTCCTCCCGAGGACCAATCCTATTCCCCTTCCATATTATAATATGGCACCAAAATAGTTAAGGAATTTGAAATTGTATTTGGAATAGCTAAAAAGCAAAGGTTTCATTCGGCTGAGCATGTCTCCATGGGTAGCACCAATCTTGTTCATGAAGAAAGAATATGGAAATATAAGGTTGTATGGGTATTATTGTAAGATTAAACAAGTTACAATAAATAATTGGTATCCACATACATGCATTGATATTTTTTTGATGAATTTAGGGGAGACCAGTGGTTCTCTAAAATTTAATTGTGAGTGGGATATCACCAATTGTGAGTTCAGAAGGAAGATATTTTGAAGACAGCTTTCAAAAGAAGATATGGCCATTATGAATAAGTAGTCATGCCTTTAGATATTATAAATGAACTATTTTTATTTATGGAATTGATGAATTGGATATTTAAAATATATCAGGATTCTTTTTTGTGGTGTTTTTGGATGACATATTGGTGTATTCAAGGAAAAAGGCAGAGCAATAACCACACTTGGAGATAGTGTTGGGAATATTGAGATATCATCATTTATATGTCAAACTATCAAAGTTTGATTTTTAGATATAAGAGGTATTCTTTCTTGGCCATGTAATTTTTAAAAAAGGTGGTTTGGTAGATCCAAAGAATATAGATTCTATTATCTCTTGGAAACCGATTAAAAATGTCATTAAGATACAAAGATTACATGGTCTGGATAGTTATTAATGATTCTTTGTTTGTGAATTTTCATTATTATATTTTCCAATGATATATATGACAAGTAATAATGTACTAATTCAATGGAATGAGCATTGTTATAAATCTTTTGAAGAGATTAAGGGTTTCTTTACATCAACACAAATCTTTGTTTTTTCAAATCTAGGGAAAGGATACGTGGTGTATTGTGATGCTTTGGGATCTAGGTTAGGATGTTTTCTCATGAAGAGATACCACATGGTGTATTATGGTTCAAGGAATTTGATAGTGCATGAGAAGAATTACCCAACACATGATTTGGAGTTAGCTACAATTGTTCATGCTTTGAAGACTTGGAATCACTCTCTCTTTGGTGAGAAATTCATTGTGTTCATGGATCATAAGAGCTTGAAACAAATTTTATCACAATGGGATTTGAATATGGGGGAAAAGAGATATATATAGTACCTATAAGTTTTTGACTTTGACTTGATGTATACACCAAGAAAAGGTAATTCGGTTTCCAATGCATTAAGAAGAAATTAATATGCTCAGTTGTAAAAAGAATATTTAGAAGAGTGGTAGTTGATGTCGGTCCAAATCAATATGCATGTGGAATGTAAAGATCAAGGTGATGTTGTGGTTTTATTTTTAGTTTTTGTGATTGTTTATTTCTTAAAGATGGTTAAATAAGAACAATTATCCGATAAATAATTATTGGTAATGAGTTCAAAACTCAATGGTGGGGAGACCATTGAGGGATGAAAACTTTATGGGAGTTCAGTTTTGTGGTTCCGAGATAGTATTGTTGTACATATGTATTTTCAGTAAAAAATTCTTCATACTTACCACTATTTGAGATAGGTTGTACATTTGGGTATACAGAAGATGTACAAGGCATTAAAGGTATAGTTTTAGTGGAGTGTCATGAAAAGGAAAGTAGTTGAGTTTGTTTCAAAGTGCTTAACTTGTCATCAAGTTAAGGTAGAGAATCAGATACTAGTAAGTATGTTGCAGTCTTTACCTATCCCTGTGTGGAAATATGAGAAAATAGCGATAAATTTTGTTATAGGTCTTCCAAGAATGATTCAAAAACATGATTCCATATGGGTGATAGTGGATCGTCTCACAAAGTCTAACCATTTCAACCCTATTCATGAAACTCATACAGTATGGGATTTGTCCAAGATCTATATCAAATAAGAGGTAAGGATACATGGATACTAGTTTCGATAGTGTTAGATAGAGATATGTGGTTCACATATCGTTTTTTGTAAATCCTGACAGAAAACCCTAGGGACTCAGTTTATTAAGAGTATAGTGTATCATCATCAAACGGATGGGAAATACAAATGGAAGATATAAATATTGGGAGACATGTTTCGAGCTTGGGTAATGGATTTCGGTGACTCATGGGAAGAGCAAGTTCCACTAGTGGAGTTTTGTATAATAACAGCTATCAGGCCTCGATACATATGGCTCATTTTAAAGTAGTGTATGAGCTTCCTTATTTTTCTCCACTTTTTTGGGTGAAAATATGTGAAAATTCATTAGTTGTACTGAACCATATCTAAGAAACAACTAAGAAAATTCAGTTGATCTACAATAGAATGGAGACAGCTCAAATTTGTTAGAAATCGTATGAGGATCATTTTTGAAGACCATTGTTTTTTAAAGTGAGTGATCATGTGTTCTTAAGGATCTCTACAATGATTGGACTTCATCAATTTGGGAAGTAGGGAAAGTTATCTCCTCTTTACATTGGCCCTTTCGTGATATTGGAATACATTGGAGAGGTGGAATATCTTTTTGGATTTCCACCACAGTTCAGTCTGGTGCATAATACGTTCTATGTATCTTAGTTGAAAAAAATATCAGCCTGATTCTGATAATGTGATCAGTTGGGATCTCATTAACCTAGATCTGGATGCTTAACTAGTACATATCATGGTGTGGATTATGGATAGTCAAGATAAAGCTTTGTGTGGAAAAAGAATCAGTCTAGTGAAGGTTTTATAGAAACATGGTCAGATTCAAGAAAGAGAATTGGGAAGTCAAGAATGAAATGAAAGAGTAATTTCAAGAACTCTTCAGGGAAATGATGGTTTTCGACTTTCTATGTATAGAAAGACAAATTATGGGGAGAATTTAGTACCCTCAATTTCAGGTATGTAACCCTTAATTTCTAATTTTTATATATATTAAGTATAAAGGTAATGTTTGGGAGATTTTGGGAATCTTTCAATGAATTTTTGAGGCTAAAGAGCAGGTGCATGGGCTGCACACAGTTTTTCTAAACCCTGAAAATTGTTAGGATAAATTGGGCAACATTGATAATGATGGATAATAGCTTCATCATGGTGGGCACATGGTTAGAGAGACTATGCAAGGAGGTTATGCGAGGTTCTTCCCAAATAGTTTCTAATGCACGATTAGTGCACGGTTTTTCTAACCAAGTGACTAAACCAGGTGCAGGCCCAAAGTGAGATCCTAAACAAGTGTATCTCACAGATTATTAACTTTAAGTGCCTTGTTTTTTCTCTAAAAACGTCCTTGAAATGGGATTGTACTCTCATTAAATCTGTATATCCTCTCCCAATCGAATTAGAATCAATCTAGAGCATGTCCTTGGCGTTTAGAATCTCAATTCTTGTGGAAAGTGCTTTTTCTTCACCATTATTGTCACATTTTCTTAGATCTACTTTTCCCTTCTTCTCAGTTTCATAGATAAATACCCTTTGTGGGTAGATCTATTCTTTTGTCTTCCAGTTAAGACTTTATTTGTATTGGGTGTTGATAGGGTAAGAGATCTAAGGCGGTTTCATGGAATTCTTACCCGATGTTGTGAGTGTTCTCTATCTATTTACCATTTACGTCAAAACTTTCTAAGTATGTGGATTCACTCTCAAATCCTATTAGTATAACTGATTATAATTCATCCAAATTGATGGATTTTTGATGAAATGATGGTTAATGTTTTGTTTTTTATTGTTAAAAACTTTCTTAAATGATGGTTTGTGGAAATCTTAAAAATTGGTGTTCTTGAATAATGTTCTTGATTCTTGATTTTAAAATGAGGATTTTAAAATGGTATTTTTTCTAGATTTATGGTAAATGGATTTTGTTAAAGTTTTTTCAATAAAAGAAATTATTTTATTGAAATTTAATGGTTTTTTGGAATAGTTTTTGTAATGGTTTTTAATAAAAAATAGTTTTATTGAAATTGGTTGAATTGGTTGAACACACTTGGTTTTGGGCATGGGTTTGGCATGGGTTGGGGTGTGTGATAATATGAATTAGGATGGATAAGGGCATGAATTTCCCCCATAAAAAGGTTGGTATGGATATGGGTATGAATAACCCCCATAAAATTGGTCCACTAAGTGACGGCTTAGTGGAAGGATAGCTTACCGCTCGCGAGTATAGGGAGGTCCAGGTTGCATGAATATGTGGAAGTGTGGTTAAGTGTAATATTTATTCCAAACTGATATTGAGAAATAGTTTTAAATCCTTGTTTGGTTGTTTTTCTAGAAATGTGACTTTCTAGAAAACAAATTGAAAATAGAACTTATCTATTTTTGGTTATAAATGGTTTTTTGAACTTTTTCATATTTGGTTATAAAATGTTTTGTATAATTTTTTTATTTAAATGGTTTTATATAAATGTTGATAACATTTCTATCCTAGTGGTGTGAGTAGGGAATTAATTAGGGAAAACATGTAGAGTTTTATACTCACCCCTTCTTTGGAACTTTGGTTCTTTTGCAGATTCTATCTTCTGGGACATGGGTAAAGGTTAAGTATCACATGTATTTAGCACCAATTCATGATACACAGGCTATTTAGTGATTCTAGAGCATAGATCTTATGAATCATGGAGACTTGTGGTCATCTTGGAGTCTTTATTTGTTTTCCACTATTTAATTTTATGATTATTTTGTCTTTCATTGTTGCACACTTTGGTTGGTTTTGTTATAAAGGATGATGTTAAGTTGTCTTTTTATTATACATGAATAATATGGTGGTATTTTGGTTGTGGTTGATGGTCGTGGTTTTATTCTTAAAGGGTAAATTTTCCCACACTTGTATCGAAACCCTTTGGCATTTATTTCCATCCTTTTGCATATTGGGGATGTCTCTTAAGGCCTAGTAATGGTTCATCGCCCTCTCATGATAATGAGGATAAGTGTGTCATTAAAAAGAACTTAGAAACAAATCTTCATATGTTAGAGACTTCTAACTAGAAATGGGGTTCTAGAGTGGTATTGTGATGAGACTATACCCACTATATCAAAGTTCATAACAACATATAAAATAATGAACATCGTCTATACACATCTATCAAAGTATGGGGAAGCAATAAGAATGAATAATCAATAATAAAATAAATTATACAAATACATTTTAATTGTTATACCAATATACAAGACAAATCATTCACTAGGTCGATCACATATACAAATAAAAACAAAGGGATAAATAAAGACTGAAATAAAAAAAATACATGAGGCTTCACTATTATCCTTGAGCCTCACCTTATCCCGATTTCCAAATCCCATCTAAGCTTCTCTAGCTCAATAAAGTAATATTAGGCCTTAGCCCAACCTATATCTTGCTATAAGTGAGAGTCTACTCGAGTACCCTAGTGCAATAGAGGCCTGAGTAGGGTATGGGTACAAAACTCAGTAGGTAAACACCAATGAAATCGTGTATATATTGAAAATACAATGATATGTGCATGTAAAATCCTTTCAATAAATAAACAAACTACTAGAAATAAATAAATAAAAACCCCATTGATCCTCAGGTATTCAACCCCGATTGATAATACATATTTCATCTAGTGCTAGAGTGTCTTTGATCACATCATGATGAACATGTCAACCATGATAATGACTCATGGGGTATTTCACCCTATTATATTGTGATAATGGTCTTGGGTTATGCTCACCCAGATATAAATGATAATTACTTGGGGAATACTTCATTCTAGTATCATAACATGTGTAATGATTCATCATAGTATACAATGGTTCGTGGAAACTGAGCTTTAACAGTGCAGGAGACTCAACCGCACCTACCAAAGACCCCATAAGCCCCGATAACTCTCATATGGTAGGACCTATCCTTTTCCATGAAATAATATAATATTAAATTCAAATACATGGAATCCCCACCATCATCATCACAAACCTCTCCACTATGATAGTTTTCTTTAAATCACACACCATTTTTCAATGGGTATTTTCCATTTCAAGAAAATATCATCCAAAGTACATTTTCTATAAGTATCCCAACTATCACAAGGGCATATTCCTTACCAAATAATAAATTCCTCTAAGGAATATTTTACCATTTTCATGACCACCTCATAGATTATTTTCCATACCACTTATAAAAATAAAAAAAAATATAACCAAGTGATGGTTTAACGTCTAAAATCATCATTACTATCCATATCCCATCATCTCACATGATAGGTACAGGTCCTTATGTGGCACATGTAACTATCTCTTCCCATGTATCACACCCTCACTCAAGGTCAAATAAGATTTTGGGATCCTACATGGGTATCCTAGATCAATACATAAAAAAGGATCCCCACTTATAGTCCTTTAGGTTAAAATAACACAGAGGGACCCTACCTAAGGTCCCCATTAGAACATATAATACTAGGTTCATATCCATCACTCATGGATATAGCATCCCACACCAAAGTCTCTAACATATTAAATCCTCATAGATCTCATAGGTAAACAAATTATATAATCCTCATAATCTATCTTAAATTCTTAGGTCGTACAAGGGAAGTCCACTCACCCCACCCCATTCAATTTTCCAAGGACTCTAATGTGTCTCAAAGTTCCTCACATGGCCTACTTGGGTAGTTATAATAAATTCACAAAACACATATATATAGAGGTGGAAAAAGGCTCTTATACAAGGGACACTAAGTCACATTAAACATGGTCACACAACTTAAGGTGTTTGGATGCCACAAGGAATCACTACAATGGCCATGGCCTTGGTCATCAGTGGTTGAGGTAAGAAATATACTACCTCATGGTCCATTGTGTCCCCTATAACTTTTCTTGGTCTTTTTCACTTCATAATTTTTTAATGATTTACCCATAAATGAAATCATTTAATTTAATTTAATCAATTCAATTATTAAAAGTTAATCACTCACCCTTAATTGTGAGACTAGATATAAAAATACTCTATAACAAGATCATAAATTATTAGGGTAAGTACCAGGACTATATAACTCATTAATAGATTCCCCCCACCTTATTCCATATCCCAATAGTAGCATCTGAGACCCATATATAATAAAACATCTATTTCTTAAACCAAAAAGTCCCTAGATCAAGCCACCCGATCTAATTCATTAATCATATTAAAATTGTAATTAATTAACCAATCATAAGTAATTTTAAAATTATCTTAGACTGGCATAAAATTTTATCAACTCATTGGCAACCACCATCACACCCAAATAGAGGCCAAACACATATGGTGGGTCCACAATGGACTCCGGACACTAACCCAAGCCAATATTTGTCATGTTTAAATGATATAATACTTAATTTAATTTAAATTTACTTAAAAATTGTAAATAAATTGGTATTGTGACATACCTTCAGTGAATCATTGAGAAAATACATGGAAACATTATCTTGGTATGTCCTATTGCAAAATAGCATGAAATACCCATTGTCTTTGGACAACTCTACCATGTACTGATGGAATTATCACTCAAATACACAACCATAGGAACTAAAATTAGGTGATAATGAAGGGGGATATGGAAGGATTCCAATGTAGGTCAGATATTACCTTTAATATATATGAGACCATCCCAAATATAAGTGGGTTTGAAGGGAGGATAAGAGGAGAGAGAGGTATGGTCATGTGACAGAAATGATGAGGATTAATGGTTTGAAATCCTCTTAAAATTAAAGGGAGGGAATGTAATTTTCCAACTAAAACACCCACTGGCTAGTAAGTGGCCTATTGCAGCCATGCAGGCCATTGGTTAGCCCATTGGCTATCTCGTGGCTATGGCGGTAAGTCTAAAACCCCTCTAGTGATTTCCAGAACCTCCATCTCTATATCCAATCTTCATTCAATGACCGAAACACATATTTAATATTTTCAAACCTTTGAAATTCATGTATAAAACCAAGTTTAAAATTTGGCCTCTCTACTAACTGAAAATTCAAATTTTCACTTAAATTCAAGACTCCTACAAACACAGATTCTTACAACAAGACTATATTATCCTTGGTTTTAAATAATTGTTGATGATAGTAGAGAATCTATTTTATGGGATTATATCCAACAAGGAAAGGAGTGATATTTCAGGTCAAAAATTATGAATAATGTGTGTTGATATCTTTCATTTACTTATTATAAACAAGGTTATAATTATGATAAATTTTTTAGTGGATTAAAAAAATTAGTAAGTTAAAAATTTTGAATTTAAAGTTAACAAATTCATAAAAATAAGTCCATTCATTCACCCCCCCCCCCCCAATGGTCAATCCGGCCTGGGGTGCTTCATAAAAGTCCATCATATTTGATCTTTTGACCATGATTTCAAAAACTATGAAAAACATTATTGTAGGATGGATACATCTCCAGCTATTCCATTAATCATAGAAGTTACTCTTGAAGGACCATATTTCTAGGCCAATGCTCTAAATTTTTAAAAACCCCAGTTTGAAAACAATTTCAGTCCAAGGTACAAATACTACCCAGACTTTTATTGGGAGGATAATAAAAAAACAAGTCGATATAAAGATACATATCCCTACCCTACAAAAAACATTCCATATCATAACCAGTTTCAAGCCCAATAATCCAAATTCTGACATCTTCTAGTACAATTTGAACAACCTATCCAACAACCTAAATATCCTTATATGATAGAACAAATAGTTGAACCCCCTATTAAATCTATTCAACAACCATTCTATAATTACTTTTTTTAAGAAAATGGATAGAATTAATTTTGAGGTTTTGTCATTATGATTATAATTATAAATCATTAAAACTATTAAGTCACTCATGGACACTCATGTTGTACCTTCCTCAACCTTAAAAAAGAATCTTGTTTCACACAAATATCTCAATAATAACTTAATGTTATGACTATTTTAAGGATGGGAGAACCATTAAAAAACATGAATTAATGATTCCTAATCCATTATAGGACTAAAAATATCATGATAATATCAAAAAACCAACTTTAGAAACTAATAAATATGAGCAGGTTGATGAGTTGAATTTATGAGAAATATTAAAATTAAACCTGTGGAAAATTGAGGATTTATTGAAGGATGTTTAAGTTAATAGGAAACTGATTTCCTTTATTCACATGTGGAAAATTTTTATTAGTGGATTGAATGTTTTGAATATAGATCCATTTCTGATTTTTTTAAGACCACCAACCACTGAACCATTTATAAAAATCAAGAACGATAAGTCCATACTGATCCCTAACACAAATTTGGCATATTTCATGGCCAAAGAATCTTTTTAAAATAAACTGGTTCTTTCTAAAATTATGGGACAAGAAACTGATCTTGATTCCAATTCCCAATCTACATTAAGAAATTTCAACCAACCTAATATCAAAATCAAGGTCTAACATTCCACACTCATGTATTCAATTATAAGGGATAACCAATACCTTTTTATTGTCATTTTTTATTCTATCAAATATAACCTTGAAGGAATGATTATTGATGTATTAATAAATAATTCTAATCCTCATTGGAAAACCCAAAGGTGGGTCAATATCAATCTAAAGGATGTGAAAGAAAATCCTTAATATGTTTAAAGAGGATATTGAGAAAGTTAAAGGGTTCGTATTGAGCTAATGAAATTAAACTAACCACATTTTGGGAGGAAAATTGGCTTATAAATTGATATTATTTTATATTATTTTATTTTATTTTATTTTATTTTATTTTATTTTATTATACGTTTTTGTGCGGATTTTTATTTAAAGGCTGTTAGTTTTAGGTAAAGTTCTTCTGTTTTTCTGAAAAAATAATTTTAGATAGAGGTCATCAGACTAATAAGATTGGGAGGAGTCATTAGACAAAGTCCACCATATGGGTGTCATTCCTACATAATAGTTTTAGTGTAGTTGAGAAGAATATTTTTATCAGACACAGTTTCATATAATAGATAGCACTAAATAGTGATGATAAAATAGAGGATTATAGTGGAGAGCTTTTATGATTGAATACAGTTATCCAATGGAGATTCTTGAAGATGATATTCACTGGGGGTGGTGAATCAATGTATAGTGACCAGTTGTTAGCAATTTCATCTAATGGTGCAGTAATGTATCATTGGTATATCATTTAAACTAAAATTTGATCATTAATCATAGAGTTTAGTGTGATCGGTTGACTAAAAACATACCTTTATATATATAGTTGGTGGCCCAGCTCTGATGGTGTTGATTTTTATTCCTGAATAGTGTTTTTTTATTATGTTGAATATTGTATATTTCTAACTTAATTTTTTGATACTTTGTAATTAGAAAGTAGGTGATTGATAAGTTTTTTTTCTTGTATATCATTAATGAAATATTTTTCAGCATTCTTTGGTAGATGTGAGAATTTTTCTGAACCACTTAAATATTTTTTGATTATTTGTTTTAATATTTTGTTATAAATTGTTTTTGTGAAGTTTTTTTGGTGATGAGGTGGGAAATAATCTTATTTATAGTTCATAAAAATGGTGGAAGAGGTTATAAAATGGACCTATGGTAAGATTTTGTAGTTTTCTACTTCATAGGTTGCAGAAATCAGATAAACATGTGTTTGGTGGATATGGTTCTTGCTAGCTTAGTCTGTTGATTTGAATGGGTTGAGTTCTTCCAAGGGTTTTCTCTCCCAAAAAGTGGTATTAGAGTTTTACTTCTACTTTAATAAAATAACTTAGGTTATTTCTTCCCATGGTTTTCAATTAATTTAATTTCAGTTGTTTGTAAAATTATCAGAATAATGAATTCAGAGGAAGGCAAGGTTCATGTTGATAATTTTGAGGTAATAGAATTTCACTTTTGGAGAATGAAACTGGAGTATATTTTTATACAAAATTATTTGGATGTTCCTTTTTTGTTTTATGTACTAAAAAAGGGGAAATAGAATATTATTCGTCGAATATGAGTAATTTATCCTTAATCATTATGTATCTTTCTCGAAATTTTTTGTTCAATATTAGAGAGAAGAAAACTACTACTATAGTTATGAAAGTGTTGGATAAAATTTATGGGAATAAAATTTCTCTTTATAAAGTTTTAATGATTTGAATATTATTCATATTGAGGGTAACAGATGTAAGTTCTTTATCTAATCATGTGAATGAATTCAATATATTCTGATGTAATCTTTTATTAGTAAAGGTAACTTTCACATATGATGTTTGGGGTTTTATTCTTATTTATTCACTTCTAGATAGATGGGATTCCATAGTAACAATAGTTATAAACACCAGTGGAAAGGTTGATCTTGTGTTTGATGAAATTGAAAACTTGATCATTAATGAGGATTTGAGGAAAAATGAAGTTAAAACTATATATAAAAGTGTTATAAATGTTAGTAGGAGGGGATGGTCACCTCAAAGTAAGGATCATCAGAAGAAGAAATATTTAAAGGATAAGTCCCATAGAATAATTTGATAAATACGACTGATCCAAGTATTATGTAATGGATCTATGAGAAAAAGGTAAATATCAAGAAATATTTCAGGAATTAGACTGAGCCTTCAACTTTTGGACAGAAAAACTCAGTCAG
This sequence comes from Viscum album, assembly GCA_963277665.1. Lineage (NCBI taxonomy): Eukaryota > Viridiplantae > Streptophyta > Magnoliopsida > Santalales > Viscaceae > Viscum > Viscum album. The sequence continues at coordinate 802,536,839 of OY728119.1, read as the reverse complement.
TACAATAGATATAATTTATATTTTGATACTAACTATGATCATTCTAGAGGATTCATGGGTTATTAACTCAAGGGAATATTTTGATTCATCTGGTGAGTATGGGTAAAGTTTTTAGTATGTATTATGAATATTGGGTAGACTAAATATATTGGATGATGAATCATTGGATATAGTTTAAAATTTGATGATAACATTCGAATAAAAATGAAATTTTCGTGAGACTAAAAGATGTTCAGAATATTTCAGTTCTCCAGAAGAACCTCGTATCAGTGGGACAACTTGATAAAACTAGTTTTGGATTGACTTTTTTTAATAGTCTAGAAGATCAACAAGGGATTTTTAGTTATTAAACATGGATTAAATAATATAACCTTATAGCTATGTATACATGTTGATAAAGTTTCATAAATTAGAACAATCTCATAAAATGGTCTAAAAATATGGATTTTTAGGGTTGATAACCTCATTGAAAATAATTTGAAAATTCTAGTGATGAATAGCATACTTAAACTCAATCATATGGACCTTGGATGATATGGGAGTTTTATGTTATAAAAAATAAGAAATTTCCCATCAACGTGGATGCAAGAAAATATAGGAATCAAAAGTTGAAAATTTTTTATTCTGATTTTTGGGGTCTATCCCCAATTCACTGGAATATAGGGTCATTTTCCTTTTTGACCTTTATTGATGATGATACTTGAAATTTTAGTGTTTAATTTTTTAATAATAAATCTGATATTTTTTGGGTATTTATTCAGTGTAAAATGTTGGCTGATAAAGAGTGTGAATGAAATTTGAAATTTATCCAGATAGATAATTATGTGGAAGTTACCAAACACAAATTTCATAAATTCTATCAAAATAAGGGAATTAGGCATGAGAATAATATTATAGTAACTCCATAATAAAATTGGCTAGTTGAAAGGATGAATCAAAAACTTTTAGATAAATATTGTAGTATGAGGCTTCACTCTGGAATGCTTAATAAAATTTATATAGATGTAATAAATATAACAACATGTGTTGTGAATAGAAGTCTAGCTTAAGCTGGGGGAACAAGAACTACCAGAAGAACTATGGTATGGTAAGTGATAATAGGTAAACCATCTGAAAATATTGGAAGTACCATATATGTTCATATCGATACTAAATATAAATATAAGTTAGAGGAAAAATACAAGGTGTGTTTTCTTGTTGGTTGTGGTGATTATAACTTTGGTTATTTCCTATGGATGATGAAAAGAAACAATTCATCCAAAGTCAAGGTGTTGTTTTCAACGAATAACTTCTATGGAATGATAAAAACATTGTTGAGAAGGAAGATGAGGATAGATAAACAATCAAAGTTCAAGGTAATCAGATAGAGGTTTCCTAAAAAACATTCCATCCAAAAACATCAGAATAAATATTAGAGGTTGGTGATCTAATAGTTAGGCTGGCAGGAAGAGAACAATCTAATATAACATTTCCTGATAGAGAACGATCAGACATATCTATTACAATTTAATAAAGTTTATAAAAACCACTATTATATAGAGAGTTTCAAAATAACTAACTTCAGTTTATGCTGAGGATATCCACTCATATAAAAAAACAATTTTAGATGTTAGGATTTGATAATAACTTTATACTTCTAAGAAACTCAAAGGAACTGGAATGTCGGAAAGAGGTAGCTACTCTCAAAGACTCAAAATAGGTGGATTCATCCATATAAGAGGAAATGAATTCCTTAAATAACAATAATACATTATATTTGAATGAACTTCTATAAGGGAAGATAGATCAAGAAAAAAATTGGTTTTTTAAAATAGAAATATAATAGAATTAATAGGTATAAAGTAAGGTTAGTGGTGAAGGGATTTTAGAAAAAAAAAAGGGGGATTGAAATTAAAACAAATCTTACTGGCTATGAAGTACACAACCACTCAAAATCTGATTAGAATTTTTGAAAATAATGATCTACACTTATAGAAGTTGGATATAAAGAAGGCATTTCTTCATGGGGATTTTGGGGGAAAAATTACATAGTTGTGCCCAAGGGTTATGAAGTTCATCAGAAAGGGGATTTGGTTTTTAAGTTGAAATGTAGTCTTTATGGATTGAATAAATCTCCAAGATAGTGGAACAGGAAGTTCGAAAGTTTCATTCTTCAATTAAGTTTTAATTGAAGTGATTATGATCATTTTTTGTTACATGAAGCAATGGGATGATGGAACATATGTCCTAATATTGTTGTATGTGGATGATATAATGATTGATAGTTCATACTTCCATTATATTAAGGAACTAAAGATTATTTTTTCATGATGTTTTGAGATGAAAAACCTTGGGTAGGATAAGAAGATCTTGGGGGTTATAATCAATAGGGATGGAAAATAAAATTTACTATTTTATCCCAACAGGAACACAATAGGAAGGTTATCAAAATATTTAGAATGACTGGTTGTAAACTTTTCTCAACCCCCCTCACCGGACACTTTAAAATTAATAAATATCAGGCACCATAAATGGATGAATAAGTTTAGGACATGAAGAATTTCATTATGCTTCATTTTTAGGAAGTTTGATGTATGAAATGGTTTTTACTCAGCTAGATATTGCTTTTTCTGTGGGATTTGTAGGTTGTTTAATGAAAAATCCTTGGAAGAAACAATGATAAAATGTGAAATTGATTATTTGATACTTTAAGGGGTTGAAGGATTTAGATTACTGATTTAGTAATGATGACCAATTGAAAGTATTTAAAGATTCGTATTTTTTCTAGAGATATGGACTCAAAGAAAATTAATATAGGTTTTGTATTTACTTTCGATGGAACAATAGTTAGTTGGATATCCTAGCTACTATAAGTGGTTACTTTATCTACAATAGAAGTAGAGTATGTTTCTACTAGTAAAGTAGGGAAATATTTTATATGGTTTATGTACTTACTAAAGGAACTTATAATGTTATTAGATAGATGGATGGTATTTTTTGATAGTCAAAGTTTTATTCATTTTGATCATAGTCTGATGTTTCATGTGAGAAAAAAATACATTAACCTAAAGTATCACTTTATACATATTCTACTAGAGTATAAAGTGTTTAATATTCATAGGATTTTTAAGAAGAATAATCATATAGATATGTTTATAAAGGGGATAGTTTGTAAAATTATAATGCAGAGAGTGCACCCAAATAGAGAGAAAAACGCTTTATCCTACGGATATGTTTACAAAGGGGATTTTTCCTCAGTTAGACTCAGTTGATCGGGTAGAGAGGAAAATACATCATGTATTAGAAAAAGAATGCACTCGGGTTAAAATTTTAAGAAGGATAAAATCTATATGTAATTTCCAAGTGGGATATTATTGGTTTTATGGAAATTTATTCAGTCTAATCATAAAATTCATTCCAGACAGAGGTCATCAGACTGAGATTATTGGACATATTTCACTAAATAGATGAATTTCCTTCAAGATAATTTCAAATCGGTCCAATATATTTGTTCCATTAGACAAAGATAAATAAATGGTCATAATAATATAGAGGATAGCTTTATGGATATTTGATGATCGAACAGATTCATTGGAAATAGTTTCTAATAGATGGATTCCACTATGGATAGAGACTAAATGTATGGTGATTAGTAGTTGGTGGTTTCATTGGATGGTGAAACAATGTAATGGAGTTTTCCCAGGACAATAAGAGTTTGAATGTGAATCTTAAAGTTTTATCTATCTATTTGACCAGAAATAGGCTTATATATATAAATATAGTGGCCCATCTCTAATGGTGTTAATTCTTATGCATGAATAGTGTATCTTTCTTCTGCTAAATATTGGAAATTTCTGAATTAATTGTATGACACTTTTTAAGTGGACCTGAAGTGAGAGATTAATTTTTTATTCACTTGTATCACCTTAATTAAATATTTTTTAGTGATCTCCCATGAATATAAAAATTTTTCTGAACCATGTATATCTTGTTTGTCTATTTATTTTTTTTTCTTTTTGAAGTGTTTTTTCAATGTTTTTATAGCTATTAGGTGGGAAATCATCCTAATTATAGTGAAAAAACATAAAGGAGATGGTTATCAGATGATCCTTTGTCCTATAATATTGTAGATATTTCCATTATGTAGGTTTTTATGATAGAAATAACATGTGTTTTGTGTATGTGGTGCTTTCTAGGTCTATCTGTCGAGTTTAATTGATGGAGTGCTTCCTTTGGTGTTCTCTCCCAACAAAGTAACCCCATGTGGTTTCTATGTTTTTTAACTTATTTGTGTGTAAGATTCAGAATATTTATATAATAAATGATTTATCACATACCTTATTGATTAATAAACATTATATCATTTTCTTTTTGGAGTCTTTGGGTGATATGGATCCCAAATGATCCATTTTTTTCGAAATAGACTTCATAAAAAACCACTATGTCACTCTGTTCAGTAATTTATTATTTAAAATTTAATTTTGGAACTAATATTCTACACATCATCCCTATTTTAAATTTTCTTTTTCAACACTTAGGGTAGAATCATTCTATGTTTGGTGGTGAAAATAAGGGGTAATTTTTGTGTATCAAAAAAAATAAAATTACATTTTTACTGTAAATGAAAAAAAATTAACCTTGTATGTAGTAATTTACTTTGGGAAAAAAGAAAAGTAAATTTCAAATGATTTGCAATACCTTGATTCTAAACTTTATTCATGTTTAAGTTCATGAGAATAATGTTGGTGACCATGTCTATCTGATGTTATTTTTATCCATTTAAATTTTCTTCCATTTAATCAAAATGTCACAATTAACATCCTTTGGAATGTGGGGTGTGAGTTTGAGTTCTTAGGTCCAAATATTCATAGAATAGGATTTAGTATCACAATAAGTTTAATTTGAGAATAAAATAAAAATAAAAAAAATCGCATAGTGTAACTTTTTTTCCTAATGTGTGGTGTTTACCACTTGGAGATAGTGAATTCATGGTTTTATTCCACATAGTTAGACTCAACATCCCTATTATAGTGCATGTAATTGACAAGATGTGTGGTATCTAGCACTTGGTTATAGTGACTCTATAGTTGTTTTACCCAGATTTTTTTTATTTATCTATATTGTGGTAAAAAAATAAAAACATATAAACAAAATAAATTGGATACCCATCTTAAGGTTTAAATTTGATTTATACTTATTGCTTCCATTTTCCTCTTGAATGAAAATGAATCTCATTTTTTCTGATGCACAACACATCTCTATGATTAATTGGAATTAAACAAAGGGTATAAGTGGATTTAAATAAAGTAATGATCTTGTTATTAGGATAATCTTTCATATTAATCAAATTTTAAATTATTTTCTGGTATTAATAATTATTTTATTTGACGTGATTATGTATAAGATTTTATATTAAAATGTTTTTGAATATGGGAAATTAATCTTGATCTTTATGTGAAGTAATTTGTTATGAATTATAAATACTAAAGTTGAGGTGTAATTATCCACTAAAAATATATTATTTTTATTAAAAAAAATTTAGTTTTTATATGCATCATTATTCATAAAATCCTAGGTTAATTTATTTTACAATTTGAACATCATTTCCTATCATTTTATAATTCTTGTTTAAAATGTAATAATTTTAGACCAGAATGAAACCACCTTTAGGAACCATCTCTATTCATTATTTAAATTTCAAATTTCAAGATTTTATTACCCAATTTTGTGGAATGATTTTTTCTCTTTTGAACTGATGGATGATTCTCAAAGGAATTTGTAAATTGTGGGCCGCAAATGCTAAAATTTATAGGCAAATAAAATTGAACCTTAGGATGTAAAGGCATATGTGGATCCAAAACGTTAATTAAAATAATTATTAAATATCATAAGAAGATATATTTATTCATTAGAAACATTTCACTAAAACATTATAATCACTAATTCTATCTTTTGAAAGGTGATCCGAGTAGCCCATGTTGAAGTTTAAATTTTAGGCTAGATTTTTGGGCCCAAAAAGTCAGGACACCATTTTGACCATAACACTGGAATGAAAAATCAAATTGGGAAAAAAAATTTACTAATACTAGAGAAAATATGTAGAAAAAAAATTCTCTTCTATAATCCATCCATATTTTATCATCTATAAGATATTTTTTCATGTTAATGGGAGGGAAGGAATATGGCTCTGAATTTTTTGGTCAAAGGTTGAAAAGTATGCATACCATTTTATTTACACTCACCTATTCCTACCCTAATTAATTAGAATGACTTTATCTATTGGTTTTTTCAGCATATTATCCAATAATTCTTATTTAAGTTAGTGGTGTTGAAGAATTAATTTTGTTCTTATTTAATTTCAACTGTACTATTTTAATAGTGGTTTTCTACGTAAATTTAATTTTAAATTATAAGTTGTTAAAAAAATATTGTTTCTTAATAAAAGTTATTATTATATTATTTTGTTCTTATTTTTATCATATTGATACTTTTTTCTCCAAGTTTTATTTTATTCACACTAAAAGTTTTGATATTCTTCACACAATAGTGGAGTGTTTGTTATTTCCTTATTTTCTCTTCTTCAATTTTTCTTCTATTAGTCATCTCCTATCTTAAATTGAGAATCTTACATCAATGGAGGGATAACCCTTTTATGGGTTGATTTTAGGGATTTTATTAGGGATTTATTGTATGTTTTATGATTTTATTTATGATTGTAAATTAGTTCTTTAATCACATAGTTCTAATCAATGATTTATTTTCTTCTCTTTCTTTTTTAGTTTTAAAACAACATATTTTAAGTTCTGGTATGATTAAATTCCCTGAATATATCATCAAATTTATTCACTATGTTAATTTACAATTATAATTAATTTTTTAGTGATTAAATTGGTGTATTATTGGGTTTTATTTTGTCTCTTAAAATGGATATTTATTGAATCGATGAGTTAAAAGTTTCTAAAAAAATCATATAATTTCACATTATCTACAACCTTGGATAGAATCATTCTTATCAGTTGTTTGAATTCAAATATATTCACGGTTTTTATTAAAATAAACTCACCCAAAATATTTTTTTGTAGTCAAATATCTCACCAATATTCAAGTGGATTATGTTCACATTTTTGGTCCTTGTGGATTCGACACCCTACCTATTTTGCAAGAAATTGTATCTACTCATAGGGTAAATTTGGGAGGTATTATTGACACCATGAATCTATTTTAACATTTTTATGCAACATAGGTTCTCTATATATATGTATTATGGGTTCATATTATCCCTCATTTTTTAGTTACTCTAATTTAAATCATTATAGTTGGGAACCCTAGAATTTATCTACATCCAGTGAGGCATTGGGTGTGGAGGAGTTAGGATTATGCTCATGAAAAGGGTTTCTTATGTATCACTAAGAAGGGAATAAAAACTCATAGAGTTGAGTGTATTTCAATGATACACATCATACCTTTTAATGTCGTGTGATATAGAGAATTTTTTACTTATAAGATCATAATACCATGACCAATGAAGTTATTTTTATGTTTTTGCATTCAAGGAAAATGTAGTTCCTTTAAGGTCATGTGTTCAAGACCAATGAAGTTTCTTTTTAAGATCATATATCTAGGTCAAATGAATTTTATTTTAGGGTCAGGCATCCTTTATCAACGTATCATTTAGATTAATTTCATATAACTATGACCTATTCTGTGGAGTTTAAAGTCATGTTCAATAGACTACTAGTTGAAGTGGGTCTAGAAATGGATCAGGTGGGGCTTACACATAGGAGAAATTTTTTGGTCTATCTCAACAAATACTTCATGTGATGGAAATAATGTCCATGGATCATTTATTGGACTAAGGGTTCTGATTGAAGATTTGACTAAGCTCTTGGTGGATATTATGTCAATTCAGAATAGTCAGGTCAAGTGATCCAAGATGGTTGAACCATATAATCTTCCACTGATCCTCAAAAAAAAGTAGTGGTTGATATTAAGTAAATTTAAGATATATTTCATTATGATGATCTTATCTAGCATGGATAAAAACGAGATGAAGTCTCTTATAGAATTTATGATTACCATTATCAAAGAAATATATGATTGAAATGAAGTATACTAGTGTATGTAACCCCAGCATGTAATTCAAGATGTTGTGTAGAAGACCTAAGTGGGTGAGTCTTTTTGAATATTTGGCCTCAGAAAAAGACTTTGGGAAAGGTCTTTTGGGTAACCAATTTAACCAAAGTAATTGAATTTGGAGAATTGGAAATCTAGTTATATTCCATGTGGCATGGGTGTGGTTTTCTTAGAGAGAAAAACATGAAGATCATTGTGGATAAGAATTGGATGCTGAATGCGACCCCTAGTAGGGTGCATGAGTAAAGGTATACCCAATTTACTGAACTAGAAAAGTGGACACCCAATTGGGTGAGATAAGCATATAGTTCCTAGTTATATGAACAAATAATAGCTTAACTTTTTAATACATGGGGGTGATAATGATCCCAAATAAGATACTTGAGAGAATGTGCAGTCAATTATAGTCTTTAAGGGGTATTTTTGGGTATATTGAAGTAAAAATTAGCCATTGGGAGTTCATACCTTGATCGTTTGGGAACGTCTGGGGAATGTTCTTTTGCCTTTGGTCTTAGTGGTGACCAGAGAGGTATCTTATATGTTTTTAATCATTAAAGGAGAAAATTTTTCTCTAATCCAATTATTCTACCATAGTTTTTATTTGAAAACCACATGTGGTAGTTATTTGAAATATTGGGTGCATTAATCAAATGTTTTCACATTAAGATGATGTTTGGGATTATTCTCTCCTAAAATGAGAGGTCGGGGTCCTTATATAGGCAAAAATAGATGGGTTCCCAAGAAACTGCTAGAAACCATCTCAAGTTCCTAGTTATTTAGATTATGGTACACAATGTGATAATAAGGAAAATATGTTATGCAACATGGGAGAGAATAAAACAGGCAGAAAGAATCGAAAATGAAGAATAGGGCACATGATGCAGGCATAAAACATATCACTAGATAACAAGGAATCAAATAGTGGGTTTCCACCTATTCTTCATCATTTGGAAAATATTTCAATTATTTGTTTAGATTTTTTTATTTTATTTTAATCAAATTGGAGCACCAATAAATATAAAATCTCTATTTCATCCTTTAGAGTTATGGGTATACAATAAATTCTCCTTAAACCCAAAATAACCCACCATACCAAACATAAAGTGAGAGAAATTTTCGGCCTCCCTGTATACATGAACCCAAGGCCTCTATTGAGCTCATATAATAAAATAAAATAATGGTATCTAAATATAGGTGGAAATATGCTCCCACCTAAAACCACCAATAGACCTAAAGTAACTAAACCCACTATCATGAAAGAGTAGTGAATATCATGAACCAAAACTATCCGAGCATTATTTTATTACAAAAGAACAAAAATATAGATATCATCCTATAATTCACCTTCATAATTCTAGATAGGAGTCGACATAAACATCATCGAACTAACTGTGCAGTGCATCTCCATCATGAATCGAGTATAATTATCACCACACAACTCCTGATTTTAAACTGGCTAAATTTGGTGAATTCTAAAGCTCTACCAATTTTATTAAATCCACTAAAAACATCAATATATTGGTTTATAAACTCACAAAACTATGAATCCACTCAAGAAGCGATATTATCTCCTTGGGTGATTGTGTGTTAGGTGAAACTGGGTCATCCATGTCTTAAAGCCCATCAGAATGATTAATTTAATACAAAATAATGTTTAACTGAACATACTTTGACATTAAACAAATTAACACATTTTAATGTGAAACACCAATTCAAAAAAAATTATGATTTTTCAATAAATTTCATAATTCAAAATGAGTAAACAGAAATAATTTTCAAAAATTCCTGAAAAAATTTAATTAAAGAAAATTCACTTCATTCCATAAAAAATTATATATATATAAATAAAAAATATTCACATTGTAACATTTTTATTTTATGAATAGAAAATATATTTCCAACGAATATAAAAATATACATGAATTTTTATAATTAAAAAAATAATAATAAATTTATAAATTGAAAATTCGTTTTTCATGTTCATTTTTTCATATGATTCATCCTTTATTTTTTTATTTTCATTTTATTTTTTTACACATGGTTTTTTTAGTCATATTTTTTTTAGAGAAAGGTGTAAAATAGAAATTTAAATGAAAATAGTGACCCCCTATCCAAAAATAGATGGAAAACCCATTATTTTTTAAATTAAGACTACAGTTATAAACCTCTTCCCAAATTAGAAGCAAGTTTTAATCAAAAGGTCTTTACAAGGAGGGATCTAGAGTTATGGGTTGGAAGGTTTATTTTTAAAAATAATGACATGAGATCCTTGGAAAAAAGTTAAAATATATACAAATTAAATCTCACTACATGTACACTACTCAAATAACCCATAAAATGTCACACACATATCAATCCATCTCTTTTTTTGAAAATATCCTACACGCATATGATTTGAAGTTTAAAAGGATCACCAGTAAGTCTATTTTACAATTATTTTGAACATTTTTTTACAATTATTTCACCAGTATTTTTAAGACTTCAAGTGACCAATAATTTTAAAATATGGTGTGGACTATACCAATAAACCCAAGAATAATCCTTGATAGTAATGTGGCGCTGGCATGGTATTTTGAAAAATGGGATCCAGTTTTTATGTGTGGGGGTAGCTCATAATAGCCGAGGGAATTATTGTAATAGGTAATAATTATCTGATAGTTGGTGGTTATTATTTTATAATTGGTAGTAGATATGAGGGTATTAAATCATGGGAGATTATATGGGGTTGGTAAAAATAGAATTATGCTGGATTCTACTTAGTATAATGTAGTATTTGGCCTATGCTTTGGGGTGCAGTGAAACCTAGGGAGATCTCTTTATCTTCTTTTCATTTATTTCATCACTCTATAATTATTCTTTGTGTAATATAAATACTCTATAATATTCTCTCTCTCACCATATCCCCTATAAATTGGTGCATTAATTAATAATTTTATTAAGGTAGAGAGTCTTGATTGAATATGTAATTTCTAGTTCGATAGTTCTTGAGGTTTACCATGATTCTTGTTGCAGTCAGAAACTTGAGTGAGTTATGGATTATAATTAAGAGGTAGAAGAATCGTAGTTTCATTTTCCTCACACAAGAAAATATTTCATGCAATAATGAAAAAAAGATACAACTATTCATAATGGAAGGATCTTGATTGATGTTAATGTCATAAAGAAGTTGTTTAGTGGAGGAGACTGATTCATAGTGGAATAATCTAGAAAAGAATCTCATACACACAATTGTTTCTCATAGAGAAAAGAGTCGCACTACTAGAGATGGTCGTATCATAATTGAAGACTAGATTCCAACATCATGAGATGGGGATAAAATTATGAGACAAAATAATAAAAATAATGGAGATCCAAATTCAGAAACTGAAGATGGATATATCTCAATTTGAGCTGAACTATGTGGGGTATAAAAGTCATGGTGATGACAGAGTAAAGGATGACATTGTGAAGGATAAAGAAAATAGATTGGAACTGAATTCCAAAGAGATCATACTGAGGAATTTGGTTGATTTGGGATGTAGGGAAACATGAGATGCTGAAAAAGAAAAGATGTGTGTATTATCCAAACAAGTAGAGATAAAAGTGGATGTGTCAATTCCTTCAAGTCCTAAGCATGAGTAAACTATAATTAAGGAACACATAATTTTCTCCTCTATCTTGAAAAATTATTAGGAGAATATGGGGTAGGTAAAGAAAGAATATATCAGTGTGGGAAATATGGGAAAGGTAGAGTGGGTTTAATGGGGAAGGAGTATTTTGAAATGGAAAAATAATGAAAATTTGGAGGGAATTTTAAGCTACGATGGCAGTTAATCCTGAGGTCTAAATTTGTTGTTGAATAAGTGGAAAGGTTTCCAATGCCTATGCCAGAACCTCCGCCATGGAGATATATTGTTTGGGTTTTTCCATCCCCATTTCCATAAATTCATGTTTTCCCAACCTTAAGAAAAAGGTTATTTTAAAGGGGGTGAAATTTATAGGAATATAGGGCCGGGATAGTGTGATGAAAAGGGGGTCTGACTGATGTGGGGGGGGCATTTCATAATAGCCAAGGGAAGAATTGTAATAGATAATAATTTTGTGCTATCTAGTTATTATTAGGTTATAGTTTGTAGTATACATGATGGTATTAAATAAGTTTATGGGATATAAAGTGGGAATAAATGGTATTAGGCTGGAATTTTCTTAGTAGAATAGAGGGTATGGCCTTAGGTCTAGGGTACAGTGACATCCATGGAGTTATTCTCCATCTTATCTTGTTCTTATTTCTTCTATTGTTTGATAATTATACTTGGTATAATATAAATCCTTTATTTATTTTCTCACTCTCTCACACCACAACCCTATCACTCCACTAAATAATTTATTGCTTCTATACAGACCATGATAAGTGATATTCTCCCCCACACCTAGCTCTTACTATATACATTAATGTTTACACAAGAAAAGGTTGTGATAGGATTTAGTTTTGTAATCTAAAACCTTACATATCCATTTATGGTACTTTAAGGCTTCAATCATAGAAAATGTTCAATGTGGCCTAATGCTTAAACAAATTCAGTTTTAGAGACAAAAAAATCCATCCACCAAATCAACACTCCCTACTCATAGAGTATTGGAAAAGAACTAATAGAAAGTAGTCTCCCATAAAATTACATGCAAAATGTCACCCCACGCACTTATTTTCAATTGAAATCATGAAAATTATTAAGAGTGGGGTGGGTAACGATATAATATTCTAATGTGGCCACTTTTGAGGCTATTTATGGCTTCTGGGATATTATAATGAAGTACATATGTAAGGGTACGCTAAAAATATATATATTGTAAAATGGACACCAAAGTGGTGTCAAAATAATTTTGATATAGATTTTATATTATCTAATAATCTATGAAATGGATTAAAATAAATCTCTAGTTAGCATGTGTGACACAATATCTCTTAATAAATCAATAATTAGAAGATGTTAAATGTTTTAGAAACATCTCAAATGTGCTATATTGATATTGGGTATTGATCAAAATCATGGGTTTCACAAAAGATTAAAATTCATTCATAATAAATTTCAAATTACGGAATTTTCCTATCATCAAACATGTGTAATATGTAGTAAAGGTTAAAAAAATTTAGAAATCCTTTAATAATCAACAAAAAAAAGTTATTCAATTCAGCTCAATAAAAAAGAAACAAATGAAGAAAAATTCATATAATATATACCCTAAAACTCTTTCATACTCCCCCACATCCAATCAATTAATAACCCTCACGTATTAAAAAAAATTTACAATTAATCACTCAAAATATATTGAATTAATTGTGGACAATAACATGGAAATAACATGATATTTTTTAAGAAGTAGTGGACAAAAACTAAATTGGTTTTCTTTTAATGGTAAACTATTTCTAGTTGGGTTAAATATAAGGGAATACATAAAAAATATTAGTAAAAATTTAAAAAATAAATAAAAACAAACTTGGAAGCATTATTTTGATTTTTTAAAGTAACAGATTTTTGATTTATAGAGAATGAATAGACATTATCTAACCTTGAAACCCATTCATAAAATTGAATTTTGAATAAAATAAAATTTAAATAAAGGATAAGCAAGGAGAATTTTGTGTTTATCCCCTAGAAGTATTTAGACTTTCCATATCTGGTCATTTCTAGTAGTCATCAAAAATCTAACAGTGAATGTGTCTTTAGTGATAGGAACCACTATATCATATTTTCTCTATACCTATTAAGATTATTATTCTACAGGTCCCCATATATATGTTTATCTTTTAAAACTATCATCTAGTGATAAATATGAATTTCAAAGGGTAAGGAAGGGTGAGATAGGGAATCTCTTCCTCCTCCTTTAATTAAATGCATCATCAATATGCATTTTTTCTTCTTTTTATCAATCCTAATTATCGTGAAATTAGTTCTCCAATTTTACTAATTTTATGGGTATTATTAATTCTTAAATATTTTTTTCACTCTCACGAAATTTAGCTACATATTTAATGGTAATTGTTTCTTCAAATTCATGCATCACATGTTTCCATTGTGTTGAATATTCAGTACTAAAACAAGGTAGATCGATAAGAATTTTAGTTTTGAGGGAAATTTTAATAAAATGTTCGTAGAATTAAACTTTTACCCCTCAATATCTATTAATATAAGATCATATTAATTATGAAATTTTTCTAAAAACTTAGTATATTAGTAAATGAGTCATATAGACTCTCTTTAAAATGAATTTCCTCCTGTGCACTCCCTTATTTATCCTCCCAAATGGGTAATTTAATTATTAAATTAGCAGTTTCAAAACAATAGATCAAAATTCAATTCAATTTTGATAAAATTTGAATTAAATAAATTTAATGATGAAGTATCTCCATTAATTTTCTCAAATTTTGACTCTAGTTCAGGATAAATATTCCTTAAAATGGTTTATGGAAGAATCAGGTGTTGATAAGGCTTCCTCTAGCTCAGCTACATCATCCAAAAAAAGACCTAAAAATAATATCATTGTCTTTATTTGATGGGGTGTTCGCAATAAAATTGTCTTCATTGTACTGTGACCATGTTGGATAAAGTATTTTTTGAAGTTGATGGAAGTTGTTATGAAGAATATGGGTTTTATTATTTTAGAATAAAGAATTTATTTTGGTTTAATTTTATTATCTTAATAAAAAGCACATTACTTTGTAAATTTTTCTAATAAAGGAAATCATATAGATATGGAATTGTATGGAGAGGATCAGAAAAAGGTTTCCTAACCAGATTCCATCGGAAAATTTTTTTATAACTAAGTATATAATATAATGTTTTGTTTTTAATTATTATCTTATAAATTTTATAATGTTCTATTAAAAGTAATGTTCAATAAAAAATTAGAACTGATTTTCTATTATAAAAGTTTCCAAAATCATGAGTTAAAAATGTCTCTTGTTCCAATATTTTTTTTATAAAGTGGGATAAACTTGTTTTGGTGAACAATGTTATTCTTAATAAGTAATGTGGAATTAATTGGACAAAAAAATTAGATAGATTAATGGATGAGAAGATTTATTTTGATCTATAAAATAGTTTCCTATAATACTATATAAATAAATTTTCAAAATTCCTAGTAAGAGTAAATTTAAAATATAAGATGTTTAGAAGCTATAGCTTTAAAAAATTTGAGTTGGATATTTGTTATGTTTGTTAAGAGAACAAAAGTTTCTGAGTCTTGGAAGATGCTAAAGAATGGAATTGGATAATGTTTTCTTTATGATGTCTATTAGATGTACTTTATATTAAAAGTTCATTAGAAAAAATCATCATCTGATTTCCATAAATAAAACTTTTTTTACCATTTATATCAGATAAATATTCCCAAATTTTTGACATTAAAATTTATTATAAGATGATTGTATGAACTTTTTATATAAATATCATCAGATATAGGTTTGTGAATGAAGGTTTTTTTGGAATTAATCAGATAGAGAAATGTTTGAGATATTCTTATAAAGTTTTTTATGGAAGAATTGAATGGATATTCTATAGAAGTAAAAATTTATTACAAAGTTTTCTTACTAGAAAAACTTTTAGTGGTTTAATATTCTTGTTGGTTTGAATTTATTTATGATTGTTTTAAAGAGACACCTAAGTGTGATGATATTGAGCTGGTTTTTTAATATTTAAAATGTCATGGAGTAAAACCATGATACAAGAAAATATTTAAGGAAAGTTAAAAAATGGTGAAGACATTTATGTTTCTCATATGTGTTCAAGAATATTATAGGATAGTTTAAAAGATTTCGGTGAATTGTTTTAGTGTGAAATTTGTATTTTGTGTTTTTTGTGAAATCAAAATGGAATTTCTACATGTTCTCCCTCAAATGTTTCTAAAAAAGGGGTGAAAGTATGAGTGTGGTAAAATTGTACTATTCATGTGTGAAAAATATAAAGCACAATAGAAATTATTCAAGATGAACACATTAAATGAACTTACGAGAAGAAGATATGAAATACAAAAGTTTGAGTATGTATGTTTCTAACCAAGGAATCTCTTTTTTTAGAAAGAATAAGAACAAGATTGTAATGAAAAAATAGTTTTTTTCAGGGAACATCAGATAAAGTTACTGGAAAAAAAATTTAGATCAGGTGGAATTGATAAAACATGAGTTAAGAAAGATGATTTTTTTTTCAAAAGGCACCAGAAAAACTTATCAGACAAACTTTTTGGATGAATATATCATATGAACATCCAACAGATAAAAATATTTTTACCTACTTCTAGATAACAAATTGAAGATGTTTTTATAAGAAGATAAAATGTGGTGTTTGTACAGGTAACATAGTAAAAATATTCTGAGGCTATTGGTGATGTTTTCTAAAAGTTTTTATAAAAGTCCTTGTTACATATTTTTTTCTAAGAAGAACATGAATTGTTGTTTGATTATAGATAAATTAAATTGTAAAGATATTCCTTGCTTGTTTTCACCACCTAAAAGAATTGATTTCTAGTGAATTTTGTGGTATTCTATTATTTCTAAACCATTCCATTGACTAGATACTCTTATAGAATATTAAATCTGGTAAATTATTTTTCTCTTGTGGTATAGATTGGGATTTGTTTTTTTATCAAAGTTATAACTCTTTAATAGGAGTTTAAGGTTGTTTCATAAGAAAAAACACATAAAATAATAATAGATCACCCATTCACCTTCTCCAATATTATTGATCAATCCGATCCTACTTGGGCCTTTCAATTGGTATCAGATCAATGGTTCCCATCATTTAATCTTTGATGAAGTTTGAGGAAAATAAAATTATCTATGGATGTTCAGAATTTTATGAAATGTAAGGGTATTTCTATTTTTGATGGAAATAACTATCTAATTGGAAAAATATAATGTTACCATAACTTATGTACCTTGGCTATGAAGTTCTATAAGTTTCTATATATGGTTTCCCTACACATTCTAATAATTTTACCCTTATAGATACTGACAAGAATACTTTATAAAATTATTGGAGATCCAAAAATGCTATACTTTCCTCACTCTCTGAAAGTGAGTTTCTTAGTGTTAAAGAAGATAAAATGGCTAAACGAATCTAGGAGAAGTTTAGAAATATCTATGAAGGAAATATAAAATTAAAACAATAAAAGTTAAAAATATAGATATTGAAATATAAATATATGAATATGGGTGATTATGAATCTTTTGGTAATTTCTTTATAAGTGTGAATGACATTGGGAGAACCATAAGATGTTTTGGTGATAAGTTATAATATTCAACTATTATTGAAAATATATTATGAATTATTCTTCATAAATTGGAATAAAACGTTTCATAATTGAAATATGGATATCCAAAAACTCTATATCTGGATAATCTATATAGTACTCTCATTTTATAAGAAATGATAAGTAAAATAGTTATGAAGAACAACGAGAAGTCTGATCAAAAAAACTCCTTCGAACCTATAAAGAAATTAAAATCTAATAAAGTCTCTAAATAATAATATTATTATGAATCTAAAAAAACAAGTTTAGTAAAAAAAATTATAAATTTATGTCTTCATTTTCGAAAAATTTGAAAATATTCACATGAAAGTACAAAGGGAGGTTTCTGCTAAATATTTTTCATTGTGAAGCTATTATGAATTTTTTTTGAAAATTATCATTGATAAAAGGAAGCTGAAAAAAGTGATTAAAGTTAAGAATATCCTTTAATAAGAATGAATAAAATTCCAAATCATAACCAAGGAAAAGGGATAAGAAGTTCTCTAAATACAAAAAGAGAAACTATTTGTCTAAATGTGATAAAGATGATGAAATTGAAGAAGATGCTAATAACTTCAACGATGATGCTTATGTAAAATACTTGTATTGAAAAAGTAAATAATGAAAATTTCAATAGTGATGAAAGCAATATTTCTGAATAAAAAGAGACTCAGATATAGTATATGATGAAAATATAGTTGAAATAATAACTTCAAATATTTTAAGACTTGAAAGGGAGAAGAAGAAGTTAAAGAAATAGAATAATTATACAAAAAATAAAGAATATTATATTGAAAAAATATATAAGTTGGAATAATATATTGATAATATGAAGAATTTAGTTGATTAAAATAACAATTTAAATATAAATATTCTGGAAATGTTGAAGATAAAGGAGGAATAGTTAGAAATTTTTCAACAAAAACTTGTTAAATTTGGGGAAATAGTTACAAATTTCAAAATCTCAGTTACAGAATTTAGTGAAACAACTGGGAAATGTAATCCTAAGGAGAATAAACAAAATTTTCCCTCAAATTAGGATAATAAAAATAAATATTCTCATAAGGAAAAGGAATTTAAGAAAACTGCGTTTTTAGATAAAACAAACGGTGTTGAAAAACCTGAAGCTTCTAAGGTCACAAATTCTAAACCAAAAGTTTATACTATTTTTGAATATATTGAATCTAAAAATAATTCTAATGTTAAGAGAAGAATATCATAATATTACAAAAACCATGGGTGAAATAATGTTTCAAAGTGGAAGGTAAGTAATTTTATAGATAATTGGTATACAACTCTAAACAGTATATAAATTTCAAAGGAAAATATTCCTTCTAAATTTAGTTCTTGATTTATTCATTAATTGGATACATAAAAAATATTTTTTGGTTTATTAATCAATATTAGATTAATTCCAAGAGAAACAAGAATAATAATTTGAGGGGGAGTGACTCACTCAAATGATGTAGCCTGAGAAAACTGTTGTAAGGATTGAAAATATATTCAGATCCTTGGAAACTATTTTTGAAAGTTTTAAATAGACTAGATATCTTTCAAAAGTTTGTCCTGTGATTTTTCTAGAATAAAATTTTTTTTATAACAAACCTAAAAAGATGGATGTGAATAAGGAAAATGGAAAGGGGAAGGACCTTGTTGTTAAAACTATTTTCAAAGCTACAAAATGAAAATTACCCTAGATTTTGGATTCAGGGTGATCTTAAAATATGATAGGAGATTTAAATTTATTGAATAATGTGAAATATTTCAAAGAAGTAATAGTTAATTTTGGTAATTATGTGTTACTCAAAATCAAAATCATTTGATTTTCTATCATTGGGGAAGAAAATTTAAAATAAAAAAGAGATTTGTTTGTTGATGGGATCAAAAAAAACTTAGTAAGTGTTTCAAAACTTTGAGATAAAATAGTAAAGTTTTTTTTAGAATATATGGTTTTGGGATTAAAATAATAGAATATGGTAAATTCTTTATGAAAGTTTAATGAACTAAAGGAAACTGTTTTCAAGTTGGTAGTATAGAAAGTTCATGATATCTGAGAATGATGAATGAAAATAAGCTATATAATAATAGGTTGGAGAGCATGTGATGGAATAATATGATCTAGTTAATAAAGAGATACAATATTCAAGATATTACTGATATGATAATAAGAAGATATTAGTGTTGTTCTATTTTATATAAAGATAAGATAATAAACTCAATTCATAAGAAATTTGAGATGCGTTCAACTCATCCCTTGGAGATGATTCACTTTGATATCTATGGGAAAATGAGTAAATAGTCAATATATATATATAATTACTATATTTTTTAATTTATGATTTTAATCGCATTACATGTATTATGTTTTTAAAACAAAAATTAGAGGCTCTAAAAATGTTTATGATTTTCAGGTGAAGAGAGGAAAAAGAATGTAGATGTTCTATGAAGAAGTTTTAAGATGATAACGGTGGTGAATAAAAAATAAAGAGTTCATATATTCTCTTTAAAATCATGGAATTCATTATGAGTTTATTACATCGTATACACTATATAAAAACAGTGTTTTTAAAAGAAGAAATAGAATTTTGGTGGATATAGTGCTAACAATGTTAATTAAACATGATACCTCTCGTTTTTTTAGGAAAGATACCAGTACCGTATTTTATATTCATAATAAATGTTTCTCTAGACCCATCTCTAATATGAATACTTATAATCAATTTTATAATGAAATATCTTGTTTGAAACACCTAAGGGAGTTCAATAATCCTTTCATTAAGGTGGAAATATTACTAAGTTTGATTACAGAGGTGTTGATGGAATATTTATTGGTCATGCTTCTAATGGTATATGATATATATGTTTTAATAAAGAAATGGGAAAAATATTTTATTCTTCATATGTAATAGTGATTGAAAAATCTGAAAATAAGGTTTCACAAATAGATGCAGATGTTGAAAATGTGTAGGATTATGTAGTTTTAGTTAATCATCCTAAAAAATTTCTTAACAATGGAAACAATTTTAATGATGCACAAAATGAGGATTTAGACTCAGTGATCTCATGTTATGAGGAACAAATTCAATCATCTCATCCTAGGGTAATAAAATAGATGAGAGTTTATAACATCATTATAGATCAACAAAAATTGGTTCAAACCTGAAAATATTCAAATTCAGTTCCACATACTTCCTTATATTCATAGTTTAAGCCAAAATATATTGATGAATCTAGGGAGAATTATTAGTGGATAGATACTATGAATGAATAGCTAGATCAAATATAGAATAATAATACTTAGGAACATGTACCCAAACCGAACAATAATAATGTTACTGGTACAAAATGGGTGTTCAAAAACAATTTGAATAAATATGGTTAAGTTATATGTAACAAATAATGGATGGTTTGTAAATGATACACTCAAATTGAATTCATTTATTTTTATGAGACTTTTTCTCCAGTGTAAATAATGGAAACTTTCATAATATTTCTTGTTGTCACTACGAAAACAATTTACAAAATATTTAATATGGAAGTAAACTAAAATTTTCTTAATGAAGAGCTTGATGAAGAAGTTTATATTGAACAACTATGTGGAATCATGATTGGGAATAATGAAATTTATGTGTTTAAATTAAAGAAGGATATGTATGTATTTAAGCAAGTTCTAAGATCATGGAATTCTAAAATGGATACTCGCTTAAGGAATTTTGACTTCAAAAAAGTAATAGTTGATAATAACCTATAAATAAAATAAAATCATGAGGTTTCTCTTATTATGATTGTTTGTGTTGATGATATTATCTTTTTTGGGAATAATAAAAAGAAATTGGAAAAAATTCTAAGGAGATGAAGAATTTATTTGAAAAGTCCATTTTGGGATAAATGAAATGTTTTCTTGTCTTTAAAATCTCACAAAACAAGAATTATATTTTCAAATATCAAGATAAGTATGCTAAGTAACTTCTACAGATGATTGGAATGGAATATTCAATGCTAGTTTTCACACCTATTTCAGTGGGAAACAAATTTTCTAAAGATGGTGAAAAAAAAGTAGATGGATCCTAATGGGTTTAAGAAGTTGGATGGAATTTTTTTACCCAATTGCTTCAAGTCCAAATATTGTGTATTCTATTAATTTATGTCCCATGTATCAATTATCTTAGAAGTGTCTCATATTATGGAAGGAAAATTAATTCTAGAATATATAAAAGGAAAAAATAATTTAGTTATAAAATATTATAGCTCGGGAAATATTGATTTGATTGGTTATATAGATATTTATTGGGATATAAGTGTGGATGATAGAATATCCACATATGGTGGAATTTTACTTCTGGGGGAATGTTTTATAAGTTGGAATATAAAGAAGAAAAAATTATGTAACTCTTAGTATAGATGAATTTGAGTATGTTTTTTTCACTCAAACTACAACAAAACATATGTGGATGAAGACTAAGTTGGAAAAAAAATTTAGTAGAAGTGAAGTTATCCCTTATATTGGGTTGTGGTAATCAAAGTTCTATAAATCTCAATAATAATTAATTTCAACATTCTCATTCAAAACACATTGACATCAAATATAATTTTATCAAATAGAATGTGGATAATAATGCCCAAAAAATAGAGCATATTCCTATAATGGAATAATATTAAAATATATTCACTAATACAATTCTAAAAGAAACATTTTATGATTTGAGGTTTAACATGGGCATAAAACCTTCCTCTCTTCAAGGATAGGGTATGTGATTTCACCCCCTATCCATCATTTCTTTTGATAGTGTTATCAAGGGGGGAATGTTTGTAACAAAAATATATCCATTGGTATGTGGTTAACCTTTTAGAAAGATCATGTATTTATGGGGAGTTATTTAAAGGGGTAAGTTGTGATTTCAGCATGTGTGAACTATTTTAACAGTTTTTTAAAGTTTAAGTAATAAGGTCTATAAGTCACTATGGACAAAATGGTTTTTTTTGTGAAATTATTCTAATTTAATTTATAGATTTCTACTACATAGGCTCAGAATTATTGGATAAGTAATCCATATCTTGAGGTTAAAAGTTTTATTTATTTATGTTTCTTGGTTGAAAAAAAACCAAAGTGGGTACTATTAGGAAAAATTTGGTTGAAGAAGTTTTTGATATTTCTGAAAGTTATGAAAAAAATTATTGGATTGTTTTAGGAAAAATTAGTTTTATTGGTTGTCTTTAGTTTCTTTAAAAAAAATCACATCACTTTATAAATTTCTCTAACAAAAGAAATTGGACAGAGATGGCATCAGAATGAGAGGATGAGATGAATGATTTCTAACCAGAGTCCATTGGATGAAATTTTTGTGACTAGGAATATCAAATTATGTTTTCCAAACCTGATTCCATCATACAAACTTTTTATGACTCAGGATATTGGATAAAGTTTTATTCTGAATTATTATCTTATAAAGTTTCCAAATTTCTATCTGATGGAATGATTGATAACAAAATATGGGGATGATTTTCTATTCTAAATGTTTCCAATATCCTGAGTTAATAATTTCTCATGATCTAATCATTTTTATAGAAATGGTGAGAAACCTATTTGGGTGTATAATGTTCTTCTTAATATGTTCTATAGAATTCACCAGACCAACAAATCAAAAAGACGAATAGTTGAGAGGAGCTTTTGGTTGATATACGAAAGATATTTTTAGAATTATATGTTATTAAATTATTTAAATTTTTTAGTAAGAGTACTTTATAAATATAATAATTTGAGAAACAAAGGATTAATAATGTGTGAGTTGGATATTTGTGGATTTTAGAGAGAAAATATAAGTTACTAAATCTAGAAATATGCTTAAAATGGAATTGGAAAATGCATTAGAATAAAGTCCATCAGAAGTACTTTTTTTTCAAAGTCCATAAAAAATAATTCAAATTAAGTCCATCAGAAAAACTTTTTATACAATCTATATCGGATGAATATTTATGAAGTTGTGATGTTGTAGTTTTCTATAAGTTGAATAGATTAATGTTTTTGTATAAATAACATCATAAAAAGGTTAGTGAATGGAGTTTATGATGAAAATAATTGGATAGATGAAGGTTTGAGAATTTCTTATCACGTTTGTTAAAGAATAATCAGATAAAGATTCTCTAGATGGAACATTTGTTACAACATTTTCTTACTAAAGAAACTTTCAGTGGTTTGTTATTCCTACTAATTTAGAGTTATTAATGAAGTTTTTGTAAAGATAACTAAAAGTGGAGAAGATGATATGGTATTTTAATGTTCCAAATATTAAAGAGTAAAATCATAATACTAAATTATATTTAAGGAATGTTGAATCAGTTTGAGGTCACTAAAATTTATCATACGTGTCTAAGAATATTATAGAACTATTTTTTAGATTTTAGTGAATTGTTTGAGTGGTGTATTTTTATTTAGAGTTTTCTTAGTGTGAACTCAAAATGTAATCCCCAACTATGCTCCCTAAAATTTTTCTATAAAAGGGGTTCAAGTGAAACTAAGGTAGAGGTATATTATTCACTTGTGAAAAAAATAGGCACTATATAAAATGTTCTGAATGAACTCATTAGACAAACTTATCAGATAATGTTCTGAAAGACAAAAGATTGAGCAAGGAAGTTTCTGACCAAAGAATAAATTTGTTAAAGAAGAAGATTATTGTTACAAATATTGAGGTTGGGATTAGGTACCATCGGATGAATTCATTGGAAAAACATTTAATATTAGGTGGAGTTATAAGAAATTGAGGTAATAATGTTAACATTTTTTTCAGACAGTTCTAGAAAAACATACCGACCAAAATTTATGAACAAACATATATAATGTAAAACCAACTGAAAAAATAATTTCTTACCTTCTATTGGGTAAGAAAATGAAGAAGGGGTGTTTTAAGAAGATAAAGAGTAAATTTTTTATAATCAGAATAATGAAAAAATTCAAAACTTATTGGTGAAGGTTTCAGAAAGTTGTTACTTAAGTAATTGTCATACCCTTTGTACTTGGAATAACATCCATGGTTATTTGATTATAGTGAAATGAAAGTGTAAGGATATTTTATTATTATTATTACCACATAAAAGGATTGTTTTCTTGTGGATTTTGTGGTATTTTATTATTTCAAAACCATTCTAGGTACTAGCTCCTCTTGTTGAGTAGTTAACTTTGTAAATTATTATGGTCTTATGGTTGTGCTTGTGAGTTTTTTTCAGAAAATTTATAATTATTTAACAGGAGATAAATATTTTTCATAATAAATAAAACATAAAAGGAAAAAAATCACTAATTCTCCCCCTAATCCACTTAGTGATCACAAAAATCCTTCTTGGTCCTTTCAAATTTTCCTCATCAAGTTCTTATTAGTAACACTTGAGACTCTATAGTTGTAAGTAAACACTATGCCAAAAACTATCATGAAATGCACCCTTTAAAATATATTTATTTAAAACATCATTTAATACATTAATTTAATAATTTTAAATTAACTAAACTCACTTCATTTTTGAATTCATCACATCAAAAAAAGTAGTATGGATTTTTTAGGTTCTTCTGAAAAGGTCGGTTTTTAGTCCAAAATACATTTTTCAAAAAACATGTAATTTGAATGACTTCATCATTATAAACGAATAACCTAGAAGTTTATAAAAAAAATTAATAGATAAAATATGAAATTAATGAATGAAAATATTAATTTTAAAATATTCTTTGAATCTATAAATCCTATGTCAAGTGTTTTTAGAAATAATTAAAATGTTACTTTAATAAAACAACTACTTTCAGTCTTTTCATTAAATAAAGTGTTTTTAATGGGGATTAGATTTTGGATTAACATAAAATAATAATAGTGTTTATTTTTTATAATAAGTTATTTTATGCCTTTAAAATCAATATCCGATAAAATTTTATCATATACATAAATTAAAATTTTTAAAGCATTATTTCTCTAAAAACTGTTTTTACACAATTAAGTATATTTATTTTAAAATTCATTTTTCAATCATTTAGAAATTTATTAGATAAAATTATATTTAAGTTTTAAATTATAATTATCCAATCAGGTAAAAATTTCAATCTTAATATTTTTTCATTAAAATTAATTACTAATGTAAAAAATTTATTGTTGCAATAAAAGTAAAAGGGGTAAATTGAGTTTAACCTAGTGTGTAGGCCTAAAAATTTAAAATTTGACTTGAATTTATTTGTTGATATTTATATCAACAAATAAATTTTTACACTACACTTTTTTTCATTTTTAATCCTTGGGACCATGAAAAGGACGTGACATTATTGAAAAATATAAAGGTGTTTCCAAAAGTACTCTTACTTCCACTTATAAAAACATAACACTTATGCCCTTAAAAGATAACATTTACCTTTTAATTACTCCATTAAAATATACCATTTTAATTTCAAAAGAACCCAATCCAATGAAAATAATTCCCTATTCACTCATAGTTAACCTAATCACTTAAAATTCAAGGAGACTTCTAAGGAAAATTCAAGTCCCCGATGTGAGTATTATCAACAACTTAGTTTTCTTATTGATTATATTATAAAATATTTATTCTAGAAACTCTATTATAATGGTATTATTATAATTTATATATGTTACTGGTAATTTATTGAGGTTATTATCATTATTTATTCATACAAACTATCCATTAAGAAAAACAAAACTGATGTTTGTGTGTTGTGTACACCGTCACCTCCATGACATAACATATTTTGGTTTCATTAACTACTTTACAAGAATGGATATAAGTATGGTATTAAAGTATAAATATTATTTTTATGATATCATTAATTTTATTGTTTGAAAAATAATAGAACCTATAAATTATATGATCAAAAAAGTATCATCGTTGATTTAATTATTTAAAACAAATGTTCTAAGAGGATGACCATTTATTCAAATTGTGTAATATTTTCATATCCATTACTTTTTATAATTCCTTAAAATTTTCATATATCATACTAATAAACAATAAATAATATTACTGTACTTTTGGTATAATTATATTATAAATAAACACCACAAAAACATTCATTAAATTAGGATGTGTTCATGTTTCGGCTGATTTAATCGCCTGCTTGAACAATGTTATGCATTTATATCATGGATGAATATAAAAAATTATTTACTAGTATAATATGATATAAAATAGTAAATAAATATTTTTCTATTTCTAGATATATTGTATAAATATTTAATTCATCAATTAAAGAAACACCCTTCATTCATTAAAAATAAATAAAACATGCTTATTATTGACATTGTCTTCTAGCATAAGGATGAAATCACACATGAAAGTAATTTGAAACATAATAAATTATTATAAATAATCCCTAAAAATATATTTAATGAAATATGAATAATTTAATTTGGAATAATAATGAATTTGAACACCACTATTATGAAACTAGTATAAGCGATTAAAACTATAAACATCGATGTTAATAATCTGAAGAATTCATGTAGAGAATGACTATTTATGAGGAGTGTGAATGGATATTTATATGAGTAAGGTATGAATAAATTAATTGATGTATATATTTATATGATATTAGGTTAAAATATTTTTTTGGTAGTTAGGAAAATAGGTAAGGGTTTTTCACCTCAAATTCCTCTATTTGGGAGACGATTTGAATTATGAACCTAATTTATTTTATTTGGTGTATATATACTGAATATTTGAGATTTTATATCATGAAATTACTTTATTAATAGTATTTTAACCTAAATTTAATTTTTTCTCTTTTAATATGTTGTGATTTAATTGCTACTTAATCCATATGTAGGGTTTTTACATCTCAATATTCATTCTTTGGGACTCATGTTGTATTCACCACCAATATTTTTTTATGGTGCATGAATTTCCATGGAATAATTTTACTGTATTAATAATTGAATTTAATGGATTTAAAATTATATCTTTTTTCACCTACCACATATAATTTTTATTCATGATTTACCAAAACCATTATAAAACTCAATATTTTCCACAGTGTGAAAATCATCTTAAGTCTTGGTAAAGTAAAAGTTCATATAATTTACATGAAAATACATAATTTTATAGATACTAGAAAGTGGATTTATCTGGTGAAGGGATTCACCTATGGTTAATCACTCCCAAAAGGGTTGGTTGAGAATTTACTCAATCATCAACGTAATGCATGATTAGTGGGCCTAAGACTACATGCCTTACGAGACACTCCCAGGGTATGTTTTTTTGGAATATTAACATGCTATTAATGATCCATGATAATGGATTATTCCTACCATTTTCTTGGTCTCCTACCAATGCAAAAAAAATTGAACCCAAAAACTATCTTCCACGGATAACCCAACACATTAAAGGAACCCTCACCCCTATAATTCTTTGATAATGGTGCTACCTTTTACTTTAATGACAACCCATGAATTATAAGTGTATTAAGGTATATTTTTATAGTTATTAAAATTATTCTATTGAAGTGTAATTTTTTGATGTCCATATTTCTCAATATATGGATAACCAATTTTTATTCAGTAATAGGTTTCTTAGAGAATATTACAAAATGGCTTGATGACTCTTATAGTGAATGCATTGGACTTAATCAAATGATGTGTGGGGCCCATTATTATATTTCCCCTTGATGTATTAATAGCTTTCATGAGATAAAATGGGTTGGGTTTTAGTGTATACTTCTCCCCATGATAAGAATGTGTCTTGTCACAAAGCATTGACAGTAAGTTTGTAATGTCCAGCATTATTAATTCCATCAATATGAGATCAATGATTATTGTTATCCATGATTTAATATATTTTCATTAATATATAATTACTTCGGTTCCAATTTATTATGTCTTCAAGTTGTTTATTTATTCTTTTCATATCACTTAATTATGTTTATTTTATGTAGGCATCCAAATTATGTTACTCCATACTGGGAATATGAGATCACCCTTATTTGTTTTCCTTTCCCCAAGAAACCTAGAAGAGAAGTTTGTGTAATGTTTAATGATATGGTGGAAGGTATAATCATTTTCTCAGAATATTTTCATGTTTTTATTTTGGTTTTTGAATTGTATGGTATGTATATATTTGGAATCCCAATAATACTAATAAAATTATCCTTTGGTAACTCTTTTACTTTTTACTAATAATGTAATATAACTACCATATTTATATTTATGGATTATAGGATGTTATTTTTGGTATCAGAGAAAGTTTAGTAGCAAACATAGGGATTAGATTTAGAGGAACCAAGTGAGATATCATAATTACTATGAAAAACCCCTCAATATTTCAATAGGAAACTCAGTAAATTATAATAGGAATTCTATTTTAAAATTAAATATCATGATCT
The DNA here is from genome assembly GCA_963277665.1 of Viscum album. NCBI lineage: Eukaryota > Viridiplantae > Streptophyta > Magnoliopsida > Santalales > Viscaceae > Viscum > Viscum album. Next base: position 802,508,100 of record OY728119.1, on the reverse strand, counting down.
AAGTATGTGTATGTCATTATGGGAAGATGGAAAATAAAGGGAGGAATGGGAATCATTTCAGCACCCATGGTCAATTTTCATATTTACCCCCTAAGAAAGATAATGAATCTAGAGTTGAGGCTAATTAGTTCATAACTATATTATGGAAGTTATCCTAGGTAATTAAAAATAACCTTACTCAGAAAGAGTGAACTATTGATCCACAACATGGTGTAACTATGCTAGATTTCTTCATGAAAAAATTTCCTTCGTCATTTAGTGTAACTAATAATCCATTGATAGATAGATAATGGATCAAGTCCCTAGAGAAGATATTTCTTTATTTAAGAGGAAATGAAATGTAAAAATTCATCATGGTGATCTATTATATAAAGGGAAATGTGGAACAATGGTGGTCACTAATTTATAACACTAGGTTCAGATCGTCGATCTATGGATAAGGAAGATATCCTAAGAATATAGGAATTACCCGTTGTATAAAATTCATTGATGTTTTTTATAGGAAATACCTCTTTATCTATAAGAGGTTGAATTTGACTTCTCTATTAAACTCATTCATTATTCAAGATGAATATCTTAAAATCTCTATATAATGGCACTAGTGGAGTTGGTGGAGTCAAAAAAATACATTTAGGAGTTGAGTGGCAATGGATTTATATTCCCTAGCATTTCACCATGGGGAGCCCCAATTTGATTGGTGAAAAAAATAAGGATGGGACCATGAGATTGTAAATTGATTACAAGGATATTAATGTTATTACTATAAACAACAAGTATCATTTTTCATGCATTCGTGAATTATTTGATCAACTTCAAGGAGCCCAATACATTTCAAATATTGATATTAAATTTGGTTATCATCAACTAAGGGTGAATAAGAATGATATACTGAAGATGTAATTTCAAACAATGTATGAACATTATGAGTTTAAAGTAATGCATTTTAGATTAACTAATGAAACTTATATTTTTATGGACCTTAGGAATAGATTATTCAATGAGTATCTTGATAAATTGTTTGTGATATTCATTAATGATATATTTACATAATCTAAGAGATGTTAAGGGCATAAGAATAATCTAAAAATAATTTTGGAGGCCATCATAAAAGAATAAATTATATGGTAAGTATATTGAGTGATAATTTTAGCTCAATGAAGTTTCTTTTCTTGGTAATATTATCTCCAATGATGGAATCTATTGAACATTAAAGACAAATTTAGTCAAAGAATGGCCTACATTTATGAACATAACCAAGATCTGAAGATTCCTATGTTTATCAGCTTTCTATCGGTGGTTAGTTTAATATTTATTCTAGTTGGCCAACTCATTGACCAAGTTAAAAAGTAAATGGGTTAGATTTTCATGGTCAAGGGAATGTGTGGAAATTTTTAAAGAGCTAAATATTTAACTAATTAAGGAACTGGTTTTGAATCTACCATCAAGAAAGGAAGGATTTTTAATTTATAGTGATTTATCAAAGAAATTACTTGGTTGAAACCTAATGTAGAATGATAAGGTGATTTCATATACATCAAGGAAATTTAAAATTAATTAATAGAACTATCCAACTCATTACCTTGAGATGGAATCCATAATATTTTCCTTGAAAATATGCATACACTACCTCTATGATGAATTATGAGATATATATATATAGACCATATGATTTTGAAGTATATCTTCTCTCATAAGGAGTTCATCATAAGGTAGAGAAGATGGTAAGAACTACTCGTGAACTATTATTTCTCAATACACTACCACCCTAGGAATTAAAACAAGGTTGTTGATTCATTGATTAGAAGAGACCGTGGAGTCTTTACCATGATGAAGATTAACAAGGATCTTATATATAAATAACTAGTAAATATGGTTATGGAGATTTATAATCAAGGAGAACTTTAATTACTTTTCTAGGAAATTTCTTAACCAATATTACTATAAAAGATAGATAACAATCATTAGGATTATGAGAACATACAAAATAATGTTAAAGTAGTAACTGATGGGATGTTGAAATATTTTATATATAAAGATGGAGTGTTGATATTTTGAAAGAGGATATTGCTCCATATGTATAATATTTGAAGAGTAAACTACTATATAAATCACATAGATCCAATTTATCTATACACCCTAGTAGCACAAATATATTTAATGATTTAAGATAACATTCCTGGTGGGATGGTATGAAGTGAAGAATATTAGACTATGTGTCTAGATACTTAGTATGCCAACAGGTAAAGTCTGAAAGACAATACCCTAATGGAGTCATGAAATATATTTTTATACATATATAGAAGTAGGATAATGTTACAATATAGTTTGTCACTGGAATTTCAAAGAATTTAAATAAGAATGATGTTATATGGTTCATCGACAATCATCTTACAATGTCTACTCGTTTCTTAGTGATAAGATAAGATATTCCCTTTGAGCACCTTGCCCATCACTATATCAATGAAATACTAAGGATTCATATGGAACCTTTATCCATCTAACCGTGACCATAACTCACATCACAATTATAAAAGATACTTTAAAGTGATCTCACCACTGAGATACGTTTAAGCACCACCTATCATCCCGAGACTGATGGGCAGCCTGAAAGAACTATCTAGACTTTGGAAGACATATTGAGATCATGTTATCTTGACTTATAAGTTATGTGGTATTAGTATCTATGTTTGGTGGAGTTTAAATACAATAATATCTTCCATTCGAGCATCCAGATGTCACCATACAAATAATTGTATGGGAAGAGGTGTCGTACTCCAACCTATTTGGAAGAAGATGGAGAAATAAAGTAAGTAGGCTGAGAGCTCATCAAGGATATGACTATTAAGGTATGAATTATTCAGGATCATATTAAAAAATCCTAGAGCAGAAAAAATGTTTTTTCTGATAATTGAAGGAAATACTTCTAGTTTCATGTTGAGGATCATGTATTTTGGAATATATAACCATGGAATATAATTATAATGTTTTGTAAAAAGGGGAATTTAATCCCTATATACATTTATCCTTTTTAAATATTATAAATAATTGGTTTTTTAGCTTACTGATTGGCTATAACGCCTAACCTTTCTAAAGTACACGATGTATTTTATGTTTCAGTACTAAGGAAATCCATGTCGGATCCAATGCATGTTCTCACATCTGAGGGAGTAGAGTTGGAGCCTGAATTAACATATAATTAAGAGACTATCTAGATTCATGACACTAAAGAGAAAGTGGTGCAGAATCAGAAAACACATTTGGAGAAATTCATTGGATAAATCACAAACTTAAAAAGGTAAATTTGGAAACTAAAGAATATATAAATAATTAGTATCCAAATTTGTTCAATATATCCTATATACTATATTTTTTAGGATGAAATTATTTAAGGTTGTGAGAATGTAACACATGAGACTCTACTATAGCATGTAAACATCATATCATAGACTATCATGCAATGCACATTTAAAAGAGTCTTTTCTATTTAATTTATTTAATATATTAATTTAATAATTTTAAATTGACCAAAATAACTTCATTTTTTTATTAATCATGTCAAAATTAGCTTAGTGTGAATTTGGTATCTTTTTCTAAAAAGGTTGGTTTTAGTCAAAAATACAATTTCTTCAAAGCATGTAAATTGTTTGGATTTACTATTATATAATAATGACCTTGAATTTTTTAACACCTTTTATCCATAACTTCCTATGACTTCCCTGTGTTGACTTCAATAATTTTTTAAAACCAAAGGAAGATTGTAAGAACCATCCACACTAAAACACAAAACTTTGGGGTTCCACATCATTATTCATGATTCCATCCAAAGTAAGGCACAATTATTATTATATGAATTATATTTTGATCAAGAATAATAGGAAGAACTATGTATTTTTAGGGAGGAATGGATCATGACAAAGAAAGAAGACCAGAAAAAAAGGGAAAGATTATGGATTTTAGGAGGATAAAGGATCTAATAGGTTTGAATATAGGCCTAAGAATGAGGTAACTGAGGATTTATCAGAATAAAATGTGGTCAAAGGAAGAGGGGAGCTCATATTGGTGATTTCAACTTATACTACTATTGCTTTTATTTCTAGTATTTTCTTGTTTTATTTTTTACTTTATTTAATCCAGTAATTCCTTATTTCTTATCTTCTATATGAGTTATACCTCACATATAAGGGTAAAACATTGTGTGGTCAGATAAGGGAAGGAATTCCATCTACAATTATTGATATTATGAATTCTAAAAAATAAATCTTTTTATTTTATTAAGTGGTTTCAGTATTCAGTGGTAGTTTATAATATTGAATGTGTCATGTTTGATTTATTGTCTCTTTCCCTTTATTTTCTTGGTTTAAAAGCATTAATCTCCCTCTACTCAACTAAATATATATGTGATGAAGTAGATAAGGTTTATTGGTGAAGATCATGTTAGTTATTGGCCGATGTATGAAGGTAGTAGAACATTCTTGGGTGGCTTAAAAAACACAAAGCTAGATTGGGCTAGCCTAAGTAAACTAGGGGTTGGTTTCTATAACAACCCATAATTTTTTAACATAAATATTACATCCTATTATATAGATATTCAATGAATAACATTATGATTCATTCCATTATTGTGAAGGTTTAGTGTCTTTGGTGACTAGATACATAAAAATATTATTTTATAAAGGATCATCAATATCTCCCATAAAGATCTTCTCGCATAATACCCTTCTTTTACATACCCAATATAAAACCTTTCTTCATATCCTGGGGAAAGGGAACTTAAGAAAGGGTGATCTCAGATTCCCAGTAAGTGTAAACAATGGATATATGAATCGATAATCATATAAAAGTATAAGATAAGTATAAGGGAATGAGATCATGATCAGAACTTAAAATTTTCATACACAATCTATCATAGATCATAAACATGATTCATGGCATTAAACTTTTCCATAACAGAAGATGATATTCATAAGAGTGAGGAATCATCAATCACTATTCATGTGTCGTGAGATCATAACATAAACATAGGAATGTATAAAAACATAATATTATAACATTTTGGTCATATATAAATGGAAATAGGTTCAATAATTAAGTTAAGGACATGAAATAAATGCCTTGTATAAACATATAGACATAAAACCAGGTCTATGCATAATCTTATGGACATGAAGTTCAGGTCCACACATAAACTTATGGACATGAAAACTCAGGTCATGCATAAAATTGTGAACATGAAATCAAGTTCATTTATAACATATTTATCTCATGAGTTATCCATTTTACCTAATGCATTAGAGGGATAAAAAGGATCTACCTTACACATAATCATAATCCATTCATATATATTCCACAATATCATGAAAAAAATTGACATTTCATTATAACTTAACCCATGAAAAAGAAAATGGTTTTTATCAATATATCATCAGCATGACCATAAAACATATAGATAAATAATGTGAGTGGTATCATAGAATCATATCCCCATATAAACATAAGTAATATCAAATTTTGTCCTAAAAGATTAAAATACCTTTAAAATATCCCTAGTAACATTTCTTGAAGAAAATACCATTTTCAATTTAAACCCACATATTTAAAACAAAAAAATTTCCAAAATATTAGTGAAAAAAGTTTCTTTGAAAAGAACCATAGAAACTTTTAAAATAATGTTCATAAAAAAATTTCATTATGGTTGTAGAATTTTTTCATGTCATATATTTAAAAAAGAAAATATTCCTTTAACACTTTTGTAAAAAATTCAAAAACAATTTGATCAGAAAAACTTTCTTAAAAAATATTAACTTTTAGTAATTTTTAAATAAATTCAAAGGTAGTAGAAATTACATTTTAAAAAAAATAAATTATAGGTAATAAAATTCATAAAAAATTGAAGAGTATGGTTACGGAAGAAAAAGTTCACGGACCATAGAGGAAATAATCTCATCTTTTCATTAAAAACATTTTTTAGATAATTTTAAGTACCAAAGAGAGGAAATTGGTACTAATAAATAAAAAATAAAAAAAATTAACTAGATGATAATAAAATATATTGGGGTTAAGGGATATGAACTGTATAAGTTTTCTTAATGTAAATTCAAGTATAAACAATCTCGATTAAAATGGTAATGAAATATATATCTCTTACCACTTTGGTATCTTTAAAATCATAACCTACATTAAAGAAAAAAATAAAATGAAAATTTAAATAAACTTAATATAAAGTAATTCATGAGATATCATATCAAATAGGCAGTATATACACCACATGAAAGAAACAAGTGGTGAATATAGCATATGTCAAACAGAAACAAAATTTAGATGAGAAACTCTTACCTCAAGTATCTTCTTTCTTTTTATATGTTCAAACCTCCTATATAATAAATATAAATTTATTATAAATCTATTATAGAACCATAATATTATATATCATTCCATATCTGATTTAATTGTAACATCTTATCACCCATTTATTATCAATTAATTTTTAAAATCATTTCTTTAGGGGATAACTACTTTGTTTTTAAAATCCTATTTCAGTTAGGTAGTCCCAATCCTTGTACGTTTTTCATAGTTACATCATATTCAAAATATTATTCATTTCATGGGTGTAATATTTAATCATTATATACAATTTTATAACGATTCATATATAGCGGTGAGGAAAAATGAATTATATCACTTTGTGGATTTGGTAGTCAGTACGTACACATGAGTGATGTTTCCAATTTTTGATCAATGGAATGAAAGAAAGGTAAAAAATAATCCACCTTTAAATAATAATTAATATACCATATATATAATGTATATTCATTACATATATTATTGTTACTATCCATGTAAATCGAAAATGAAAAATGAATCACATCACTTTGTAGAGATGGTAGTCCACAAATACACACAAGTGACATTATCGTTTTTCATCAGATGGAAAGGTAAGAAGGTAGGTAAGATATTATAATTATAGATTTATAGTTATTTAATAAATATAATATATAAATATTAAATGTACTATAATAACCAACCGTGAATTATAGTGATGGATAATGAATCATATCGCTACGTGGAGGTTGTAGTCTACACATATGTATGAGTAATACTTTTAATTTACCATTTGATGTAAATGGTGTGTAAAATGGTTGATCCATCATCATAAAAATAATTTAGTATATTTGAGATACTGAATTTAATATTTTATAATGAATACCATATATTTATAGATGGTATAATGATAAATAAATTGAAATAGTTCGGGTAAGACGATTACCACTTCATCGGTAGACCTCCTTGGGCTTAAACCTTATTCCTTGAAAGGATTGTATTTTGGAAATAAAATAAGATATATGAAATGGAAGATGAATGTAGGAATGTATAATATTATGTTTCTTCCAAGGTATATGGCTCAAAAATTTTGAATAATGAATAATAAAATGTTATCTTTTATAATTTGGGGGAAGGAAACACTTGGAATAACTTAAAATATTAAATAATATATATATTAAATAATCATGAAAAGTGAAGCCAAGTCATCCCAAATTTTAAGATAAGATGTGATAATATCTAAATAATCTTAGACAATCATGTTTGTAAAATTTTGGGATTCATTTTAAGCTTTATCTTTTAGTTAAACCACTTTAAACCCATTTTAACCTTAACCATGATAATTTTACATTTTTCCATGATAACATTATTATATGAAAAAAAATAAAATGGTACCTATAAAATAGTTTGAACATTATGATTACATATCCTTAATCCATTTTATCGTATTTAATTTCTATAGGTGATGTAAATTACTTTCAATATAATAATATAAAGCACCTGAAAAACAGTTTTAAGGGAAAATAATCGATTTAAGAGTAAAAATAATTTCACATAAAAATAAAGTAATAAACTGATTTACATGAATTTTTTTGGTTAAATAATAAAAAAACAAGGTTTTTAGACTTTTGGATCAAGAAAAAACTGAATTTAATCATCCAACCACGCCATTAAATTTAAAGACCCTAAAATAGTTATAAGTTTGAATAAAATATAACTTATCTTGGAAAAAGTAAATCTTGGGTTAAGAAATCAAAATTTTCATGGCCTAGCCCAACGGATCCCAAAATGAAACTTCTCCAAGTCCACCTCTTATAGGATAGGTCCTAGAGACCAACACTGAGTAGGAATATCACACACATGGGACGAATTAGCCTAATATATATGTACACACACACACATCTCCATGCTCATACAATGTTGAAATATAAAGAAAATGAAAACCATGCTTGCATACATCTAAAATCCCACCATCAGAGTAAAAAACATAGTACTGGAAATAAACAGCTTGAAATAAAATCACACCTAAAAGAAACTAAGAACAAAACCAACCTAAAACAATATAGGAGGACTCTTATCAAGGTAATACTAGGAACATGCCTCGATTTGTCTATCCCACTAAGATATACCTAGTCCTAGTCCCTCTAGGAATATGTCAAAAAAATTCACCTACATAATACTTGAAATGTGAGAGAAAAAAAATGTGGTGGTGAGTATTATAATACCCAGTAATATACCCTTAAATCATTAAGAATGTACTATTAAGAATAATATTCATCTCATCATAGGTTTATATCAACAATATATATAACAATAACATATAGATATACTCATAGTATACAAAAAATATCAATTAAGATCAAAACCATATTGCTAGACTAGGATTCCTTCTTTAAGGTTTCATATAACACCCTTCTGAGAGAACACACTCCACGAGTCAGATAACACTGATGTAATTTTTATAATATGTAATTATCATTGGGTATCACCATAAGAAGTAAAAAATATAGTTCGTAAGATATCAATACAAAGATGGGAATCACACCTAAGGCCATGGGGTATAATAATAACCCAATATGGATTAACCCTCTAAGTATGGGATCTGTGCCCACGTATGTTTAGTCATGATGATACCAAGAAGCCCACCTAGGTAAATTATGATGATAGTGGATATCACTTTGGGCCTCATGGATGGATTACAAACTCTGTACAACATTGAAGTTACTTAGAGGGGATCACCACCTTATTCATAGGATGTGACTCCATACTAAACCCTTAGTGAATGTATCAAGGAAATGTACCCTACGTAAAATTTTCCACATTTAAGAGTACAAGGGATCCAATCCATATTTCAAGAATTAAACAGTGTGTGATAGTAGTACATAGTGTTTCCTTTTAGCACTGAGTTCTACTCGTGTTTCACGGCCCATTTCTGTGTCTCTGTCCAAATACATGGTTTTTTTTAGCCTATTTACTCTTTTACATGTCTATGTCTATTCTAGAGTACATGGAATTTTTTATCCCATGTACTCTTAGTCATGTACATATACCACCCTTTGTACACGTCAAGATTCCAGGTATGGGTCACATGTTGTGGACATATATCATGCCTCATGTGATGCTTTTGTTCTTGAGGAATCCCTAGAACCACACAGGGGTCACACACGGCATGTAAATTTTGATTACATGTTATGTAACTCAATATTTCATAAAACTCGTAGGTTATTCCTCCACATATTCCCACTCCTCCACTGCATATGGTTCCACCACCATCCTCACACGTAGATCATGTATCTATTTTGACTGAGCCTTGCCATCACCTTCTCATCGAAGATCATGCCTCAATCTACTCAGAAATATTCCTTAAATCTACATTATCATCATACACCAATGATACGAAGAAATGGTATCCCTAAATCCATCCCCAATTAATCATATTTTACTTTAGAAAAATCCCATCATCAAACCAAACTCAAATATGTGGTATCAATCCATTGTGCCAAGAAATGGGTGTGTAATGATTGGTTTCTAAGGTATTCATTGAACCATTGATCTAAAAACACCAATGATGAATGCATAAAGAATGGTGGTAGAAAACCAATAAAAAAATATGAATGGACCACATCCATGATCAGGTGGGACTCAATCCATTTCTGTTAAAACAACAAATGAATATACAAAATAAATAAACAATTTCTCCCAAATTCCCCATTAATAAAATTATACCCTCAATATGATCAATCCAATAAAAAATATTTTGGTCGAATGATTCACATTCATTGTTGGATAAGTAAACGAGGATAAATAAACACAAAATAAATTTCCTACCTCGATATGGATCGATCGCTGATGAAGAAAAAATTTGTGTCGTTTTCATTGGTGAGATGCTTGAACTCAGATGGCACAATGATCTTCAATATCAATATGATCTAATGTCATCTACCAAGAATAATCTCCTCCAATGTTCATCTAAGTATGCAAGGTTAAGTGTTCAACTCTAAGATCTCAACATAACCATGTATTTATAGAAGAAAACTATGTCTCTATATCAACATAATAAAATGTATTATTTTATTTATTTATCTTATTATTTTCACCTATGTTGGATTTAAACCAAATTTCCAACGACGAAAAATATTATGTCATTCCTAGGGTAAATTCCATACTATGAGATTGAAAGTGGCCTTATATTTATGATCCAATTCTTCATTTATAATTTATTCCACCTTTTCAGGAAAACTATGCACATGTGATATTTAATATATTTAATATATTTCTAAAATTAATCTTTAACTCACCAAGCCTTGAAATATCATGTCATCTCATTGCCTAGCTCTAGAAATAATTCATATAATATTCTAAAGTAATTAATGGACAAAATAAAATTCATTACATTCCCTACACCTTTTGTATTTATGTCTCGAAAATCCAAAACCAAAGGATACACAAAGAGATGTGAGTACTCAGCATATATTTTGGTATATCACTCCTAGGTAGTCTCCTGAATATTATTGTTCTTACACCAGACATTCACTAAAGGAATCTATTGATCATAAAGGACCCTCTCCATCTGATCATCAATCTCTAATGGTTACTCTGAAAAAGTATCTACATCCTTGATGTCCATCTCATCTCAGTCGATAACATGTGATGGATCATTCACATACCTCCTCAATTGTGACACTTGGAAAATATTGTGTACCTAATTCAACAATGATGGTAATTATAAGTGTTATTCCACCTCACAAAATCTATGCAGTATATGGAAAGGTCCAATCAATCATGGAGATATCTTGCTACCATATCCAAATATCAGCAATCCACATCAAGTTGAGACCCTCAAGGACACATGATCTATCTCCTTATACTCCAAATGACTCCATCATTAGTCTTCATAGGATTTATGATGGATTTGTGTAGTCCTCATCTTCTTCTAGATGATCTTGACCTTCTCTTTCATGGATCTCACTAACTCTAGGTCCATTAGTTCTTACTCTCCTAGCTTGTTCTATCATATTGGTGAACTATAGGTTCACCCATACAAGGCCTCAAATGGTGTCATAGCAATAGTGGAATGGTATATTTTGTTGTAGGAAAAATTGACCAATGGTAGGTGATCCTCACAAATATGAAAAAATTCTAACATACAAGCCCACAGCATTTCATTCATTTCCTGAATGGTCTACTCAGTCAAGCCATCAGTCTGGGGGTCAAACATTGTTCTTAAATGCAACTGAGTCCCAAAGAAATCCTTTAATCCCTTCTATAATAAAGATTTCAAGCGAGTATCAGGGTCAGAAATGATTATCAAGGGAACGCCATGGAGTTGGACTATCTCTTACATGTAAAGGCATATTAATATATCTACTGAACTCTGCTCTCAAATAGCTAGAAAGTGGTCTAACATTGTGATTTTATCTATGATAACCCATATGGTACCAGTTCCCTTAGAAGTACATGGTAACACCATCATGAATCCCATGGATATCCCATACCACTTCAACTCTATCACCGCAAGGTTTTGATCTAAACCCACTAGAACTTGGTTCTAGTCCTTCACTTTCTGACAAGGCATTGAAAGACAAACTCCGCAACACCCTTCTTCATCCCTGGCCACTGACATTGATGTTGGAGGTCCTGGTACATCTTCTCCTCACCTACATGTACCTCCAAGGGAGATGTATGAAACTCTATAATAAAATCCTTCCATAATATCATTGGTACCATTATCCATCCTCTAAAAATAATTACATGCTCCCCACATTTATAAAATACATCAGGAGCATGTCCAATGGATATCTGAGGGGGTCTCACAATTAGTATCCTAAAGTTATGCCTACCTAACTTGTTGTAAAATCATATGGGTAAAAACCATAGACTGGAGGTAAGATATTACTCCCCATCCACAAAGGATAACTATAATGAGTTCAAGTACTCTAACACCTCTCTCATTAGCTAATAATAGTATATTCTACTGAGAGTATCTACTATCACATTCTCCTTCCTAGGATTATAGACAATATCAAATTCATAATCCTGGAGGAACTCTAGTCATCACCTCTATCTCAAGTTAAGATCCCTCTAAGAGAAGATATACTTGAGACCCATGTGGTTATAAATTATGATAAATCACACACCCATAAGGTAGTGCCTTTACACGTTTAGTGTGAATACTACTGCTACTAGCTCATGATCGTTGGTCATGTAGTTATTCCCATGTGGTCTCAATAGATGTGAACAATAGGAAATATCTTCCTTCCTTACATCAAGATACAACAAAACCTAGTCCTTAATGCATCAAAAAACACAACATACTTGAAACCCTCATCTAGAAATATCAAGTTGTGATCGCTCATAAATATAAACCTCAACTCCTAGAAAGCATGTTGGCACCTCTCTATCCACACGAAAGGATTCTAATTTTGGGTTAAATATATCAAGGGAGATGATGTTCTGCCGAAATCGTGTAAAAATATTAAATATTATCCTTTTAACCCAAGGAAGCTCTACACCTCCATCATGCTCTTTGGTGGCTCCCAAGATAACACCACCGCAACCTTTTTCGGTGCACTGCCACACCGTCTACTAAGATAACATGTCCCAAAAAGTGTACCTCATGAATCTAAAATAGGAACTTCTAGATATTCCCATAAATATTCTCAGATAGTTTCCAGGAATATCCTCAATTGTCTCATGTTCTCCTCCTCAGATACCATGTACAATAGGATATCATCAATGAAAAATACCAAAATTTGGTCTGAGAAGGGACGAAATATCTAGTTAATAAGTCCCATGAACACTACTAGGGAATTATTCATGAAAAATGGAATCTCCAAGTACCCATTATGAATATAGAGACACCTGAATTTAATCTCCAATATATCCTTATCCTTAACTCATAATTGGTGATAGCCTGATCTAAGTTCAATCTTTGGGAACCATTGTGCCCTCTCTTAGTTGATCGAAGAGTTCATCGATCCTTGATAATGGATACTTTTTCTTTACGATAAACTATTTTAGGTGAAGATAATCCAAATACAACCTCAATATCATATCCTCATTCTTAGTGAACAATACAGGGGCTAGCTAGGGTTGATACATTGGGCCTAATAAATCCGTTCCTATAAAAGTACTCTAACTACACCCTCAAATCGCAAAGCTCTGTAGGAGCCATAAAATATACTGGAGTTTATATCGGGGTCATCTCGGGGTGTAGATCAATATAAAACTTTATCTCTCAGTAGGGATGTAATTTCAACACATCCTCAGGAAATACATCCTCGTATTCTGCCACCACTGTAGGAAACATAAAATTCATATCATCAATTGTACCAATGGTCATTATAGCCAAATTTAGTGTAATCACTTTCACCCTCGTGTACATGAATTCATCTTTTTCTTCCTGGGTTTCCCTTTTAACCACAAAGGAAAACTACATCCCATTACTATCGACACAATGCATCCTCTACCTAAAATAGTAAATCATGGAATGAACTATAGATAAATAGTCTATACATAAGGTGACATAATAAGTCCTAATTATTACTATAAAGATATCCCAAAAGAAAATATCACTTCCAATAGTTATATCGCACAATCAATAGAAGTGTGTGGTTAAAGAGTCACTTCTGGTAGGACATTCCAAGCACAACGTTCGAGCCAAGGGATCAACCATAATCTGTAAGTCTTGAACAAGATAAGTTAGAATAAATGAATGATTCATAAATGTGTCAATTATTTCTACATATAAGTTATAAAAGACACAAATGATACCTCATATAATTCCTAGAGAATCTAGGTCATAAGCCTCAACCACCTATAGCTACCCTCTCCCATTCCCCCTAGCATCTTGTGCCTAGAAAGGACCACCTGGGGGTGGTGTTGGTAAAAAGTAAAAAATTATACTTCCTATAGCTTCTCTCCCATACCCTCTATCATTTCCACCACCCTAATGACCTACCTTATCCTAACACAACCTCTTCCCATGTGAGCCATCCATTGTTTCTCTATCATCTGTACATTGGGTCATAAAATATTGTGCAAGTTGTCCTTAGCCATCAAAAGAGTATAACTATCTCTCCTTAGGATAACAGGATCCATCCTGTTATGCCTAAACCACAGAAACTATAACAATGGATTACCTCTTGAAACATATCACACATCCAGTTCCTTGTGTCGGTCATGATCTCCCTTCTATAGAAGTCTCACCTCTCATGTGCCCACTACCGACACCAATTGTTTATGTCTACTCAGCCATGAAACTCTCGACCACCAAAGCATGATATATTACCCCCACCATAGGTATTAATTTATATATGTTGTAGGATGGATCATATGTCTCTACATAGACCTCTCTTGAAGGTATAATCCTGAAATAACTAATCATACACCATATCTATCAAGTACAAAGAGAGGTTTGTGAACCTCGATGAATACTCTACCACAGTCGTACTTCCCTGATAAAGCTATAGGAGATCTTGGATTTCCATAGCCCAGAACATATCTAGATAAAACTCTTCTCTAAAAAGGTTCATGAACTATATCCATTAAAGAGTTTACACATCATACAGTTGGGTCACTAAGCCCCATCATCATCCTATAGATCTGTGGTGAAGGCTTTCTGCTAGGACCACCATCTGGTCTATAGGTTTACTCACAAGAAAAAAGACTCATTTCACCACCTAAATCCATTCCTTAGTAACCTGGGGGTTGGTATCTTCTCAATACTTAAGGGGTCACTGTCACTAAAACTCATAATTTTCACTAATCCTGCACACCTCATCTGTTGGTACCACTGATACCATCTTCTACTCGATAGCTGGTGTCAATACTGGTGCACCAACTAGAGTTAACACCTTCTAAATAGGTACTTAAATTGAAGACTCATAACTAAGGATATCATCCTCATGATCCTGGTGCTGAATCCTAGCTAAAAACATCATAATACCTTCCTAAAATAGACAATATGTACCAAAATCAATGATTATATATGGAGAGATGACTCAAGATGGACATTCAAACCATAACCCATTCATAAATGATGTATGTACTAGTTGTTTCCCCTATAACCAATTTCTACATATACTAAGTTGAACGGTAGGTGATCAGAGTCCTGATGTATGGATATGTCAGTTTTCGTACCAACATTAGAGTCCATGTCCTAAAACCCGAACAAAAAACACTTAACATTGTTTCTTGAAACAAATCACACATGCTCCAGTCCTAATGTAGAACTGGACCCTATGATACCACATTTCCATGACCTTTCCCCACTAGGCTCAAATTAAGACTACCCCAAGCCCACCTTCTATAGGCCAGGGGATGGCGACCAGTGTCGAATAGTCATATCACACACATGGGAGCCCTTAGCCTAATATACTTGTACACATGCACACGTCTCCAAGCCCATACAATGATTAAATGTAAAACAACCATGCATGAATAAATATAAAATCCCACAATCACAGTACAAAAACATAGTATTGGAAAGAAAAAATGGCCAAATACATTCCCACCCAAAAAAACTGATAAAAGGTTCAACATGAAACAATATAGGAATGATATCAATGTAACCATAGAAATACACCTAGGCCTATCTATCTCAATAATCTCTACTTATTTTTGATCCCTCTATGACTTTTTCAAAAGGTTAGTCATATTTAAAAGATATGACATATTTAGGAAAAGACTATGCAGGGGTTAGTATAACAATACCCAGTAAGACACCCAAAAATCACTAAGCATATAGCATCAAGAATAATAGTCAACTAATCATAGGTATATGTCAATGGAATATATAACAAGAACATCCCGATATACTCATAGTAGATTCATAGTATCAAGTAAGATCACTACTATATTTCCATCCTAGGATTACAACTCAAAGGTTCAACATAACACTCATCAAGGAGAACACACTCCACGAGTCAGATAGCACTAATGTAATTCTTCTGAGATGTCATGCTCATCAGGTATCTCCATAAGAATTGCAGGTTATAGTTCTAGAGAGATCGATACAAATATTGGGATCATAACCAAGGCTATGGGATATACTAACAACCCAATTTGGATTAAACCACTAAGAAGGGGATCGATGGCCACATGGTGTTGGTCAGGATGATACTATGAAACCCATCTAGGGAAAGGATGATGATAGTGGATCTCACTCTAGGCCTCATGGTGGGATTCAAAACTCTACATAAGACTAAATTTCTCCAGAAGGGATCACCAACTTATGCTTAGGATGATAATACATACAAAACCCTTAGGGAATGGATCAAGGGAATGTACCCTAATGAAAATTTTTCAACATGAATAGGACAAGGGATCCTAGCCATATTTTAATAATTAAAAGGAATGTACAAGTAGTACAATATGTGTCCCTTCCAAATCAGGTTCTACCCATGTTTCACAACTCATGCCAGTGTCTATGTCTGAGTACACAGTGTGTCCGAGCCTGTGTACACCTAGTCATGTATGTGTACCAACCTGAGTACATATCAATCCTAAAAGTATGGGACACACACCATGTGAAATATTTCACATGTTGTGTTATAATTTTATTCTTATGTAAACATTAGTTTCACATAGGGGGTCCCACATAGTGTGTAAATCCATATTATAAGTCACATAGATCAAGATTTCACAAAACCTATGGGTTCTTTCTTTATGTATTCATATTATGGTGTCACCTACAGTCCACTATTTTCCTCACCTATAGATAATGTATTTGGTATGACCAAGCCTCAACATCTTCATCTCACCCTAGATCATTCTTAGATATTCTCAAAAATATCCAATCAAGATGCATCTTTATCGCATTTTGAAGATACAAATAATGAGTATCCCTAAATCCATAATCAATCAACAATATATCATCACAACTTGATCATGTAATCAAACCAAACCCAAATTTGCAGTATAGATACATTATTCTAAGAAATATGTGTGCAATGATTGATTTATTAGGTGTTTTTCAAACCACCGATCAAATGAAATATCGGTGATGAAGGAAAAAATAATGATGGGATAAAACCATGAAACAGAAAAGATGAATGAACCTCATCCATGTTCAGGTTGGATTCCATCCATTTTCATTATAAAAATGAATGAAGATCCAAAAAAATAAACAATTTCTCTCAAATTCCCCATAAATAAACACATTAGAGTAGTATGATCGATCCATGAATCAATATTTTGGTCGATTGATTCTCATTCATCATAGGATAAGTAAACCAGGAAAAATAAACAAAAAACAAAAATCCTACATGAAGATGGATCGATTAGTGACAAAGAAATAATATGTTTCATTTTAATTTATGAGGCCCTAAAACTTTGATGGTGCAATGATCCTTGATCTTGATCTAATCAAACATCATTTTCCAAGAACACTCTCCTTAAATAGTCCTCGAGGTCTCTAGGGTTAAGCATCAAACCTTGAGATCTCCTCATAACCATGTATTTATAGAAGAAAAATACCTCACCACATCAATATAATAAAATAAATTAATTTCTTTAGTAATTTTATTATTTACACCTGTGATGGATTTTGAAAAAATATTCTATGCTGACAAAGATTATGTCGCACCTAGGGTAAAGCCCATGCTCTGAGCTAAACGACAGCCTTAAATTTTCAATTTGAGCCACTATTTATAATTTATTCCACTTTTTTAGGAAACTTGTGTATGCATGATCATTAATATATTTCTTATATAACAAAATTTAATTTTGGGATAATCGAGCCTCAGAATATCTCATTGTCTCAATGACTAGCTACTGAAATAATCCATTTAAAATTCCAAAGTAATACATGTAAAAACGCAAAGTAATTACAAAAATAATTCTTTAAGATACATTATTTTACCACTTAGAATTATATTTGTTCAAAAACCACGCATCCAGTATGATAAAGGAACATATTAGAGTGATTGTTTTGCTTTTCCCCATAGTTTTAACTTAGTTTTACCTCTTTTTTGAGGTAATAGATATTTATCATGGTTACTATTCATAATGACCATAAATTTGTTTGACACTATTAAATTATTTTAATTATTATGATTACAATTATGGAATCAATTTTACAAGATTTAATTTCTTAAAGTATCATAAATATATTTTAAAATAAGCACACAAAACGCAACGAAAATCATTTTTATATAAATGCATGTTTAATCATAAAAATGGATTTATTATTATTCCATGAAAAATATAAATCATTAAATGAATGTAAAATAATTTTGTTTTATATATAATATATAAATTTAATTAACATTATTAATCAATAGTTATTTATTTAATTAATTAAGATAAAAATAGATTGCGCACATAAAAATATCTTTTAGAAAAATATTCTTTAATCCCAAAGATGAACTTATACCAAAATAAAGTATAATTATGAATATTATATAATAAATTATATTATTTATAATTAAAGGATACTTATGTAAATTTAAGATTAAATTCAAATCATTATGATACTTTTCCAATGAAAATAAATAAAAATTTCAAAAAAATGATATTTTTTACTATTCGCTATAAAAATCAATCTTTTCATAAAAATCCAAAAATGTTACCCTAAGATAATTTTGATATGATGATTTAAAAAATGATATCTTATTTATAAAATATAATTTCTAAAAGTAGTATAAATTAATTGTAATATTTTCTCACAAAAAGATATAAAACCCATTTATGAAGAAAATGTATTTATAAAGCATAAAATGATTTTAATGAAAATTGAGTACTTATTTGTAAATAAATTTAAATTATCTAAAACATTTATATATATTTTTAAAAATGTGATTATTCTTATTAATACCATAAATTTTAATGTCCATGTTATAATGGCTATGTTTCAATAATAATATTTATAACTTGGTTTGTTTAAACTCAATATTATGTATAAAGTAAGATATCAAAGAAATAATATTTATTTAAATAGAAATATATTCAAAAATCTTAGGGTGTTACATTCTACCCCCTTAAATAAAATTTTCTCTCATAATTTTATCTAATCCATAAAATGTTTAATATTTGAAAATACCATTGTTGAAAACCCATATTATACCATGGGATAATAAAACTTTCTATGAAAAGAAAAGTGGGGAATATAAAATTTTCCTAAAATAATACATAATCGACTTCCTATATAAGGATAAGAATGACAGGAAGTAAAAATATAGACATAGAGGGAAAAATAACATCTGATAATTAATTGAGAGTTATAGAGAACATGATCATGAGAAAGTTAATAACCACAAAGCTATAAATCAGTTAGGGGTTGAAATACAATCAATTAATCAAAGATTAAGGAAAAGAATAAAATATTTATTTAAATATATTTTCTTCAATTTTAGGGTTTTATTTATTATCAATATAGAGTACACATGAGAATATTATTACCTTGTTTATTTCCCTTTCACAAGAAACATTTCATCCTTTAGTTGTTCTTAAATAAATTTCCAATTCTATCTAATATCTTACTCCAGAAAAATTTAATATTCAAGATAATTTTTTCATGTTTGAAGTATTAAAATTAACTTTTAATAGATCATAAGATCCATAATTCATTCTTAATTCTCTAAATATTTCCCAAAACAAAAATAGTTTTTACAAGTTATCAAATATAAATAAATATAATGAATTAATCTCCAAAACCTCAAAAATAAATCCTAAAGTTCAACTTGATCCATTCGATAAATAGTTATCCTTAGGAATCCTCTAAAATATTCCTAACCAAATTCAATGCCCAAAAATATCAAATATTTGATCACATATTTTTTTTAAATATCAACTTTAAAATTATCCCTAACCATCATTAAGTAGCTCATAATGTCACATACCAAACATGTGAATACCATTATCATATATTCTCCCAAATAATGATAATACATTCCCAAAATCACCATAAAACCTCAATGAAAACATAAATTCTTCCAAACAAATAACTCTACACAAACTATACAATTTACGTTATCTATATTAATCATTCATTTATCCCAAAAAAAGTATTTTCTCAACATCAGACACATGTTAATGGGTTATCTTTCCTATAATCGCATTTTCTCCAAAAATATCACCTTACCACTAAATCACCTTTCTAGGTTATCAGTAACATTCAACATATGTTTTCAAATCCTTAAAGAAAAACTATTATAGATAAAACCTTAGATGTATCATGGTTTTTATAACTATAATATCATTGATAAAATACTTCTAAAATATAATTACTATTTCCCAATACAAAATACTTCAATCATTTCACTTAAATGATTTGAATAATATAATCTCTTCATTGGTATAAGAGTTAACCCTTGTATTGGGTCATTGACTCGGATAATTCCCAAGTTCCCCAGCCATAATACATCAAAATCCTAAGAAATTCATTTCTCTATTCACTTCATTTCCACAAATAAAATATCATACCCTTCCTTTTATATATTACCCTAGGTATTTCTTCCCACATTCCTGACATGAAGGAAATTGAATTTTCTTTCCTCAATGATCATTTCCCCCTAAACTTCCATAAAATTCAATTTTTATCTTATTTTATGTGTTAAGAAACTCACATATATTTTAGATTTTAATCATATGTCATGATATCTAATTAGAAATTATAATAAGGTTTCACCTTCTAGTTCCAATATCATTTATTTTCTTAGGATTAAAATCATTTCATTTTTTATCATATTCATTATCAAATAAATTCTTGTTGGTTTCATCCATTGACTAAAACCAAGAATTATAGTGTTAGAAACAATAGATATAGTTATAAATCATATAATCATGAGAAAACATTTATAAGAAGTCGAAATCATGAAACCTTCATTTAAAACTAAGTCACTAAAGGTTTAACCAAGTCCATCCTTGGTTATTATCTATTTAAATTATTCATTATAGTTCATAAATAAAATGAGAGTTAACCCAAGAATATCCCTTAATAGTTTCAAAGTAGGTTCATAGTAAGGGAAAATTCACCATGAATCGAAATGATGTCCAAGATATACTCAGCCAACTCTTTTTGGGGTTATAACCCCTAGATATGTCTATATCAAATCCACATTCACTTTCAGTATTCATACATGGATGTGTTTCTAGGAAAACCACATAATCTCTACGTTACAAAACTTTAGGATGTTATCCTATACTTAGGATTATCTCTAGGGTTTTCTATAAATTTTTCTATCCCTAATCTCTAATTATTGACTAAATCCTTCACTAATACCAAATATAGTTATATATACTTATTAAACATAAATATTACATCTTATTATATGAATATTCAATTCATAAAATTATGAACCATGCAAGAATTGTATAGGTATAGTTTATTTGGAGGATAGATATATAGGGAACTTATTTCATAAGGGATATTCAATATAAACCATAAATTTATTCTCACATTATACCATTTTTTAACATAGACTACATAAAACCTTTCTTCAATTCCTAAGGAAAGAAAATGTGAGAAATGGGGAGATTAGATTTATAGTAAGGGTAAAGAAGGGATGTATCAATCAGTTATCATATTCAAGTATAAGATAAAAATAAGTGTATAAGATCATGATCATAACTTGATAAGTTCATACCCAATATATTATAGATCATAATAATGATTCATGAAATAAAAAATCTTCATAATAAAATACAATATTCATAAGAGTTTAGAATCATCAATAATCAATTATGAGCCATGATATCATAACATAAACATAGGAATGTGGACAAAACTTAATATTATAACATTTTGAACATGTTTTAATAGAAAAGGATTCTCTCATTATGTTAAAGATATGAAATCAGGCCATCCCATAAACATATGGAATAAAACTAGGTCCATGCATAATCTTATAGACATATAATACAAATACATGTATAAAATTATTCACATTAAAACCCAGTCCATGCATAAAATTTTGAATATGAAATCATGTTCACACATAACATATTAATCACTTGATTTATCCATATTTACCCAATTCATTAGAGGGATATAAAAAATCCACCTATCACATAATCATAACCATTCATATGTATACCACAATATCATGAAAAAAATTAACATTTCATCATAACTTAACCCATGTAAAATAATATGGGTTCTATAAATATTTCATCATCATATCCATAAAGAATACATAAAAATAAAGTGAATGGTATCATAGGATTATAACCCTAGTGAAAAATAATTAACATCAAATGATATCATCATAGATAAAAATAACTTTAAAATATTACTTTGAACATTTCTTGAGGAAAAATATGTTTTCATTTTGGAACCACTTATTTAAAATCCAAATATTTCCAAAATATTAAGGAAAATGTTTTCTTTGAAAAGAACTGTGAAAACTTATAAAAGAAGCTCCATATATAATAACTGCATTATGGTGGTAAAATCCATTTATGTCATATATGTTAAATGAAAACATTCCTTTCACACATTTATAAAAAATTCAAAAATGACTTCTTTAGAAAAATGTTTCTTTAAAAATATTCATTATTAATATTTTTTTAATTAAATTTAATGTTGGTTAAAACTACATTTTAAAAACATAATTTATACTTAAGAATATTCATAAATCAATTTTTAAAAGTATCGACATGGAATACAAAGTTCATTGACCAAAGAGGAAATAAGGTCGGGTTTTATTTAAATGAATTATCATGATCATTTCAAGTACAAAAAAAAGGAAACGTTTACTAATATATAAAAACTCTAGAAACAAAAATAGGATAATAAAATAGATGATTTTGAAAGTATATGATCTATATAATTTTC
This sequence comes from Viscum album, assembly GCA_963277665.1. Classification (NCBI taxonomy): domain Eukaryota; kingdom Viridiplantae; phylum Streptophyta; class Magnoliopsida; order Santalales; family Viscaceae; genus Viscum; species Viscum album. Next base: position 802,485,005 of record OY728119.1, on the reverse strand, counting down.
CTTAATCTAAATTCAATTATAAAAATCCTTATTAAAATGAGATTGAAATATAAACTCCTTACCACTTTGGTATATTTTGAATCATAAAACCCAAGAAAGAAATAACTTTGAAAGAAAATTTAAATAGCATGAATATAAATTGATTCATGATATATCATATAAAATAAAGATTATATACACCATATTAAAGAAACAAGTGGAGAATATATCATATGTATCATATAAACAAAAGTGAGATGAGAAACCTTTTCCTCAAGTCTCGTCTTACTTCATACGTGTTAAAACCTTTGGTATAATAATTATTGATTTATTATAAATCTATTATAGAACTATAATCATATATATAATACCATATATCTATTGGATGTGCACTAAAATATATGTACATGAGATGCATGTACACATGAATATGATGAATATGATTCATGTATATATAATATCATATGATCCATATGATTCATGTATATATATATATATATTGTTCATCTCTCACCTTTGATGGTTTTCATTTAATGCTTGGAATCTATTTGGAAATTATTTCATAATATGAAACATAAAGGAGGTTATACATTCATATAATTAATACATAGTATTTATTCATATGTTGTAATGTATGAATAAATGAAACAAACAATGGATCATACTTTATTTCTTATATAAACCACTACCATAAGATGGTTTGGGTGTGTAGTACTTTTAAAGCCTCAGTTTAATATATCTTCTTCCCAAAGTAGTGTTCATATCACCTTAGAAGTTTCTAGAACCCCTTCTATTTCTTGGGTATCCACATGATACAATCATGGATCCATTATCCAGTGTATCGACTCAGAGTCAGGGTGATTTCATTCACTACTCCTCATGATCTGCCTCAAGTATTCTCTTCTAATGAGAATAAAATGGTTGTTGAAACTATTGAATACCAGGTAATTATTTTATAGTGTGATTTCATATAATAATTTCTTAAAGATATATATCATATGTTTTGGTTATATTTATATTCATATGATCATAATATGTTCATATAAAACCCATAAATGGTATCATAGGGAGGTTGTTCATGTTTTTAACCTGTTTGAATCAAATTTTTTGATGAAAATTTAAAAACAACATTTTTTGTAAAAGTGGATGATGATTACATACCCTTAAATGAGTTTCATAAGGTTAAATTTTATTTACCCTTATATAGGTCAGATACGAAAAGGTAATACCCTCACACAGATGGCATGCATAAGGGTAACCTCATTTTTACCCTTACACAAATGAGTTTTGTAAAGGTAACAACCTTGCGTAGGTTGGATTCATAAAAATTATGCCCTTATGAAAGATATTGCATAAATTTTATTCCATTATTTGAGGTGTAAATACAGTGGTAGATGTTCCCTTACCCTTACGTGATACCCTTACGAAATAGTGTATTAATGCGACATAATGGTAATACCCTTATGCAGAAGGGTTTACATAAGAGTAATCAGCACTTTATCCTTACTAATAAATTAATTTGAGCCACTATGTAATGGTATTTTATTTTTACCATTATAAAATGTATGAATATTGGGATTACCTATATGCAAAGGTGTTTTTTGATTGTAATACATTTACACAAAGGAGTTGCATAAATGTAATCTATAAAATGACTTATGTAGGGGTATTGATCTGTATAAAGGTAAAATTTACCAATAAGAAGGATTTTAAAAACATAAGTACCCTTACATAGTGCATTTTCATAAGGGTAATAAGGGGATACCCATATAAAAAATAAGGGCTCTACGTATGGGTAAACATAAAATTGTTAAAAAATAACTTAATAAATGTTTTTAATTGTTTAAAAATTATTAATAAACCATGTTAGAAGGTATTTTTGTAACATTTAATTTATAGGGATTTTATAAATTTATTAATTAATTATGAATTATTTATAATTAACTAAATATTTTTTTATGAAACATCACCCTAAAATATTAAAAGTTAATATTTTACTATACCTTTTGAAAAATTAAATGGAATGCCTTATGATATAGAAATAAATAGTTTATTTATAAATCATAAGAGGTTCTTTATAAAGTATTTATAAATTATATTATATATGATATTTAGATTATATAAAAAATTTATATAACAAATATTTAATTAAAAAATATTTAAACTTCATGAAATATCATATAAATTCCATTTAATTTAAATTTAAAGGGGTTCATTTTGAAATGAATGTAAAATTTTTATATTCATGTTGAATTATAAAATGTTTTTAATTAACATTTATTTGTGAATATTTAATAAATGTCTCTTGTTTTGGAAAATAAATAAATGGTTTATTATTTATTAATTTATTAAATTTTCTTGATATTCATGTTTAGTAACATTTTTATGAAATATGAATATTTTGTATACACATTTATATGATAAATTGTTTCTCATATAGAGCACTGCATTTCCTGCTACGTTTGATATCATAAAATTAATTTTTCTTCTATATTGACCTAGGTTTTTATTTTTAGTTATGAACTTGAAAATAGTTATTGGGCATAGTTTTTTGTATGTTTGGTGTAAGAGTTTTCACGAATTGAATTCACTCTTGAGTAAAGTCTCAATGGGTTGAGGAACTTGGGGTCAGACCACCTACGTTCTGGGAGGATTTCCTTGGATAGGAAAGTTAATGGTGTTAGCTATCTATTACTTTGGGTTTACTCATGTTGAGTTTTTTAATATCATATAACTCTATACCTTTATATGTATCCTTCATATACCTTATGCATATGATGCATTTGGATATGTATGAATATACTTGAATTCTATTTTTGGGTGATTAACATATACTTTTGGGTTGTGTAATGACTTACACATTAATGTGGTATGAACACATTAATTTGGTGGTTGAAATAGGGATTTCTAAAACTAAATTATAATCATGTATACACAAAAAGGGAATAAAACATGAGAAGATAATTATTACATAGTATGTAACTATTATGAATTTAATGTTAATATAATTTATATTAAATGGGTGAGACTTTAAAAGAAAACCCCACATATACTAAGTGTGATATTACTTCCAAATAAACACTTTTCAAGACTTCGATCATCTGATCAGTTATTTTAAAGCTTAGCATGAGTACCCATGTATTATCTTGTGTAAGTATATCAGGTTATAAGTAACTCATAATTTTCATGATGGGTATTATTGAGTACAGTATGGGTATCTCTTTATTGTCCTTAGTTGGATTGTTCTTGGTGTTTACTTTGGGTTACACTAGTCAGGAATCCCTAACGGTTAGGATACCAGAGGAATAGAGTTGAGTGAATCTATATAATGGATTTGGATAAGTGGTTATCTTCTCAATGATCTAGGAAACATAAATTTTTTGATTGGGATGATTCCCTGCATAAATAATCATGTATTCCTTATGTGATAACCAATGTAGGTTATGATGAAATGTGGATCTTGTCTTACTAAATGGATATGATATATGAGGTCATAAATTTTATAGGGATCACATTAACTAAAATTCCTTGATGAAAATATATAAGACATGATATTCATCTGATAAAAAAATTATAGAAAAATGAATCATTATCATCAAACTTAAAATTATATTAATCCTTGAAATTTTAATCTTAATGTAAGAAACTCTTAATATTAGTGGCTTGAGAAAATTTCTTAAGCAAGAGAAATATTATATGTTCTAGAACAGTTCCTTCCTGAGTAACCAAGTGTTGATGTTTTTCAACATGAAAATCAAGATGCTTATGGAAGCATGGAAAGATTCATTTATGGTTTTAATGCCACTAAATTATAATTAACTTAAATAATTTTAAGCTCTACTCATATACTCAATATGATTAGGTATGTTAATGATATTAAATATGATTGAATATTTTTGTAGAGACTAAAGAATTCCAATAAGGCTTATTCTGGTTAAGGAATTCATTCTATTATCATCTATGGAAATGTTCCAGGAATATGGATGAATTCAATGAAATTTTACTTGATATTCTCTAAGTGTTGAGAATAGATGAACTAGGAATATGACGTCTATGTTTTGGTATTATATAGACATTACAAGGAGGTAAAAGTTCAAAATAAGAGGATATAAAGTTATAATGTCCAATAATATTTCTTCAAGAATCCAATTAAGGTTATTTTAAACCTGAGAGTATTATTATAAAAGAGTAATGATTCCATATTATGGAATTATCTACAATACTTGAAGGGGTATGGTAACTCCATATAATTTCCATGTAATCTATTAATGTTATAGAAATTTATTCTTCAATTTTAAATTGTATATGACACCAAGTGCATGTTTTATAATTGTTGTAAATATAAATAAGTTCAAAATCATGGTAAGAATTGGAAAGAGCATATAGATTATTTCCAAGTGATTAAGTAAACAATTGATACATCAAAAATTTGAAGGTAAATATGTTTATCAAGATTGGTTGAATCTAGGAAAAGGAAGTTTGAATTAATCTCAATTATCTTATATGATAATAGGTGCTTACAAATATTTTTTATGAAAAACATGATATGATTAATTTTATACACTGGTTTTATGATTCATTGAAATCTATGACAACCCATGTTTATATTAAACATTAATTTAGGATTTATTAAATAATAGTAAACATAATACAACCTAGAATAGCTATAATTCTAGTGTCTTTGGGAATTGGTTAAATTATATAACAACATAAAATAGGGGTATATCGACATTATTTAAAACTTCCTTAACATGCTCATATGATTCCAGAATTCTTAAAACTACATGGGATAACCATGGGATATATATAAGAAAGAGATGAGCTATAAAGCCCAGTAAGGGAATAAAAAAATTATAACATGAATTAGGTATTAAATCTTAGATAATAGGAATATAAATGGGACATAAAAGGTGTGAGAATCAGAAACATGAATAATGAGGCATGATATAGTATGTTAACATAAAGGCAGCATGAGAATATGGAGACAAATTTAAACATGAAATCATAAACATAATTCAAGGTTAACCAAAAATAGATCATAACATTATGTGCTTATGATAACCTCTCGCACACCATACATGGTGTCTCATGAGACTAAAACATTACCCAATTCATTGGATCACTATTTTGGCGCACCCATCATAATCATATCATGTACACGCATAAGTGTGCCATAAAGATCATATAACATACGAACATATTTCATCACATTTAATCACAATATAATTGATTATGGGTTAAATTCATGTAATCCCCTAATAAAATAATTATAAGTTCATAAATTTGAAAACCCATGATAGGAAATGGGTACGGGTATTCACTACATAATTGTTTGGGAAGGAAAATCACAGTGAAATGTTGGAAACATAATGGGGGAACATAAATGTTCATGCGAGGGATTAATGAGAGTCAAATGGGTATATAATAATTTATAAACAATAAAATAAGTAGAGGGGATATGTAAGAACATATCCAAACATTAGTAATTGGTGATAAAAGTCATAAGAAAATGAAGATGCTTGAATAAAGAGGAGAAGGATAGAATCTCTTACCATGAGATGGTGATTTAAAAAGTTTGGGAAGAGCTTATTTATAGATTGGGGGTGCCTTTGGAGGAATATAGAAATAAAATATGATATTTAGGATGTTTTAAAAGGTTATTGAGTGAACAGAAATAGGATAATGGGTGGGTTTATATAGGAAATGATAGGGGAATTCTTTATTATTTCCCAAACCTAGGTTTTTGACCCTGTACAATAAAGTAATAATAAACACAAACCTTAAAAACATTCTTTCCCATTTTTTATAAAAAAGATGAGTTTTTTTATTTTATAAGTCAAGTAATTAACTTATTAAAATATTTCCCTTGGTGATGTGGAAGTGAGTCATGTGTTTAAAGAAAAGATTTTAAAACCTTAAAATATAATATAGGTTTTGGAGGATTCATAAAGGCTTTATAAAATTAATAAAACAACCTAAAACACATTAGTTTAAAAGATAAACAAATATTTGGTCTTATATATATTTTATATCATTTATTACACACTTTTGGGTCATTATGATGTCGTAATACACACCGTATATTTATACCATATTTAATTTTTTCCAAAAAAATTGATTGCCTCAGAAAATAATGAACAATTCACCATTGGATAATTTTTACATGCTAATTCCAAAAATAATTATTTATCAAAATAATTTTCTAAATATTTTAATTTTCACTTTTAAAATACAATCAACAATTATTGATAAATACTGGGTTTTGGAAAATAACACTTTTTGAACCCTTCAAAAAATTACATTTGACATCCTAAAAAATATACTATCATTTAAATTTAATAATAAATATTTAATAATAATATTCTATTAAAATATTATTTATTTAAAAAATCTATTAATTCATCAAAATAAATGTCTTAATTGAAATTTCATATTACCCAAAATTATAATTTGTGTTTTATCCTATCAAAATTGAAATAATTAATAAAGTAATAAAAATAAGAATAAAATATATTCATTACTCTATACAATATAAATATTCATATTAATAGGTTCCTTATATATAGACCTTTATTAAACTAGAAAATTACATAAGGGTAAGGTTCATGATAGTGATATTTTCATGGGGTGTTTCGACGTACAAGGTTTGGGTCATGATTTTGATGAGCTTCATCTTCTCCAGTAAACAGTTTCATTTGTGATTTAGTTTTTGGATCTTAGATTGGTATTGGTCAAGGTCAAATTCCAATGATTATATCTCCCTAGTCAGATCTGATAAACGGGCTTCATAAGGTATGATCCTACTAGTCGAGGCCATCACTTCCTTTGTGTCAAATGGATTTTTCAATACCCAATATTTATACTGATCATATGATCACTATTAAATAGATATATTATCAACAGTTATGATTATTAATGTTATTTTAAATCTAATAGGATATATTATAACCAAATAAGTTCATGTATTTTCTATAACCATAATATATAATAGTACATTTAATTAAAACACAAAAGGATTTTTATTTATAAAAGTTCATGTTGTTACAATCTTCCCCCTCCAAAAAGTTTTCCCTTGAAATTTTCATTTCACACAATAAAATATATGAGGTTAATTATATTTAATCACCTCCTATAGTTAAAATATCAATTATTCAAACTTTTCATTTTTTCATAGTACTTTGACCATGTACATTGTCTTAGTTCATATAAATTTATCTCTACGATCTAAGATCTTCACTGGATGCTCCTCGTATGAATGATCATTCTCCAACAATTTCACCTCAAGATTCAATACATTTAATGGGTCTGGTATGTATGAAGAGACCCATTTTTACCTTATAATAATATTAAATATTTCTATATATATATATATATATTCATATCTATGTGCTGATATGAAGTGTGGTTTCGAGACCGGGTGTGTCCGGAATTAATTATATAAAATATTAAATATATTTTATATTTTTTTCACATGAAACCTAAAATAAAATATGAAAACTCTTACATGGTTTATTGGGTCATAAATATGATTCCATGGTTGACTTCAGAGCATGGTTTTTAGCTTAGGCGTGACTGTTGACGCTCCTTTCATCACAGAATCTAAAGATCGGAAAAGGGAATATCTGAGCTCAAAGTGATTCAGCCTTTGAAGAAAACATCAAAAATTAACAAAGGAAGGAAGAAAGGATCAACAGAAACCTCACCGCGCAAGTTATCTAACTGGCGCGCAAGTGTACTTGCGCGGCTACCTTGGTCACGCAGGTGACTTGCGCGACCTAATTGGTAACCGCCCGGTAACCGCCCGGGGTCTTCTTTTGCCTATAAATAGACCCTGTGGGCCCCCCATTCGAGGGGATCTTTTTCCAGAAACTCGGATTGAAGCTCCCGACACCCAAGTCTCTTCTCAAAGCTTCCGGAACACTTCTAAGGTAATTTCTTACCTAGAACGGAAGATCTAAAGAGAAGAAGGAAGGCCTAAGTGTTGAAACTTATCAAACACTTGCGCGCCGACTTATTTCCTTCAATATAACTTGCACGTCCCTTTTCTGGAAGAAACTCAAGAAAATTCTAAAGGGTTTAAAAAAGAGTCGCTCATGTATTTCAATGCTGGTTGAAAATCGCGCAAGTACACTATGTGTCGCGCAGGTATACCTGCGCGACCAATACTTGCGCGCCCACGGAAGACTTGCGTGCCTTGCAAGACTTGCACGCCCCTATCTTTTTGGGTGCCCATCTTGCCCATTTTTACCCCTCTTAAGCCATTTCAACTTTCCTTTTCAAGGTTCAGTCTTCAAGACACTCTTCAAAGCCATTTATGGCATGATTTCTTAATTTGACTTTCTTATCTGAAAGGAATTATGTGGAGTCTCTCTCAAAGTCTAGTTATTTAAATATCCTTATGTCACTAAAATACGGAGAGTTCATTCATTCAACCTCATCCTTTAAGATGAGAGAATCTTAACCTGGGTCTCCTTTTCAGGAATAATCCCCAGTGATAAAACCTTTAATCTGGGCATCCTCCTCAAGAATAAGCCCCAAACCTTAATCCCTAACCTGGGTCTCCTTTTTCAGGAATAAGACTCAGTCATAACCTTGGGATTCCTTTTAAAAAATAAGCCCCAAGTCTCCTAACCTGAGTCTCCTTTTTTAGGAATAAGACTCAGTTATAATTTTGGGCTTCCTTTTCAAGAGTAAGCCCCAAGTCCCTTAACCTTGGGTCTCCTTTTTAGGAATAAGCCCCAAGTTCCCTTAAATTTCTCTTAACCAGTCATAATTTACCTTTGATTTGGGTTTCCTTTTCAGGAGTAAAACCCAATCATAAGTCCCCTCCTAACTTGGGCATCCTCCTTAGGAGTAAACCCCAAGATTAGAGTATTCAAATCTCCATGAAGCACATATAACTTTATGGAACCTGTTCATGGATTTTCTCCCTAAAAGAAAATCTTAAACCTTCATCTATCTGGGAATTCATCCATCCATAAGCCCCAAACAAATTCTTATGATTGCATCTTTCATGGAACAATAGTCTAAATTTTACCAATACCTCTTGTTTCTCACACCGAGCATGACTCACGTGAGCTTAGAGTGTAAAAGTAATTATGACATTCATCTTTGAGCCATCAATCATAAACATCATACTCCATTTCTCGAACTACGTGGGTTCTGATTCCTTTTTCAAAACAAAGGATACGTAGGTAGCACATTTATGGGTTCGATCCCAACTTTGAAATAATCTATGTCCTTCTGAATGACGACAAACATCAAGTGCCCCACTGAGTGGCTTTAAAACCAGTCTGGTCATCATAATGACCAAGATACTTTTATATAAATGTTTTGAAGGATACCATTGACCAAGAATCTCTAAACAGATATAGATGATTCTCTATTGATGAAGAACCTCGAATACATATAAAAGATTCTCTAAATTTCTTGAATATTTAATCATTGATTGTTAAAACTAAAGGAAAGAACATTTTATACTTGGTAATGTAATAAGGATTCACGAACATAACTTAAATCTATAAAGAGAGTCCCGGAGTAGACAATAATTCCCCTCAAAAAGGTGTGATGAGTCCGACCTGCCATGTAACGACCCAAAATTTCATTAATGGAAAATCCCTCTTGATCCAGTTAAATGTTTCTTTATGTTTTTATATGATGTCAAATTCTTTAGTTTAACGTTAAGATTTGTGACCGTTACTTTTATAGCCGTTGAACAGTGATCATCTGGGCAGTTTAAATATAAGGCTTTAACGAACCAATTTTCTACTCAGACAAAGGAAGCGATGGCCTCATCCAGTAGAATTGCCCCTTACGAAGCCCATTTGTCGGAGCTCGGAAAGGAGGTGGCGTCTTTGGGCTTTGCCCTTGACCAAGCCCAAGCTGAGCTTCATCAAGTCAAGCTCGAACGCGATCGTCTACGGGAAAAATGGAAGTTGATAGAGATTACCACTCGAGCGATGTTATCCGAGCAACCCCAAGAGTCTGTCACCATCGCACACCTTACCCTTAGGTCTTATGCGGCTATTTTAAGGGGTTATGTAACAAATAAGTAGCACCATGTTCATGTACATTATTTTTGTATATAATAATGAATATAATTTCTAGTCATTTTTGATGCATTGTAATTAGTTTTTAAAGTACAAATGATGTTTTTAGTTATTATTTAATTAAGAATTATATTTTATTAAATTAAAGGATTTTTGAATTAAATAATATTTTAATAAAATATTATTATTAATATTAAATTAATTTTTATTAAATATAAATGATCTTATAATTTTATGAATGCAATTAAAATTTTTATTAAGGTTTGAAAGCCATTTCTGTCAAAACCCGTGAATTTTTTATAAATGTCGGTTTTTATTTTAAAAGTGAAAATTCACATATTTAGAAAATTATTTAGATAAAATAAATATTATTTTTGGAATCAGGACGTCGAAATTATCCAACGGTGAATTTTTCATAATTTTCTGAGACAGTCAAATTTTTGGGTAAAAATTAAATACCATTTAAATATATAATGTGTTTTATGACATCATAATGACCCAATGGTGATGTAATAAAATACCATAATCCTTATGTTCGGCCAATATGTGTTTTATCAATAAAATAATGAGGTTTTGGGTTTGTTTGACTCACTTTTCAAAGCATTAATGGAGCCCTCAAGACTTATTCAACACTTTGCCTTTTTAAATTAATTTCCATGGAAGTGTGACTCACCTCCACATAAGCAACCCTAATTTTTTAATAAGTTCGGACCTTGGCCTTGTAAAATATTGTTTTCCTCTTCACTTTTCCAGAAACCATGGGCAAATACCATGGGATGGTTTGTGGTTTGGATTATTTTAATATAAGGGGTCCCAAACCTAAATAATAAAGAATTCTCTCACCTTTCCTATATAAACCCACCCAAGCTCCCACTTCCTCCTCACCCAAAGCCCTTGAAGTTCGTCCAAACTCTGCCCTACTCTCTCTAGAATCCTCTCAAGGTTCCCCAAGCTCCCAAGAAGCCTCTCACAAGCCTCTCTCTAGCCTTTGGAAGCACACTTCCAAGTAAGGGTTTTTCTTCCTTTCTCATTTTTTGTCAATTTTCTTTAAGTTCTATTGCCCTTTTAATTTCATTTATGAATGTTGGGGTATGGTTTCGCACCTCTCCCATACTTCCCTCTTATTGTTTGAATGATGGGAGACCCCTTTCTCTCTCATTAAATGCCTCCCATGTACACCCGTTACTATGCCGAAATTCCGAAAGGAACCTTTTTCTCTTCTTCTATATTCAAGCAATACTTTTGTATCATGAATCTAAATTCCTTTTCAATTGTTGGGACATGTATCTATATGACCTTCTTACTGTCCATTACATGTAAATATGATGAGGAACCCCTTTCTCTCTCATCAGCCTTTTTTTATGAATTCTTATGTCACGCCGTTACGCTGCCGAAATCACACCGATTTTCTAAGCCAATATCATTGTGTAGTGAATACCATGCCCATTTCTCCATCAAGGGTATTCACCTTTATGCACATTTACTTATTGATTTTAAAGTTTCATGTATGAATTCCACATTCCTTTATCGTGGAATAAATGATTATGTTTTATGAATCCATGTTTTATGATCCATGTGGCACACTTATGCATGAAATGAAATGTTTAAGAAGGGTGCGCCCTGATAGCGCTCCAATGCATTGGGTAAAGTATAGTATCATGATACGTCATGTGCAATCAGTGTTGACTCATGCTAATTCAAGTGCAACGAGGGTTTACTCGTGCTTCAAGTGCAATGAGGGTTTACTCATGCTTCATGTGCAATGAGCCTTGGCTCATGCTAATTCAATGTTAAGTGTTGTTGCCACATTTCCATGTTATGATTATCATGCTTTATCATGCCTTTATGTTCATGTCTCTCTTATGCTCTATTTATATGCCTATTGCCTAACATGTATTGTACTCCTCATGTTATTCATTATGTACTCCCTTACTGGGCTTTTATAGCTCACCCTTTTCTTATGCATGTCCTCAGGTTATCCCATGCAATGCTAAGTACGAAGGAATGTAGTGGTCATGTAAAGGAATTTTTCAATAAGGATGTTGTATTTCATGTTTAAAGTTTTTATGTAATGATCCTAAGCCCCAAAGACACTAAACCTCTCGATCTTCTTTGTTGTATCAAGTGATGTTTTATGTAATAAAGCATGTTTAAGTTGTAATAAAAAGCAGGGTTGTCATAGTTGGTATCAGAGGATAGGTTTAGTTATTTTTGGGATTAGGAAACCCTAGTAAAGCCTTAGATACAAGACTAAGCATAATAAAAACATCCCTAAATTTTGGTAAATACTAAGTAAGTGGTTTATCAAACAAATACATCCATGTCTGGATACGAGCAGGTAGAGGCGGCTCTGGCACAGATGTATCCTAGGGGTAAAACCCGAAAACACCGCTTTGAGCTAGACTCGAACGGGAACTGGTGCACGACAACGGGCCTTGCTGCACTCTTGGTTACGACACTCCCGGGGGATATGTTTTGATAAATTCACAATCTTAGTATGAACCCTTATTAAGGGAAAAATGCCCCTAAGAATATATGTTAGAAGGAAGATCATGAAAAGCCTGGATTGAATCCTATAGACTCATGAGTTGAAGAGATTAAAGTTTATTTATAAGTCATCAACTTTTGTCTTTGGATTACCCTTTATGTGTTACCCCTAACTTTCCTTTTATTCCAGCCAATGGCCGGTAATAGGAGAACTCGGGCTAACAACCGTTGTGAAGATCAGTGTGATGATTGTACCAATGAGATTCTCAATCCAATGGGAGCGGGAATCGCGAACTTTGTCACGCTTCTCTCTTAGCTAACTCAAGTTTTGAATATAAACACTGGTCAAGAGGAACGTTCAACCCCCCCTAAGAAAGAACAAGTCGCTATTGAAAGCTTCATGAGACAAAGGCCTCCTACTTTTAGTGGATCATCTGATCCCACGATTGCTGAACAATGGATCAACTCCATTGAAAAGATATTCTCCATCCTCCAATGCTCTGAAAAAGAGAAGGTTCTCCTGGCGGCTTATCGTATGGAGGGTGAAGCTGATCAATGGTGGACGTTGATCAAAAATACGAAGCCTGAGGAGGAGATCGAGGCTTTGGAATGTAAGGTATTCCGGAAGATGTTTTTCGATAAATATTTTCCACGCACCCTCCGTCTTAAGATGGAAAGGGACTTCCTTTCCCTCAAGCAGAAAGATGAGGAATCTTTGGGAGCATACGAGGCAAACTTCACAAGGCTTGCACGATACGCTTCTGGCTTTGTCGTTACCCCCGAATTCAAGGTTGACCGCTTCTTTGGTGGGCTGAAGCCTAGCTTGCGGAAAGCATTAGCGATCCGTGACTTCGACAGCTATGAGGAAATTGTCCGATGTGCCCTTAAGGTTGAAATGGAGATCGGAGAATCACAGGGGTATCATGGGGACAAGAAGCGGAAGGTGGACTTCAATGCTGGTGGTCCGATGGATAAATCCAACGGCGCTAAGAAATTCCAGCACCCCACTTGCCAAAAGTGTGGAAAGAAGCACCCTGGAAATTGCCTTAGGGGGACAAGAAAATGCTTCAAGTGTGGAAGAGAAGGGCACCTAGCTGTTAACTGTCAGCAAGAAGGACCCGCGGCTGCGACGGAGGGGAGGAACGCTCCGTTCGAACCTCAACGCGTTGTTCAATGCTTCAAATGCAAAGAACCGGGTCATTTTGTGAATCAGTGCCCTAATCCAAGGGTTATCGGAGGCAATCAACAACCTCCAAGACAGCAAGGAAGAGCTTTTGCCATCACTTCTGCCGAAGTGAACCCCGACAACGAAGTGGTGACAGGTACGCTAGTTATTCATTCAAGAATAGCGAACGTACTTTTTGATTCAGGTTCTACGCATTCTTTTATATCTCAAAAGTTTAGTAGAATAATCCCTGCACCACCACAAGTCATGGAAGTAAAGATGTCGGTGAGTACGGAAAATGGGGCAATCATTGCATCCCATGAGTATAAGTCCTCCCCTGTTATAATCTGTGGGTTGAATTTCCCGGCGAACCTCGTCATACTCCCTTTGGTGGAATTTGATGCAATTCTTGGCATGGATTGGCTTTCCTTATATAGAGCCAACATAAATTGTCGGGAGAGGGAAATCACACTCCATATGGAGAATCGACCCCCGATTCTTTACAAGTGTCAGGAGGAAGATGAATCCTCTTTAGCTCCATCATCTCAAGCATGGATATTACTGCCTTATGAGCACGCATATCTGGCTCAGATGATTGAGTCCAAGGAAGAAACCACCCTTGAAGAAATGCCTACTGTGAGGGAATTCGCTGAAGTATTTCCTGAGGAACTTCCTGGTCTTCCTCCAAGAAGAGATGTTGAGTTATCAATTGAACTTATACCTGGGGCGCTACCAATATCCAAGACTCCATATAGAATGGCTGTTGTTGAGCTTGAAGAGCTGAAGAAACAACTACAGGAGAATCTGGATAAAGGGTTTATACGCCCAAGTGCATCACCATGGGGTGCACCAGTCCTCTTCGTCAAGAAGAAGGATGGGGCAATGCGGCTTTTCATCGATTATCGTGAACATAACAAAATCACGATAAAGAACAAGTATCCTCTCCCAAGAATCGATGACTTGTTTGATCAGCTGCGTGGAGCTCAATACTTCTCCAAGGTCGACTTGCGGTCGGGATATTATCAAGTAAGGGTGAAGAAGGAAGATATCCCCAAGACTGCTTTTCGTACAAGGTACGGGCACTATGAATTCATAGTAATGCCTTTTGGACTCACCAATGCTCCAGAAATATTCATGGACTTGATGAATAGAGTCTTTAGAGATTACCTAGATAAATTTGTGGTAGTCTTTATAGATGATATTCTGATATACTCCAAAACCAAGGAGGACCATGAGGAGCATTTAAGAACTGTACTAGAGACTTTGCGCAAGGAGAAGCTCTATGCCAAGTACAGCAAGTGTGAGTTCTGGTTGAAGGAGGTCTCATTCTTGGGCCATATCATCTCAAGCAATGGGATATCTGTGGACCCCTCCAAAATAGATGCAATTGAGGGATGGCCGAGGCCAACATCGGTAACTGATATCCGTAGCTTCTTGGGGTTAGCTGGATATTATCGACGATTTGTGAGAAACTTCTCACGATTGTCCAACCCTCTTACCAAGCTAACTCGAAAGGGAGTAAAGTTTACTTGGAGTGATGAATGCGAAGAAAGCTTCAAGGAGTTGAAAAGGAGGCTTATCACTGCACCTGTTCTCACTTTACCCACAAGTGGGGATCTTTTTGTGGTATTCAGTGATGCTTCGAAGAAGGGCTTAGGATGTGTGCTGATGCAGAATGATAAAGTGATATCCTATGCCTCAAGACAGTTGAAAATCCATGAGCGAAACTATCCAACGCATGATCTGGAGTTGGCGGCGGTGATCTTTGCCTTGAAAATCTGGCGGCATTATCTCTATGGAGAGAAATGTGAGATATATACTGACCACAAGAGTCTTAAATATATATTCACTCAGAGAGAGCTTAATATGCGCCAGAGAAGATGGATAGAGCTCATAAAGGATTATGACTGTTCAGTACATTACCACCCTGGGAAGGCGAACAAGGTGGCGGATGCCCTAAGTAGAAAGGATCCAGCAATTCTATCAATGATGAGAATTGAGAAGGATCCAATCTTCTTAGACTTGATGAAGATGGACGTGGGAATCATAAAGAAGGGAACATCATCAATCCTTTCACAAATGATTGCTCAACCATCTCTTTTGGAAAGGTTAAAGGATGCTCAAAAGGATGATGCGAGAATCCAAGAAAAAGTGGAAGCTATCAAAAAGGGAAAATCCTCAGAGTTTAATGTTAATGAAGAAGTAATTGTGCGGTTTGGGAAAAGACTATGTGTCCCATCAAGTTCGGAGCTGAAGAAGGAACTTTTGGATGATGCACATAGTTCAAATTTCTCTATTCACCCAGGGAGCACAAAGATGTATCGAGATCTCCGAGAAAACTTTTGGTGGGATAATATGAAGAAGGAGATCGCCGAATATACATCAAAGTGCCTGGTGTGTCAGCAAGTGAAGGCAGAGAGGCAGAAGTCTAAGGGGATGATGCAACCATTGCCCATACCATAATGGAAATGGGAGAACATCACCATGGACTTCGTCACTGGACTTCCAAGGACATCCAAAAGCAACAATGCAATCTGGGTTATTGTGGATCGTCTTACAAAGACTGCACACCTCATTGCTATTCGAGAGGATTTCTCTTTGGATCAACTGGCACGGATATATATCAGGGAAGTGGTATGGTTGCATGGAGTACCACTATCTATTGTGTCGGACCGAGATCCAAGATTTACCTCTAAGTTTTGGAAGAGTCTTCAACATGCTCTGAATACTGAACTGAACTTCAGTACGGCCTATCATCCTCAAACGGATGGCCAATCCGAGCGGACTATCCAAACACTTGAGGATATGTTGAGAGCGTGCTCAATGGACTTTAAAGGAGTATGGGATCAACATCTTCCCCTAGTTGAGTTCTCTTATAATAATAGTTTCCACTCGAGCATCCAAATGGCACCATATGAAGCCCTGTATGGGAAAAGGTGTAGAACACCGGCATGTTGTGATGAGGTCGGTGAACGTAAGCTGCTTGGACCAGAAATGGTCGAAGAAATGGTGGAGAAGGTGAAAACCATTCAGCAGCATATCAAGGCAGCCCAAAGTCGACAGAAGAGTTATGCAGATAATCGTCGACGAGACCTTGAGTTTAAAGTCGGAGACATGGTGTTTTTACGCATATCTCCGTGGAAGAAGGTCATGAGGTTTGGAAAGAAAGGGAAGTTAAGTCCAAGGTACATCGGCCCATTCGAGATTCTTGATCGTGTTGGGGTTGTGGCCTATCGACTAGCACTTCCACCTACTATGGCAAAGGTGCATGATGTCTTCCATGTATCCCTCTTAAGGAAGTACATACCAGACCCTTCACATGTACTCTCTTCCGAGGTGGTACAATTAGAAGACGATCTTTCTTATGAGGAGCAACCAGTGAAGATGTTAGATCGTAGAGAAAAAGTTCTACGAAATAAGACAATGCCCCTCGTCAAGGTGTTGTGGAAAAACCACAAGTTTGAAGAAGCAACTTGGGAGTCGGAGGATATGATGAAGCTAAGTTACCCACATTTGTTTTAGTGTGGGAAAAGGAAAATTTCGAGGGCGAAATTTCTTAAGGGGGGAATGTTGTAACGACCCAAAATTTCATTAATGTAAAATCCCTCTTGATCCAGTTAAATGTTTCTTTATGTTTTTATATGATGTCAACTTCTTTAGTTTAACGTTAAGATTTGTGACCGTTACTTTTATAGCCGTTGAACAGTGATCATCTGGGCAGTTTAAATATAAGGCTTTAACGAACCAATTTTCTACTCAGACAAAGGAAGCGATGGCCTCATCCAGTAGAATTGCCCCTTACGAAGCCCATTTGTCGGAGCTCGGAAAGGAGGTGGCGTATTTGGGCTTTGCCCTTGACCAAGCCCAAGCTGAGCTTCATCAAGTCAAGCTCGAACGCGATCGTCTACGGGAAAAATGGAAGTTGATAGAGATTACCACTCGAGCGATGTTATCCGAGCAACCCCAAGAGTCTGTCACCATCGCACACCTTACCCTTAGGTCTTATGCGGCTATTTTAAGGGGTTATGTAATAAATAAGTAGCACCATGTTCATGTACATTATTTTTGTATATAATAATGAATATAATTTCTAGTCATTTTTGATGCATTGTAATTAGTTTTTAAAGTACAAATGATGTTTTTAGTTATTATTTAATTAAGAATTATATTTTATTAAATTAAAGGATTTTTGAATTAAATAATATTTTAATAAAATATTATTATTAATATTAAATTAATTTTTATTAAATATAAATGATCTTATAATTTTATGAATGCAATTAAAATTTTTATTAAGGTTTGAAAGCCATTTCTGTCAAAACCCGTGAATTTTTTATAAATGTCGGTTTTTATTTTAAAAGTGAAAATTCACATATTTAGAAAATTATTTAGATAAAATAAATATTATTTTTGGAATGAGGACGTCGAAATTATCCAACGGTGAATTTTTCATAATTTTCTGAGACAGTCAAATTTTTGGGTAAAAATTAAATACCATTTAAATATATAATGTGTTTTATGACATCATAATGACCCAATGGTGATGTAATAAAATACCATAATCCTTATGTTCGGCCAATATGTGTTTTATCAATAAAATAATGAGGTTTTGGGTTTGTTTGACTCACTTTTCAAAGCATTAATGGAGCCCTCAAAACTTATTCAACACTTTGCCTTTTTAAATTAATTTCCATGGAAGTGTGACTCACCTCCACATAAGCAACCCTAATTTTTTAATAAGTTCGGACCTTGGCCTTGTAAAATATTGTTTTCCTCTTCACTTTTCCAGAAACCATGGGCAAATACCATGGGATGGTTTGTGGTTTGGATTATTTTAATATAAGGGGTCCCAAACCTAAATAATAAAGAATTCTCTCACCTTTCCTATATAAACCCACCCAAGCTCCCACTTCCTCCTCACCCAAAGCCCTTGAAGTTCGTCCAAACTCTGCCCTACTCTCTCTAGAATCCTCTCAAGGTGCCCCAAGCTCTCAAGAAGCCTCTCACAAGCCTCTCTCTAGCCTTTGGAAGCACACTTCCAAGTAAGGGTTTTTCTTCCTTTCTCATTTTTTGTCAATTTTCTTTAAGTTCTATTGCCCTTTTAATTTCATTTATGAATGTTGGGGTATGGTTTCGCACCTCTCCCATACTGCCCTCTTATTGTTTGAATGATGGGAGACCCCTTTCTCTCTCATTAAATGCCTCCCATGTACACCCGTTACTATGCCGAAATTCCGAAAGGAACCTTTTTCTCTTCTTCTATATTCAAGCAATACTTTTGTATCATGAATCTAAATTCCTTTTCAATTGTTGGGACATGTATCTATATGACCTTCTTACTGTCCATTACATGTAAATATGATGAGGAACCCCTTTCTCTCTCATCAGCCTTTTTTTATGAATTCTTATGTCACGCCGTTACGCTGCCGAAATCACACCGATTTTCTAAGCCAATATCATTGTGTAGTGAATACCATGCCCATTTCTCCATCAAGGGTATTCACCTTTATGCACATTTACTTATTGATTGTAAAGTTTCATGTATGAATTCCACATTCCTTTATCGTGGAATAAATGATTATGTTTTATGAATCCATGTTTTATGATCCATGTGGCACACTTATGCATGAAATGAAATGTTTAAGAAGGGTGCGCCCTGATAGCGCTCCAATGCATTGGGTAAAGTATAGTATCATGATACGTCATGTGCAATGAGTGTTGACTCATGCTAATTCAAGTGCAACGAGGGTTTACTCGTGCTTCAAGTGCAATGAGGGTTTACTCATGCTTCATGTGCAATGAGACTTGGCTCATGCTAATTCAATGTTAAGTGTTGTTGCCACATTTCCATGTTATGATTATCATGATTTATCATGCCTTTATGTTCATGTCTCTATTATGCTCTATTGATATGCCTATTGCCTAACATGTATTGTACTCCTCATGTTATTCATTATGTACTCCCTTACTGGGCTTTTATAGCTCACCCTTTTCTTATGCATGTCCTCAGGTTATCCCATGCAATGCTAAGTACGAAGGAATGTAGTGGTCATGTAAAGGAAGTTTTCAATAAGGATGTTGTATTTCATGTTTAAAGTTTTTATGTAATGATCCTAAGCCCCAAAGACACTAAACCTCTCGATCTTCTTTGTTGTATCAAGTGAAGTTTTATGTAATAAAGCATGTTTAAGTTGTAATAAAAAGCAGGGTTGTCATATGCCATCCTCTCGACCAATGCAAATTCCTAAGCCTCATTAGTCCACAAGCTAATGAGCGCCTGCCTTTGGAAAGTAGGTCCAAACGGATGTGGAATCATTGGATGTTTCCGGTTCTACGAACAATCCCGTTAGAAACCGATCGGAACGTTTGAATCTCCCGTCGAGGAGGTCATCCCCGGATTCCGTGCGAAACAAAAATGGTGAACCCGACGTGAATCCTTAACCAAGTTAAAGTGATGTTCTTCTTATTTGTTAGGCCCCTTAGGCCAACAAATCAATCATTGACATGTGCTCATCCAAAAGATGCAGTGGCCGAATTCATCTTGATTATGTCTGTTACATGGAACAGGCACTCTTTTCTCAAGATCTTCTGCAAAATGGCTTTCCTTAAATTCACCTCTGTGAATACTGCTGCTGTGAACACCTCTACTGTGAGGTCTGCTGCTGTGAAAACCAATGCTGCTACTCCTGCTGGAACGTCATCCGCTCTGAGGATGACATCAACAACTCAGCGTCTTCAACGCTGGGTTTCTAATGCACTGGTTAAGGAGTACCATCGCAACGGTACTATCCCAACTCTGGAGGCCGCTCGTCAAGCCATCCAAGTTAACAACTCTACCTGGTCGTCCGGACAACGGTGGCCAGCAATCAAGAAGCAGGCGGTGCTGACTACCGTCTCCAACCGTTTCGGGTCGTTATCCCCGGAACGCAATTTCCATTCACTCCCTTACTCTGAGGAAGTGAATGAGCAGGTCCCGCAGGACCTTAATTCAAAAAGACAGGAGTCCTTCTCAAGGGCTCCCATCAACAATCGCCGCCAGACTCGTGCGGTAGTGCGCCCTCAACATGATGAGGGTACCGACTCCAGGCATTCAGCTCAGGTTCCTCGAACCCGAGCAGGCAAGATGAACCGCCAGAGACGGAATCCGGTTAACAATAGGCAGGTTGTCATCCCTGCCATCTCCGGAGAAGTCCACCAACCTAACTTGGTGGCAAACAACGAGCAGGCATACACACCTGTTCGTTTTAATTCCTCTGTCCAGCAGACTCGTCTGACAGCATCAAGCCTATCTCGCCAGGAAATTCTGGCGGAGTACCATAGGCAGGAACATACACCTGCTTATACATCACCAGTTAGTCAGCAGGCTCATCTGACTACATATGATGGATCTCGTCAACCGCGTTTGACGAAGTGTAATCAGCAGGCACATACACCTGCTAATACTAATCAAGCCTACCAACAGTCTCACTTGGTAGCGCCCGGAGAAGTCAGTCAGAAAGTCCCGACGACAAACAAGAGGCAGACTCAACTCTCTGCCTCCACACTTGAGTACTGTCAGGATTCACTGACAGGAAAGGGAGGACAGGAGCAGGCACATACACCTACTCCAAGCCCGGAATGGACGTATATCCCCGTTCCGGCGGCTGAAGTCACCAAACATATTTTGTCAATGGTGAAAGAGCAGAAGAAAATTCCTGCTCATATTCTGGATGCTTGCCAGGATATCATAACAGCTTCAGCATCATCTCAGGGATAGAAACATAAATCTATCCTTAGAAATGGAGTGACACATAAATGATTCACTCCGGAACAGACACAGACATCCATTCCAGTCCAAGAGGGTTATGGGGCATACTCCCCCATATCATACGGACAACCAAGTTAGGCACATGCACCTGATTTGAGTGGAGATCGTCAGCCTAACCCGACCATCTTTCCTGATCAGGCACATACACCTTCTCAGAGCAATCACTTTCGTCATCAAGTGGTTTCTAAAGCGAGTAAGAAGGCATCTAAAAAAAAGATCCGCCCAGCACAGTCAGGAGATCAAAGGCCTATCCGCAACAAGGCCTTGCTCGATGCTGGAGTTCTTGAAGCCCTCAGACATTTATCTGTCGGAATTCAAGATTCTACTCCCTCAGTTCCCAATAACGGGAACATTAATTCTGAAGGTCTTCAACAGACACTTCCTCATGAAGACTTGCTTCATGAAAATTCGGTCAATCTTGAAGTTTCTTCTTCAGATGAGAGCCACAGGAACCCTCTGTGTGGTCAGAAGGCCAAGGAGCAAGAGATCTCATATTTTGTTGTAACCCATCACGACGTTCCTCCTCATGGTGATGAACTTCGCTGTGAAAGTCCTCTCCGCAGTAGTGATTCACGTTGTCTCGAAAATTCTTCAGAAGGCAATGTAGTGACGAGAAAGCCCTCCTATCTCGAGGCACTTGCAAACGTAAAACCAGTCATGTCTGATGCTTTACTATCGGCAGGTGAAACTCTTTCTCCATTAAAAGATATCCTGGGGTTCAGGTTATTCTCCGAACCATCCCTGGGTCATTCATCTTCCAGCATAAATAGTGATTTCTCTACCAATCTTGTTGAATCCGATGAAGCAACAAGGAAACACCAACTCTGGTCCAAACAGGTAGAAGAATCTTCATTTAATGATAAAGAGGAAATGCTGAACATGAGGAAAAAACTGGCAAAAGGTGATGTACCAGTCAAGTTTTGGCCTTTGGCTGACTCCCAGTACGACATTCCAAAGATGTTGACGGATGATGGAATCCATGATATTCGTCTCAACATATGGAAAACTCTTTGTCAATTAAAGAAGAAGGTATTATCTTACGATGAATATGAAAATCATCTTAAGAGAATAGAAGGGTTACAATGCCAGATTGATTTGGCATCTCTATCAGTCTCTCGGTATCTGAAGGCTGAAAAGAAACAGAGAACCCTTCAACGTTCATGCCTTGGCGCACTAAGAAAATTGCATCAGTTAATTGCCAATGCTCCATCTGATGTTCATATCAGAGGATGGGGTGTTCACGGAGCACTACATTTCACAGTGCTTTCCAATCAGCAAAGCCCGCCGAAAATGGTCTCATGCAATGTTATTGCCCATGGCCGGCCACAGTCAATGGTCTTTGTTCATAATCAAAAGCTTGCTCAAGAACAGGATTCAACTAGTTCCTCGCAAAATCAAGTATATAGAGAAAATGTTGTTGAATTGCTCCTACATCAAGTAGGCGAGAATATTGCACAAGCCTCTCGTCTGGAGCAAACACATCATCAAATGACAGAAGTTTCGGAAATCATCCAACGGTCTGTTAAACCAGGTGATAAAAGTGGATACAGGTTAATGCATCCAGCTAATTTCCGAACTAAGATTCGCAAGATCAAGAGAGATTTTAAGAAGATCTCAGACATAGCATGTCAAGAGACACCCCAGCTTGCCAGACTGGGGACTTCTCTAACCCAACCCTCAGAGTCAACGAATGGGATTCGAGGAGTTGAGCGGAAGCAGCAGGAACATCCCCAGTCCACAGGACTGGGGACATTTTCAAATCCTCAATCCCTCCCTCAGAGAAAGTCAGTATTCTCTCGATTAGGGAATAAGCCTCAAGAGGAACGAAGAGCCAAGCTGTCAGGAGATTCTCTCCAAGTGACGGTTCTCCAAGAAATTCCTGAGGGATCAAGTCAACGGAATTCCATGTCTCATCATGGACATAGAAGGAGACAATATCACATAAATGCTGATAGAAAGGATTCCATGCAATATGCATCCATTAATGTCATCAATGTCGTTGCTGCTGATTCACCAGATGAGGCTCAATCAGAGGGATCAGAAGAAGAGGTTCATGCTCAAGAAGTTACGCACACAGACCTAAATGAAGAAGGTGTGCGCACACGTAATCAAAGGCTTACCCAAAATCTGGGTATTCCTTCAAGTAACCCACTTCCCCCTCTTCGAAAAGGATCAAATAAGGGGAAAGGAAAGAATCAGGTTACTTCTCACCCTTCCTCTGAAGGAGGTCAATTTCTCTCATTAGAGCAAAGGTTTGCACAACAGGAGGAAGAAATGAAAGAATTAAGAAGGTTGAATGCAGAACTAATTCAGAGTAGTCTTCTTCTTAAGAATGCTGAAGTCCGACAGCCGAAGGAATTTATTTTAACTACTGAGATGGATCAAGAATATCCTCCTTTATCAGTACACCCTCAGAGGTCTAATCCTATGGGTCAAACGCAACAACGGTTGGCAGCACTACCATTAGTTGCAGCACCAACCACCACGTCTGTCCAAGCTCCATTCATTGCACCTACCCAAAACCAAGTTCAACCTGACATTTCTCAAAAGTTAATAACTACTATTGAGTCATTAACAGCTCATTTAGAAACTATGGAAGGGAAACGGGCGCAAGTTCAACCTGAAAAGAAAGTTTACCCTGAATGGGTAGATTCAATTTTTCCTCCATCCAGTTTTGGAAACCCTATTTTCCCTAATTTCAATGGATCCGGCGACCCTGAACAACATTTGACGCATTACGTGTCTTGTTGTGATCCTATGATGGGAACTCCAGAGCAGCAAGAAGCAGTGAAACTCAGATGCTTCGTGCGAACCTTGCAAGGACCAGCTTTTGTCTGGTATACAAGCTTGCAATCCCGGTCAGTCATCGGATGGGAGGATCTTCGTCAAAAATTCCTTCTTCAGTTTAGCTCAACTTTTCCAAAAACGACAGTTTTCGATCTTACAAACTGCAAGAAAAGGGAAAATGAAAGAGTCTCTGATTTCATTGCTCGTTGTAAGGGATTAACGTATTCCTTGAGTTTAGCACTCCCTCAGGAGGAATTATTGCCAATCTGTGTGGCAAATTTGCGTGACGAATTACGCACGCCATTGATCCCTGTGAAATACACAGGAGGGTTTCGAGACCTTACTTCAATCGCTCAACAGATTGAAGATTCCCTTATACAGGCTAAGGTTAAATCTCGTGTAATTCCATCAGCTCCAGGAAGAAGAATGGGTAAAGCAGAAACTGCTACAGTTATGCTTAAACAGGCACCTGTACCTATTTCTACTTCAAAACCTTCATCTTCTCGAAGGGCTCCACCTCCTTAACGCCAACAAAAAAGGCTGTTTCGTCCAAATGATCAAAAAGATCAACAACGAAAACAATTTGAGGATATGAAGAGTAAAACATACTCTTTCCGAAGTGAGCAAGTTCCTGGTTACTTCATTTCTGCTCTGGAAAATAATTTGGTTTAATTACCAGTGTCGAAGAGGCCAAACAAGGAAGGAGATGAAGTCCGTCCCAATTATTGTCCCTTTCATCAAATGTCGGGGCATCCCATCCAGGAGTGTTTTGTCTTTAAAGACCTCCGTTAAAAGACGTTCGACTTGGGACAAGTCAAATTGAAGGGTTCTTCAGCTCATGTAGCGTGTATTACCGCTACAGATCCAGAGGAAGGAGGCGAGTGGAAGGAAGTCAAAAGCAAAACTGTGAAAAAATATGATGATTGGATGGTCAGAAAGACAATCAATCGGACCCATTCCATTTTGCGAACACAATTGAAGAAGACAATTGTGTCTCCTACAAAAGATGAATTAAAGCCTCCATCAAAAGACAAATCCTCAAAAGGGCAGCTCAATTCAAAGAAGAAAGAGGAATCATGAGAAGATGAGTATGTATCAAAGCCTAAATTGTCTTTGACTCTGGCAGATTTCATGCCATCTACTTCAAAGCCAAGGGCACCGTCCCACCAAACGGCACAGCCTAAATAGGCTAACCAGGCAGAGTCTTTATCAGACGAAGAGTTAATCTTTGGTTCTGTTAATATGATTCAATTAACAGATTCATATTCCAGTCTTGATGAGCCTGAATTCCCTGTATCAAATAAGGGAACCCGAGGAAGTTCAAGAGGTTCAGGATATAGGGGAAGACGTGGATCTTTCCGAAGCCACTACTCTAATACTACCCCTTCTAGCACTGTATATGCAGCAGAAACTCGTGGTAGAGCCCTTCAGCGAGCTCAAAAAGAACAAGCAATTTCTTCTGCCAATGGCCAACTCAGTTTCGGCATAGTTATTTTGGAAGACCGATTAAAAGTTCCATCTTCATTATCTCAGCAAGTAAATGGATCTAATCAGTCTAATTTTCCAAAACCAAGGATGTTGCCAACTTCAATACAAGATGAATCAGCTTCCAAAGCATCTGCTTCCAAGGTACCTGCTAAACCGCATATTCCTATTGGGAAACGCAGACCTCTAGATCAAAAGTATGATATATTGAAACACTTGGCCCATGTACCAGCCAAGTTATCAATTTTGGATGCTTTGAATATGTCAAGAGATCTTCGGGAAGCACTCATCGAAGCTTTGTCAAGTCCTCAGGAGTTTGAAGCTGAAATTGCTGCAGCTGAAATCTATCACATAGAGAATAATCCTGCAGAATGCCATGCAGTGATATCTTTTACTGATAAAGATGAAGATGATGTTGTGCATGGGCACATAAAACCTTTGTACTTATCTGGAAAAGTCAATGGTATAGATGTTCGAAGAGCTTTCATTGACAATGGTTCAGGAGTCAACCTCATGCCCATTCGCACACTACGTCGATTGGGCCTCACGGAATCTGATTTATCTCCTTCTACCATGATGTTGCAAGGATATGATAAAAATGAACAAGAACCACTGGGAGAAGTTACGCTCAGAACTCAGTTTGGAGATCTTGTTTCCAATTCGGATTTCATGATTGTTGATCAAGACTCAGCTTTCAATATCTTGCTTGGAAGACCCTGGCTACATCAGCATGCAGCTATTCCGTCATCATACCATCAATGTCTCAAATACTGTTTCGATGGTCAAGTTGGAACATTGTATGGTGATAAGGCCCCGTTCAAGACATGTGAGTCTCAATACATTGAGGCGGAATTTTATCACATGAAGGGAAGAGACAAATCTACAATGAAGGAAATTAAAAAAGTTAATGCTCCATATGGTTTGGAAAAAATTCCAATAAATCCATTTTCACATGTGAGTACAGATTATGTGTTACCTATCAGTCAAATTGACAAAATGGGCCCAAATCAAAATACTCTTATGGAAAGATCCATAATGTCAATTACGGCAATCGAGCTAGACAACATGGGAGAATTTGGTATCTTACCAAGCAGTGATGAAAGCATAAGTGGTGACGTTTTCAATTCATCTGCTGAAATCCAACAAGTCTATACTTCGCTAATCAGGCCAGAAGAAGTTATAGCAACACCAGAGGTGAATATTGATGTCGATTCTCAATACATCATCTCCTCTTTATTTCCCAAAGAAGACCCTTTATCATCAATAGGGTCGGAAATGGAAGCTTCTTCTTCAAAATGTGAAAATTTTGACATCTCTTATGATCATGAGAATTTCGTTTTTTCATCTACTTTGCAAGTAGAAACGGAAGAAATAACACATGATGAAGAGGAAGAGGAAGATCTTAGAGATGCTCCTCCAGCATTTGAAGAGGGTATCTCTACCAATGTT
This sequence comes from Viscum album, assembly GCA_963277665.1. Lineage (NCBI taxonomy): Eukaryota > Viridiplantae > Streptophyta > Magnoliopsida > Santalales > Viscaceae > Viscum > Viscum album. The sequence goes on along the minus strand of OY728119.1, from coordinate 802,457,797 downwards.
GATGAACTCAGAGAAGTAAATCTGGGTACAGAGAAAGATCCACACCCCACTTTAATTAGTGCGGCCATGACCCTTGAAGAGCAAGAGATGTATATTTCTTTTCTAAAGCAAAATAAAGATATTTTTGCTTGGAATTATATAGAGATGCCTGGCCTTGATCCTGATGTTGCCACCCATCATTTGGGTTTGCCAAAAGAACATCGAGGATTCAAGCAAGCCGCGAGAAGAACACACCCAACCTATGCTTCCAAAATCGAGGCTGAAGTGGATAAGCTTATCAAAGCTAACTTTGTCAGAGAAGTTCAATATCCCAAGTGGTTGGCTAATATTGTCCCTGTAAAGAAGAAGAACGGACAAATTAGGGTTTGCATCGATTTCAAAGATCTTAATCGGTATTGTCCTAAAGATGATTTCCCAGTTCTGATTACAGAACTCTTAATTGATGCGACGGCAGGCTATGAAGTACTTTCCTTCATGGATGGATATTCTGGATATAATCAGATCCGAATGGCCCTAGAAGATGAGGAATATATAGCCTTCAGAGCTCCTCAAGGTGTGTTTTGTTACCGGGTGATGCCCTTTGGTTTAAAGAATACAGGTGCAACATATCAACGCGCCATGCATCGTATCTTCAAACCTTTTCTAGGGAAGTTTGTTGAATGCTATGTAGATGATTTGGTGGTTAAATCCAAACAACGTTTTGATCACTTGGCTGATTTGGAAGTCGTATTCCACAAGCTTCGACAACATAATTTGAAGATGAACCCCTTAAAATGTGCTTTTGGGGTAACCTCAAGAAAATTCATCGGCTTTGTTGTACGCCATCGTGGTATTGAAGTCGATCTTGAGAAGACCAAATCAATCCTTGGTATGTCACCTCCTCAGAATTTGAAAGAATTAAGAGGACTTCAAGGACACTTAGCCTATATTCGGCGTTTCATCGCCAATTTGGCAGGCAAAAGTTTACCCTTTACAAAATTATTGAAGAAAGGAGTCACTTACCAGTGGATTGAAGAATGTCAAGAAGCATTTGATGTTCTCAAGAAATACCTCTTGAGTCCACCAGTACATATGCCACCTGTTGAGGGTAGACCTCTTATCCTCTACGTGACAGCTTTAGAGCGATCATTGGGTGCCTTTCTCGCTCAAAAGAATGATGCTGGGAATGAAAATAGTCTCTACTATCTCAGTAGAACTATGCTTGAAGCAGAAACCCGGTATTCAAGTACTGAAAAGTGCTGCCTAGCATTAATATTTGCAGTTAAGAAATTGAGACACTACCTGCAACATCATGAGGTCCAATTGGTATCTCGTAATAATCTGCTCAAATTCATCCTTAGTCGTCCAATGCTTACAGGACGTCTGGCAAGATGGGCGGTTATTCTACAGCAGTTCGACATTCAGTATGTGTCTCAAAAGGCAATTAAGGGCCAAGCTCTGGCTGATTTCCTGGCTGAACATCCTTCAGTGGAAGACACGTATTCAGATATCGAACTCCCTGATGAGGAAGTTTTCTCTATTCAAGAGAGTCCTCAAACATGGGAAATGTATTTTGATGGTGCTTCTAGAAGTCCAACAGGGAAGAAAATGGAAAATCTTAAATTCAACAAAGTTGGTTTAGGAATTGTGCTCATTTCTCCAGATAAGGCGGTGTTACCTTATTCCTTTTTGTTGTGGGAAGGTGGTACCAATAATGAAGCTGAATACCAAGCTCTCATTACAGGCTTGGAGTTAGCGCTTCAAGCACAAGTGAATCACTTAAAGGTGAAAGGTGATTCAGACCTGGTAATCAAACAAGTCAATGGGGATTATGCCATCAGAAAAGAAGAATTAATCCCTTTATATGATTACGTTAGAGAGTTAATGTCGGAATTCCCTTCAGAACCGACATTTTCTTATGTCCCAAGATCACAAAATGCTCAAGCTGATGCACTGGCTAATATAGCCACAGCTTTAGCAGATCCAAATCGGGATGAGACAACCATCTATATTACCCAACGTCGTGCAATTTCACCTTATGTTCAAGTCAGAACAGAGGAAATTAATAAAATTAGTCCCATTCCTGAACCGTATGGTCATACTACAGGATGGATGTCACCTATCAAGGAATACCTTCAAAATGGAACACTTCCACCTGATAGAGCCGAGAAAGAACAAATTCGGCGACGTGTGGTCAATTTTACTCTTTATGATGGTCCAAACCACCTGGAGAAAATTCTCTACAAACGTGGTTTTGATGGAGTTCTCTTCAGATGTATTGATGGTGAAGAGACAATGGCTATCATAAAAGAAGTGCATGCCGGAGTCTGTGGTGCCCACCAGTCTGGACATAGACTGTCTGATCAAATTCGAAGGCTTGGATACTTCTGGCCTTCAATGATACAAGATTGTGTTAATTTCACAAAGAAGTGTCATTCATGCCAAGTATATGCCAACTTCATTCATCAACCTCCAGAGTTGCTTCATACAGCTAAATACTCATGGCCATTTTCCACATGGGGAATGGATGTGGTGGGACCTTACCCTTCAGCTACGGCCAAGCAGTTTAAGTACATTCTTACTGCTACTGATTTCTTTTCCAAATGGGCAGAGGCAGTACCTCTCAAGGAAGTCAGTTCTAAATGCATTGTTAGCTTCATCAAGTCTAACATCATTACTACATTTGGTGTCCCTCATACCATATTGACGGACAACGGCACCAATTTCTATTCTTCTGAGGTAAAGAAATTGTATCAAGAATACAACATTAAGTCCAACCATTCATCTCGATATCATGCAGCGGCTAATGGCCAGATAGAGGCCTTCAACAAGACTCTTTCAAATATACTACAAAAGATGGTGGATAAAGATAAGAGGTCATGGCCTGATAAACTCTTTCATGCTTTATGGGATTATCGGACTACCACCCGCAATGCAACGCGGTCTACTCCATATTCATTGGTATATGGAACAGAAGCAGTCTTTCCAATTGAAGTTCAATTGCCCTCACTCAGAATAGCCATTTGTGATCAATTATCAACAGATGAGCAATCCCAAAAGCGGTTGAATGAATTGGAACAGTTAGATGAGAAAAGATTGTGCACTTAGCACCACTTCGAAATCTATCAGAATCGGATAGCACGAGCTTTTAACAAAAAAGTTAGTCTTCGTTCATTCATTCAGGGAGAATTGGTATTGGTTCTCAGAGCACCAATGATACCAGGAAAGAAGCCTCCCATGCTTGAACCAAAATGGGAAGGATCTTATTCAATACATAAGTTCTACTCCAATGGAGCGTATTCTCTGATCTCAATGGATGGAGAACACATCACGACTCCAACTAATGCCAGATTTCTGAAGAAGTATTTTTTATAAACACAAAATATTGTTCCCAGATCCAAAACAATCACATTAGATCCTATAACTATGTCCAGCAAGACGTTAAACTGTGATGTCCTATCTACATGACATTAAAATGTACAGAAGATCCTATATTTTGTCCGAGATGACAATAAACTATATTGTGTCCTAGCAACATGACATTAAACTGTGTGGCACTTTCATCGTCCAGCATGACGTTAAACTGTAAAAAGTCCCCAGAACTGATATCCTCATATTGGTTCACCTTAGTCCTAGCTACATGGCTTTAAACTGTACAGCACCAGTTCATCCTTGCTATATGACGTTAAACTATACAAAAATGGTCCAGTATGACTTTAAACTGCAACTTCGTCCCACACGACATTAAACTGTGAAAAAGTTCCCTAAACCGTTCAGCATGACCTTAAACTGCATCATCCCTGGTCCATGTATATGACCATAAACTATTTGCAAATCCCTTATGTCCAGAAAGACGTTAAACTGTGACGTCCTAAACTACATGACGCTAAACTGTATAAAAGTCCCTCACGTCTGAAAAGACGTTAAATTATATAATCATCAAAGGTCCATCATGACATTAAACTGCACCATCCACGGTCCATGCATATGACCTTAAACTATTCGCACTTTCGTCCGACATGACGTTAAAATGGTACACTATTTTGTCCCTGCTACATGACACTAAACTGTGCAGCACCAATAGTCCTAACTGCAAGACTTTAAACTGCATAGTCCCTTTTTTATATCCTACATGACATTAAACTGTGCATCGTTAAGGTTGTTATTACCTCTTGTTTCTCACACCGAGTATGACTCTCGTGAGCTTAGAGCGAACATCAACCATAACATTCCCTTTGGTCCACTGACCATGTGTAAGTCCCAACAATTTTTTTATTAGATCATTGTCCACAAGAACAACTTGATCATTAATTCATTCTTTAATTGAACTACACGGACTTTGATCCTCTCCCTCCAGGCTGGGTATGTAGGCAACCTCCCAGGGTTCAAGCCCAAAAACAATCTCTTCACATCGGTTCACCAAAACCTCATATGATGTTGATTTGTGAAACCGCCCCTGGAATCAATATCTTTACATTGATTCACTTTCTTCCTTGTTATATGACGTTAAACTATACAACACTTTTGTCCGGTACGACAATAAACTACAATATTCTTTGATTTCCTCATTTGATAAGGAACCATTATTGACATTGATTTTTTTTTAAATCATGTTTCATTTTCAAAAGACTACGTGCATACATGGTAATGCCTAAACATTTTATCTCAGGTTAAACCATCATTGCACTAAAGTCCCCTTTCACCCTTCACATGTACGAACCAAATTTGAACAAAGGGTAGTTCTAGAACTACGTGGACTTGATTCCCATCCTTATGGGATACGTAAGAACATTCGTGTGTCCCTCGAATCCAGTCCCAAGTCTTTTGGGCCTAACCCCAAATTTCACTTTCAGTCCCATGGCTGAAAAGTCCTCATGAAAACACACACTGTGTATTCATTATTATGGTCCGAATTCTATGACCCTAAACTAAGATCACTCATACTTTCGTCCTGCACGACGTTAAAATGCATTTCAAGAACTACGTATGGCTTGATTCTCATTCTTATGAGATACGTAGTGAAGTCCAAGTTTCAATTCAGGACCCAGCCACAACATGATTATGGTTTTCATTGACCTATGTATCTCTATATACATTGGACAATACCCATCTTTATGTGTTATAATCCTAACCTTAAATATTTTCAGATCTTCATAACCCTTTTCATGACTTCTAGTCACAAAAATGTCAAACTTCTGAGAATTCTTTTGCCTGACTATGCAGCACGTGCCCATAGGTGGCCTTGCATAAACAGTCCACATAATAGACTTGTCAGCCAAAAGATGCTATTCATTTGACCATGCAGCCAATGCCCATAGGTGGCCCTGCATATTTCAACCCCCTAGTGGGTTTTGTTAAAAAATAGTAACTTCATTCTTGGGAAGAATGCCTCTTTTGTCCTTATTTGTCTTAAACGAAAATATGTAGGGATCCGCAAAAAATAGCCATCCTTAACATATTTTTCCCATATCCTTTTTCATGATCTGAAAGTATTCAAGTCTATGGTTTATTCTTCTTCCCTACGTTTGGGTCAGACCTTCGTAGGAGTGATATTCATCCAGTTCTTCGATATTCTTGTATGGAAATATCTTCTCCATATTCAAGTACCTCTTTCCATACAACAAACTCTATACTTCATAAAATTTGAATCTCCATAAACTTTCACTAGCTTTTAGCACTAGGAAAGTAAATTTCTGGGAGTTCTTTTGCCTGACTATGAAGCACGTGCCCATAGGTGGCCTTGCATAAACAGTCCACATAACAGACTTGTCAGCCAAAAGATGCTATTTATTTGGCCATGCAGCCAATGCCCATAGGTGGCCCTTCATATTTCAACCCCCTAACGGGTTTTGTTAAATAATAGTAACTTCATTCTTGGAAACTACTTCTTCTAATGACTTTTAGCTCTTTTTCATATAATTCCTCAGATTCAAATATTCTTAAGCTATAGTTTACATTTTTTCCCTCATACTTAGTATGGTAATATGTTTTCAGATAAAATGTCAAGGAATTGAATCCATTTTTAATCCATTTCGGTCAAAGCTATTTCGACCTTAAACATTAGCCCCTTTATGTCTGGCGTGCATGACTTTAAACTGCCCACACAAAATACAAAGGAACTCTGAATAAAATTCAAGTTCCAGCTCACTAAATATACATTTTTTGTATTATTTAGGTAATATTGAGCAGTTAAAAGATTCAAAGTTTGTAGGGTTATTTTTAATAATCCTAGTAAAAATCAAACTCTGATTACTAAGCCCATTGGCTTAAGTAAATTTGAAGCAGTTAATGAAAGAATGCAGGTACAAATGATTGAAGACAAAAGTGTTTTTCATTGGTATACAAGAGTTAGAAGGACATCCACAGACTGGAGTCTCTTCTCTTCTTTCAAGAATTACAAGAGGCTTTCAACATAACACTTTATTTGATTTACGGCATCCCGATCTTCATTAGAAACCACCTAAAATTCATTCATTCAACTGGATAGAATAAGAGATGCAGTGATACCAGCTCTTCTTGGAACAATGGTAAAAGGATGTTCTTGAGTGCGGTTTGAGAAAATTTTCTGCTGATCAAACAGTGACTCTGTTTCTGTCCAAGAGACTTGGAAGATGGATACATGGATTTGAGAATGGAGCATTGGAAGTAAAGAGCCATTTGGAGAGAGTACTCTTTTCAGATATTGCTCTAATATCATGTTTGTCTTCTCTCCACCAACCATTAGTAGAAAACATTTCAGCCCATTGGTTTGACATTTTCATATCTGCAAGGGAATGACATGGAGGAAGAATTTGAAAGTTCACACCATTGTTGTTACTCTTAATACACAACATAACGGAAATAGAGAATTATCAGTGCAGCTGCATCTCAGGTGTATAATTGTCTGCATTTGGAACATTGACTCCTTGCAGATGACCATGAACACACAGAGACAGGTAGATGCTCTGTGGGAAATTAAGATGATATTTCTTCAAGTACTTATCCAAATCTGGGAAAGTGTTGTCGCAGATATCATAGTAATCATGGCCAATAATGTTCATCATGTCATCAATCCGCTTGCTAGCCAGTTCATCAGCCGTTCCAATTCCCTTAGGATCCATTGAATTTGTACAAAAGTTGAACAAATTTAACTCTTAAATGGGTTTATTTTTTAAAAAAATTGTGAAAAAATTTGGAAAAAACAATGACTAAGTCATTAAGGCGCGCAAGTACGGAGATGTCGCGCAAGTAATACATGTGCCACACAAGTTTTTGTCGTGCAAGTATTACCGTGCAAGCCCTGTTACCTTGAGAGTAGCGCGGCAGCGAGGAAACAGTGAAAACAAGAGACTTGCACGGTGAGGAAGACTTGCGCGGCGAGAGCTCGAGAAATCCGAAAATCCAGATACTTGTACGGAGGTGAGGCCGTGTATTTATAGGCCAGGAAGCCTACCTGCGCGCCACACCCAGAGCGCTTAAGTCCTGCACGACGCAAACTTGCGCGCCGCCCTCTGTGCACTGCAGACTTGCGCGCCTCCCTTTTCCTTTGGAGGGATTCGATTTCCTCAGAGTCAAATCCTCATTTCTCTCCGGATCCAACTCTGAGGGGGGACTTTTGTTGACGCTCCTTTCATCACGGAATCTAAAGATCAGAAAAGGGAATATCTGAGCTCAAAGTGATTCAGCCTTTGAAGAAAACATCAAAAATTAACAAAGGAAGGAAGAAACGATCAACAGCAACCTCACCGCACAAGTTATCTAACTGGAGCGCAAGTGTACTTGCGCGGCTACATTGGTCATGCAGGTGACTTGCGCGACCTAATTGGTAACCGCCCGGTAACCGCCCGGGGTCTTCTTTTGCCTATAAATAGACCCTGTGGGCCCCCCATTCAAGAGGATCTTTTTCCAGAAACTCGGATTGAAGCTCCCGACGCCCAAGTCTCTTCTCAAAGCTTCTGGAACACTTCTAAGGTAATTTCTTACCTAGAACGGAAGATCAAAAGAGAAGAAGGAAGGCCTAAGTGTTGAAACTTATCAAACACTTGCGCGCCGACTTATTTCCTTCAATATAACTCGCGCGTAACTTTTCTGGAAGAAACTCAAGAAAATTCTAAAGGGTTTAAAAAAGAGTCGCTCAAGTATTTCAATGCTGGTTGAAAATCGCGCAAGTACACTATGTTCCGCGCAGGTATACCTGCGCGACCAATACTTGCGCGCCCACGGAAGACTTGCGCGCCTTGCAAGACTTGCACGCCCCTATATTTTTGGGTTCCCATCTTGCCCATTTTTACCCCTCTTAAGCCATTTCACCTTTCCTTTTCAAGATTCAGTCTTCAAGACACTCTTCAAAGCCATTTATGGCATGATTTCTTAAATGGACTTTCTTATCTGAAATGAATTCTGTGGAATCTCTCTCAAAGTCTAGTGATTTAAATATCCTTATGTCACTAAAATACGGAGATTTCATTCATTCAACCTCATCCTTTAATATTAGAGAATCTTAACCTGGGTCTCCTTTTCAGGAATAATCCCCAGTGATAAAACCTTTAATTTGGGCATCCTCTTCAGGAATAAGCCCCAAACCTTAATCCCTAACCTGGGTCTCCTTTTTCAGGAATAAGACTCAGTCATAACCTTGGGCTTCCTTTTAAAAAATAATCCCCAAGTCTCCTAACCTGAGTCTCCTTTTTCAGGAATAAGACTCAGTCATAATTTTGGGCTTCCTTTTCAGGAGTAAGCCCCAAGTCCCTTAACCTTGGGTCTCCTTTTTAGGAATAAGCCCCAAGTTCCCTTAAATTTCTCTTAACCAGTCATAATTTACCTTTGATTTGGGTTTCCTTTTCAGGAGTAAAACCCAATCATAAGTCCCCTCCTAACTTGGGCATCCTCCTTAGGAGTAAACCCCAAGATTAGAGTATTCAAATCTCCATGAAGCACATATAACTTTATGGACCCTGTTCATGGATTTTCTCCCTAAAAGAAAATCATAAACCTTCATCTATCTGGGCAGTCATCCATACATAAGCCCCCAACAAATTCTTATGATTTCATCTTTCATGGCACAATAGTCTAAATTTTACCAATACCTCTTGTTTCTCACACCGAGCATGAGTCACGTGATCTTAGAGTGTAAAAGTCATTATGACATTCATCTTTGAGCCATCAATCATAAACATCATACTCCATTTCTCGAACTACGTGGGTTCTGATTCCTTTTCCAAAACAAAGGATACATAGGTAGCCCATTTATGGGTTCGATCCCAACTTTGAAATAATCTCTGTCCTTCTGAATGATGACAAACTTCAAGTGCCCCACTGAGTGGCTTTAAAACCAGTCTGGTCATCATAATGAACAAGATACTTTTATATAAATGTTTTGAAGGATACCATTGACCAAGAATCTCTAAACAGATATAGATGATTCTCTATTGATGAAGAACCTCGAATACATATAAAAGATTCTCTAAATTTCTTGCATATTTAATCATTGATTGTTAAAACTAAAGGAAAGCACATTTTATACTTGGTAATGTAATAAGGATTCACGAACATAACTTAAATCTATAAAGAGAGTCCCGGAGTAGAAAATAATTCCCCTCAAAAAGGTGTGATGAGTCCGACCTCCCATCCTCTCGACCAATGCAAATTCCTAAGCCTCATTAGTCCACAAGCTAATGAGCACCTGCCTTTGGAAAGTAGGTCCAAATGGATGTGGAATCATTGGATGTTTCCGGTTCTACGAACAAACCCGTTAGAAACCGATCAGAACGTTTGAATCTCCCATCGAGGAGGTCATCCCCAGATTCCGTGCGAAACAGTGACATATAGTGAGTCGGCGCGGGATGTTCGGACCCCTCACTCATTAGCACAATGGTAAGTGAATTTATTTACTTATTTAATTATATTAATTTATTTATTTAATATAAATATAAATTATTATAAATATATAGTTATATTTAATTTTCTAGGGTTTTACTCACAATACTATTATCACCGGTGAAGATCTCTTCCTCCTCTATTGATGAATCCTTAGGAAAAAATGATGAGATGTCAAATCAGAACGGATCAGAACATGGTGAATACAGACACTTATTTGAATCGTTGGTCGATGTGTTCTTCACTAATGATTGATAAAAAACCAATGTAGGGCTCATCAATTGGTTTTTTTACTATCTTGATTAAATTATTGAGTATATTGTTATTTGTTCTGCAATATAGTCCTCTGTTGTGGCCTCTGCATGAGCCTAGATACTGAAATCTCAATTTTTTCCAGCTATTTTCTAATATGAAATCCCTATTCTTGGTCATATACCAAGAACACTTATATCATGATGTATAAAATTTTGTTTATGGTTATTTTATCCCTATATGTTTTTCGTTATTCCCAAGTTGGATCCCCATGATTTCGATTAGACTTTTCTATGAGGTGCCGAACTTGATCGGACCCTTGGATTCATGGAGAATTGATGAAATGACAATATTTTGATGAACTGAGCATAAATATAGGATTTTTCAAAGTTGAGGATGAACTTTTTTTTTATTTTCGATCAAATAATAATATATCGGAGGTGTTGTGACATGTGGAACGAACGATGGTTCACTAAATCCTCACCAAAGCTGGTTTTCGATGAACGACGGTCGGAAAGCCTGAGATCCAATCAGATATGAGGATTTATGACTAATTATAGTTGATATATATGATGGTTGGATAATATTTGTGTATAGGAATTGTATCTAGAAAACCTGTGAAAAAATGAGTGTAACACTATGTGTAACACTCTCTTACGCACCATGTTCCCTATCCCGATTAGATAACCCATGTCACAGACCACATGAGTGGGAGTCCATGTAGAAGTACACGGACCTAGGGTCTGGTACATTGACATAATGAGAATCACATGGCCCAGTCTCCCGGTAGCTTGGACACATCGTGTAGTCCACCTACACAGTGTGTACTCTTACACCATCAAAAGTCATGTTTCGGTCAGGGACACAAATAGGCTATGAAGTGGGATCACACGTCATGTGGGTCCCCCCACAAGCTATGTATCTAGTGATCTATTCTGATCAAACTTTGAACATCTTTATCTCTTTCATTTTTTCTCATATTTTGTCTTTTGAGTAGTCTATCCTGAGTGTTTCTTCAATTAGAACGTGGTGGTGACATCGGTTGTGGATTTTGAGATACAATGTCTAATTTTCAAGTAATAAAACCTTATGATGTGACCCTGATAACATCAGTGATCATACATGATCATCAGGACTTCTTCTGGGTGTTACCCTCTAGTAGGGATGGGCAGTGGAGTTCCTCGATAACTTCTTATGAGTGTTACCCTCTAGTAGGGTTGGGCATTGGAGTTCCCTGATGACTTCTTTCGAGCATTACCCTCTAGCAGGGCTGGACAGTGGGGTTCCCCAATGACTTATTATGGGAACTACCCTCCAGCAGGGTTGGGTAGTAGAGTTCCTTAACAACTTCTTCCAGGTGTTACCCTCCATCAGGGCTAGGAAGTGGAGTTCCCCGACACTCACTTCTAGGCATTACCCTCTATGAAGAATGGATATTGGAGTTCCCTGGTGACATTCCTGAGTGTTACCCTCCAGCAGGTCTGGGTAGTGGAGATCCTCAGTGACTACCAGAGTGGAACTATCATGTTGTATCAGGACATGGGTCCCCTGTCAAGAAATAATTCCCCCTAACTATGAAGCATAGTGAAGAGACGTAGTTCGACATAAATTTAGTCTCACGATGAAAATAGATTATTTTCCCACCAATATGTGTTTTTGTGACATGACCTGAGACTTTGTGGGTGAGTCAGTGCTACCCAAAGTGGATAGTATCAAGGTGTGGTGATTGAGTTTCTTAGAATTGTGTGTTCAGGGGAGACATGTTGGATGTTGAGCATCATTGATGGAATTTTTGGACTATTGGATACTCTTCTTCTTCGGTTAATCTATGATATGGATATCCCCTTACTCTCTCATTTGGGGTTCTTTTAATGATCATTTATATATATTCTCCCTTCTGGATTCACACCTTAGATTTGGACACTATTCTTCTAGGAGAGGAAAATACATGTAGGGTATTCCATGTGCTTTTTGTGTCTAGATTCTCATGGTTGGACAACTTTACTCACCTTCTATAGGTGACGAAGTCTTGATGGTTATTTCACCTACCCACCATGTTTATCCCCTTATACATGGATTAGCTTGCTTTTACTCTTTGTTGGGTTGAGCTATACTCTTTCACAGTACCTTGTTCTATCTACGGATTTCTTATTTCATTGTATCTCTTACTGCTCCCCCATCTTCTTTTAGGGTGTTCTACTGGGTATGCTTATACTCACCCTTTTATGGGATTTTCGCACACACATTTTGTCTTATGAAGATGAAGAACAAGTCGATCGTGACTATAGAGGAGCTTAGGGATACTGGGTTCTTAGATCGTGTACGATGTTCATAAATTGGGATTAAGGAGCGAGGCTCTCCTTTAGCTATTTAATTTCCAGTTTTCTTCTATGTTGGGACAATTCTCTGGTTGGGTGTGTATTTTTTCCCTTTTTATTTTTAGTTACACTAATGTACTTTTGTATTGTTTAGAGGTTCATGCATGTTTGTTTTAATTTATATCATTGTGGCATATTTTATGCTTTCTCTCTACACTTTTTCATTGATTTGGTTCTATGTGTGTGTATAGGTTCTTTGGAAAATGCATCCCCAAGTTTTTTGTGTCTTTGGTGCTTGTCGCCACCCCCTAGACTATGGAGACGGGCTTGGGGTAGTTGCAGATCGAGCCCCTACATGGGTCGGGTCATGAAAGATTTGTATCAGATCAATTTCATTTCATAGTTGGGATTTTGTTCAGACATATTCTTAATAATAGGATCGGTTGGTTTTATGGAAATAGTATTAAGGTGTCTCGAGTGTGGCTCTTAGGCTAGGAAATCCAGTGATGGTGTGGGGGATAATGTAGCCATTCACCAAGACCTTTACTACCTTCTTATCGACTTGGCATTCCAAGACATTTGTAGCAGAGCTAAATTGTACATGAATCATGTAGGATTGAGTATTTGACTATCCTTCTTGATTCATCTCCCAATTTTTATCAATATATATATATACATATATATATTCTCATCTAACATTAGTACTCCTTGATAACTTTTAGGATTCCTCTATGATGACATCCATCTAGGATACCAGCTCTGGTTTATGAAGATGACCCTATGGGTGAAGAGTCTTCTTTCCAGGGTCCATCCCATGACCCCCTTACTCCATGTAGGAAGGTAGAAAAACCTGCACCTATCAAGAAGCATATCATCCCAGTAGAGTAGGCTGAGTACATGAACAGACTTAGTAAGCTCTGTGAGTTCTAGTGTCAGATTATGTTGAGGTTCCATAGTGATCCATATCCACAGGTAGTAGAGGATTTTCTAGAGTCGGCGGTTTATATCTTCAGGCTCATTCAGACCCCAACGGATCAGGTGGTGGAACTAGAAATCAACCTTTTCCATGTATCATCTGGGTATTGGTGGAGCCTAGTTATGTAGATGCATGATGAGTCAACACTCTCATGGGATGACTTCCAGTAGCTATTTTTTGGGGAGTTTGACATATCCTTATACTCAATCCAAATCCAAGATCTTATGGAGATTCAGTAGGGAGTGATGATGGTGGATGAATATACGGTGAGGTTCACAAACCATATGCACTACTCCCTTGACATGATCTGGGATATCAACTTCTGAGCATTAATGTTTGAGCAGGGACTCCTTAGATATATTTGAGCCAGCATTGTTCCCTTATGCATCCCACCTATGCTAAGGTGATGGATCATGAAATGATGATATATATCTTTCTATTAGAGGTATGATAGATAGTTGGGTCTGGTTGTGGGTGTCTTAGAGTTGATTCATCTGTAGTAGCTAGAAGGCCTCAGTCGATGGGATCTCGGAGTAAGAGGCCCTTTAACAAGAAGGATCTGGAACATAGTCATATGCGGTTGAGTCAGCATGGAGCATTAGAGAATCCTGTGTGAGGAGTTGTTTTATTTTTTATGGGTGAGGTCACATGTCATGGGACTACCTGACCAGATGTGTTGATCATCCTATGCAGTTGGCTGATGGACCATCACGGTAGAGTCAGCGCCATTATCAGGGATCTCCCAAGTAAGAAAAGGGTGGTCCCTAGGGAGGCAGATCTAGAAGAGAAGCTAGAGGAGTTTTGGGTGGTGGAATCTGGTATAAGACCCTTCCACCACCACCACTACGTGACCCATGTCAAGGTCAGGGATCTGGCAACTGGGGTCGCAGACAGCTATAGGCCTTGTATGTCTACGATCCCACAATGTACAAGATTATTTTAGATACAATCTATGTTTATTATATTCTTTCCTTAGTATTAGTAAACATGAGTGTGAGTTATTACATTATCTATCAACTCATGGTGTGATAGATAGATCCCCTAGTAGAGATGATAACACACTAGCTTCATCTTGCAATTCCTATAAGGAACACTTCTTTTGTATCATTCATCTACTGGAAGTGTGAATTATCGCTTGGAGGAGAGATCTTCACGTGGGAACTTTTGGTCATCACAATGGAACCCTATTACATCATCTTGGGTATGGATAGGATTTCCATGCTCTAAGACCATATTTATTGTTACCATAGATAAGTCAGATGCCTATGCACTAATGGGATGAGATTCTCCTTTTCTGGAGAGAGAGATCTCATGGTAGGATAGGTTGACGTTGTGAGTAGAAGGTTGCTTCCTATCACCCATGATTTGTAAATTTTATACCATTGTGTAATAAGATCTTCAGGCATATGTGTTCCTTCATTTTTTGGGGATTATATGGATATATTCCCCAAAGATGTTCTGGGGATACCCCTAAGGCAGGAGATGGATTTTTTACATTGACATGTATCCTAGGACAACCTTGATATCTTCTGTTGCATATCAAATATAATCTACCGAACTCCATGAACTACAGTTGCAGTTGAATTAACTTTGAGATAAACTTTCCATCAGACCTAATGTGTCCCCCAAGTCAGCTTTAGACCTATTCATAAAAAAGTGGATGGGAGATCGTGGATTTGTGTGGATTATCATCACCTGAACCAATCCATGATAAATAAAAGTTACCCCTTATTGAGGATTGAAGACCTCTTTGAACAATTTTGAGGCACCAAATGGTTCTCGAAGATCGATCATAGGTCTGGATACCACCATTTGAGGTTTCTTCGGGCTGATATTCAAAATATGGAAGTCCTTTATTGCTGCAGACACTATGAGTTTCTATTTATTCCCTTTGTTGTGACGAATGCCTCCACTATGTTTATGGATTTGATGAACAAGTTCTTCCATCCATATTTGGAATAATTTTTTTGTTGTATTAATTGATGACATACTCGTCTAATCTTCAACAGAGGAGCATACATAGCACTTACAGAAGGTTCTTGATTTTCTTTAAGAGCGCCAGCTTTACGGAAAGATCTTCATGTTTTAGTTATGGATACATGAGGTTAAATTTTTGGGGATTGTCATTTTTTAAAAAGTTCTATCCATGGATCTGGTAAGGATTAAGGTAGTTATTTATTGGGATCCTCCCAGGAATGTGTCAGAGGTGTAGATCATTTTTGGATTGATGGGGTACTATAGGAGGTTTGTGGTAGAATTATCCAAGATTGAATCCCCTTTGACCACCCTGACATGGAAACGATATTCTTTTACCTAGTCTAAGAAATGCTAGAGGGTCGTTGAGGAGTTTAGGCAAAGAATGAAAATTGATCTAATGTTGAGACTGCCATAGGAAGTCATTGAGTTCTTAGTGTATTGTGATGCCTCTGGAGAAGGGATCAATTGCGTGTTGATGTAGCCATAAGCATTTATCACATATGGGTTGAGGTAGTTGAGACCCCCTATAATAACTATACATATCATGACCTAGAGTTGGAGGCAGTAGTCATTTTGTTGAGGATGTGAAGACACTACCTTCTGGGGGAGCTCTTTGCAGTTTACTCAGACCAACATAGTCTCAGGTATGTCTTCACTCAGAGCGACCTAAACTTGAGATAGTGATACTGGTTAGAGTTCCTACAGGACTATGACTTTGATATAGTCTATAATCCACAGAAGTTAAACCTTGTAGCATATTCCCTTAATAAGAAGTATTAGACTTTCCTAGTTCGGGAATCTTCAGAGTAGTTAGCTTCACTACTGCTGACCCAGGTGGAGCAGGAGGGTACATATTTTCTTCAGTCGTTAGTTTTTACTCCTTCACTCCTTGATCATGTGATATAGTTCCATCTCAGAGAAATTGACGGTAAGGTCTTACATGATCTGATATCCACAGGTAATCCACTAGATGGATATTCTGAAGGAGTAATCATGTCATCTTATTCTAGGAACAAAAAGTGGTTCCAGTCACATTCGAGAGGAGGTGATATGGGAGTTATACACTTCTCCCCTAGTTTTACATCCTGATGTAGAGAAGATGTATAGGGTCATCTAATGGTATTTTTGGTGGTCTAGAATGAGATAGAAAGTAGCTGAGTTCATCTCTCGGTGCCTCGCTTGTCATTTGGTAAAAGCATAGCACCAAGTTTCGACAGGTTTTTTGTAGCCCCTTGAGATCCCAGAGTGTAAATGGGAAAACATATCCATGGAATTCATCATAGGTATAACACACTTAGTAAAGATCCATGACACCATATGGGTGATAGTTTACTAACTCATGAAGTCAGCACACTTCCTTTCCATCAGGGAGCAGAGTTTAGTGGAGAGTCTGGGGTAGTTATGTATGGTATATTATTCACCTTTATGGAGTACCCTTTATTATTGTCTTTGATAATGATGTGTAGTTTACATCAGGAGTATAGATAGTCATGTAGGAGGTATTTGGGACCCAATTGTGAATTAGTATATCATTTCACCCTAAGAATGATGGCTAGAATGAGCGCACTATCTAGGTGATAGAGGATATGATGAGGGATTTAATGTTAGGTTTTCACCGGAGCTGGGAGGATCACCTACCCTTGGTATAGTTTGCATACAACAATAGCTACCACTCTATTATTAGCATGTCACCTTTTGAGGCACTATAAGGTAAACCCTAAAGGTCACCCTTATGCTGGACAAAGATTGTTGCATTATCTCTTGTCGGACCAGAGATGATGTAGGAGATGGTGAAGAAATTCTAGGACATACATGAGTGGATGAAGACATCCCATATCATATAGAAATCCTACATAGACCATAGTTGTAGGCCCTTAGAGTTCAATCAGGGAGACCATGTTTTCTTGCGATTCTCCCCATGATGTGGATGGTGGAGGTTAATCTGAGGAGGAAAGATATCCTTGAGGTTCATCAGGTTGTTTGAGATCATGCAGAGGGTTGGTGATTTTTCTTACCACCTTGACCTACCCCCATAACTAGAACAAGTGTACGACATCTTCCACATGTCAAACCTGAGGAGATACGTGCATAACCCCATGCACGTCATCCACTGGGGAAAGTTGGACATCGAAGGTGGATCGACCTTTACAGAGCACCCAGTGGTGATCAAGGACCGACAGGAATGGACCCTATGTGGATGGACCATCCCTTTGGTTCATGTGATATGGCATCACATAAATTTGTAGGAGAATTCTTGTGAGTTGGAGAGATAATTACGAACTCATTATCCTAAGTTGTTTTCAATTTTTCTTTTTGGGGGTGAAAATCTTAAAGGAGGGAATGATGTAGAGACTCAGTTTTCACCTTGTAATACTTTGAAATATTTCTATATATATCTAGAGTGAAGCATTGATATGGCATGAAATTATGAGATCTTTTGTTCTGGAAATTAATTTTATAAAAATATGAAATATATTTTATATTGCGCACACATGACACCTCAATGAAAATGGAATAACTCTTAAATGGTTGATCATATCAAAAATATGATATCACATTTGAGTCTAAAATGTGGTGTTTACTCTAGGCATGACATAAAGTGAGTCAACGTAGGCCGTTCAGACCCCTCACTCATTGGAGGAACGTTATGTGAGTGTATTTAATTATTTAATTAAATTAATTAATTCATTTAACCAAAATATAAATTATTATAAATATATAATTATAAATATTTTTTTAGGGTTTTCCTCACAATACTGAGATCTCTGTCAAAGCTCTCTTCCCCATCCATTGATGAATCCTGTGGCAAATAATGACAAGATGTCAAATTGGAACGGATTAGGATGTGTTGAATGCAACAGCTTCCATTGAATAATTAGAAGATTAATTCTTCACCAACTATCAATCTATAACCAACGTAAGACTCATAAATTGGTGTTTTATTCCCTTTATTAATTGAGTTAGTTTATCATTAGTTTTTCTTCGTTCTATTCCTCTGTTGCAACCTCTTCATGTGCCTAAGTACTGAAATCTCAATTTTGTCAGCAGTTTTCTAATATGAAATCCTTATTCTTGGTCGTCGGCAAAGAATTCATGTCCAATGAAATTTAAACTCTATTTTATGGTTATTTTACCCCTAAATTATTCATATTCATAACCAGTTGGATCCTCGTGGTCTTGACACAACTTTTTTAGTAGGTACTGATCTTGATCGGACCCCCAGATTCACTATGAATTGATGAAACAACAACATTTTGATGAAATGAGCACAAATACATGATTTTTGTGAGTTAAGGATGAATATTTTGGTGATTTTAGATTAGGGAATCATGGATCTAAGTTTTAGTGGTGTGTGAAATGAAAATTGGTTCACCAGATCTTCACTGGATCCAATTTTATATGAAGGACAGCCGATAAGTGTGAGATCCAATCAGATCTAAAAATTTCAGACTGATTCCAGTAAATATCTACATCAGTTAGAGAAGATTTGTGTAGGGGAAGTGGATCTAGAAAAATAGGAAAAAACTTGCCTTCACGCGATGTTTAATGAAGAACACACAATGAGTATCCCCCTCATCGGCAACGCTAGGGTTTTAGAGCAATTGAGGGTAACATGGAATATAACACTCTCTCACAGATTTTGTAACCTATCCTAATTGGATATACCATATGGAGGACCACACAGGTGGGATTCCATGTATAAGTACATGGACACAGATTCTGGTACACGGGCATGATGAGAAGCACACGGTCTCATCTCCAGGTAGCTTGGACACATTGTGTAGTCCACCAACACTGTGTGTACTCTTACATGGTCGGAAGTTGTGTGTTGGTCAGGGACATAACCAAGCTATGAATTGGGACCACATTTCATATGGGTTCCCTCACATGTTGTGTAATCCTTGATCTCTTATTAGAAAACATCAAACATCCATATCTCCTTCATTTGAACTTGTATTTCATCCCATTAGTAGTATATCCTAAGTGTTTCTCCACGTAGAATGTGATGGTAACCATGGTTGTGGATTTAAAGATATGATATGAAATTTTCCAGGAATAACACCTTCTGAGGTGACCCCAATGACAGTAGTGATCTTGCAAGATCACCAGGAATTCTTTCAGGCATTACCCTCCAGTAGGGCTGGGCAGTGGAGTTCTTCGATGACTTCTTTTGAGAATTACCATCTATAAGGGCTAGTCAGTGGAGTTTCCCGATGACTTCTTTCTAACATTACCCTCTATCAAAGTTGATAATAGGATTTCTTTGATGACTTCTTTCAGGTGTTACCCTCCAGAAGGGCTGGGCAGTGGAGTTCCCTTATGACTTCTTTTGGGAATTACCCTCCAGTAGAGTTGTCAATGGAGTTCCTAATGACTTCTTTTGGGTGTTACCCTCTAGCATGGATGGGAAGTGGAGTTCCCTGATGACCCCTTCCAAGCATTACCCTCTATCAGGGTTGGGAAATGGAGTTCCCTGATGACATTCCTGTGAATTACCCTCTAACGGGGCTATGTAGTGGAGTTCCTTGGTGACTACCAGAGTAAAACTCTTCTATTTTATCAAAACATGGATCCTCTATCTAGAAATGGTGACCCCTCGACTATGTTTCATGGTGAAGAGATTTGGTTTGATGTAACTTTGGACTCTTAAGGAATAAGTATGATTTCCCACCCAGATTTTTTTCTGTTATGCATCCTAAAATCACGTGGGTGATTCAGTTCCTCCCAAAGCAAATAGTATCAAGGTGTGGTGATCGAGTTTCTTGGACTTGTGTGTTTAGGAAAGACATTTGGGATGATGGGTATTGTTGATGGACTTTTGGGACTATTGGCTACTCTTCTTCTTGGGATGAGCTATGAGAATGAGTTCCCCTTAATCTATCATTTTGGATTCTTTTACTATGCATTTATATTTATATTCTACCTTTTATATTCACACCTTGGATTTAGACACTCTTCTTCCACGATAGGTGAAGAAGCATGGGGTATGCCACGTGATTTCTGTGTTTATATTCTAATGGTTGAATGAGTTTACTCTCCTGATATAGGTGGTGAAGGCTCGACAGGTAGTTCACCTACCCATAGTGTTTATCCCCTTGTGCATGGATAAGATTACTTTCACTCTTTGTTGGGTTGATTTGTACACTTTCAATGTACCTTGTTCTATCTACATCTTTCCTCTTATATTGTATATCTTACTGCTCCCCCTTCCGCTTTTGGGGTGTCATACTGGGTATTCTTATACACACCCCTACATGGGATTTTCCTACACACATTGTGTCTTATGAAGATGATGAATAGATTGACCGTTACTATATAGGTGTTTAGGGATACTAGGTTCTTAGACCACATACAGTAGTCGTAGCTTGGGATTTAGGAGTGGGGATCTCTTTTAGCTGTTTACTTTCCAGTTTTCTGCCAAGTTGGGACACTTCTCTGGTTGGGCATGTATGTTTTCCCTTTTTATTTTTAGTTATACTAATTTACTTTTATATTATCTAGAGGTTCATGTATGTTTGGATTACTTTATAGCAGTGTTTCATATCTTATGCTTTACCTTTGTACTTTTTTGTTTTTTGTGGTTTTTGTGTGTGTATAGGTTCTTAGAAAAAATCCTCCCCAAGTTTTTTGTGCCTTCGATGCTTATCGCCACCCCTTGGCCTATAGAGGATGGCTTAGGGTAGTTGCGGATCAAGCACTAGCATGGGTCGGGTCATGATAATGTACTTTCTCAGGAGTGATACATGGAACACATCATGTAATTGAGATAGGTTAAGTGGAGGTTCTATTTTATTGGCCACCGCTCTAATGAGATCATGGATTTTAAAGAGGCCAATGTATATTGGACTAATATTTCCCTTTTTCCCAAATCTCATTACTTTATTCCAAGGAGATATATAGAGGAATTTCTTATCTCCAACCTCAAACTCAATGTCACATCGATGATTGTAATCATAGCTCTTCTATTGGATCTGAGCATCCTTGATATACTATAGAATATTATTAACCTTTTCCACCATTTCCTTGACTATTTCAAGACCCAACTATTTTCATTCACCTACTTCGTCCCAGCATGCAGGTGTTCTTCACCTCTTCCCATAAAGGGATTAATATGTATCTATTTGGATTCGTGAGTGGAGACTATTATTTTATGTTAACTCATCCATAAGAAGATGGTGTTCATATCCCCCTTTTAAGTCCATTGTACATGCTATCAACATTTCCTCGAATGTTGGGATAGTCTTCTCATATTGGACATTAGTTTGAGGGTGATAAGTCATGATGAAGTTCAACACAATATTTAGATCATGTTAGAGACACTTCTAGAATTTGGAGTTAATTTTTAGGTATCGATCAGATACAATCAATAGTGTTGTTCCATGCAACCTCATCACTTCTATAATGTATATCCTTACAAGTTTATTGAGTGAGAAGCGTTCTCCAATTATAATGAAGTGATAATACTATGTATGATGGTCAACCACAACCCATATAGAATTATTTAAACATAATGATTTTAGAAGACCAATGAAAACTTACATGGTTATGTTATCCCATTTCCATTTAGGTATGGTTAATGGTTTCATCATCCTATTTGATTTTTTCGTATTATCCTTCACTTTCTGACATACAAGATAGCTTGATGTAAATTCTATAATCTTCTTCTTCATTTTTTTCCCACTAATATTTCTCTTCTACATCTTTATGCATATTTTATCTTCCTAGATGGCTGGATATAGTCAAGCTATGCGTGTCATCCAACAGTTACTTCTTTAACTTATAATTTTATGGCATAAATAGTCTTGACCCAAATATTACAACTCCTTCATCATTAATTTTGAACATTAATGATTTACCATTTAACATAGCTTTCACCTAATTTTCAATTTCCACATCTTCTCTTTTATCATCATTTATCTTATCTAGAAGTGATGGTTGATCAATCCTTTTTTAAAAGGATTGATTTTGTTCCTTTATTATACTCATGATCGTCCATTTCAAGTCTAAGAAGATCATATCCTTCTCAATTCTCATCAATGATAAAATTGTTTGATCCTTTATACTTATAGCATCTGTCACTTTATTTTATTTCCTAGGATAGTAGTGTGTTGATAATTCATAGTCCTTAATCAGTTGTAACAATATTTTTTTTGCATATTTAGTTCTTTTTATGTGAATAAATACTTTATGATCTAATGATTCATATATATTTCACACTTCTCTCCAAGGAGATAATGACGCCATATTTTCAATAAAAATATAACTATAGCTAACTCTAGATCATGAATTGGGTATTTATGTTCATGAACTTTAAATTTCCTTTAGAAATAATCTATAACTTTGTCATTCAACATTAGTACGCAGCCCAATACCTTCTTTGAATCATCATTGTATACCATGAAAAGTTACCCACTTATTGGTATTGTAAGTACAAGAGTAGTGATAAGACTCTTTTCCAACTCCTTGAATCTCTCTTCACATTAATTATTCTAAACAAAATTGACTCCCTTCCATGTTAGTTTGGTTAAAAGGTTTGAAAATCAAGAGAAATTTCTCATAAATTGATGATAGTACCCAGATAATCCAAGGAAACTATGGATTTTTGTCACAATGATTGGTCTTATCCATACTTAAATAGCTTATGTATTTTAAGGGTCTATAGATATCCCATTACTTGTGATAATATAACCCAATAATGAGTCTTCTTTTAAAAAAAGCTCACATTTTTTGAACTTTTCATAAATCTTCTCCTTTCAAAATGTATTAACACAGTACTTAGATACTTCTCATGATCCTCCTTTATTTTGGAGTATATTAAAATATCATCTATAATGACTACCAAAAAATTCAACGTAATCTCTAAAGAATATTCATCAAGTCTATGAATATTTGTGGAGAATTAGTGAGTCTTAATTTCATTACTATAAACTCATAGTGCTCATACCTTTTATGTAAAGTGATTTGGGGATATCCTCCTTCACCCTTACTTGATAATACCCCAAATAAAGATCCACCTTGGAGAATTATTGGGCTCCATGTAACTGATCAAACAAGTCATAAATCCATGGAAAATGATAATTATTCTTTATCTTGATCTGGTTTATCTCAAGATATTCAATGCAAAGGAACATTGATATATCCTTCTTCTTGACGAAGAGGACCGGTGAACCCCATTATGAAGCCCTTGGGCATATGAACCCTTTATCTAAATTATTCTGTAGTTTTTTCTTTATATCATCAAGTTCCACAACATCCATTCTATATAGATTCTTGTATAATGGAAACTTCCTAGGTATAATCTCAATTGAAACTTCAACCTCTCGTCTAGGAGGAAGGCCGGGAGATTCTTCAAGAAACACATCATCATATTACCTTGCAAAGGGAATGTATTCAAAGTTGATATTTTGCTTAGACTAAATAATTTGTGATAGATATTCTTTCTCATAGGGAAAGAAAATTCATGCTTTAGAAATCTGTACTAAATAATATTGATCCTCCTATTTTCACTTGTATAGAATCAAGGTATGATTCGTGATACAGAGAGTGATTTCCACCTCATGACAATTTGTGTTAGTTATATATTATGAAAATCAATTCATATCTAGAATTGTATAAAATTCCACTAAAGGAAATATGACAAGGTTCACTGGGAGGTTCATCCCATAAATTTGGATATGGGAGGATTTATATACTTGGGATGAAATAATTTCCCAGTTTTCTATTTTCATCAATAGTACTTCATCCATGCTTTCTGGTGGTGTTTGAATAGTTCTGTTAAACTTTCATGATATGAAAGAATACGTAAAAAAATGGATGATAACCCTACCTTTAACATTTTTATTTTTGGTTCCAACCATTTAATTTATCCAAAATAGATTTAGGGATGATAATTTTCAAGCTATTAAAAACTTAAATGAGAATCTAATAACATGAAATTCTTAAATTATAAATGATGTGTGTTTCCTTAACTTATGAATTTCTAGGATTCAATCTATGTGATCCATGATATATTTCCTAACATATATTCTTATGGGAATTTGTGTTCCCTTTATAATTATTTTTAATGAGCTTGTGAATTTACCAAATCATATCCACCAGGAGTGTCAAACCAAGTGTGAAGCAAGGCCCATTTTCATACACTAGGTGATGATCATGTCTATCTCAATTTCCCTTTTTGGGATTATTATCCTTAGGTACATATGTGATAGAGTCACATCCACTTGTAGTATCCATAAATGGAGATAATTTATTGGAAACCACTTATATATACTTTAC
This sequence comes from Viscum album, assembly GCA_963277665.1. NCBI lineage: Eukaryota > Viridiplantae > Streptophyta > Magnoliopsida > Santalales > Viscaceae > Viscum > Viscum album. The sequence continues at coordinate 802,433,164 of OY728119.1, read as the reverse complement.
CAAAATTTAGGGATGTTTTCTTACGTTTAGTCTTATCGCAAAGGATTTTTCCAAAGTTTGTTAATCCTGGTCCTAGAAATAACTAAACCTCTCTCTGATACCAACTATGATAACCCTTGTTTTTATTACACATTAATTCCAGATTTATTACATAAAATTACACATAATACAACCCAAAACATAGCAAAGTTGGGTGGCTTTAGGAATTAGGTACATTATATAACAACTTAAAAAAGGGGTATATCAACATTATTGAAAACTTCATTAACATGCTTATATTATTCCAGCATTCTTAAAACTGCATGGGATAACCTAGGGGCATACATAAGAAAGGGGTAAAATATAAAGCCCATTAAGGGAATAAGAAAACAATAACAATAATAAGGTATTACATCTTATATAATAGGAATATCAATGGGACATAAAATGTGTGAGAATCATAAACATAAACAATAAGGAATGATATAGCATGATAATATAAAGGCAACATGGGAATGTAGAAACAACATTAAAAATGAAATCATAAACATAATTAAAGGTTAACCACAAAGAAATCATAACATAATGTGATTAATATAACCTCATGCACACCATACATGTCATCTCATGGGATTAAAATATTACCCAATGCATTGGAGTGCTATCTAAACGTACCCATCATAATCATATCATGTACATGCATCAGTGTTCTATATAGATCATATAACATAAGAACATATTTCATCACATTTAATCCAATTATAATAGATTTTGTATTATATACATGTAATTACCCAATAAAATAAGTATAAGTTCATAAATTTTAATGCCCTTGATAGGAAATGGGTATGGGTATTCACTACACAATTTTTTGGCATGAAAGATCATAGTGAAATTTTGGCATCATAATGGGGACACATAAATGTTCATGGGTGGGATTAATGAGAGTGAGAGGGTTATATCATCATTGATACATCATAAGGTAATTAAGGGGGATATTTTTGAATATATCCCAACATTATTAATAGGATATAAAAGGAAAAATATAATGAAGATTCTTGAATAAATAGGGGAAGGAGAGGATCCCTTTCCTTGAGTGGGTGATTCCAAAACCGTAGGAGGACATTTTTGAGAGATTTGGGGAACCTTTGGAGGTCTCTAGAGAGGTTAGGGAATATTAAGGATGTTCTCAACGGTTTTTTATCGAATATAAATTGGATCTTGTGTGGGTTTATATAGGAAAAGTGAGGGGAGTTCCTTATTATTTCTCAAACTTAGGTTTTGGACTCTATAAAAAAAAGTAATAAAAACCTAAAACCTAACCATGGTTTTTGCACATGGTTTCTTTCAAATATATTTTTTTCATTTTTTTATAATTCAAAGGTCTGAACTTATTAAAATATTACCCTTGGTGATGTGGAAGTGATCCTTGTTCTTAAAGAAATGATTTTAAAACCGTAAAATATAATATAGGTTTTGGAGGATTTATAAAGGATTTATAAAATTAATAAAATAATATAAAACACATTAATTTAAAGGGTAAAAATATATTTCATCATGGATACATTTTATATAATTTATTAAATCACTTTTGGGTAATTATGATTTCATAATACACATCATATATTTATACCGTATTTAATTTTTGCCTGAAAATTTTACTGTCTCAAAAAATCATGAAAAATTCACCATTGGATAATTTTGATGTTATGATTACAAAAATAATATTTATTTTATAAAAATAATTTTCTAAATATTTTAATTTTTAATTTTAAAAAATAATCAACAATAATTGAGAAATGATGAGTTTTTTGAGAATAATAGTTTTCAAACCCTTATAAAAATTACATTTGACATCATAATAATTACGTTATCATTTACATTTAATAATAATTATTTAATAATAATATTTTATTAAAATATTATTAATTTCAAAAATCTAGTATTTCATCCAAATAAATGTCTTAATTTAAATTACATATTACCCAAAAACACAATTTGTGTTTTATACTGTCAAAATAAAAATCATTTATAAAGTAACAACAATACGAAAGAAATATATTCATATTATATAATATATACATATTAATATTAATAAGTTATTAATAAAAAGTCCTTTATTAGATGAATAAAAATCCTAAGTAAGAGATGCATGAAGGTGATATTTTCATGGGGTGGTTTGGTGTACATGGTTTGAGTCATGATCTCAATGAGCTTTAAATTCTCCCATAAACAATTTTGATCATTATTTAGTTGTTGGATCTCAGCTTGGTCTTTGTCAAGGTAAAATATTAGTGATGATATCTCCCTCATAAACTCTTATAAATGAGATTCATAGGGTATTATCCTCCTGGTCAAGTCCATCACATACATTTTTGTGTCAAATGGATTTATCAAAACACTATATTTATAGTAATCATTTGATCATTATTCAAAATCTATATTATCAGTAGTTATGATGCATAATGGTCTTTTAAATATGATAAAATTTAATAAAACCAAAGAAGTGTGTGTGTTTTCTATAACCATAATACATAATAGTTCTTTTTAATTACATCATAAAGGGGATTTTATTTATAAAAGTTCTGGTCATTATAGAATCTATAGAATGTTTTGAGAAGAAGATATGGATAATAGTATTTTATTCAGGAGAAAGTTTTTCTCCAACTATTTTTTAAAATATTATGGAATTTTATTCCACCTATTAGTGGTGTATTTTAATGAATAAAATCTTATTTTTCAATAAAATACTATAAACACGTGGAATTCCATATTAGATATGGAAAAAAATTGTTTATTTGTGAGATATTACTACTAAAATTAAATAAATGTTATTTCCTAAAACACAAATTAGTTTGTGTTGAGTCTTAAAAAGATATTATGAAGGAAATATGATGTCTAAGAGGCTAGTGGTTGTATGTTTAGACTTAAAGAACCTAAAATTTAACAAATAAAATTTTGTTCCAATCTGATTTTGAGTGTTTTTCCCTAAATATCCTAAAGAGTTAGGGTATGTGACATTAATGAAAAAATGTAAATAGTTGCATTTATTTGTTGTGAGAGAGTGAATATTATTATTAACTAAAGGAATTTACTATTATAATACTATATTATTTCTTCACTTAATATACTAAATAAGTTTAGGATATGTGATGGTAAATAAAAATGTAACGAGTTACATTTAGTTACCATGAAAAGTTACCATCACTATTACCAAAAGGTTTATACCAACTAATACACAAAGTGTATCACTTGGCATACTAAAAAGTATAGGGTATAGTGTTAAATATAAATTTAATGAGTTACATTAGTTACCATAACAAAGTGGATATCCCTTTATCCTAAAAAAGTTTCAAATATGACGGTAAAATGATAAGATAAATAGTTACATTAATTACAAAATATTTTAAGGAAAAAGTTTGATGGAAAGGATTCCAAGGATGATGATTAAGTACACAGAAAGAGTTCTAAGTAGACAGTAGAAGATAACATTATAACATTTGATGTTATGATGATAAGGAGTTTGAATGTAATTTCAAAGAGTTGGGATTAAGGAATATGATTAATAAGTCCCACCATTATTCAAATTTAATTTATTCACAAATGTTACTCACTAAAAGGTTAGTGGGAGTATTTTATCATATGTTCAAATAGGTATGTGACAAGAATTACATATGGATGTATTGTTGAAACCCATTATAGCAATAAAAATATGAGAGTCATGTAGAATATCTTAAGATATTAGTCATTATTATTTTAAACATATAATGTAATTATAATAAAGTAAATATTTATTTATCATTCATTCATGTTTTTTGAAAATTTAATTTACTTGAATGGTCAAATGATTTATATCCCCTCACAGTATGAACTTGTATTTGTCACTAAAGGATGATCATCATGAAGTATAATATGTTTTGATAATATGTAAAGGTTAGATAGAATATATTATTATACCTATTACAAAGTGTTGTATATGAGATATGAAAAATATATTATTGAGGTAATAAGTAGAGACTTATTACTTTAAGTGAACTGTTAAAGTATATCTCATGGAATTGCATATGGTCATGGATATAATTAGGGGTGTATGATTATTATCAATCCTTCTTACTTGAGTTTTGAAATTACCTAGCATGAGAACATTAATACTTTAATACCCTAATAATACATTCAACGTATAAAATTTTCTAACATGGGGTGGATGGGTATGTTATTGAACATTTCATCAGTTGCAGTGAAACCATGATTCTTTTTTTTAAGTTGTTTGATAATAAAATACATATGGTCGTTGATTGAATTAGACTGAGGAAATGCATGACTGTGCTTATTGGTTTCAAATATGATGTGTTCAACTACTATTATAAGTTACATGTGATGTACTTATCAGTTAGATTAATTAATTATGATCTATGAATCAACTTGGTCAGTATTTTTTGGATAATCTAGAAATGATGGTATTATAATACTAGATTGGTCTATTTCATGTCTATTTATCACTCAATGTGATTGAAAATGGATTATATATGATATATATAATTTATATGATGCATCCTATGGTGGACCAACTTGTATAGAGATATGAGTATGTTTAATGGGGATCACACTAGAACCCTTAGTAGCTTTAGTAACACTTATTATTTTCTAGAGGCCTCTCTTTTATTTCATCAATGAAATTGAGATTTCATAGTTGTTTTCAATTCTTTTATGGCTCATAGGGTCACACAATTAGGTCCTTGGATAAGGATAAAATTTTGGACAAAATTGTTGTTCAAAATGAAGAGAGTTTAATGAAAAACTATATCCAAAAGATTTTGGATGGATTAAAAAATATTTTTAATGTTTTCCATAAATTCTATATTGTATTTTACTACAAGTGGTGGGGTTTGGATCTGCACTAAACTATATATGCATGATATGCATGTACACATGAAAATGATGTATGAAGTATATATATGATATTATATATACAGTGAGAATTTAATACATGAATATGATGTATGTATTTTCCATGAATACAATGAATGAATATAATATTTATATATGATACATATATTATTAATCTCTCTCCCTGAATGGTTTTCATTTAATGCTTGGTATTTATTCAGAACGTTTATCATAATATGAAACGTAAAGGAGGTTATGCATTTCTATAAAGAATGTATAGTATTTATTAATATATTGTAATGTATGAATAAAATATACAGTGATTAAGTATCATCCTTTATTTACCATATAAATCGCTATTATATTATGTCTATGGGTGTGAAATAATTTTGAATCCTCTTCTGAATTTCTCTTCTTCCTGAAGCATTGTTCATATCACCAGAGAAGGTGAAAACACCCATTTAGTTGCTTTGATATCCTCACTGTAAAATATTTGATCCATTATATGATGTATCACCTTAGATATAGGGTGATTTGATACATTTTTCTTCATGATCTGCCTCAATTATTCCCCTCCTAAAAGAAGAAAATAGCTCTTGCAACTATCAAATACCAGGTACATTCTTTTACAGTATTATTTCATATGATGATTTCTTGAAGATAGATATCCTATGTTTGGGATGTCTTATACAAAATATGATCATAATATTTTCATAATAAATCCATTAATATGATTTAATTATAAAATATTTTTAGCTATTTATTATAATTTTCTTATTAAATATTCTGTTATGGGTGATAACTTATTTATTTTTCATGAATGTTTTAGTTAGGTAGTATATATCCTTGTACATTGATCATAGTTCCATCATATATAGAATATTAATCATTTCATGAGTATCATATTTAGTTATTACATAAACTTTTATAACTATTCACATAAATTGGTGATGGAAAATTAATTACATCACTTTATGGAGATAGTAGTCTGTACATACGCATGAGGGATGTTTCCAATTTTTTGATGGTCAGAATGAAACAAATGTAAATAATAATTCACTTTTCCATAATCATTATTATATCATATATATCACATATATTCATTTAATTTATCATTTTTATCATCCACATAATGAAAATAAAAACTAAATCACATCGCTTCATGGAGGTGGTTGTAGAGACCCAAAGCTTATCGTACATGGACATTACATTACTTTTGTGGAATACTTAGTACATAACAAAAACACACACACAAGGATCGTAATAGTTTAGTGTCTTTGGAAACTCGGAACGTAATCTTCTAATCGTGGTGAAAGATCTTAAATATCTCCCATAAAGATCTTCCATTTTTTTTACCTAAAACCTTTCTTTATATCCTGGGGAAAAGAAAACATAAAAGGGTGAGCCCAAATGCTCAGTAAGGGTATACAAAAGAAAACTCAATCACATCATATTCATAAGAACATAACATTTTGGAAATCTTAACCTGCAAAAGAGAGCATAATTTCATAACAAGGGATAAATCATGGCAGTGAAATGTAATCACAATAATCATAACTTAAAACATGAAACATTGTGGCATTCACACATAATCATAGAGAATCATTTCTTGTTAGTCAAGACTCATTGCCAAGACTATATTAGTGGACAAAGTCCCTTTCTGAATCGAGTAACCCTCGTTTCAGTCCTGTTTCACTGAACCGGTATAACCTACCATTCCAGCCCTGTCTATCTTATGAGATATAAAATCATTACCCAATGCATTGGAGGGAGATATAGGTCCCACCCATCTTATAATGAATCCTTTCTTATGTGTGCCACATAATCATAAACCATACATCATAGCGTAACCCATGTAATAAAAATGGGATTCTTAAACAACATGACATCATTAAACCATTCATATAAGATAAAGGAATTCATAAACATAATTCCATCACAACATAGTCAAATCAATGTAAAAATATGGATAGAAACAGAACCCTTTATTATCTTAGATGGAAAATAATTTTGATAATACACTTGAATTGAATTTTTGAGGAAAATATCCTTTCTTCTTCAAAATCAATTTCTTTTCACAAAACATCATGCAATTTTAAAAGAAAGTGATTTTATTGAAAATAGTCATGAAATCTTTTAGAGGAAGCTTCATGAAAATAAGGCTTTATAAAACAGTAAAAATCCGTTCATGCCGTATAAGTTAAAAAAAACATTCTTTCGTACTTTTTTCGGAAAAGTCAAAAAGTACCTCGTACGAAAAACGAAAAAAGATTCCTTTCATATCTTTTACAAAAAACTCACCAAAGGGTAAAATTGGATTTAAACAATTGTAGGTGGATGGAAATAATATTACATATTGATGAAACATGGATGTGGATGATAAAATACACCCCAGTAAATACTTACGAATAAACAATCTCAGATAAAAATGAGATTGTGATATTTCCCTTACCTTAGGTCCGATTTGCTTTGTATGTGTCCGAAGCTCCTGTATAATGGTTTAAATAATGTTATTGACTTATTCCAGAATCATACATATTGATATTATATCATATATGGTCATATTCTTAGCTTCTTCTTAGTAATATTTCATTGTTACTTGTTACTTGGATCTTTATTGCCTTTTGTTCTTATGCGTGTTTTGCCGAATAAATTCTTATTCTTATTTTAAGGTTATAGATACCTTATATCCATAATGGTATTAGTGTAACATATATCATATTTATTCATTCAATTCATTTATATATTTACTATGTAATGATGATCATGTAGAATGAGTCGCATCACATCGTGGAGACGGTATTCCGTACGTACGCACGAGTGATGATATCATTCCTATGATCGTGGAATTGTATTGGAGTACATATATATTATTTCAGTATCAATATTACTTTATAATAATCATAAATAGTTACTCATCACACCATTATACCCATCCTTGTAAGGTGGTGGTGGAAAATAGATTACACCATGGCGTGGAGACGGTATTCCGTACGTACGCACGCGCGGTGATTTCATTTTTCCGTAGGATGGATAGAAGGTGAATTAGGGTTGTTTCATATTTATAATAACATATCAGTATGTATGTAATACTGATGTTATTACTTTATCGTGAAACAACTAAATAAGAAGAAGTTGAAGAAGAAAGAAATTGAAAAGATCGGTAACGGATATTACCTCTTCTTTGGAACGCTTCTTTGAATCCTCCACTTAGGGAACTAATATTGGTATTTGAAGAAGACCAGGAACTATAGGATTATTCTAGGGAAGTGGAGAGGAGAAAATGGCAGGGGTTGGCCGAGCTTGAGTGCTCAATTTGGTGTGAGGAGGAGGGGGAGGAGGTGCCCTTTTATAAGGGGGGAGAGGGGCACCTTTGGAATTCATAAAAATATTAATTTATAATAAATCTAACCCCACATAAAAACCTCCAAAAATGACTCATATTCTAATATTAGATAAGATAAGGTCGTAATATCATCAACCAGTAGAATTTAGACATGTTAGGAATTTATTTTAAACATTATCAACATGATTTATCCTTATTTAATCAATTTAATTTTATTTGTGGTAATAACATTCTAATTTTTAAATTATAACAAATAATTACTTATTTGTTGTGAATTTTCCATAATTGGATTCTCAATAACATTTTAGATCATATAAATTTAAATTTATAATTTTGAAATATTTTGTGATTTTTAATCAATTTTATAATATGTTTTTTTTATAAAATAACAATAGTGTCAATTTTGACACTATTCATTTATTTGAATTTAAATAAAATAAATACAGAAGATATGTTCGAACTAAAAGTTTTAATAGATTCATAAAATGTCATATGTATCTTAAAAATTATTGGAGCACATTAAATAGTTCATATAATATTTATTTTATTATTTTTGAAACCATTTATTTGGTTTATCTCTTAATAAAATAAATACTACAACATTTTTGTATAATTATTTAATATACTTATTTGTTGCATAAAAATTAAAAATAAAATCCTATGATGAAAATAAATCTATTACCTTTCACAATAATACTTTTACTCGAATTTATCATCTTAAAATCACAATATTTAAATTGTTATATTTATTAAATTATGAAGGTGACAACTTTGGCATCATTTAAAATAAAATAATATAAGTGTCATAATCGCTTTTATAAGGCTCCAAATGGTCAAATATTCGACCATTGGATGATTATGGTTTAAATTAACATGGCCAATAAGTTTTGGTTAGGTATTTGTGCATTTTATGGTCACTATTAGTTTAATAAAAACAATATTCTTGATTTTTCACTAGATAAACAATTTTTGCATCACTATTGTGTCATAATTAATGATAATTATTTAATCCCTAAAAATTATAAATAAATTTATATGATGTAGATAATTTCATTATCTTTCTGGAGACTATTCATGTTCGAAGTTCCATGAAGTTTATCACTAAATTAAAATTAATATACTTATAAGATTTAAGAGAGTGACATGTTGTCACTTTCTTTGGTTTTAATAATAATTAAGTTATTTTCATGGACAAATGTCCATTAAATGATTCTAATCCGACCCTTAGGTGATATGGGTCGACTTTTAGTCATCCAATAGGATTTTTACATTTGTTAGGGTAATTTTAAAATATTATATTTACCCTTAATTACCCGATTTACCTTTAACTATGGTAAATAAAATTTACCGAAGTTACTATTCATAATTCCCAAAAATAAAAAGTAGCTTATTAACATAATTTGGACCCACTGATTCCAAATATGGAATCCATTTGTCCAAATTCAATACACAAAAGATGCAGAAATTAAATTAAAATTAATCCCGTTGTCGAAAGAAAACGGGTTTTTCTTTAAAACATTGCAAAAGATTGAATTGATTTAACCTACGAATTCAAGGTAAAATCAATGCTAATGACATACATTATATTAAATGGAAAAAATATATTCTATTTATACTTTAAAACCAGTCAATATTATAATTTTACCACATAAGATATTACGATGAAAAAAGTTGTTTTTAATTAAAATATAGCGTGTTTTTACTATTCATTAAAATATGAATGTTATCGGAAAAATATCAAAACATTATATAATGTAAATTTTTATATCCTGATTCAAAAGAAGAATGTTATTTTGTCAAATTGAACATATAAACATGTCAAAAACTATATTTAAAGTGGGTGCGCCATCAAAAGGCGGTAAAACTGCATTTTTTGAAAAATACTTATTTTACCCAAAAAAATTATTTTGTTCTTATACCATGTTCTAGAAATGTGTAAGATGAATAATAATATTATAAAATTCAAAATTTAGTTAATACTATTCATAAAGGCTAGTTCATGACAATATTATAATAATATAACATTAATTATTAGAACCCGGTATTGCGTACAACCCACGCTATCGAGGAAGGTCGTGATTGCGTGTAATGCAAGCCAAGTCAGGGTTGCGTGTTGTGAAAGAATCCTTCATTGTTTCGTATAACAGAATCCAACCATATTTCATTTATATATTTAATATATATATATATATATATATACTCAATGTTGCGTATAATAACTATTATCAAAATTGTGTGTAACACGGTCCAAGAATAGTGTTGCGTACACTGCAAGCTAATACGGTGTTGCGTATAGCGCAGGTTAATCTTGGTGTAGAATACAACATAAGATATTAATGAAATTAAAATAATATTTTTCATAAAATCCTGGGGTGTTACATTCTACCCCCCTTAAAATGAATTTCGCCCTCGAAATTCGTCGGGGTTATAAATGGTTTACTATTTGAAAGTTTCTTTGATAGAAACCCACATCGTAAAAAGGAATACCAAAACTTATCTTTAAAAACAAAAGTATGAAACGTAACGGTTACCCAAATAAACTAATCACTGGGTTTCCACATAGGTGAAAATATGGATATGGAAGAGAAATCTGACCATCATGTTCTGATGGAGAGTGGTAGAGAACAAGGCTATGGAAAAGCTAGCCATCACAAAGCCATAAATTTGTGATGATCTAAGGTACCATCTGATTCATCAGATATAAGAGCACTAAGACAACATTTTTGGTTTTCAAGATCATTTCCCTAAAGTTGATGAAATTGGAATTAGAAGAAATACTTTCATGATTTTGGTATAATCTCACCGTTTGTCGTTCTTTTGACAATTTCCACTTCATCTCTTAAAGAAATGAAGTTGAATTTATCATTCGTGATGTGTTAGCAGATCATGTGATAGAATTATGGGTCATTCCATCTGTCTCAAACAAAAGGTTAGAAAAGTTATCAAAAAATACAGAAGTCCATCTATAGTGATATTAATCATATATGGTTCCTGAAATGAACTTATACTTCACATATCATACTGTTTAATATAATAAAACTAGTTTCTACTAAACAGGAACTTCCTGTAGGCCAGTGGTAGGCGATAAAGGTCAGTCGCACTTCGGTTGTGGGTTCGATTCCCACAGCCTTGTCCGACGCGATGGGCTGTCGCCCGTTCTGCAGGTTGTCCGTTTTCTAAAACTACATTACTATAACATCACATATATAATATCAAAAAAAAAGGTTCTATACTTAAACAATACTAACTTATGGTTAACATAATCCATTACAATCATTAGGCTTATCTAAAATACTTCGGTCCAAGCTCATAGTATAAAGAAAATGATTACTTGAAATGTCGCCAACCAAGCATGTGAATACCATCATTTATCCCCCATATATCTTGTTGGTCACATTCCAATCATGTGAATACCTTAATGATGTATTCTCTTAAAAAAAAGAATACCCATTAAACCTTATTGAAAACATGAATGCTGTCAAAAGTTAACTCTTTCCACATACCAAAATCCAAAAATTCTATATACTCAATCCATGATATAACCTTCTCCTTATATCAGTCATGAGCTCATGAATACTATCAAACATTTAATTTTCTCCTTATCCCTACATTATGCGCATATCATCTACATTCCAAAAATATCTGAATAATCTTCCATGGATACTGGTTACATTAATCATACACTTTCAAAACTCAAGGAAAGACAATAGTGTAATAATCCTTAGATGTCTCGTTATTCCAACATTACACATGATAAACATGTAATCATTCCACTACATTCTTAAACCATTGTCCACGATTAAACAATTCTTCCATCTCACATATCATTTGTAGTCTCTTCATCATCATCAACATAAATACTTCCCATACGACCATACTGATTCTCTTCATGAGACTTTCCCTTAGGGCATTGGTTTGCATAATTCCCGTACATTCCACATTTAAAACATTTAACCATTTTTGATATCGTAGAAATACCATTATCCTCATCCCTGGTGTTAACTGAACCTTTTCCTTTGCACTTACTGGCTTTGTGTCCTTCTTTTCCACACCCAAAGCATCTTCCAGTTCCTTTGAAACATTCTCCTTGATGCCTCTTCCCACATGATTTACATAGGGGAAATTAAACTTTCTTTCCTCTATGATCATCATGAAACTCCATCTTTCTCTTATTAGCCGAGTCAGGAAACTTACCAAATTTTACTTTATTGATCATATTATGAGATTTCTGATTCGGCATAATAACGATGTTTGGACTTCCAAATCCCATTTCATTATGAAGAATATCATTCCTTTGTCCATCATATCCTCCATTATCGTGAATCATCTTGTTTCCATCCATTTTCTAAAACCCAAAAAAGAATAGTGTGGGAGGCAAAAATCATGCTAGGGAAAACAACATAATAAAGGGGGAGTACCCTCAACATCTAAAATCTTATGTTAAATTCTATGATCATTACCGTAGTTCTAGGATTGTATCCTATACGTATACTTATCCTTAGGGACATCCCTAGACATACCTTATAAATATCTCTAGGGATCTCACTAAAGTTCTCGCATCCTAGTTTCCAAAGGTTGACTAAACCTTTCCTCTGATACCAACTGTAGAGAACCAAAGATTATCGTACATGGACATTACATTACTTTTTCGGAATACTTAGTACATAACAAAAACACACACACAGGGATCGTAATAGTTTAGTGTCTTTGGAAACTCGGAACGTAATCTTCTAATCGTGGTGAAAGATCTTCAATATCTCCCATAAAGATCTTCCATTTTTTTTACCTAAAACCTTTCTTTATATCCTGGGGAAAAGAAAACATAAAAGGGTGAGCTCAAATGCTCAGTAAGGGTATACAAAAGAAAACTCAATCACATCATATTTATAAGAACATAACATTTTGGAAATCTTAACCTGCAAAAGAGAGCATAATTTCATAACATGGGATAAATCATGGCAGTGAAATGTAATCACAATAATCATAACTTAAAACATGAAACTTTGTGGCATTCACACATAATCATATAGAATCATTTCTTGTTAGTCAAGACTCATTGCCAAGACTATCTTAGTGGACAAAGTCTCTTTCTGAATCGAGTAACCCTCGTTTCAGTCCTGTTTCACTGAACCGGTATAACCTACCATTCCAGCCATGTCTATCTCATGAGATATAAAATCTTTACCCAATGCATTGGAGGGAGATATAGGTCCCACCCATCTTATAATTAATCCTTTCTTATGTGTGCCACATAATCATAAACCATACATCATAGCGTAACCCATGTAATAAAAATGGGATTCTTAAACAACATGACATCATAAAACCATTCATAGAAGATAAAGGAATTCATAAACATAATTCCATCACAACATAGTCAAATCAATGTAAAAATATGGATAGAAACAGAACCCTTTATTATCTTAGATGGAAAATAATTTTGATAATACACTTGAATTGAATTCTTGAGGAAAATATCCTTTCTTCTTCAAAATCAATTTTTTTCACAAAACATCATGCAATTTTAAAAGAAAGAGATTTTATTGAAAATAGTCATGAAATATTTTAGAGGAAGCTTCATGAAAATAAGGCTTTATAAAACAGTAAAAATCCGTTCGTGCCGTATAAGTTTAAAAAAACATTCTTTCGAACTTTTGTCGGAAAAGTCAAAAAGTACCTCGTACGAAAAACGAAAAAAGATTCCTTTCATATATTTTACTAAAAACTCACCAAAGGGTAAAATTGGATTTAAAAAATTGTAGGTGGATGGAAATAATATTACATATTGATGAAACATGGATGTGGATGATAAAATACACCCCAGTAAATACTTACGAATAAACAATCTCGGATAAAAATGAGATTGTGATATTTCCCTTACCTTAGGTCCGATTTGCTTTGTATGTGTCTGAAGCTCCTGTATAATGGTTTAAATAATGTTATTGAATTATTCCAGAATCATAAATATTGATATGATATCATATATGGTCATATTCTTAGCTTCTTGTTAGTAATATTTCATTGTTACTTGTTACTTGGGTCTTTATTGCCTTTTGTTCTTATGCGTGTTTTGCCGAATAAATTCTTATTCTTCTTTTAAGGTTATAGATACCTTATATCCATAATGGTATTAGTGTAACATATATCATATTTATTCATTCAATTCATTTATATAATTACTATGTAATGATGATCATGTAGAATGAGTCGCATCACATCGTGGAGACGGTATTCCGTACGTACGCACGAGTGATGATATCGTTCCTATGATCGTGGGATTGTATTGGAGTACATATATATTATTTCAGTATCAATATTAATTTATAATAATCATAAATAGTTACTCATCACACCATTATACCCATCCTTGTAAGGTGGTGGTGGAAAATAGATTACACCACGGCGTGGAGACGGTATTCTGTACGTACGCACGCGCGGTGATTTCATTTTTCCGTAGGATGGATAGAAGGTGAATTAGGGTTGTTTCATATTTATAATAACATATCAGTATGTATGTAATACTTATGTTATTACTTTATCATGAAACAACTAAATAAGAAGAAGTTGAAGAAGAATGAAATTGAAAAGATCGGTAACGGATATTACCTCTTCTTTGGAACGCTTCTTTGAATCCTCCACTTAGGGAACTAATATTGGTCTTTGAAGAAGACCAGGAACTATAGGATTATTCTAGGGAAGTGGATAGGAAAAAATGGCAGGGGTTGGCAGAGCTTTAGTGCTCAATTTGGTGTGAGGAGGAGGGGGAGGAGGTGCCCTTTTATAAGGGAGGAGAGGGGCACCTTTGGAATTCTTAAAAATATTAATTTATAATAAATCTAACCCCACATAAAAACCTCCAAAAATGACTCATAATCGAATATTAGATAAGATAAGGTTGTAATATCATCAACCAATAGAATTTATACATGTTAGGAATTTATTTTAAACATTATCAACATGATTTATCCTTATTTAATCAATTTAATTTTATTTGTGGTAATAACATTCTGATTTTTAAATTAGAACAAATAATTATTTATTTTTTGTGAATTGACTATAATTGGATTCTTAATAACATTTTAGATCATATAAATTTAAATTTATAATTTTTAAATATTTTGTGATTTTTAATCAATTTTATAATACTTTTTTTTTATAAAATAACAATAGTGTCAATTTTGACACTATTCATTTATTTGAATTTAAATAAAATAAATACAGAAGATATGTTCGAACTAAAAGTTTTAATAGATTAATAAAATGTCATATGTATCTTAAAAATTATTGAGGCACATTAAATAGTTCATATAATATTTATTTTATTATTTTCGAAACCATTTATTTGGTTTATCTATTAATAAAATAAATACTACAACATTTTTGTATAATTATTTAATATACTTATTTGTTGCATAAAAATTAAAAATAAAATCCTATGATGAAAATAAATCTATTAACTTTCACAATAATACTTTTACTCGAATTTATCATCTTAAAATCACAATATTTAAATTGTTATATTTATTAAATTATAAAGGTGACAACTTTGGCATCATTTAAAATAAAATAATATAAGTGTCATAATCGCTTTTATAAGGCTCCAAATGGTCAAATATTCGACCATTGGATGATTATGGTTAAAATTAACATGGCCACTAAGTTTTGGTTAGGTATTTGTGCATTTTATGGTCACTATTAGTTTAATAAAAACAATATTCTTGATTTTTCACTAGATAAACAATTTCTGCATCACTATTGTGTCATAATTAATGATAATTATTTAATCCCTAAAAATTATAAATAAATTTATATGATGTAGATAATTTCATTAGATTTATTGATACTATTCATGTTCGAAGTTTCATGAAGTTTATCACTAAATTAAAATTAATATACTTATAAGATTTAAGAGAGTGACATGTTGTCACTTTCTTTGGTTTTAATAATAATTAAGTTATTTTCATGGACAAATGTCCATTAAATGATTCTAATCCGACCCTTAGGTGATATGGGTCGACTTTTAGTCATCCAATAGGATTTTTACATTTGTTAGGGTAATTTTAAAATATTATATTTACCCTTAATTACCCGATTTACCTTTAACTATGGTAAATAAAATTTACCGTAGTTACTATTCATAATTCCCAAAAATAAAAAGTAGATTATTAACATAATTTGGACCCACTAATTCCAAATATGGAATCCATTTTTCCAAATTCAATACACAAAATTCGCAGAAATTAAATTAAAATTAATCCTGTTGTCGAAAGAAAACGAGTTTTTCTTTAAAACATTGCAAAAGATTGAATTGATTTAACCTACGAATTCAAGGTAAAATCAATGCTAATGACATACATTATATTAAATGGTAAAAATATATTCTATTTATACTTTAAAACCATTCAATATTATAATTTAACCACGTAAGATATTACGATGAAAAAAGTTGTTTTTAATTAAAATATAGCGTGTTTTTACTATTCATTAAAATATGAAAGTTATCGGAAAAATATCAAAACATTATCTAATGTAAATTTTTATATCCTGATTCAAAAGAAGAATATTATTTTGTCAAATTGAACATATAAACATGTCAAAAACTATATTTAAAGTGGGTGCGCCATCAAAAGGCGGTAAAACTGCATTTTTTGAAAAATACTTATTTTACCCGAAAAATTTATTTTGTTCTTATACCATGTTCTAGAAATGTGTAAGATGAATAATAATGTTATAAAATTCAAAATTCAGTTAATACTATTCATAACGGCTAGTTCATGACAATATTATAATAA
Source organism: Viscum album (assembly GCA_963277665.1). Classification (NCBI taxonomy): domain Eukaryota; kingdom Viridiplantae; phylum Streptophyta; class Magnoliopsida; order Santalales; family Viscaceae; genus Viscum; species Viscum album. The sequence goes on along the minus strand of OY728119.1, from coordinate 802,416,160 downwards.
TATAACATTAATTATTAGAACCCGGTATTGTGTACAACCCACGCTATCGAGGAAGGTCGTGATTGCGTGTAATGCAAGACAAGTCAGGGTTGCGTGTTGTGAAAGAATCCTTCGTTGTTTCGTATAACAGAATCCAACCATATTTCATTTATACATTTAATATATATATATATATACTCAATGTTGCGTAGAATAACTATTATCAAAATTGTGTGTAACACGGTCCAAGAATAGTGTTGCGTACACTGCAAGATAATACGGTGTTGCGTATAGCGCAGGGTAATCTTGGTGTAGAATACAACATAAGACATTAATGAAATTAAAATAATATTTTTCATAAAATCTCGGGGTGTTACAGTGGTTGTTCACACGTACGCACAAGCGATTTAATCACTTTTCAATGGATGGAAAGGTAAGAAGGTAGATAAGATATTATAATTACATAAGTTTAATTTTATAATAAATATCATATATGAAAAATAAATCCATCATAATAACCATCCATGAATTATGGTTATGGAGAATGAATTGCTTCACTACTTGGAGTTGGTAGTCCACACGTAAGCACGAGCGATTCTTTTCATTTCCCATATAATGGAAATGATGTGGAAAATGGTTAATAAATCATCATAATAACAATTAAATATATTTATGATTCCAAATTAATTATTTTAGAGTGAATAAAAATTATTTAGAGTGTGTATAAGAAGAATTAAATTAAAAGAGGTTAGGTAGACGATTACATATTCATCGGTAGATCTTCTTTGGATTACACCTTAAGTATTAGAAGGATCATATTTGGAAAGAAAGAAAGATTGAGGTGTAGCGCCCCACCCCAAGTACCACTAAACTGAGCCTTGAGATGGTGGGCCACAAGACTTCAAGAGCATCTCTCCAAACACGAGAGGCTACCAACTAGCAGCGAGGGCCTTGCGTAAGTCCATGGGGAGACTATTCCCACATAGGATAAGGCATAACATAGTAGAAAAACAATATATGTAACAATTAGTGGAAGTATAGAGAAAAAATCAAATAGTAGAAGAAGTGGCTAAATGACCCAAAGTAATAAACAGTAATTGTGGAATCTGAATAGTCATAACAGATACCATGATTATCTCAATGTATGATGCCAAAATTAAATAAAAGTGCAGGGGTATGGGGTACAAGAATAGACTTCATGCTAACAAAACTACCAAATTACCAAATAGAAACTGTAACATAGCATCTTGAGAAAGACTTAGTCCTATTCTCCCAAGATCCATCCAAAATAGAAAAGCAATCAAGCATCAGAAGTGGCATGATTCCCTGAATCCATACCTGTGAACATAAAGTCTACTCAGGTACCAAATGGTGCCCGAACAAGGTGTGAGATATAAACTCAGTAGGTCATCACCCACAGTGTCTAGACCTTTCCAATTTATGCTTAGAAAAATATCAGTGTTTCAGATATATAATAAATACAAGAATCCTAAATAAATAAAATAATAAAATAATTGTAACTTGGTCTGGGTTCACAAGAGGACAGTCATCCCATACCACATGCTTCAGCCTAAGAAGGTAGTCTAAATGAGATACTTGGTAAAATATATATATATATATATATATATATATATATATATATATAATGGTCTAAGTAACATGATATACCAAAGAAGAGGGAATACCCCCAATCTTGTGCTTAGGCTTGGGGTCTAATCCATTTATCAAAACCAGGCACACTATAGGAATAAGAGAAGTATCACAAAGTATAAGGAAAATCTATACAATATCAATAAAAACATTTCATGTATTTATATTAAAACTAAAAAATTTAGAGGTGGAGTCTAAACCCATATCCATGGTATCTCTACAGTACATCCAATCTATTATATCCAATTTCATGATATCGTCCAATGCAATCCTTTCGAAAGTCCATGTATCGCTCATGGGTGGTAACTATGAGTTCATACTGGGTATTGCACGTAAGGGACCAAGTATCAACTGAGGATTGGTGTATTCATTTTTTCAATTGGTCCATCCTTGGTTTCCCATTAGGGAATCGGTGTCACCCATTATTATAGTAAAAATCTTGGAGAAATCCCTTCCCTAGAAAGCCTAAAACATCGCTTTCCTGTTGTGTTGTGTTGAAACCTATCGAGTACAGAGAGTCCAACTGTGGGTTCTTAATATAGGAACCACATTATCTCCCCAAATCAAGTTTACTTTAAAACAAAAAGAGAGTAATATATATATATATCACAAAGCAACATACATTATTTCATCCATCTACTTAATCATTTAATCCAACGATTACTAATTATTCAAGCCCAACAATCATGGCTAATAATATTAACACAACATTAAATAGAATTGGAACTTGTCAATGAAAGTAGAGGCAAAATCATTTAATAATGGTAAATCATGATAGGAATTATATCAATAATTATTAGGACAAAATTCAAGGAAAACCAAATTCATGGATTGTGATTAATCCTAAAAAATTTCTTTAATTTAAAAATTGAACCCAAATTATTACACATGCACACGTAATTAATAATTTAAGGACTCAAGGCCATAGGTAAAATAGGAAACTTATGTCGACGCACCCAAATGGGTTTCTAACAACATGGAAACAACATAAGAATGGTTTTATCCTTAAAAAAGGTTACAAAGATAAAGTCAAACAATTTAATTAAATTGATATTCATTATTAGGGATTTGCTGGTAGGAACCGACAAGTGGAACAATGGTGATAATTTTATAAAGCAATGAAATGATGGGAAAGAATAAATACACCCTACCTCATAGTCGTAGTGTATCCCACACCCCTTAGAAACCTTTAATTTAACCTAAAAGAAAAGAAATCATAGAATTTAAGAAAACCCCCAATTTCAAGAAACAAATTATACAACAGATCACAGGGCGGAGAGTGGATGAAACTCAAAAAATATTTTTTTGGAAAATTATCCTTACCAAGAGGTTCACAATTCTTCTAACGATGTTGAAAATGGAGAAGAGACGGAGGTACAATGACCTTCCAAAGAAGCGATGGGGGTGGTGAAGCACATGGAGAGGAGGGGGCATGATTCACATAGGAGAGGAGAGGGAGATAAGAGAGGGAAAAAATAAAGAAAAAAAAATAAATAAGGAAAAGGAAAAAGGAAAAAAAGAAAAGGAAAAGAAAGAAAAAGGAAAAAAAATTATATTAAATTAAAAAATAAATTAAAAAAATTAAAAGAGAAAATAGATTATAATAATAATAATGGGTTAAACCCGTTTTAATTATTTTTCACTTTACTCATAAATAGTTTTTATTTTATTATTTATTTTTATTACTTTTCCATTTAGTTTTATTTCTTTAAATTTATTTTTATTCAATTTAATTATTTTAATTACTTTTAACCTGAAACGTTATACCAGGGCACAGTGTATTATTTTTCATAATCCTATGCAACTATAAAAAAATAGATGCTCAGGAATTGCAATAAACCATGAGGTAGTGTTACCCGAGTAACTTTAAGGGATTAGACTTAAAATTAAAAATTAAATGGTTTTTAGCTTGTTTAAATTTGGGATGTTACAAACTCCTCTCCTTAAGACAACTCATCCTTGAGTTTCCTTTTCTATGGTAGGGGAACGTCACCAGAGAAAATTTTTGTCCACTAGGTACACATATCAGTCTCCGACTCCCAGGTCTCATCCTGAATGCGTTCGTGTTGGAATAGAACTCAGACCAGTGCAACATACCTACCATGGAGAAAATTCTTACTAAGATCAACAATACAAATCAGATGCTTTTCAAAGGATGCATCCACTTAAAGCTCAATATTGTTAGGAATAAATGAATGAGACAGGTTTTGACAATGCGGTTGAAGTTGAGAGACATGGAACACATCATTCATAGAATGTTACCTCTGATGCAATAGAAACTGATAGGCCATCAGCCCAAATATATCTACTATCACAAATGGCCCAACATATCTCGATGATGACTTTACATGTCTCCTGATTTTCATATAACCCAACCTCTGTGAAACACACAGAATGATCCAATGTCCCACCTCAAACTCTAGGGGTCTATAATGATGAGCAGTATAAATATTCTATCTAGACTGAGCTATATCCATATATTTATAAATTAGTTGGGCATGCTAAGAAGTCTCCTGAATGAGATGAGGACCCAAAAGATCTTCCTTTCTTTCTTTGATCCATCATAGAGGAAAATGGAATAGTCCACCATAGAGAGACTCATATGAAGACATTTGAATTTTTGATTGGAATCTGTTATTATAGGAAAACACAAATAGAGGGATTTTTTTCTCTTAAAACATCCAAAATCAAGGATACAGTCCCGTAACATATCCTCTAACACATGAATGGTTTCCTTGGACTACCCATCGGTTTGGGCGTGATATGAACTACTCAAAAGCACTTTTGAACCCAGTTCCTTCTACAACCCTTGCTAGAATCACGATGTGAAATGTACATATCAGTCTAACACAATAGAATGGGGCACACCATGAAGTCAAACTATATCTCAAATATAAATCATCCCTAACTCATCAATAAAGAAGGTCTATCTGATAGGTAGGAAGTGCGAGACATTATTCAAACTATCAATGACCACACATACTACATCGCTTCCTTGAAAATATATCATCGAGCCTGTAATAAAATCCATGGTGACATCATTCAATTTCCACTTAGGAATGGAAAGTGGTTGTAGGATCCCAGTAGGTCGTTGGTTCTATTCCTTCACCTGCTAACAGTTTGAGAACTGGGTAATGAAACCCGCTTTTTTCTTCTTCATACTGATCCACCAGTACTGAAGATTCATATCTCTATATATCTTGGTAAGTCTGGGATGAGCTGCCAAATAGAGGCTTGATATTCCCTTATTATATCTTCTCGAATATTATAAGGGACCCATACATGGCCATAGTATAGCAGATTTTCACTGCTACCAATAATCGAACCAGGGGGAGGGTTCTCTCTTGTGATGTTTTCCCTCAAAACTAGCTCCTCTAGATCAGATAACTATCGCATGTAGACCCACTCTTGAAGATAGGATGTCACTGCAAGAGATTCTAGAAGTAGTTATCTACATTTTTCCTAAACCTCCAGATACATCTCAGAAAAAAAATCATCATCATCCGCTCACTATTGGCTACCCGGATAGCATGTGTTTGTGCCTTGCATCTCAAAGTGTCAGCCACATCATTACCCTTTTTAGGGGTATAAGAAAGCTCAAATTTGAACAACTGTAGGTATTCGAACCATATGTGCTGCCTAAAATTTAAGTCCTGTTGTGATGAGATATATTTAAATCTTTTATGATCCATGTAAACAATAAACCTTTATCCCAAAAAGTAGTATCTCCAACAACATAAAGCATGAACCACAGGTACCAATTTGAGATTGTGTGTAGGATAGTTCCTCTTGTGAGGCCTCATTTGGTGGTATATATACACCACAAATTAATCACCCTCCATCAAGACTTCACTCAGTCTGAATCCTAAAGCATCATAGTAAATAGTATAGCTTCTACCTAGATCATGCAGAATCAAGATCGAAGCTGTCATGTGTCTTCCCTTTAACTCTTGAAAAATATTCTTGTAAATTTATGACCAGATGAACTGCACACCCTTCTTAGTCAGGGTCATAAGTGGCACTACTAAGCAGGAGAAATTTTGGATGAATCATATGTAATAGACAGCCAACCCTATGAAGATGTGTCTTTCAAACACATTATTGGGATTTTCCCAAGAAACTATTACACTCACTTTTTTGGGGGCAACTCATATGCCTGCCTCATATATGATATGGCCCAAGAAGTGAAACATATAGATCCAGAAGTGGAATTTACTGAGATTCATGTATATCTAATTCTCTCTCATTATACTTATCATTATTTCAAGATGGTTTTCATGGTCATGTCTAGAGCGTGAATACATCAATATTTCCTCTACAAAGACTACCAGAAAGGAAACAAGGTTTGGGTGGAAAAACTGATTCATCAGATGCATGAAAACTTTTTTCATGTTCGTCAGACCGAATGGCATAACCAAGAACTCATACAAGTAGAACCTGCTTCAAAAATGTGTGCATGGTATATTTGATTTTCACACATGCTCCTGATGATATCCTGGCCTCAGATCGGTCTTGGAGAAAATAGCTACTCCTCTGCTCTGGTTGAAGAGGTCATCTATGTGAGGTGGAGGATATCAATTCTTTACTATAATCTGGTTGAGTCAACGGTAATCCACGCACAATCTAAGGGTAGCGTCCGAATTCTTGGAAAAAAGGACTGTTGAACCCCACTGTAATGTTCTAGGTCTGATAAAACCCTTCACCTCAATATCTTCAAGCTACTTCTTGAGTTTATGTAGCTTTGTTTGTTAAATCCTATAAGGAGGAATGGATACTGGTGTCGCACATAGCACTAGCTCGATAGTGAACTCAAATTCCCTCATAAGAGGTAATTCAAAATATCTTCAGGGAATATGTCCCTAAAACGATCCACAATGGGAGGGAATTCTACTGAGTATAGTCCCTAATCACTCATAAAGAGACTTTCCATCGGAGTTGTCACTCTTCCCATACTATAATTCTTAGGTTCGTCTCAATCTTCCTGGATATCCCATTATCCATTTTATATATATCTGATTCCCTTGGGTGTTGTTAAAGACACTTGATGGTGATAGAAATCCACTTGGGCATGATAAAGAATGAGCCAGTCCATACTGAGAATGACATCAATGTTAGTGAAGTCAAGGAAAAAGAAATTCTAGAAGAAATGATACCCACCTATATCAAGGGGGAACTCCTAGAACTAGAATATTCCCTCTATTCTAACTCCCAAAGAAGTGTCGAGACACATAACTCTAGATAATTAATCGATGGAAAGATCCAAACTCACAATTGTTTTAGAATATATGATAGAGTGTGAAGCACCAGTATCAACAAAGGAAGAAACTAAAGTATAGGCTACAAGGATAGTAACTCTAATATTAGAGGGGTTTAGAATCTTCTCCACTAATTCTAGATGCGCTGCATACATATGTTATGATCCTCAGTACTAAAGTTACACGTGACTAGACTAAGAAGATCCACTCTGTCGATGCTTGTGTTCTGGAACTTGATTGCCTCGGCCACGACCTCTACTGCCTCGACCTTATTGGCTAGTGGAAAACATACTCCCAGCCTTACATGGAGTCATAGATCCCATACCTAATGGAGGTCCTGGCATGGATCCTCTTCCACTGGATGCTGAAGGAAAAAAATATCATAAACATTAAAGGTGACCCATCTTTCCACAAGATCGGCACTCCATCAGGTTCCTCGTGTATTGGGTCTTCTTATGGCTGATCCTACCACACTTATGACATATGATGGTGCTATTAGTACTTATCATTTGGCTAGAATTACCCCCACATGATCCCTTGAAATGATGCTTCTTACTTCCTGAATAACCATTTCCCTGCTTCAGAACTAAACCACCCTAGCTTAAAGGATCATCTTCTATAAGATTTCATTCTATAATTCGGGAATGATTCATGGTCTTTATAACAACTAACAAAAGAAATATGTTCACCTGCAAATGGATAAGATATCTCAATCCTTCCTCAAAGAATCTCGCGATCATATGGGCATCACCCATCAGAGATTGAAGAAAACACTGGAGCTCAGTAAAATTAGTATAATATTATAACACTATCATAGATCTCTGATGAAGATGTAAGAACTCTTTGGCACAATATTCTTTCAGGGTCTATGGTAAGAAGTGATCATAGAAATCTATTTGGAAGTATTCCTAGACCATGTATTATGGTTTCTCGTCCTAAGAAATGACATCCCACTAATGCTTGGCAAAGTCATGAAGCAGAAAGATGTAATGTTTTACCCTTCACTTTGGAAGTGTCTCAATATGGTCAAAGATGGATTTCATGTCTTCTACCCATGACTCTACAGCACTGGGACCACCATCCTATGATAAAGTGTGAGGATACTACCAAAGAAAGTCATGTTTAAGCTCTACCATATTCGGGGAAGGTCTGGGAACACTCTAAACATGTTGTATGAACTTGAGAAGATTATTCGTGAACAGGGAGTCAGCACCCAAAGGAAGATTAGGAGGAGGATCCACAGGAGGAACTACAGGTGGTTCTACAAGAATCACTACAGGTGGTTCTGGGCCCACCGACTCTGAAATTTTTGTGTCGCTAATCCCCTAGAATACGACATGAATATATCGCAGCAGCATTGTTCTTCAATTTCCAAATGCACACCTTAGACGAGATTCTCTTTCAAAATAGTTAAACAAGTAAAAGAGCAGTAAGGAAAATAAAATAAAAAATATAGTGGGTACATGGCCTGACTTTGAGTTTTACACAATAGATAGTCTGCTCTGAGATCCATGTCTAGATAGAAAGAGAATAGGTCTTAGAAGTAACACTAAGAAACATACACACTTTATATTTATAACTAACAAATAATGTGATATATTAAAACTAAACACAATATCACCCATATGAAAATAGGTAGATTCATGCTAAAAGTAGATATGGAATGGAAATATGCTTTTCATTTTAATCCCTATGGTTCCTAATATGATGCATATAAATCCAATTCCCTCATGACATCAGGATACAAGAGTAAAAATCATCATATCAATAATAAAAATAATCATAATGGCATAAAGAAAGTGTGTCACCCAAAAGTGAAGGCATATCAATAATTAATGGCGTAATCAATAACTAAAATCCCAACCCAGAAAATTTGGGCTTCCCCTATACATGGGTTAGATATGTCCAAGAACAGGGTAAATTCCAAATTCCTATGTCCTATTCTCCTATCTGGCCCAAATAGTAAGAAAAAATAAAAAAAATACCTCTAATACCACTTTGTAGAATCCCACCTCGAGTACCACTGAACCGGGCCCTGAGATGGTAGGTCACAAGACCTCAAGCACGTCTTCCCAAACACCAGAGGATTCCGACTAGTAGAGACAGAATTGGTTCTGTATGTGGTGAGACTATTCCCTCATAGTATAAGGTATAACACATCGGAAAAACAATATATGTAACAAGTAGTGGAATCATAGAGAAAAATAAGACATCAGCAGAAGTGGATAAATAATCCAACCAAATAAAAAATAACTGCGGAAGCCTAATAATCATAATAGATACCATGATGATGTCATTTTATGATTCCAAATGTTAATACAGGGCTATGGGGTACAAGCATAGACTGTATGCTAAAAAAACTACCAAAAGACCAAATAGAAACCGTGACATAGAATCTCAATCAAGGATTGGTCCTCTCCCCCAAGCTTCATCCTAAATAACAAAGCAATCAAGCACTGGAAGTGGAATGCTTCTCTAAATCCATACCTGTGAATGTAAAGTCTACTCAGGTACCAAATGGAACCCGAGAAAGGGGTGAGATATAATCTCAGTAGGCCGGAACCCACAGTGTCTAGACCTTTCAATTTCATGTTTTAGAAAAATAGCAATGCTCCATATATATAATAAATACAAGAAACTTAAATAAATAAATAATAATCATAACTTTGTCTAGGTTCTCAAGAAGAAACCCATCCCATACCACCTACTTCGGTCTAAGCTGGAATTTTTAATGAGATACCTGGTAATAAGAATATATATATATATATATATATATATATATATATATATAGCAAGGACTAAGTAAAATGATAGAGTACGGAGAGTCTAATTGTGGGTTCTTAATACAAGACCCACTTTCTCTCCCTGGCCCGAGTTTATTTTCAATCAACAAGAGATGAATATATATATATATATATATCACACATCATCATTCATGATTTCATCTATCAAATTAACCATTTAATACGGAATTTACTAAATATTCAATCCCAACAGTCACAACTAATAATATTAACATAATATTAAACAGAACTGGAACTTAACAATGAAAGTGGAGGTAGTGACATTTAATAATGGTAAAGTACAAAAAGACTTATATAAGAAATTATTTATGCAACAACTTCTAGTAAAACCAAATTCATGGTTTATGATTCATCCCAAATAATTTTTCAATTTAAAAATTGAACCCAAATTATTGAATAGGCACACGTAATTAATAATTTAAATACTCAAGTTCGTAGTTAAAATAGGCCAATTATGTCGATGCACCAAAAGGGGAGTCCAATGACATAGAAACAACCTAATAAGGGGGCTCTCCTTAGACAAAGGTTATAAGGATCAAGGCAAAAAATTTAATTAAATTAATATTCATTATTAGGGATTCATTGGTAGGCACCGACAAGCGCTACAATGGTGAGAATCGAAAAAAACAACAAAACAAAGTGAAAGAATAAATATGCCCTACCTCGTAGTGATAGTATAACCCAAGCCTCGCAGAAACCTTTTATTTGACCAAAAATGGAAGAAATCATAGTATTTAAGAAAAACCCCAATTTTGAGTAAAAACCTTCCACATGCGATCACACAGCAGAGAGTGGATCAAACTCAAAGATTCATTGTGTAGAAGATTAGCCTTACCAATAGGTTTATAGTGATTCCAACGACGTTGAAAATAGATAAGAGATAGAGGTACAATGGGATTTCGAAGTGGTGATGGGGGTGGAACGCCACTTAGAGAGGAGGGGGCACAACGCAGGGAGGAGATGAGAGGGAGAAAAGAAATAAAAAATAAAGAAAAGAAAGGAAATAAGGGGGAGGAAAAAAAGTAAAAGAAATAAAAATAAAAATAAAATAAAATAAAATAGTAAATAAATAAATAAAAGGGAAAGTAAAAAAATAAATAAAAATAATAAAAATGGGTTAAACCTATTTTAATTATATTTCACTTTACTCCTAACCACTTTTTATTTTATTAATTATTTTTATTACTTTTCATTTTCTTTTGATTTTTTTAAAATTTATTTTTATTAATTTTAATCCTTTTAATTACTTTTATCCCAAAATGTTGCGCTAGAGCATGGTGTATTATTTTTCAGAATTCCATGAAACCATAAAAAATGACAACTAATGCTCGGGACCTGCAACAGACCGCATGGGCACTCGCCCTAGGTCACATTAAGGAATTGGACTTAAAATTAAAATTTTAATGGTTTGTATCATGGTTAATGCCAAGATGTTACACTAGAAAATGAAGAATAAATATATAAAGGTATTATAGTATGGATTGGTTGATATATAAGGTTGAAAGTTTGTGAATAATGAAGAATATCAGGTTCCCTTTTACAAGTGAGAAAGGACACACTCAGAATTTCATAAAATACTAAATAATATATATATATCATAATTAATTCAAATAACACCAAGGCACCTTAATTTTAATATTTGAAGTTATAGGTTTGAAATAAACTCAAAAAAAGTTGAATTTGGGAAAGTGTTGGACATATTTTAATCCATATCTTCTAGTTAAACCACTTTAAACCCATTTTAACCTTATTCATGATGACTTGAATTTTTACCATGATAACATTATTATATGACCCAAATTAAAAGGGTACTTCTAAAGAATTTAGACATGATGATTCCAAATCTGGAATCCATTTTATCATATTTAATTTCTCTAGGTTATAGAATTTACTTTTAACATAATAACACAAAGCACATGAAAAATAGTTTTTAGGAAAAAATACTCGATTTAAGAGTAAAAATCATTTCACCTTGAAATATATTAATAAAATGGTTTCCATGAATTTGTTTAGTTAAATAAAAAATGTGGAACGTATTTATAGGTTTTTAGTAATTAAAAACTGAATGGAATCTTTCAACCCTGCCATTAAATTCAAAGACCTGAAAATTGTTTTTAATTTGAATAAAATATATCTTATCATCAGAAAAGTCATGTGTGGGTTCCTAAAATAAAAATAATGTTTTAAAATACATTATTTAACTACATAAACATATATTTGGTTGAAAAACAATCATAAAATAGGATATATTCTTGTTTTAGAGTGATTTTAAGGTTTTACCCCATAGTTTTAACCCAGTTTTACCTCTTTTACCAAAGTGACCAATCTTCGCCATATTTACTATTCATAATGACCAAAAATTAAGTTGAACATATTAAATTATATTAATTATGAAGATTAAAATTATGGAATACATTTTAAAATTCACAATTTCTAAAAGTTTGGGAAATTAATTTTAAAAAAAGTATATAAAATGCAATGAAAATCATTTTTATAAAAAAAAATTAAGCATAAAAATGGATTATTCTTATTTTATGACTAGAAAAAAAAACTTAAAATGAATGTAAAATAATTTGATTAATTATATTTTATATAAATGTATTTAACTGAATTAATCAATAGTTATGTATTTATTTAATTAAGATAAAAGCATACTATACACATAAAAACAGTTTTTAGATAAATGTGTTTTTATGCCTAAAAATGAACTTATACCAAAATAAATTATAATGTTGATTGAAATTTTATTAATTAAATTATTTATAACTAAAGGTTACTTATGATAATTTAAGATCAAACTCAATTAATTATGGTACTTTTTCAATGAAAATAATTACAGTTTTACAAAAATTAGTATTTTTCACTATTCACTGTAAAATCAATGTTTTCAGAAAAATACAAAAAATATACCCTAAGATATTTTTGATATGATGATTTAAAAAATTATATCATTTTAATAAAATAAAATTTCTAAAATTTGTATAAATTAATTATAATATTTTCTCAAAAAAACCATTTTTGAAGAAAATATAATTTTAAAGCATAAAACTATTTTACTGAAAATTGAGGAATTATTTATCAATGAATTTATATTATATAAAAACATTATACATATTTTCATAATGTGATTATTTATATTCATACATCCTATTTTTAATGACTAGGTTATAACGGTCACATTTATATAATAATATTTGTACCGTGATTCGTTTAAACTCAATATTGCATGTAAAGAAAGATATCAAAGAAATAAAATTTATTTAAAGAGAAATGTATTCTAAAATATCAAGGTGTTATAATTTCTATAAAAATTTTGCATACAAGGAAGTAGGGTAGACTGGGAAATGATCGCAGTTAAGTTAATTCTCACTAATTCATACAACCAAGGGTGAAATGTAAATCGATTGAAGAGCCTTCCATTATATAGTTAATTCAGATAAGGGTAATATCATTGATGTATAAAATAAAATTATAAGTGGAGTGATGACCCTATACCAATTAATTCTTATAAACTTTATTTTAACCACTTGATCTCATTACATGTAAAATTTGAAGTTATTGACCTAAAATACTCAAGTGAAACTTTAAGTATTCAAAGTGAACTTGTACCCATGGAAGGTAATCCCAATATAACATTGAATGATCTTTGTGCCCCTCAATTTAAGAATCAAAATAACCATATTTAAATTCCTTCTTTATAAAATTATTTTTAATATAAAAATGATATAATTAAATTATTTCCCAAATTTTATATTCTTGTAGGGGAAGATCCAAATAAACAAATCAAGGAGTTTGCATTTTTTTTCTCCACATTGAATAAATGAGTAGTATATGAGAAACATGTAAAGTGGAGGGAATTGACTTTATCACTTGAAAGAGTTTTTAAAGAATGGTTGTACAGTCTATAACCCAGATAAGTACATGATTGGGATGAACTATAGACATTCTTCCTACAAAGATTCATCCCTACCTTCAAAAGAACAACCACTAATAAAGTTATTTATTCCATAAGATAGGCATCAAGAGAGACACTATGAGTATTAGGATTAGTTTAAGAAGCTATGTGAAATTTTTTCACATCAAACCACTATGGAGAGTGATTTATTTATTTTATTCTATGAATTAATACTTTATAGTGATAGGAACCTAATGGATTCATATTTAGGAGGATATTTACTAGATAAATAGATAGAAGAGGCTAAGGGGCTCATTAAGAAGATAACCTAAATATAAAATAATTGTTATAAGAGGTATAAGTACTCGAGGTTTACATAAGGTAATATCATCTAACTCATCTTGATTGATATAATTAAAACTTGAGTAATAGACCAATAATTTTATAAAAATAGTCCTAAAACAATCCAGTGAACAATAATCACTAATGAAGTTATGTTTTTTTATTCATCTACCAACCATTATATTAATATGTGTGTGGAGGTGTAGGGTTTGGAAAGTTTTGCAGAAACAAACCGGAATAAGTAGTTTCAGTGGTAAAATTAAGGATGGAGAGAGACTTCCCAGGTCTAATATGGATTTAGAAACTAACAAAATTAAGTTGGGCTATACTATTTAAATCAGTTCCAATAAAATCCACAATTCCATCACCAATTCTAGAAACCACCACCCTTTCAACATTTAGACAAGCATAACCATTCAGCTTACCCACCACCACCATTCTAGAAAAATATATCTTTTAAGAAACTATAAACTAGATAATAATTCCTATTAAAAACAATAAGGAATTGTATTTTAGGAGTTGAGGAATGAATGGAATTATTTAAGAAACAAACTCAACAATATAGTGTAAATATTGTCCAAAAACACAAGAAAACTTATCTCCCAGTCAGTTCCAAATCTAAAATGGAATAAAAGCATGATTTCTTGGAATGGTGTAGCATGATCCATTGGATGAAGTTGGACCAACTACTAGAAGTGTTGATTCAATAAGGTTTTTCTTATGAATTTTCCACTCCTTAAAACTTGGGAGGGTTTGTTGAGTCATTAAGATTTCATTATGACTTTACCATTCCTTCTTGTTTCAAAAATCACAACACCTAATCTCAAGGAAAATCTCATTTTTTCATTTGTTTTACTTCTATAAGGAAAAATTTCCTTCCCCAAAGAAATTTATCCTTACCATTTTTTTATTGTTCATATCATAATTTTCCTATGTTTAAAATCCGGTCTATAACCAAAACCTCATAATCCTATAAATACCTAGATATGAAGAATTCTATTTTAGGATCTGAATTACGATTACAATTTCTAGTTACGAACTCTTCTGAGTTTTGACTCTGAATTATGATTACTAATTCTGGTTATGAACTCTTCTGAGTTTTGACTCCGAATTATGATTACGAATTCTGGTTACAAACTCTTCTATGTTCTGACTCCAAATTCTGAATACGAATTCTGGTTACAAACTATTCTGAGTTCTGACTCCGAGTTCTTTGAATATAGACTCCAAATTATTATTATTTCTGACTCCAAATTCTCATGAACTCTGACTTCGAACATTGTAAGTTCTAGTTCCGAATTCTTGTGAATCTATATTCCAAATTTCCTTGAAATTCAGACTCCAGATTTCTATAGATTTCAGGTTTCGAATTCTTTAAAAAATAGAATCTGGATATCCTTGTATTATAGACTCCGAATTTATTTTTGGTTAGACTCCGAACTTTCATTTTCTTACATTCCGAATATTAAATTTTAGTTGTGTAATAATATTTTTTTCTTACACTTGTTTTTGTTATAAAACGATGTCATGCTTTCAGTTACTAACTAATCGTTGTTTGAGTGATATGTGTATAGGTCCCTCCGAAATTCAAGGAAATATATGATCGTTGGAGGAGGGAGCTGACCGTTGGTGTTGTGCCTATAAATAGGAGCTCATTTAAAAGAGCTCACAACAAGTTTATCAATCTAGAGATTACATGCTGCTGAAGTGATTTCTAGAGAGAGAGGCTTTATTGCTTTGTGCGTACAGAAATTCTTATTCAGATTTTCTTTGTGTGACTCCAATTGTTGCTATGTACAATTGAGGGCTTCTGGGGATAGGAAGACAGAGGTGCCGACTACCTTGAAGTTGAGGTATTTCTTGCTGAGGAAGACAGAGGTGCCAACTACTTTGAATTTGAGGGCTTGCAGGGATAGCAAGATAGAGTCTGGTCTTCATATCGAGGGCTTACCCTGGTGTGGGTAATAAAGACTTTCATGAAAGTATAAATCAAGGGATATTTATCCAAGGTTGTTGGATACCCTTCTCTTCGGTTTAAAAGATTTACTACGTGTTACTTGTTTTGTTACAATTTTTCCACTACATATTTGATTTTTTGAGGAAAGTATAACTATATTATACTTCCTTATACTTGTATACTCTGATTTAGTAATATTCTATACTCTTTAAGGTAGAATCTTTATCTTTTTAAACTTTCATTAAGTTTTATTTTCCGAAACCATCTTTCCGGATTCACTTTCTCAAAATCATATTTCATGAATCAAGCAAGTTTTTAGAACTTAGAGGTTTTGTGAATTACATTGTTTAACCTAGTTAAACATAACCAACATTAAATGCTCCAAAGTAATTTTTTAAAGTATACAATTCATCCCCACTCTTGTATTTCAAGAATCATTAGATACTGTTGGTCGGAGTGGATACTCAAGAGGGGGGGTGAATTGAGTTCCAATTAAAATTTATGTTAAAAATATTTTCTAGTTAAAAATCCCCCGATTTATAAAATAAGTTAAACTGTAGTGAATTTATATAGATTGTAAATGTTCACTTAGCTTCTCAAAGATTTATTAGATCTCAGTTAGTTTAACCACAAGATCAAACTAACTTTTGTAACTAATCTACTGATTTACAATAAGTGTAAACACTTGTTAATTTAACTATCAAACTAGCTTCAAAATAATTTTGTATTTTAAAGTAATGGAAGCGGAATAAATATGATATATGTTGTATACATTAAACTTAAATAAAATATGAATAGTAGATATAACAAGAGGTTTAGTCTCAAGTCGAGACTTAATCCTCTCAAATATATATATAAATTTGATCCACACCCTGGATCGGGGTTAACAATAGTTTTACAAAAACTATCCAGGTCCAAGACCTCTACCACTGTTATTCGTCGGAAACAAAACAACAGCAAAATAGCTGTTGAGGTCACACGCGACCTCTACCACTATCTCAGTGGGAAATAAAAGATGTATGTGTTTGAGTGAGGATTTACAGATCCTCCAGTTAAAGTTCAGGAGACAGTGTGTGAGTAAAAATATAGCAGATGACACACACTGCTCGAAAATTAAATAATGAATCATAGAGTAGAGATGTAGAGTTCAGAAATGGTTTTAGTGATTGTCAATGTATCTCTGGACTCGTTGGATTAAGCAGGAATGCTTCAGAGTCCTTCTCTAGTTTTTCTGTTGAAAAACAGAGTGTCATAGTTCATCTTCTGTTCTACAGTCTCTTGATTCGTCGTGTTTTCTTCAGAAATGTAGGATTGCATGTATGGAACTTATTTGAGAATCGTGCAATGTGTTATTCACAGTTGTGCTCCATATTGTTCTTCTGTTCAGTACAGAGCTTGAATGTATTGTAGTATATGTTTCAAGACGTGTCAAGCGCGCGCGTTCTCTAATACAGCTCAATGTTCTTTATATTCCACGAGTTCTGGCAGTAGGAATGATTCCCTTCTCATAGGAATGAGATACGGTTTCCTGTCAAGACAACAACTAACATTAAATAACATTAATTGCATTAAAAACAAAAAATATGACCGTTAGCATTATTTAAAATAATATTGAAAAAAGATTAAGAAATGGTGTCACAATGATCATGCAAATGGTGTCTGGTCACAATGTCTAGTCACAGTGAGTCCTTCACGGTGTCTGTGACATGGTGTCTGGTCATGGTGTCTGGTCATGGTCAGTCCTTCACGGTGTCTGTGTCATAGTGTCTGGTCACGGTGTTTGGTCACGGTGAGTCCTTCACGGTGTCTGTGTCACGGTGTCTGGTCACGGTGTCTGGTCATGGTGAGTCCTTCACGGTGTCTATGTCACGGTGCCTGGTCACGGTGTCTGGGTCACGGTCAGTCCATACCTAGACGAATATCTGTATTTGGACTAAGACAGTGATATGTAGAATATGGGTTAACGTTAATCATTAGAGATAATATATAATAGAATTGTGATCATGCATAAGACTTTTAGAGAGTAATTAACATCAATAAGATTTGTTATTATAAAAACATGATGTGCACATATTGTTGAGTTTGAAGAGAATTAACAATATGTGCACTGAAGATCAAGATTAATTAACAGTAATGAGATTTGTGATCATTAAAACATGATTAACACATGAGGAGTCCAACAATCTCCCCCTTTTTGATGATCACAAATCATATATAGGCAGAATATAAAAGAAATGTAATATTAAAGATACTAGCATAGCAAAAACATTATAGAACAGATACTTGTAGTTTTTCTCCCCCATTTATACTATTATAGAACTGATACCTGTAGGTTTTTCTCCCCCTTTTGGGAGTATCAAAAAGTAGAGAAAAGGAAATGAAACTCGGCAGTTGTCATTAAACAAAGGATTCATAATACAAAGTATAGGATAAGTACAAACTGTAAACAAGAAATGGCATCCCATAAAAAAGAAAAACAGTTCGTAAACTCTTTAAGGATCCATTTTTGTCTTGCCTTTATCAGCAGCAGTAGTGGGTGCTGAAGTAGAAGAAGGCATAGAAGAGGTAGACAATGAGGGTAAGGGTAGACCTTCAAAAACAGATAGAGCCAAAGTAGGAGCAGTAGAAGATCTAGGCTTAGGTTGGTCAAGAATGACTAGCCGGATCTGAGAAAGGGCTTGGCTAACTGACATGGTAGTTGATGCTAAGGCAGAAATTCTAGGTCTAAGGGGTGCAGCAGCTGGAGAAACTATAGCAGTACTCTGCACATGAAGATACGGCTTCAAAATATTGAAGAAATCAGTAATGATTTCACCACCATACTGCATAGCCTTTTCAAAATCATCCTTATTCTCCAAAAATCTGTCGAACAATCTGGTGAACTCTGAAAGTTTCTGAACTTGAGCTTTAAAAGCTTGAGTCACCGGAGGGATTCTCAGATTTTCCACAAGATATCTAAAGTGATTTTTCATGTCACTTTTAGAGAAAATTCGGGAAAGATACAAATCTATTTTCTTGGATATATCTTGTTGAGCATCATTGGCTATCTTTGAATGGATCCTAACCAAGTCCAATGCTCTATCACTGTTCTTAATCACTTCTGATAAAGAAGATAGATCCAAGCCACTGAAGGCATTCTGTAATTCTTCCTTAATTATGGATCTCATCAGAGAATCATCCAAAGCAGGTGTGGAGGTCTGACCAGAAGCAGGTGAAGCCTTGACAACTTCGGTTAGAACTTTGAGCTGTTTCAGAACTTTTTGCAGACATCCAGTGTATTCATTTGTAAGCTTATTCAAAGTTTCCACAAGCTCTATCATGCGTTCCAGCATCTTCGTGTGCCTTTTTCCAATATTTTCATCAAACGATAGTAGGTAAGGATGAACTTGAGACACAATCTCCCTAGAAAGGAGGGAATCAGAAGACTCAGGTGAAACAGCAGCAGGTCAGGGGCAGAAACAGGAGCAGGCACTGATCTCACAAGTAGCTCATTCTGCAGACTTGCGACCATACTTTTCAGATTTGAAACATCAGCACTCATCAGCTTATTCTCTACTCAAACTTCTTGAATTTCTCAGATCATCCTTGGTTGAATATGAAAGATAATATTATCCAAGAGAATTAATGCATCTTCTTGACTTAATTAAGTCACTGGGCGAGGTTGATTGGAGACAATTTTCTCAAAACCAGCTAACAAAGTCTTGCCAAAAACATTCAGATCATATTTGGTTACAAAGGAATGAAGCTCAGGTAAGGATGCAGGTAAAGGTAGAGGTTTAGATTCTGGTTGAGGATCAGAGTCATCTTCAGACCCAAATTCTGATTCAGATTGATGTTGGGGCTCTGGTTCTGGTTCTGAATGAGCTAACGACTTCAGTTGAAACAGAGAAGAAAGATCCATTCCAGTTGCATTCACTTGCTGTGACTCATTCACATCATAAAAGCGTGGGAAATCATACCGAGAGTGTACAATGAAAGTGACAGATGGTTGAGAAGCTTCACCAGATCCAGCTTCCATAATATCAAGATTTCGAGTTTCCTCCCCCTCAACTTGTGCTTCCCTTTCAGATTCTTGAGGTTCAGGAACATGGACAAGATCCACAGGATCATCCTTAATCTCTTCAGCAAACTCTTGCCTTGCCAGCTGAAAGGCAATTTCCATTCTTTCTTCAGCAGTTGGAATAATCTCAGGAACTGATTGTTCCACTAGATAAGCTTCTAGACTTGCTTCTTTCTCAACAGAAAGAGTCTCTTCAACAAAAACTTCCTCAAAGGTTTCTTGTAGTTCTGAACCAGGAAAAACTAATTTCCTTGCAACATTGGGATGAGTTTCTTCCTCATGAAGAACAATATAAGGATCCTCATTCCTTTATTTTTCAACAACAGCTTCCTCTCCTTGAGGTATTTCAGAAGGGATAACACCCCTTTCCTCTTCAACAGGAACTGTTTCCATTGGAGGTATTACCGATTCTTCTCTAGATGGAACATCATCTATTGCTTCTTCTTGATCTTCTTCTTCTGAGTACTCAGCCACTTCATATGGTTCCAAACCAAGATCAGCTAGGTTCTTAGGACTTCTTGAATAGTCAATAGGATTAAACTTTTTATACAGTTGATCACTATCCTCAACCCATTGCTTTTTCCGGGGATTCCAGCTAATCTTCATCCTTTTGATGATAGGCACGGATAGGCAGAAATCAAAGTCCTCTAATTTTTCTTCATTCGGTCCAACCATTCCTTTTGAGACTAACATGGATGAAACCATCCTTGAATAAAACAGGGAGGTGGATTTGGAAGTTACTTTGATCAGCTCACAGATATGGTTGATAACATACTTACACAGATTGACCTTTTGGCCATTTTTCAACAGGTGAATCATGAACACATCCTGATACTTCATCACAGCAAAATCTCCTTTTCTTGGACTAACCAAATTCTGAAAAAACTTGAACAAAAGTCTTGTATCCCTATCCAGTTCAGCAGTTATGGCCCTTTGCTTGGTTCCATTTCCAGTTATATTTTCCAAAGCGATTTCTAGGTCAAAGATGTCAGTTGTTGGAGGAGGGTCTCTCTGGTAATCTTCACACACTCCTTCATGTGAAATTCTTAGGCATGCATCCCACAACATTGAAGAGAAATAGCACTTCTGATCATCGATCCAGCTAGTCACTAAAAAGATTTCTCCATACTCAAAAGAGAACTTCACATAAAGATAGTATTGAGATACAAGCCTAGGGTAAATTGGTCTATTCTATCCATTGAACCATTCAAGCCATCCTTTTTCTTTTAAAACTTTTAAAACTAACGATCTTCTAGACAACAACCATTCAAGGAAAACCTCTTTTTCAGGTACAACGGTACGGCTTACCAGGTTTGGGTTTAGAGGTCCTTCGGGAGCTATCCTCGGTATCCTCCTTTTTTTCTAAGAGTGGCGCTTCTCGGACGAGGTTGACGATGGAAGCTTCATCCTTGGCATTCACTAAAGGTTCGGGCGAGAGGGAAGAGAAGGTTCAGGAGAGAATTCGGGTAAGGATTCGAATGAAACCCTTACGTTTTATCATTTGGTAATGTCAAACGTCATAAAAACACAAACGCGGGAAATAAAATAGCGGTGAAATAAAAATTACCGCAATACAGGTAAAAATAAAATAAAATAAAAATTATCTTACTTCTCACGGTGAGACAGAAAACTAGCCATCACGGTGAGATAGTTTATAGTTATCACGGTGAAACAGTGAGCAGTTTATATAGTCACGGTGAGACAGTGAGTTGTCAGACTGTGAGCATAAAACAGTAACTTAGAAACAGTAAGTATAAAATTGTAAAGTAAAGTACATTAATGTTTTAAACATTAAGATCAGTAAGATAATCATTTATGATTAATCATACCAAGATCATGTATGATATAGTCTAATATTTCATAATTTAATGGTTTAGTGAATATATCAGCAAGCTGATATTCAGTACCAATGAATTCCAAAGTGATATCACCTTTTTGATAATGATCCCTCAAAAAGTAATGTCTTACATCAATATGTTTTGTCCTAGAATGAGAAACAAGATTATTAGAAATATTAATAGCACTTGTGTTGTCACAATTTATTGAGACATGTATGAATTGATATCCATTGTCTAGTAATGTGTTTTTCATCCAAAAAATTTGTGTACAGCAACTTCCAGCAGCTATGTATTCAGCTTCTTCAGTTGAAAATGCAACAGAATTTTGTTTCTTACTACACCATGATACTAGTGACTTGCCTAAAAGATGACATGTTTCAGAGGTGCTTTTTCTATCTAGCTTACATCCAACAAATTCAGCATCAGAATAACTAACTAGTCCAAATGATTGTCCTTTGGGATAGAACAGTCCTAAATTGGGAGTATGCTTGAGGTATTTGAAAATTATCTTTACAACATTTAAATGTGACTCTTTAGGGTTTGCTTGAAAATGAGCACACATACACACACTAAACATAATATCAGTACGACTAGCAGTCAGGTAGAGTAGACTTCCAATCATTCCTCTATAAGTGGTTTGATCAACAGATTTACCATTTTCATCAAGATCCATCTTACAGGTGGTACTCATGGGCGTGTCACTACTTTTTGTGCTATCCAATCCAAAACGTTTTAAAAGATCTCTAGTATATTTACTTTGAGTTAAAATAATTCCATCATCATTTTGAAAAATTTTAAAACCAAGAATGAATTTAATTTCACCCATTAAACTCATTTCAAATTCATTTTGCATCATTTTTGAAAAATCAGTACATAAAGAATTTTTAGAAGATCCAAAGATAATATCATCAACATAAATTTGTACTACTAAAACATCCTTAGAGATTAGTTTTATAAAAAGAGTAGGATCAGCTATTCCTTTTGTAAAAACTTTAGAAATTAGAAAAGTACTTAATCTATCATACCAAGATCTTGGAGCTAACTTTAAACCATATAAAGCTTTTGATAGTTTGAAAATATGATTTGGAAAATGAGGGTTTGAAAAACCAGGTGGTTGTTCAACAAAAACATCCTCAGCAATATATCCATTTAAGAATGCACTCTTGAAATCCATTTGATATAGTTTGAAATTTAGATGTGCAGCATAAGCAAGTAAAATCCTAATAGCTTCTAATATGGCTACTGGAGAAAAAGCCTCCTCATAGTCAATACCTTCTTCTTGACTATAGCCTTGTGCAACTAGTCTATCTTTATTTCTAACTATGTTTCCGGATTCATCTACTTTATTTCTAAACACCCATTTTGCGCCTATTGTGAAAGTGTCCTTAGGTCTTTCAACAAGATTCCAAACATTATTTATTTCAAACTGATTGAGTTCTTCTTGCATAGAATTTACCCAAAATTCATCATTAATAGCATCATCAATGTTTTTAGGTTCAAGTTGTGACAAGAAGGCTTGATGTTCAACCTGATTTCAAAGAGAAGCTCTAGTCTGTGTCCCTTTATCATGATTTCCTACAACAGCATCTAAAGGATGATTCTTCAGAATTCTAGTTGATCTAGTAAAGGTAGGGCTAAAAATGTCAGGTTCATCAACAGGTTGGGAATCAACAGAAGTAGGTTCTGGAAAATTTCCAGAACCGGGCGTTTTAACTATAGGTCCACTGTCTTTATCATTAAGGTTCAAAATAGAGAGATCATCTTCAAGATTTTCAAGAGAGGTTTTAGGCTCATGTGGATCAGTTTCATCAAACTTGATGTGAACAGATTCTTCCACACACTTGGATCTCTTATTGAAAACTCTATAGGCTTTACTAGAGATAGAATAACCTAGGAAAATTCCTTCATCACTCTTGGATGCAAACTTGTCAAGATTATCTTTGGTATTAAGAATATAGACTTTGCAGCCAAAAACTCTGAAGTAGTTAACCTTAGGTTTCCTATGGTTCCACAACTCATAAGGGGTCCTCTTAAGAACAGGTCTGATTAAGACTCTATTGATAATATAACAAGCTGTATTTACAGCTTCAGCCCAAAAATAAATAGGCAGGTCATACTCATTAAGAATAGTTCTAGCAATTACTTTCAGGGTTCTATTCCTTCATTCTACTACACCATTTTGTTGAGGTGTCCTAGGGGCAGAGAAATTGTGACTATAGCCATTGTGTGAGAAGTAAGATTCAAATTAATGATTTTCAAACTCATGGCCATGATCACTTCATAGAGTTTTAATCTTATGTCCACTATGTTTTTCTACAGATTTGGAGTATTTAACAAAGAAAGAACAAGCTTCACTTTTGTGAGCTAGAAAATATACCCAAGTATATCTATAAAAGTCATATACAAAACATATACAAAGTTCTTCCCATTTAATCTAGAAACTCTAGATGGTCCAAAAAAATCCATGTGAACCAACTCGAGAGGTTGAGAAGTTGATACTTCTTTCTTTGGTTTGAAAGAGATTTTGTGTTGCTTTCCCTTTTGACAAGGATTGCAAACTTTGTCATTTGGAAACTCAAGTTTGGGTAGGTCTCTAACTAAGTTCTTCCTAGTAAGTTTTCTAAGTGAGTGTATATTGCAGTGTCCTAATCTTCTGTGCCAAAGCCAAGAATCTTTATGAAAGGCATTCAAACAAGTAATATTCTGCTTAGCTAAAGAATTTAAATCAACAGCATAAACATGTTCATTTCACAGGGCAGAAAATACAAAATCATTTTTAGAATTAAAAACATTGCAAGAATCATTTTCAAATTTAACATTAAAACCATCATCACATAACTGAGAAATACTTAACAGATTATATCTATGTCCATCAATAAATAAAACATTAGAAATTAATATTGAGTCAGTGTTACCAATCTGGCCTAAGCCGATGATTTTCCCTTTAGAATTATCACCAAAGGTGACAAAGCCTCCATCAATCCTGACTAATATTTTAAAGCATGAGAAGTCTCCAGACATATGTCTTGAACATCCAATGTCCAAGTACCAGGTCTTTCTATAGGATCTCTTTAATAAGGTTTCCTACAAAATAGAATTAGATAGGAAATGATTTTGGTACCCATATCTTCTTGGGTCCAGACAGGTTAGCAATCAAAGCTTTTGTTACCCAAATTTGTCTTATGGGTCTCATGAAAGTTTTAGAATCAACAGACTTTGAAAGATAAACCTTATTAGATCCATAACTATGAATATAACTAGTTGAAGCATATAAATGTCCAGAACTAGAATTAGCAGCATTCTGTCCAGATTTTGGAATAAATCTATTCTTAGTATACTTTCTCTGTCCAGGTTTGTATCCTATTCCAGTAGTGTATTTTGGTGCAACTTGCTTTCCTATCATTTGAGTTAGTGTATCCTTCCCATTTGTGAATTTCTCTAAATCCTTTCTAAGTTGCTCATTAGATAATTTCAGTTCATTGTTTTCTTTAAGAAACTGAGCATTCTTTTCCATTTCAATCTCAAGATCAGATTTATGTTTAATAGTTAAATCATACTATTTCATTAAACCTTTTTATTTGTCTTTCAGCTCATTACCGGTTTCTTATAACATATCACAATATTCAAATAGTTCATATTTTGACATGTTATCAGAGTCAGTATCATCTCCAGAATAATAAGAATTTAAAGAATGAGTTTCAGCCGTTACCTCAGAAGTGTTTGTCATAAAACACATGTTCGCCTTATTTCTGTGTTCATTTTCAGAAACATTAGATTCAGTGGAGCTATCCTTAGAAGCGCTCTAAGTAGCCTTCATAGACTTTTTGTAATTACTGTCCTTATAATCATATTTCTTCTTGAATTTGAGCTTTGGGCAGTCTTATTTAATATGTCCTTTTCTTTTGCACTCATAACAGACAACTTCATTACTTTTATCTAGATTTTTCCAATCCTTCTCCCAATGTTCCTTATTGTCATACTTTCCTTTGTAATTTGATTTGCTGAAGAATTTCTTTTTCCTATAAAACATATTAAACCTTCTGTAAATGTGAGCCATTTTATGATCACTATCAGAAGTACTTTCACTGTCTTCACAGTATGAACTCTCATTTATAGCTTGTAGTTTCTACTTATCCTTGTTCTTTGAAGTTGAAGATTTGAATGAAACAGACTTTCTTCTAGGTTCATATTCTTCTTCTTTGTTCACCTTGAGTTCTTCCTCATACATCATAAGCTTACCAATGAGTTATTTAACAGGTAGAGTAGCAATGTCACATGACTCTCTGATTGAAACAGATGTGCCTCTCCATCGGTCTGGTAAATATCTCAAGATTCTCATAATTTGTTCCTTTGCTAGAACTGCTTTTCCAAGTGAATTAATTGTATTGACTATCTCATTAAACCTGAGATACATGTCAGAAATAGGTTCATCAGTTTTCATTTTAAAATTATCATATTTAATAGTATAAGTATTCAATCTCATTTCCTTAACATTGGTTGTTCCTTCATGAGAAACGCCCAAGGTATCCCAAATTTCAAAAGCAGTTTTACAAGCAGAAATTATGTTAAACTCTTCATATCCTAAAGAACAGTACAGGGCATTCATGGCTTTACAATTATTATTGTAAGCAGTCTTTGTAGGTTCATCCCAAGTGGATCTAGCAGTAGTGGGAAGTTTATATTCTGATTCTATGGCAGTCCAAATATCAAACCCTATGCTTTCTAAATGAATTTTCATTTTAAGATTCCACTGAGCATAGTTGGTACCATTGAAGAAAGGTGTCCTGTTAGTAGCATCACCCACTAGTCTATTATCTATAACTAGATTTTATAAAGACAATTTAAAGAGATAAAAAAATTTAGAACTAACAGAAATTTAAGATCTTTAAAGATGCAACTAAAATCACAGTTGAAAAATAGAGTATTTCAAAAAATATTTGAACAAAACAAAAAAAAACTAAACTAATAATTTGATACCAAATGTTGGTTGGAGTGGACACTCAAGAGGGGGGGGGGGTGAATTGAGTTCCAATTAAAATTTCTGTTAAAAATATTGTATAGTTAAAAATCCCCCGATTTATAAAATAAGTTAAACTGTAGTGAATTTATACAAATTATAAATGTTCACTTAGCTTCTTAAAGATTGATTAGATCTCAGTTATTTTAACCACAAGATGAAACTAACTATTGAAACTAATCTACTGATTTACAATAAGTGTAAACACTTTCTAATTTAACTATCAAAGTAGCTTCAAAATAATTTTGTATTTTAAAGTAATAGCAGCGGAATAAATATGATATATGTCGTATACATTAAACTTAAATAAAATATTCATAGAAGATATAACAAGAGGTTCATTCTCCAGCCGAGACTTATTCCTCTCAAATATATATATAAATTTGATCCACACCCTGGATTGGGGTTAACAACAGTTTTACAAAAACTGTCCATGTCCAAGACCTCTACCACTGTTATTCGTGGGAAACAAAACAACAGCAACCCAGCTGTTCAGGTCACACGCGACCTCTACCACTATCTCAGTGGGAAAATAAAAGATGTAAGAGTTTGAGTGAGGATTTACAGATCCTCCGGTTAAAGTTCAGGAGACAGTGTGTGAGTAAAAATACATCAAATGACACACACTACTCGAAATGTAAATAATGAATCACAGAGAAGAGATGTAGAGTTTAGAAATGGCTCTAGTGATTTTCAATGTAGCTCTGGACTCGTTGGATTGAGCAAGAATGCTTCAGAGTCCTTCTCTGGTTTTTCTGTTGAAAAACAGAGTGTCGTAGTTCAGCTTGTGTTCTAAAGTCTCTTGATTCATCGTGTGTTCTTCAGAAATATAGGATTGCATGTATGGAACTTCTTTGTGAATCGTGCAATGTGTTCTTCATAGTTGTGCTCCGGATTGTTCTTCTGTTCAGTACAGAGCTCGCATGTATTTTAGTATATGTGTCGAGACGTGTCAAGCGCGTGTGTTCTCTAATGCAGCTCAATCTTCTTTATATTCCACGAGTTCTGGAAATATTAAAGATTCCCTTCTCATAGGTACAAGATACGGTTTCCTGTAAAGCCAACAACTAACATTAAATAACATTAATTTCATTAAAAACAACAAATATGACCGTTATCATTATTTAAAATAATTTTGACAAAATCTTAAGAAACGGTGTCACAGTGATCATGGAAACGGTGTCTGGTCACGGTGTCTGGTCACGGTGTCTGGTCACGGTGAGTCCTTCATGTTGTCTGTGTCACGGTGTCTGGTCACGGTGTCTGGTCACGGTGAGTCCTTCACGGTGTTTGTGTAACGGTGTCTGATCACGGTGTCTGGTCATGGTGATTCCTTCACGGTGTCTGTGTCACGGTGTCTAGTCACGATTTCTGGTCACGGTGATTCCTTCATGGTGTTTGTATCACGGTGTCTGGTCACGGTGTCTGCGTCACGGTGTCTGGGTCACTGTGAGTCCATACTTAAGCGAATATCTGTATTTGGACTAAGACAGTGATATGCAGAATATGGGTTAAGGTTAATCATTAGAGATAATATATAAGAGAATTGTGATCATGCATAAGACTTGTAGAGAGTAATTAACATCCATAAAATTTGTTATTATAAAAATATGATGTGCACCTATTGTTGAGTTTGAAGAGCATTAGCAAGATGTGCACTGAAGATCAAGATTAATTAACAGTAATGAGATTTTTGATCATTAAAACATGATTAATAGATGAGGAGTCCAATAGATACTTTATTCAATATCTTTATTATTTCGAACCTACATTTGGTATTATAGAGTATATTATACTCACATACCATCTCAACAAAAAGAACATATTGTACAAAAAAATGAAACTCTCATGGTTCAACACTGACTAAGGTATTATAGAAATTCTAACCATTATATAAAATTATATTGGTGACACCAAAAATGGTATTACAACATTGGAGACTTCCATATGGTTACTATAGAATAACTGACTGGTGACATCGATAAGGTACTATAGTTTCATGGACTTACCACCATAGGTTTTTATAGAATAGTAGAATTATTATGTAGATTGACACTATATCACCATAGGTTATTGTACAACTACATTTCATTATAAGAATATTTTGATCTAGGGTTTTATACTCTAATATTTTCCTTTCAATTATTCTCCTAAAATTTGGTGAAGTGTTCTGCCTCTCCATGGAAATAAGGGTTTTTTCATACCATGAAAATACTATGCCTTGTGATCTTCTTCATATTATTTTTTATTTTTCCCATTTAATCTTGTTTTGAAATTGTTTTCATTGTTTATGTTGGAGTTGTTGTCCAGGGATGAGCTATTTTTACTTTAATTACATGTATATTTGATGATTTGAATATTAATAAAATATATTGTTACATATTATTCTTTGTTTTTAATTACATTAATGTAATAAAGTCCTAAAGTATCTTTCTCATTGATGAGGTCATAGTAGTTCCCCTTTATAATGAGAACCTTGAAATACTATCATGATATTATTAAATATAGTTCTACTATCGAATGACATTCTATGATGGGACACATC
Source organism: Viscum album (assembly GCA_963277665.1). NCBI lineage: Eukaryota > Viridiplantae > Streptophyta > Magnoliopsida > Santalales > Viscaceae > Viscum > Viscum album. The sequence continues at coordinate 802,386,818 of OY728119.1, read as the reverse complement.
AAATGTGACTGTTAGGTGAAATTACTCATAAGAGGTTGAGGCTTCTTCTCATGAATTTTTCACTTATTAATCCCTGATATGGGATATTATGATAATAGACCCACTAGTAGGAAATCCACATGTGTTGGAATCATCATAATTTCCTATCTATGAGTGTGTATAATGGTCCTTAGACTTTAAGATTATTATTAATGTTTGTTACGACACACTCACTTAGATGTATTTCTTAAACCATGATGATAATAGTTCATAGAGAAGTTAGATACATTGGGTGCATCACGAGTGATGTATTATTAATGAATATGTCAAGGAAATATTTTTCCCTTCCATCATTATGGAAGTTGATATCTCATCCCATTAATTAGAATAGAACTGTTGCATTAAATTCCATGGTCATGGTGTAACAACGTGTTTATTTCATAGAGTTGAAGAAATACATATCAATAATATAGGTTGATCACACATATGTGAAGCATTATTGATGAGATATTGAGACAAAGGGATTATATTACACAGTGAGGGTTCATATGTGGTTGTCATCATTATGACATTAAGTTCTTTCTCTTTGGATCCTTAACCCAGTTTGAGATAGTAATATTAGACTTTAGGTAAGCCCATCTAATTCCAAATATAAATAATCCAAGAGGGTCACACACTAATTGTTTTTTATCTTGAATAAATTCTTTTTGAATTTAATTAATGGAATAAATATAATTCTCAAGACTAAGGAATAATTTTATTAAAGTTTTATGAATCGCTAATTTTCACATGGGTAATAAATAATTATTTATTCATTAATAAAAAATTTATTTTATTATTTTAATATTAAATAAATATTTATTCACTAAAGTGTGAATAAAATATTTAAATTATTGATAAATGAAATATTTAATTAAATATGTATTTGGGTATTCAATAAATGTCAAGGAATTGGAGAGGAAAAAGATTGTTTTTGGTGATGAATATTTATTTGAAAACTAATAAATAATATTTTTCATTGCATGAGTTATCACACATCATAAAATAATAATATTATTATTATATATCATGGATTTTAATAATGATTACTATATTATTTAAGGGCCGATATTCAATTAAATAATATTTTAACCTAAACCCTAGCTCTATAAATAGATGGTTGTGTCTATTATGTAGGGTTAATCATAATTTTAGAATCATTGTGCACAATGTAATTATATCTCTATTACTCTTCCTCTATTCCTCTCATGAATGAGAAGCACTAGAGATATTCCTTCAAGTTTGTAATAACTTCAAGGAATCAACATGAATAGAACAAGAAAATTGATTCACCTCACTAGCTCCCAGAAATCAATTGGAATCATTTAGAGATTAAAGGAGAACATGTGGATAAATTCTAGAGATATTCTACACTTGTATCCTAATAGTACAATTAAGGTAATATAAAAAAAATTGGAAGATCAACAACATCTTCATTAGAGAAATTTACTAAGATGATGTGACCATTTATTTTTAAATTAAATAAATTAATTATAGATTTAACATGAAATATCCTCTCTTTAGGTTTTAGGAAATCCTATGTTGGGATAAATTTTGATTTATTTCCCATCAAAGGAACTTCCACTGCACTCAAAACCTTCATAGTATTTTTATAATATGATGAGCATAAGAAGTGCCAAGTAAATTCATCCACCATCTTCAACTGAGTTTGAAAAAATCAACTGAAAATTGAGGTGAATGAGTATGAAAAATTTGGACATACTCTTATAAACTAGTCCAAGACCCAAATTGAGAAAGTAGAGGAAAATAATTCTAGAAATAAAGTACACTGATACACTAAAAGAACCAAATTTTTCATGATTATTTGAATATAAAATACATTTTTACACTCTAATTGATTAATCTTGCTGGTATTTATTCATTTTTTTTAATTTGTGGTAGGATACAATAAATTTTTGAAAATTAGGTAAAATTTTATGATTACATAAGGAAAAATTTTCCTATGAAAAAATATAAGTCAAGGCCCAATCGTAGAGATTATAATTGAAGAATCGAGCTGAAATGGTGTAAAAATTACTAGAAAACAAAAAATAACATCATAAATCAGTCATTCACGATATAAAATATATAAAAAAGGTAAAATAGGATGAATATGTAATAGAAAAATATTATTGGATCTTGACATCAAAAGTTGGGGGTGTGACAGATATTGTTCATATTTTCACACACCCAAAAATTACCCAAAAATATTTTAGAGTGAATAAAGCTATGAAAATACAGGACCATGAAAACTCACATTGTAAAAGAACTATTTGTGATTTGAAATGCTTATAAAAGACCTATAAGTAGTTTATTTAATGAAATTAAAGTCTAACAACCCTTTTATGGTCCCTTTATGACCTGAGTAAAAGTTTACCCATTTACTAGTCCATTTATGGCACTTAGGGTATGTTTTTTCTATAAATACATGGATAGGGGGATTAGAATATATCGTAAAAATCTAGTGAATTGGATGATTCACTGAGGAAGATAACTAATACTTATTAGGTTTTCATTTTTATTTTAGTTTTAATTTTTTTTATTAAAATAGCATAATCATATTTTTAATTCAAGTATTTCCTTCTTCTAATGTCATCACTCTTTCTCTATTCTCTATTTCTTCCATGATCTCTTATGCTCACAATGGTGAGCTAATAACTTGAGTCTTGGACTTTGGGGACATGACATTACCTAATTCTTGTGCTTTATATTCTTAAATGTTTTCAATTATATTTAGGTGAATAGGATGGAAGTTTATGGGTGAGAAAACCATCCTACATGAAATAACTTTCAATTTCATCTCTATTATTAAATTTAGACAATTTATGCCCATTATCTTAGGTAAAATCCTCATATAATGGAGTTGAGTATTAACAAATATGTGAAACAAAATACAATAGATATGGTCTTGTAAGGTATTACACTCTCAGTTATGGTGTTTATATTACTTGGATACTGGCGATGGTGAGATTTGGTGTGCCAAAGAGATTTCATAAGTATGTTAAATTTTACAGTCAATAAATTAAATAATAATAATTCATGAATAGGATTTTATAAATGTTGTATCAAATAGAACTTAAAAAAATAAATTAATAATGAATGAAACTGTATGACCAAACCCTTAGACCATGATCGTCCTTATAATTGCATTCATTTTGTTTCATTAGCATGTTTTGTTTTCTAGTTTTGCATTAATTTTTTTTTCAAAACCCAAAACCATCATTTTCATTAAATAAATAAAATATTAAAAATATTAAAAAATGTGAATAAGGAATAGTGATTGATCAACTACAAATATCTTCAAGTGGGATGACCCTGGTCATCCATTTTTCTATACTAGGAAAATAAATAGTAGATTTTATACTTTCCTGTGATGGGAGTGAAAAACATGACACTATTTATAAGGAGGAAAGAATCCTTTAAATCATTATTTCAATTTTTAAAATTCTATAAATAACTATATTTTTTAAAAAGAATTATATAAAATATATATATTCCATGATGTTTGCAAACTACTATTATTCTGTATGAGAAAATAACACACTGGTGAAAGAATGGTTGGTTGATATTACTAAGGAGTCCCTCATGAAAAGGGATAAAAATCTCTCTTAGTTGTTCAATTAGCTATTTAATGTAAAAGATATTATTCTCCCATTTCAAGAACTACCAGACATGTTTAATGATGTCCAAGATGATTATCAAATATTGATGTCCAAATAGAAAGTGACACTAGATCTTAATAATTTTTTCAAGGATGTCTAAGTGGTTGAGGAATTTTTTAAATAATATCCAAAAACCAACCATCTAGATATCCAGATAAAAACATACCATGAAGAGATAGAGAGTGATTCTAAATATTCAAATATTGATGTGAATTTGGGTAATCAAAAAAAATTGAATAATTTTGGAGTGGTTGGGAAAATAGAAAAATTAAATAATATCTTCCCATATACAATTTAGAAGTATCAGTGGATTTATGCCTCTCCCTATTTATGAAATAATAAACCACCCAAGTGGTGTAATTTTAAGAGAATATGGAATCTCCTAACTACATGACTCCACCTATTACCACTCAACTCCAAGAGGCACTTTCCACTAAAGAAGAAATTCAATGCGAACCAAATCCGGGAAATAATAATTTCTTCAAATCAATTTCATTTAATTTTACTAATTCTAAGTTAAGTATTACCTCCCCTTTGTTTAAATTTTATAGATTTGACTAACTCTTATTCTTTCTGAGAGGAAGATGAAAAAAACTATGCACTGATGAGGAACATATAGATCTCCTCAAAGATATTGAACATTTATTAAATGGATAAATTGATGATATCCAAGTTGATCTTTTTGAGTAAAAATAGATACATAATGATCACAATGATGCTGGATAATTTTATATTAATTATTGAAGTTTATATTTTGTTCAAATAAAAAAAATATCACTTTCCCTTTGATCACTCAATTGATGCAGCATATCTCGAGCAAACACTAGACATTAAAGAAGAGGTTTCATAAGTAGAAACCAATTAGGAGTAGGACCCATAATTTATCCTTTCCATTCCATGCAATTTGTATCACATTAAAAAGGGGTGGTTCTCATGTACGCTATCCATGGATTCCTCCACAATAAATAAGAATAAGTGAAATCAGGAAAGAGAAACATGTGGTTGTTAAAATACAAGAAACTCCACCCACCATTATAATTTAGATAATATCTAATACTTCCCTTCTAGAGTAAGTTATACCCCATGTCTCACTTGGGGGGTCAAAACAATATTTATCTTTCCTTTATTTAATTTTTTTCTAGGAATTTATATTTCAATATATTTTTAGGGTATATTATGATGCATCCTAATCCATCTATCTTTTTTATCTTACTTTTTCATGGTACTTGTACTTATAAGAGTGGTTTTATTTTATGATTACATCAACATGGAACAAAGTAGTATAAAGTGAAATTAAAGAAACTGTATAGAATTAACGTTGTGAAAATAATTCAATAATGAAAATGGTTCATTCCATAAATATTGAATTCACATCATGAAATTTTTTACAAAAACAAATTGTGTAAATAGAACCAACGTAACCTGAATTAAAGAATCCTTATAAGGGGAGCCTGAGATTCAATTCATTTTTTATTTTACTCTCATAATTTTAATCGATTTTGATCTTTAAAAGAAATCAAATTCCCCACTTTGAACTCTTTCACTCTAGCGTCAATTTAGGAGGAATATGTTGATTAAGATAATCATTATGCCTTTTTAAAATTTTTCTACTAATATAATTTAATGTTTGAAATGGGAATTTAATTATTATAGTTAAGCATGAGGGGAATAATTTGAAAAATCTTGATTTTTGGGAATAAGTTGATTTTTGTAGATAAAATTCTTCTTAGATTTTTCATTACTTGAATTTATAAAATTGATATTGATTGGTTTATTGTATTATATTTTTTTGAATTTCCATGAGTAATTGTATCAAAAAATATATTCTCATTCCTAATAAAATTTAGAAACCAAAATTTCCCATTCTTTTGATAGTATATTTCTTGAGAGACTCATGCATGTTCTCTTCTAATACTTTTTTAGAATCTTATCGAATATATGACTCAAAAGAATCAATTTTAATATAATTTAAGAATTTTATTATTTAATCCTTATCTATAGACCCACCTTGACATTGAATCCATGCTTTTCTAGTAGAATTCATGAATGACCTTGTTAGGAAATGAGTCATATTACAAGCCCATTGTATCCATTTCTACCCTACTCATAGTATGTTGCAAGATATTCAAAATAATTTATATGGGGAAGATTTTTTCCATAGTGGGAAAGGATTTACTACATTAGGGAGATTTTATTTAGGGTTTTCATGTGATATGAGAAGATTCCATGTTATTATTTATTGTACTTTATCATTTTACTCTCTTGAAAATAATGATAAAAAACAAAAAAAACAAAAAAATGGATTGTGTCATGAGAGGATCAATAATAACCATTTCCAGACAGATGATCTATTGATTTTATGTGGTTATGTGGTGGATGTCATATTTTTCTTAAGCATAACTTTTGAAAAAAAAAAAAGAAAAAAAATCCAGAGAGGTTGATTCATTCATTTTTCTTACTCGTATCATATGCCTACTTTGATCTTTGGAGAATAGAGAAATGACATGTTCACCATTAAAAGTGTATTTTCATTGAGATAATATTTTTATATCATGTAGTATGATATAGATTCAAACCTCATTTTTTAGATTTATTATATTCATTACCCACCTACCTTAATCCTTGGTGACATTTGAGCCTTTATTAAAAGTCCTCATGATTAAATTTGATCCTTGTATTTATGTGGTGGAGATGCTAGATTCAATTAAATCCTATGGTAAGTGACATGTTCTTGAGGTATGATCACAACTCCATTAAACTTATTACCTTAAGTGATGAGTAAAAAGAATTAAATGTGATGTAAATTGCAAGTGGTGTGCACATTAATGATGAATTAAGAAATTAAAATTTAAGGAATTAAGATCATTTTTATTTCAAAAGTGTAAAATTAATATTCATGATTGGATTTGTCTCTTTGAAGATTAAGGGGTTGGAAGAATTATTTTGTTGAATTTGAAAAAAAAAACTCCCTTTGATAAAAATTTTATATTTTTCTTTTAAAATTTAAATATTGATAGAATGAAGTTAATTTTTTAATGTTTTTGAGAATAAATGCTTAAATAAAAGCATATTCTAAGTGTGGGGAAGTTAAATAACCATATTTTTAAATATTATTTGAATATAAAATGCATTTTGTACATTCTAATTGATTAATCTTACAGATATTTGATTATTTTTTTAATTTTCATAAGGATAAAATAAATTTTTGAATAATATTTAAAAGATGATGATTCCATCATAAAAAATATGTCCCATGACAAAGTAAAATTTAATTCCCAAGCTCGGATATTGAAATTGAAAAAAAAATAAAGATGAAAGAGAGTGAAAATTGATGGAAAAAATCATGTCATGAATTAGTCATTCATGACATAAAATATATTGTAAAGTTGATACAGTGGTAATATGGGATGGAAGAAACATTTATATAACATGAAATCATAATTCACATAATAACACATATTGGTTACATCATGATACACACAAAAATTTCCCAGAAATCATTTAGAGCGTAAATGAAGCTATGAAAATACTCGACGATGAAGACTCACATTGTGAAAGAACTATTCACAATGTGAAATTCTTGGACCAAACCCATAACTTTCTTATTTGACATAATTAAATATGAGTGAAACTTTTATGGCCCCATTATGACCAAAGTTAACTTTTACCCATTTATTAGGCCATTTATGGCACTTGGGGTATGTTTTGGCCCTATAAATACATGGTTTGGAGGATTAGAATATATCTAAAAAATCTATGGAATTAGATGATGTGTTGAAGAAGGGGAATATTTCTCCTTAGTTTTTCTTTACTTATTTAGTTTTAATTTATCTTTTTAATGTAATATAATAATCATATTTTTAATTAAATTGTTTCTTTCTTCATGTCTCATCTCTCTTTCTCTCTTCCCTCTTTCTGCCATGATCACTTACGCTCATTATGGTGAGTGAATTGTATGAGACTTTTCCTTGGGGGATATTTCATGATATTCCCAAATTATTGTGCTTTAAATTTATAAATGTTTTAATTTAATTTTTAGTGATTGAGAGGGAGGTGTATGGGTCTGGTGATCAACCACCACAATGTGACTTTGAATTTCATCTCTATTCATAAATTTACATTCTTTACCTCCATTATCTCAGGTAAACTCTTTATATGATGGAGTTGAATATTCCTAAAGGGATGAAGTGTTATATTATAAAGTTGGGTCTACTAAGTTATTACACTATTGATCAAGGTTTTTATCTTTCTTGACTATTGTAGGAGGTGGGATTTTGTGTGATGAAGAGATTTCCTATTAATATTAAATTTCAAACTCAATAAATTAAATAATAATAATTCATGAATGATATTTCATGAATGAATTATAAAATTAAATTTAAATAAAAATAAATGAATAATTAATGGACCCACATTACCAAACCCTTGGACCAAGACCTTTCTTCTAATTTTAGTTATTGTTTTCCATTTGCATGTTTTATTTTTAATTTTTAATTGAATTTTTTTTTCAAAACCTAAAACCATCATTTTCATTTAATAAATAAAATAGAAAAAATATTAACAAAAAATGAATAATGGATATATATTGAACCACTACAAAGATTCTAAAGTGATATATCCTCGGTCATCCATTGTGTTTCACTAGAAAAATAAATTGTACATTTTATACCTCCCTACGATAGGCATGTCAGAAACCCTTACAAAAATAGAAAAGATAAAATAAAGATCTTCTACTCCCACTCTGATCAAGTATGATCAAATTTAATAATATCATTGAAGATGAAATTCAAAAGGGAATTCTAAAATCATTCCAAAAATATTAGATCAATATGCCTCTTTTAGAATATCTAAAGAAGATTTGGAAGTATGGTAATTTCCTTACAGAAATCTGCTCAAATAATAAGAGACATTAAAGGAATGAGAGGATAAATCTAGGATGAATTGTATCATCTTTGATAAACCCATAATTTCACACAAAATTTCAATACATGATGACATTTTCTATCCCTTGAATAATTGTCTTTATGAATTTTTCAAATTATTTATGTGATTTAGGTTCCTCTATTAATTCCCTGAATCAATCAATTTTTACTATTTTTTAAATGAGATAATTAAATCCGACAAGAGTGGTAATAAAACATTCCAATAGGTCTACTGCTTTTCGAATAGATGTCAGAGAAGATGTTCTAATTAAAGTACAGAATTAAATATTTTATTTAGACTTCTATGTACTGAGTATGGAAGAAGATAGAACCCCAACATAGTCACCCATAATCTTGGGGAGACTATTCTTAAATATAACAAAGACTGCCATCAATATGTATGAGGGAACTCTCACCATGGGATTTAGAGACAACATTTTCCACTTCAACATATTTGATTCTATGAAGTAACCCTAGGAGGATAAATCACTCTTCACACTATCTCACATGTAAGAGGCTTATACTGGCGAGGAACCCTATATATTGAATGAAATTTTAGCCTTAGGAAGTCACTTAAGACTTGAATCAAATGAGACTATACAAAAAAACATTTTAGATTTTAGAAGATATGGTGGCCTGTGTTTTTTTTGATGGACTTTATTGTTGATTTCATGAGGAAAAAAATTATTTTGAAACTATCATGTAGGAAACTAATGTTTTGTATTTAATAAATCCAAGTCTGGTTTCATCCTTATAATAACCTACAAATATGTAATTGATAATATTTCTTACTTATCTTAAGTAGGAATACTTAATGAAAGGATATAAATTACCAAAAATAATTGATAATAAACTATCTATAGACCAAGAATAGAAGTTTATTGAAATTTTTAAAGAATATTTTCAAGAAATAGGTTAGAGTCTAGGTGATATGTCAGGGGTAAATATAGAAATATGCCTGCATATAATTTTACTTAAAGATAACTCAAAACCCATTAGGAATCCCAAAAGAAGGATCAACCCAACCATGATAGTTATTTTAAATAATGATATTGAGAATTTTCTAAAGTAAGGGATCATTTATGCCATAATTTACACAAAATGGGTCAGTCTTATCCATATAGTCACTAAAATAATTAAACTAGTCATAGTGAAAAATGAACACAATGAGATGATACCTATTAGAATTAAAATAGTTGTATAGTGTGTAAATATTATAAGAAGGTAAACTATATCACTAGTAAAGATAATTCCTCATTTATTTAATTTTCCAAATTCTAGATAGTTTAGTAGTTTGAACTATCTACTGTTTTTTAGATGTCTTTTCAACTTACTTTTAGGTTCCCACTACAGCTGAGGATCAAGATAAAACCACATTTTAATGTACCTATGATACCTTTTCATACAGGAGGACTCCATATTGAATTATATAATTCCCTAGGTACATTTAATAAATACATGGAAATAATATTTTCATAACGTATTGAAATATTTCTAGAGGCATTTTTAGTGTAATTAAATGTTTTTGGTAATTTATTTTAAAATTAATTGAAAAATCTATAGAAAGTTTTGAAAACATGCATTGAAAAGAACCATTTAAAAAAATTAAAACTATAATTTTATTTTATATAGAGGAATAGTTTTTAGGCATGTTATTTCCCAAAATGTAATTGAGATGGATAAATATAAAATTGAAGTGATAAATTCATTTCCATATCCATCTTGTGTGAAACAGGTTGAATCCTTTCTAGGAAATGAAATATTCTGTAATATATTCATCAATGAATTTAGTAATATTGCTCGTCCAATTTCCAAATTACTTTTGGAAGATTCTAGAGAAAAAAAATTATGGTGATCATAGGGAATATTTTGATGAATTTAAGAGTAGTTTTATCACACCAATAGTGATGCAACCCCTGAACTAGGAAAAACCCCCTTTGAGTTTATCTGTGACGATTCTAACCATGTTTTTTGAATAGTTCTATCCCAAAATATTAAAGGGAAATATCAAGCCATTTCATACTCATCAAGGACATTGGATGATACATAGTCCCACAAAAAACTACTAAAAAAGTGTTTAATATCATTTTTTTCTTTGGATAAATTCAGATCATATTTATTAGGAATTGAGGTCGTTTTTTTTAATCAAGTATCCCTTAGATATTGGATGAAGAAGGTAAAGGGTCAACCAAGGTTGGTAAGATAAATTTTACTGCTACAAGAGTTCAATTTAGAGATTAATGATAAAAAAGGAGCAGAAAACCATGTGGTTGATAACCTAAGTAGGCTTCCTAATACCACTAATGTATAAATTATAGATCAAGAACTAGTGGATGACTTAATTATAGGATAATAGTTTTACGTGATTGAAGAGTAATTTTCTTAGTATGATAACATGGTCAAATTTTTCGTAACACATCAAGTCCCATCTCCCTTAGACCCCTAAAAAGTTGTTTGACTCGGTGCTGAACCAAAGGTTTACATTTGGTAGGATCCATATCTGTGAAAAATTTGTAATGATCAAATTATAATAATATTATTACTTAATATTTAGATTCGATTTGTTCTTGATTCTTTCCATAACCTGGTTTTTGGAGGCCACATTGGACCTCAAATCACTGCTAGAAAAGTGTCGGAATCTAGAATTTACTATCCTTCTATGTTTAAATATGAAAAGAAATTTTTTAAAAGGTGTGAGAAATTATAATTCACTAGTAACATCTCTAAGAGACAATAAATTCCCCAAAACCCATAGGATATTTTGAATTTTTTAAGTATGGGGAATAAAATTCATGGTACCCTTTCCTAAGTCATTTTGAAACTCTTTGTTTATGATTTTTTGAAATGGGTGGAAGCCAAAGCCACCAAAACTAGTGATACTAATGTTTTTTGTTTTTTTAGGACTAATATGTTTTATGTTTGGAATATAAAGAACCATCATCGGTGATCAAGGGATGAATTTTTTCAATGGGATCATAAAATATTTAATGAGTGCATTATGAGTGGACTACAAGACATCCACACCCTACCACCCATAAATAAATGGCCTATATGAAGTTTCAAACATAATAATAAAGGGGGTCCTAGAGAAAACATTGAATTAAAATTTGAAATATTGGATTTGGAGGTTGGAAGGAACGTTATGGGCATACATGATACCTTATAAAACAACCATAGGAATGAGTTTATACGGGTTTATTTTTTAGGAAAACAGAGATCATCGGATCCTTCCTATGGTTCCAATAAAACTAATAGAAGGTGTATCATAATTCCACAATAATATTTTTCATCGGAGACATTATGAAATATAACATTTATCTTCAAGATTGTTTCCTTGACTAGGTGTACTAGAAGTAGGAAAACATTTCACCCTACTCACGACACAAATTCATCCTTTAATCACTCAAAAAACCTCACAAACATTCAATAAAAACATAAATTCATTAAATGGAAATATATAAATAAATAAATGACATAAGATATTTAATTTTCTTTAGATAATGAGCCCTACATGTATGCGAGAAACACGTTTCCACTTTCTTTTATTATAATTATAAGATGCATGTGATTAAAAACATATTAAAAATTACAAGTAATCCTCTCCATCTTCAAATCTCTATAATAAATGCTATGATTTAACTCTTTTTGCACTGAAATCCCTTACACTTATATAATAAATTCCATATGGTTAATTGGTTAATCCTACTCCCCTAAAATTATAGATAACTAAACATGACCTATTTAGCTTGGATACCAACCTAGGGGGCCCTCAGATATAATAAACCTCCATATTTATAGTGCTCTATCTTAACTACATATGAATATTAAAACATTAAATGGTTTCATTACTCCATATTGAAAACCCACTACCTATACCTGCATAACTCATCTAGTCATCATCTATTTCATGAAATTCTAATGAATGTAATTCTGATGGATAAACTTTTAGTGAACTAAAAATAGACTTCACCTCCCAATAATCTCCCACTTGAAGACTTGTTTTAGGGAACCACTACAACTCTTAGACACTTTGGAAAACAATTATTATCCATTTACAACAGTTAGTTTTTCTCTATTTTCATCTTCCATTCAACCAATTCTCATTAAGGCATGATGTTTCCTTATAATTTTCTGAACTATTGTCTTGGTGAACATGTACACCAAATTTTGGATTCTAGATATATTCAATAGAGCTAGCTTGTTATCTTTTGGAAAATTCTAGATGAAATATTACTTTAGGTTTATGTTCTTTGTTCAATAATGGAACACTATATTTTTAGACAAGTGGATTGCAATTTGGATATAAAATAAAATAACTCCTCTTTATTGAATCCTTCTAAGATACTTCAGCAATCTTATCAATCAAATAATTTATTTCCCAGCTTCTATTGAAGCTATATTCTCATATCCCATTATAATCAATGTGAAAAGATTCTATAGTCGTGAAATCTAGTTAACTATTGGTCCTCTATAGGTAAAAAACCCTATTTTACTCTTTTGACAGTCTAAATCACAGAAAAAGTTAATATAAAAATATCAATTCAAAGGATCTTACATTACAAGTGATTTTTCCTTGGACGTCTTAAATTATCCAACAATGGGGGTCGAGACCACCTTAATTTTGGTCATTCCAAATATCTGGATCACCTTCCAAATGTAGTACCTCTGAGATAGGACCAAATTTAAATATCTTTTATATTTCTTGACTTGCATCCCCAAAATATTCTTATAATTCCTCATATCCTTCATTTTGAATCTTATGACCATCTTACTTTTTAGATTTCAGATTCTATTGGCATCTGATCTAGCTAAAAATATTTCATCCACATAAAAAAACAATATAATGAATGTTATATTGATCTAATCATTTTGGTAACAACAATGACCTGTGTTCACTTGTTGGAGACTTCATCCAACATAAATGAATAAAATTTTCAAGTCTATTTCTTTAAACTTTCTTCAATTCATAAATTCTTTTATTCAACTTTCAATCCAAATTTTGATTCACATATTTCTTGAAACCTACTAGCCACCTCTTGTAAATTTATTCCTCCATATATCCCTGAAGAAAGGTTGTCTTTATGTTCATCTATTTTAGGTATAGATCTATCGATGTAACCATTCTAAACATCGTCCAGATAGTTCTATATTTAAATACTAGTGAGAATATCTCTAAGAAATAAACACCTTCTCTTTTCTAAAATCCATTTTCCACTGGTCATGCTTTTTATATTTTATTTCCATCAAATTCTTATTTAATATGGAAAACCCATTTATTCTCTAACGAAATCTTCCCTTCTGGTAAGTCAGTGACCTATTAAGTTCCATTAAACTTGAATGGAGTCATTTCTTAATACATTACTAACTTCCACCATTTTTTATCATTGAGTGTTGTCACCTCTTCTAGGATCTCTAGCTCTCCAACATCCTTTAAGAGTAAAAATCTCGTGTCATCCTAAAATCTCTTAATCATATTTCTTAACCAGGTTGATCTCTTAAACTAATTTTGAATCACTAAACTACTTGACTCTTCTCTAACTTATGGATACCTTACTTATGGTGATCTCACTAAAGCTTTAGTCCCTCTTGAACTTTGTATCATATCTTCCATTGGTATTACTTTGGGAATTTTGATTCTCCTATATAAGTTCCCTATAATTTATAATCTTCTGGTGCTTTTACCCAAATTAACTTTCACTTCTAAAAAATTCATGTAACTCCATAACACACCCAAAAAATATTACTTTCTATTTTTTCTAAATCATTTACTTTATTTTTATACTAATTTCATAGGCACTGTGTTGGCATTGCATAAGAATTTAAGATAATTATTTCATCAATAAAAATTAAAAATATATTAACATCATAAAAAAATATACATATTAAAATTAACCATTTATAATCATTCAAGACATTTTTTATCCTTGTAAAATATATTAGAGGTATTAAAATAAAGAAATAATATTTTGGAATTATTATTTACTTAAAATAATATAAAGGTATTTTTCAAAGAAAAATGGTTCCAAGATACCATATTTTCAAATATTGTATGGGGATGGTAAAACTACACTCATATAATAGATTAAATGAAAGATTAAGGGTTGTTTTAAATAATTTAAACATTAGTTTTAAACCTAGTTAACTAAATTTACCCTTTACTATGATTATAAATAGTTACCATAGTTATTATTATTTATGACCAAAAATAAAGATGAACTACTTACAAAATTTTGAAATGATAATTTCAAATATGTAATACATTTTATCAAGTTTATTTTCTATAATTGTTATAAGATAATTTTAAAATAAATCTGCAAAACACGATGAAAAAATAGTTTTTTAGAAAAATACATTTTAAGTATAATAATGTTTTTATATAAAAATTATGCATAATATAGATTCCAATGACATAATTGGATTATTTTAAATAAAAATTAATTAATTATATTTTAAAATTAATTTAAAACTAAATTCCACTTGAAATACTTGAAAATAAATTATAATTTTCTATAAAATCAGTATTTTCACTCTTTACTGAAAAATAAATACTTTCATAAAAATAAAAAAAACACCACAAGAATATTTTGAAATTATGATTTCAAAAATGATATCCATTCTATTAGATAAAATTTATAAAATTATAAAACAATAAATTATAATTTTTTCTCACAAAAAAAACATTTTTGAAGAAAATGTATTTTTGAAACATAAAATTAATTTACCAAAAATTTAGTGCTCATTTCATAACAATTTGTAAGATCCTATATTTTTATTAAATTATGTTTTTTCTTTTGTTTCAGATTAATTCATTTATTTTGGCCAAATAAATGATTCCAAAAGTTCATGAGAAGGCTCTGGGGTGTTTCAGGGGTTCGGGGCACAAAAGGGGAGAAAAAAAGAGTTTTCTAGGCATGTTTCATGGTTTGTGCATGGTTAATGAAAACCGTTCCGAGCATCCTAGGTAACCATACGGCATTGGATAGAGGCTTTCACATGGTTATTTCATAGTTAAGCTAACCATGTGGAATTCTAAGGATACCATCTGAAGGGGGTATTTGGGTAGTAACTCTCTTATGGTTTGTATAGGGTTTGTAAAACTATGTGGGAAAACCATGCATCCCAGAAAAGTTGAGAAATTTACAAAAAATCCATTATGGGATTTTAACCCCAACATAGGATTTCCTCCTTTCTTCCCCCTTACAACCCTAGTGATGAGCCAAATCTCACAAGAGCTTCCAAGGGTGATTCTCCCTTATCTCTAGGTCGTTTGGAGTGTCATCAGTTTCCAATCAAAGATATGAGTAATTCTAATCTCCTCTTTTCTTCCTCTTCGCGATTAGGTATTTAATATTTCTCCCATATCCTTATGAGTCTATAAAACCCTCCTTTTCAGTAATATCTAGGTTGAGGCTTCAATTGTTTGTTGAATTGGGACCTAAGGCTTTGATTGAGGGAGTGTTTGTTAACGGATTCCAAGTAGGTGGTCTACAAGTTATATCTCGCAGTTTCATTGTATATTTGTACCTGTATGAATTTTTTATTTGTCACTTCTTTTGGTGATTTTGAAACCCTTGGTAAGGTTTGGTATTTTGGTTGTCTAAATAATTAATTAAAACCCCCATGGACCCCAAGTGACACATAAAGGATGATTTGACCTATCTAAGACCACCCATGGGGTGCACCGATACTTTCCGGACCTAGAATTAGATAAGTAAGTTGTAGGTTGTCATGTGATCATGTAGATCCCTAGTTCAGTATGTTATAATCTTAATGTAAGTCCAAAAAAGGTATTTGTTTTATTGTTGTTGGGGTATTAGGCTTATGAAATATGTTAAATATGCCTAATATAGTTAGTTCATGTTAAATGATGAATATACTAAATTGATAATGGCATGTGGAATGGGAAATATGTTGAAGGGTTTTCAGAAAGGGATTCTGAGTATGTACAATGGGTTGAAATAAGGTAATTATGAATATGCTTAGTGATCTAGGATTGATAATGGGAATTTGAATAAACGGACTAAGTGTTGTAAATGGAAGATGTGTTAATTGGTTATGGCACAATATGATTTACCTTGTTGATTACTATGGATTATGATTTTTTATGTATTGGTGGTGTTTGGTTGTGATATGGTTTGTGTGTGGTGAATGGATGGATAGGCATGTGAACATGGATTGAAGTGTAGGATAGTGGACTGAGGCTCCTCCCACAGGTCGAGTTGGACCGTTGCTCTAACTCCACCCACAATGCACGGGTTAGGGAAGGGGACAAAGCTTTATTCCCCTAAGGGTTGCATTTTACTCGGACTGAGGCTTCAAGGTGAGGATATTGTGATTTTGTGATATTTTATCCCTTTTGAGTAAGGTAATTACTTATTCCCTTATAAAAATTATGAATTTCATTAACCTTGTGTCATTTATGATGAACTAGTAATGAAAGAGACATAATTAATTGGTACCTTTGTTAGTATAGCGAAGTAGATATTGTTAATTAGTGGTCTCTAATTGTCTTTCCTTTGTTGTTATTTACTTATATTTACATGCACTATCTGTTAGACTGGATATTTTTTGACACCATTGGTGGTGGCCTACTAAGTTATACTCACACTCTGCCTGGGCCGCCGTTGGGTACCCGAGCAGATTTCATGCTTACAGGTCGGGACAAGGGAAAGGACCTTATACTAGGGAGTTGAGTTGGAGATGGGACATGCACGGATGGGGATCCATACTTGAAGGTAGGTCTGTTTTTGGGATTTTGTTGTTTGTATTTATTTTGGGTTTTGTTCACATGGCATTGTAGCATGACATGATATATTTACTATTTCTTGTGGATTGTACCCAGTTTGAGAGATGTTTGGATATGCATGTTATTAGTTGTTTCATATTTTTTATGTTATATATATTGTGATATACTATAGATTACTATGGTAAAGAGGGTATAGTCTCCCCACGTGACCTATTAGACCCTCTCTTCTAGTCAGCAACCTCTAGTGTATGGGGAGCCATGCTTGATATCATGTGACAACTCGACATGGGGCACCGATTTAGTGGAACCAGGGTTGGGGATGTTACAAAGTGGTATCAGAGGAGTTATTTTCTCTTTTTTACTATTTAGGGATTGTATACAGAAGATTACGATAGTTTCGGGCCTTGGTAATGAGCTCGGGCCTAGGAGTACCTAACCTAAGTATGGGGGAAAACCCAAGTCACCCAGGGTGGGAATTATTGTTCTTGTTATGTGTTGTTATATTTGATGATATTTATCCATTGGGTGGTGAACATGTGCTTTGATGTGACTATTTTATGATATTTTTCACATGGTTAGAATGGTATGAGGTTGTGCATTCATGAATCATTCTAGGAACCTATGTATATAAGTAAAATGCATTATAGAAGGCACACACTCATGGGATGGGTGTGTAAGACATATAGGGTAGAATACATTTGACTTTATTAAGAGTGGTGGAAATTGTGTCTAACGAAACAATACAGATGAGTTAAAAGGGGAGAAAATGTTGAATAATAATTAAAGAACTCTACCTGATAAAGGGTGGTGTGTGAAATAAAATGTTATTGGAGTAAGTTTTGATGTGATAATAGTTTTATAATGGTGTAAAAGGTAAAGATTATAGTCGTTTGAATTATTTACCTCATGTTAGACATGACCATGGTAGGGATGGTAGAGGGTAGTGTGACGGGTATGATTAGACTTGTTTGTGTGGTGTATGTGAAATAGTTTGTTGGTGGATAATGTAGAACCTTAATTTATAATTGTGATATCTTTGTGATTTTTGTTCTAAATCTCATGTTTGTAATTGTAGAGAAATTCCTCCATGAAGACATGCTCTGGTTGGGAGATAGGGGATGTTGCTGAGAATGCTCCCACAGTAGTAGAGAAAAAGGATCTGGTGATTACAGATAATACGGAATAGAAATTCTATGAGAATATTTATTTTTTTTATGTATATGATGGAACGAGACCCTGGGTGGGTTGTGGCAAGTATGTTCAAGCTGGACAGGGAGTTTTAACTACAGCACCCTTTGACCTTTACCAGAGAGGGTGCTCCAAAGGAAACAGAGTTTTGGATAGACTCTATACATACTATTCTTGATCATCTAGAGACTCCTCTTGAGAAGCAATTCAAGTTAGTGGGCTACATGATAAGAGGTCGGTCCAAGTGTTGGTGGGATATTATAGTTCATACAGAATAGTTTGAAGGAATGGGGTGGAAGGATTTATAGGAAAAAAAATGGTACATTACTACCCAGAATCCTTGAGGCCGGAGAAGGCTGCAAAGCTTATGAGTTTG
The DNA here is from genome assembly GCA_963277665.1 of Viscum album. NCBI lineage: Eukaryota > Viridiplantae > Streptophyta > Magnoliopsida > Santalales > Viscaceae > Viscum > Viscum album. Next base: position 802,367,906 of record OY728119.1, on the reverse strand, counting down.
ACTTAGTGGGTTTCATTAGTGATGGATTATTCTATTTGTTTCACTGACTTTCACCGTTTCATCCCAATGATGGATGGAGATGAGGTAACTATGGAAAAATGATTCTAAGATAGGCTTATACATGAGATTATGTTACAAGTTAACATCTTACATCTAAAGAGGTTTGTATAGGTAGTGGACCAAGCCCTTATTTCATAAGGTAACCTGAAGGGAGATTTAGGATGTGGACTTGAGGTGCCAACTGGGTGGATATTTCGTACAACCTCTGATTGAAGGAAGCATCATTTTGGAAGTTTCCAACAAGGTGAAAGTGCACGTAATATTCAGAAGAAATGGGCATCTTCTCAGGGTGCTGATCAGGTGTTTTGTTGTCAGAGTGGAATATCGAGGCACATTGAGTGATGGTCCTGTGGAAGGTTGGGATATATATAGAGGTTTTGTAAGAACCCTTGTCAATTGGGTATGGATGGGAGTCAAAGGTAGATGTCGAGTGCGGGTAGGGGGTCGATCACCCCGTATCAGGTGGGTAGTTAGATCTCCACAGGCTATACTGGTAGGGGTGGTGGATGTGGAACTCTGGGATGATACCATCTGTATTAGTAGGGAAGTGCAGTGCAGGGTACTCAAGATGGATCCTAGGGTAGAGGGATAGGCCATCTTCACACAGTTCAGTCTAAACCTAGAGGTGGTGAGGCTGGACCTTCTAGCATCTGAGGTACGATTCTTGTAGCTTCCAAAATATCTAATTCTTTATTTGACATTGGTTCCACACACTCTTTTATGTCTGCACAGTTCATGGTTGTGTTGGGCCTAGTAGTGGAACAAGTTTATGGGTTTATGTCAATTTATACTTCATTATGGGTGCGAGATGAGGATATCTAATAGTGTATAGGTTGTGCCTTATGGGTTGGTGGTTATCATTTCCTGTGGAACTTTTTTGTCCTCAAGATGTTAGGTTTTGACCTGATTTTGGGTATAGACTGGCTAGTGCTGTATCAAGCCCATATCAACTTTTACCATTGTAGGGTAACATTCATGTCTCCCGATGGAGACACTTATGTCTTTTGTGGTGAGTGGTATTTTCAATCAGGCCGTGTAGGGAAAATTTTTCAATAGTTGTGAGAACTTACAGGCCAAGTGGAATTCCTTATTCTAGATGATGGAGAGGTGGAGCAACATTTCTTTCATCTTGCGGTGGATCAGTTTCAGGATTTGTTTCCTAATAATTTCTCAGGATTTCCGCCCAAGAGGTATGTAGAGTTTACAATCAAGTTTTTTTCAAGGGGAAAACTAGTTTCTATTCCACCATATTGAATAATTCCAAGAGAACTCTAGGAGCTTAAGGCTCAGCTAGAATATTTGGAATTAAAGGGATTCATTTGACCTAGTACGTCGCTCTGGGGATCACCCATTCTTTTTTATAAGAAGGATGATGGGTCATTGATGTTATGTGTCGATTATAGAAAGTTGAATCAAATGATTGTTAAGAAATGATACCTTCTTCCCAGAATTGATGACATGTTTGACCAACTGAGGGGTGATTCAGTGTTCTCTAAGATTTATTTGATATCAAGATACCATTATTTGAGGGTGAGACCTTCTAACGTACTACAGACAGCTTTCTGGAGAAGGCATGGGTTGTATGAATTTTTTGTGATGTCGTTTGGGTTGACCAATGCACCGGATATGTTTATGGTTCTAATGAACTAGATATCTCACCCCTATCCGGATCAGTTCGTGGTTGTCTTTTTTGATGACATCTTGGTGTACTCATGAACTCTTAACAATCATGCCAAACATCTTGACATCATTTTTAGTACACTAAAAGAGTATAGGCTTTATGCCAAGCTATCAAAATTTCAGTTCTAGATTGATAAAGTGAATTTCTTGGGACACTTAATTTCAAAGTCAGGTGTGTTGGTAGATCCAGAGAAGGTGTAGGCTATGGTGTCTTGGGAGCAGCATAAAAATGTTTCTGATGTTCATATTTTTCTATATTTGGCACGTTATTACCAGAATTTAATTAGTTATTTCTCTCATTTGGCAGCACCACTCTCAAGATTAACCAAGAAGGGTATTAAGTTTGAGTGGTTAGATGCATGTGAAACATCCTTTCATGAAATGAAAAATCAGTTGACTATCGCACCAATTCTGATCTTACCTTAACCAGTTAATAAGTACACTTTTCTCTGTGATGCATCTAGTGTGGGACTCGGGGTAGTGTTGATTCAGGATTATCATGTTGTAGCTTATGGTTCAAGATATTTGAGGTCTTGAGAAATAAATTACCCTAATCATGATCTTGAGCTAGTTTTTGTGGTTTATTCCTTAAAGTGTTGGAATAATTACTTATTAAGAGAATGATTCATGGTGTTTACTGATCATAAAAGTTTAAGGTGTATATTTTCTTAGTTGGATTAGAATTTTTAGCAATGACGGTGGGTCGAGTACCTAAAATCCTTTGATTTATAGTTGGTTTACACACTCGAAAAAGTGAATAGTGTCGTAGATTCTCTGAACTAGAAGACTTAGAATTAGGTGGTTCAGGAATCCAACTCTGAATGGAAAATGATGGATTTCTTTGTTGAGAAACACCTAGAGGTGCATGATTGTCCCAGAAAAATGACCCTTGCATCTATAGTAATCAATTCTACATTTTTGAGTTGGGTCAAGGAATGTCTGCTGGAAGATCTGGAGTGTTTTTTCATGAAGGAAAGTATTAAAGGTGTGGATTTGCCTTCTAGTTGGGTTGTTGGTGATGATGGGGTCATTCATGTTCAGGGTTGTGTTGTGATATCAGCGGGTGCACGTGAAGAGTTGATTCATGAGTTCCATGCATTGAAGTGGGTAGTACATCCAAGCTTGACTAAAATATATCATGATCTTAGTCATCGATATTGGTTTTTGGGAATGAAGAAAGTGGTTGTGGGTTTTGTGGCATGATGTCTTACCTTTCAATAGGTGAAGGTCAAGAATCAGTGTCTAGGTGTGTTGTGACAATAATTTCACATCCCATAGTGAAAGTGTAATGATGTAAATATGGACTTAATAGTGGGTATTTTGAGGACTGCTTAGAAGAATGACGGAATCTGGGTGATTGTGGATCGGGTGACTAAAGTAGCTCATTTATTGCCAATCCAAGAAACTTATACAGTCGATCAATTCGGTGAGTTATATGTTTGAGATATAGTTTGATTACATGGTGTGCTGAGAACTATAGTTTCAGATCATGATTTGCGTTTCACATAGTTCTTCTGGAAGGGGATACATAAGTTTCTTGGTAACCAAGTGTTGTTGATTATGGCTTATCACCCATGGATAGACGGGTAGTCTAAGCATGTGATTCAGGTATTGGAGGACATGTTGAGAGCTTGTGACCTAATTTTAATGGTTCATGGGAAAAAATTATCACTTGTTGAGTTTTATTACAATAACAGTTTTTAGGCTACAATTCAGATGGAAAATTTTGAGGCAATATATAGGAGGCCATATAGATCTCCATTGTGTTGGTTATAATCTAGGGAGTCTGAACTGTTGGGACCGAGTCTTGTGCAGGAGATATCCGAGAGGGTTTGATTGATTTAGAAGTAGATGGAAATAGCTCGGAGTAGAAAGAAGTCATATGAATATCAACTTCGATGATCTCTTGAGTTCATGGTGGGTGATAGTCTGTTTATTCAGGTGTCCCCAAGGTTGGGTCACCATCGAATTCAGAGGAAGTTCAAGTTGGCATCTAGGTATTTAACACCATTTGTGATTGTGGAGAGGATTGGACCGATTGTTTCTAATTGTATCTTTCACAAAATTATAGTGTGATGCATAATTGTGTTCATGTTTTACAACTCATGTAGTATCAACCTAATCCATCTCATGTGATAAACATTGATGATGTTGATCTTGAGCCTATTGCATCCTTTGAGGAGAATCTGGTTCATATTTTAAATCACAGTGAGAAGGTATTGTGGGAAAAGGTTAAGTGCTTTCGTTGTTGTGGAATAAGAAGCCTTCGTATCTTAATGAATGTATTTAAATGATTCGGAGCTATTAGAGCGGGATCCACTTTTTGGGGTTTATGAGTCGAAGCAATAACGACATTTTTTCTAGTAAAACTTCTTTCAAAATCCCTGGAGAGAAAGTTCACTAATAGACCGAGGGATAAGGAATTCGACTCATTCACATCCAGATCATGAATGTTTGGAATCCATATTATGCAAGGAGACATTGCTTTTGCTAATTCGAATTGAAGGGTGATATAAAATCGGTCTATTTCCGGCATCATTTTGAAATATCTCTTCTGATTCAAAATCATGGTGGTACGTGTATCCCCCCCTTTTCCGGTCATGAAATAGATGAAATAAATCCAAAAATGGATTGTTGTTCAAGAATGAAATCTGATCACTTTCCATATCTGGTTCATCCTTCGGAACCATATCACATCCCGGATCTGATGAAATAGGATGCATTGAGACGGTATTTTGGTTATACGTAATGATGCCATTGGTTTGAATTTTATTGCATCATGGAAATGTTCAAGAAGAAACTTGGAAGTGATAATCAAATATGCAGTTTTAGTGGCCTGATCTCTTTGCTTCTAAATCTCAATGATGCTCGGGAAGAGTGGATCAAGGACAATCTGTCTTAAGGTGGGGAGTTTGTAAGATCCTAGATTTTTCTTAAGGTATGTTTTTGTTTATGTTTCATCTGGAGTCATTTATTTTGGTCAAATAGGTGTTCCCCAGAGTTCATGAGAAGACTCGGGGGTGTTCAGGGGGTTTAAGGCATGAAAGAGGAGGTAAAAAAGAGTTTTCTTGGCATGTTGTATGGTTTGTGCAAGGTTAGTGAAAACCATGAAGAGCATCCCGGGTAACTGTGAAGTCTTGGACAATGGCTTATGCATGGTTATCACATGTTTAATCTAACCATGCAAAATTCCCAGGAAACCATGTGAAAGGGAGGTTTTGGGGTAGTATCTCTCACACTGTTTGCGCAGAGTTTGGAAAACCATGCGAGTTAACCATGAAACCTGGTAAAGTTGAGAAATTTACAAAAATGCCATTATAGGATATTAACCCCAACTCTTTATTTCCTTCTTTCTTCATCCTAGCAACCCTAGTGACAATCCAAAGCTCCTAAGAGCTTTCAAGGGTGATTATCCCTCATCTCTAGGTCATTTGGAGTTCCATCAGTTGTGAATCCAAGATCTGGGTAATTCTAATCTCCTATTTGCTTCCTCTTCTCGATTAGCATTTGCATCTTTCTCCTATATCTTTTTGAGGCTCTAAAACCCTATTTTCTGGTGAGATTTAGGTTGAGGATTCAAGGGTTGGTTAAATCAGTATATAAGGCTTCGACTGAGGGAGAGTTTTTCAATGAATTCAAGGTAGGTGTTCTACCATTTATATACCATAGTTTTGTTGTAGATTTGTGCATGCCTGACTTTTTTCATTGTCACTTCTTATTGTGATTTTGAAACCCTTGGTAAGGTTTGGTATTTTGGGTGTCTAAATGATTAATGAAAACCCCCATGGTCCCCAAGGTACACATAAAGGATGATTTTACCAAACAAGATATTGGTTGATTTTGGTTGGGGTATGAGGCTTATGAAATATGTTATATATTCCTAAGAGAGTTAGTGCATGTGAAATGGTGAATATGCTAAATTGATAATGGCATGTGAAATGAGAAATATCTTGAAGGGTTTTCATAAAGGGATTATGAGTATATATAATGGGTTGACATAATAGAATTATAACAATGCTTAGTGATCTAGGCTTGAGAATGGGAATTGGGGTAAATGCATTAAGTTTTGTAAATGGAATATATGTTAATGGGTTATGGAAAAATATGATTTACCATGTTGATTGTTATGGATTATGATTGTTGTATATATTGGTTGTGTTTGATTATGATATGGTTTGTGTGTGTTGAATAGATGGATAAGCATGTGCACATGGATTGATGTGTGGGATAATGGAATAAGGATCCTACCACGGGTCTAGTTGTACTGATTCTCTAACTCCACCCACAATGCACGGGTTAGGGAAGGGGACGGAGCTCTATTCCCCTAACGGTTGCATTCCACCCAGACTAAGGCTTCAAGGTGAGGATGTTGTGATGTTGTGATATACTATCCCTAGTGAGTTAGGACTTACTTATTCCCTTATGAAAATGATGAATTCCATGAACCTTGTGTGATTTATGATGAACTAGTAATGAAAGATACATAACGAATTGGCACCTTGGTTAGTATATCTAATTATAGATTGTTAACTAATGGCCCCAAATTTTCTTTCCTTTGTTGTTATTTACTTATACTTGCATGCACTATCTTTTAGACTAGATATTTATAGACATCATTGGTGGTGGCCTGCTAAGTTGTACTCACAGCCTTCTTGAACCATCTTTGGGTACCCGAGAAGATTTCATGCTTGAAGGTCAAGACAAGGGAAAGGGTATTGTGCTAGGGAGTTGATTTGGGCATGGTACATGCATGGATTAGGTTCCAGACTTGAATTTATGTACATTTTGGGGATTCTACTATTTGTATTTATTTTGGGTTTTTTTCAATTGGAATTGTAGCATGACATGACATATTTACTATTTCTTATGGATTGTACCTAGTTTGGGAGATGTTTGGCTGTGCATGTTATTGGTTGTTTCCTATTGTTTTCATTATTTATGTAGTGATATATTGTGGAATGCTCTAAAAAAGAGGTTATAGTCTCCCCACATGACCCATTAAACCCTTTCTATTATTCAACAGCCTCTAGCGTACGACGAGGAGCGCTTGAGGTCATGTAACAACCCAGCTCGTGGAACCGATTTAGTGGAACCCAGGTCGGGGATGTTATAAAATTAATTAGAATATTTATATTTAGTATAATTTTTATATATATATTTCATAATTCAGTTACTCTTATTCATAATCTCAAATTAAATATCATGGTTATAATAGTTATATATAAATAATAATATTTCACGGTTGTTAAAGTTCAGTGATTCATGTCCTGTATTCTCTCGAACATAATAATCTTTTAAAATATATGGGTATTACATTATACCCCATTAAGTAAATTTCATCATCGTAATTTTATCTCATGATTGGTAATTCAAGGGTTTAATATTTGAAAAAAAATTGTTTAAAACCCACATCATGAAAATTGTTAATAAAACTTTCTTTTGAAAAGACAGAAAGATAAATATAAAGGTTATCTATAGTAACACATAACTAACGTTCCAAATATAAGAAAATTATTGGGATGAGAAAATGTGTCCATATATGAGAAGGGGGATTAATAAATAATTATGAGGGTTGATAGATAATGTGAACATGATAAAGTTAATGACCACAAAATCATGAATTAATAAGAGATAGAGAAGACCATCAATTCATCTAAAATGATTGTAAAAAGATATAATTTTTAATTTATGTGGGATTATTTTATTATTCAAACTAATAACATTAGAAAATATACACACTTGATTTTAATCAAATCCATAAATGCAATTTCATCCTTTGTTTGTGTGTTCTAACATGTTTCCACCTCTATCACATCCCATATTCCACGTGATGGGTATCCATGATGAATTCTTCTCATGCCTAAAGCACCAACATTTAATATATCATAGGATCCACACAAGGTAGAAAATACAATCCTCCTATATTTTCTAAATTCAAAATGTCCATAAAAGTGTAAGATAATACACCTAAATGAACAAACTATTATATAAATAAATAATTCATTTAATTACAAAATTTCTACAATAACACCAAATGTTCAACTTAGATTATTCCATAAATAATAAACCTTATATCTCAATTAACATCAATAAACTTAACATTAAATAATGTTTTAACCTCAAGTGTTATATTATACCTTTTAGATTACATACTCAAAAATTTAATTTCATTATTCCCAAATAATCATTCATGTTAAATCACATGATACACCTAAGGGTTACTTGTACCTCAGACCAATAAAATGTATCTCAAAATATAATTAATCACTTTAAAATCCCATCACTTAATACCTAAAAAATGGGTTTATAATCCTTTAAACTTATGATAAACCTTAAACAAATAAACCAATTATGTTATACATAACTCTTAAGTTAACCTCACATGAAAAAATTAAAATCTCAAAAGTTAATGAAGAGTTTCTCTAATACCAACTATAACAACCTAGAAACCCGCACTCCTGGATCCAATAGTAAAAGTATAATATTTACATATTTGTCTTTAATAAAAATAAACATGACCCAATTTTAGTTATCCAAAACATAAAACATAAAAGGAAAATATCAGATCACTTACATACCCAATTACCTTTTAGGTTTAGAGTTTTAAATAATTAGGACAAATTCTTACATAATAATACAAATATCATTAAGTGACAATTTTTCCCACTATACCCATATTTTATTATTACATGTTAGGTATTTATTTTCACCCACATGAAATCCTTTTAGACATATCTTAATTAACATATTTCATCATAACCTGGGGAAAATAAACATAAGAAGGGTGAGCTCAAATTCTCAATAATGGTAAAAATTGGCATTAAAAATTCAATATATTTAGTTACCAAAAAAATGAATATAAGGGTATGAGAACATATTAAATGTTCATGATCATTACATAATATAATTCATACCCATGAAAACCAAAATCATTAATCCTGATACATGGAATATAAACTTTAACAAAGATAAGAGTCATGTTATTTAATAATCATGATCCATGTGAAAACAATCCTTGATCAAATGAAACATTAAATCCCATTACAATCATTGAAAAATAGATTAGGTTTATTGTAACATCATACATTAATCATGGAATTACAAAAAAAAGATAATCACAATATCTCTTAGTAGTAACTTACAATAGTTAACTATGTTGTCTCTTAGGAGTAACTTATAATCAGTTAACAATATCCCTTTACCCAATGCATTGGAGGGCTATAATAAACCCACCCATCATAGTTTTATAATGTAACCATGTTTCCATATATTATAACATAACAAATTATCCATTATCTATAACATAACCACCCATTAATTATCTATACATATGCAAAAGTAACATCTAATGAACAAAACATTTAAAATCATTCACATTCTAACATAACATCCTTGAAAAAAACCATCATTCCTTTTTAGCTTGATTAACTCATGGAAAAGAAACAAGTTCCATGAAAATCTATTTAAAATAATCATAAGTCAACTAGAAAAATAATAATGATGCTATAAACATCATAGGAAAACAATAAGGGGTATTTCTATAGATGAAAAATACATTTAAAAGAATATTTAAGACATTTCGTTAAAAATAGGAAAAATATCCTTTTTTTATAATTATTTAATTAAATATTCCAATAATTCTTAGAAAAAAACATTATTTGATAATAACCATGGAAACTTTTAAAGTAAACTTCAAATAAAAGTATATTTATGATGGTAGAAAAATCCATTCATTTGGTAAATGTTTAAACAAAGATCTCTTTCATACTTCTGGTAAAAACCAAAATTTCCTTGTTTGTAAAAAGAAAAAATATTCCTTTTAAACCTTTGTAAATAAAGTAAAATATAGTATAAAATGAATTTAATAAACCATTGATTCATATAAAATAACATTCTTAAAAAAAATTAAAGATCATGGATATGGAAAAGGAAAGATTATAGACCAAAAAGTGAATAAGGCCAGTTATTTCATAAAACATTCTATTGATCTTCTTATATATCAAAGAGAGTAAAATTAAAGAAAACCATGTAACGATAATAAATAACCATATTAGAAGAATAGGTATATGTTTCAAGAAATAATTATCATACAATTTCTCCAAAAGTAACCTTGAATATAAACAATCCCAAAAAGAAATGAGATTGTAACATATAGTCTTTACTATATTGGTAAATTTTGAATCAAAATAATTAAAATAAAGAATATTATATGGATATATAAATCCCATTAATTAAGTGAATTATTGTGTAAAAATTTATTCATGGTGAATTAATTAAGCCATGCAATGAAAATATGGTACACAATATGAAACATGTCTCAAGAAAATGAGTCGAGAAAAATAAAACCCTTTCAAATATCATAACATTTTAAGTGATAATTAATCCATGATGTGATTATATAAAAATATGTAAATCCACATAATATAAGTTTAAATATATCATAAAAAAATTATATATCAATACACACATAATCATGGCATAATATATTCACTGAATAAGTGTTATAACCTAATGAAAGGAAATGGAGTTAAAAAAAACTTACATTGAGTCATAACCTGTTACACTTATACTTTAACTCCTACATAATAAAATTATATTAATTATTTAATTATTCAAGAAAATTTTATAGGTTTATTAATTTATCATTAAAACATTTATTTCATTTATTTAATTTTTCTCAATGACATACTTAATTACTTAATCAGTTAATTTCACATTGAGTGTTTTGAGGACATTCGGATCATAATTGCAAAATGGATTTGATAGGTTGACCATGGTCAAAGGGGTCATTTTTAAATGAACTCAAAATAATAATCATGAAATTGTTATAATTTATATACATCAAATACAATTTTAGATCCATCTATGAAAGTTATTTTTTAATAACAAAATACACCATCTCGTGAGGCAATAGTCCCCACATACACACGAGTGATGTTTTTACTATTCATTAGATGGAAAATAAAGAAATAAAATAACATATTATCTTTAAAAATAATTATAATTTTATAATAATTAAATAAATTCATTAAATCCATCCCCATTATCATCAATGAGAGTCATTTTTTGAAAAATGAAATACATTTCACTATAGAGACGGTAGTTTGTGCGTACGCACATGTGACGATTCCATTTTTAATGATTGGAATGGTATGAAGATGGATGATATATTATATTTCATGAATCATGATTATTTTATAAATAATATATATATATATATATACATTAAATAAAACATAATAACTATTCATGAAAGGTGGTGATGAGAAACAAAATACATTGGTTCGCGAGCTGGTAGTCTACACATACGCACGAATGATGGTTTCATTTTCCATTTGAAGGAAACGATATGAATAATATTATGTTATTAACATAACAAGATCTCATAATATGTTATATACTGATTTTATTATATTTTAATTTTCATCAAGCAATTAAAAGGGTTAGAAGAAGATGTTAAATGAAAACACTCAGTTAGGAGGATCACCACCTCTTTGAAGAGCCTTTTCTGATTACAACATAAGACTTCTATATTGGAATTTTGGTGAGTCAAAGACCCCTGGTAAGAGTTTATAAATGTTTCTAAGTGATTTGGGTATATATTTTTTAAGTAAAATGGATCATAAAGTGTGAGTAATATAGTAGGGGCAATGTCCTTATATAAGAGAGGAGGGGAAAACCTTTGGAATTACTTAAAGTATTAAATTAATATAAATTTAATTTCATGTTCAATAGAAACGAAATTGATATATTTAAAATATAGGGTGAATATAATTCTATATACTCTCATTAAATAAAATTTAGATAAGTTTACTTAATATTTTAACCCTTATTTCTCGTTTTTAACCCTCCGTTAAACTTATTTAATGATTATTGTGATAATAAGATTTTTACACGTTATGGGTCATGAAAGTTACTATAAAAGTAAAAGTAACCCATAAGTGAAAAATGTTTGATATTATCATTTATATACCATTCACTTGGTCAAAGATAATATTTTTATGGGTTTTAAATCATTTAACAAAATATTATTTAACATAAAATACCATTAAAGTCATCTACAAGACTATTTGCATAATTTGAATTTAAAAAATATCAATACATTAATTTAATTAAAATATATACTTTTAAAACATCACTCATACATTATATTTATCTAAGAAAATCATGGAACACTGTAACTCACCCAAAAAAAATTACTTTGTAAGTTTTTAAAATCATGCACTTGATTTTTCTACTATGTGAAAAAGTATTGTATCGGTATTGTGTAAGCATTTAAGGTACTTATTTCATCACCAAAGATTATAAAATCATCATAAAAAAAATTCATATTTAAAAAAACTATTTAGAACCATTCATGACTAGTTTTTAACCTTTTGAAAACACATTAGAGATATTAAAATCAAGAAAGTGGCCTTTTGGAATTATTCTTTACTTAAAATAATAAAAAGATATTTATCAAAGCAAAATAGAACCAAAATTCCATATTTTTCAATATTGTATGGTGCTGGTTGAACTCCAATCATCCAATATATTAAAGGAAGCTGTTAGGGTGATCTTAAAGCATTTTAACATTATTTTTAACCCAAGATAACCCAATTTATCATGCCAACTGGGTGGATATTTCGTACAACCTCTGATTGAAGGAAGCATCATTTTGGAAGTTTCCAACAAGGTGAAAGTGCACATAATATTCAGAAGAAATGGGCATCTTCTCAGGGTGCTGATCAGGTGTTTTGTTGTCAGAGTGGAATATTGAGGCACATTGAGTGATGGTCATGTGGAAGGTTGGGATATATATAGAGGTTTTGTAAGAACCCTTGTCAATTGGGTATGGATGGGAGTCAAAGGCAGATGTCGAGTGCGGGTAGGGGGTCGATCACCCCGTATCAGGTGGGTAGTTAGATCTCCACTGGCTATACTGGTAGGGGTGGTGGATGTGGAACTCTGGGATGATACCATCTGTATTAGTAGGGAAGTGCAGTGCAGGGTACTCAAGATGGATCCTAGGGTAGAGGGATAGGCCATCTTCATGCAGTTCAGTCTAAACCTAGAGGTGGTGAGGCTGGACCTTCTCGCATCTGAGGTACGATTCTTGTAGATTCCAAAATATCTAATTCTTTATTTGACATTGGTTCCACACACTCTTTTATGTATGCACAGTTCATGGTTGTGTTGGGCCTAGTAGTGGAACAAGTTTATGGGTTTATGTCAATTGATACTTCATTATGGGTGCGAGATGAGGATATCTAATAGTGTATAGGATGTGCCTTATGGGTTGGTGGTTATCATTTCCTGTGGAACTTTTTTGTCCTCAAGATGTTAGGTTTTGACCTGATTTTGGGTATAGACTGGCTAGTGCTGTATCAAGCCCATATCAACTTTTACCATTGTAGGGTAACATTCATGTCTCCCGATGGAGACACTTATGTCTTTTGTGGTGAGTGGTATTTTCAATCAGGCCTTGTAGGGAAAATTTTTCAATAGTTGTGAGAACTTACAGGCCAAGTGGAATTCCTTATTCTAGATGATGGAGAGGTGGAGAAACATTTCATTCATCTTGCGGTGGATCAGTTTCAGGATTTGTTTCCTAAGAATTTCTCAGGATTGCCGCCCAAGAGGTATGTAGAGTTTACAATCAAGTTTTTTTCAAGGGGAAAACTAGTTTCTATTCCACCATATTGAATAATTCCAAGAGAACTCTAGGAGCTTAAGCTCAGCTAGAATATTTGGAATGAAAGGGATTCATTTGACCTAGTACATCGCTCTGGGGATCACCCATTCTTTTTTATAAGAAGGATGATGGGTCATTGATGTTATGTGTCGATTATAGAAAGTTGAATCAAATGATTGTTAAGAAACGATACCTTCTTCCCAGAATTGATGACATGTTTGACCAACTGAGGGGTGATTCAGTGTTCTCTAAGATTTATTTGATATCAAGATACCATTATTTGAGGGTGAGACCTTCTAACGTACTACATACAGCTTTCTGGAGAAGTCATGGGTTGTATGAATTTTTTGTGATGTCGTTTGGGTTGACCAATGCACCGGATATGTTTATGGTGCTAATGAACTAGATATCTCACCCCTATCTGGATCAGTTCGTGGTTGTCTTTTTTGATGACATCTTGGTGTACTCATGAACTCTTAACAATCATGCCAAACATCTTGACATCATTTTTAGTACACTAAAAGAGTATAGGCTTTATGCCAAGCAATAAAAATTTCAGTTCTAGATTGATAAAGTGAATTTCTTGGGACACATAATTTCAAAGTCAGGTGTGTTGGTAGATCCAGAGAAGGTGTAGGCTATGGTGTCTTGGGAGCAGCATAAAAATGTTTCTGATGTTCATATTTTTCTATATTTGGCACGTTATTACCAGAATTTAATTAGTTATTTCTCTCATTTGGCAGCACCACTCTCAAGATTAACCAAGAAGGGTATTAAGTTTGAGTGGTTAGATGCATGTGAAACATCCTTTCATGAAATGAAAAATCAGTTTACTATCGCACCAATTCTGATCTTACCTTAACCAGTTAATAAGTACACTTTTCTCTGTGATGCATCTAGTGTGGGACCCGGGGTAGTGTTGATTCAGGATTATCATGTTGTAGCTTATGGTTCAAGATATTTGAGGTCTTGAGAAATAAATTACCCTAATCATGATCTTGAGATATTTTTTGTGGTTTATACCTTAAAGTGTTGGAATAATTTCTTATTAGGAGAATGATTCATGGTGTTTACTGATCATAAAAGTTTAAGGTGTATATTTTCTTAGTTGGATTTGAATTTTTAGAAATGACGGTGGGTCGAGTACCTAAAATCCTTTGATTTATAGTTGGTTTACACACTCGAAAAAGTGAATAGTGTCGTAGATTCTCTGAACTAGAAGACTTAGAATTAGGTGGTTCAGAAATCCAACTCTGAATGGAAAATGATGGATTTGTTTGTTGAGATACACCTAGAGGTGCATGATTGTCCCAGAAAAATGACCCTTGCATCTATAGTAATCAATTCTACATTTTTGAGTTGGGTCAAGGAATGTCTGCTGGAAGATCTGGAGTGTTTTTTCATGAAGGAAAGTATTAAAGGTGTGGATTCACCTTCTAGTTGGGTTGTTGGTGATGATGGAGTCATTCATGTTCAGGGTTGTGTTGTGATATCAGCGGGTGCACGTGAAGAGTTGATTCATGAGTTCCATGCATTGAAGTGGGCAGTACATCCAAGCTTGACTAAAATATATCATGATCTTAGTCATCGATATTGGTTTTTGGGATTGAAGAAAGTGGTTGTGGGTTTTGTGGCATGATGTCTTACCTTTCAACAGGTGAAGGTCAAGCATCAGTGTCTAGGTGTGTTGTGACAATAATTTCACATCCCATAGTGAAAGTGTAATGAAGTAAATATGGACTTAATAGTGGGTATTTTGAGGACTGCTTAGAAGAATGACGGAATCTGGGTGATTGTGGATCGGGTGACTAAAGTAGCTCATTTATTGCCAATCCAAGAAACTTATACAGTCGATCAATTCGGTGAGTTATATATTTGAGATATAGTTTGATTACATGGTGTGCTGAGAACTATAGTTTCAGATCATGATTTGCGTTTCACATAGTTCTTCTGGAAGGGGATACATAAGTTTCTTGGTAACCAAGTGTTGTTGAGTATGGCTTATCACCCATGGATAGACGGGTAGTCTAAGCATGTGATTCAGGTATTTGAGGACATGTTTAGAGCTTGTGACCTAATTTTAATGGTTCATGGGAAAAAATTATCACTTGTTGAGTTTTATTACAATAACAGTTTTTAGGATACAATTCAGATGGAAAATTTTGAGGCAATATATAGGAGGCCATATAGATCTCCATTGTGTTGGTTATAATCTAGGGAGTCTGAACTGTTGGGACCGAGTCTTGTGCAGGAGATATCCGAGAGGGTTTGATTGATTTAGAAGTAGATGGAAATAGCTAGGAGTAGAAAGAAGTCATATGAATATTAGCTTCGATGATCTCTTGAGTTCATGGTGGGTGATAGTCCGTTTATTCAGGTGTCCCCAAGGTTGGGTCACCATCGAATTCAGAGGAAGTTCAAGTTGGCATCTAGGTATTTAACACCATTTGTGATTGTGGAGAGGATTGGACCGATTGTTTCTAATTGTATCTTTCACAAAAGTATAGTGTGATGCATAATTGTGTTCATGTTTTACAACTCAAGTAGTATCAACCTGATCCATCTCATGTGATAAACATTGATGATGTTGATCTTGAGCCTATTGCATCCTTTGAGGAGAATCTGGTTCATATTTTAAATCACAGTGAGAAGGTATTGTGGGAAAAGGTTATGCCATTGGTTTGAATTTGATGGCATCATGGAAATGTTCAAGAAGAAACTTGGAAGTGATAATCAAATATGCAGTTTTAGTGGCCTGACCTCTTTGCTTCTAAATCTCAATGATGCTCGGGAAGAGTGGATCAAGGACAATCTGTCTTAAGGTGGGGAGTTTGTAAGATCCTAGATTTTTCGTAAGGTATGTTTTTGTTTATGTTTCATCTGGAGTCATTTATTTTGGTCAAATAGGTGTTCCCCAGAGTTCATGAAAAGACTCGGGGGTGTTCCGGGGGTTTAAGGCATGAAAGAGGAGGTAAAAAAGGAGTTTTCTTGGCATGTTGTATGGTTTGTGCAAGGTTAGTGCAAACCATGTAGAGCATCCCAGGTAACTGTGAAGTCTTGGACAAAGGCTTATGCATGGTTATCACATGTTTAATCTAACCATGAAAAATTCCCAGGAAACCATGTGAAAGGGAGGTTTTGGGGTAGTATCTCTCACACTGTTTGCGCACAGTTTGGAAAACCATGCGAGTTAACCATGCAACCTAGTAAAGTTGAGAAATTTACAAAAATGCCATTATAGGATATTAACCCCAACTCTTTATTTCCTTCTTTCTTCATCCTAGCAACCCTAGTGACAATCCAAATCTCCTAAGAGCTTTCAAGGGTGATTATCCCTCATCTCTAGGTCATTTGGAGTTCCATCAGTTGTGAATCCAAGATCTGGGTAATTCTAATCTCCTATTTGCTTCCTCTTCTCGATTAGCATTTGCATCTTTCTCCTATATATTTTTGAGGCTCTAAAACCCTATTTTCTGGTGAGATTTAGGTTGAGGATTCAAGGGTTGGTTAAATCAGTATATAAGGCTTTGACTGAGGGAGAGTTTTTCAATGAATTCAAGGTAGGTGTTCTACCATTTATATACCATAGTTTTGTTGTAGATTTGTGCATGCCTGACTTTTTTCATTGTCACTTCTTATTGTGATTTTGAAACCCTTGGTAAGGTTTGGTATTTTGGGTGTCTAAATGATTAATGAAAACCCCCATGGTCCCCAAGGTACACATAAAGGATGATTTTACCAAACAAGATATTGGTTGATTTTTGTTGGGGTATGAGGCTTATGAAATATGTTATATATTCCTAAGAGAGTTAGTGCATGTGAAATGGTGAATATGCTAAATTGATAATGGCATGTGAAATGAGAAATATCTTGAAGGGTTTTCATAAAGGGATTATGAGTATATATAATGGGTTGACATAATATAATTATGACAATGCTTAGTGATCTAGGCTTGAGAATGGGAATTGGGGTAAATGCATTAAGTTTTGTAAATGGAATATATGTTAATGGGTTATGGAAAAATATGATTTACCATGTTGATTGTTATGGATTATGATTGTTGTATATATTGGTTGTGTTTGATTATGATATGGTTTGTGTGTGTTGAATAGATGGATAAGCATGTGCACATGGATTGATGTGTGGGATAAAGGAATGAGGATCCTACCACGGGTCTAGTTGTACTGATTCTCTAACTCCACCCACAATGCACGGGTTAGGGAAGGGGACGGAGCTCTATTCCCCTAACGGTTGCATTCCACCCAGACTGAGGCTTCAAGGTGAGGATATTGTGATGTTGTGATATACTATCCCTAGTGAGTTAGGACTTACTTATTCCCTTATGAAAATGATGAATTCCATGAACCTTGCGTGATTTATGATGAACTAGTAATGAAAGATACATAATGAATTGGCACCTTGGTTAGTATATCTAATTATAGATTGTTAACTAATGGCCCCAAATTTTCTTCCTTTGTTGTTATTTACTTATACTTGCATGCACTATCTTTTAGACTAGATATTTATAGACATCATTGGTGGTGGCCTGCTAAGTTGTACTCACAGCCTTCTTGAACCATCTTTGGGTACCTGAGAAGATTTCATGCTTGAAGGTCAAGACAAGGGAAAGGGTATTGTGCTAGGGAGTTGATTTGGGCATGGGACATGCATGGATTAGGTTCCAGACTTGAATTTATGTACATTTTGGGGATTCCACTATTTTTATTTATTTTGGGTTTTTTTCAATTGGAATTGTAGCATGACATGACATATTTACTATTTCTTATGGATTGTACCTAGTTTGGGAGATGTTTGGCTATGCATGTTATTGGTTGTTTCCTATTGTTTTCATTATTTATGTAGTGATATATTGTGGAATACTCTAAAAAAGAGGTTATAGTCTCCCCACGTGACCCATTAAACCCTTTCTATTAGTCAACAGCATCTAGCGTACGACGAGGAGCGCTTGAGGTCATGTAACAACCCAGCTCGTGGAACCGATTTAGTGGAACCCAGGTCGGGGATGTTATAAAATTAATTAGAATATTTATATTTAGTATAATATTTTTATATATATTTCATAATTCAGTTACTCTTATTCATAATCTCAAATTAAATATCATGGTTATAATAGTTATATATAAATAATAATATTTCACGGTTGTTAAAGTTCAGTGATTTATGTCCTGTATTCTCTTGAACATAATAATCTTTTAAAATATCTGGGTATTACATTATACCCCATTAAATAAATTTCATCCTCGTAATTTTATCTCATGATTGGTAATTCAAGGGTTTAATATTTGAAAAAAAAATTGTTTAAAACCCACATCATGAAAATTGTTAATAAAACTTTCTTTTGAAAAGACAGAAAGATAAATATAAAGGTTATCTAGAGTAACACATAACTAACGTTCCAAATATAAGAAAATTATTGGGATGAGAAAATGTGTCCATATATGATAAGGGGGATTAATAAATAATTATGAGGGTTGATAGATAATGTGAACATGATAAAGTTAATGACCACAAAATCATGAATTAATAAGAGATAGAGAAGACCATCAATTCATCTAAAATGATTGTAAAAAGATATAATTTTTAATTTATGTGGGATTATTTTATTATTCAAACTAATAACATTAGAAAATATACTCACTTGATTTTAATCAAATCCATAAATGCAATTTCATCCTTTGTTTGTGTGTT
Organism: Viscum album; assembly: GCA_963277665.1. Classification (NCBI taxonomy): domain Eukaryota; kingdom Viridiplantae; phylum Streptophyta; class Magnoliopsida; order Santalales; family Viscaceae; genus Viscum; species Viscum album. The sequence continues at coordinate 802,348,783 of OY728119.1, read as the reverse complement.
CTAACATGTTTCCACCTCTATCACATCCCATATTCCACGTGATGGGTATCCATGATGAATTCTTCTCATGCCTAAAGCACCAACATTTAATATATCATAGGATCCACACAAGGTAGAAAATACAATCCTCCTATATTTTCTAAATTCAAAATGTCCATAAAAGTGTAAGATAATACACCTAAATGAAAAAACTATTATATAAATAAATAATGCATTTAATTACAAAATTTCTACAATAACACCAAATGTTCAACTTAGATTATTCCATAAATAATAAACCTTATATCTCAATTAACATCAATAAACTTAACATTAAATAATGTTTTAACCTCAAGGGTTATATTATACCTTTTAGATTACATACTCAAAAATTTAATTTCATTATTCCCAAATAATCATTCATGTTAAATCACATGATACACCTAAGGGTTACTTGTACCTCAGACCAATAAAATGTATCTCAAAATATAATTAATCACTTTAAAATCCCATCACTTAATACCTAAAAATGGGTTTATAATCCTTTAAACTTATGATAAACCTTAAACAAATAAACCAATTATGTTATACATAACTCTTAAGTTAACCTCACATGAAAAAATTAAAATCTCAAAAGTTAATGAAGAGTTTCTCTAATACCAACTATAACAACCTAGAAACCCGCACTCCTGGATCCAATAGTAAAAGTATAATATTTACATATTTGTCTTTAATAAAAATAAACATGACCAAATTTTAGTTATCCAAAACATAAAACATAAAAGGAAAATATCAGATCACTTACATACCCAATTACCTTTTAGGTTTAGAGTTTTAAATAATTAGGACAAATTCTTACATAATAATACACATGTCATTAAGTGAGAATTTTTCCCACTATACCCATATTTTATTATTACATGTTAGGTATTTATTTTCACCCACATGAAATCCTTTTAGACATATCTTAATTAACATATTTCATCATAACCTGGGGAAAATAAACATAATAAGGGTGAGCTCAAATTCTCAATAATGGTAAAAATTGGCATTAAAAATTCAATATATTTAGTTACCAAAAAAATGAATATAAGGGTATGAGAACATATTAAATGTTCATGATCATTACATAATATAATTCATACCCATGAAAACCAAAATCATTAATCCTGATACATGGAATATAAACTTTAACAAAGATAAGATCCATGTTATTTAATAATCATGATCCATGTGAAAACAATCCTTGATCAAATGAAACATTAAATCCCATTACAATCATTCAAAAATAGATTAGGTTTATTGTAACATCATATATTAATCATGGAATTACAAAAAAAAGATAATCACAATATCTCTTAGTAGTAACTTACAATAGTTAACTATGTTGTCTCTTAGGAGTAACTTATAATCAGTTAACAATATCCCTTTACCCAATGCATTGGAGGGCTATAATAAACCCACCCATCATAGTTTTATAATGTAACCATGTTTCCATATATTATAACATAACAAATTATCCATTATCTATAACATAACCACCCATTAATTATCTATACATATGTAAAAGTAACATCTAATGAACAAAACATTTAAAATCTTTCACATTCTAACATAACATCCTTGAAAAAAACCATCATTCCTTTTTAGCTTGATTAACTCATGGAAAAGAAACAAGTTCCATGATAATCTATTTAAAATAATCATAAGTCAACTAGAAAAATAATAATGATGCTATAAACATCATAGGAAAACAATAAGGGGTATTTCTATAGATGAAAAATACATTTAAATGAACATTTAAGACATTTCGTTAAAAATAGGAAAAATATCCTTTTTTTTATAATTATTTAATTAAATATTCCAATAATTCTTAGAAAAAAACATTCTTTGATAATAACCATGGAAACTTTTAAAGTAAACTTCAAATAAAAGTATATTTATGATGGTAGAAAAATCCATTCATTTGGTAAATGTTTAAACAAAGATCTCTTTCATACTTCTGGTAAAAACCAAAATTTCCTTGTTTGTAAAAAGAAAAAATATTCCTTTTAAACCTTTGTAAATAAAGTAAAATATAGTTTAAAATTAATTTAATAAACCATTGATTCATATAAAATAACATTCTTAAAAAAAATTAAAGATCATGGATATGGAAAAGGAAAGATTATAGACCAAAAAGTGAATAAGGCCAGTTTTTTCATAAATCATTCTATTGATCTTCTTATGTATCAAAGAGAGTAAAATTAAAGAAAACCATGTAACGATAATAAATAACCATATTAGAAGAATAGGTATATGTTTCAACAAATAATTATCATACAATTTCTCCAAAAGTAACCTTGAATATAAACAATCCCAAAAAGAAATGAGATTGTAACATATAGTCTTTACTATATTGGTAACATTTGAATCAAAATAATTAAAATAAAGAATATTATATGGATATATAAATCCCATTAATTAAGTGAATTATTGTGTAAAAATTTATTCATGGTGAATTAATTAAACCATGCAATGAAAATATGGTACACAATATGAAACATGTCTCAAGAAAATGAGTCGAGAAAAATAAAACCCTTTCAAATATCATAACATTTTAAGTGATAATTAATCCATGATGTGATTATATAAAAATATGTAAATCCACATAATATAAGTTTAAATATATCATAAAAAAATTATATATCAATACACACATAATCATGGCATAATATATTCACTGAATAAGTGTTATAACCTAATGAAAGGAAATGGAGTTAAAAAAAACTTACATTGAGTCACAACCTGTTACACTTATACTTTAACTCCTACATAATAAAATTATATTAATTATTTAATTATTTAAGAAAATTTTATAGGTTTATTAATTTATCATTAAAACATTTATTTCATTTATTTAATTTTTCTCAATGACATACTTAATTACTTAATCAGTTAATTTCACATTGAGTGTTTTGAGGACATTCGGATCATAATTGCAAAATGGATTTGATAGGTTGACCATGGTCAAAGGGGTCATTTTTAAATGAACTCAAAATAATAATCATGAAATTGTTATAATTTATATACATCAAATACAATTTTAGATCCATCTATGAAAGTTATTTTTTAATAACAAAATACACCATCTCGTGAGGCAATAGTCCCCACATACACACGAGTGATGTTTTTACTATTCATTAGATGGAAAATAAAGAAATAAAATAACATATTATCTTTAAAAATAATTATAATTTTATAATAATTAAATAAATTCATTAAATCCATCCCCATTATCATCAATGAGAGTCATTTTTTGAAAAATGAAATACATTTCACTATAGAGACGGTAGTTTGTGCGTACGCACATGTGACGATTCCATTTTTAATGATTGGAATGGTATGAAGATGGATGATATATTATATTTCATGAATCATAATTATTTTATAAATAAAATATATATATATACATTAAATAAAACATAATAACTATTCATGAAAGGTGGTGATGAGAAACAAAATACATTGGTTCGCGAGCTGGTAGTCTACACATACGCACGAATGATGGTTTCATTTTCCATTTGAAGGAAACGATATGAATAATATTATGTTATTAACATAACAAGATCTCATAATATGTTATATACTGATTTTATTATATTTTAATTTTCATCAAACAATTAAAAGGGTTAGAAGAAGATGTTAAATGAAAACACTCAGTTAGGAGGATCACCACCTCTTTGAAGAGCCTTTTCTGATTACACCATAAGACTTCTATATTGGAATTTTGGTGAGTCAAAGACCCCTGGTAATAGTTTATAAATGTTTCTATGTGATTTGGGTATATATTTTTTAAGTAAAATGGATCATAAAGTGTGAGTAATATAGTAGGGGCAATGTCCTTATATAAGAGAGGAGAGGAAAACCTTTGGAATTACTTAAAGTATTAAATTAATATAAATTTAATTTCATGTTCAATAGGAACGAAATTGATATACTTAAAATATAGGGTGAATATAATTCTATATACTCTCATTAAATAAAATTTAGATAAGTTTACTTAATATTTTAACCCTTATTTCTCGTTTTTAACCCTCCGTTAACCTTATTTAATGATTATTGTGATAACAAGATTTTTACACGTTATGGGTCATGAAAGTTACTATAAAAGTAAAAGTAACCCATAAGTGAAAAATGTTTGATATTATCATTTATATACCATTCACTTGGTCAAAGATAGTATTTTTATGGATTTTAAATCATTTAACAAAATATTATTTAACATAAAATACCATTAAAGTCATCTACAAGACTATTTGCATAATTTGAATTTAAAAAATATCAATACATTAATTTAATTAAAATATATACTTTTAAAACATCACTCATACATTATATTTATCTAAGAAAATCATGGAACATTGTAACTCACCCAAAAAAAATTACTTTGTAAGTTTTTAAAATCATGCACTTGATTTTTCTACTATGTGAAAAAGTATTGTATCGGTATTGAGTAAGCATTTAAGGTACTTATTTCATCACCAAAGATTATAAAATCATCATAAACAAAAAATTCATATTTAAAAAAACTATTTAGAACCATTCATGACTAGTTTTTAACCTTTTGAAAACACATTAGAGATATTAAAATCAAGTAAGTGACCTTTTGGAATTATTCTTTACTTAAAATAATAAAAAGATATTTATCAAAGAAAAATAGAACCAAAATTCCATATTTTTCAATATTGTATGGTGCTGGTTGAACTCCAATCATCCAATATATTAAAGGAATCTGTTAGGGTGATCTTAAAGAATTTTAACAATATATTAAAGGAAGCTGTTAGGGTGATCTTAAAGGAAGCTGTCATGGAAAGATAATGTAAAATCTATGAACTACACATGTCCAAAACCAATTGGATTAGTGGATTTCGAACCCTTATCACCTTATCCACGAATTATATCAATGTGGGACCTTTTAAAACCGAAACACATTTTCAAATAAAGTAATATTTCTTTACTTTCCAAAAGTGCCCCTCCTCTCCTCTTATAAAAGGCCCCCAACTCTACCTCATTTCACACACTACTCAAGCCTTTGGATCAGCCAACCCCTGCCAAATTACTCTCTCCACATCCCTCTCCTCATCCTAGAGGATTCCCTTTGGGCAGAATCCTTTCAAAGGAATCCTTTAGGCTCAAATCAATAGGGAGTTACACTTTTAAAGGTAATTCATTCTCTCTTGTTCATTTGTTTTATTTTGCTTCTCCAACCCTCTAAACTCTTTTTATTTACTTCTTTTGTAACAACACCAGAATCTTCAATATACTAGGATGTTGTTAAAATATTTATTTGAGCTTCACTCTCACACAACTACATCAAATGGTTAAAGAACATACGGTTTCTGTGGATGGCGAAATTCTGCCTCCCGAAACGATGATTGTTCAATACTCATTTAACACCTTCAAGGGTGGCCATTATGATGTCACTATTTTTATATATGATATATAATATGTTTATGTTTTCTTTAAGCTTCTGTATTTTTCATTTTTGGCATACCTTTATGGTTTCCATTATGGGTAAACACGATATCTTCATTTAAGGAAGTGCGGACTACCGCCCCCTCAAAGTGATGTGATTCGTTAATGCCATATGTTGGACGTGTAAAGGATGGATTTAAAGTTATTATATATGATATTATACTGGAATTATAATATACCTCTATATCATTATTATTTCTTTCCATTAAATTATGAGATAGAAATGAAAGTAGCGTTCATTCGTACGTACGGCTTACCGTCTCCATGAACGGTGCATTTCATTTCTTATCCCCAAATGTAATGTACTATTAAAATTACATGTATATAATGTATATATATAATTAATGATATATCTAAATGATGAATATAATTCTGGAATTAAAATATACATACCTCTCATTTAGTTTTAATTCCACTAATATGACAAAGAAATGAAAGTAGCGTTCATGCGTACGTACGGCTTACCGTCTCCATGAACGGTGCATTTCATTTCTTACCTCTAAATGATTATGTAATATTATAAATACATGTATATGCTGGATATATATGATACATATTATATCCAAATCGGGAATTTCATTCTGGATATAAAGAACTTTTGACCACATGAACAACATGTAATTGTAAGAAGTCAACTTTCGACTTAAGAACCAAATATTGACAAAACAAACATTATTAACTTAAATGGTTACATAATGTTTATAACATGGAAATAAGTGATATAAAAGGAATAATGAACTTTAAAAAGGTTCTTAATCAAGTATAAATTAACTCAAGTTTATTATTCAGGACGTTAAAGAATGATCGAGTCAAGTCGGACCCAAGGTAAGGGACTTCGTCTCAATCTCCTTTCGTTGAGGCATATTTCATTTTATACACACCTTTATTTTATACGGTGTATAAACTCCTTTGACTTTTACTTTTATACAAAAGGAATCTTTTTCTACGAAGCGTTTTACTAAACGACAAAAAGGAATGTTTTTTTAACGTACGCGGTGACAATGACTTTTTCCGCCGCCGCAGGTATTATTTGGTCTTTGGCTTCCTCAACAAGCCATAATGTTTTTAAAATAAAATAAATACCATATACTCTTTTATGTATTTTGGTATTGAAAATGGTTTTGATAAAGGATTCTATTATATCAATATATTTATGATATATTGTGATTGAAATGTGGAAATGTTATCATTCCTTTATATTGGTTTTATGTTTTACGATTTTATATTGGTACTTGGACATTTTAACGGGTGGTTACGTTATAAACCATATGACGGGTGGTGCCGTGAATACCAGGACGGGTGGTTACGTTATAACCTCCAATGCATTGGGTATGGAAGTCGGTTGTATGGCTATTCCATTAAGTATGTATGGAAATTGGCCGTATGGCTATTCCATTAAGTGATATGTGTGGAAGTCAACCGTATGGTTATTCCACTTAAGTATGTTTATGTCCCAAGTTACCTTTATATATTCTATGTGTTCTTTATATGAGTTTTATGGTAATCCTTTGGTTACAAAAAGGTAAGTAATGATAATTTATTCAGTGAAGATTTTTTTTACTACTTCATGAAGGTGAAGGTATTACTTTGATATAGTATACATGGTTTACTTGATGTTTGAAAAACTAACAGTTTTCATTCTTTTTGTATCCCTTACTGAGCTTTTTATGTTCACCCCATGTTTTTCGAAATGTTTTTCACAGGACTTAAAGTGGAATAAGGTCAAGGATGGGATCAAGGGAATTTCATGCTATCTAAAACATGGAATCTAGACATCTTTCTTTTTAAGAGTTTTTTTTATGGAGACTTAGTAGAAGTGTCTACTTTGTAATCTTTTAAGATGTAATAGTTATGTTCTAATTCTCTAAAACTCTAAACCTGAAAAGATCCTCAATGTGAATTATTCATTTAATTCAATATTAATTAAGGTTTAAGGCCGGGGCCTTATAGTTGGTATCAAAGGTCGGTTTAGACAACTTTAGGAGTTAGAAAAGTGTTAAATTATAATATGATTGAAATGATATAGCATTTACAGATTACCATGTTGCTTCGCCTAAGATATATCTGTGTTCAGAATGGTTTTCCGCAGAGGAAACAAAGCAGCTATGTTGGGACGACATCAGGAGGAAGACAACCTTCCAAATCAGCAACCTGAGATGGTCGGAATCGTAACTGAACAGTTTGTTGCAGTGATGGCACAGTTGACTCAAGCGATAAATGGCGGTGGTATCCATGCACGAGATCAGCCAGACCAACCGCAGAGGAACATGTCAGTGGTGGAACATTTCATGAGGCAACATCCACCATCATTCAGAGGATCATCTGACCCTGTGCAAGTTGAAGGGTGGATTAAAGCACTGGAGAAGATTTTTGATGTCATGGGGTGTTCAGAACATCAAAAGGTTAGTCTTGTTGTTTACCGTTTTGAAGGTGAAGCTGATCAGTGGTGGTCGATGGTGAAAAATATAAGGGATAGTGATGAGATTGAGGATCTTCACTAGGACGAATTCAAAGGTACGTTTCTTGAGAAATATTTTCCTAAGGTGGTTCGCCTTAGGATGGAAAAACAGTTCCTATAACTGAGGCAGGAGGATGATTCAGTGGCTACTTATGAAGAAAAGTTCACTCGATTGGAAAGGTATGCTCCAAACTTCATACGAGATCTTGATAGTAAAATAAACCGTTTTTACTCAGGGTTAAAGCCAAAGTATCGAAGGGCTTTAGCTTCTCGTGAGTTCAAAATTTATGAAAAACTTTTTCGATGTACGGAGAAGGTGGAAATGGATTTTGCCGATGATCAGGTGTTCTATGAAAAACAACAGAATAAGAGATCTAGTTGGCAGGAAAAGGGGAAGAATTCATCAAAGAAGCAAGGAGGTAAGAAAACCAAATATCCATCCTGTGAGAAGTGTGGTAAAATGCATCCTGGAGAATGTTTATCCAAGTCTGGTAAGTGCTTTCGGTGTGGTAAGTCTGGTCATATTGCTCGTAACTGTAAGGAAGATGATCAAGCAGGAAATGAAAAGCCAACGGTAAGATGTTTTAAGTGTAATGAAATGGGTCATTATGCAGACGAGTGTCCGACAAGGAGCTTGAGTGATGGGAAGCAGTTAGACTAGAAGCAGAAGGGGGTGGTAAAATCATTTGCAACAACTTCAGCAGATGATGGGCCATCGAATGAAGTGGTATCAGCTCTAGGGAGCTCAGTATTTTTCGAAGATTGACTTGAGGTCGGGGTACCATCAGTTGAAAGTAAAAGAAGCAGACGTTCCGAAAACTGTGTTCCGTACTAGATATGGCCATTATGAATTGGTAGTTATGCCTTTTGGGTTAACCAATGCACCTGCTGTATTCATGGACCTTATGAATAAAATTTTCCATGAGTTCTTAGATAAGTTTGTGTTTGTGTTTTGAGGTTTGTGAAGAGATTATGTGTGCCTTGTGATTCACAGTTGAAGAATGAGTTGTTTTTTCGTCCTGGCAGTACTAACATGTACAGAGGTCTGCGGGAGTATTACTGGTGGGATGGAATGAAAAGAGACATTGCTGATTTTACTGTGAAGTGTTTGACATGTCAACAGATTAAAGCAGAGCGGCAGGGATGCTTCAGCCTTTACCAGTGCCAGAGTGGAAATGGGAAAACATATCCATGGTCTTTTTTGTGGGATTACCGAGGACATCTCGAGGTAATAATGAAATCTGGGTTATTGTTGATCGCTTGACCAAATCTGCTCATTTCCTTTCTATACGAGATACTTTCTCTCTAGATCAAATTTCCCGTTTGTATCTTAAAGAGATAGTCAGGTTACATGGAGTTCCTCTCTCCATTGTATCGGATCGTGAACCCAGGTTTACTTCTAACTTTTTGAAAGGCCTTCAGAAGTCGTTGGGTACTGAATTAAAATTTTAGTACAGCTTTTCATCCTCAATCATATGGGCAGTCAGAACGAACAATTAAGACCTTGGAGGATATGCTACGAGCTTGTTCTATAGATTATCAGGGAAGTTGGGACCAACATCTTTCTTTGGTTGAATTTTCAAATAATAACAGTTTTCATTCCAGTATACAGATGGAACCATTTGAGGCATTATAAGGGAAGCGGTGTCGAACTCCAGCTTTCTGGGATGAAGTGGGTGAAAGGAAGTTGATGGGACCAGAATTGGTAGAAGAGATGGTAGAAAAAGTTCAGCTGATTCAGAAACACATGAGAATAGCTCAGAGCAGGCAGAAGAGTTATGCGGATAACCGAAGGAAGGATCTATCTTTCGAGGTAGGTGATCATGTTTTTCTCAAGGTTTCTCCTTGGAAAAGTGTGATGAGATTTGGTAAGAAAGGAAAGCTGAGTCCAAGGTTCATTGGACCATACGAAATTCTGGAAAGAGTTGGATCAGTTGCATACCGAGTGGCTTTACCTCCGAGTTTATCTCAAGTACACGATGTTTTTCATGTTTCAATATTGAGAAAGTATATGCCAGATCCATCTCATGTTTTGAGTCCAGAGGTAGTTCAGCTGGAAGAGAACCTATCTTTTGAGAAACAACCGGTCCAGATTCTTGACCACAGGGAGCAGGTGTTACGGAATAAGGTGATTCACCAGGTAAAGGTTTTGTGGAAAAACCATGTGATTGAAGAGGCAACGTGGGAATCTGAAAATGCTATGAGGGATAAATACCCCCACTTATTTTGATAAGTGAATAAAATTGCGAGGACGCAATTCCCAAAAGGGGGGAAGGATGTAACATCCCAGGTAAATAAAGAATAAAGAATTTTCATATTTATTAATATTTACGAATTAAATATTAATTTTATTTTAAAGGGGTTTCTATGTTCGATAGCATACCCGATACGCAACGATGAGTTTCTTTGAAACTTACGTAGCACACTAGTAATAAAATAATATTATTTTAAATTTTAGTTAACGAGTAGCCGTTGTACTGGCAAGAATGGATAAAAATAACTAAAATATAATTATATATGTTTTTAAATGTTTATACATTTACCCAATAAAAGATAAAGGCTTAAAATACGGAAAGAGTTCAATTTTAGGGCATATATACTCTAATTTTCACTAAAGGTTCACTTATCACCTTTTAATGGTGAACCGTCATTAAATATAGTTTTGATCACTCTTATACTTTATTTTGGACCTAATATAACTCTTCTTTAGAATCGGGACATCAAAATTTACTTTGTGTAAATTTTTGGTACCTTTCTGATAAAGTTCATTTTTTTATGAATAGTGTAAAATGTTGTATTTTAATTCAAAACCACTTTTTAATCTAAATTATTTATATGATTAGATTATTATTTTAATTGGTTTTAAAGTGAAATTAGAAAATATTTTTACCAGTTAATCCAATGGTGGTCATTGGAATCAATTTCACTTTGAAATTGGACTTAAACTGGTGTCAATCTTTTGATACTTATTGTTTCACAAAAACACGCTATTTGTCATGACAGCGGGAATTAATTATTAAATTAATTAATTTGACTTATATGTTTTGAATTTTGTAAAATGGACTTAATTTTTGAATTCGGAATATCAAATATATCTTAGGGTGAATTTTTGGTAATTTTCTGAAAAACTTCAATTTTTGATGAATAGTGAAACCACTAAGTGGTAATCAAGCAAACTGATTTTTCAGTTAAATGAAAGTTTACCACTAATGTGTATTGAATTTTGAAAATCTGACATACATGGTTGTCATTAAGAAGTAAAATGTGGTTCAATGAGATTAAAATAATTTTTTGGTGAATAGTAACTTATTAAGTTCTTAATCGCGATTAGTGGTAATTAGTGTAGTTTAAGGTATAAATAATGATTTAATAATATGAAATGACCTAGAAACATGTCCCAACCTTATTGGTTGTGTCATGGCAGACCAAGACAAGCCATGGGTCAACTTGGGGACCCCATGGAGACACTTTGGTTTGGAAATGACATAAATAACTTTTTATTAAATGTTAAAGTAAAAATGACACAAACAAAAGATGTTTTACGAAAACAATTTGTACATGGGGTTATAAAGATCCGTTTTTTGATTATAAATATTCATTGGAAAGCGAAAAAGATTTCCTACATCATAGTATTTTTTTTATAATTTTTAGACATTAAATAAATTAAATTATATATGACATAATAATGATGCATCGATGACATCATTATTTGACGATTTAAATAAAATGGAAAGATAATGTAAAATCTATGAACTGAACATGTCCAAAACCAATTGTATGAGTGTATTTCGAACCCTTATCACCTTATCCACGAATTATATCAATTTGGGGCCTTTTAAAACCGAAACACATTTTCAAATAAAGTAATATTTCTTTACTTTCCAAAAGTGCCCCTCCTCTCCTCTTATAAAAGGCCCCCACCTCTACCTCATTTCACACACTACTCAAGCCTTTGGCTCGGCCAACCCCTGACCAATTACTCTCTCCACATCCCTATCCTCATCCTAGAGGATTCCCTTTGGGCATAATCCTTTCAAAGGAAGCCTTTAGGTTCAAATCAAAAGGGAGTTACACTTTTAAAGGTAATTCATTCTCTCTTGTTCATTTGTTTTATTTTGTTTCTCCAACCCTCTAAACTCTTTTTATTTACTTCTTTTGTAACAACACCAGTATCTTCAATATACTAGGATGTTGTTATATTATTTATTTGAGCTACACTCTCACACAAATACATCAAATGGTTAAAGAACATACGGTTTCCATGGATGGCGAAATTCTGCCTCCCGAAACGATGATTGTTCAATACTAATTTAACACCTTCAAGGGTGGCCATTATGATGTCACTATTTTTATATATGATATATAATATGTTTATGTTTTCTTTAAGCTTCTGTTTTTTTCATTTTTGGCATACCTTTATGGTTTCCATTATGGGTAAACACGATATCTTCATTTAAGGAAGTGCGGACTATCGCCCCCTCAAAGTGATGTGATTCGTTAATGCCATATGTGGGACGTGTAAAGGATGGATTTAAAGTTATTATATATGATGTTATACTGGAATTATAATATACCTCTATATCATTATTATTTATTTCCATTAAAGTATGAGATAGAAATGAAAGTAGCGTTCATGCGTACGTACGGCTTACCGTCTCCATGAACGGTGCATTTCATTTCTTATCCCCAAATGTAATGTACTATTAAAATTACATGTATATAATGTATATATATAATTAATGATATATCTAAATGATGAATATAATTCTGGAATTAAAATATACATACCTCTCATTTAGTTTTAATTCCACTAATATGACAAAGAAATGAAAGTAGCGTTCATGCGTACGTACGGCTTACCGTCTCCATGAACGGTGCATTTAATTTCTTACCTCTAAATGATTATGTAATATTATAAATACATGTATATGCTGGATATATATGATACATATTATATCCAAATCGGGAATTTCATTCTGGATATAAAGAACTTTTGACCACATGAACAAAATGTAATTGTAAGAAGTCAACTTTCGACTTAAGAACCAAATATTGACAAAACAAACATTATTAACTTAAATGGTTACATAATGTTTATAACATGGAAATAAGTGATATAAAAGGAATAATGAACTTTAAAAAGGTTCTTAATCAAGTATAAATTAACTCAAGTTTATTATTCAAGACGTTAAAAAACGATCGAGTCAAGTCGGACCCAAGGTAAGGGACTTCGTCTCAATCTCCTTTCGTTGAGGCATATTTCGTTTTATACACACCTTTCTTTTATACGGTGTATAAACTCCTTTGACTTTTACTTTTATACAAAAGGAATCTTTTTCTATGAAGCGTTTTACTAAACGACAAAAAGGAATGTTTTTTTTAACGTACGCGGTGACAATGACTTTTTCCGCCGCCGCGAGTATTATTTGGTCTTTGCCTTCCTCAACAAGCCATAATGTTTTTAAAATAAAATAAATACCATATACTCTTTTATGTATTTTGGTATTGAAAATGGTTTTGATAAAGGATTCTATTATGTCAATATATTTATGATATATTGTGATTGAAATGTGGAAATGTTATCATTCCTTTATATTGGTTTTATGTTTTATGATTTTATATTGGTACTTGGACATTTTAACGGGTGGTTACGTTATAAACCATGTGACGGGTGGTGCCGTGAATACCAGGACGGGTGGTTACGTTATAACCTCCAATGCATTGGGTATGGAAGTCGGTCGTATGGCTATTCCATTAAGTATGTATGGAAATTTGCCGTATGGCTATTCCATTAAGTGATATGTGTGGAAGTCAACCATATGGTTATTCCACTTAAGTATGTTTATGTCCCAAGTTACCTTTATATATTCTATGTGTTCTTTATATGGGTTTTATGGTAATCCTTTGGTTACAAAAAGGTAAGTAATGATACTTTATTCAGTGAAGATTTTTTTTACTACTTCATGAAGGTGAAGGTATTACTTTGATATAGTATACATGGTTTACTTGATGTTTGAAAAACTAACAGTTTTCATTCTTTTTGTATCCCTTACTGAGCTTTTTATGCTCACCCCAAGTTTTATGAAATGTTTTTCACAGGACTTAAAGTGGAATAAGGTCAAGGATGGGATCAAGGGAATTTCGTACTATCTAAAACATGGAATCTAGACATCTTTCTTTTTAAGAGTTTTTTTATGGAGACTTAGTAGAAGTTTCTACTTTGTAATCTTTTAAGATGTAATAGTTATGTTCTAATTCTCTAAAACTCTAAACCTGAAAAGATCCTCAATGTGAATTATTCATTTAATTCAATATTAAGTAAGGTTTAAGGCCGGGGCCTTATAAAAAAATTTATATATATATATATATATATTAATTTTGTTACTCTTATTTATAACCACCAATTCAATGGCTAGGTTATAACGGTCATATTTAAATAATAATATTTTACGATCGTTAAATCTTATTGTTGTCTTTTCTATACACTATCGAACATAATATTATTTTAAAATTTCAAGGTATTATACACCCAACCCCATTAAATGATCCAATAGATCTAATGTTTCTTAATGGTCCTCACATAGCTTACCAGTCTGCTCTACTCAATTCAAGTCACACCTCTATATATAGGTGGACAAAGGATCTAACATAAGGTCCATTAAGTCACACTAATCCCACTCACACACCTCAAGGGGTATTGATTCTATAGGTAATCACTAAAATAGCCATTTCCACATCCATCGCTGGATGAGGCAATAAATATAGTGCTTCAGGGTTCATCATAGACCTTGTAACTTTTCTCTATCCATGGAACTTTATAAGTCTTTAATGATTTAAATATGAATTAATCCATTTAATTTTAGTAGAAAAAATCAATTATTGAAAAGGAATCACTTACCCTTGGTGGAAATACCGAACATCCACATACACTATAACAAGTGCATAAATTCATAGGCGGAGTACCAAGACCACCTACCTCATTAATAGATTCCTCCCACCATAAGTTATTTCCTAATATTAGCTTCCCAAGCTCATCTATGATCAAACATTTTTCACCCACACCTTAGGGTACCAAGCCCAATCCACACGATCCAATTCATTAATCATATTCAAATTATAATTAACCAATTATAATTACTTTAATAATTTTCTCAAATTGGAATAAAAGATGATCAAATCACCGGCCACCACCATCGCACCTAAGTTGAGTCCAAATAGTTATAAAAGGTCTACAATAGAATCCCATCACCAAAATGGGCCAAGAATTATTATGAGGCAATGATAAAATAATTAATTCAATTTAAATTTATGAAAAACCCTAAAATAAATAGAGGGTGTGACATGCCTTCAACAAATAATCCAGAAATGGCATGTAGACGTCATCTCAGGACACCCTCTTTCTAATCAGCATTAAAGCCCCATCATATTAAGATGATCCACCATGATTTAGTGGAATCATCACTCAAATACCTAACTGGGGGAATTGAAATTAGAGGATAATTAAAGAGTAGATTGAATTAGGTAGATGAAGGTTATATCTTACTATTAATCACCATAAAACATCATGATAACACCACAAATCTAAGGGGGTTAAATGGAGGATAAGAGGATAATGAGGGATGGTCGTGAGAGATAAAGGAGGAAGGAGGGGATGAAATCCTAAAATTTGATAGGGAGATGTAATTTTACCCCCTAAAACACCCATCAGCTAGCTGGAACTGGGAAACAGGCTAGTCAGTGGCCTATTGTAGACATCTAGGTTACGGGCTAGCTAGAGACTAGTCGATAGATACATTTTCATCCCTACGATACTCTCTCAAACCTTTTTCCACCATCCAAGATTTGTTCCAAGACCAAAAACACTTGTTTAAGGTTTTCAACACTTCAAAATTTTATTCTAAACCTCAATTTAAAATATGGTCCCTCTACCTACTGAAAATTCAAATTTTCATCGGAATTAAAGACTCGTATGGACATAGGTTCTTACAACCTCCCCACTATATTACTTATCAGACTCTAGAATCCTTGGTGGTTATCTAATTGCATATCCCAACCTACATTAGTCACAAATTCCTGCTAAAATAGTCGTGATCCATCTTTGAACTCCAAAGGTGCTCTCACATCACAACATTAAACATAAAATTATCAAACCATAGAAACATGATACATATCTCAAATTCATTGTTGAAACACTAATAAGGTTCTTCACAGCACTTGTCTATCTTGAGACACCCTTGGCATCATCATCTAATTGATCCTCTCACTCATGGTGCACCCTGTCATAAGGCTTAGATCATAAAGGCCAATTCTAAAATATGGGGACTCTAACCAATTGAATTTACTATAAAAACTCATTAAAAATAGTCTAATGAAATCATTGGCTTGATATTAGGCATACCCCCACCTCAAAACTCATGAGAATACTGGTACTGATTCTTGTTTCATGGTTCCATGTCAAAATGGACACGTACCAGTTATCCAAGAGACAAGCCTAGATACACAATATTTTCCTTGGAAATCCTTAATTAACACCCATAACACACCTTTCCTATATTAGATGACATATTAGATGCAGTTTTTAGTCCATTATGCTAAAATGCATGTGAGAATGATGTTCAAACCTCCTCAAGATGACCCGTCATGAATAAACTTGATTTCAAACACCAACACGTCGCCAAATTCACTTGAACATGATGAATAAAATCTTGAAGTAATTCAATGATCATATGAACACATTCATCAAATCCCATTCCCAACTCTTGGTGAAATTCCCCAACTGAAACACCAAAAATCCAAAATCGTCACCATGCCCCCACCCGAGCATCGACGCATTTCTGATCCAACACATTTGGATCGTCTTAAAACATCCCAATCCCAACTCCCACACTTAGAATCCACTCTAAAATATCCAAAATTCACCCCGTATTCTCACCAAGGAATCCAGGTAAAACTGAATCCGCACATGTACCAACATTCAGTTTCATCAAAATTATCCACTGACTGTCCTCACATATCTGTGACCCTCCCGACATGATTTTCACACACTCGTGATTTATTTGATTCTACCCACCATAGGAGTATCATTTTCATCTCTCCATAAGATCAATTTCCTAATATCCTAGCATATACTTCATTTATCATTGAACATAATGTTCATGCGTGGCCAGCCTACTAATAACTGAGTTCAAACATTAAACATATACTCACTGCATGTTCCTGTATTATGGAAACTTCATCCATGGAAATATTAGAAACCTAATTCTTAATAAGGTTTTCACCCTTAAACCACTCTATATCTCAACCTCATCGGGTTTGGTCATAATTTGACATGTGTCACTCGTCCCGAGCCACAATCATCTTATCCACTAAACCACGCCACTCTCATAGCCATCATCAATTCATAACTCCATAGTTACACACCTTACTAGCATATCACCATGACTTCACTAAAACCCAATGGTCATACACTCTACTATAACCAAAACATCATTTCTCATGACTCTATGAGTCCCACGTCATTGAAACTAGACTTATCATGCTCTATTATGTGTCTATTTCTCCTAACCAAAGCATCTTAGGAACTCTTCTTCAAAATTTATCACTTCAACTATACCAAGGTTAATCACACAACCTCCCAATAACTAGCATAATTCCAAAACCATGATCATCTACCCATGCTTCTGACATGTTGTTAAAGAACATATATAGTCAACTATGTCTGGCACTCAACTGGTCCTACCCTTGAAATATTTCCTTGATACCAAGGCACTCCATGTGACATACATTACAAATAACTAGCACTCGAGGTGATTTTATCATAAAATCCCAAGGTATCTAACATATATGCTCCTCATAATTGATAGCACTTCTCTTGAATCAGTCTCAACCCAAGTCATCTAACCATGCCTTTTCACCTCTAAGGCACTAGTAATACAGAGATAACCCCTCTAGTTGGTTTCCCTAAAATATCATTAATCATTAAATCTCTAGGGTCTAAGTTGAATATAAGGGTATCTAGGTATCCCACCTATCCCAAAATTCAGGTCTATCACAAATCATAAACCATGGGGAATCAACTGCACTCCCATATCAAACAATACACAACATATTACATGACCAACCACCCACTCATGGGTCTCTTATACATAACAACGTCAAATCCAACTCAATCGTCCCACAAGGGCACCATTTCTCATGAACATACACACATGGGACTACCCCCTCAAGAATCACAAACTAAGGCGAGTCCTCACTGAGCCTCCATAGATGATATTTACCCCCTCAAGGATCACATTATCATATGAAAATATTCATACACACAGAGATATATATATATATATATATATATATAATTATGTCATCCAAGATTATCTATATCAAGTGAAACATGATCACCAGCTTTTTTAATTTGAATTTCATTCCAAGATATATAGTAAAATTCCATGTAGGTTGTTACTAACACTTTATGTAACCAAACCTATAAAATAATCACTCCTAAGGGAACTATGACTAGGTATTTAATTCTTAGGAAACCTACTAGGGTCACCGCACCTCCTATGCACAAGGGACTATATTAGCATCCTCATCATTAGGTGTCTCATCATAGATCCACATGACCTTCTATAAAAAGAATATATATATACATGTTAGTCTATTTGCGTAGAATTCCACCAAGAACCTATGCATTAAAACATCATATGAGCTATTGTTGACACTTTAAACAACTAAACCTCCATCATCAGTGATGAAAATCACTCTAACAAGCATGCACGCCATGTCAATCCTATGTGCCTAGCATAATGCATGAGATGCATCTTCCCACTATAAGCTAATATCCAAAAAATCCAACAATTCGTTATTAATCTCAAACATCATGTGTTTCAAATGAGGTTAAAATCATGAAACTGTAACATCAAAAATATAGAACATCAATCATATCCCTGGTAACCTCGATTTTCCATTGGAAATTGTGTTCATGATGCAACAGCCTAAGGTGCATCACAATATATAATAAATTCCTATATTAACCGGATACTAAATCCAAAAATAGTAAATAATAAAATGAAACCTATAATACCACTTTGTAACATCTTTGGCTAACTCACTATGAATAGATTCTAGATCGGTGGAACTACATGATCATAGGTGCACCTCCTCATATGCTAGAGACTACTGACTAGAAATGGGGGGTTTGTATTAGTACTGTGAGGACACTATACCCATTATATCAAATTTCATAACAACATATAAAATAATAAACATAATCCATACACGTTTATTAGAGTATGGAAAAGAAATAAACAATAATAATCAATAATAAATGAAATTCTAAAAACATACTTGAATGGTCATACCAGCATACAAGACATATCATCCCCTAGGATGATCATATATATAAATAAAAATAAAGGGATAAATAAATACCAAAATAAAAAAAGTGGCTTCACTATAATCCTTGAGCCTCACATAATCCTGATCTCTAAATCACATTTGAGCGGCTCCATCTCAATCAAGGAATACTGAGCCTGAGGCCAACATGGACCAATAAAAAGTGAGAGTATTCTCAGGTACCAATGTGCAATGGAAACCCAAGCAGGGTGTGAGTAAAAAACTTAGTTGGGAACCACCAACGCGGTCTTGTATATACTAGAAATGAAGTGATATGTGCATGTTACAAGATATAAATAAAAAAAACTACTGGAAATAAATAAAAAAACAAACCACCACTGATCCACAGGTCTATGATCTTGAACAACAATACATGTTTTATCTAGTGATAGAGTGTCTTTCAGCATATCACGATGGTCGTGTCCACCAAAATAACAATGTGGGTGTCATTCACCCTGTTATACAGTGATAATGATCCAGGAGTAGGATCTCCCTAGTATACATGATAATGACCTGGGGAATGCTCTATCTTGGTATCACAACTTGATGAATGATTCATCACAGTATACAATGGTTCCTTGAAACTGAGCTCTAGTAGTGCGGGAGACTCAACCACAACCACCAGACCCCACATGCCTCGAAAGCTCACATGTGGTAGGACCTATACTCTTACAGAAACCAATATAATCTCAAATCCAAATCCATTTCATACCTACTAGTATTATCACAAACCTCCCCACAATGAGAGTTTTATTTCAATTACATACCACCATAAAATGGGTGTTTTTAATTTCAAGAAAATTTCATTCAGAGGGTGTTTTCCATATATATCCCAACCACCATGAGGGAATATTCCATATCAAATCATAACGTCCTCAAATTAATATTCTAAAAGTGTCATGACTACCTCATAGGGTATTTTCCATATCACTTATAAAAATAAAAAAATAATAATCAAGGGTTAGTTGAATGACTAAAATCTTCATCACTATCCATATCCCATCAGATCACATGATAGGTGCATGTTCTTAGGTGACACCCAAAATCGTTTATACCAATATCTCACACCCTCACTTAGGGTTATATAAGCTTTCTGGATCCTAATTGGGTTTTGTGGATCAATACATAAGAAAGGTACCCCACTTAGGGTCCATTAGGTTAAGACCACCAAAAGGAGCCCTACCTAAGGTCCCCTTTGGAACACCTCATACTATGGCCATACCCATCACTCAGGAGAATAACATCCTAAACCCAATTCCTTAACATCTTATGGCCTCATAGGTCTCATAGGGAAACACACCAAAGAAGCCTCATAGTCCATCTTAATTTCTTAGGTCGCAGTAGGCCGGTACACTCACCCAACCCCATTGAATGAGCCAATGACTTTAATGTGTCTCAAGGGTCCTCACATGTCCTACTCAGGTTGTTCTACTCAAGTCATTCAACGCATTTATAAAGAGGTGGAAAAATACTCCTACATAAGGTCTAGTAATCCACATTAAGCTCAATTGCACCTCTTAAGGGGTCACAGGGAATCACTACAATAGTCATGGCCTCTGTCATCAGTGGTCGAGGTAAGAAAGCTAGTGCTTCGGGGTCTATCACGGCCCCTGACATTTTTCTGGATCTTTGGTACTTCATAAGTGTTTAATGATTTAAACATGAATTAAACCATTTAATTTAAGTTGGGTAATTTAATCATTAAAAAGGAATTTCTCACCCTTAGTGGCATGACTGAACATCCACACGCACCATAAAAAGATCATAAATTCATAGGGTAACTACCAGGACTACATACCTCATGAAAATATTCATTCTACCTTATTACATAGCCTAAAAATAGTTGTCCAGATCCATCTATGATCAACCATCTATTTCTATAGTGACCTTAGCCTTTTACATATAACATTACATGATTTTAAGCATAATTATACATCATATTACAATCCAAGGATCGTAAATTATAGTGTCTTGGAAGACTAGGTACATAATCAAACATTATAAAAAATAACTTTTTATTTAAACTCTATAATGAGCTCTTATATTCCATTGTGCTCATACATCTGCATAGGATAACTTAGGGATAACATGAACATAGGGATGAGCTAAAAGCTCAGTAAGAGAATAACCATAACAACAAATCATTAAAGAATGGGATAGAAGGCATGAAATGATTATATAAAAAGAAATGTAACATATAGAATCATAATATATAAACATGGAATCATTTAAACATGGAATCATATAAATGTGGCAGAAACATAAAACATGAATTTAGTATGATTCAAGACTAACTACCAAGACCATTTCCCAAAGTAGAAAAAGACAAGGCTAACCGCCAATACCATTGCACATAGTAGCAGAAGCAAAGGCTAACCGCCAAGACTGTCTCACATAACGTCTCACAAGACTCAACATTACCCATTGCATTGGATAGATTTCTAATCACACCCATATTAACGTTTATTAAATATTTTTTCCACATAAAGAATCATACATAATCAATCTTACATAAACATAAGGGTTACCCAAGGAAAGAATTGGGTACCACAATCATGACATAAAGCATAACCAATGGGCGTATCATGAAAGTGACCATGAAAGAACGGAATTAGAACATACATGGAATTTCATAAGGTAAAATAGGAATATATCATGGTAAGTTATTTCAAATATAAGTGATAACATTTAAGAAATGTGTTTGATAAATTTTAGCATTAAAACATTTTTGTGCGGTTTAAAGGAAAATACTATAGAGCTTTTAAAATAGAAAAGGGGACAATATTTTATATAAAACCATATGTGAACCAAGAAAGTTTTCATAATAAAAAGACTGATTTTATAAAGACAGTGGTGGATTAAAATAGAGGATATAGTGCACTTGAAATTGGGTAACAATTTGGGAAGTTCCCTTAAAACAAGTTTGCTTATTGGGAAGTATTGAGGAGGGAATCACATAAAATCATGTATATCCAAGAAAGAGAATGAGGGAGGGATATCAAAACATGAGTTTGGAGAATATAAAAAGAATTTATAAGTTGTACCTAAAAAAAGACAACTTCATTTGGGTAAAAAGAGAGATATAGCAACCCGAAGGAATAAAGGTTGTTAGAGTAGAATTCCTTATGGATTATCGGCATGGTATTGGGTGTACTTAAGAGAGATTCATGAGAGGGAAAGGGGTTCTCATCAATTATAAATTATAAGTTAATTATGGAGGAGGTTCAAAATCATACTCAATCATTAGGTATTACACATAAAATGACATAGCATAGAGGACATTCTTGAATAAAAGTGAAATGGAGAGGGTCCCTTACATTAAGTCTGTTAGTGTTCTCCACTTGTTATTAATGACCTCAATAAACAAATTAGGTTTATTAATTAATAATTATAGAACCTATTATATATGTAATTTATTTATTATATCCTTTTTATGTTCATTCATTGCCTTTTTAATTGGTTAAGTGGTTCAATTTCATTGTTAGGGTCCGTTTGTTTTCTTGGTTTTTACGATCGGTTTACTTATGTTCATGAATGAAGAACCATGTAAAATGAGAATGTTTTTATTTAATTGATGTTATATGTTTTTAGTGAACATACATAAGATTACATGGTTATAAAATTCATTTGTTTCTTTGGAGTGAAGGTGAATCATTATATGAAACACTTGAATTAATTTTAGTGATTTTGCTCGCAATTAACATATTTTTTATTATTATTTTACATTATGAGTGCATAAGGATTAAAGAACATTAAATAAGATAAAATACACGTATAATAATCTGGTTCAACCATAAAAATGGTTTCATGACCAGAATTGAATATATTAATAGAAATTGATAACATGTTTCCTTGATTGTGCTAACTTAACACATCTCAAAAGGTGTTTTCATTTCTTTCAAATAAAAGGTGGGGAAATGAGAGATGATAATGAATTATCCAATTATCATAATATAAATCAAGTACATGTATGTTACTGGAGTTATCATACCATTTTGGTGAAGGGGGTTGAGGAAAGAAACAAGAAAATAAAAGAACTTAACAGAATTTGAAAGAGAAATTTTCTTCTTGAGTTTATCTCCTTTGAGAGCCTCTTAAGGGGAGAGGATTTGGTCCTTTTAGGAGACCACGGGATGTTGGATGTGGGGGAGGACCTTGGTGATTGATTTGAGTAGAACTTAAGTAAGTCACAAGGCTTTATAGGAGTGAAGAGAAGAGGTAATGAGGGGTGGTATTTATAGTGGAGGATAGGAGGGTTTTTCATAATATTTAATTCCGTAGTTTATTATTTTCCTTCAAGACCATAAATAGTGATGATTATATGATAAAAAATAGTAATAAGTGCATGTGATTTTGAAACAAGTGGGCTTATATCAGTAGATCATCATCAATGAATCAATAAATCCATTATTTATCATTTATCGTAAATTGTTGTATTTTACTATTCGTCAAAAATTCAAGAATTTTAAAAAAAATCACAAAAATTCACCAGAACCATTTTTTGTCATGTAGAATCCAAAAATGAAATCCATTTCTCAAAAATAATTTTTTAAATATGATTAATTTAATTTTTAACTAAAATCAAAATTTACTAGAAAAACAACAATTTTAAGATATTTATTTTCTTATTCCGAGATATTGGTATATCGTACTTCCACTTGAATATTATTTATATAATATCATAGGTAATGTTTCTATTTATTAGGGTATGTCATTATTCATAAGGGTAACATTACTATTCATATGGGTATGTTACTATTCACTAAAAATTAAATTGGTCATATTAGACTCCAAATAACTTACTGATCACAACTGTGTATGTCATATTTTCAAAATTCAAATTACAGAAGTGACAAACATATTTTTAAAGTTTACATAGAACTTAGTAGTTCATTATTATGTGATTTCATGTGATTATATGGCGTAATAATAACATGGAAATTTCAATTGAAAAACATCGGGTCGTTATAATTTCCCACAACCACAAGTCTCAAGACACTCGATCTAATTCATTAATCATATTCAATTTATAATTAATTAACCAATTGAAAATAATTTTAAAATTATCTCAAATTGGAATAAAATCCTATCAACTAATTGGCCACCATCGCCGCACCTAAACAAAGATCAAACACCTATGAGAGGTCTGCAACGAACTCCCAACACCAACTTAGGCCAAGAAGGGAGGAGCAGATGAGAGGGAGGGTTAGTCATGTGAGAGAAAGGAGGAGGAAGAAGTGGTTGGACTCCTCTTAAAATTAAAGGGGGTTTAAGTTTTTCCCTAAAACACCCACTAGCTATTCAGTGGCCTGCTGTAGCCATCCAGGCCATCGGGTAGCCCATGGCTGCGACTCTGACCCTGGAATCCCTCTAGTCATTTCTGAAACCTCTGATCCTCTATCCAAGATTATTTCTATGACTAAAGCACTTGTTTAAGGTGTTAAAACCATCATAATTAATTTATAAACCCTGTTTTAAAATTTATCCCCTCTAACAACTAAAAATTCAAATTTTCACTAGAATTCAAGACTCATATGAACATAGGTTCTTACAAAAGGACTATATTATCCTTGGTTATAAACAATTTTTTAAGATAGTGGAGAATACATGTTATGGGATATATCCAACATGGAAATGAGTGGGATTTCATGTCAAACCTTATAAATACTATATGATATCATTTTTATTTATTTACTACACACAAGGTGAGTATTGTGATAAATTATTGAGTGGATTGAGAACCTTAATAAGTTCAATAGGTTTCATTAAAATGTAAAAAATTTATAAAAATAAGACCACTGATTCACCCCCCCCCCATTAGTGGTCCATTCGGACTGGGGAACTTCATGAAATTCCATGATATTCAAACTGTTCAACTTTTTTTCACAATTTGTGACAAACTTGATTATAGGATTGAAACTTTTCCAACCATTCTGTAAATCGTGGAAGTGGATCAAGGAGGACCATCTTTAGAGGAAAATGCTCTAAATTTTCAAAAACCCCAGTACCAAAACAATTTCAATCTAAGGTACAATGATCTTCCAGGCATTTATTATAGGGATAATCAAAATCCAAGTTAAACACAAGTTACGTATCCCTACCCTCCACAAAATATTCCAACTCATAACCAGTTTCAAACCTAATTAACCCAATTCAAACATCCTCTAGTTCAATTCCAAAAACCCATCCAATAACCTAAATATCCTCCTATGATAGACCAACCAGCTAAACACCAAATTTTACCTTTTTAACCACCATTATATGAAAAATTGTGTAAGAAAATGGATCGAATGAATTTTGAGGTTTCATTATTAAGATTAAAATTATAAATCATTAAAATTGTTAAGTCACTCATGCCCACTTAGGTTGTCCCTTTACTATAAAAGAAGAATCTTGTTACACAAAAATATCTCAAGAACAACTTAAAGTTGTGATTGTTTTAAGGAATGGGAGTACTACTGAAAAACTTGAACCAATGATTTCTAAACCATCAGAGGCTTCAAATTATCATGATAATACTAAAGAAACAACTTTAAAATCTAATAAATATGATTAGTTTGATGAGTTTAAATGGTTGATAAATAATAAAATTGAACCTGATTAACATTAAGGAGTTATCGAAGGATGTTTAAGTTAAGTTGGTTTCCTTTATTCACATGAGGGAAATCTTTATTTGTGGATTGAGTCTCTTGAATATATATCTATTAATGTTTTTTTAGGACCTCCAACCACTAAACTATTTAGAAATATTAATAACACTAAACTATTTACAAAAATCAATAACACTAAGTCTATACTTAACCCTAACACTGATCTGGCCAATTTCATGGAAGAAACATCTTTTTTAAAGGAATTAATTCCTTCCAAAATTCTAGGAAAATAAACTGAGTTTGATTCAAACACCCAATTTTCATTAAGAAATTTCGACCAACCCAATATCAAAATCAAGGTACAACCTTCCATACTCAAATATTCATTTATAGGGGATAACTAAGACCTTTTTATTGTCATTTATTATTCTATCAAGTGAAACCAAGAAAGAGTGATCATTGATGTATTAACAAAGAATCCTAAAAATCTCTAGAAAAAACAAAGGAGACTCAATCTTGATATAAAGGATGTGAAAGGAAATCCTTAAGATGTTGAAACTTGATATTGGGTAAGTTAAGGGATCCATGTTGACCTAATGACATTAAACTAAGAACTTTCTGAGAGGAAACCTAGATTCTGCATTGATTTTATTATATTATATTATATTATATTATATTATATTATATTATATTATATTATATTATATTATATTATATTATATTATATTATATTATATTATATTATATTATATTATATTATATTATATTATATTATATTATATTATATTATATTATATTATATTATATGTGTTTGTGTACTTTTTTAGTTAAAGTGTATTGGTTTTGTGGAAAGTTATTTTGTTTCACCAAACAAATCATTCCATAAGAGATCATCAAACAAATATGATCAGATGAAGTCATCAGAAAGAGTCCATCAGATGGATGTCTTTACTTCAGTTTAGTTTCAATGTAGTCACGTAGAAGAGTTCTATCGGACACACTTCCATTTGATATAGATCATAGAATAGTGATGATTGAATAGAGGATTCTAGTGGTGAGCTTAAATGATTTTACAGAGTCATCAAGTAGAGTTTCTCGCATATGGTGTTCAATAAGGGAGGCGACTCAATGCATGGTGATCGATTGTTAGAGGTTTCATCAGATGGTGCAATGGTGTATCAGAGGTTTCCTAGGTAAACTAAAGGTTGATCAAAAATCTCAAAGTTCAGTGCAAGTAGTTGACCAAAAAGAGACCTCTATATATAGAGGTGGTGGCCTAGCTCTGATGGTGTTGATTATTATGCATGAAAAATGTATGTTTCTTATGTTGAACAGTGGAAGTTTCTGACTTAATTTTCTGATAATTTTTATGTAGATAGTAACTGAGAGATTAATTTTGCATTTTCTTATATATCCTTAATGAAATATGTTTGTAGTGTTCTACTATGGATGTAGTGATTTTTTATGAACCACGCAAATATTTTTTTTCTATTTGTTTTACTATTTGACTGTAAAGTGTGTTTGTAAAGTTTGTGAGGCGATGAGGTGTAAACTCATCCTAGTTATATTGAATAAACATGGAGGAGGAAGTTATCAGATGAACCTCTATCTAGTAATATTGGGGAGATTTCCACTATGCAGGTTGCGGTGATCAAAAAACATGTTTCCAGTATGTGGTGATTTCTATCTCACTCTGTTGATTTGAATGAATGAAGTGTTTCCTTAGGTGTTCTATCACAACAAGTTATATTAGAGTGTTGGTTTTACTTTACTCGCAACATTTATGTTATTTATCCCCATGGATTTTAAGTAATTCTATTTCAGTTAGCTTTACTATTATCAAGATGAAGGAAATGTTTTTATTGATAAGTTTGATGGAACAAAATTTTACTTTTGGAGAATGAAACTAGATTATATTTTTATAAAAAAAGATATGGTTGTTACTTTTTCAATTTTATATATTAAACCAAAGGAAAAAATATAATGGGAGTGGTTAGATAGGAAGACATTATCCTTAATTAGGATGTAGCTTGCTTGAAATGTTTTGATAAACATTAGAGAGAAGAAAGATACTACATGAGTTGTAAAAGTATTTGATAAAATGTATGAGAAGACAACTTATCTTAATAAAGTTTTCATGATACAAATATTGTTCATCATGAGGGTAACAGATAGAAGGTATGCATCTAATCATGTCAATGACATCAATATAATCTGAGGGAGGCTTGAACCAGTGAAGGTAACTTTCAAAGATGATTTTTGGTATTTTCTTCTTCTTTCCTCACTTAAAAGGATATGAGATTATATAGTGAAAATAGTGAGAAACTCCAGTGGGAAGGTAGATATTTCATTTGATTACATTCAGAACTTGATCTTGGTAGAGGATTTGAGGTGGAAAGAAGTTCAAACTCCATCTGTAAGTGATATCAATTCTATTAGGTAAGGACGGTCACCTCAATAGAATTATCACCAGAAGAATAAATCTTTAGAGGATAAGTCCCAAAGAAGAATTTGATAAAAATTTATGAGTTCGGGTCATACATAATGTCTCTATGAGAATAATGGTCATATCACGAAATATTGTTGGAATCAGACTGAGCCTTCAGCTTCTAGATAGAAAAACTTAGTCAGTACCATGGCCGGATGTTCCAGTTTGATACTAAGTATGATCATTCTATAGGACTCATTGGTTATTGACTCAAGGTAATATTTTTATTCAATTGGTGAGTGTGGTTGTATGATTTATTATGTATCATAAATCTTGTGCAGAGTACATCTGATGGATGATGAAGCTCTGGATATTGTTGGAAATGTGATGTTAACATTTGAATTAAAAATGAATTTTCCTTAATACTAAAAGATGTTAAGCATGTTCCAAGTCTCTAAAAGAACTTCATATCATTGGAAAAACATGATAATACTAGTTTTGGATTGAAATTTTTGAAGAGTTTGGAAGATCAACAGAGTATCCAGGGTGATTACTCATGGATTTAAGCATGGGACCTTGTACCTAACCAGATGGAGTGATGAAGTTTTAGTAATCGAAATGATTTCATCAGACGATCTGAAAATATGGCTCTATAGGTTTGGTCACCTCAGTGAAAAGAATCTAAAAATTCTAGAAAAAATGGAATATTTAAACCCAATCACACAGAAATTGGATGATATGAGAGTTATATGTTAGGAAAACAAAAAATCCTTTAACTTGGATGGAAGAAAACCTAGGAATCCAAATTTAGAACATATTTATTCTGATGTCTGGGGTCTATACCCTATTCAATGGAATAGAGAATTATTTTCCTTTGTGACCTTCATTGATGATTCCACTAGAAATTTCTATGTTAACTTTCAAAAGAATAAATATGATGTGTTTAATACATTTATTCAATGAAAATTATTGGAAGATAAAGAGTGTGAATGAATGTTTAAATGTATCCATACACATGATGGTGTGGAATTCACCAGACACAACTTTCGTAACTTCTATCAAAATAAGGGCATCAGGCATGATAATACAATTCTAGTAACTCCACAATAAAATAGAGTAGTTTAAAGGATGAATCAAACTCTGATAGAGAAATATTGGAGTATGAGGCTTCACTACATAATTCTTAAGGAAATTTGGGTAGAGGTAATAAATATACCAGTGTATATAGGGAATAGAAGTTCGGATTTAATTGTGGGATAAGATCTACTAGAATAACTTTGGTCTAGTAAGAGAAAAGTGGTTAACCATATCAAAATCTTTAGAAGTATCGCATATGTTCATATTAATACTAAATATAGATATAAATTGGAGTAAAATTCCAAAGTGTGTTTTCTTATTGGTTATGGTGATTATAACTTTGTTTATTTCCTGTGAGATGATGAAAAGAAAGAATTCATCCAAATTCAAGATGTTTTTTTCAATGAAGAAATTTTATGGAAAGATCAAGACTTGGTTGAGAAGGAAGATGAGGATATATCAGCTATCAAAGTTCCAGGTAATTCGATAGAGGTTTTCTGAAAAGAATTCAGTCCAAAAACATCAGTAGAAACATCATAGGTTGTGGATCTGATAGTTAGCCTACTGAGAAGAGAACAATCGTAAAGACCATTTTTGGACGAAGAACGATCATACAAATCTATACTAGGATGATAAAGTTTAGATAACCCATTATTGGATAGATAGTTTCAAATTAATGAACTTTAGGTTGTGCTGAGGAGATCCACTCATATCGAAATACTAGTTTAGAGGTTTAGATTTGATATAAATTTTCTACTTATAATAAATGCAAGAGAACTAGAATATGTGAAATAGGTAGCTACTCTCAAAGACTCAAAATAGTTGATTTCATCCATGGAAGAGGAAATGAATTCCTTAAATCTCAATAATACTTGGGATTTGGATGAACTAATGGAAGGAGAGAGATATCTGGAAAACAAATGGGTTTTTTTCTGAAAGAGGAAGTTAATGGAAGTAATATGTACAAAGAAAGATTTGTGGTGAAGGGATTTTAGAAAAAAGAAGGGATTTATTTTTCTAAAAAAATTACCAGTGGTGTATCACACAACCATTTGTACACTTCTTATAATTGTTTCAAATGATGTTCTACACTTAAAACATGTGGATGTAATGATGGAATTTCATTATGGGGATTTGGAGGAAAAAAATTACACAGTTCATCCCGAGGGTTATGAAGTTCATCAGAATGAGGATTTGGTTTATAAGTTTAAATGAATTATTTATTGGTTGAAGCAATCTCCAAGATAGTTGAATATAGAGTTTGAAAAATTCATTCTTGAAGTAAGTTTCAATTGATGTGATTCTGGTCACTATTGTTACAGGAAGCAATGGGGGGATGGAATATATTTATTATTGGTTCATAATTCCATCAGATTAAGGAACTAAATATGAAGTTTTTAAGAATGTTTGAGATGAAGAACCTTGGATGAGCTAAGAAGATATTGGGGATAAGAATTGAGAGGGATGGTAAATTTGATTCTTCATTTTTATCCTTAAAGAAACACATTAGGAGGGTCATATAAAGATTGGTAATGACCAATTGTAAACCTATCTCAACCCCCCTTTCCAGACACTTCAAACTTTTTAAATAACATGCACCATTAACGGATGGAGAAGTTCATTACATGGGGAAGTAAAAGGACCCATCCTTAAACAATAAATATTCTCATGATTTTAAACTAGAATTCACATTATTACAATCTCAAGGATCTTTTAGGTTTAGAGTTTTAGAGAATTAAGACTGACACATACATAGTAAACCCATACTTTACATGTGGACACATATACACATTATCTATTTTTTCCATAAACCAAAAGTCTTTAAAATAAAACATGTTTTCTCTTCATGAAAAATATTCATAATGTTCTCCTTGATCTCATCCTTATCTCTAGTACCCCTTAAATCCTATAAAAACATTTTAAAACTTATGAGTAAAAAATCTCAGTAAGAGACATAAAATAA
Source organism: Viscum album (assembly GCA_963277665.1). Classification (NCBI taxonomy): domain Eukaryota; kingdom Viridiplantae; phylum Streptophyta; class Magnoliopsida; order Santalales; family Viscaceae; genus Viscum; species Viscum album. The sequence goes on along the minus strand of OY728119.1, from coordinate 802,317,383 downwards.
AGGAAATTTTTTGTCTAGTGAAAACCCATAAAAAATTTCTCTTAGACATACCTTTTTACTTCAAAAACGGAATCATCTTTTCAAAAAAAATAATTATATTACCTTTTGAAAATAAAATTATTTTCATAAAAACTCATAAGTAGTCATATAAGATATAAGTAGGAAACTTGGGACATAATTTTCCATATCGCTCTTACAAATGGAGTAAACAATATGGCCAACATCCAACTCCAGATTACCCAATGCATTGAAGGTTATAACGTAACCATACGTCCTTGGTTTATCACAAAATCATCCTTCATTGGTTAATAATGTAACTAACCACCCTTGTTTTATCAATAAACCACTTATCATTAGTTTATAATAGAACCAATCATCATCATAAACAATGACCAGGAACCATAACATAAATATAATTCATGAAACTTTTTATTATAAAACACTCTTTGAAGAAAATAATCTTTATTTTGAAAAATTATGCATGTATAATGGAAAATATTTTCTTCAAAAGTAACCATTTAAACTTGTTAACTAAGTGACATGAAAGTAGGAAATTCCACTCATGTCATATATAAAAAAACATTTTTTTTTGAAAAAAATAACTTTAAAAGAATAAAGTATCTTACCTCAAGTTTGGATTCCTTAAAACATCTTAAAACCTCTTGTATAATTTTTTAAAGAGAGTTATTAATTTATTACAGAAATACATTTATATTTATAATACATTATATGATATTTTTATAACATCTTTCCACCTGTTGATTAATAATATTTCATTATTTTCATTGTTTCGGGTGCGTTTGTTTCATGCTTTCATGGTAGGTTAACTTGTGTATATTTATGGTTGTTATTATAAAATGGGAATAGTACATTATAAGTGAAATTATATGGTATTAATGCACCTCCATAAGTTTAAATGGTCTCATAAATCCTCTTTACTTTTGACATGAGGTTGATTTATTTGATAAAACATTAATGATAATTGTTTCGTTTATTATGGCAGTTTTTTCGACCATCGTGAATTAGTTTTGTTTTATTTAATATAATGTATATATATATTAATTCAAGAAAATTAAATAAGTTATAATATACTTATTAGAATATTATTTAACCATAATAATAGTTTTGTAACAAGCATTGAAGGTGATAATGTAAAATGAAAACTCGTTATCCATAGGGATGGTTAATCGTCAGAAGTTGAAGAATGGTTTCATTTCTTTGAATATGAGGGGATAAGAAAAGGGATGCATATAATATATTCCATTATCAATATAGTATTCCAGTATATACATGATAGTCAAGTTATTATTTATTTATGGATGAAGGAGGTGGGAAAAATAGAATAATAAAATAAATTAAGAGATGTGCACTACTGGAAAAAAAGCCTATACCCACGGTTCAAAACCGTGGGTATAGCCCCCAAAACTGTGGGTATAGGCTATACCCATGGTTTTGGGAACCGTGGGCTGGAACGCCGTCGGTATAGGTCCCCATCCTATACCCACGGTTTTCCAAAACCGTGGGTATAGGTGTTTTGCCACCGTGTCAACAAAACATTCCCAATTGCCATGGTGTCAATGGCTTTTACCCACGGTTTCAAAACCGTGGGTATAGATCCTAATATAAATCTGCAGGCGGGTTTCGATCCCACGACCTCTTCGCTGCAAAGTACCGCGTCTAACCACTACCCTACTATCAATTATGTGTATATATATTTATATTTAGTTAAATATAGTTATATAAACCGTGGGTATAGAGGGAAGAACCGTAGGTATAGGACTCCCGCCAAAAAAAATTCTTTCCCGCGGAAAAAAAAATTTCTCGCGCACACATGGGAAACCTATACCCACGGTTTTTCAAAACCGTGGGTATAGGTTTTTTATCCTATACCTATCCCCACGGTTTGCCTCAAAACCGTGGGTATAGGTACCCCTATACCCACGGTTCTTGAAAACCGTGGGTATAGGTCAATTTTCAAGACCTATCCCCACGGTTTTGGAAAACCATGGGGATAGACCCCCCTATGCCCACGGTTTTTGAAAACCGTGGGTATAGGTCTTGAAAATTGACCTATACCCACGGTTTTCCAAAACCGTGGGTATAGGGGGTACCTATCCCCACGGTTTTGAGGAAAACCGTGGGGATAGGTCCATTTTCCAGTAGTGGTGGTTTGAGAAAATTACCTCTTGAATATCGCATCCTTAAAGGATCCTTTAAGGAACTTGGAATTGGTATTTTAGTGAGACTAGAACCTCTGGAATGTGGTTATAGAAGTGTGAAATAGATTTTGGAAGAGTATGGTCAAGCTAAAAGGCTCAATGTGGTGACAATAAGTGAAGGATTTCCCTTTTATAATTGAGGTGAGGGTCGCTTTAGGAATTTCAAAAAATATTAAAATATAATAAGGCTATTCTAAAGCAAAAGACTTAAAATGGAATATAAATCATAAGGAATGATATTTTCAACCATATTTATTCCCTTTGGTCTTATTTTATATTTTTATGATATTTAAATAATTTAATAAAATATTATATTCAAGAAATATCATTATTGTCAAATTTAATACTATTCATTACTTTGATTTTAAAAGCATCAAAACAAGAGTCAAATTCAAACCAACTATTTTATTATATTCTATACATGTCATAGTTATCTATAGAATTCATGGATCACCTTGAAAATCTCAAATTATATTTATTTTAATATTTTTAAGATCATTTATTTAATTTTTTATAAATTTAATAATTACTACATCATCATTGTACAATACTTTATATTAATTATTTATTCCCTAAAAATTAAAATAAAAACTTCTATGAAGAAGATAAATCTTTTAGCTTTCCTAATACTATTTATGGTCAAACATATCTTCTAGAGAACCATATATTAAAAATGTTATAATTATTAAAAACCAGTGTGAACGGTTTGAATTTTATTTAAAATAAAATATTATAAGGGACTTAATGTCAACCATGTGGATCCAAAAGGTCACAAATTCAACATAATGATGATTATGGTCAAAAAATACTCATCCAATAAGATTTATTCAAATTTTCTAATTATTTCACATAGAAATTTTTGAAATAAATTACTATCATAAAAATAAATTTATTAGGTTCAAGATAATCTTTTCAATTTTTTCATTATGTATATTTACTCATATTCATGTCAAGACAACTTATTTAATTTATTAATTTAACTTTTTTTCCTTGTCCAAGCATTGTACAATCATTGGGATTATATTCTTTTTATATAACTCTAAAATTAGAAACTATCAGTAAAAAGAATCATTTATAAATAATACTTAATAAAAAATTTGTGTGATGACTTTTTAGTACTCAATTATTATCTATAAGGAACCAAATTTGACTTTTCCAACACTGCGCAGGCACTACATCAGCAATGAAAATGATTTTCATATTTATCATGAAATAAATTATAATTCGCATGTTCTGAATTATTTTTGTACAATATTTATAGTATAATATCATACTTTACTCATTCCATAAATCTGCTGAGTGCATATTGCAAAGGGAAGGCCAGGTCTGGTGCATATCATGGGGTGCATAATACTACCAACAATGTTGGCTTAGGGAATTTTGAACATGTACTACGACAAAAGGGGGTATTTGCGACGGGTCAATTGCGACGGAAATTTATACTGTCGCAAAAGGTCTCACGAAATACATATTTGTGACATGAGTCTTTTCCCATCGCAAATAGTAGGTTAATTGCGACGGGAATTGTTGACCCGTCGCAATAGGATTGGCGCGGTTTGTGCGCCAAAACGCGGGAAGAGTATTTGCGACGGGGATGCGTCCCCGTCGCAAAAGCCCAGAGACCGTAAATGCTATTTGCGACGGGCAAAGCCGCCCATTGCAAATAGTATGTGTATTTGCAATGGGTCCCGTCGCAAAATACACTTTTTACCGCCAACTGTAATTAATGCGGGCGAGGGTATTTGCGATGGGCCCGTCGCAAAAGCCCGGCGACGGTAAATACCATTTGCGACGAGAAAAGCTGTCCGTCGCAAATAGTATGTCAGCAAGTGGTATTAGCGACGGGTCCCGTCGCAAATACCCTTTTAACCGCGAATCGTAATTAATGCGGGTGAGGGTATTTGCGATGGGAAACCCGTCGCAAATAACCTTGTCGCAACTAATCTAACCTATATATACCCCCACCCATTTTTTTTCAAATCACTCAGATCTTCCTCTCTTTCTCTCTTCATTCTCTAGTATTAAGGGAAAATTTTCTTTTAGTTGAAGTTTTTTATACGAGAGCAATTGGATGGCGTCAATAGCTTCATAATATCAAAGTTTAAGGTATTTATATTTTATTTTTTATATTTATTTTGTTTTTCTATATATATTTTAATTGTTGTTTATTAATTCTAATTAAATTAGATTTAAATTGATTTTTATTTATATTTATTTTTAATAAGAAATTGATATTGTTAGTGATAATTATAAATAATTATTGTTAATTTGCAATAATTAGAGATTATTATAGATAATTAGCGGAATTTAGTTATAATTAGGGATAATTAGTAATAATTAGATATAATTAGATAAAATTAGTAATAATTAGATATAATTAGATATAATTAGTAATAATTAGTAATAATTTGTAATAATTAGATATAATTATTAATAATTAGTAATAATTAGATATAATTAGTAATAATTAGATATAATTAGTAAAAATTAGTAATAATTAGATATAATTAGTAATAGTTAGTAATAATTAGATATAATTAGTGATAATTAGATATAATTAGTAATAATTAGATATAATTAGTATTAATTAGATATAATTAGTAATAATTAGATATAATTAGTAATAATTAGATATAATTAGTAATAATTAGCTATAATTAGTAATAATTAGATATAATTAGTAATAATTAGCTATAATTAGTAATAATTAGATATAATTACATATAATTAGTAATAATTAGTAATAATTAGATATAATTAGTAATAATTAGTAATAATTAGTAATAATTAGTAATAATTAGATATAATTAGTAATAATTAGTAATAATTAAATATAATTAGTAACAATTAGTAATAATTAGTAATAATTAGTAATAATAAGATATAATTAGATATAATTAGACATAATTAGTAATAATTAGATATAATTAGTAATAATTAGATATAATTAGTAATAATTAGATATAATTAGATATAATTAGTAATTATTAGATATAATTAGTAATAATTACATATAATTAGATATAATTAGTAATAATTAGTAATAATTAGTAATAATTAGTAATAATTAGTAATAATTAGTAATAATTAAGAATAATTAGTAATAATTAAGAATAATTAGTAATAATTAGGAATGATTACCAATAATAACCAGTAATTACCAATAATTAGTAATAATTAGTAATAATTAGTAGTAATTAGTAATAATTAGTAATAATTAGTAATAAATACCAATAATTACCAATAATTACCAATAATTACCAATAATTACCAATAATTACCAATAATGGCCAATAATTACCAATAATTACCAATAATTACTAATAATTACCAATAATTAGGAATAATTAGTAATAATTACCAAGAATTAGGAATAATTAGTAATAATTAGTAATAATTACCAATAATTAGGAATAATTAGTAATAATTACCAATAATTAGGAATAATTTGGAATAATTACAAATAATTAGGAATAATTAGGAATAATTAGAAATAATTTGGAATAATTTGGAATAATTAGAAATAATTATAAATAATTAAGAGATAATTAGGAATAATTAGGAATAATTAGGAGATAATTAGGAATAATTAGCACATATTAGCAATTATTATTACTAATAAAAAAATTATATTATCAACATTTATGAAAAAACAATATTAATATTATTAAAATAATAAAAAATATTAAAATATTAAAGTTATCAATATTCGCAACAGGATTTGCTCAATTCTTAACATGTTCAAATCTCAAAGGGCCGTCAATTGTCAGGTCATGCGCAATAAAAAGTTTGTGTCAATCATGTCCAATGTAAACTCTATAATTGTCCTTGTTTGGTTGATCACCTTGCAAGTAGCGTTGCAATAGGACAACCCAAGTCATGCCCTTCTCATCTATAAGAATTATCTCACATGACCCTTTACATAGACCATTCTTCCTTCAAAATTTAAGGGAAAGATACTGATGTCTCGTCAAATTTTTAAGGAATAATGATCTATGTAAAGGGAGCGAAATGATTCTTAGAGACGAGAAAGACATTACTTTGGTCATCTTATTGCAACACTATATTTGCGGTGATCAACCATGCAAGGACAATTATAGAGTTTACATTGGACATGGCTGACACAAACTTTTTATTACGCATAACCTGACAATTGGCGACCCTTTGAGATTTGAACATGTTAAGAATAGAGTAAAGCCTGTTGCGAATATTGATAATTTTAATATTTTATAAATTTTTTATTATTTTAATAATATTAATATTGTTTTTTCATAAATATTGATAATATAATTTTTTATTAGTAATAATTAGTAAACGAAATCTGTTTGGATAATGAAGGGAAAATTTGTAATCATCTCCACAATGATGATTACCAAATTTCCTTTCATTATTCAAGTAGTTTTCATTTTGCTACGTATTGCTAAGTATTGATAAATTAGTAATAAATTGTAATAATTAGTAATAATTAGTAATAAATTTTAATAATTAGTAATAAATTGTAATAATTATTAATAAATTATAAGAATTAATAATAATTAATAAACTAAATCTGCTTGGATAATGAAGGGAAAATTTGTAATCATCTCCACAACGATGATTACCAAATTTCCTTTCATTATTCAAGCAATTTTCATTTTGCTAAGTATTGCTAAGTATTGTTAAATTAGTAATAAATTGTAATAATTAGTAATAATTAGTAATAAATTCAAATAATTAGTAATAAATTGTAATAATTAGTAATAAATTGTAATAATTAGTAATAATTAGTAATAACAAGTAATAATTAGTAATAATTATTAATAATTAGTAATAATTAGCAATAAATTGTAATAATTAGCAATAAATTGTAATAATTAGAAATATAAAGGAATAAATAAAAATATATAAGAATAACTAGGAATAATTAGTAATAATTAGTTAGGAACAATTATGAAGAAATTTTAATAAATTTTCATAAATTTTAAGAACTTGGCATAATTTCTAGTGGATTGACGACACTCCTTTTGCTCGATGACTTTTCTCCTTTCAACTCTCACCAACTCAAAACATTATGAAAAATGTGTTGCTACGTAGACATATTAAATCATCTATACACGAGATTGGATATGCATTCATAAGATCATATTTTTTATAACTTTTTCAGGCGGTGACCGTTGGAAGAAGGCGATTCATCGACAAAAAGGAGGCTCTTTTGTCCGACGGCTCATTTACATGCATCTTTCTCACACTGAAATCAGAATGAAGAATCTGGTCAGAGGTACACATATTCATTCTCCTGCATACGAGAATGAATATGTGTACCTCCGACCAGATTCTTCATTCTGATTTCAGTGTGAGAAAGGTGCAAGTAAATGAGCCGTCGGACAAAAGAGAAGCCATAAATCCACTAGAAATTGTGTCAACCATAATTAATGGTAGTTATTAAGAAGTAGTTGTAATTATTTATCTTATTTTTTCAGATAGTGTTTTTATAATTTCAAATTATTCAAAAAAAATGATGATTTTATATTTTATGTAGAAAAATATGGAACAAGGAAGTCCACAAAAGTCATTATTAAATGATCGCGCTTGGATAAATCAGCGCAAAAATCTAAATGATTCTAGTTTAAATCCTGTATATATTGAGGCTGTTGAAGCTTTCTTAGAATTTTCAGCATCAAAACCAGAATATGTTTCAGAAGGCACAATTAAGTGTCCTTATAAAAAATGTGCTCCAAGAACGTTTGACACAGTTGACAACATTGGGGGACATCTCTTGCGGTTTGGTTTTCAACCAGATTATGTTTTTTGGTATCAACACGGTGAACACAGTTCCAGAAAAGATCTTAATAACTTGATTTTGGATCCATCACGGTTTCAAAATATAGTACATGATGTTGCAGGTCCATCTGTGCAACAAACTGAAACTCACGATGATATTGATTTAACTCTTGAGTTGGAAACATCCAAATTTTATGAGTTGTTGAGGGCTGCTGAGGATGCATTATATCATGGTTGCAAGATAAGAAAATTATAAGTGATTGCAAAATTTAGGACTATTAAATTAGATAATGAAATTTCAAACAACTTTTTTGATCAGATATTTTCTTTGGTTAAAACATTGTTACCTGAAGGAAATGGGTTGCCTACAAATTACTATAAGAGAAAGAGGCTGGTTCGTAATCTGGGCCTTAGTTATCAGAAGATTCATCAATGTCCAAATGATTGCATCTTATATTCTGGCGAAAATGAGTCCTTGGATAGTTGTCTCACATGTGGACAATCGAGGTATAAAGATGCTCAACCAGGGAAGTCTAGATCGATTCTAATAAAACAGTTGAGATATTTACCCCTTACACTCAGGTTTCAGCATTTATTTATGTCTCAGAATACAACGTCAATGATTTCATGACACAAAACCAAGATTTCAACTGATATAAGATTGAATCATTCATCTGATGGTGATTCACGGAAACATTTTGACCATCTGCATCCGTCTTTTGCTATAGAAGCCCGAAATGTGTGATTGGGTCTTTCTACTGACGGTTTCTGTCCGTTTGGTTCTTATGGTAGTCAGTATTCATGTTGGCCTGTCTTTATAACTCCGTTCAATTTTCCTCCATGGATGTTGATGAATGAGCCTTATATATTTTTGACTCTATTAATCACAGGACATCGAAAAAGAATATTGATGTTTATTTTAAATCATTGATCGATGAGTTAAATTCATTGTGGAGTGATGGTGTTAATACATTTGATGTTGCTGTGAAACAAAATTTTATATTAAAAGCTGCACTGATGTGGACGATTAGTGACTTTCCGGCATATGACATGTTATCTGGTTGAAGTACACGTGGTCTAAAATCATTTCCTTACTGTATGAAAGAAAATAAAGCATTTATGCTCGTCAATGGAAAAGAACCTTGTTATTTTGACTGTCACCATAGATTTCTTTC